>OX243906.1:10005000-12505000 GCA_945859665.1 Anorthoa munda | reverse complement strand
CGCATTCCTTGTCGTCATTGGGTGCCGCCAATGTGGTGAATGTATCTAAAAATATACGTTTTATAATCTACTAGCTTCATCGCCCGCGTTAAAAGTAAAAAAAAAATGCTCCGATCGAACCACCAAACTTTACAGGATTATCCGCTGAGTCAATCTAAAGATTGTCTGAAAATGTCATGTAAATCGATCCAGCCGTTTCGGAGTCTATAAAGATCATACATAAATACTTTCTCTATTATATATATAGATAGATAGATTTACCATAACGAAGGCTAGGTAAGCATTGCCTATTTGCTATTGTGGCTCCTAAGATTTTGCGACATTAGTTAGAACTGATTCAGTAAATAATTAGGGTTACGTACCTCAAAAGGAGAAACGGAACCCTTATAGCATCACTTCGTTGTCTATATGTCCATCTGTCACAGCCAATTTGCTCCGAAACTACTAGATTGATTGATTTTAAATATGGTACCTACGCATATGTAAGTAGGTGACCAAAAGACGTGTAACGTAAATAAATGAATTTTAAGCATGAGGGCCACTTTTAGGGTAAAATTAAAATATTATATCCCCCCCCCATAGTTATTTAATCTGTAGGAGATTACAGGAAAACCTATTTATGAACTTCAGTAATGATACCTAATCATTTATATTAATGTAGCTGTTTGTATGGAACCCTCAGTGTGCGACTCGCACTTGGCCAGTTTTTACATTGTTTATTTTTTTTCAAATTGATTATTTATGGACATGCACCACATGCATGCACTTTATTGTAGATGTTCTTCAAAAAGGCCAGGCGCGTAGTACAACTCATAACCGGCGTGCGTGTATGACCAGACCAGTGCCATTTCTGCTTACCCCCAAGAGAAAAAGGCGAGTCCATTACAACTTACCAAACCCATACGTGACACGGTAGTACTCCTTAGTATACGGATCACAGTCGGTAAGGACCACGTTGCGTCCGAACACGTTGAGTATGGCTCCGATGCTGAGATCCGCGGGAGTGTACGACGGTGTCGGCGGACCGCCCGTCATCTCTATCTTCGGCGGTATTTTCTAAAAAGACGACAACATGATGTAGAGAAAGCACTTCAAGTAACTACCCAAACTTAATAAACGCTTTTTGGTAGATTTCTTGTATTAAGTTTGACAACGATAGAAAACAAAAATCTACAAACTTTCCTACGTAGTGTTGTTTGTGACTACTGCAACAGTCTAATTTTGTAACATGTAAATTCAAAAAATCGATCGCAAATTCTTTAATTTTGACAATTCAACAGTACTTAGTCATTGCGCATTTTACGCTGTCGAGTAGACGAATTTTTAAACACAATTATTATGAACAAAAGAATAATACTACTTATTTGCATAGTGCGTGCACACGTGCTTTGAGCTATCAAAAAGATACCGGTAAAACGGGGTTAGCTAGGATTACCTAGGTTACGGGTTAACAGTAAGGGTAAATTTTTCAGTTTATGGGACTGATTTACAAGCGCGCCAAAACATGATTTAAAGCTGTGCCGAAGATTTCTTCCGATGACTTTAAGTGTCTCGCAAAAAGGAATTTAGGGACAACTAGAAGAGTAAGGAGAAGGGCAAGAAGAAGAGCAACCTCAGTTACATTTCATAATAATGTAAAAGTAACCCTTTCACTTTAGATCTTTTACTTAAGTTGCATTTTGCATGCCTTATTAAAGAAAACCCCACATTCGTGGTAATTATGATATGTTATAAAAAAAAAAATTGTAGGGGGGCCTGTGGTGTTTGATATTGGTATGAGTTTGATAGCTAAAGGACACATTTATTTTTTTATTTATTTAATATGACTTTGGGTGTTAAAAAAAGTCGGTAACTACCAAAAAACTACCGAAACATGTGCAAAATAGAAGCCTCGCAGCCTTATTGCGTAAAGAATTCGGCAAGGCAAAGGGCAAAGAGTACCTATGTACAATCGACCAATCACATAGACGGACATCCACATCGCGTGTTTCATCTTGCATGGTGTTGGTCGATTGTTCATACACTTTGCCTTGCCGGATTCACTTACGCAATTAGACTGCCGTTTTACGGTATCCAAATAGGCGGCTGATCAACTTGAAAATATTATAATCATCTTACGCGAGGCAGCCGCATTCTCTTTAAAAACATAGGTCCAGGCTCCTTGCCAGAATTTACGGTAACTTTAATCTCAATAGTATCGTCTGCCAGAAAATAGTGTAACTCCAGGTGATGCAATGTTCCAAATTCTGAATCGCGATCGTCCCAGTAACCATAAAACCTAAAACATACGCAATTGAAAATAACATCAATGAAGACATTGGTTAACTTGGGCAAATGTTAAGAGAGGAACCTACCTCAACACTTGTCTATCAAATTCCAAAAATTGTTTGAAAGGTCGATGTTTTGGAGGCTTTCTCCGGTCCGGTGTTCTCTAAAACATTATAGTTATTTGTAAAACAGTTAGTTTTCATTGAATGACATGAATAAGTAGGTACTACTTACTTCGATAATATCTGGATATGGAATAGGATCCGGCACATTGATACCCAGGCGATTTAGGAATACTCTCGTAAAGTTGTCGCAATTTAGTATCTGTAGCAGAAACCATTTCATATTAAAGAATACTTTCAAGAGGCTTCTAAAAAATAATTAACATTTTCAAAGTAGGTAAGTAACATTTTTACCTTGAAATTTTTCCCAAAGAATGTAACTTCCTTCCCAATATTGAGATCCAATACATCGTAATACAGATCGTAGCTATACGGGAGGCGAATTCTTTGACGACTGATCATTGTTCCTGTACAAATAAAAGCCTTTTGTTTAATATTATTTGATTACAAATTATTTTCCTAGAGTTAAAATAAAATTACATCACCCTCGTATTCGCTGAAGAGTTATGCTGCAGCCTAATTGCGTAAGTGATTTATGCAAAGGAAACAAGTCGATTCTTTCAAAGAATCAGACAGAATCATTTCTTTCAACTTTTTCTGTATAGCGAAACTAATTTGGAAAGCTAGCCAGCATTAGCTTTCCAAATCCTCCTTTGAGTTGAACACAGACACAGACTACTTAGAGATACTACGTACGTTTAACGCTTGTCAAATATATGACATTTGCATTACACAATACCAATAGTGAAGTTTTATCTCGATTCTTCCGCTTTCATTCATTCTTTTACAATCTATTCTACGTCAAAATATTGGTAATGAAAGTAGCATAACCTTTCAGTTTCAGAGTGTAATATGCAATACGAAAATTCGTTTTTGGGAAGGTTCCAACTTGTTTGCTTTGCAGAATTCACTTACGCAATTAGGCTGCAGGTGTATCTAAATTACGGCCACATTTCGCTAGTTATGACAAGTCCCATATGCACCTAATAGGAGGTAAGTCTATTGTACGTACTCAATCGGGCAAAAAATCTAGATGAAACCTAATAACATTTGGCCGATCCGGTAGCGTAAATACAAGGGCGGATGCAACACAGAGACCCATAGTCTGTGCTACATTTTGTTGCGTATGGCTTAAAGCAGTTATAGTCTGTCCAAACCCAGCTGCAACACAGCGGTCTGTAGAGCAGCCGCATATGTTTCTATAATTCAATTTAAAAAAATAAAAGGCGGATTCAACACAGACACACATAGTCTGTGCTGCATTATCTTGCGAATGGCTTAACGCAGTTATAGTCTATCCGAACCCAACTACAACGCAGCGGTTTGTAGTGCAGCTGCATTGGTTTCTATAAGGCAATGAAAGAGCGGTTTTAACACAAACACCCATAATCGGTGTTTATTAGTATGAAATCATATTTATTTGAGGATCGAAACAAAAAATTACATTACGCATTAGGTATCTAAATAGAGTCTGGCCAACGAAAGCGTGATCTGGGGTATTTTCAAAGTTGGGGTATGGCAACATTATTAATCTGTGTATTGTCTGTGATTGCGATTGTTAGTATGACTTCGTAATCTTGATCCATGTTGGCTGATTGTTATATATTTACGATATGATGATACCTTTTCTTATGTTTATGTTTCAATGTTCCTCATTTGGCCGAATAACTGCAGAAGACTGGAAAAATTGACGGACCATGTAATAAATGTGGCAAATAAATATAAACAAAGAGACCACATAACAGAAGAAGTATTGGAAAAATTTATATAAGTGTAGATTCAGATACAGATGAATACTTAGAGGTTGAATTTTTGGACTATGTTTTTGAGTATGATGATTAAGTAATTAATAAATTAAATGTTAAGTGGGTTAATATTATGTACATACTAATAAATAAATCTACACACTCTTTTTTAACTCACATCCATGACAGTCACGGCTCCGTCACACTTCACCTAACGGAGCCAATAACTCAAAAAATTAATTATAATAAATACAAATAATACAAGTATCAAAACTTTTAACTAGAGGTATAGTTGGTGATACCACATCAGGATTTTTTGAATTTGCCGCGTTTTTCATATCACACTTTCGTTGGCCAGACTCTAGCAGTAAAACATATTTGCAATAAAAAGGCATACGTATAAAATTACAAAGTTTTATATTTTATGTCCATAACCGAAAATTATTAGAAATATGCTTTGGGAATAATATGGCAGTTAAGATTACCTAATGTTTTTTAGCATTAGGACGGTTATGTTTTATATTTTCGCCAATATTGAGGTTTCTTTACTTCGGTGGCCGTCCACTTTTTATTCTGGACGAAGACTTGGTAATGCCTCTACCTTTACGACGACCAGAGGTCGCGTCGGTTAGATTTTGATCCGTTTCGTGGACAAACTAAGATTCGATCTGTCTGCAAACCCGCCGTATTTGTGCGACGCGGCGATGTTGCGGTTGCGATCGCGATCATAGTACAGACACTAGCGAGTAGGTAACGAGTTGTTCTGTTTTGCGGCCTTTTTTGTTAAAACAATGTGTTTCGAAACCGATCACAGTGCAGACAGTTTCCAAATGTCTGTGGTGTAGTCGTGTTTGTAATTGTTTATATATACGGACCCGGCTGCGCTACAGAACAGCTACTGCGCATCCGCATTTATATTTACGCGATCCGGTACACCACGCACTGCTAGAGATGGGCAGTATTTGAATGACTTGCAATTAAAATACTAATACGTATTTGGTATTTGTATTTTAATTACTTTCTAAAAATGTAATTTGTGGTATTTCAAATACCTGACGCTGAGCTATTTTGAAGTTTTAATCCAAAATACATTTGAACATAAATACGTTTAGCGATCTTATTGCGTTCGTTGTGGGTGCGTTCTGCAGAAAATTGCGCTCGATAGCTTTCGTAAGAATAAACACATTACCCTCCTTCGGCAGTCGGGTAAAAAAGGGCAACCGCGGAGGTCGTCAAATTGTCAAGTAGGTATCTTGTCAATTGTTATTTTCATTTCAAACGGTTATTTTCACGAAAGTTCTGTGTATTAATTAAATTTATTAGAACGAATGCCACTATTTATGATCAACTGTATTTTGTATTTTAAATAAAAACAGTTAAAATACTGTAGGAATTTCAAATACACGACTTACAAATGTTTTGTATTTCGTATTTTAAATACATGCGAGATAGTATTTTGTAATTTGTATTTTAATAAAAGCAAAGCATGTATATGCGCCCAGCTCTGCGCACTGCACAGAAGGCATTAGAACACTTATGAGGCAGCTTTACGATATATGTCTGAAATTCAAAGAGAAATAGTTACCTTGCGACAACCCACTGTTTTCCGTCTTCGGCTCCATCACCTTGATAGTGCCATCTTCAAGATAAAAGAAGATCTCCACCTTCCGCAATATACTAGCGCCGGAACGGAATTCGTGCAACGTTTGTTGGAAAAAGCCTTGGAAGCGTAGAATCTAAACATGCGAAACATATTAAGAATATTTAAGGACGAAGTAGAAGCGTCACAAGTGAACATCTCCTGCAGATAATCTATTCCCAGACAAGGTTCTGACTGAGTACCAACGAGTGATTGATATGCCTATATGCATATCAATCACTACAAGATAAGATTGCGATTGTGAATCACTACTTAAACCTTGAACTCGGACTCGGGACTGCAGCCCTACGAGGCTTATACCTTTTATAACTTACTTCATCATCATTTACAGCCAGACAACCCGACATTACTTACTGTGGGTGTAAAACCTAGCTTTAATTGTGCCCATCTCCAGACCTGCTGCTGCACACAGGCGCTGGTCTCATTCATTTTAGGTTCACGATGACAACTATGCCCATTTCGCTTACGGTCGGGCAACAGGATTTTAGAATCATACTTCCAGTTTTTGAACGCCCATCTTACAGGTGCTTTGCTAACCCTAAAATAACTAGATAGGTACTGTTCTAAAGGCTTCTTTGAAACCTCCTTGCCATTAAGTAAAAACCGGCCAAGTGCGAGTCGCGCACGAAGAGTTCCGTACAATTATCACAAAAAACGGCAAAAAAATAACGTTTGTTGTATGGGAGCCCCACTTAAATATTTATTTTATTCTGTTTTTAGTATTTTTTGTTATAGCGGCAACAGAAATAATCTGTGAAAATTTAAACTGTCTAGCTATCACGGTTCATGAGATACAGCCTGGTGACAGACAGACAGACGGACCGCGGAGTCTTAGTAATAGGGTCCCGTTTTTACCCTTTGGGTACGGAACCCTAAAAATGATGAAGCATGTCATTAATTGTCACGTCATGTCAAATTATTATTCTAGGGAATACAAGTCCTAAAATGTGCTACAGTGAATTCTTATTTATCTTATCGCGTTATATCAGGTACCTACCGTACAGCCAAATACAGCGGTATCATACCAAAGCTTTTGTTATAATAACAGGTCTTACGTGCTTGTCATACATAATCCAGGTTGGCAGATCTGGCGCTTGTTTGCGACAGTACAAAGAAGGCACTCGGTTACCTTCCTCCGCTTTATCGACCAACATGTTGATTTTGTCGATCGACGTGAATAAAGGCCGGACTCCAAAGTTCGTTTTTCCTATCTAAAATTGAATAATAATATCATCATCATCTTCCTGACCTTGTCCCATGTTACTTGCTACTTGGGGTCGATGCAACACGTTTTCTTCTTCCAGTACCGGCCTGACATGGACACACAATTCAAGACAGAAGGGATTAGACTGCTGAGGAGGAACAGCTTTGCCTAATTTCCTCTCACGTGCTAATGCTGCTGATTTATATAACAACTAGCTTACCCCCGCGGCTTCGCTCCCATCAACTGGCTACCTACCTAGCCTACCTACCTACCCTGCCTACCCTGCCTACCCTACCTACCTAACCACCTATCTTACATACCTAACAACCTACTCACCTGCCCCACCTATCAACCTACCTACACTATCCTACCTTACCTACCTACCCTACCTTACCTACCTACCCTACCTTACCTACCTACCCTACCTTACCTACCTACCAATTTGTTAAACTATTTATTTGAATAAGAATTAATACTACCTACACTAAGAATGTAACCAACTTTTGTTTATACCGGCGATTTAATTACATTTTAGAACACAAAAGCCGCTTTTGTGACTTAACTCTGATCTCTCGTAGACTTTTTGTATGTAATAATGAGCACTTTAAACACGTAGAGCATAATTTTTATGTATCATCAATAGTTTTCTTAGCGCACGCCGATTAATGAATTTTATAGGCAAAATTTAGCTACTTTGGGTTACATTATTGTAATTTTCAAACAGATTTAAAAAAAATTGAAAACTAATGATCGATATAGCCTATGTTACTCCGGAATAATGTAGCTTTCCATAGGAGAAAGATTTTTTTAAATCGGTCCGGGCATGCATATATGGAAAATACAGCTCCAACTAACTTTCGAATGGCTTTTTCTTAGAAATGGTAAATCTTAGAGAAAAAAGTATTAGGACAATTTTAGTAGATAATTACATGATCTTAAATTTTAGTCAGAGCTATTTTTAACGTAAAATTGTTTGGCCAAAAAATCCAAAAAACTAATTTATGCGACCTTTGACCTTGAATATTTTTTTTTGCACGGGATCAATGGGGACTTTTCAGGAATTCATTAAATTGGTATCCCTTGCGTGCCTGTGAATATGATCTGCTTGTTGTGAATTAATGCAAGGGTACGCCTATTTTAGGGCTAATTTGACCGGGCTAAGTATACATCTATATATATAAAAATGAATCCCTATTTCCCTTGGTCACGGCATCACGCGTGAACGGCTGGACCGATTTCGCTTATTCTTTTTTTGTTGTGTTTGTTATTGTTAGGAGAAGATTCTTAAGAAAAAAAAAATAAGAAAAAAAAGCTTCCTTAACTACATAGGTAGGGTAGGGTAGGTAGGGTAGGGTAGGATAGGTATGGTAGGTAGGGTTGGGTAGGGTAGGTATGGTAGGGTAGGGTAGGTAGGGTAGGTAGCGTAGGCAGGGTAGGGTAGGTAGGGTAGGGTAGGTAGGGTTGGGTAGATAGGGTAGGTAGCGTAGGCAGGGTAGGGTAGGTAGGGCAGGGTAGGTAGGGTAGGTAAGGTAGGGTAGGGTAGGTAGGGCAGGGTAGGTAGGGTAGGTAGGGTAGATGAATGTTTGGTGTTTTTATGGCAAAACAAAGTTTGCAGGGTCAGCTAGTCACAGATAAATTTGGTATTCATTGCGAGTTTTACTCTGTTGAGTAGACGGATTTTTGAACATATATAAAGCTAGCTTTGAATGTAAGCAAAGCAAAAGTGTGCAATTAGGGTGCAGGTCTAATTTACAGGTAGGTGGGTATTACATCATCGCGGAGTAACACGGGTAGATGATTAGGCTCTAAGAATTATAAGACCAAGTAGGAATTGTAAGTCCCATGTTTTTAGCTAAAGAAATGTATCTATCTATATAGTTACTCACCATTGGATTTGTGCCATAGCCGGGCAGAAGCGGTAGCCTCGGATTTCGGATCGACATGATTCAAGCTGAAATCAAAACAACTAATCTAAATTGATAACGTGATGTATTTATTAAAAACGCCAGTACAAGTACCACAGAGAAAAATAATATATACAAGTACTCAAAATGAAATGAAAACAATTTAAAATAATAACAATGTATCGCTACTATGGTAACGTATTGTACTGTTCCTGTGCTAACAAAGCTTGTAAGAAGAAAAAAGTATGATCTTATTTTCTCAGTCCATAAATAATTATTTTAAATCTTATTTACATTTACAACTTTATCATAATCTAATTAACACATTATAACGATTGGAATTAATATTTTTTTACTGATTATACTTTAAATTATTATGCAAACCGAAACGCATCACTGCAGTAATCTGTGGCTGTCAACTAATGTTGTTTGACATTTGACAATGAAATTGACATTAACAAGTTTGACTTTGACAACTTGTGGTCCTAAACACAACAATATTTTATTTATTTTGTTTGTTATAAAATTAGATGATAAATTCTTTGAGGACATCTTCTACATTCTACACAATGATTGACGTAAAGGCTAAAATTAATTCATTCTTTATTTTTAATTCAAGTTTTGGTCCCAGGGAAGGCGATGTAAGTATTGAATAACTCACTCCCAACTCCCTACAGTTCTTGTAGTGGAACTTGTAATTTACTTAATTAAAAGCATTGAGAACTACCTACTGAGCTTATTGAAAACTACTACGCAATATCCACTAATATTACACGTCATAAGCAATATTCACTAATATTGCTTATTACTGGTAAAGTGTTTGAAGCAGTCTTAATATTGCTGCTTCTTCTATGTTGTTTTCTTATAGAAAACTCTTTGACATTCCCAAAAACAACTAAAACCTTGTTCATTGTGTTGGAGACTGTATACATAATACATAATAAACCTAATTAAAATACTATTAAGAATCATCTCTACAGTACTAGTTCTATTTACTCTTAGTACTGAGTAAAATAATGATAAATAATCTTCAGTGTGTAACCACCAGTTTCTTTGTTTGTTCTTAAATTATCATTTATTAATATTGTAATTTTTCTTCATTTTCAGGAACTCCAAAGGATATTATTCTATCACCCCAGCCAAACCAGTGCTGATGCGCAGAAAATGCAAGTTGGTTTATGTGAGGCTGTTGTAAAGTTCATGTCGTAAGTTTATTTTTTGTAGCAAGACCAATCAAATGCTATTTTTTTACTCATCTTGAATTTCCCACTACTGAACAAAGTCCTCTCCCATATATTTCTAGAATCTCTTCTCTTGCACGACCTTGAACCAGTCCAATGCTATTACAGGAGGAATATAGAGAAGATGAAACAAAAAAAAACTAAGAAACTCATTTAATTTTGTGCTACAAACCTCTTTCTTTTGCAGAACTTTCTCATCAGAGCCATGTGAAGCTTTACAAACACAGACAAAAAGATATATTTTCTATCAACCAGAAAAAGGATATTGGATGGTATTGGTAATACAACTTGACTAATTAGCCATCACTTATATTTTACTAGCTGTCCCACACGGCTTAACTCCCGTCAACTGGCTACCTACCTACCCTACATACATAAATGTTGCGTAACTTTAACCGCTTACGCAGCGCACGCAATGGCAGCTCTCAATAAAAAACTTTTTTGAAAAAAATATTACCGACTTCCAAGTAAGAAAACTAGAAAGTGAAAAATAACTTTATTTTTGGAAGTCGGTGTCTGTGGTAGGACCAAATTTTTAAGTTATGGACACCGACTTCCAAAAATAAAGTTATTTTTCACTTTCTAGTTTTCTTACTTGGAAGTCGGTAATATTTTTTTCAAAAAAGTTTTTTATTTTTTACTTTTTAGGGTTCCGTACCCAAAGGGTAAAAACGGGACCCTATTACTTTAACTCCGCGGTCCGTCTGTCTGTCTGTCACCAGGCTGTATCTCATGAACCGTGATAGTTAGACAGTTGAAATTTTCACAGATGGTGTATTTCAATTGCCGCTATGACAAATACTAAAAACAGAATAAAATATTTTTTTATGTGGGGCTCCCATACAACAAACGTATGTGACACATGATTTTTTTGCCGTTACTTGCGGTAATGGTACGGAACCCTTCGTGCGCGACTCCGACTCGCACTTGGCCGGTTTTTAGTTGTACCTACCTAATAGGGAAGTAGTTAAGTAAGTACCTATAACGACAGAATAGATTACCCGAATAACATGAAACTTGAATATAACCGGTTAAATGAGAGACCTGCATACCCCTTTCGAGCGTACTGGCGTGATGTTATGTTACGAAATGGTATAAACAATAAACAGACATGCGATTGCAGCAATCCCGAGAGATTTGCCGTTATTTATTTAAGAGTTCTGTTGTATATCTCCGAACTTCTTCATCAGATCTTCACCAAATTAAAATGGGACCAATTTCGGAATATACTCTTTCAAACAAAAAAAGAATATTCAAAATCGGTCCACAATTGACGGAGATATCGGTGAACATACATAAAAAAAAAAAAAAAAAAAAAAAAACATACATAATGTCGAACATAGAACCTCCTCCTTTTTTGGTAAGTCGGTTAAAAAGGAATAATTTTACCTGTTTTTGCAACATTTTTCATTTATGCTCCGCTCCTATTGGCCGTAGCGTGATTTTATATAGCCTATAAACCTTTCTCGATAAATGGACTATTCAATACAAAAATAATTTTTCAATTCCAATTAGTAGTTCCTGAGATTAGCACATTCAAACAAACTCTTCAGCTTTATAATATTAGTATAGATTCTAGATGGGTGCTAGTACCTATTCATACCATATATTTATACCATAAGATAAACTTGATAAACTACTAGACATTGTCTTCATCCTCAGCCGTGCAGTATGTGAAATGTCTGTTACTGTCAGAGCAAGTATATTCACATAAAACCTTAATTTTTCAGGTTGTCAGAATACCTTACACAACAAAAGCATTGTCAGCTATTGGGGAAAGCCGAGGAGCTGATGTTGTAAGTACCAATCTAAAATTTTGTGACCTCCCAAATTTTTATTTTCTTTACTGAACACAATCACAAAGTCTATGCCAAATATTCACTAAACTCATTATGAAACCTTGTTAGGTTCTAGACTTCTGCCCTGTTTTTCTGTATGGTTTATAAAAATCTGTATTTTCAGGTAAATCCTTCTGTGATGTATGATTTATTAAAGTCAGCATACAAGATGTTCAGAATGTTCAGAGGGCCCTTCAAAAACTATCCAATTGAAGAAATATACACAATATGTGACCAGTTCTTCACACCTGTAAGATTTTTTAATTAATTTAATTAGTTCCAACTCTAGGAAAACTTTCTATTTTCTGTTATTTCTGTTAACTATTATTACTTGTTTCTATTATTACTTTTCAGTACATTTCTTCAAGGAATATATCAAATGATATCACAGATGTTATTCAAGGCATCAACTATTTGCCACTGGATAAGAATTCATTCTTCAAAGTGTTATGCTTTATTGACTTGTTAGAAATCAACTACCCACACTTCAAGTGTATTTCTTTTATCTACAATGAACAACTTATTTGGTAAGTTCATAACATTCTGAAACGAACAATGTTGATTGATAAACAAGCTTTCTACAGTTTTATGTTACTTCACAGGAATGGACTATCTACTGAGGACATGTTAATATTATACCAATATTTGGTACAGTCACTGCTACCAAAACAAGTAGAAAAGGAGATTCAAGGAGGTGCAGTAGCAGCCGCCCAGAGACACGGTCGTTTCATCCATCCCCCTGAAGGCATTCATAACCAGGAGGACTTACAAAGACTAGTGAAAGTACACCTCAAGAGAGAAGATGACGCGGAAACTAAACAGTATTATTTAGTTGTTTATAGAACTATGAGTGCCACTGTCTGTTTTACTGTTGATGGTAAGCTATTAGTTATAAATCTTTTAAGTAAACAACAAATAATAAACACTTTCTGCTAATATTTTCATGACTTTGAAACTCAATAGCCATAGGTCAACTCTAGAGACGCGACGCTGCACGAACTTTTCAAGAAAGCTATTCAATCTGGAACTTTATTTACTACAGAAAAAAATACACATTTCAGTGAGAGAATTTTTGGCTTGAAAAGCATAGCAGCTTCAAGCATCGTCGAGTTTCGATGTGACTAGTGAGCTGATCCTTAGTCTTCATGGCATTTGTTCATAATATAAATCCTTCTTCTTTTACAGTAAATGTGGAACTACAATTTGAGATGTTTAGATCGTTAGACGCATTTATTGGTCCTCAACTATCGGCCATAGCGTCTACCATCAGTGAGCAATGCACATTACATGCACTGCACTCTGCACAGCTGGCCACTTCAGAACACAAGTTTGTGTACTTCAATAGATTGAATCTAGCATTTAAAACCTCTGTAAGTAAAATGAATTTACTTTTCATATATATTCTCCCAACTATATTGTGGAGATTGGCAACCAGTTTGCATGAATTTACTCTTAACAAAGTAAAATTATGATTATGGACTAATTTGTAATGGTACTGTTTCAGCCAACAATTAGCAAACTGCACCCTTCTACCACTATAAAGCCTGAAGTTTTAAGTTTAATAGCAAGTATACATTCCGATAAGAAAAGGTGAGAATCTCATTAAATTACCTAAATTTTCAAAACAGTGAAATCCATACCTAACATACCACATTAAACCTGCTCTATTATCAGCAGCCTTGGAAACTATGGAGAGATTATAATCAAAACACCAGATGAATACTGGATTACAGGGAAGTCTTCCAATGAAAGAGAGTTTTATGTTATTATTCAAGAGAAAAATGCCAATCTCAAAGAAATAGCAGGTATGTTCTTCCTAAAATTCGAGTATCTTTATCCATCAGAAGTGGAAATTTGTGGGCGTACCCATAAGTACATTGCTGAGGCAAGCGCCAAGTGCGCATGATGTCATAACTTTCTGACTGATATCAGCGTGGCTGACGCATTTTTTTCCTGTTGAATGCCAGCTTTCCACTGAGTTTTATGTATATTAAATTAATCAATCATGATTGAATATAGCTTCGTTAGAATTTTGCGCACAAAGGCAAATCTTTAAATTACTATCTTTTTGTTTGCAGATGAAGTAAGAAGGATATGTGAAGCCCAAATGAAGGGAATATTTTTTTACCCAATGTAAACATTACAATATTAAAATGTAGTTGGAAATCAATAATGAATTAATTGCATTACTTATCTCAATCATCTGGCAAAAGCATAGAGGCGGATATATACCTACTGATTGAACAAATACAACATATATAATGTTATCTTGTTACTTTTATGTTATAAAAATAAAACAACTATCTCATATTATAACATGTCTATATTATTTACTTAACTCAACACTGGTAATGAATACTCATAAAAGCTTAACAATAATTGAATGCTAATCAAGAGATACTTTGTCTTCTTTTTTCCAAAACTTTTTATACACTTTAATAACAAGTTCTCTATTTTCATATCCCCATGCTAGTAGGACACAAAATAACGATATAGCTCCAATGAATATATGCAAGATAACTGAATCTTGTGATACTTTATTTTCTGAAAGTTTACAAACAAAACCGGCAACAAATAAAGTAATCAAAAAGAATTTACCAACATATAGCCCATCCAGAGGCTTGTAATCTGTATCTTTGTATTTATTGCTGATGAAATGAACACTATGAGTTATCCTAGCAAACATGTTAATACAATTTGATATAATAAAACCTACTGGTCCAAAAATATAGGTTAAAATGTATGATAATAAAAGAAAACTTATTGAAAATAGTACCATTAAATAATTGTAACTATTTAACTGGGCGCTAGTCATTGTGGCAAATGCATAACATTCAGTGACTCCATTAATTGCTAACAAAACTATAGCTAGACAATGGCTTCTCAACAACTGCACTGGCAATCCACTTGCTACAAATGACTCTCCCCCATATAACAAAAGCAATGTTGTCGCGTAACTTTGTCCAAATACTAAAACTATTAAACCAATAGAACTGACTGTTTTACAAACTTGTGATAATACTGTACATGATTCTTGAATTTTATTTTGATCTTGTTTTTGTAGGGGTAATTCTCTGCTTACCATTTGTGTAAAATAGAAGTAGCTACTGTCTTCAATAGGCCTAAAAACAAACCTTGCTGCCAGACTACCCAAGTTGTTTACAACATCATAAGTGGCCTGCTCACTGAAGGTCATCACCGGGCTGACTGACATCACATACTTTTCTCCTTCTGTTAGAAGTTGCTTGACAACACCTTGTTTAGCAAAACTAATTGTTAGAGTGCTTAATTTTTTATTGAATGTTGTGTTTACAGATCCAACATATTTTGGTAAGAAGTCCTTTAGTGATGTAAATTGAAAATCATCCATATTATCATATAGAATATACAAAACTGATTCAGGAACCACTTTACTTTTAAGAGCTCCTTTTGCATATAGTGGCTTATTTTTAATATACCAATAAAAGAATATGTAATAACAAACCACTATAGTTCCTATACTACCAACTTGTGCCACAGAAAAAGCAATGAGTGCAAGAGACCTATCATATATTACAATAGACAAGAATAACAAAGTTCTTATAAAAATATGCAAAGTATCTAGGGCAACTTTTAATTTGATAAAACAGAATAGTTGTGCCACTAATGCTACATTGGCAGAACATAATTCCAACACACATGATATGGCAACACTCCAGCAACCAAATGTGTATTGAAATGCATGTTCTGGGTGACCTAGGGGTAGCAAATTTAACCAAATGTAAACAAAAACAATAGATAGGACACAACTCACAGGTACTGACAGCCAGATTTGGTTTATTATTTGCCGCCAGCTGAACTCATCTTTTTGTCCTAAACATGCTCTATTGAATGGTTCTCTGCTGAGGAATAGTATAGTACTCTCCAAAAGCAGTAACCTTACATTCATAATACCAAGAACTTCATGTCCGACATTCCTGATAACCCATGCATTAATCACAAATGTTACACATCTAAATATAATTTGAAATATAATATTAAATGATGCATTCTCAAGGCTACTCATTAACAAGTTTCGTCCCATGGTGCCTTATTTGCCAATCTCAGACATTAACTGCATTCCCTTCACTTATGTTAGGCTGTATACTGCGCTTCACCACATATATCTTCTTATTGGAAAGGCATATTACAAACCAATGGTCATCGTATGTTATTGATATTTTCTTGAACTGTTCATTCGGACCAAAAGCTAATGGGTCGACCCTGAAATGATGAATACAAGAACCAGTTAGTTTTAATAGAAAATAATCAATAAACAAGAACCACGTCGTACTTTTTAACTATGTATGAGTCAGAACGGATAAATCACACGTAATTAAAATGTTCTTACTTGTTTGATAAGGAGATGAGATCAGTTATTATTGTAGCAACACGTTCGTCGTTTTCTAACTCTCCGCCAGATTCAAGGACAGCCCCGTCCTCTGTTAAAACCAAGTAACCGATCTGATCAGGAATCTTTTCCATTATCACTGCAATATCAATACAATTTGATAACAATAACTAATTAATATTAAAGAAAGATGACTTGGAAATGTTTTATTTTACCTCACACGTCTTTCAAATACCAGATGATTTAGAATGACATTTGACAGAAAGAATGAAGTCTAGTCTATTCAGTCTATTTGACAACAATACATTCAATAAAATTGACTGATGACTCATTGACATTTACTACTCTAAAAACTTATACCCCTTATTGTAGCCCCTATTTAGTTGATTAGGATAATAATTAGCCAATGCATTCTAAAGCGCTGTCCACACATTTCCGGATGCCCGTCCCTGACGGAACACGGAAAATCGGTTACATACGATTTCTACGAACGATCCCGGAACAATAGTAATTAATTACTGGCCAAGATGTCTGAATGTATAAATCTATAATACATAATTTACGGTCTTTAATAGGCCCATCACTACTTTAAGGGCTTATTACACTACTACACGGTATTCAGAGCCCTGAATAGCGGGTCACTTATCCATTCTGAGTCAATAAGTTCGATATTGATTATTCGGTATCGAGAACCCTAACATTTATTACAATACCCTACTTAAAAAATTAGGGCCCTGTATACCGTGTAGTGTAATAAGCCCTTTAGCTCAAAGACAAAACTTCACTCATCTCACTCTCTTAGAGATGGACGTTTTCGGCTTTTTCTGTAAGCGGTTATTTATCCGATATACAGGTTGTATAACAATATCGGTTTTCTGACAACGATATCAGTAGTACAGTTTCGAAAAGTTAACATGATATTTAGATGAGAAAACTAACAACGAACCTGAACTAAAGTAAACCTATTGTAACAACACAAATTCAGCCTTATTATTTCGCTCTGTAGTTCTATTTTGTAGAGTAAGTGTCTCACTAATGTCGAGTAGCCGTAGTCGCCAACCGCCAAAACATTGACTCTGAAAGCGTTATCGTTACTATATAATATAAACTAAACCTTATTATTATAACCTAACCATCACCACAGATGTCACATATTCCCTCACAGTTGGGAATTGTTCCAGTTTCATGCTCACTAGTTTTGAAAGTAAACGGCAACGGTTATTCAGACCTTTATCCTCGAACGCATCTCTTAATGCTTTCCAAGCAATTTTCGGTGTTTTTTAGAATTGCGTACATGAACTAAACAATGAGGTTTGATCATCAAACAAATCTTTGCTCTAGCTTCTGGTCTTTTCTCCTACAATGCGTGTCGGTTGTTTCAGGCGTACCACTTGTATACTCCCAGGATATGGTTTACTGGTTGTAGAACAAATAAAGTTTAGATAAAACATATGTTCGTTTTATTCATGATAACATGAGACACATTCACTTCTTTTAAAAAAATACAGTGACAAGTAAAAATAATAGACAGGTAGAAAAATAAACATAAGTAGAATAAAAAGATCTGTATCAAAACTAAATACTCTTTTTATTCTAACAGATATCGATATGGTTTGATATCTAGCATATATCCGATATGAGTTACGTTTTGATATATCGAACCCATGCCTACACCACTCTCTCATTCATTCGCGTTGAACTATTGATGTGAAAATGAATGAATAAAATAATAGAATTAAACACAGTTGTAAAGAGAAAATACCTATTTATTTCTGTGATAAGCATTTTTCTCGAAGTGTTTGTGGAATAATTTGAACAATAATAGAATCCCGCTACAACAGGTAGGTATCCTTCTTATTTTTAGCAATTAAGCAGTCTTTGGGTAATTTAATTAGGATGGGCAGAATTTGTTACGTATATAAACATATGTGCTGTACAGTAATATTTTGTAGATGTAGCATGCATTCACTGGCAATATTTGATAGCCTCGATAACAACAGATTTTTTTATTATACCGTATGGTAATGACGGCATTGTACAACTTTCCTTTTTTCAAGTGTTTTGTATCATTCGCCTATGTCGCAAGACAAAAGCCTTTTTTTAAACCTATCTGTAATTCCATATTTTTGACGACAATAAAGTTTACACGTTTATTAGAAACCTAAATTCGTAATTTACTCTCGATATGGAGAAATAGGCCCTATTGAAAAGGAGAGCAATCAAAACATTGTAGATTAGTTTTTACACTATCTTATCTAAAACATGTAAAATATTACAACAAATAATAACATTATCATCATTTAGATTAGTTCACTGGCTGACTGAGAGGCTTTTATTATGTTATAACTTGTAGGTTCAGTTAGGAACTGAACAAAATTAGTTGTTCCATAGATACATTTATTTAGAAGAAAAGCCTAGGTAATTAATTCAGGAGGTAATTAAAAACGCTCAAGTAAGTGTTTTTTATTCACCTACTGAATTAATTCAGGAGGTAACTAAAAACGCTCAAGTGTTTTTTCACCTACTGAATTAATTACTAAAATAATGATGACAATGTTTTTGCTCACACCAGTCTTGCCAATGGGTACTATGTTACCCAGTTAGTGGGTTGTGGAGGTCAGATAAGCAGTCGCTCCAAGAAAAATATTGGTACGTAGCTGCATTATTCGACAGGGAGCCGACCCCAATATAGTTAGGAAAAGCCTCGTCAGATTGTTTTTGCTTCACACTTATACTAACCCACAATAGATTATAGTCAGGAATAGCTTAACTTTTTATCCCGAGAATATGTTCCCTCGGGATAATTTTCGACTTTCCCGCGGGCGAAGCCGCTGGCAGAAGATAGTGTTGAATAAAAATAATGCCATGTGTATCATCTTTATTGTTAAACCAAATAAAATGAACATATCAAATCATGTGTTTTTACCCGACTGCCGAAGGAGGGTAATGTGTTTATCAGTCTATGTATGTATGTATGTATGTATGTATGTATGTAAGTATGTATGTATGTATGTATGTATGTATGTATGTTTGTTCCTATATGGCGTTCTAGAGACCAAACGCGTGGGCCGATTTTGATGGTTCTTACGTCAATCAATTCGTCTTAACCCCGCGAGTGTCACTGGCTACATTAAAATTGTAAAATAGGAAAATGGCGGTTCTTAGGCGCCATATTGTGGGGGCCCAAATATTTTTTTTCTTCCAAACCTATCGTGTGGGGTATCAAAATGAAGGGTTTTGAGAGGTGATTTCAATAATATATAACACTTATATGTTTAAATGTACCTATTTCGAAAAAAAATAACTTAAAAGTTAAAAATAAAAAAAGTTAATTAAAAATATCAAAAAACCCGACTGCTTGAAAAGCGAACTAAAAAGACGTAAACAAGAAGAAAATCATGCTGTGCAGTCGGAGGATATATCTGGTTATGGTCAGCCAGCTCGCGAATATGTATCCTCCGACTGCACAGCATGATTTTCTTCTTGTTTACGTCTTTTTAGTTCGCTTTTCAAGCAGTCGGGTTTTTTGATATTTTTAATTAACTTTTTTTTATAACTAAAATGATTCATATGTAACATGGCATACATGTTAGCATAAAATTTTATTGCTTACATACTGTAACTGGATTTGATATCAAATTCATTACTATATGTTTAAGTTGCATATCTACTTTAAAAACAAAAAGACTGTGGATTTCAGAAATATTACACTATCATTTAAAATTTCAAGTTGCAGCAATTTCAATATTGATTATGTTTCCAAATTGTTGCAGCTTTCATCTTTTGCACATAGTTTGTGATATTATAGGTACATAATGGGTATCATTTTACCATGTATATGCAGATACATACATACCTACATTCTGAATGGCAGTGACCATAAACATAGATTTCATGTTTTGATAAAATTGATTGATAGTGTCTGCAGACATTAACTTTTGTTACAATTTTGTTATTGTTTTAATAACACACGAAGGGTTCCATACCATTATCGCAAAAAACGGCGAAAAAATCACGTTTGTTGTATGGGAGCCCCACTTAAATATTTATTTTGTTCTGCTTTTAGTATTTATTGTTATAGCAGCAACAGAAATACATCATCAGTGAACATTTCAACTGTCTAGCTATTATGGTTCATGAGATACAGCCTGGTGACAAACAAACAGAAGGACAGTGAAGTCTTAGTAATAGGATCCTGTTTTAACCCTTTGGGTATGGAACCCTGAAAACCATTAGGGGTGAGATGGCAGTAATAGAGACAACTATAAAACGGCCTTAATATGACCCTTTTTTTATAAATCACTAGCTTCTAACTGTGGCTTCGCCTGCGTCAGTGGTGTCTCATGCCATACAAAACCATGCCGATGTTCTATACTGATTATTCTGATTATTTTTTGTACATCGATCGCGTTCGGTTCCGTTCCGTTTCGTTCCACGGATATAGATGGTGATCTATCAATCGCCGTGGAACGGAACCGAACGCGATCGATTTACAAAAAATAATCGGTATAATCAGATGAAAAACGCTAGTTACGTTGGCACGGTTTCTTTTTTATGGGATGAGGCATCTGTATGCTAGTATTATATTATCTGTGCCTGCGTTAAAAGTTTTTGATCATCCCAAGGGAAAACATTACACGGATAAAAACTATCATATGTCCTACCCTGGGTCCCAAACTGCTAATCCCAAGCTGTTTAATCATGAAAGGTAACAAACAATTCACAATTTAAAAAAAACCGCAGGCTTTATTACGTATCTTTTGCAATAGCAAAACGATAGCGATTTTCTCGCAATAATTCTTCTTCAATACTATAAACGACAGAACGTCTCGCATATTATTTTAGCATAGGGACATTTCTCACGGTAATTCTGTAAACAGTTATTTAAGGCCTGCCACATGTTTGGACCTTCCAACGGTATATGAATTACGCGAACATCAAGGTCTGTTGTCGGCATTTTACAGTGTTATAAAAATAAGTTAAATTCAATGCTTATTGTCTTCGGAACTGTAAACGAACCCTCATTAATCTAATGGCTAGCGGGCCGCCTTGAACGATCCCAAAGACATTAACGTGGCGTGAGAAAAAGGTTATATCCCGTTGCATTGTCTAGTAGATTTCTCTTCTAAAAATACCACATGGATATTTAAAATAGGATTGACATAGGTGCCATGTGAGTTTTAGATTAAGACTACACTTGTAATATATATAAGAACTAGAGAAAAGGTAGCTAATTAGACAAGATTATGTATGTTTTCATAGCTCATAAGTAGAGTACTTAGAGTAGGTTAGGTTTAAGACTCTTGTATTGACCTTTTACACGTTTTATATTTTTTCCTAGGTAGAATTAAGTATGTAGATTAAAGAAATGTATAATTTGTGTAGATTTAAGTAAGATACGTTTAATAAAATCGGCATTTCTGCGATGCCGGGCCCGAATACCGTTGAGGGAGAAGGGCGCTATTGTTTGCGGCTAACGGTTTTTTGTATAAAAGCCGGACCGCTTGGGAGTTGAGACACAGTCGGTCTCCTGCTCTACAAGGGGTAACAAGTAAGGAATAAATTGAAGATACGAATCAAGATAGTATTTTCATTCCTCCAACAAGACCCCAACAAAACAACACCAATATACAGTCCACTATAGTCTGGTCCTATTCGAGCCGGATAAAAGAACGAGAACTCGCGGCAACCAGTCCACTACAGTCTGGTCCCTCGAGCCCGGATAAAGAACGAGAACCCGCGGCAACCAGTCCACTACAGTCTGGTTCTACGAGCAACGGATACAAGAAAGAAGAACCTGCGGCAACCAGGCCCAATACAGTCTGGTCCATCAGATCTGCTGCAACCAGAACCTCCGCGCTGCAGACGAAGTACGAAGACCTGCAGCAAGAGCGAAGAAAGGTACCCGGCTGTCAACGAGCTGCAGACGAAGTAGGAAGATCTGCGGCAAGAACAAAGCTGTACGGAACAGGACCGGTTTCGAACCTAACTGGTCTTGAACCTGACCGGCTTAAACCCAATCGAACCCGACCGGCTCACCGAACCGAGCCGACCGGTTTCACCCGAAGTACCAAACCGAAGAGGTACTAACCCGCCGTGCCAAACCGAACGTGCGGCTATACTCGAGATGGTGTTCACAAGGAGCCAGGGAGACGCAACCGAGATGGAAGAACAGCTACGCATCCAAGAACAGGAGGCGCGCCGCCAGGAAGCGGAGCTGATCGAACGGGAGCGAAGAAGAAGACTCTCACCGGACCCACCAGCATCACTATTCTCAAGAACAGCACACAACAGCGCAGCGGGGCCTTCCAGTGCTCAGACGACAAACACCGCGATCCGACAGCGAATGACGTCACCAACCAGGACAATGAGGTCGCAACGGTCAACGACAAGCGTCACAACAAGGCTACGGATGGTGGAACTGGAGGCTGCAGAGAAGCTAGCAGCCATCCGGACCCAGCAACTGGCACTGGAAGAAGAGCTAGTCAAGAAGAGACTAGCAGTGGAGGTGTCAGCGATCAACGATGAAGAAAGCGTACAAGAGGAACAAGAGCCCTCTCGTCCTCGCGAAGAGCCTCATCGAATGGTGGATGAATGGCTGAGGACGAATCCCCTCAACTCACGGGGGGAGGTGGGACCAAGAGAATCCAAACAGCTACGCTTCACATCTAGAACGAGATCGCCGACCCCCACAAGAGCGAAGGATAGCATCGAGCACTTGGCAGCAACGCTAGAAAAGATGGCCCGACCTAGGCCTAGGCACACGGAGCTACCTACATTCTCCGGAGTGGCCAACGAGTGGCTGCCATTCAAGGCGGCTGTACGAGATTCGACAGACATGTACCAGGTAACAGCAGCCGAGAACGTACAAAGGCTGAGAAGCTGCCTCAAAGGAGAGGCAAGAGACGCCGTGGCCGCCCTTCTACATACGGCCACTGATCCAGGCGTCATTATGAAGACCCTTGAGCAGTGCTTCGGACGACCGGAAGTCATCATCGACCGGGCACTGGACGACCTCAAGAAGCTTCCGAAACCTGGTACATCGGCCACAGAACTCAACAGTTTCGCTGTCAAGCTACAAAACATCATTTGCGTGCTGCAAACAATCGATCGAAGAGGTTACTTGTTCAACCCTTTTATGACCCGGGAAGTACTGGACAAGCTCAGCCCGCATCTCCGATCCCGCTGGTGTGACTACGCCTACGATCAAGAAGGGACAGCGGATCCGGAAATCGTCGTGATGTCACGGTTTCTAATGCGAGAGGCGGACCGAGCGTTACGATATACGTACGCTCCGTCTACAAGCGCCGCCGCACCGAGAAAGGAAACTAGGCCCCTCGTGATACTCAAGAAGAAGGCGAGCGTGTTCGCTACGACAGAGGAAAGGGAAGAAGAAAAGGACAAGTGCCCCAAGTGCGAGCAAACCCACGTGTTGACGCGGTGTCCGCAGTACAAGGCGCTCACGGTAGAGCAGCGATGGAGCTTCCTGAAATCTAATAAGATTTGCTTCAAATGCGCCCAGAAGCAACACAGGCGCATAAGTTGCAAGGCGCACCTGTGCGGCGTCGATCAATGTCGCCGCCCGCATCATGCGACGCTCCATCAAGCGGTACGCGAAGCGCAGACTGAAGACACGGGGAAGGCTGACCCACCGAAGGAGGAAGTGGTCCTGTCCGTGGCTACCCGACCCGCTACCGGGCCACGAGCAGTCTTGCTCAAGATGTGCCCTGTCATCGTGTCCGGACCACGGGGGGAGGTCAAGACCTACGCGCTCCTAGACGAAGGGGCCACGATCACCCTAGTGGACGAAGCACTGGCGGCAAGCGTCGGGGCAGAAGGGCCATCACGGCCGCTCCACCTGAGCGGGGTTAACATGTCGCAGCGAGATATGGGCAGCCAAGTAGTGAACATCGACGTGAAGGGACTGAAGAGTGAAGAGAGCTACAAGGTACGAGCGAGGACCATGAAGGATCTCCGGCTTCACCAACAGTCTGTTCCCGACACGCTGCTGGACTACGAGCACCTGAGGGACCTGACACCAGAAGAGGTGTGCTACGAACTGGCGCGCCCCGGGCTTCTAGTGGGTACAGACCACTGGGAGTGCATAGTGTCCCGCGAGCTCCGAATCGGCGGCCCTAACCAACCGGCCGCATCAAGAACGCAACTAGGATGGGTGGTGCACGGAACCGCACCACGCAGGACCATCATAAAAGAAGGGAACGTGTTGCATGTGTATGAACCTGACCGAACCACGGGTGCATGCAGCCAGGAACTCCACGACTTAGTCGAAGCCCACTTCAGGATCGACGCGCTCGGCATACAAGGAAAGCCGAGAGTCAAGGCGAGCGATCAACGAGCCATCGACATAGTCGGGAGGACAATCAGGAAGATTGACACCGGGTACGAGGTTGGGCTGCCATGGCGGCGAGACGAGGTCACTATGCCGCCCAGCTACAATCAAGCGTTCCGCCGGCTGAAGAAGATCGAGCAGAAGATGGACGCCGACCCACAGTTCGCGGCTGAGTACTCCAAGCAGGTTAACAACCTATTGGACAAGAAGTACGCGACGCCATGCGACGGGTCGGAGCGAGCGAGTGCCATCTGTTGGTATCTGCCACATTTCGCCGTGCAGAACCCGAACAAGCCGGGCAAACATAGGCTAGTGTTCGACGCAGCAGCGAAGAGCAACGGCGTCTGCCTAAACAACGAACTGTTGGAGGGACCCGACCTACTGCTGTCGCTACCAGGAATCCTGTTTAGGTTCCGAGAGAAGGCGGTAGCGATTACAGCAGACGTGCAGGAGATGTTCCTGAGGATCAGGATAAGGCCGGAGGACCAACCAGCGCAACAGTTCCTGTGGAGAGGTGACGACCGACAAGAGCCTCCGAGGAAATACAAGATGACCAGTATGATATTCGGCGCCGCGAGCTCCCCGTACATGGCCCATTACGTACGCAACTACAACGCAGATGTACATGGGCAGGAGTACCCGCGGGCGCTGGAGGCCATCAAAGGAAGTCATTACATGGACGATTTGGTGGCCAGCTATGAAGACGCCGAAGAAGCACGGAAGGCAGTCGAGGAAATGAGGGCAGTGCACGCGCACGCAGGGTTCACGCTGAGAGGTTGGAGCTCCAGCGACAAGACGGTGCTATGTGACGTGCCCACCGAGCTACACGCCACCTCTCCTACCCAATTAGGGGGTGAGCAGCCTGAGAGCAAGATCCTGGGGCTGCATTGGGACGCGGAGCGCGATGAGCTGGGGTTCAACACATCTATGAACCGAGTCCCGGCTGAAGTACGATCGAGAACGCGCGCCCCAACTAAGCGTGAAGCCCTCAGCGCCGTGATGTCCATATACGACCCGCTTGGGTTGCTGAGCCACTACACAATACGATCGAAGATCATACTGCAGAGCTTGTGGCGCCTTCAGACGACGTGGGACGAACAAATCCCCGAGGAAGAGAACGAGCTCTTCTCCTCCTGGCTCGCTCGCCTGACCGAACTCGCTCACCTGCGACTACCGCGCTGTTACGTGACGCAAAAGTATGAACGCGTCGACTTACACGTACTGTGCGACGCCAGCGAGCAAGCCTACGCAGCCGTGGCCTATTGGCGAATAAGAAACGTCGATGGGAGCCTGAAAGTCGTGTTGGTGGCCGCCAAAGCTAAGGTGGCGCCTCGTCGGGCGCAAACTATACCGCGCCTGGAGCTACAAGCCGCAGTGATCGGGGCGAGACTCGCCGAGACGATAAGGAAGGAGCACCGAGTCGACATCGGCCAGACGACCTACTGGACCGATTCATCTACCGTGGTGCACTGGATCCATCACGACGTGCGACGCTACACGCCATTCGTCGCGCATCGGCTGGGAGAGATCGCTGAATTGACCCAGAAAGAAGAGTGGCGTTGGCTGCCTACTGAGTGCAACGTAGCGGACGACGCCACTCGACTTGTCGACACGCCCATCTGCGCCACGGATAGATGGTTTCAAGGGCCGGACTTCTTGCTCCTGCCAGAAGAGCAGTGGCCCACGACGTCGACGGATGAACCAGAGGACGAGGAGGTCCTTCACACGAGTGAAGAAACGGAGCGAGACAGCTGGCTACCGAACCCGGCCCGCTTCTCGAAGTATGAGGACGAGCGACCGATGCAAGCTGGCGACGGTGGCTACGCGAGTACCTGCTCACACGGGTATCTCGCGGCGAGCCACGGAACACGAAACCGATGGGAATCGTCGAGCGCACGCATCGCGGACCGGATGGCGGCGTTAGAGTCGTCGAGGTGCGCACCAGGACCGGCACCTTCCGACGCCCCGTGAGCAAGCTCGTCGTCGTGTCAACGAAGGAGGCTACGCGAGCTGCGCCGGGGGGAGAACTATAAACGACAGAACGTCTCGCATATTATTTTAGCATAGGGACATTTCTCACGGTAATTCTGTAAACAGTTATTTAAGGCCTGCCACATGTTTGGACCTTCCAACGGTATATGAATTACGCGAACATTAAGGTCTGTTGTCGGCATTTTACAGTGTTATAAAAATAAGTTAAATTCAATGCTTATTGTCTTCGGAACTGTAAACGAACCCTCATTAATCTAATGGCTAGCGGGCCGCCTTGAACGATCCCAAAGACATTAACGTGGCGTGAGAAAAAGGTTATATCCCGTTGCATTGTCTAGTAGATTTCTCTTCTAAAAATACCACATGGATATTTAAAATAGGATTGACATAGGTGCCATGTGAGTTTTAGATTAAGACTACACTTGTAATATATATAAGAACTAGAGAAAAGGTAGCTAATTAGACAAGATTATGTATGTTTTCATAGCTCATAAGTAGAGTACTTAGAGTAGGTTAGGTTTAAGACTCTTGTATTGACCTTTTACACGTTTTATATTTTTTCCTAGGTAGAATTAAGTATGTAGATTAAAGAAATGTATAATTTGTGTAGATTTAAGTAAGATACGTTTAATAAAATCGGCATTTCTGCGATGCCGGGCCCGAATACCGTTGAGGGAGAAGGGCGCTATTGTTTGCGGCTAACGGTTTTTTGTATAAAAGCCGGACCGCTTGGGAGTTGAGACACAGTCGGTCTCCTGCTCTACAAGGGGTAACAAGTAAGGAATAAATTGAAGATACGAATCAAGATAGTATTTTCATTCCTCCAACAAGACCCCAACAAAACAACACCAATATACAGTCCACTATAAATACAAAAGTTTTAGATTTGTTGGCGTTTTTATTTGAAATAAGTGCATTTGACCAAACAGCGAGCGATTAGCAAACCATTGTGTAGGACTTACCATACCTACACTGCAGGTAATGCCGACTTTTATGATATAAAGCGTTCGATCGCTATCGTTTTGCTCTTGCAAAAGATACGTAATAAGCCTGCCGGCCAACTGCGAGTCGGACCCGCGCACGAAGGGTTCCGTAGCATTATCTCATATAAAATGTTAATAAAATAAATCAAAAATCCCGACTGCTTGAAAAGCGAACTAAAAAGACGTAAACAAGGAGAAAATCATGCTGTGCTGTCGGAGAATACATCTTCGCGAGCTGGCTGACCAAAACCAGACGTATGTGACACTCGCGGGGTTAAGACGAATCGATTGACGTAAGTATCAAAATCGGCCCACGCATTTGGTCTCTAGAACGCCACATAGGAACAAACATACATACATACATAGACTGATAAACACATTACCCTCCTTCGGCAGTCGGGCAAAAAAAACGGCAAAATAATCATGTTTGTTGTATAGGAGCCCCATTTAAATATTTATTTTATTCTGATTTTAGTATTTGTTGTTATAGCGGCAATACAAATACATCATCTGTGAAAATTTCAGCTGTCTAGCTATCACGGTTCATGAGATACAGCCTGGTGACAGACAGACAGACAGACGAACCGCGAAGTCTCGGTAATAGGGTCCTGTTTTTACCCTTTGGGTACGGCACCCTGAAAAGGATGGATTTTTATTATGAACTAGCACTCCGCCCGCGACTTCGGTCGCGTGATTTCGTTTATCCTATTTTTTTTTCTTATATGCAGTTAGTGAAGGCGACCAAAAATAAGCTATTATTAAATCAATAAAAATAAGAATTGGGTATTGTAGATATACAGGGTTTATTGGATTGGGTCGATTCGTTATTTGACTTAAATAATCATAAATTTTAGGTTACCGCCACAAAGTAAAATCCTCCCCTAAAAACATATCTACCCCTTTTTGCCCCGTTGAGGGTCGAGTTTTGAACAACCTAAATATGCTATTCCATCATCATATTTCATTTATAAATCATTCCTAAATATTTTTCGTAAACGTTAGTCAGATTGCGCAGTAAGATTCCTCAAAAAAATCTTTAACACCCCTAACTGTCTGGGGGCGAAGTTTTAAAATGTTTTATGTAAATTTTGATTATTAACTTTATCCCCAAGGAATTTGATTTTTTCATACAAACTAAGTTTGCCCCTTTTCACCTCCTTAAAGGTTGAATTGACGCAAAATCGCTCCTTAGTGCTCTCCTAGAACCCCACGTCAAAAACGAAACCCTGTCCAGTAAGATTCATAGCTTGGGGTTAGTTTCAAAAACTTATAATGACAACCTTTCCTTAGGTTGGTATTTGTGCCAAGTTTCAAATGTATTAACCCAAGAAATATGATTCGCAAAAAAAAAATAACATCCCCTAAATCGTCTTTTGGGGGCAGATTCGATAAACTAATAATGACAACCGTTTTTGTTTACTTATTAGTTAAATAAGTAAACAAAAATCCATTTATGTCAACTTTCAAATTAATTGACCCAAGAAATAAGAATCTTCAAAAATATTTTAATACTCCATAAATCATCTTTTGCGGGTAGTTTTGAAAAACTAACAATGATAACTTTTATTGTTTATTGAGGTTGGTGTTTATGTCAAGTTTCAAGTTTATTGACAAAAGAAATCAGATTTTCCATACAAACTTCAACATCCTCTAAATCATCATTTGGGGGTAGTATTGAATACCTTTATTGTTTATTTAGATTGATATTTATGTCATATTTCATGTTTATTAACGCAAAATATAAGATTATTAAAAAAAAATTAACATCCCCTAAATCATCTTTTGGGGGTAGTATTGAAAAACTAATATTTAATACCTTTATTGTTTATTTAGATTGGTATTTATGTCAAGTTTCAAGTATATTAACTGAAGTAATAAGATTCTTCAAAAAAACATTAACACCCCTAAATTGTCTTTTGGGGGTAGATTAAAAAAATATATAATAACAACCTTTATTATTCATTTAGGTTAGTATTTGTGGCAAGTTTCTAGTTTGTTGACCTAAGAAATCAGATTTTTCTACACAAACTTCAACACCCCCTAAATCATAATTTAGGGGTAGTTTCGAAAAACTAATAATGTCAATCTTTATCATTTACTAAGATTACTATTTGTTCTAAATTTCAAGAATTTTGGCCTAAGTAATTAGATTTTTCATACAATCTATTAACCCCCTTTTTACCCCCTTAGGGGTGGAATTTCCAAAAATCCTTTCTTTGTGCTCACTTACGTCACTTAAGTAACCTTTCTGTAGGCTTGTGTAGTACATGTACTATGTACTATTAGGAATTAATTCCTTTAGGTGAACGAGAACGAACTATTCTGTTTCGGTCGTTTAAATCGTTCATCTAGTACAGTAGTACAGTGATCGTCTGGCTCGCGAGTGCTAAATCAGAACGAATATGTATTATGGTACGAGTGTCTGAGCGAGCAAACTACTCTGTTTCGGTCGTTTAAATCGTTCTTCTAGTACACTAGTACAGTGATCATCTGGCTCGCGAGTGCTGAATCAGAACGAATAAGTACAAGTGTCTGAGCGAGTTGAGAGATTAGAGAAGCGTGCGCGCGAGCGTGATGGACGATGACCGACCTGGCAAACAAGTGATTCCCGACTCGTGAAAATGCCATGAAGTTTTAGGTTACTTATTCGTAAATCAATAATTCATTAAAGTTTGTAAAATTTAATGACATTTAAATTATTGTAAATTGTTTAATCGAAATGACAGTCCTAAGCTTGCAAAGTATGAAGGAAAATTAAATATGTATTCCATTACGTACGACTGACTGATGTCTTAAGATCGGTGAACTAAAATGAACTAATAGTACTAGAATACCGAACTAGTTCATTTGTACGATTGTACTAGTTCGGAGCGTTCCTTTCATTGTCCGAGTAAGAACAAGCCTACCTTTCTGCCAAATTTCATGCTTCTAGGCTTAGCAGTTTTGGCTGTGCGTTGATCGATCAGTCAGTCAGTCAGTTTCTTCTTTTATATATATAGATTTCTTTTTTATGATTTTAATGAAAATAACCAATGTAGAATATTCATATCATGAAAGTCACTTCAGCCAGAATGCAAAAATATTATAACATAAGTACTTTTAAGTTTTTTTAACAATTTAATAAAATGGTTGAAGAGTCAATAGTGTAAAATGTCATATTCATTGGACACTCACACAATGGACTAATTGAAAGCTTAGCCAGTGCGACAGTTTCTTGAGTTACACCTACACCCAAGGCAATATCAATTAACAATTTGAACTATTGAACTTTAATGTTTTATCATCTGTGTTGTATCTTGATTATAAGATACACTGGAGACTTAAAAACTGATTTCATAACAATAAAAATAATACCTACTAAATACAGGTAGGTAACAGTCAACAGGTTCGTTTTCTTATTGTCAATTTACTCAAATTTAATCTCAGCTATTCAAATTTGGTCCCACCAGTTTGTGGCTATTTGGACAACTCTCATATCTCTAACAAGCGGGTTATTTACCATGTTTACTGTTTGTTGAGAGTTTCCGATATTTCGGTGCTGTTAAATTAGTATTTAGTTTAGTATTAGTAGTAATAAATTCAGTTTACCTGTGATAAACGGAATGGCACGGATAAACTGAATTTATTGCGGGTGGGTGTTTATGAGGAGACAAATCGGTCTACCCTCATTCTTGTTCGTTTTTTGCACTCAGTACCGCTACCACTGTCACTCACAACCATAGACTAATATATATAGATTGAGATAGACTGGCAACTGAAGTTTTCGGTTTTACTTAGCGATCAGCGCCCTCTGAACGCCAAACATGGAACTAAATGTATAGGTACTCGTAGGTACTATGAATACCGTTTTATTTTAACTATTTCTTGTATTAATTAATAGATACTTAAACTGTGTTTTGTCTTAAGCGCATTTTTATGAATGCTTTTAGACACACAAGTTTAAGTAACTTGGGTAATGGGGTAAAGAGAATGAGAAAAATAATACAAAAACATATTAATTAATTAATTTATTACATTAGTACAAAATTATTTCAACACCAGTTTGCTTATCTCGTATCACAAGAGCCTGCGACGATCTGATCTTCGTTATTTTGTAACAGCAGAAAGTTTATCTGTGTATGTATCCAATACAGGTTAGAATGAACCCCGAATACTAATGAAGTTTGGATCAGGCTGGCTTTGGGAGCAAAACAGATACAAAAGGTGTATAAAAATGCACCTAACTTTTGTTAAAGTCAAATTTTATATATTTTATTTGAAATAACATTGAAAATCATGTCGTCCATTATCAGACACTAAGTATGGTGGCAACCCCCTATTAGACCCCCTTAAAGTATGATAAATTGTGATGAAATTTCCATCATAGTATAAAAGCTGAATTTGCACTCAGCCTCACACAAATTGCACCTTTTCGAAAATAGCGTTCAAGCCTGTCCAGCCATCAGCACATGCATTAAAACCCTGGTAATATTGGTATCTGCTGAAAGTATGTTTAATGACCTTTAAATTAACAATAAATAATAAAATTCTTCAGAGGAGGAGCCGTTAAACAACGGTTAAAATACGCATTACATGAGCCATTAATTGCACCACCATAGAAGGGGTATAAAACGGTCGATCAAGGTTAAATTAAAAGTCATACGCGATCCAGACCTTGAAGTGAATGCTGGTGAACAACACCAGCAAGAAAATCACTGCAGATGTAGCCGCTCGAGTGATTGCATTACTGCAAACAGGTATGCGACAGTGTGATGTTGCTCGGCTACTGAATTAAAGCCATTTTTCCGTTCGACGAGTGTTCCAATGGTTCCAAGAGACTGGTGGCTATATTCGAACACGTGGATCTGGCAGACAACGCTGCACATCTGAAAATGACGATCGTTTCATTGTGTCAATTTCATTTAGGAATCGACTCTCCAGTGCTGTTGAAGTACAACAACGGCTCCGAACAGTACACAGAACTTTAGTAAGCGTCTCCACTGTTAGGAGAAGGAAATTGCTACGTGTAGAGCTGCTACAAGGTCTAATTAGAACAAGGGGAAAATTTGTAACCACTCTCTTCAATGCTTTGCAGTCAATTGTGGCCTTGTAGAAGCTTTATGGACAGCAACTTCCTTTTCCTGCAACCTTCTGCTAACCGTGGAGATGCTTATTGAAGTTGTGCGTACCGGAGCCGTTGTTCACTGCAACAGCATTGGAGAGTCCATTCGGTAATAAAGTCGACACAATGAAATGATCGTCTCTTTCGGATGTGCAGCGTTGTCTGCCGGATCCACCAGCAGTGGTTGAATATAGCCATCAGTCTTCGAATCATTGGAACACTCGTCGAACGGAAAAATGCCCTAAATTCAATAGTCCAGCAACATCACACTGTCGCATCCTAGATTGCAGTAATGCAATCACTTGAGCGGCTATATCTGTAGTTGTATCCACTTTCAGGGTTGTTTTCTTGCTGGATTTGTTCACCAGTGTTCATTTCAAGGTCTTTATGGCGTATGACTTTCATTTGACCTTTATCGGCCGTTTAATGTCCTTCTAGGGTGGAGCAATTATCGACTCCTGTAATGCGTATTTTAACCGTTGTTTAATGGCTCGTCCTCTGATTTTTTTATTATTTATTGTTATTTTTAAGGTCATTAAACATACTTTCAGCAGATACCAATATTACCAGGCTTTAAAGCATGCGTTTATACCTGGAAAGGCTTGAATGATATTTTCGAAAAGGTGCGATTTTTGTGACGCTAAGTGTATGGGGAAACTATAAAAAGATGTTCCCCAGTAGTCAGACCGTTTGGATGATACTTACGTCTTGTCAGACGGATTGAAAGTCTGGCGTAGCATCCCATATTAAAAAGATATTTTCTGTAAACATCCTAGTAAGTATTTTCGCCGGAATTATTTTAATTGTGGTAGTAGTAATGTTGCCTGTAAGTTGACATAAAACCCAAAACAGCAAAAAAAAATGGTCTGTCAAAGTATTTAGGTACTGCAATTTGTGCTAGGCCAAGTTTATTCTTTGTTCGATTGTGCGTTAAAAAGTTTTACATAAGATTTTTTAAGGTTCATTAGTTTTCGAGAAATGAGCTAAAATAAAGTACTTTGTTAAGAATGAAACTCTTCCTTAAGTTTGCCTTTAGTCATTACTTCACAGAATTTGATCCTTATTAGCGACACTATCGAATGGTATAATAATATAGCACGTGTTTTTAAGTTCATCACACAATCCTATACATAATATTCCTACCCAGGAATCGAACCCGTGGATTTTGAAAAATAAAACATGTGTATTATTATACCTTTCGATAGTGTCGCTAATAAGGATCAAATTCTGTAAAGTAATGATTGACGGCAAACATAAGGAAGAAGCTCATTTTTACTAACAAAGTACTTTATGTTTAACTCATAATTCAAAAACTAATGAACATTAGAGAATCTTAAATTAAACTTTTATTGCACACTATTAAACTAGAAATAAACTTGGCCGAGCACAAATTGCAGTATAATCAAAACTTAACGAGAATTAAGCTAAAACTGATTGTTGGGCCCTCCGAAACCCCATTCTTTTTTACTGCGGTTGGGATTTTAACTTTTCAGGCAACATTGCTACTACCATCATCACCTTCCTTCCCTTGTCTCATGCTACTTGGGGTCGGCGCAACACGTATTCTTCTTCCATACCATCTTGTCACTTGTCACGCTATCACTGACTCCCTTTTCCTTCATATCACTCCTCGCACAGTCCATCCATATTTTCTTTGGCCTTCCTCTCCCTCTCCATCCATCCACATAGTTTCAATTCATAACTCTTTTAGTAACATGCGTTTCATCCCTCCTCACCACATGACCATACCAGGAAAAACGGTTTCCTTTCAACTTTTCTGTCACTGGTGCCACTTTCAAACTTCCTCTAATATACCCATTTCTCACTTTATGCATTCCCTTTACTCCCCGCACATCCATCTCAACATTCTCATCTCTGCTACATACAATCTCTTTTAATTCATCTTTTTCACAGCCCAACATTCTGATCCATACAGTATGACAGGTCTAATCACGGACTTGTAGATTTAACTAGCATAATTAACATAATTCCGGTACAAGTACTTAATTAGGATGATTATCACAAAAATCTTCTTTATTTTTTGAGGCACTAAGGCAGGCTTTCAAAGCGTCTGACAAGACGTAATAACAATCCAAACGATCTGACTACTGGGGAAACATCTTTAAATCTACTTTCTGTAGAATATTTTGTTTTCCATATCCATATTTTCTTCGGCTTGGCAGAACACACAGCTGGCTTAGCAAGCGATATGCTTTAGGTGATGGTTTATAAAGCGATAATGCTAAGATTTTTTCATCAAGTGTGAAACGCCTTCCTCTCGGTTTTTTACCACTTCCTGTTACTTGCATATAAAATAAAGTTTTAGCTGCTGATGACATCTTTTTGGTCACAATTTTGAAAGCATCTGTTTTTCTTATTTTCTTTGCTAGCAGATATCTTTTGCGAAAGGTCTGTTTGTCTCTTAAAGCCTGACGAAGTGCTTGCTCCAATTTTTGCACCTTATTTTCTTCATACTTTCGCTTCAAAAAGGGTACTGAAAATATAAAAAAAAAGTTAGATTTTTTTAATTAACTTTCTTTATTTATAACTTTTTAATTAATATGTTTTCGAATTAAGTACATTTAAACATATAGATGTTATATATTTTTGAAAGCACCTCTTAAAATACTTTATTTTGATATCCCACACGATAGGTTTGGAAGAAAAAAAAAATTGGGCCCCCACAATCTGGCGCCCAAGAACCGCCATTTTCCTATTTTACATTTTTCATGTAGTCAGTGACACTTGCGGGGTTAAGACGAATCGATTGACGTAAGAACCATCAAAATCGGCCCACGCGTTTGGTCTCTAGAACGCCACATAGGAACAAACATACATACATACATAGACTGATAAACACATTACCCCCCTTCGGCAGTCGGGTAAATATAGAATGAATTGTGCAGAATGTTGTTTAAGGAAAATGCATCGAAAAGTGAATATCTGCTTTATCATGGTAAACCATGAACTTTATGGAATTAGCATTTGTTGTTAGACTTAAATAAGTGATCATAAAGAAATAGATAACATACCTGAACTAGAAGGCTTGAAGTATTCAACATTTCTAGTTGTCATGGGTTGTATTATATCTCGATGCATTATAGCTTCTTGGGATGTAGATGGTACGATGTCTGGAACCATTTGACGCGGTGCTGAAAAGTACAAAATATAAGAAGTTAATATTTTCACTTAAAAAATATTGTATGAAAATGAAAGTCAAGGTATTGGCATATTATAAGATGTTCATTCTTTATGTCTGTGCTTTAAGCGCTTAAAGCTTCTAAACACCTTGATGCCATGCAATTAAGAACCTTTATTCACAAACTCACTTTCATATTTATAATATTAGTAAGTATGTGAAACCAATGCGGTTGCTAGTATTAAATAAACTTAATCAATAACACATTTACCTGATACATCTATAGAGGGTAATAGCTAAGATGGAACAGCCAATTTACAAAGTCTGTTTTTTGGGTAAAGTAACTTTTCTGAAAGTGCAGACGTCAGATTCTTCGATTTTTGTGGATGAAGCTGCTGTCCAGACTCGCAATATCACCTCCAATAATCTTAACCCAATCTTGAAACCTTTCTGCATCTTTCTCAGGACATGGAAAGTAGTGTAGAGGTACATCTGAAAATAAAATAAAGAGACTTTAATGGGACTGACTGAAATGTGATATTTTGGCTGGGTTTAGAATACTCATACCATGAGATCAATTGATCAGAGAGGAATACAAGGCGAATGACACAATTATACTTAAAAAGAGATTAGTAAGACCACTCAAAGGCTTATTTATTCTTACAACAGCCCTAGCAAGATAATAGTAGGTTCAATAAAGTCGAACATAGAATCTCCTTTTTGGTAAGTCGGTTAAAAAACACTTAATGAGACCATGATGTAACAACCGTAAGCGTAAATGCTCATACAAAATGCGCCCAATTCCACACTGACAAACGTTTGAAAGTGTATTAGAAAAGTAAAAAACCGGCCAAGTGCGAGTCGGACTCGCGCACGAAGGGTTCCGTACCATTATCGCAAAAAAACGGCAATAAAAACACGTTTGTTGTATGGGAGCCCCACTTAAATATTTATTTTATTCTGTTTTTAGTATTTGCTGTTATAGCGGCAACAGAAATACATCATTTGTGATAATTTCAACTGTCTAGCTATCATGGTTCATGAGATACAGCCTGGTGACAGACAGACAGACGGACCGCGGAGTCTCAGTAATAGGGTCCCGTTTTTACCCTTTGGGTACGGAACCCTAAAAAAGATGGTCTTAGGACCCTAGTTAGACCAAATTTTGCTTGCTTGGAAGCTATGCTCGAGTTCAGTATATAAAAACACACTTTACTCACCATCTCCTGCTACTACTAGGCACCCAGGACCACAGCAGATGTTTCGAGACATTTTGTAAAATGTAACACGTGAACACGCGCCACACGCGCGCGTGTCACACGTGTGTAATGTGTGTTGTGTGTGTGTGTTTTGTATGTTTGTTTTGTAATGTTTTGTAAATGTGTCACTAAGATATATATGGTCCAAACTCCCTATGGAGGGCCTATCTAAATGTATGTCACAAACACTTTCACAAAGTACAGTTTATGCTGGAATTTAGGTATTTCTGGAATGTACGGAGGAACGAAGCTCAACTCAACGTAATTAACACAAAAACACCAAAAATTACAAGAAAAATTCGCGCGCGTACGAAAACACACCGTTGGAAAATTTCTTGTGACTTTTTGTGGACAGTGTTACTAACGTTTGGTATCAGTAATCTACTCTTAAAATTCTATCACCGTAAAAGTATCTCAAATAATACAAAATTTTAATAAACGTTTTGAGAATAATTTATACTATGTTATGAAATCATAAATTTTTGTTTAGCTGAACTAATTAAAGAAAAATAGCAAAATTAACAATTAATGTAAACTACCAAATATTTAGAGAAAAAAAAGTGGCAACACATGCAACAAAAAGTACCATGTGTGCCGGACAGATGGCACTTTTCACAATAAAAAAAAAATGTTCTAAGTTACCAGGGCATGCTCACAACTACATTCTGTTCAAGACACACGAAACTCACTGTGTCCGCTCGCGAACTTTTTCCGCCACTTTTTCGGGTTTTATGCAGTTGAACCACTGGATTCCAAGCTACCCATCATCCCTGTTGAAATTCTTATGTTTGGTAATCTCGATAGCTTCCCTCACCAGTCTAGGGATATAGTGGCGTTCTGTCGAAATGACCTGAGGGTTTACATAACCCTCAGGTTCATCATCATTACTCAATCATATCACATTCAGCTCCCGACAGGCGCAGGCGGTTGGGCATGAAGGGCAGACAAGGGGCATATCCTGCAAACCCCTTGTCAGGATATACCCACCTCCATAAAATATCCATCCGGAAATATCAACATTCGATCATTAGTAAATGAAACTGACTTTTCAAAATGAGGAAGTTTAATGATGTGATCAATTATTTATTGTTATTTTTTGTTCTATATAGGAAAAATGTTAAGATTTCGTCCCAAGCTGGGCAGCGAGCGCTCCAGCGAATGGCTGTGTTGCTTCTGTCTCCATGTGCGCACGGGGACTATTCTGCTGGGAACATGGCACCTAGTAAGTATCATGAAATCTATTTGATTTGCTGACCATCCGTAATAACAATAGAACTCTGCTCTCTGTGATTAGTAGTTGGAGTTGGAAACCACCTACGTACCCAGTACCCAGATTACGGTTTTTATGAAAGTAAATTTTTGCAATGCCAAAAATAGGTATAGCCGGTTTATTACGCACAAGACCATGACAAATTTATTACTATTATTCATTTACCTACCTACTGAATATTTAATATTATTTTGTCGTCTACACAACGTGACGAGAAAGAAAAATGTGCATGCAATTGCCATGATTAATCTCATGAGACAGCCAATCTATTAACATACAGTACGACCGATGAGTCGTGGCCCGTCTGAATGTAGGTTTTGCGAACTTTCGCGTATGTATAGTCCCCGGCATGTAACTTGGCAAGGTTTTGGCATAGTGGGGGTAAGTTCGCGCATAGTGAGCGAATTGACCAACCACCGTATAGTACGAACGGAACGTGGAAGCAACGCGATTGGTCAGTCGATCCATGTGTCAACTGACTAACCAATCGCGCGCTCGGAACGGTGCTAAACGCTCCCCGCGTCCCGCTAGGTAACCAAAGAGACCTAAAAAATAACTTCTGCGCATCTAACGACTCTTGCCAAGTTACGTGCCGATAACTATACACTCGTGAAGAAAACAGCCATTTGGTTCGTAAAGTATGTAATGCGCAACCACTTGGCGCTAACTTCAGATGGGCCACGACTCATCGATTGTACTGTACATCAACTCTTCGTTTTTCCTGTGGGGGTGGGGTAGGTGGAAGGTACCTACCCCTCTATGTCGACCGACAGCGTGATAATAGTAATAGGAATATCGTAATGTACAAAACAGTTATGTTTACACAAAATAATGATGACAAAAATAAAGGAACAACAATTAATAAAATAAACACGTAGGTGCATTAGTAGTAAGTAGGTTATAGGCTTTACCGCATTGTGGTTTGTGACTAAATCACGTAACAGTTATTACTTCAATTAAACAAATAAAATGTCTATTTAGTTAATTACTAACAGGTTAGGCAGATATTACGTTATCGCAAGACCTGATATCAAAACTGATTTATGGTGAAATTCTCCCTAGATGCTGCATCTCATTGCGTTAGGCTTCCTGGCGGCAATTGTACGCGATCCCCGACTGCTCGACGAATTAGAACGCGACTCGGCCCCTGTCCCGAACTGGAGTGACGGGGCTCGTGGCAATGAGGCCATCCCTACGCCTCTGTCCAACGTGGAGGCGCCACCGAGCTCGTACCCTCAACATGTCGGACCGTTCCCTCAGCCCGGCAGAGATAAAGATCATAGTCTTATATATCGTAAGTGTACCTTCGAACATAGACCATCTGTATCTTTTGAGTACTTCTAATACTTTATGTCTGTAGGTGGTATAGTGTGTAGTGCTATTCTGGGTGCATTGTCCTCACATATATGAACTAATAACTATATATGTACCTATGTTCCTAAATATTGTAAAAAAACTAATTTTTTTTTTTTAAATAGTAATTATGGAGTTTCTTGTGCATTCTTCTCCATAACAAGCTACTTTCCGAATGCACGGTGGAATCATTTTTATGTACGTTCAAAAGTGCCTCTTGGTGGCCTAGTTGAAATAAAATATCTTTGTCTTTGTCTATCACAGCACAGAACTTTGAGATCTAACTGCACAAATATATTAGAAGAATAATCATATTAAGGTTCCCCTAGTCGACGGTACGAACTATTTTGTGCGCGGGATTAAAATGCATGCTACATCAACCGACAACACGTGCGAAAGAGATAGATGCTGTGATGAGCAGTAAGAAGCTAGTTCGCGTACGAATTAGCACTTTTGCAAGTTTGTAGCGAAATGGATGATGATTTAGGTCGAAAACGAGCGTGCGAAATTTTAAAGTTTGGGAATTTAGATATCATGAAAAAACGATTAAATGTATATTTTCAAAATAAAATTATTTGTATTGTTGAACTACTAATCTATCCCTGTATGGTGGCCGTTTTTCAATTTTCCTTCTTCTTATGGTATTTATTTCCGCCCAAAGATGCGTTAAAATTAGTGTTGAAATATGGAACTTTCGACGCTCATAACTTAAAATTTTTGTTTTTTACTTTTTTGATTCCATACAGGGATAGATAATGATGAGACGAATTGATATATTTTTTTATTTTGAACGTACATCGTCAAACAGTGGAGTAATCGCCAGACTACGTTTGTATGGAATAATGATCGACTAGTGTAACCTTAATACTCCGTTTTCTACCTAGTTTTCTCTCTAGAGGTATTGATTTTGGCTTGTTTGCCAAAAACCTACTTTCACTACTTATGTCACACACTAGGATATAGGGCAGCATAAAAATTCATTGGAGGTGAAGATGTTTGACATGAGATAGCCCGCCTCCAATTGTGTGAAACAGCTGTGACCTTGCTAACAAACAATACAATGTTATAAATATAATATGCAAAGTTGCACGCCTTTTTTAACAGAACATCGATAATGTAATTACTGACTCATGCACTGCTGTATTTACTGTGGCATTTAATATGCATACATACATAAAGTCACGCCTTTTTCCTATTGGGGTACGCAGAAACTACAGAACGCCACCTGCTAAGATCCTTACATACTTCTTTTGCTTCATTCACATTCATACATCTAGTCATACACACACGCCGGTTATGAGTACTGCGCACCTGGCCTTTCTGAAGAACATCACCTATATGGTCTATGTATGTGGCATTTAATTCTAACAACAATAGTTATTATGAATTAAAAATGCCTAAGAACAGACAATTATATACACAAGGACAATACAATTAATTGTCCTACATAAAAAGTAAATAAGAAATGTTATCGATTTGTTTGCGTCTACTCTTAATTTTGGTTTACCATACGAAAACACAATTACATACAACAAATTACAATAGCTACATACAACTCTCGAACTATTATAGTTAATAATAGTTGCATTACCATTTATAATTTGCTTGATATTAGCGTCACGAGAGCGCCGGAAACGGGGCACAAAATGGATGAATAATATCTAATAGATTTCAACTGTGTGTGTGCCAGATGATGTGGATGTGGGGGCACTGGTTACAGTGTGCACCCTGGCTATCACCTTCATGCTGATCTACGGAGCCGCGCTCGGCAAGCCTGCCCATCTCTTGCCATTCTTCTGCCTCCAGATATTCGACTTTGCGATCACAGTGTAAGTTTTTTTTTTAGAATGTCAAGTGTTATACAAGCATTAGATACTAGTGATGTAACGAATATTCGCGTTCGCATTCGCGGCAATTCGCATATTTTTGCATATTCGAATTTGCAATCGCATTCGCAATATTTCTGCGAATGTTTTGCGAATATGCATATCAGAAAAAAAAAAAACAATTTGAAGATAATAGTAGATTAATAAAATTTATTAATTTCTTAGGTTTTTTAATGCAAGGGAAAGTAACAACCTCGTAAGCACATTATCAGTCTACGCTTTATCATTTGATATTATTTATTTATTATTTTACTTTGGGCAATGAAGCTTAATAATTAAATTTTCATTAGAACTTATAAGACAAAAAGTATATGTGTGCAATGTAAACAAACGCGGGCGAGACTTTAAATTATAAGATGGACACAAATGCTTCATAAGTCTTACAAATTTCTCGAAACAAAATACAAACGGAACGCACCTCGAGACTGCCACCAAACCATTCGAACAAAAACTGAACATTCGTATTCGCATCCGCGAATGTTCAAAAAATGACATTCGTTACATCACTATTAGATACAAGCTCTAGGACTTTTGGATTCGCAATGATTACGCAATATAATGGCGTATTACTTTTTGTTCTCTGACGTGGGATTTGTCGGGTAAAGCGTTCTATATGCAGATGAGATTAATTCTCTGATATCAGTTGATAGGAACATGTGTATAACATTCAAAACTCAAATATGTTCCTCGATCATTTGCAGTTTTGTATTGTATCCTTATGTGCTGATATTGCTGTTATTGTACTGAAAGCCCGATTAACACTTTGTTAGAAGTTTCCATTCCTTTCTACATCCGTAAATAAAGCAATAAGTAACTGCAACTTCTACATACATGTTTTATTAGTATCGACCCTGTGACCTTATACTGGCTCACAACACACTTGACCTTAAGCGAGATCAAAAACTTACACCCGGTTTAGTTCTAAAAGGCTAGCCAGTTTTTAAGCCTTTCAGAAATCGGGCGCTAAATTCTTAGTTTAAATCTAAAGCAAAATAAACTTAATTAGAAGTAGATGCGGATTGCGGGTGAAACCTGGGGGTCTACTCCGTAATGATAAAACATTTCGGACGGGTAAAAACACATCGGAAATGGGTATAGCTGTCAAATTGTGGTGTCATTCATTAGTAGTTCGGGCCCCGAACTAATCATGCGTCCAAAGGCCGAAACTACGGACTTCGTGCTTAGGGAGTAGACCCTCAGGCTCGAGATTGCGCAAATCAGATGTTTGGAAGGAGATATACAAGGTCTTTTTTCAGCAGTGGATATCGGCTAGGGAAAAAAAGCAAATTGAAACATGCGTCCGAAGGCCGAAACTACGGACTTCGTGCTTAGGGAGTAGACCCTTAAACTCGAGATTGCGCAAGACAGATGTTTGGAAGGAGAAATGCAAGGCCTTTTTTCAGCAGTGGACATCGGCTAGGGAAAAAAAGGAAATTGAAACATGCGTCCGAAGGCCAAAACTACGGACTTCGTGCTTAGGGAGTAGACCCTCAGGCTCGAGATTGCGCAGGACAGATGTTTGGAAGGAGAAATGCAAGGCCTTTTTGCAGCAGTGGACATCAGCAAGCAAAATAAGGAAATTAAATGTCCAACCATTATACCGTTACTATAATTCCACTTGACCGTTTCCCCACCAGCCTGACCGCAACCGGGTACCTGTGCTACCTGCGCTCCATCCACCGGCTGGTCGCCGAGACCCGCCGCGTGCCGTGGAGAGCTCAGCTGCTGCAGCTGCCGGCACCTGCCTTGGCGCTCGTCGTACTTTCAGCATTCCTAATCGCCGTACTACTCAAGGTAACGTATCCCACATTTCGGAACGTTTTCTTGAGTTTAAACATTTTATTTTATTTTATGCTGAAATAAAGATTAATATTTGGCAAGACACTAGCAGCTAGTTAACTGATGCGTGTTTTTCAGATAGCTTGGTGATATCTAGTCTGTTCAATCTGCTTTTGAATAAAGTTATAGCGCAAATCACCACGTAGCAACAAGTATGTCTGATGAAGAAATAGCTATATTATTCCTAAAGGTCATTGGGCATAATCTGACCTGCAGCCTTATTGTATGAAAAATCGACCATGCGAGATGAAAGACGCGATGTGGTTTCCGTGTATGTCATTGGTCGGTTTTTAGGGTTCCGTACCCAAAGGGTAAAAACAGGACCCTATGACTAAGACTCGACGATCCGTCTGTCTGTCTGTCCGTCACCAGGCTGTATCTCATGAACCGTGATAGCTAGACAGTTGAAGTTTTCACAGAGTATGTATTTCTGTTGCCGCTATAACTAAAAATACTAAAAACACAATAAAATTTATATTTAAGTGGGGATCCCATACAACAAACGTGATATTTTTGCCGTTTTTTGCGATAATGGTACGGATCCCTACGTGCGCGAGTCCCACTCGCACTTGGCCGTTTTTTTTATTCATTCTCTTTGCCCTTTGACTTGACAAATTTATTACGCAATAAGGCTGCCGTTTTGCGAAGAATGGCGTACATAAACCAAAATGGTTTTCAACTAAAACTGGATCATTTGACCATTCGTTGCATATATTATATTTATTTGATTAAAAAAACGATGGAGAATAATTTACCGAATCGTTTTTAAAATTAAAAATCAAACTGTTTCAGAGATAAATTTTTCTCATGTGTAAACATTTCTATAAGTCTGCCGTATGTCACAATCGGATCGTGTAATATACAGCGTGTATATTTTTTTCGAAACCAAGGGGACCTGGCGAAGAATATTGAATTTTCAAAAAACCCATTATTCAATTTTAGTTTTCATCAAAATCGGCTTTCAGTGTTTTTCGCTCGTCCACATAGTTTCGGATTTGGCCCACTTGGAATACTCATTCTGTATAGGATTTTTTTTTTGTAAGATTCCCATGACTCACATGCCATAGTAATCCAGAGCCATATATCTATACATTCTGCTATATTTTGTTTGTGTACGCCATGGGTATGGTTTTCATTATTATCGATCGAAGGTTTGCATACAAAGACCTTTACTACTTCTACCATTGATACGATAGACGAAAATTATAAGACACACTGCTCTGTCTTGTGTTTGTTTCCATTAAATTATTATTATAAAATTTGACCTTTAATAAAGACTGCTAAAACTGGTCTTATGGTACAGGAAAAGATATAATGTATTCAAAATGCGTCAATGCTCACATTTACATCATTTGTTTTTTTTTGTTATTATTTATTTAATTTAATAATACTGATAGATTGTGTTTGGTTTTACGTTAAGTTATGGTGGGTCCCAATAACTGAGTAAATAGCTGTATGTACCTGGGTTCGTATGATTCACGCTTTCTAGAACGTCTCTCAACTCTTATCACATAACCAAACATATTAATAGTTATTATTTTTAACCAGGGCTATAATCAAACGATTTTATAAAAAAAAAAAAAAAAATTTCATTTTCAGTTCGTCGACGTCCATATTTAAGCAACTTTCCATTTAACACTGCCATTGTAGTGCGACCTGCTTTAGACCATCTTAAGTATTACCCTAAGAGCGGTTACGGACTACGTCCAATCTGTTGCCGTGATTTGAGTTCCGAGTTCAAAATGTTTTGAATTATGGAAAACAATATATCACGGGAATTTAACGCGATGATTTAGATTATTTATTTACCTATTTAACCCGACGTTTCGACCGTGTTGCAACGATCGTGGTCCCGGGTAGACTGGTGTCTCGGTGTACTGGCTCCGTTGGGGCAGAAAATTCTTCCTCTACCCTCACATTTCTACACACAACACTGACCGTGTCCTTATTCTGTAAGTTCACCGATTGCACAAAGCGAGGTAATGTTTTTTGAATCACTGGATTCCACGCCGCGGATAATTTGTAACTATCATCCCGATTGAATGTTTTATGTTTTTTAATTTCAATCGCTTCACGCACAATTCTAGAATAGAAGTGGCGTTCCGTGGAGAGGACTTGTGGACGATGAAATTCCATCCAGTGATTGCTGCCGCCTTCTAATATGTGTTCTGAAACGGGAAAGTTTTAAAGTTAATATTGTTTTGAATTATGACGGATTAGCCTTCTTGCAGCGGTTTCGCCCGCGTGATAAGTGTTTTCTTATCCAAAGGGAACATTATACCGAGATGAAAATATTGTTAAATTTCATCCAGATCCGTCCAGCCGTTTGAAGGTGAACAAGTAACAAACATACTAATACACACACACACTAACAAACTTTCGCCTTTATAATATTAGTGTGAAGTGTGATACGAGTTCGGATGCAGTGCGTAAGCTTCCCTACAAGAAGTACTACGGCTACTTCGGAACCGAAATTTTACGGACACGGATCAGATATGTAGTGCATAACCGCCCTAACTGAGGCAGCCTTTTGTCATCATCTGGCTAATCTTTACCTAATAATGTTGTGGTCGACTGGTGGTAACACTGGTAACAACCTGCCTATCTAACCCAGTGGTGGGCAAACTTTCTTAATGAGGGGGGCAGAAATTAAGAAATTTCCGTAACGACTGTCAAAGGTCTACAATTTATAGCCGGTATCATCGGTTTTGCGGGCAGACCTCGACAAGCGCTGCTTAACCTTGGAGACTGACGCGTTAGGCTGATACTGTTAGCCACAAGGCCCTCTGCCTCACCTTTAGTATCAATTGAAAATTAATGAGTCGCTAAAAACATTTGGTGCGCAATTTGTTTTAGGAGATAAAATGTTATCCGAGATACAGGCTACTGCCTAGTTCCGATGCAGAAAGCGAAAAGTCCCAAACTACAGCTATAAGTACAAACTCTAAGCCGGTACTCAGATAAAAATTTTTTTTTCTAATTTTACTCGATTGCCCAAGTGAGTCTATTTTGTATGTTTGTTCCTATGTGGCGTTCTAGAGACCAAACGCGTTGGTCGATATTGATGATTCTTTCGTCAATCGATTCGTCTTAATCTTGCGAGTGTCACTGGCTACATTCAAATAGGAAAATGGCGGCTTTTGGGCGCCATATTGTAGAGAATATTTTTATTTCTTCCAAACCCATCGTGTGGGGTTCAAAATAAAGGGTTTTATGAGGTGATTAAAAAAATGTAAAACAATTATATGTATAAAAGTAAAAAAATCGGTGTAAAAATAAAATGCTGACTAAAATGTTATAAATAAAAACAAAAAACCCGACTGCTTAAGAAGCGAACTAAAAAGACGTAAACAAGAAGAAAAGTATGCTGTGCAGTCAGAGGATACATCTGGTTTTGATCAGCCAGATCGCGAATATGTATCCTCCGACTGAACAGCATAATTTTCTTCATGTCTTTTTAGTTCGCTTCTTATGCAGTCGGTTTTGTTTATTTTTTGAATTAACTTTTGTAATATGTGTATATGTGTTATTTTAATTAATTTTATTTTGAAGGAAAACATCGTAAGAAAACAGCACCATAATTATCTACAGCACGCAGCACACTACTTCCCTTTCATTTTCGTAACTCGATAATATTCATTGTGTGTTTTACGCTGTCAAGCAGATGGATGTTTGAACATATGAAGCAATGAATGCAAGGAAACAATCCGTACCCTACTCTTTGAACTTACACAAGAAGCGTACAGGACTTCTATAGATGGTTTATTCTAAGTTAGTGCTCCATTGGTGTGATGCTGCTAGGCGTTCCAGTCCGAGGATAAATAAATTTGTAAACTTTTCTTATTTAACGAATAAATCTCCATTCCCAGGGCTACTGCATCAGCGTAGTATGGCGCTGCTACAAGTACCTGACGATGCGCGCGCACGCGCTACAGAGTCCGTTCGTGATCTCGAGCGATGACGTGGTGGCGAGCGGTCAGATGGCGCCGTACTCCGCGCCCGCGCCGGCCTACTCCAGCCTGCTGCCGGATTATGAAGAAGCGGTGAAGCAGACTCCGCCGCCGTCCTACCGCGCGGCCACACTCATGGCTGCTGCTGATCCCTCGCTTACAACCGCTGTGAGTAAGGTTTCTTCATTCTATACAGCTGATCCACGGGGTCCCAGCGCTAACAAAGAAAATTTGGTTCAAATAAATATTACTAGATGGCGCGATATGCATCGATTCGTTATTGAATTGTGTGTAAAATTTACATTTTCTAGAATTGATCATAAACATTGTATGTTCTTGTTTAATCAACTCTTCTAAGCACAAAATTATGGAATATTGGGCTCTTAATTCACATTTCAAAGATTATTTGAACGAATCATTTAAAATTGATTCCAAAAGATGGCGCGGTTTTATATTTTTGAGACATGTCACCCGACAATGAAACTGTAGAAGCGTGCAAAAAAAAATACATTAAATCGTCTCTGTATTTAAAGAAAAAAAACTTTTTACAGAAATTACAACCGAATTCCAAACAAAAACACTACAAAGTGAATAATAACTTCAATTTCGGAAGTCGGTGTTCCTGTTTTCGTTTCTTCGTTTTTTGACACAGACTCCCGAAATTGAAGTTATTATTCACTTTGTAATGTTTTTGTTTGGAATTCGGTTGTAATTTTTGTAAAAAGTTTTTTATTTTTCACTTTTTAGTTGTGGTACATAATGGACCAGTTCTATAGACTACGTACCAATAATGCCCAAAGTGAAGCCAGAATAGATTAACTCGATAACATGAAACATAAATAAACAAAACCGGTGGAATGAGAGTCTACCAGAGTGAACTGTTCACACCTGCGTACCCCTTTAGAGCGTACCAGTGTGATGTTATGTTATGAAATGTTGTAAACAATAAACAGACATGCGATTGCAGCTATCCCGAGTGATTTGCCGTCATTTATTGAAGAGTTCTGATGTATATCTCCGAAGTTTTTCATCAGATCTTGATAAAAATTAATGGGACCACATAACAAGCACCAGCTTTCGAATAAAAAAAGAATCATCAAAATCGGTTTACCCAAAAAAAAGTTCTGAAGTAACACAACTAAAAAAACAACAACAACTAGTCAATAAAAATAGTCACGAACCGAGAAAACCCATTTTTCTAGCAAGTCGCTGCTATCACCATCTATAGCCGTGGAACGGAATCTAACGCGATCAATGTACTTATAAAAATAATCAGCATAATCAGACGAAAAACGCTAATTACGTCGGCACGGGTTATTTGTATAGTATAAGGCATCTGGATGCTAGTATTTTATTATCTGTGGCTGAACTGTGTTTTGCACCATGTATCCATTCTCCAAAAACATGGCAAGTAGCGTCTATCAGCTATAGTCCGGGCCCGAATACTCCAATTCTTTGGCCACGTTTCCCGTCGAAGCAACGACTATATTGAGCAACTTGTGGTCCAAGGTAGAGTCGTGAAGCGAATCATGTCGGCCCGAAGACTCACTGCAACTTGATGATCACGACCGCTCTGGCAAGAGCGTACTGACGACAAAAAAGATACAGCTGTTTATGCCGCAAATTAGCGGCACACGCACTTTTGGCGCACTGCGTGTCGCGGGTTCGATTCCCGCATGGAACAAAAATTTGTATGACCTACAGATAATTGTTCCGGCTCTGGGTGTTTGTGTATGTGAGTTTATATGTTTGTAAACGCACCCACGATACAGGAAGAAATTCCTAGTATGGGGCAACGTTTTTATAAAAAAAATAATGACACTCGTAAGGCAATCAAATCCAACATGGTACTTCCCGTGAACCCAGAATCTTGAAATTTGGTACGAAGCAACGTCTTATAGCACAGATAAAGGAAAAATTTCGAAAAATTTTCGAGCTCACAACTTCTTTGGTGTTTTTGTATTTTTTAATGAAATCCAGGGGGTGCAAGCGCACCCCTTTGCACCTATGGAGATAAGTCTCACCTTTGCACCCATGGAGATAAGTCTCCCTTTTGCACCCATGGAGATAAGTCTTCCCTTTGCACCTATGAAGATAAGTCTACGCTTTGCACCCATGGGATAAGTCTCCCCTTTGCACCTATGGAGATAAGTCTCCTCTTTGCTCCCGTGGAGATAAGTCTCCCCTTTGCACCTATGGAGATAAATCTCCCCTTTGCACCCGTGGAGATAAGTCTCCCCTTTACACCCATGGAGATAAGTCTCCTTTTTGCACCCATGGAGATAAAGTCTCCCCTTTGCACCCATGGAGATAATTTTGCACCCATGGAGATAAGTCTCCCCTTTGCACCCATGGAGATAAATCTCCCCTTTGCACCCATGGAGATAAATCTCCCCTTAATTGCACCCATGGAGATAAGCCCCCCCTTTTGCACCCATGGAGATAAGTCTCCCCTTTGCACCCATGGAGATAAGTCTCCCCTTTGCACCCATGGAGATAAGTCTCCCCTTTGCACCCATGGAGATAAGTCTCCCCTTTGCACCCATGGAGATAAGTCTCCATGGGTGTAATGGGGTGCGCTTGCACCCCCTGGATTTCAATAAAAAATACAAAAACATCAAAGAAGTTGTTAGCTCGAAAATTTTGGCACATCACCTCGTAGGTGACTCGTACCTCGATCTCATAGACAAATAGTTCTCTGTACAAATGGCCAAAAGAAAACAAAATTGTATTCGATGCAGGGTGCTGAAGATGAACACCCCAGAGAAAAGTCCTGCCGGCGCCCATGTTTATATGATTATATCTTTTAAAAAAATTGACGGCGTACTTATTTTATTCAGCAGCAGGAGAGGGCAAAGGACGAGCAAGCTCCACCGCAGCAGCAGCCACAGCCCACCAACACGATGGTGGTGCTGCCTCAGAACGGCGCGCAGGCCAGCGTCTGAATCTCACACACTACTGACAGCACCGAGGATCGCACTCACCATATAAGGGCACCAATAATTTAAGAGATTGTTTGAAGTTTTGAACCCTATATACACCTTATAATTCTACATGAATAGATTACCTACAAATAGTGTAGGTATTATTTGTCTAATAAAAACTCTGTAAAACAGCTGAGGCATCCTTCGCAAACATAATTATGCCGTGTCAGTTTCCATACCATGATGTTCTAGCAATTTGGGACGACATTCTAAGTCGCTCCGACATCAAGCAACCGCTTAAATTGTAGCGCCCTTATTCTACACCAATCATCTTGAACGCTCAATACGGAAGTAACTGCACTTAGTCTGTGTCTATAACTAAAGTAGATATCTTCCTAAGAGCTATTAATATCTACAAGTGCAAAGAAAACGGTCCCCATAATTATAATTAAGTTCATAATCCTCGTTGCTTTCATGTAAAAAAAAAATACTTTGTTTAAATAATTTGTTAACTGTTCGTCTTTCACTTTCACGTACCTAGTTGTATTTATGTTTAGACAAGTCACTGAGACGATTTTCGTATTATTTATTTATATTTTGTAAAAAAAATATACTGTTGTTATTGTAATTCTTGTGCTTGACTCTTCGTGGACTAGTTAGATTTGAGCCGATAAGTTCGTCTCGTCGTAAATGCCACAGATTTAAATCTAGATTGTCATACCTTGAGTATATAGTGCCATTGCGTTGATTGTAATAAATTTTATTTTTGTACTTCATGAAATCATTAGAATTATATTCCTCTTCCAATCATAAACTACACCAATAAGTACACATCTCGAGGCACCTAACGAGGTCTCTCATTTGCGTTAAATATTTTGCTGTACTTAGTTTATTTTACTATGTTGATTTAATTTTGTGATAACTTTATTTTTATTGCGTTCTTGGGTATCCGACTCGATGCCAAGAGTTTGCTGTAGCCGGACATTAGCATACGGAGCATATTACTGACATTCCTGAATATTGCATTCTAAAATCTTACAACTTCTGGCGTCAATTTGCGACCAACCATTATTGTTTGACGGTAGTGGCCTCTAATTCTGACATTTGACATATTAAGCTGTATAAAAACTACTCGCATATTGATAAGCAGCAGTTAGCTGATGTGGTATACTGTAGTTAAATACTTGTCTATTAAATAGCGATTATTCAACAAATACATAAAAGTTGTTTGTATTGATGTTGGTAGAAAAAACATACACCCTCTATACTTGAGATTAATAGCAGATACTTACGTGTGGTTTGTAACTCTTGCAACTCAGGGTTAATAGTAATTTGAGCTTGCAATAGCCTTCTTCTTGAGAATTATAATTAATATAATACGAGAGTACATTCATAATTATTACCTATGTAATTGTTCTTCACGTTGTTTTTTTTTTCAAATCTATAACTGACGAGTGTTAATTTTATTGCAGTCGTTGAATAAACAAAAAGTTAGCCAAGGATGCAAACCACTCATTGGTGCCTTATCACATCGCTGGCGAATGTTTGTAGTACCTAATCTTCATAACGATCATTCTAAATAAATTAGGTACAAACTATGTATTAAATGTAACTGTAGTACGTAGATAGGATTCGATGTGACGTCATAGGATGCTATTCTCGTCGTTGCTTTACGTGGTAACTTGGTAAGACACCGTAAGTAGTTTCGTATTGGCCTAAAATGCTAAATAGTAAAAAAAAAATGTCGTCAGTGTTTCCTAGTACCTACTTTGATTTTATGTATGTATTTTGTTTTGAATCTCGCCCATCAATGAGTACGCTATGAACGGAAAGTCATTAGGTAGGTATGTATCGAGTATTATGTCGGGTACAAAAAAAAAATAGCGAGCCAGGGCGAGGTTTATAAACATTTTTTTTTTTATTGGTCATTTTCTTAGTTCATGAACTTATGTAACCTTGGTTTGTTTATAAAATTCTTAGTTATTTTGTCTATGTTTAGTAATTACTTACCTAAGTAATTTGCAAGTGCACTAATGATAAATTGACGTGTATAACTACTTACTAAATTATACTTAATGTAAAATATTCTTGAAATAAATCATACATAAAATGAAACCCAAATGTTTTTATTTTTAGACTTGTTGAAAACAGTCATTTAGCCTTATTGCGTTCTAGCTAAGTATAACGTTGCCCTTGTGATGTTTAAAAGAAAATAACAAGACAGTTTAGGACTTCATGTTTAAAGACTGTTTTACAAGCAGTTTATGGAACGAAAATCGACTCAAAAACTGCTAAAATATTGTAAAGTAAGACCCGATGTTGTGATTCACTATCGTAACAGTTCGGCATAGACATGCACTGCTGGACATAATCCTTCACCAAGCGTCACCATATCGGCCGGTCCTGCAGCGTATTTGCGTAAGTGAATTCTGCAAAGCAAACAAGTCGGAACCTTCCCAAAAACGACTTTACGTATTGCATATTACACTCTGAAAAAGAAAGGTTATACTCCTTTCCATTAAAAATATTTTGACGTAGAATTGATTGTAAAGAATGAACGAAAGCGGAAGAATCGAGATAAAACTTCACTATTGGTATTGTGTAATGAAAATTTGTCCTAATGTTTTGGAAATAAATCATTCGAGTTTGATTAAACATAACGCAGTAGATGAACTTCAACTCAAAGGAGGATGTTGGTACTCTTTCCAAATTAGTTTCACAATACCAAAAAAGTTGATAGAAATGATTCTAATTCTTTGAAGGAATCGACTTGTTTGCTTTGTAGAATTCACTTACGCAATTAGGCTGCTGTGCTTCTCGCATCTAGCGCATTCCTGTGACCTTCACCAGGTGATGGAATGGAGAACATGGGTCCCCACGGCAAACGTGGACAGTGCGTAGGAGGCTCACAAGTTGGAGCCATCGCTCCACCTTGTGGGCCTTCCAACGCTCCGCCTTCGAGTGTTATAATCGCTTGACCAAATTATCAACAGCTAAATAGACTCCTTGACACATGTTTAATTTTGATGCTTCGTTAATTTTCAGTCCAGAATCCAGGCGTTATTATTCCAAGTTCACGCTTGTGGCCTAGCGTTATACCGCTAAAGCTGTTAGCCATTATCAATAGGTAAATAGAGGACACGACGCACCAGTTGTAACTGCCTGTACCCAGTAGGTATCCTCATGAATTTAAGAATAGGTACATAGACAGGTACCTAGATAAAAACAGAGACCAATAGATAAATAATTAGATGACCGGTAGATCCAACGACGCTATGATTCCACCACAACCCTCCTGTATTTAGAAAATATAGAAACAGTCGCTCATTTTCTTAAGTAAAAATTGGAATACAGTGATGAACCTCATGACAGATCACAAACTGATATATTTCTTGGATTAATAACTTAGTTTGTCATCAAAAATATTACATAATTCAAGTGTTACGCAAGAACAGGGATAAATCCTTGAAACTTCCTCGGCAGCTTTAAAGGTCACGTTGAGGGATAAACATGATTTACAAACAATGGGCTGCATATGCGCGCGCAGCTCGTCGCCGCGCGCCGCCGGTAGGTCTCAGTGATAGCGAGGGGCGCGCTCGGACGACGCCGGCCGTCGGGACGCACGCCGCGCCGGTCGCCTGCATTCTCTATTTATATCGACAATCCACCCCCCGCTTCACTTCGCGCCTGCGCAAAACGCATCTGAAAACTACGAAAGTGAAAATTGCACATCATGATAGCGGCCGGTACATCGCGCCGTTTACAGGACTATTGCAGCAAGAGAACTGCTAATTAGTGAGTCGAGGAGTCGGAGCGAGGCGGCGTGTAGTGCGCCGCGAGGATGTCCGCGGGGCGTACGGCCACGGACCTCATCAGCACTGCGGCACTTCTGCGTCACATGTCAGCTGTTCCGCCGGCGAGGGGCGCGCGCTCGTGACGTTTCTGAAGAGTCGCGTGCCGGCGGCGCGATGGCGTCCACCATGCAGCTCGAGTTCACGCAGGCGATGACCGACTTCAAGACGATGTTTCCGGATATGGACGACGATGTTATTGAAGCCGTACTACGCGCTAACCAGGGCGCGGTTGATGCGACCATTGACCAACTTCTAGCTATGAGTACTGACAACCAGAATGAACGTTTGCGGCTCGAAATGGAGCGTGTGGAAGGCAGTACGCCGTCCCGTCGCAAAGATCGCCGCTCAGGCTGTAGAGCTACAGACAACGGCGATGACAACGACACTACAGCACTTGTGTAAGTAAATTAATATCTAAAGTAGCCAACCTTGTACTGTAAAATAATTACCTAGGTACATAATGATATATTTTGGAAGATAATAGGGAAACGAATGCACAGTTAGCACAGAACAATAGATCCTCTCCCCGCTGCGACACAAACAAACCGCGTCAGGTTATTGTGTGTTCATCAAAACGATTACGTCTTCCGTTCGGAGTAGTGAACTTATGATGTTGTCATCTACACCGGTAGGTCAACTGACAATTGAGGCAACAGGTTAGCATGACTAGTAGAAATGTTCATCGGGACTGTGATTTCGGGGCACATATAAGTACAAAATATAGAGCACCCTGTCGTTTTGCGTGACTAATTGCCCATACCTACATTTCGTATCATTTCACATAATAAATTAGGAGCTTTATTATTAGTATTAATAAACAGATAATGATACAAGACATATTGATGAATTTATATACTTACTTAATCATTATAAATTATAATAACAAAAAGATAGGAACTAAAATAAAGGAACTGTACCTACCTAACATAGATGCTGACTGCCTTCTGCTGGATGTAGATACTTAGGTACCTTCAATTGTGATTACGTCTTTCTCTCCATCTTACAATCCTACTTGGCTTATCGCCAAGTCGAACTTTACTTAGGAGGTCAGTGTGCTAAGGCCAAAAATTCATTCCTTAAGTAAACTACTGGAATCAGTTTGCAGCTATTCTTTAGAATTTTAGATATGAAAAGTCATTGGCCTGTTTTGCTGATATATTTATCAATCGTCAACATCCACAGTCCTTCTATCCCTATTGCTGGGCATACTTTACTTTGTTCTTTGTTTTTGTTGATCCTGTGCCAGCCAGTCTAATACAGGGTTTGGTCACGATCAATCAACCTCGCCGGACTGATGTTCAGCGTGAATTAAGGACTAATGATTTAGACCTTCGTACTTCTAACGACGTTAAAATCCGCTTATAAACTTTAACAACCACGTTTAATTTTTTCTTGTTACAGAGACGTTGACGACGAATCAATTCCTTTAGCTGTAAGAAGAAAATGGGTACCAAGAATGTTGGGTCCTTTACCTCCGATGTTTCTGCGAATACCGCCAGGGACAGACGCGCGAATAGACCTGAGTCTAGAGATGGATGACGACCGCATCGCCACCTTCCTTCAAAACGAGGAGTTTATGGCGGAGCTGCGGTGGAACCAGGAGTTCATGGCAGCACTGGACAGTGAGCAGGGACAGAAGACGAAGTCCCATGATGATGAGGCTGCGTTCAAAGAGAGACTAAAGAATATGGGCAAATGTGAGTAATCCTACTACACCTTCAATAATCGCATGAATAATTTATCAACAGATATGCAGTTAACAGAATTCTAAAAGAGGTCTTTCGCTTATGAAATATGCGATAATCGAGAAACGATGAATTTTCTTTCTGAGACCAACTAAAGACCCGTTATTTTATGATGCACAGGCTCACGCGTCAACTCCATAAACTTAATAACCAAGTCCTAAGCTTGACTGTAGATTCAGATCTACAGTTAATCACAACCCATCCAACTTTAAGGCCATAAATTAAAGTTAGGTACCCTCAAATTGGCTGAATCTAGCACCCAACGGCCGTGGCCCTTAGGTGTAATAGTAAAACCAACTATAAGTTTGTTAAAATCTCTCATCAGTGTGATAGTCTCATACCTTCAGCTTCCTTATGGCTTACCTACGGGAATTTAAGAGTAAATGACACGAGTTATTCATCGTTAAAATAGAACTTAAAGTTATAATAATTTTATATGACAGATGAGTACCTACCTACAGTAAGATGCTTAACATTTTGATTACTGATGTCTTACATATCTGAATAAATTGATCGGTAGGTAATGTTTCCTAGTGGTCGTAAGCGCTAGTGCTGAGCGCGAAGTCGTGGATTCAATTCTAGGTATATCGGACAAACAGCTTGTGGGTTTTTCTATTAGGATTTTTTCCGTAGCAACCCGAAGCCCGGATGCCTCCTCGCTCGGTCTCAGGATACAAGACGCACATTTAAGTACCGCCATTTGTGCAGACTATTTGAATCACCTTTCAACGCTAAACAATTAAGATTACCTACGTGCTAATTTCGACATCTCTTCGCAGCGTCTCGCAAGAAGTTTGCCCAGCTATCGAAAATGTTCAGTCGGGGAGGGTCGCGACGCTCAGGCAGCGCCCGCGCCCCACCACGCGGGCCCCCCGACAGCCTGCTCCTCCAGGAGGAACACAGCGATGACGACGACCGCCCACAACACCACGTCAAGATATAACCACACCCTGTACTCCACTACCTGCGAGGTACAGCTTTAAATGAAGAGAGAGCCTTAAAGGAAGTTACAAGGTTACGGATAAGACTGGGTCTGTTTTGTATATTTAGGAAAGGAATACGAATGATATTTTTATGTATAAGCACTTTAAGATCGGCCAGCACTAACAGTTAACGTCTTTCAAGGATCGGATGTCGTCGTTGTGGCGTCAATGTTGTTAAAAGTTGCAATAATTATGTAAAATATAAGTAAGTGGTTTTTGGCTTTTACTGCGTCCGTCAAATTGTAAATAGTAACCGGAGTTCGCTTAAATAGAAGAACCGTCTTCTCCTACGCTAAAAGTCTAGGGAAAATCTCCTTTTCGATTATATTCTCGTCAAATATCGTTTATCTAACAAAAGCTTCAGCTTTTGTTACATAAATTACATACATTCTGCATTCCAAAGTATCTTCATAATATAACAGAATGCACGAAAAGCCTCTGTATCGGGCACGATACACGAAGTTCCGTACCCCGTATAGGTTAAAGACGGCCCTGGCCTTTCTCAGACAGGTTTATAGAAATAGTATTCTTATGGCATCTCTCCTATACTAAGAACTAAAATATTTTCACATACATCTTCCAATAGTTCCATGAAAGTCATATACGAATAATGGTATAGACATGGCATTTGTATACAAGTATACGAAGTCACATCTAGAACATTACAGAGATTCAGTTTGCATAGTCATGGTAACAGAGTGCTCAACTGTTCAATAACTTAATTATGAACAAACCTCTGTGTGGAAGAACTTAATAAATAATACTGGGCATGGAACGTATCCAAAGAAAGGCTGATAAAAGAAAGAAATGTTAAGTAAATAATAAACGAACCACTTCATAGCTAGGTAATGTAAATAACTGTTCTATTAGATAAGTAGTATGCTTCGATCCACGAATTATAGTGCCGTTAGATTTACTCATTTTGTTCAGGTCATCTCCTTGATCGAAATCTATAAGATGATAGGTCGTTAGATAATGCACTGACTGTACTTCTGCCTGCACGGTTGACCATGACAATGCGGCTTTACTGGAACTTGAATAATAGGTGCCTGTACTGCGCATTCATTCCATTGAAGCGACCTTTAAATTTCTGCCATCCATAGGGAAATGTCTGGGCCATGTCGTGTTTGCAGAAAAAGAGGAATCAAATAACGTAATATTACATTTAAGCCTAAGTTATGTAGCTTTTGTAGCGACCTCCAGACTTGCTCTGGATAGCTGTGGCATGTCGTCATATAATTTCTACATTTCCTCACGATTCTACACCGTCACCACACAACTATTATATTCTGTGTACAACTACTAAAATAAAAATACTTTATGTCTTCACATTATAGAGTCATAGTAAAAAATAATAGTTATAGAATATATTTTGAAACACCGCTGTTTGTTACGATCGCCTGATTTGTACTTTTTTTATATTTTTTAATATGCAGCATTAATTTCAGTTGAGGTTTTCATAATTATTATAATCAAAGGCATCTTGTTCGCATATTTCTAGTTAACTTGCAGTCGCAGGATGCATCCCTAGCAGAATTTTACCAGTTAAAATGATTTATTTTAAGACATACAATTTATTACTTAAATTCCTTACTATCTATTAAAATACGCATTAATAAATTTCAGCAGTGAAATAACGTAAGTAAGACTATACTATACTTTGAATTTATGTGGAATGCAAGAAAATTCCGCTGCAGTCATTTAAACAACTTACTTATGCAAGTAATGTGCCCACTTACAATATTTAAAACCAGTCCAAAAAACTTTTCTAGCTTGCAAGACTGTACCTACTGTATTTTTTGGGAACTGCAGTTTAAAATGTAAATTTGTTGTTGAAATAGTTAAATTTTTTTCATGCAATTATATTATTTAAATCGTCTTGAACAACATACCAGGGTGCGTGTTTCGGGAAAACTACTTATGTACCTACATAATTATGGCGTAGAATATATCCATGGGGAAACTGCAACAAAATGTATCGTACCTAATCAATATAAACTACAAAAGGCACTTTGTGTTTTACGAGAATAGTAAATAACTCTCGAGAATAACAAGAGTTGGGAAAGTGCAGTTGCTCTATGTATCTACTGCTACCTTTATGTATCTTTCTGATGAAAATGGTGTAAATTGATTTCTCATGCTATATAAATAAAATAAATTATTTATAAATTGAGTTTGGGTTGAAGCTTTATTTTGATCGCTCACGCTATGCCAGTGCAACGACCCATATTATAGTAATTGTTAAATATGGATAATTGGATAGCCATTGCAATAAATAACTAACCTAACCTATCCGTGTCGGGGTGCCCTAAGCGCCCGAGCTCGCTTCGCTCGCTCTTGGACATTTCTTTTCACAAATCAACGCGTAGCTAGGTAACCAAAACCCATGCTGCAAAAAAAAACTGATGCCCAAGCTGAACTGTTTCGGTTTGATCAAGTCAATATAAATATATATAAATACTTTAAAGGTACAGAGCTACTTTATCATTAGCAAGGACCTGCTCCCGTACCATTACGTGTCAAAACTATCATGGTGCGACTGGGAAAAAGGGACAGATGTACCTATACAAGTCATATAAATCTGTCCCTTACCCACACTCGAAATAACCTTACTCTAAGAGCTTTGGACTGGAATCCCCAAAGGAAAAGAAAGCGTGGCCGTCCCCGTCAAACCTGCAGCCTAATTGCGTAAGTGAATTATGCAAAGCAAACAAGTTGGAACGACTTTTCGTATTGCATATTACACTCTGAAACGGAAAGGTTATGCTCCTTTCATTACCAATATTTTGACGTAGAATTGATTGTAAAAGAATGAATGAAAGCGGAAGAATCGAGGTAAAACTTCACTATTGGTATTGTGTAATGCAAATGTCATATATCTTCAACTCCGTAGTATCTCTTATAAGTAGTCTGTGTTCAACTCAAAGGAGGATTTGGAAAGCTAGCGTTAGCTTTCCAAATTAGTTTCACAATACCGAAAAAGTTGAAAGAAATGTTTCAGATTCTTTGAAAGAATCGACTTGTTTCCTTTGCAGAATTCACTTACGCAATTAGGTTGCTGGCGTCGCACCGTGATGGCAGAAGCGACGAGCATCGGAATGACATGGAGCGATGTGAACTGTGAAGCTCAAGACCGAATGCGATGGAGGACATCTGTGGACGCCCTCTGCCCCATCTAGGGGATATAGGACATTATGTCAAGTAAGTCAAGAGCTTACTGGTTACCCCCCTGAGTTAAGAGTTCTGCCCAGCCCAGCCCACGATTATGCCTACTTTTTTTTTTTTGTTTCACTTTTTTTCGAATGTCTTGCTATCCTAATAGTGTATAACTAAGCAAGTTAGATGTTGTCCTGAAAGAGAGAAAGAGTGTAAGGAAGGTAGGCAGAATTCTTAAACACTGTCTTTCTTTTTATGGTGCGACCAGAGGCGAATTCAAGGGTCAAATAAAGAGTTATGCGTATGCCACTCCATACACAACAAAAAATTAAGCACCCCATAAAAAACAAAAAAGAGCGAGTGAATCAAGCTCGTAAATTTTGTCACTTCAGATCACGGAGCACGTAACCAGGTTACGTGCTCCGTGTTTCAGATAGACTACGTTGACGACTTATGCAGAGAAACTTCAGAATCAAGAGAATTTAAAATGACAAAGCGCGCGAAGCGAACTTGAAAATTTAAGAACCTCGCCTTGGACAGGTAGATTTTCTTTTACCATTCATAGGTACCAACCGGTATAGAAGCATACAGTAGCAGCAGTAGCAGGCATATAAGCGTCAGGAGTGAGCATATAAGAACGAGCGAAGCGAATTAGTAAATTTAACCTTTTGAGCGCCAGGTCTTCTATAGAAGACAATCGTTTCCGTGCCCTTCACTACACGTCTTTTGTTTTTTTTTTATCGTTGCCCCTACTAGGAATTTCTTCCTGTATCGTGAGTGCGTTTACAAACATATAAACTCACATACACAACACCCAGCCGGAACAACTATCTGTAGGTCACACAAATATTTGTACCGTGCGGGAAACGAACCCGCGACACGCAGTGCAGCAGTCAATCGCTCAACCACTGCGCCAACCGTGCACACACAGAAGACGATATCTAATCATAACGTATATTAAAATAAAATACATGAACAAATGCTTTGTGCCTATTTTTACTATTGCCTAAAACTCTAAACTTAAATTTTTAATTCATTAGGGGTCTTTGTTTATATTAAAAACAAAAACATACTAGGCAAAATTTTTTTAGTGTCCCAGGTGCCGTGTGTGTGTGCTTGATGCATAGAGTCAATTGAAAAGCGGGCCAAGAAACTCATCGGCGATGAGGCACTGGTCAAGTCAAAGCTTCAGAGTCTTGAACATCGTCGCCGAGTTGCCAGCTTGTCGGTTTTTTATCGATTACATTTCGGAGAGTGCGATGGAATTGCATGATTTAATTCCGCCCAGCCCGTTCCATCATCGGACTACCAGACGTACGGCGATGCGTCATCGGTACATGGTGGACATCCCAACTATACGCACAAAACGTTTTGGGGACACTTTTATTATGCGTACAGCTAAGGAGTGGCATTCCTTGCCGGTGTCTGTGTTTCCCGATAGCTACAATCTAGGAGTCTTTAAGTAAAGAGTGAATGGGTTTCTAGGCAAGCGTGCTTCACCGTCGACCACATCATCGCTTACCATCAGGTGAGATAGTGGTAAAGCGCGAGACTATAGGATAAAAAAAGACAGTTTTAGATTCAGGGATCCTTTTGCGTAAAATTAAGCTTTCAATTGCTCATTTTTGTTAGAGATATATAACGAAATTAAAAGGAAAACTATCACAGCTAAGTAGGCTTTACAAGAGATAGGACAGCAGTTTTCAAACTGCAAAGTAAATTTTGTCCCTTCGTTAGAGCACATTGATCTAACGACAAAAAAGGGACAAAATTAACTTTGTCGTTCGGTGCTTTCATTGTTTATAAACGCTAGCACAGTTATCGTTAGTAATGTTACCTATTTATTTCGGTGAATGTAGCTCTCTACTATACCCTCTGTGCGCGAGTCAGACTAGCACTTGACTGGTTTTTAAACTTTCTGCTTGGTTTATCTATACTATAACTCTTGAGAACTGTTTAAAACGAAGTTTAATTGTAGATATCGTATTGACCCTGCTGGACCATCTATTCGGATTTAGCTTTTTAAATTGCTGTCCGATTCGCCAGTGAACTTAGTCGGCAGATCCCATGGTTTAAGCCGTTCCCGATAAAAAAATACAAATCTTAGAACGTTGCGAAATCTGTAATTCTACACAAGTGCTAATGGCATCATTGTTATCACAATACGTTTCAAACTTCTGTTCAAAACTTGTTGGGAAAGCTTCTGAGACAGATCGAGAGGTTCTATGGGCAGTTGTACACGACAATCAGTAAACCCGTTGCGAATCTAGCAAACGACCCAAGTGCTAGATTTTCCCAGAACTATACCGAAGACATCCCGGACTTCACCCTGTACGAGATTAGGATAGCTCTGATACAGCTCAAGAATAACAAGGCGCCGCCGGTGGTGACGGAATTACTGCTGAACTCCTAAAGGTGGGCAGAAAACCGGTACTTAGGGCCCTTCAGAAGCTTTTTGAATTCCGACATTCTCGAGAGAAAAACGCTACAGGCATGGAGCAGGGGTGTGGTGTTCTCTTATTCAAAAAGGGCGACAATGACCGGCCGAAGAATTATTGGCCCATCTCACTTCTTAACCATGTCTACAAGCTGTTTTCAAGAGTCGTCACAAATCGACTTGCGCGCAGATTTGACGATTACCCGAACCAAACCGGATTCTAAAAAAGCTAGTACCGTAGACCACATACATACGCCCACCAACACATTCATCTCCTCTCATTCAGTCCATTCAAAGTCTGTAAGAGATTGCTTAGTGCGCTAAGCCTGCCTATTGTTTTTGTAAATGTATTAGTAGTGTACAATCAATACATACGAGTATAATATATCAGTAGAAAATTCTTTTTTATACATCGTGAATATTTCCAAAAAAATATAGATTTTTTGTCTGTTTGGTTGTGCTCGCATCACGTAAAATGTACGAAACCAATGTAGATAACTTTTATACATAAAAGTTTTGCATAACTTGAAGGATTACTTAGTTTTTGTTTCATCGCAATCGGTTCACTCTATCAAAAGTTAGATAAATTTAAAGTGTTCAAGAAGAATATACCCACCAAAAACATTTTCATATATAAAAACCTTTTTTACAAAAAAATACTACCGACTTCCAAATATAAAAACTAGAAAGTGAAAAATAACTTTATTTTTGGAAGTCGGTGTCTTTGATAGGTACCAAATTTTTAAGTTATGGACACCGACTTCCAAAAATAAAGTTATTTTTCTCTTTCTAGTTTTCTTATTTGGAAGTCGGTAGTATTATTTTGTAAAAAAGTTTTTTATTTTTCACTTTTTAGTTGTACCTACCTAATAGGGAAGTAGTTAAGTGTTAGGTTTTTATTTGATAAATACATCTTTTATTTGTTAAGAATTAAATTATTTATATTTAACATCAAATAGTACTTAAAAGTTGTTAAAATGATTATCCTAGAAAATATTCGAATGTCAAATGTCGTCACATCTAATGACAGTTGTCGATTGGAGGGGGATTGTTCGGACACGAGGCGCGTTGAGTCAGTTCGTGAGTCTAGTCTGGGCGGGCTTGAAAGATTGTACTGTTGACCTAAGTGGATATATTGTATGGAGTTGATGGTAACTAGTGTGAAATGGTAAATAAATAATAGTTCAAAGTCCAAACTGTGTATTATTGCTGAATTACCAACTACACGTAAGTATTATTCTATTCTTGAGTATTTTTCTATCCTACTGACCTACCGCTTTGTACTAGCTCTGTTGTCTATCTAGTGATCTATTACCTTTCAGAAGTGGGATGTACGCGCCCATTACGAAACCAAGTGCTTTTGATTACGATTTTATTAAATTAGTTTTAAATGTCTTATTAAAACTATATTTAATGTATTTTAAAAATATGAGGGTAGAACAAAAAAAAAAAAAAAAAAAACAAAAAAAAAAAATTGTGACTAAGTATCTTGTCCCTTAAGCGGGTTGTCCCTTAAGCGGGGTTTCTTAAAGGGTTGTGAAAATTTGGTTATTTTTTTGCTCAGACGCACCGTTTCAGAGATATTTTCAAAATACCCTGCATACATTTTCAAATATATTTTGTGTACTTTAGTTATTCATAAACCTTTTCTATTTGTTTTATGTACATCATGCCTCGTGAGGCGCCAGCCCAAGGCGCACCAGTCCAGGACGTCACGGCCCAAGGTGACGCAGTCCAGGACGCCACAGCCCAAGGTGACGCAGTTCAGGACGTCGAAGCCCAAGGCATATCAGTCCAGGACGTCGCAGCCCAAGGCGCAGCAGTCCAGGACATCACAACAAGAAGCTATTACAGCAGCAGCCTGGATGTTCATAGCTAAGTGATCGTTAATCTTTTACCGACTCTACTACTCAAATTTTCTATAGACTTATTCCATATTTATGGCTTTGCTGAGGGAGATTCTTTTGCTTAGATGGGTATACTTCTCTACAAACTTGAGAGGGATGTCATTTACCTAGTGGATGACATGTGGTGATTATTTAGTCGTAACTTAATTTTTGATGAGATTTTGCTGATATGGCTTCTTTATTGATAATGCCCAATATCCATTGGATTAGCTTTTGTACAACAGGATGATCACTGAAATCGGCACAACTTTTCCTTCTAATATTTTGCTCCATAGAAGCATGATGGGTCTTAATAGTACAGTCCTTGCAAAGGGCAATAGACAATTTTGTTGCATTTCAGTAGCGATATGATATGTGTCGTTAGATGGATCTCTTCGAAAATATCCCCATTTCATGGAATATGGGTACTTGAGGAGCTAGAGAGCTTTAAATGTGAGTCATTTGAATTCTGGTATTTTGTCAACTAATTACTTTCATTAGTACTGTGCATTTCAATCATTGTTTTATAAGTCCATAAGCGTCCACTTTAAAATATTGGACTCTAATATGCCGATTTAGGAACAATGTTTTAAGAGTCTGCTCCATTAGACCAAACGTTAAGCCTGTCCTTCGCCCCAGTAGCGCTGGGATGTGTCGGATGAATCTTTTCAGTTTGAATATTTCTTATTATAATGACTTTTCTGGATAGTTGACACGTGAGGAGCTACAGAGTTCTAAATGTGATCCATTAAGTAGATATCATTTAAATTCTGGTATGTCGTCTATTGACTTACTTGGAATTTTGCTTTTTTGGGTTTGGACATAATCGCTAGCCGTGTTTCTGTAAATGTAGTGACCCTTAATTAAAAACCTTTGAGTTTGGTGTAAACTCTAAACGGACTAACTATTGACAATAGTTGTCTTGTAACAGGGCTTCTTGAGTGGACTTTTCTCGGTGGCATGTGTCTTGTGGCTGTTAGGTGCCAAAAGAAAAAGGTAGTAATCTTGGGGCCCAATTGCTTGCCTATTTAGGTCATTGAATCTGAATATTTTTGAATTAGCAAAAGGCAGTTTAATATCGAGTGTTCTTTTGAAAAGTTATTTCTGTTTTGTATCTTATGGCAGTTGGACATCGAGCACAAGTCTTTGTTTTGATGTCTAATGAGTCGCCTGTTTGGGTCACTAACGCTGAACCGACTTATAATTGGCAATATTGGTTTTGTGGTAAAGATTCTTCTTGAGAGGCTCTTTTCGGCGGGGTATAGTCGTAGCTATTGGATGCCAGAAAATCCGTACCGTCGCTGCTCGATATAAGTTACCCGTTTAGGTCAATAACTCTGATCGAGTTAACAATTGACAAGGGCCTTGTAAGAAGCAATTGTTTTTCTTGATCGGTCGCATATATCATGTGGCTGATGAGCTTTTGGTCAAATTTCCATAATTGGATTACAGCCCATTCTCCTACAATTGTTTATGAACCTGCCTGATATATCTGATAGCCCTTCTCTGGTTTCATCTTCATTGATTGTTGTAGGGTTTCACGTACAGGGGAGTATTTATTCCTCGCTTTAGTTAATCATACCAGTTTGCTGTAATGAATCTGGTTGGTTATATAGTTTGGCATAATTAACCGTAGCTATATTTATGAACTCCATTCAGGATTCACATTTGGTAGTGTATTAGAGATGGATATATTTCTTGACAGGTGCTATACAGAGGGTCATTCGATGTCAGCGGTGACTATACTAAAGTGTAGGGATCAATTTTGTGATACTACAATAGCACATGATAATCTCATACATTTTTTGTAAAAAAATTATAGATATATTTGTACGTGTAGTGGTTGTTCTATGGGGAGCACCTCCTTATTTCTGTGTTTGTGTTTAATGAAGTTTTCTTTATCGTTTTTGTACAGTATTGGCTTATTTTGTCATTGGTTTCTTTCATTAACTGTGCGGTTTTTCTGATAAATTCTATATTATTCCAGTATAGAGTGCATGATTTTTATGGTAATATGCATAAGGTTTTTGTGTCATACTTTTCACGTGACGCTATAAGTCCTGGTAGATTATTTTTGGAACCTTTTATAGCTTCTTGCTCGTTCAATGTTTTCATTGTTAATGGCGTGTCAGAGAAGTGCGCCTGCTTCTTATTGTGGATTTCTGGTGGATTGAAGCTCTCTGCATTATGTGGTCTTATCCAGACGAAACTGACGACGATACTTCGTACTTTGAAAGTAATTGTGGTTGTGTAGTCATAGTATGACCAAACTCAGATTTTTTTTGTATGTTTATTTTGGAGAGATCGATTAAGTGTTAACATGAACATCTTGTTTATGATTTTGAGGTTTTATTCGTATGCGTATTGAATGAGTCTCGCTACACGAGTGCTGGTGGTTCCATAACCATATTTTCCAGCAACTAAATGCTAATGTTCGTTACCGATACCCCGATCTGTGCATTAAAATCACCCATAGAGGTAATGTATTTTTGAATACAGTTGTTAAACATTGAGTACTTTCAGAGGCTATAATTATGTTTCGAAGATTAAATCTTTTGCATAGGCATTTTTCTGATACGCGGGTTTTTTTTACGAGCTCGATCATTATTTTTGCAGTTGAGTTTTAAATGTATAAGTCAATTTTAAAAAGTTTAGTAGCAAGGAGTTTTCATACATAGAATAAAATTGGATAGATTTTATACGAGAAAAAAATTAATGAGTCCGTACATCTTAGCATTGAATTCTCAAAAGTCTTTTAAATGATTGTTTAATATATTTAATTACCAGTTTTATTTTCACATAAAAGAAAATTGTCAAAAGTCGAATAGGTTGTATGGGCTGTTTTCATTGAAAAAATATATATACGTCATGTTGCAAAAACGCGCCATTTCTGAAAATTTTATTTTTTGTGTGATAAATTGATTATTTTATTTTGTTTATATGAGTTCAAATACAAATGAAGAAATGGAATTAACCCCACCCGATATTTTATGTGGCGAAATAGCGCAAGATGAAATTTTGCCCCCAAAATCTCGATAAAGATATATGGCGACTTACGATAATTTTATTTTGTGGAAGAAACAAATGTAATTCTGTGATTTGTTTTTATTATTTACCACAACTGTATTGAAAAACGTCGTGTGGTGCATGGGTGTGTGGGTTGTTGCGGACTCGTGTCATTGAAAATCCTCGCCTTCGGCTCGGGCTTGTTGGTGACAGATCGTTTGCAATAGCCTCTTTTCCACCCTTGTATCACAATGTACTATTATGAAGGTACTCGTAAAGTAATGAGTATTTCTAAGTTTTCATAAAAGTTTAATTAGCGACGAGGTTTCGGAGGTTGCATAAGACTGTATAATTGCAGAAGGCAGGTTTTCTAGAACTATTTGTGGAACACAAATTCTTTCTGATATTTCGATAAAAGTTGAAATGTTTTACTTGTCTTTTGTCTTTACTAAGGGGATATATTTGGTATTCCTATGTAATACGTATAATCATAGTCTTCGATAATAGTTTCTTTTAGTAGATGGACTTCAGTCAATCCCAGTATGTCATGGGTAATATTTGTAGAACTGTTTTAGCTCAATATGTTTTGTTTTGATGATAGTCATTTAACACTGAAAGTGCGATGTTTAAATCACTTTTCGGTATTAGTGTCTTTGGAGGGTTTAATACTAATACTCCGCTGGCAGAACGCCGTAGTGGTCATATATGGAATTAGTATGAATTGCGATATTAACCCTATACTGAATGAGGTCTTGCTTGAAGAGTAGTAGAGTGCGGTCGAAATTGTAAAAATTTAATGTTGTTGGAAATGATTTGGTATGTTTGCCAAATTTTTAATGTCTTGTGATTAAGTCGTGGGGATTGCCTATAGGCGAATAAATAGCAAGAATTGCCCTCAGGCGAATAAAATCGCAGTACAATTAAATTTGAGAACAAGTTGTGGGCTTACCTACAGGCGAATAAATCGCTATATGCGAATAAGTCGCGGGTTTGCCTACAGGTGTATAAATCGAAGTATTATTAAATTTGCGAATAAGTCGCGGGCTTACCTATAGGCGAATAAATCGCAGGACTTGCCTACAGGCGAATAAATCGCAATATGCGAATAAGTCACGGGTTTGTTTATATGCGAATAAGTCGCGGGTTTGCCTACAGGCGAATAAATCGCAGTACATGTAAATTTGAGAATAAGTAGCGGGTTTACCTATAGGCGAATAAATCGCGGGACTTACCCACAGGCGAATAAATCGCTTTATGCGAATAAGTCGCGGGTTTGTCTATATGTGAATAAGTCGCGGGTTTGCCTACAGGCGAATAAATCGCAGTACATGTAAATTTGAGAATAAGTCGCGGGTTTACCTATAGGCGAATAAATCGCGGGACTTACCCACAGGCGAATAAATCGCTTTATGCGAATAAGTCGCGGGTTTGTCTATATGTGAATAAGTCGCGGGTTTGCCTACAGGCGAATACATCTCAGTACATATAAATTTTAGAATAAGTCGCGGGACTTGCCTACAGGTGACTAAATCGCAATATGCGAATAAGTCACGGGCTTGTCTATATGCGAATAAGTTGCGGGTTTGCAAACTAGCGAACAAATAGCAGATGTTGTAAGTATGTGAGTATCATGTTCCTATTTATCAAATGATTAAGTTTAACTGTTAATGTTTTGTACCTAAGCGTGGTACAACCGTGTTGTTCTTGATGAATCATGCTTTAAAAATTACTCACGTACTAGTATAATGTAACGAAGTAGCCAAATTTAAACGTTACAATTGATTAGATTTGTTTCCTAATTTTTGTAAGTCTATACGCGAGCAAGTCGCGAACTGATATATGTGCAAATAAGTCACGGGTTTCTATACAGGCGAATAAAATGCAGATTTTGTAAATATGCGAGTACCATGTTCATATTTATCAAATGAATCAATATAATTGTTATTGCTTGAAATACTTTATATCTATACATAGAACAGCCGTTTTATTCTAGATGAATCATACTTCATAAGGTACTCAGATATAATTAATGAATTAATATTGAAAAATATATTTAAAAGAAGTTTTTTATTTTAAAGAAAAGAGTAAGTGTAGAGTTTCTTGTCCATTCTTCTCCATAGCAAACTACTTTTGCGAATGGACAGTAGAATCATTTTTTTTGTGACTTTGAACTTTTTACATCCCAAGTGCCATTGAATGGTTTGATGGATTTGATTTTAGATTTTGAAAACTGACTCAACAGGCCGAGTGTTAGGTTATCACCGGATACGCGTATGGGGTCATACACGTTGTCAGGATGGTCGAGTGTTAGGTTTTTATTTGATAAATACATCTTTTATTTGTTAAGAATTAAATTATTTATATTTAACATCAAATAGTACTTAAAAGTTGTTAAAATGATTATCCTAGAAAATATTCGAATGTCAAATGTCGTCACATCTAATGACAGTTGTCGATTGGAGGGGGATTGTTCGGACACGAGGCGCGTTGAGTCAGTTCGTGAGTCTAGTCTGGGCGGGCTTGAAAGATTGTACTGTTGACCTAAGTGGATATATTGTATGGAGTTGATGGTAACTAGTGTGAAATGGTAAATAAATAATAGTTCAAAGTCCAAACTGTGTATTATTGCTGAATTACCAACTACACGTAAGTATTATTCTATTCTTGAGTATTTTTCTATCCTACTGACCTACCGCTTTGTACTAGCTCTGTTGTCTATCTAGTGATCTATTACATAAGTAAGTACCTATAACGACAGAGTAGATTACCCGAATAACATGAAACTTGAATATAACCGGTGAAATGAGAGATCTGCATACCCCTTTCGAGCGTACTGGCGTGATGTTATGTTATAAAATAAAATAAAATATGTTATAAACAATAAACATACATGCGATTGCAGCAATTCCGAGAGATTTGCCGTAATTTATTGAAGATTTCTGTTGTATATCTCCGAAGTTCTTCATCAGATCTTCACCAAATGAAAATGGGACCAATTTCGGAATATACCCTTTCAAACAAAAAAAGAATTTTCAAAATCGGTCCACAATTGACGGAGATATCGGTGAACATACATAAAAAAAAAAAAAAAAAAAAAAAACATACATAAAGTCGAACATAGAACCTCCTCCTTTTTTGGTAAGTCGGTTAAAAATGTTGCCAAGACGAGACCATACGGCTCTGTCAAAAAGTTGTCAGATCTCATGTAGAGCCAAGCTTCTAACTCTACACGCCCTAAACCCTAACTTCACAAACTCTACGTCTTAGTCAAATAAAAAAGTTAATTAAAAAAATCAAAATACCCGACTGCTTAAAAAGCGAACTAAAAAGACGTAAACAAGAAGAAAATCATGCTGTGCAGTCGGAGGATACATATTCGCGAGCTGGCTGACCAAAACCAGATGTATCCTCCGACTGCACAGCATGATTTTCTTCTTGTTTACGTCTTTTTAGTTCGCTTTTTAAGCAGTCGGGTATTTTGATTTTTTTAATTAACTTTTTTATTTATAACTTTTTAGTTAACATTTTTTTCGAATTAGGTACATTTAAATATATAAGTGTTATATATTTTTGAAATCGCCTCTAAAAACCCTTTATTTTGATACCCCACACGATGGGTTTGGAAGAAAAAATAAAATTGGCCCCCCACAATATGGCGCCCAAAAGCCGCCATTTTTCTATTTTCCAATTTTAATGTAGCCTATGACACTCGCAAGGTTAAGACGAATCGATTGACGTATGAATCATCAAAATCGGTCAACGCGTTTGGTCTCTGGAACGCCATATAGGAACAAACATACATACATACATACATACATACATACATACATACATAGACTGATAAACACATTACCCTCCTTCGGCAGTCGGGTAAATAGTGTTTGTGCGGTTTCGCTACCGTCACGTGGGCGTAATAAGGTTAAAAATATGTGAAGATCGGTGAAGCACAACACATGCAATTCAGATACTCGGACAGTAGAACTCCATATTTGATAGATGGCGTTGTGCAGTTGACGTTATTTTCTGAAAGGCGGTGTTAAGATTCTCCGCGAAATTATTCTTCTGAAAGGCAGATGACGGGAGCGAAGCCGCGGGCACAGCTAGTCTATACTAATATTATAAAGAGGAAAGATTTTTTTGTTTGTTTGTTTGTTTGTTTGTTTGTTTGCTTGTACCGAATAGGCTCCGAAACTACTGGACCGATTTAAAAAATTCTTTCACCAGTAGAAAGCTACGTTAATCCTGAGTAACATAGGCTATTTTTTAATCCCGAAAACGGGTCCTGTGGGGTGGCCCACGGGAGCGAAGCCGCGCGAAGCAGCTAGTAAATAAATAATTGTGCTGCGCCAGGCTATACAGAAGACCGTAGAAACCTGCATTTTGGTTAGCGTTTGTGGACTACGAGAAAGCCTTCAATTCGATCGAGATCGAGACTTGGCTGTACTGCAGTCTCTCCAACGGTGCCAAATAGACTACCGGACATTGAGGTGTACGTGTTTGTACAAAAACGCCACCTTGTCAGTCTGACCTCGGAAACCTATCATTTTGAAGCAAGATGTGAGACAGGGAGACCGAAACTGTTCACCGCTGCACTGAAGGAAATCTTCAAGGTTCTGGACTGGAGGGCTAGGCATCAACGTCAATAAAACGGATTTCTCTCGGCTGGGCAGCGTTCGGGATATTGCGCGGTATCTTTTCGTCCAACTTATCGTAGTGTCTCAAGACGAAAGTCTATGACCAGTGTATGTTGCCAGTGAAGTGTGAGAACAGATCATTGTTACAACGGGTTCTATGAAACTGTGTATTTACTCTCTTAAGTAATAGCACCTTGGCGACCGCGCGAGCTCTGCTCGGGTGAAAATATAGAAAACGACGTTTTATAAATATGAATCCCAGCTGTATCGATTTATTGCCCCCGAAATCTGCATACAAAATTTCATGAAAATCGTTGGAGCCGTTTCCGAGATTCAGATTATATATATACAAGAATTGCTCGTTTAAAGGTATTCGATTTTTAGCGATCTCAGGACTGTAAAGCCGGGATTCATCAAGGCATGTCCATATTATTATTATTTTTTTTTTTTTTTATTTTTATTGTCTTTTTTTATATATATTTTTTTTTTGTTTAAGTAAATATGTGCTAATTCTGGTGCTAATAATACCGATAGCCGTAGTCAACCACGCTATCGCTACAGTATTACTATCGCGCTAGGCGCTTCACAAGTAGTTCAAATTAGTTTTTTTTCAGATGCCGAGATTCCGATATTGGATCACTTAGTATCGGAATTGTAATATTGGAAATTTTGGTCCGAGATGCCGATTTTGCGAGATTCCCTGACATATTCATGCCCTAACGCAGAAGTACCATATTTTTTATACAATTTGTACTTTAAACTTTTTGGAGCTCATGGGAAAGTTTTTATTTATTATAATTATATTGCTTTTTAATATGAAACCTTTTTAATATGAATATGTATGGAATAAAATTATGGAGCGCCTAGGAATAAGCCAATAACCCTCCTCATGATGCTAACAACTAACAAGCGGTACCTAATCCTACTAGACTGCCTAGATCAAAATGAAATGTTTACAGGAGACACTTAAATTAAGATAGTTAAAAACCCGTGCCTGTTGCTAGTATTTAGCAACAGGCACGGGTTTTTTTTTGGTATTGCTAATCGGATACTACTGCCACATTTGAGTGATTGAAGATTTGAGAATCTGAACAAGTGAAGAATATTATTCACTAATAATTATATCGCAGGAGCAAACGGGACCGATCGCCTGCCCCTTGTTAATTTCCTTATTGAATATAAGAGATGATATGCCTTCTGAAGAAAATGCCATTTCATCTAACGGTTATCTGAGCCTTTGATTGAGCTAATAATCCTCATTCTCCATCCTGTAATATATATAATTAAACAAGTTGCACGTATGCTAACTAAGCACCCACAATTAGCTCACAATAATTACTATACGAATATGGTATTAGAGTGCCTAGGTACCGCTGGAGTAAGCAGGCCTAGCGAATCATGGCGTGGTTTACACACGATCGCCGATCGACGCCGACGCATATCAACAGTCATCAAATACTTCGACGAAGCAGAACGGGAAAGTCGTAAGCATTGAGACGATTGAACGACGTGCATGCGATGTACAGAGACGACGAAAATGGCGAAATTTATTAAATTAAGTTTCACTTACCTACTACATTTGGTCGAACCTAAATTGGATTATCACTGAGATGAGAGCAGTAAAGATGAAATGGAACATTTTCTTTAATTTCCTTCAGAATTCAGTGATAAGCAGTTTCTTTGTATCTTTTCAAAACTATTACGGTTTAAAGAGCTATCCGGGCGTTTAAAATACTACTACTAATTTCATCTGCTCATTCAAAACCTAATGAATTCGTTTGTCCATTGCCGTTATGTGCCACATTGTACTTATATAGGTAGACACGAGTACCATTGGCTGTAACTACAGATTTGTCAAGAGCAGAATTACTTTCAGTTTATAAATGATAATAAAAGCCTATGAAGGTAGCCCTACAATAATATAATAAAATAAATTATGGTCTATCCTCACAAAATTAATCTTCGCTATTTTTACTTTTGGCTACTGGCTTTTGCCCATAGGCCATAACTTCAAAGAGACACGGAACATATATTCCTAATAGGGTATTGCAAACTTTCCTACCCTTGATAGGCCAGTATAAATAGGTAGGTACTTCTGAACATGAAATCTGAAAGGAAAATAGTACTTAAACGTGAATCAAATGTGGAATTCACTAGGCACCGTTCTCGGACCACTGATGATTCGGATGCCTAAAATCAGAATTTGTATATATATATGGGTGGGTAGCATTCTAGGTTCCTACATGAGAAAATCTCGAAAAGAAAACAGATCGTTTTTATTTTGTTTACTCTGGTGTCAACGCCCGAAGGAAGGACAGGCACTGACTTATTAAAGTTCGGAAAAATCATGGTGCGTACGTGTGCTGAAGCTCACCATGGTCCAACCTCCCGGCCGTTACTAAAAGCATTGTCTTAAAGAAATGTGCATAATGGTCTCGTCACCAGTCAGCGTGTGTATTATTACCAACATTTTTGTATTCATGACACTCAATATCTTAACAAATGAGTATTCATCTACTCGAAGAACTTTTTAAACATCCGTGGAATTCTTGTCGAAGAGTGTTTTACTAGGTTTCGGAGCATAAAAGCCTGCAGTCACTGAGTTAGTTTTAATAAATATTAAATACAATTATCCACTATTAGATACAATTACTTTCAAATGCTCTTGTAACACGCTAAAGAAAGTCACATTACTCATACGTGGATGTCTCCAGCATTGTTGGTGGTACGCCACTATGGTGACACACATTTTCCATTCTAATGGCCGGCCAAGTGAATGAATATCGAGGTACTTTATTAAATAATTCTCATACATACATAGGGTACAATTAAAAATATTACAAGAGTTTCTCATCCGGAAAATACTGAGCGAAACTCGGCATATATAGACTTTCATGAAATTATACAGTTGCCATGAATAAAACATACCCGCCTGTTATAATTGGCGTTATGGTGGGCAGTTTTTTTTAAGCCATCTATGTTCATAGCGCCAGAGGAGTTACAGTAATCATCTGTTTATTCACATCTCATGACGCAACTTAAAAGCTTGTCATCAAAATAAGCGTCAAAACGGCGAAACGACTAATGACAGCGACACGCGCTACCTGTCCGACCACTCGATTAGGGAACTTACACAAACTTCATGGAGTGAGGACCGAACGCGCAACTCACGCGCATGCAAGCGAAACAGCTAAAGACGATAAAAACTGGCCAAGTGCGAGTCAGACTCGCGCACGAAGAGTTCCGAACCATTATCGCAAAAAACGGCAAAAATATCACGTTTTTTGTATGGGGAACCCCACTTTTATTCTGTTTTTGGTATTTGTTTTTATAGCGGCAACAGAAATACATCATCTGTAAAAAATCTAGCTATCACGGTTCATGAGATACAGCCTGGTGACAGACGGAAAGACAGACAGACAGACGGGTCGCGGAGTCTTAGTAATAGGGTCCCGTTTTTACCCTTTGGGTACGGAATCCTAAAAAGTAAGCTGGATTCCTTCGAAAACAATGGCAGCTCCTAATGCTGCTATGAATTAATAAGTAATTCTTATCTAAATAGTCTAACTCTAAGCAAAATATAACGTATGGGCGCATGGAATCTTCAGCCGGCCGAAATACGTCGCCGGCGCCGCGCGCCGTCGCCGCGGCGCTCCGCGCGCCTCTGCACAAGACAGTGTATAGCCTCCGGTAAAGATGCGTCTGCGCATCGAGCACGTGCACCCGTCACGCATCACGGACACCCAGAAATTCGCTTAGTTTGTCCTGAGACTCCATGCCACTCGCACGCATGGAGGCCCGGTGCTTTTCCCGCGCAAGTGACTATGAAAAAGCAACCTGATATTTTTGACGTGGGCCTGGCCGTTGTGTTCTCGATAGCAGAGCTAATAAGAGGTAGCGGCACTGAAGAAATATTTTCGTGAGTATCTTCTTTTAAACGCCGGTTAGGGCTTTGACCGTCGCCGGCGCATCGTCTCCTCGGAGCTAAAAGAGTTAAGTCGATCTATACTGAACCTGTTGTTCACCTTGTTAAGATCGACGAACTTCTTTTGCTGGAATGATTTGCAATTTGAATATTTTGTCCGTTAACAATGTTAAGTATGAACTTCAAAACAATTGTTACGTGTCCATCATCTCTAATAAGACACATTCTGAATTATTTGTAAAATAATATTATTTGGTGTTGAGGGAATATAATTAATCCACATTTAATTAGCGCGATAGTAACAACTTATAAATAGCTTACCATACATTCTCGATGCATTTTTAACTACCAGCTACATAAACAAAATAATACTGAATTAAATAGGTAGACTACCTATAAATGTTTAAAATTGATCAGAACGGGTTCTACTGGATGTTATTTATCTTCAACATGCAAGATACTATTTTCGTGTCGTACTTTATTATTTTGATAGACAATTACCTACCTACCTGAACGCTTTCGTCTGGACGAGCTCATCATTTTGCTTTAAGGGCCCACAATTACGGCTTGCATTAAACATAACCAATTGATTTAAGGTAAAACTTTTTATAAAAACGTAGCGTGGAAAGAAGGTTCATTATATATTATACATTATGTATGCAATCGACATTATCCCGGCCCGGCTGGTGGTGCATCCGTTGTCCATAAATGCATAGTTGCTAGCTGAACAACTTTACTTTCATTTACATAATGCGAACGATTATATATTATCGGGTTGCGAGCTTTAATTTATGATGCGTGCAAAAAATTGCAAATATAATAAATTGTCTATACATTTTGCATCATGAACATGAACGAGAGAAAATAAGATTTAAAGTTAAAGGTTTCCTTGACTTGATGATTTGTGTAAGACCTAACATCGAAAGTAAAATTGATGGAAAACGTTAAAAACTATACTATGTAGATTAAACTTAGAGAGTTTGTGTGAGCGTGTACTTTTATAAGCTAGACGAGCCGCGGCTGCCCGTCACCGGACCCTCCTCTGAGGTAATACTCCCCATCACCTGCGAAAACGTTGTACGCCGTGACCAAACCTGCTCATGGCGTCCATGTGCAATGTATGGCACCCTTAGTCCCCCTGTGACGGGACCACCTACCAATTTTTGGCCGCATCGCAGGGGATAGGGAGAGCGGCCAACGCTCTACCGATCCATTGCGGCCCCACCGCGTCCGCAAACACACGGTGACTACCTCGCGCAGGCCGCGATGGATAGGGAGAGCGTCGCACCGTAATACCGGCACTCCTCTCCCGCCGCGGCCTACAACCCTCAGCCGCGATTCCTGCGATAGACATCGCGGCCCGCCTCAGTTGCGATGTCGCCCAAACGGCACCGCAACATACTTGTTGGCACTACGTCGTCGGCAGGTCTGCAAAAGCCCCGACGAGCAGCCCCTCGCCCCCACCTCGGGTTCCTCTTCGCTTCACCGTGGGTGTCCCAGCCACGACTAGTAAGCCCCCGCCTCGACAATGTGGTAACCCACCCGGGGTGGGAAAGCTGCTTACCCACCCTACCTACTCTACTTACCAACCTACCTACCCTACTTACCAACCTACCTTCCCTACTTCTACTGACTAACCTCTAGCAACCCTACCTATCAGGCAATTTTTTTTAGGCTTGTTCTTTCGCAGAGCATTCAGAAAATGACGTCAAATGCATAACGCCATCTATCGAATATGGAGTTTAACTGTCCGAGTATCTGAATTGCGTGTGCTGTGTTATTAAAATGTTACTTCATGAACACTTTAAAATTAAATTCATATATCTTTTGATAGAGTGAACCGATTAAGTAATGTTATGTATTAAAGTTATCTACATTGGTTTCATAAATTTTACGTGATGCGCGCACAAAAATCCAAAAATGCTGGAAATGGGTTCGGTTGGTTATCCTCTAACACCCTGTCATTTTTTTTTTTTATGTTTTCGGTGTACAAAAACGTTTTTTCTACAGATTTATTATATGTATTGATATTGTTTTTTTTTTTACTATTTATAGGCCTGTGTTTGACCACAATCTCACCGTGGTCAGTGATGATGTGGCCGATGGTGGTAAGCACACAAAGCCTAGAAGGGAACTGGCTCTCAAGTGCTGCTGTCGGAACACACCGGAAGGTGCTTGGCGACAGATTTTCAACTTGAGGGTGGTTGCCAGCCAGGCGGGTACTACAAAGTACCCTACCACCGTGCTATGGTTTCCTCACGATGTTTTCCTTCACCGAAAGCTCAAGCTCATTGTAGGATTCGAACCCGCGACCTTCGTCTCGGTATCCGACGTCACTACCACTGAGCTATCATCGCCTTAAATCGTCGTCGACGTCACTACCACTGAGCTATCATCGCCTTGATGATTGATATTGAAGCCGACTCAAGCATTAATTTCGATAACATCACGGGCACTCATAAGCCAAAAGCATTTAAAGTCTTCAATATAAAGGAAGACTAGATCAGAATCTTACTGTAGATGAGGAACTAAACCTGGCGTATGAAAGGAGCAGCAGATTTATTGGCTGATGATGGTGGATATTCTACAACAATTGCATAACCATCAATAAAACAATGGTTAAGAGATAATCATCGCTTACCATCAAGCACAGATAATATAATACTAGCATACATCAGGTGAGATAGTGGTTATCTACCTAAAGTAACAAAAAATAATGACCTCTCAATAAACTTGACTACTTAAGTCGATGTTAAAATACTTATTATCTTTAGACTGTAGTTGTTTGCTAATTTTATTATGTAAGAAGATTAACTAGATCATACACAAATTACAAAACACTACCTACTTACTTGACGCAATCTTCTTAACTTAAATTATGTTTCACCTTGTTTCCTTGCTTCATCTTTTTCAGTGGGTTGGTATATCATTTCGTCTCATGAAGTCCACATTTTATCATTCGTGACATTTTCTTCATCTTCCTCTTTAGAGTCCTCGTGTTTACTTTTCTTAGGTACTCTTAATCTCAGCTTCTTCAGTATCATTAAGTATATATTGTATTCTTACTACCACTATTCATCAGGTGTGCAGTATCCTTATGTAAACGCCACACTCAAACAGCGATAACCTGAAATATCATTAAAATGCTTTTCAATATGAGCTTTTCATAAACCCTTCCTTCTTCATAACGTGTTTCTTCTATGTATCTATATGAATTAATGTAGTTGCTATAATTGCAAAACTACAAATGGTATGGGTACGCACACTACACACCACGGGATCATCTAGCGACATGCGGCATCACGTTTGTGTCATGTCATTACTTCTGCATCCTTATGTAATTATTTCTCTTCACGCTCTTTTTATTGACGCACAGAGAGGAAATCAAAATGATATAAAAAGCAGCTAGGTATGTCTGCCAGCCATACGAACGCAAAGCATTAATCTTGATAGGTTGTTAAACCCATCGCAGCGAAGATTAATTCTTATTCGCATCTCAATAATAAGGAAAAGCGTGTAAATTATCTTTATCTGGTACCTAGTTACATAAATTACGTAAGAAATAATATATTATGAGGTCACAACCTCTGCATAACAAAAGCATATCTCTTAAGACTTCCTTGTCCGCAAAACGGTCTTGTAATAGCGCTCGCAAAGGCTCTGGGCAATGAAAATCAAAATAAATGTCCAACCACAAAATAGCTTAGCGTCATAAATCAAAGTGTTTACGACGACGCGACACCTTGCCTTGTAATCCTGCGGGATGGCCGATGGGCCCGGGCCCGGAGCCCCGAGACACGCAAAATGTGCCTTCTATAATGGGAAAAATAATGCCTTCATGGAGCAATAAATCATTGTAATTTAGAGCATACTTACATCACCTATAACTCTATTCATAGGAATTGAACTAGTCGTGGAATATCTATTCCGACTTTAAGGCTGTTTTAAATCATGGGCAATCCAGCAGAAACCTGATGCTAATTTAGTTCGAGTACTTAATTAAAGCTTTTATATGCCGTTTTATGAGCGCCTTTAATTTAGCAGAAAAAAAAGAAAAAGTCGATGGTATAAATTAACTGGTAGGCTTTACTTGGAAACACTTTTTAAAGGCTTATGACGTACTTAAATTTACAGTTGATTCGATCAATTATCCTGGATATTCTTGGGTTCCTGGAGATCTTGAAAGCAGGCTTACCTTGTGGTCACCTATATTCCAAGTCCTAATGAAGGATACTTCCTCAACTCCAGGTAAATAATATACTACAAAACAAGACATATAACTTAGAATATAGGGGTAGATTTATCACTTATTTTACGAATATTCTTTTCTGTTTCCTCTGTGATGCCTCTGTCATTGATTGTGATTGAAGAATTGTAGTATTGGAGTTGAACTGAAGTATTAATTGTTACAAATTCTCCCTTTCATTAAGTTTTTACTGCCGTATAGTTATTTCATAGTTCTTTCATTAAGTTTTTACTGCCGTATAGTGGGACATTAATTTGATTTGGTAAGCTTCATCGTTCGCTCTTTTCATGATCCACTTTATACGACGTGACCATGGTCACAGCAATCACCAAGATGTCGGGGGAGTTAGTATCTTCGTTTGAACATGCGTCAATCACAGCATCGGTGGTGTCATAATCACAATAGGTATATTTAGGTGCGTGCGCGTTTACTCTTTTAATGGCGAGCTGTCACGAAATATTTCTTAGAGAAATCCCTGCTTACTAGTACGAGTTTTCAATAGTGAGGTAAATACTAGCGTAGATGTACCTACTACGTACACTTCTCCGTCGTACTATAAACAATAGATATATATTAAGCATGCATGACATTAACTTCTGATCAGTGCCAAACTCCACTAACTATAGGTACCCTTTTTCTTCTGTGGTCATTTCCCTAAATGTTTCAAATAGGTACTCACGCAATACCTCCCCCGTCTTTCCAAGTGAGACTTTTAGTGCCGACAGAATAGGACACAGAATACTATATAATTCACGGATGTAGATGTTCCTAATGTTGACCCAAACAATTTCTTGGTCATTGAAATAAATGACTCTGAAGTGAGGAGATCACGTGCGAGCACTTCCAATTCAGTCTAAATTCTTCACACTGTAGCCATTTTCAGGGCAGCCAAGAAGTTTGGCGAGAACTATATCACGCAATTAGCGTGCTGGTTTATAGAATCAAAAGCCTTTGAGAAATCTACTAGGGACTAATTATATTAGAGGCATGATGTATTGTATATTTGGGAGGTTTTGTCACGACACTTCCTAAAAGATCTACTCAAGGGTTAATTAACTATTTATAATGATAGCTGACAAAAATCGAAGGCACTTAGTTCAAAGTTTATTTTCCTCATTCTTCTCTCTCCAAAACATATTATAATAATAAATCAGCGAGTCAGAAATGAGGATAAACAAAAAAAGAGATGCCCTCCCTGCTCACCTTGACTGCTCGGATCAGACTCGACAGGTAATGTCGAGCAAGGTTAGTAGACAGTCTCTTTTTTTTAGGCTACCTATTTCCTTCGCTCAAGAATCTATGTAAAAGTAAAGAGGAGGAGCGACTTATGGTAATTTCTTAAGGATAAAAGAGAGATTAATGTAAGACAGGCGCTAACCTAAAGTCAATGTTGCTAAAAATAACAATTAATTTTCATGTAGATTACAACTGCTCGGCTTTAACTTCTTCAACGGCAATTTACTTAATTAGTAGTCATCACGCTGGGCAAGGCGGGCCGGTGACTGATGTATCAGGCACCGTGATTAAGGTGGTGTATAATTCACCTTCAGACCGAATAATTAATAGTCTACCTACAGAGATCACATCAAACTCATTCACCAGGTACTTTCATGGCTCTACGGTCCAAAACACCCATTATCATCCCGGACGTGGGTGTCGTCGAGCCCAAATAAATTAAAGAGATGATATATAGATTCATATCCAGGTTCCAGTTAACCATAAACATGAAGATCATCAGCGGCAATCTTTCGTCACTCTCTACATGTTCGCAATTGCGATATTTCAGTATAAATAGTGACTGTATTCTTAATTCTGAGGAGCTCGTGGCTAAATAAAAATAGCCGCACTGGTTAAGCAACGCTTGACGAGGTTGGTCCGTGGACGGGTGACCATTTCAACATACCGGGTTTCCTCCGTGTCTCGGAAAGCACGTTAAGCCGTTGGTCCCGGCTGTCATTTGAAGATCTTTGACAGTCGTTACGGGTAGTCAGAAGCCAACCAGACTTGCCAAGGGGTACCGTGTTACCCAGTTACTGGATTGTGGAGGTCCATGTAACACACTGGTAATCAGCTGAATCCGGTAAGACTGGAAGCCGACCGCCGATTGGGAAAAGACTAGGCAGATTGATAGATTCTTAATTCTTTATTGTACACAAAATAAAAATAAATTTAATGTTTTATAAGCTCGCGCTTGACCACTATAAACATAGAGTGATTATAAAGTTGATGTACAAAGGCAAGCTTAACTCAAACTAGAGTTTTCTACCAGCAAACCTTAAGAGTGATAGAGACTTTACAAAAGAGACAAGAGAAGTACCTAGTCCAGTATACAATTTTAGAATAATATAAAATGAATCATAAATAAACATGCATACATAATTAAGTAGGTACAAATATATATATGTCATGGCGAATGGGTAAATCAGGGCACTATGTATTATGCCCGGGCATTATGAATCTAGTCAAGTCAAATCGGGCAATGTAATGAATACTGATTTAAACTTCAATATTTATCACATTGTCTGGTCATTATGAATATTGCTACGTAATGGTTGATAATTATGGTAAATGAGTAAATAGTCTAGGAACTTAATGTAACATACCTATATTTTTCCAAAAAATTAAGACAAGCCGTTAAGAATTGATTCTCATTTTAAAATCAGCTACTCAGACGCAGATACCCTTTATCTGCGTCTTAAGCGAGCGAACGCGTCTCCCGTCATATTGCCTACTCATATTGGTATTTTTTCAATTGTCCGTTCATTACGAATATTGCCGTATTAATCATTTGGTCCATAACATATATACCGGCTATATCCATATACAAATATTACGTCATTCCGAAAAAAAAAATATCCTTGATTTTACTCATCCGCATAGTCTATGAGTGCTAGAAGAAGAGATTGAGTAAGAGTGATCTTAGTGTGAACTAGTGCGTATTGTCTCTGTTAATGTATATAATAAATATTTAATGATAATAAGCACTGCAATAGAGCATTACTCATACTTTACTATCAGGTACAGCCCGTACAGGTATATAATGAGTATTACCTATGTACTTAGATAAATTTCAATCATTGTATGCACGCACTGCAACTGCAACGGTTTCTGCTCTTCAATTTCACCCAGAGCGCAGACAGTAGTTACTGCCTCATGCCCGCACATCGTTACATTTATTGCAGATACGTGCATAACTGCGTGCATAACTAAATTCATACGCTATAATTTAGGGTTACCGTACAATATACAATTATAGCAGACAGAAAGTGCTCATGACAATAAATAACCAACTTAATTATAATCCGTAGCTATTATTTATAAAAAGTACAATAAAGTGTAGTCAATCAATTATATCGAAATATACGGTGTAAGAATGTACACAGAAATGTTCATTAATTCCACAAAGTGTTTTATAATCACGCTTGTAATTTCGTATCGGTTTCTTATGATTTATGAGCATTAGAGCATATTATGAAGTTTCAATGACTTGGTGCATGAAATGTCCAATATGTCCATGTGTCGTGTTAAACGGTCTTCAATGAAAACGGCGGCGGACACGAGACTTAACTCAAATCCACCACTACACGCTGATCAAGAGCATAGGGCATAAAACTCTACCAAAATAGAGCTCCATAATCGCTGCGCTGAGCAAGTGTGTTGATCTCTGACCGTGACGTCTACGTCTAACTTGCTGAAAATTTTGTAAAAACGTAATACTTATCTTCCTACTGTTTTTGAACCTAATTAACACACAGTGTCTACTTTATTTAAATTGCGCTTGCCAAAAAAGTAAAAAGTAAAGTAAGCAAAAAGCACAGGTTTAACAACTTAACACTTGAAGTAGGCGTTAAGCTAATATGCGTTGTATCATGCAGTCATCACATCACAATGAATGAGCGATGCAAGTGAAATATCAGTTAAATAATTGTCTGTAACGGAGGAATGTGACGTAGCAGCTGCGGGCAGCTCCGCAACACTCAGCAGTGTGTCTCCGCCACACAATCAGTTCAGGCGAGTTTCACTCCGAGTATTCGTGCTGTTACTTTTACAACGCGCTGCCGCACACGAACGCTCTGTTTCCCTAAGTCTCATTGTTTCTACTTTGCGCACTGTCAAAGGAAAACTTTGACTTTCCACTGTGTCACCGTGAGCGGCAGTGATACAATTTAGCCAATTTACATAGTTACCTACTTGTGATGTAATTACCTTAAAACCACGTTGGAACTGACTTAATTAAGCTGCGAGTACTACGTCTCTAATTAAATAAAAGAACAATGCAGAGGCCAACAAATAGATTTTATAAACATCAAAACACGATAGCAGATGCACTATTTTTATCAGTGCAGCATTTACGTTGTTAGTTTAATCTAATGCGATAATACCTGGTAATTTAGATGGCTATCTATATTTATTGACGAGACAGATCGATTACGAAAACGCTCGCGGCACGTTCACACTGGCTGAATAAAACAAGGTATGAAGCAATCATTGGGCTCGGTTCGCGCGGAGATTTGGAGGTGATTTAAGATAACACTACCGAGTCCCGTTGGCAGAGATCGTTTGCTCGTTTGCTCCTACGATTGTCGGATGGGCCGAGAGTCGAGAGCCGAGTCCACACACCGTTACTTTCGCACCAAATCTGCCTACAATACGTTGTTCAGTGTACTTTGATTCGGATAATAAGTTTAAAGTCACGATCCGGTCCGTGAAGCTGTCTACGTAATCTCTCGGCTGAATTAGAGGCTTCCTTGTAGGGAGAGATGCATATTTTATATTGAAGCTATCGCGGAGACGAATTGCGGTCACCGCCGTGGATTTATTTTCTTGGGGTGCATGTTAGGAGATAATACTGTTATTGTAGTTCCAGATCATGGACCTATTGTTTACTTTGTACTTGTGTCTATAAAATGAGTCTGAACTAAATGGATTTAACTTTATGTTCCTAGTATCAATCACATCTTTTTAATGAAATATTAAAAAAATGTATGAAGTACCTATGCGGCGTTTAGACGAATATAGTTTATTTTAGCTTTTCCATAACTTATTTATTTATTACCTATGTATAACTCTGTTATATAGTCAATATCTCTACATAATGCACTATCGTACGTAAGCAAGCATACCATCTAGCATTTGCTGTCGCTCTACGAGTATATTTGCAAACTTTTATTTGGCTACCGATTGTCGTATTTCATTTTATTTACCATGTTGCATACACATTAGATTATCACGCTTAACATATACCTACCCATATATTCAAAAACATTAAACGTTCACGCTTTCACTAGCGAGGAGCGCAAATACGAGCTTCAAGTGACGGCCAAGACAATAGACGTGTCTGCCACATGATACTGCTCAGCACTCAATAATAAATAAAAATTATTGGAATTGCTTACAAATTACCTCAAATACGTGATACTCGTATAGCTAATGAATAGCTCGTCTATTGTCTCAGAATCAGAAACAAGTAGGTATATTAAATTAACAATGATTGCACTAGATATCTTAGATACGCTAGTATTAGGTAGATTGCGTAGACAGCCGGGAGGACACGGCGCGGCATAGGCTGGCAGAGTGTGCCGCTTGGGAGGAGCCGCGTCGTCGTGCCATCTCTGAAGTAGGCAGTGATCTGTCGCTGCCGGCCGTAGTCGAGTCTATGGTCAGCAGCGAGGAGTCCTGGGACGCGGTGGTATCCTTCTGCGAAACAGTCGTCTCGCAGAAGGAGGCTGCGGAGAGGGAGAGAGAGATTTCATCCACTCACCCGATCCGCAGCAGACGCGCTGGGCGTCAGCGGAGGGCGGACAACGCTCTTTTCCAGCCCCTTAAATGGGTCCAGGGGCGACGAACTTCGGGACATCTATCGCCCCCCACACATCATGACCCGAGGTTGCGGCGTGTAGTGTTCCACGCGCGCCCCCCCAACCCTAGGTCGAGGCCTGCAAATGCGGGCTTACAATAGCCGAGGGTTGCAGAAGTATCGTTGTTCCCGCGACCCCCGGTGTAGGTGTGAGATGAAAAACCGGCGTGGTTTTTAGTCAGTATGAGTCTGACAGACCCCTGCGCCTCCAGGCGCCCCAGGACGGGGTGACATCCAATAAGGATTTGCCACCCCGGAACAACAAAAAAGGTATTAGGTAGATAATTGTAACGAGCCTTATTAGGTGGAAGAAAGCGGTAGTGTGAATTAAAAGTAGCGGTCATGACGCCTGTATTCCCCAAAGGCGTGCTTGCGTGAACCACATTTCACCAGTTAGGTTTGAATCCCATGCCGAGCCTATTGTCATCAACCAAGCACAAAACCGTGCTCCAGGCTGCTACTGAGAAATTCCAGTTAGAAAAACCTAATAACACTGCGCGACCCGAGAATAGAACCCTATACTCAGGAGCACTTAGAGCTTGCGAACTTTAGATCAACGGAGCAGCAAGCGAAGCGACAGTGAATACGCGACTTACCTAAATGCAATTGGCAAAAAGTGGAATGCATCTACGTACTCCTAATACTCGCGCACCGAGGGTTTTTTTATTTTTTATTTAAAGTAAGCTTGCGCATGACCCACTATCTCACCTGATGGTAAGCAATGATGTGGTCGACGGTGAAGCACGCTTGCCTAGAAGTAACCTATTCACTCTTGACTTGAAGACCCCTAGATTGTAGCTATCGGGAAACACATATTCCGGTAGGGAATTCCACTCCTTAGCTGTACGCTTAATAAAAGTATTCCTAAAACGTTTAGTGCGTATAGGTGGGATGTAAACCATGTATCGATGGCGCATCGCCGTACGTCTGGTAGTCCGATGACGTAACGGGCTAGGCGGAATTAGATCATGTAATTCCATCGCACACTCCCCGAAATGTAACTGATAAAAAACCGACAAGCTGGCAACTCGGCGTCGATCTTCAAGGCTATGGAGCTTTGACTTGACCACTGACCAGTGCCTCATTGCCGATAAGCCTCTTGGCCCGCTTTTCGATTGACTCTAGTGCATCAAGCTGGTATTTGGCAGATCCGTCCCAGAGATTAGGTTCCGTACAATCAGCTAATTTCAACAAATTAATTAGGTAACATTACTGAAGTTTACAACCATGAAAGCACAGATCATTGCTCTAATGAATAAATAAACTGAATTTAGTGGCAAAATTAACCATGCCGTTGGAAAACTTTTGTCTATACATCGACTACCTATTTTTAACAAACTACAAATTTTCGGTTTAGTCCCATCTCGGCACCCATGAATTTATTTATCAAATTAAGTGAGTAAATCAAATTGATTCAAAACTAAAAAAAGTACACAGAAAAAAAAGTACTAATGCTGATTAAACGTTAAATGTACATAATAATTGTTGATTTTTGTAATACCTAAGTTTTACATAATTGCTGTAAAGATTTTAAAACGATTATACCTACGAACCGTGAATTTTTCATATATTTTAAGATTTGTCATGTTACTGCCAAGGCAGAGATAATGGAACCTCTAAAAAGCGATTCAAGGGCTTGTCTGTGAAAATGGTAATTTAAAAATAAACAAAAATGATTTAATAAATAATAAAGTTGATTTACTTACTATACCGATACTGTGTTTCCGTTTCTTTTTGTGTACCTTAAAATGATTCATGAGAGGGTGCCGAGATGGGATTTTTTCGTAGACAAGATAAATAAATTCATGGGTGCCGAGATGGGAATAAACCAAATTTTCGGTTTTCGGGATTTTTCCTTTTTCTTGCCATTTTTCATAATTTTTGGTCAGCTGGAAGTACCTTACAGGGAATCACTTGCGAGTGTCAAATATGCGAAAAACGGTTTTATATTATTTCGATTTTTTCGCAGCACCAAGTGATTGCAGTTAATTTGCACTTGATAACGAAGTGATCCTACCCATAAGGGTTAACATAGGGGTAAGGGTACTATAAAGTATAAGAGTTCCTTTTTGAGGAACGGAACCCTAAAAACACCTGTATTTTTATGGAGCAGCGGTGATCCAGTGGTTAATATCGCGAATGAGTGATGGCCGTGGGATCGAACCCGGGCAGGAGGCACCCTACCTAATAAATTATTTTGATCATGTGCAAATTAACATATCGTTTGAACTTTCCACCCTGTACATCCTAAAGCCAAACCCAAAGGTTAATATTAAACACGTACGACGCGACCAAGAAAGACCAAGATGCCGTTTTAAATCTTTTGGTTTTATTCGTTAAACTATTGTGCTGATCCCTTTCTTAGTAAAATGGTACTACATAAATACTTGGTTGAAAAGGTTAACAGAAATATAATGAATGTCCAATTGTCCACATTATGTATGCAAAAGTTATTTTGAAAAATAATAAAAAGCGTACATAAAGTTGCTTTCAACTAAAACAGAACAATAACATAATAAGGGTCTACACATTCGTGATCACGTTCTCCCTGTATATGCAAGTGGGCATTCAGAATGTAAGCGTTACCTCGGCTTTTTCAATCTTAACGACCTAAAATAAAACGACAAAGAATACCAAATCGGTTACGTTAGGGCTCCTAGGAGGTGCAAGGCGACTGTCGAACCGGTTTGGCCGGGAGATTCTTTGTTTGGTTATCTCAAAGCCAAAACGTCGCGACTCGTGTCGAGACGGATACATCGCTGTCTGACTGACGCCGTATTTATTTGTTGCAGAGATAAGAGGACGAGAGCGGATGTGTCTGCAGCGAGACTCGGGCAGCTGAGGGCCCCGGCGGCCTGATGGCACGCGCGCTGTTGCTCGCGGCCGCGCTGGCGGCGCTCGCGGGGGCGCATGCCGCGCGCTTCGGAGACCGCCTCGCACCGCGCGTGCCCGCCGCGTACTCGCCGCGCAACGCGCCCTCCGCGCAGCACTACGTCGAGAGTGAATACGACGACGTGTACGAGCAGGACTACGAGGAGCAGAACCTCTCCGTCGAGGAGGAGGAGCCGCCGGAGCCGGCGGCCCCGCCGCGCCGCCCTGCGCGCACTGAGGCTCATCGATTGGAGATGAGCACTGAGTACTTCGTTATACCGGAACGACTGTCATCGCCACCGCCCCCTTCGACATCTACAACTGTCACACCGGAGCCACAACCGAACTTGACCATCGTATTAGCACCAACCCCGCAAAATTTGGGCGCACTAAGACCAGAGTCTTGGGCAGTTCCTATATTAGCTCTCGCTTGTGTTAGTATGGTGACCCTCGGCGGATTTGAAGCGTTTGTGATATGGGGAGCGAGTCGCAAGGCGCCAAGTCATCGCCACCTGCTCCTGGGACAGACGCTCCTGTTCGGATTGTTCTCGTGCGCCGCCACGGCTGCATTGTTTGCGACTACGCCAACTGCGTTCACTTGTGGTGCTGTCCGATTCGGAACAGGTGTCGCGTATGTAATCGTATTCGCTTCACTCCTAGTGAAGTGTGTTTTTTTGCTTAGTTTGAATGGTGGAGTGTACTTACCTGCAGCGTACCAAGGACTCTTATTATTTTTCGCTGTAATGATACAAGTAGCGATCGGTGCGCAGTGGCTCGGCGGCTCACCCCCGCGAGTTATAAGCGGCGGCGGGCGGTGCGACGTGCACATGTCCGACATGCTGCTATCGCTGTGCTACGCGGCCTTCCTGATCGCGGTGGTGTGCGGCGTGGCGCTGCGCTCGCGCGGCATCCGCGACAACTACCGCGAGGCAACGCACATCGCGGGCGCCGGGGGCGCTACGGCCGCCGTTTGGGTGTGCTGGGTGGCGGCCGCCTTGGGCGCGCCCGAGCGGCACCGAGACGCGTGCGTGGCGGCGGGGCTGCTGGCCACGTGCGCGGTGGTGTTCGCTCTCATGTTCGCGCCTAAGGGCCGGCGCCTGGCCGCGCTGGGCCGCGAGGGCCGCTGGGACGCGGACCGCGACGAGGGCCTCAGTTCGCTGGGCGCCGGCGGCTCTGGCTACTCGCCCTCGTTCTTCCACTTCAAGCCAGTCAAGTACGGCATGGTGTCGGCGGCGGCGCCGGCCCCCGGCCCGCCCCCCGTGGTGGACCGTAAGGAGCCGCCCGCTCAGCCAGCCGGTTAGTTAAGTATCTAAAGCGCGCTACTAGTGAGGACTAGCGCTTCCACGCACAGATTGACCGCAGATCGCGATGTTCTTTTCGCAGATCCGTACGGAGGCCTGTTCGCGAATTCGCCGCACCCGCACTCACGCGTCCTGTACACCCCGCCGCACTACACCATGCACCCTCTTATGCTAAACTATCACTACAATTACCCGCCCTATCCTTACTTGCTGCCGCCAGGTAACTACCTTTACCTACACTTGCTTAAAATTACATGCACTCTCACTTCACACCTATGTTTTCGAATGGCAAACAAGATAGTTCGGTTAGATAGATAATACATATTATTTAGATTTTCTTTCAAGTTGACAGTTTCTATCTCCGTATATCCTAGATTCAGGTCCTCATGTACGGGACTACACTTAGTTTAGTGCTGCGGGTAAGCTAATCATACTGATTGTAGCATGTTGTGTGCAGGCGTGATGGTGCGTCCGGAGGAGGGCAACGTGTACACGAGCGTGGAGCCCACCTTCAGCAGCAACCCCAACGTGTACTTCCAGCGCACGGAGCCGTTGCACGTCGGCATGATGTACTGAGCCCCTGACAAACCACAAGTTCCGAAGCGAACACTGGGATTTGCAGCGCGACGCCATTGTCACTTGCCAACCGGCAGTCTGTGACACACTACGAATATTGTGACGACACGTGCCCACTGCTGCGTAAAGCACTTCTGCACATATTTCATATAGACCACTGAATTATATAATTTAATAACTAATTAAATTATTACAAAATTCAAGATATCACAAATTCACAATCTTAAGCAGATTTAGTTTAATTAATGAAGGAACCGGTAAGATTCGTTTTTATGCCCAACTTAAGTAAAAGCAATTATTTTCTAGTCAAACAATCAGATAAAACTGTTATATGCATAGTGAACAAATACCTATTCTTCATTCAGCGTCTAAACTTGTAAGTGCTTCACACAGCAGTGCTAACAACTGATATGTGACCTTATGGACTATGTGAAAAGACTTTTTTGAACTTTGTGTGGAACGAAAGCTGTTTGTGATTTTAAACTATACTAAACCCACCCTGAAGAATATGAGGAACAGCTATTAGAATAACTTACTACTAAGAAAACCATATAATTGTAAGTTTTCCTTATGCAAATTTGTAAATAAAACTAAAGACTGTTTTCGGTTATTTTATTATTTTTAAATTATAAAATTATTCTATATTTATTCAATGTAAACACATAAATAACTGTGCAAAGTTTAGTACACATGCCTCATCAAAACAGAGGCATTGATGCTCAACTTTTGTAACAATCTCACTCACTCACTATGTTGCCACTTTCAGTTCTTCAACAAAAGTAGATGTTTGTTTTGTTCTGTTGGCAACACTTTCACATGCAGTTCATTACTTGGTTCCGGTGGAGAGCAGGGCCAGGAGTCCCGAGGCAACCGAGAGTGACACAATGTAGTTACTGTGATAGAAGAGTTAAGGAATCTTTTTGGATAAAACACATAATATAAATATTGACTAGCAGATAGATATTTGTAATTTTTTTAGGCAGGTAAAGTATTTGGTATGTCTATGATGATATAACTCACTGTTCAATAAAAAAACAATTTCGCTTAGCAGCAGTAGCATTACCACTACCATGGGGTCTCAGTGCTAAGAAAATTTGTTTCAAATATGAGATATGTAGACTGCGCGATATGCACCGATTTGTTATTGAATGTGTGTAAAAGAAACATTTTATGGAATTGAACATAAAAATTGTATATTCTTGTTTAATCAACTCTCCTAAGCACAAAATTATGGAATATTGGGCTCTTAATTCACATTTTAAAGATTATTTGAATGGTTAATTTAAAATTGATGCCAATAGATAGCGCGTTTTTAGGGTTACGAAGTCAACAAGGAACCCTTACAGTTTCGCTCTGTCCGTCTGTCCGTCCGCAGCTTATTTAATTTCTGAGGCATTCCACTCGATTGTTTAAATTTGCATTTTAAATATTTTGGTGCAAAGAAACTGTAAAAACGTTAAAAAAAAAACTATAAAACAAACCTTCACTGTATTTAAAGAAAAAAATATTCACGAACCGAGTAAACCCTTTTACTTGCAAGTCGCTGCTAACACGATCTATCTATCGCCGTGGAACGGAACCGAACGCGATTGATGGACAAAAAATAATTGGTTTAATCAGACGAAAAACGCTCGTTACGTCGGCACGGTTCCTTTGTATGGGATGAGGTATCTGTATGCTAGTATTATATTATCTGTGCCGCTACAAATATTTTGAAATACATACATAGCATTATGCTCATATTCCCCAAAGGCAAGGCTTGGAAACCATAAAAAAATTCGAACAGGTTAAAACCTAAGTACATACGGAACTTTCTGCATTGTTCTACCTTTAACCACAATTAAACAGTTTTAGGCAACAAAAGTTCGTAAATTGGTTTTGTGCTTAACCGTTTATAAACGGTTTGTGTTGCCAACCTTCAATGCACAACGGTTAATTAGGCTTTTTAATAACACTAAGCCAATTATATTCAAGTCCTATGTAATAGGACAAATCCAAGCTGCTGCTGAAAAATTCCAGATGGATAAACCCAATAACACTTTTGGGAAATGGTCCGCTACAATTCTAGATTAACGAGGCAGTTAAAATCAATAAGCTTGGTGCTAAATAATATATACCTCAATGTTAACGCTGTACTGGCCGTGCGCACGCTCGGAGGCAGAATATCAATATTGAACCTCCTTTTAGAGAGTTTCGATTGCAAAATATTCTTTGATTTACATATGCTATTCGAGTTATGAAGCCAGTTATTCTAGCCATCGATTTTTCTGTGTAAATTATTTTTAAACATCCAAGTTGTTTCGGAGGAGTATCCAAAAGTAGTGGAAAAATATTGTTCTTAATTGTTTTTAAAGCATAACTTTACACGTAAAGACCATGTTTCACAAATACATGATACAATGTTTTTTTTTCCTACCTTTTAACCTAGCCGTTACTAACAAGAGAGTATGCTTTAGAAAGTAACCATTTTACGGCACTAAAGTGGTGGAAGGCCCTTAAAAGCAACAATGTAAAACATAGTGAATATTATAAATAGTGTGATAATTTTCATCATAATCAAATTTGCAGTTGACGCAGTTGTTTGTAGTTTGTAAAAGGATACACAGTGGGTGTGAATGAGCGCAGGATGTAGAAACTGCTGAGGATGACGATGGTCAGGAACAGAGCATTGTTGTAGAAGATGGAGTAGGTGGTAGCCTCGTAGTCAGCCACTTCGTTCTTTTTCCATAGGATCCTGAAAATATGATAAATATGATTAGATGAACCTTTCTTCTGCCAATATTTTTTATTTTATTTCAAAGCATATAATATACTAGCTGCTTCGCGCAGCTTCGCTCCCGTGGGCCACCCCACAGGACCCGTTTTCGGGATTAAAAAATAGCCTATGTTACTCAGGAATAACGTAGCTTTCTATTGGTGAAAGAATTTTTTAAATCGGTCCAGTAGTTTTGGAGCCTATTCGGTACAAACAAACAAACAAAAAAGTCTTTCCTCTTTATAATATTAGTATAGAAGTATAGATTAATATTATACAATATTTGGAAACAGTTCTCTTGATAAGCAGGTTGAAAGTATTTAAAGAGTGCAATAATCATTATGATGCAGATAACCAAAGTCAATAACAATGCAAATACCTCTCATCAGATTATGAAATAATAGTCTAATTAGAATCAATTAGGTTAAATCATCTTGATTCTAATTACTTTCAAACTACATTCTGTAAATTGTAGAACAGTGTTTGCATCAACATATTGTACCTGGGTTTGTGACAAACAATAAATTATACTGATATGGTAAACCTTCAATTACTGTTGATACAGACTGGGAATTCAGTAGAGACTTATGAAAATCTCAGTAAGAACACAATCTAAACAAAAGACATTAACATTAATTGATTAACCTCCTCCTTTAAGTTGTTTAAAAGCAGACTTGACCAGATTACCTCTCGTCCTTCTCCTTCCTGCTCATCTTCTTGTCGTCAGCCAGCTTGCGGGCCATCTCGCGGGCGACGGCGTCTTCTCTGCGCACAGCTACACGGTGTTTCAGCTGGAACTTGGTATTCCTGTACGCCAGGGCCAGCAGCCAGGTGCTTGCTGTAGTTACTATGGCAAACCACGCCAGGGAAGAGCTTACCTCCAAGGCATGCACCCTCCAGAACAACCCTGAAAAAGTGGCACACATAACACATGAAAGTCTAACAGCACTTTCACTCACCCGTAATCGCAGATTTATGTATAAAACTGCATGTTTTAATAGCATAATAATCATGTTAAAGTATTAAGGTAGTACTCACATATGGGAATAGCGGATACGATGAAAGCATTCCCGTAAAAGAGGGCTGAAGACTTCGTCGACACATTCCGGCTAAAATCTTGAAGCAACAATTCCTCTTCTTTTGTGAAAGCCTTATTTGCCTTGCCCGACATGACTGTTTATTTAATATTGGTATTAAATTCACTAATACTTAGCACGAACTACGTGTAGCAAAAATACAGTGATAGCTCGATAATATGCCACCACTTCAGCTGGCTTGTGCGCTGGCGAGCGAAAGTCAAACGTCAAATGACATGTAAGCAACGTGTCAAAAATATTACCATCACACAAAAATGTTGCAATGTTGTATTCCATTTTGTTGAAAAAAAAAACGAATATTTAGCCAAGATTAAAACTCAGACTTTATTTTAATTATTTGCTAATTGATTCCCAATGGATATTTTGATGTAAAATTGGTGTAGTTTTGTGTCTCAAGTGTCTACACAACTGGACAATATGTAGAATGATTGAAACAGGCCTGATGTTGTGAATGCGGAGCTGAGCTTGCCGAAAAGGCTGACTAGATAAATATATTTGCTGCCAAACACAAAACAATACATTAGAATGTGTTATGTCCGCAATTTACTGCAGAACAAAGGAGTGATATTCAAATAATCCTTTCCTTACAGTCGGGTAAATAAACTTAAACGTAAAGGCCTCAGTAGCCAGCTCATAAAAACTAAAAAACACCTTTTTTATATTGGTTTTGACAGCAGCTGTCACTATTTAAATTTCAAATAAACGTTTCATGGCGCCATCCGCTTGTTGTTTGTTGTGGAAATAAAACTTTATATTAATCCTCAGTTTAATCATTAAAAGTTTACAGAATTATTGCTCAGATACAAAATGAGCCACTTTGAATTTGCTATACCACTGCAGAAGGACGAATTATTAGAATCTCACGCAGGACAATATCATGTTGAAGATGTCGTACAACCGCGCGTACTTTTATCCAAATTGCAAGGTAATTTATTATGATTTATGTTTTTTAATTTACCTATCTATAGAAACTCATTGAAAGCTGATAAAAATTCCTAATTGTAGATGCTGCGCGAGCTTTTAATGCTGAAGGAGTGGAATACATATTGGAACACTTTGATACATACTTTTCCATCATAGTTCATGGAAACAAACTTGAATGGAATGTTATAAACAAAGGTAAACTTGACTTAACACTAACTCAAAACCTTATTTCATGTTTACAACTTCATCATTGATAATCAATTAACATCAACCTATAACTTTAGCAATTTTTTTTAAGGTTTTGAACACATCATACGAGCAAGTAAAAGTCTCTGTAACCATCTAGAACCAATAGTACAAGAGCAACAAATTGATAGTGAACTCAGAACCAAGAATTTGAATATTTTGAAAATGATGATGTATCTGTTCACTCAGATTATGAAGACTAAGGACACTAAACTAGCTGCTGATGTGAGTGGAATCATGTGTTACTGTTCCAAAGCAACTTGTAAAAATGTTGTATTATTCAATTCTCTTACACAGATAGGTACTTATATTGGTATTTAGACCAACCTAACACTTCAATTCCTATAAGTACAACAAGTTTAGGAAAAGTTTAATTGGATTTTCGATGAGGTACTTTGACAGTAGCAGTCAGACATAATATCTAAGGACCAGTTTTTTGATCTGTAGTAACTCAACTAATGATTAAATATACTAACCAATGGTTTCAGATTTTGGTAAAATGAATAGATATGTCTGATGGCTACTGTCGAAGTACCTCATCGAAAATCCAATAAACTTTTCCTAAACTTGTTATAACTTAAAGGAATTGAAGAGATAAGTGTTAGGTATTATTTTTATAAAAACCGGGTCTTAGTCTATAGGCATAACTGCACAGTCCCATAGGAAATACAGGCTAGATTTTATTAATATAGTTATCTTCTTATGAACAAAATACCATTTAAAAAAAAGTTTGAAACTGCTATCACGGTCCAGTTTTTTTTATTCTTATTTAACCAATGGTTTAAAATTTCCGTAAAACATGTTTATACGTCAATTGTTAATCTAACAAATAGTCAAAAATACTCCAACTTATTTGACCATTTTGTGAGGCTAACAACTGAAGAAAAATTGTGTTTTACCGAAATTTGCAACTATTGGTTGAGTCTAGTAACAAAAATTTTCATAGTAGTCTGGAACAAATTGTCTTGTTGTCGGGCGCTGATAGCTGTGCCACAGTTTTTACTTCTGTAGCTATCATCGTTCCATTGTACTTTGTGTAATTCGTAAGTAGTTCCAAATAAACGTTTATTTATTTATTAACTACGCATCAGGAAACTGGGCCTTAGTCATCAGTGAATGTTACAAAATTCATCTAACTTTCTGTTTTATAACTCGCAGAACTCAACAAAACTGACACTGGGCAAAAAAGGAAAAAAGGCGACAGATGATGAAGAGTTCTGTGGTTGGACAGAGTCCGACAAACAGGCTGCTTTGGTAACACTGAACTTGGTGCTTCAGCAACCCTTGTCTAAGCTATGGGACCCTCCCTTGGCTGAAGATAATTTTGTTTCGTAAGTGGTTTTATAGTTTCTCTATAGTAGTTAACTGTAACTTTATTACTACTTCTATATTTATTACACATCATTCTTGTTTTTCAAACAGTAACTATTAATTTATTTTTAACCAGCTGTTCCCCGCGGCTTCGCTCCCATGGCTCACCCCACAGAACCCGTTTTGGGATTAGAAATTAGCCTATGTTACTCAGGAATAACGTAGCTTTCTATTAGTGAAAGAATTTTTGAAATCGGTCCTGTAGTTTCGGAGCCTATTCGTATAGATTCGTATATTAGTATAGAGTATAGATTAAAAATTTCTGACAGCAAATATAGAAAAAAAAATTGTTACTTTAAAATACCTTAGCACCTTACCTTAGCTTTGCTTAGCTTTCCTTAGCTTTCCTTAGCTTATTTTGTTGGCCTGTATTGTCCCATACCTGGGCAAAGGGCTCCCATTCCTTGCAAAGGGCAAGAAATCCGATGACTGACGAAACACGAAATTTGCCGAGGGACATTAAGAAAATGTTTGTACTGTATAGTTCTCGTCAAACTTCTTGGCCGCCCTAAAGTTGGCTACAATGGCTGCGCAGTAGTAAATCTCATACAAAAACAGCACCGTTTCGTGTCTCGCGCATGCGGAAAGCCAACTTCAGGGCGGCCCAGAAGTTTGGTGAGAGCTATACCTGTGTGTCTGTATTTGTGTATCTGTTTGTGGCATCATAGCTCGTAAACGGATGAATCGATTTTGATTTAGTTTTTTGTTTCAAAAGGTGACTTTATCGAGAGTGTTCTTATAGAAAATCGGTTCAACCATTCAAAAGTTAAGGGTGTTTTACTGTTTGAATCGGGGTATTTTAGCAAGATATCGTGTTGCAATTACGTGTGTGACACGCTCTAGATCAACAATCTATATATTAGATAAAATATGTAGTTTAAAAAGCATGAAATAAAAATGTTTCATGGGTTTTTTTAATTTAATTGTTCATCCTTTATAAAAATGTAGTTTAAAGTTTAATGTTTTAAGCTATTGCATAGCTTTTACCGCGGGCTTTGAGCGCGGCGACCGAATCAAGAAAAAATGCCGTAACGAAAAAATCCTGACACCCCGAGCTGCTCCAAATTCGGACGATGGATTCCGAGCGGGGGAGGGGCAGGAGGGGTTTGTTGCAACAACAGCAACAACAACAACTCAACAACAACAACCAATAACTCAACAACAACAACCAACAACAACAACAACTCAACAACTACAACAACAACAAACAACAACTCAACAACTACTTCAACAACCAACAATAACAACAACTCAACAACAACTGAACAACAACAACAACAACACCCACTCAACAACAACAACCAACAACAACTACAACAACAACAAAAACAAAGCATGTTGTTACTGAATAGAATACGGGTCACTTTTGTGTGGCAATTAAATGTGGCCTTATGCCAGTGGTAATAAGGGTCACTCAGAATTTGGTGCCGCGTTTTCCAGTTTGGAGGTTCGGTTCCGGTTTACGAAGAAGTTTTTTATTCTTGCTAAAGAAGTTTTTACAACTGATGGATGAACATTTTTTAATTGAGATTTAGCATAACTAAAAAATAAATAAATAATTATAATTGCATAAGTTGATAAAAAATGCTATGCAATAGCTTTACCGCGGCAGTCCCCGAGTGCCACACGTCTTTTTCTAATTTAATATCTGCAGTACTGTGTCTAACTTCCAGAATGGTGGCAGATCCCTGCTATAAAGCATTAGAAGAACAAATAATAAAAAACAAATCTGTCAGAGAGACTGTCTTCCAAGTGCTTGGTGTGCTGATCAAGAAGTATAACCATGGCACATCCTGCCTTATAAAGTTGGTTCAGGTAAATTATAAATGTTATTCTTTTACTTTGTCACTGATGATTATGGCGAAAAATAAGCCACCACATTTCTGTGATGATATAAGGCTTTGCCACACTGGATGCGTTCTGCTTCCTGTGGTCCGGTAACCAAACATATTGTGTAGAAAATGTTCTGAGTAACCGGACCGCAGGACGCAGAACGCATCCAGTATGACAAATGCCATAAGTTTTCTCTTTTTTTCGTCCATGTCCTTAGTTATAGGCAGTGATTGTAATAGGAAGAGCATATTTAAAAAAAAAAGTATAATAATTGTGACGTAATAATCCCAGGATTTCATAATAACGATTTTTTATTTACTCTATATCTTACTTCCTTTACTCATTTTAGGTACTCTACCTATACTGATCCCTGGCCATAAGGCAAGGTTAGTTTATGTATCTTTGTATACATTATGGTATCTTGATTTCAGATCCTTCAAATGGCGGAACATGCAGTGTCGCCAATATGCGCAGGAGTAGTACAACTAACCAAAGATTTTTCACTTGGAACATTTGGACCACAAATGGTATTATTTTATTACAATTTTGTTTTTTATGGCACACTAAAAAATACTAAGTAATGGTACTTCTTTATAGGTGCGTGAAATAGCAGAAGCATTAGCGTCATCTGAGGATGAGAATGCCGGTGCTGGCACTGAGCAGGGGGCAGCGAGGAACTGCGGCGCATTCCTACTGGAGCTCACTAAGGAACTGCCCAAAGAGATGACCAATGCTATTGCCACCATACAGCCATATCTGGAGAGTGATGAGGTAAATTTTTGTCTTATATTTTTGGCAGCCGCTTAAGCACCGTCATGGCGATTATAAACCTTAAGTCTTTGACAACAGTGTTTAGATTCCTTTATTCTAATACCAAGATGTTCTTTTACTACCTCAGTAGTCTGAAAAATGTTACTTTACTATATAATGGATATTTTCTAATTATTAAATTATAATTTCAGTCATACACCCTCCGTATAAGCGTGCTAGGCATGATGTGTGAGGTGCTGAGCGTGGAGCTCCGCGGGGAAGGCCTCACCGACGAGCAACGCACGCAGCGAGACGACTTCCTAGACGACCTCTATGAACACTTGCACGACCTGTCTGCGTATGTGCGGCATAAGGTAACTATACACATCAACTATCATTACCCAGATAAGGGATGGGATCAAAGTATCAGACGCGGAACAAATTATAGAGTATCAGGATAATTAATGTAAAATAAATTGTGCAAACTATCGGATGTAAGTCGCGGACGTAACCTTGGGCGTTCGGACATCCGATATACATCTGGCGCGCTGGATGTTATTGTCAGACAAAAACGTACGCGGACGCTGTGCACGTGGTGCGGGGCGCGTCCCTGGCGACAGAACAACTCAGACTACGCGCCAACTTGGTGGGCAACATAAAGCAGCAACCGCTAATTCCAGAAAATCGTCCTCACTTTTACTACTCGACATGTTTCTTCGTAAACATAATATATTCGTTGAATAAGCGCTCGCTCGTAAGACCGCAAGCCGCGTCCCAATCGACTGTGCACACATATCAGTTGCAGCTGTGAGTCTCGCCTTACGGACACGTCCGATAATTTCGTGCCCGGTATTACGCATATTCTGTATTTTTAATTAATGCATTGTTAAAACAGGTACTTCAGTTCTGGTGTCGACTGCAGAGAGAGAACTGCGTGCCAGTGAACCGACAACGCACTGTGCTCGAGCGATCCATCGGTCGCCTCCGCGATAAAGCTGCGCTTGTGAGGAAAGCCGCTATTCAACTGCTGAAGGTAAAGTAAAGTAGCGGTCTAACGTAACGGTGTTAAAAAATTAACTCTAAGAATTTTAAGGAGTTGTGTAATATAATATTTAGAAAATAATCACCAAAAAATTAAAAAAATACACCCGTTCCAAAGATTTGCAATTATTTTTATTAAGCGTAAATTATTTGGAATACGTAGGTAACCTACAATCACTATAGTAGGTTACATTTAAATTTTGCGATAATGTGCGAAAAATTTGGCACAACAAATAACAACAAAGATCCTTGAGATCATCGGAAAACCTAAAATTAAGCATTCGTATGCATTCCACTTCCTTCTTCGACAAATCTTTTACGGTTCAAGCAGCTCATTTGTGGAATGCATTACCGATTGAGGTAAGACGTGCGCAAACATTACCTATATTTAAAAAAATGGTGAAGGAGCATTTCCTTTCTCTGTAACTATTCTTCTCCTTTCTCTGTTCTATATTTGATATTTATTAGTATATTATTTTATTTGTATGTATGTATTTTATGTAATATCTAAGTAATATTATTTAAGATGTTTTGTACACTGACAGCCCTATGTCTATCTCCTCTAGTTCAGTCCATCCAAAGGTTGTCTGTAAGAGATTGCCCTGTGCGATAAGACCGCCCATTGTACACTTATCTTTATAATGTTTTGTTTCTGTAATTATTTAAGTGGTGTACAATAAAGTATATATATTAAAAAAAAAAAAAAAAAACAATGATGTATTTACAAAAGTCTTTACCTTATTTACAAAAGGTGTTGCAAAGGTCAACCACCACTTTAATGCACCAATTTCCACGACGTTTCACATCGTTTTTCACTCTTATTCATGTGTGTCCCTGTCACTTTTTAATAATGTCGAATGCACTTAGTATTGCGAGTGCGTGAAAGTTAGGAAATGCCAAAGAGCGACCTTTCCGCACGGCGGATATTAGTCGACTGGCGATCTTCGGGTTACGTAGGGAATTGTCGCGCGTGGAGGCGCGGGTGGTATAATATGAGTCGCCGCCCCTGTCGCCCAAGTAATAAGTACCAAACACTTAATTTAACTTATTTTTGACCAGTATTAAAATCGTTTTTTTTTGTTTATAATCGGTTTGTTGATCGATACCGAGTATCCTCACGAAAATCTTAGAGTTAATTTTTTAACACCTTATATAGATCTAATTAAAGGCAATTTCTGTTTATACTGCCGTAAAATAAGTTATTTGAATGCAGACTCCATTTCCCACAATTCTTTTTTTAGATATTCTTAGAATGCAATCCATTCTCCGCGCAACTGAAACTAGAAGTACTAGAAGAACAATTGAAAACTGAAACAGAAATCATGGAAGATCTGCAGAAGAAGTTGAACCCAGGACCCGACCCTGAGTTAGTCAAGAAATGGGAGAGTATAGAGGATGACATCGTCACAGCGATTAAGGAAGGAATGGATATCCTAACGCAAGACGAGCCGGAACTGTCCCAAGCGTCACTTGAGAACTTGTATGATGCGATCCGCAAACATTTACGTGAGAAGAACTATTACAAGGCTTACCTTATTGTTAAACACACTGAAAGACAATATCCTGAAGCTAAGTTACTTAGATGTGACATGGAGAAAAGTGACCAGGTAAGAACTGACAGAACATAATTTTATTTTCTTTATCAATTTACTACCTAGCCGTACAAATCTACCTACCCTACCCTACCCCACCTTACCTACCTACCTAATCTACCCTACCCTATCTACCTAATCTACCCTACTCTACCTACCTACCAATTTATTAAACTATTTGAATAAGAATTAATATTACAGTACGAATGTAACCTAAAACTTTTGTTTCTACCGGTGATCTATAGTACATTGTGATACAAGGGTGGAAAGTAGGTTATTGCAAACGACCTGTCATTAACAAGCCCAATCCGAAGGCGAGGGTTTTTAATGACACCAGTTTGCAATAACCTACACATAGTCCAGTAGCCAGAAGAATATGCCCTTTGATAATTCAAAAGTTTTTTATTTTCGCTGGGTGGATACCTTATGTGAATTCAACGCTATGTACAAAAATGCTAACAGTTTAGAGTTATGCAATAGGCATAAAGTAGGTATTTCCTATTATTTCGTGTTATAACAATAATATAAAATGTAAATTTAAATAATTTACTGTTTATTTATTAGTACTATCTAAACTTTATATTAGTGAAAATGCTAACAGATACATACTGTGGAACAATGGAAAACTGAAAATGGCTCGTAACTCTTTCAATAAAAGATTTAAGTTTTCAAATCATTTCATATATGCATAGAGGGATTAGTTATACCTTACAACAAAAGTTCTAACAACTAAGTATAATGCTGCACAGGTTATTGTATTTTTACATTGTGATTTGCGAAATATTGAATTTAAGTTTATAAATTTGCGCCTACATATTCGAAATAATAAACTCTGCCACCATACAAAAGTTTAAACACTTATGTGCTATGCTAGTTTAATAAATCAAATACAATTTGTGTATTGCGGGGCGCGGTGTAGGTATGTACGATCAGTATAAATTCTTCGAACCATACAGACCACAGAGGCCCACATCATAAACGGACTCTTCTGATGATTTTTAGAAAAACATTACCGCGCAAATTCTTATTTCAAACTGGCGTCTAGTATCTGACATATCGTTCACTGTTATTTTGCCTATAAATGCAACCTTATTGCTACGATAATAAAGATCACTATAATAGGTAATCTGGCATGTGTTATACAAGCCTTCCCCGTGCTAATCGAATAAATATTAAAATTATGTCTGGTACTGTACGACTGCCCCATATAAGAACGCAGTAGGTGACATATTTTTATAATGGTTTTACACCCTGATAATCTTATTTATTTTATTTTAATGAGTTTTAATATGTTGCGATGGACTGTGTAATTTTAACCAGGAAATTTATAATTTGAATTGAGATTTGGTGCTTTAATTAATATATTTTATCATTATTTACAATAGGAAAGTCCCTTCAAATTGTAAAAACACCTTAAATTAGCAAATGTTCGGTACTTAATAGGTATTGAATTATCTTGTTTAGAGATATGTAAAATATTTAATAGATTTAGGACACCATTAATATCATTTGTGTTATTACGTGCAGTTCACCCGTAAGCCTTGTTTAGTACTCGCTTATTTTTTTTTTTTTTCGTTTAGTTACCTAACACAAGATGACATTCCTTAGGCTAATTCAAATAATATTTTTGCGCTTTCCTGGAATATAATATTTTATGGCATTTACTAGGTTTTGATTTACAGCAATCGTGTGGTAAGGTCACGTGGTGCCGATTTTTGGTTATAATAGAGTTTAAAAACTAATAGATAGGGCGCAATAGACACGATCATGTAAAATTTATCTACCTTTAAAATAAAAAAATGTTCTAAATCTTGGTAAGCGTATCACAAAACTGACACCTTAACTTGCCGGACTCACTAGGGTTGCTACTATATTGATTCTGAAAAAAAAAAGAGTAGGTAATATTTTACAAACATAAATACATCGATTTGTATAAGCATACATCATATCATGCTTACAGTGTCATCTACTAAGGCTTAATGGGTAACACTGTCTTTATTGTATTAGGTCTTAGGACCAGCGATGTAGTCAATTTAGTTGTGACAGTTGCACCGGTTATAAGATGTTTGATATTTCTACAGTCACATCTTTTTGGAAAAGGCATTTGCTTGGACTTTTCCCTAATATGTTGGGGTTGACTTCCACTGTTTTCAGTCGAACCAGACGCATCTGAATACCAGTGTTTTATATGAAGTGACTGCATAACCTGCCAACCCAGATTATACGGTAATCCTACTGGATAATACGGTACCCTTTTTGTTAGAGTGGCCGCAGAGTTTCGGGTTTCTGACGACCCGTAACGACTGTCAAAGATTCACGATACGGAGAATTTTATTATTCTGTCATCTCGATATACTGTCAGCACGGCAGGTACGACTATTCCGTGTTCTGTGAATATTTCTTTCTTATTCTTTTTATAGGAACAAAGAAGTTAGAAATCGTATTCGACCTCAACATAAAAAATAAAAAATTGCCATAAAATTAGATTTTATGAACGAGGTTTAAATACTGATGTGACAGTAATGAGGTTTCGCGCCTCATTCAATACATTCAGAGTGGAGTGTCACCGCGCCCCGCAGTATTTGATTTATTAAACTAGCATAGCATAAGTGTTTAAACTTTTGTATGGTGGCAGAGTTTATTATTTCGAATATGTAGGCGCAAATTTATAAACTTAAATTCAATATTTCGCAAATCACAATGTAAAAATACAATAACCTGTGCAGCATTATACTTAGTTGTTAGAACTTTTGTTGTAAGGTGTAACTAATCCCTCTACGCATATAGGAAATTATTTGAAAACTTAAATCTTTTATTGAAAGAGTTACGAACCATTTTCAGTTTTCCATTGTTCCACAGTACGTATCTGTTAGCATTTTCACTAATATAAAGTTTAGATAGTACTAATAAAGAAACATTTATTTATTTAAATTTAAATTTTATATTATTGTTATAGCACGAAATAATAGGAAATACCTACTTTATGCCTATTGCATCACTCTAAACTGTTAGCATTTTTGTACATAGCGTTGAATTCACATAAGGTATCCACCCAGCGAAAATAACAAACTTTTGAATTATCAAAGGTTATGTGGAAAATAATTGTATCCCTACTGGACTAACACCCGTGTATCACACGACGTTTTTTAATACAGTTGTGGGAAATAGTAAAAACAAATCAAAGAACTAGGTACATTGGTTTTTTCCATAAAATAAAATTAACGTAACCTAGCCTATATCTTTCTCGAGATTTTGGGGGCAAAATTTCATCTTGCGCAATTTCGCCTCAGTTTATCTGATGATGATTATCTGTATCGGGTGGAGTTAATTCCATTGCATCACATGTACTTGAACTTATATTAACAGAAAGAACCGGCCAAGTGCCAGTCGGACTCGCGCACGAAGGGTTCCGTACCATTATCGCAAAAAACGGCAAAAATCACGTTTGTTGTATGGGAGCCCTTCTTAAATATTTATTTTATTCTGTTTTTAGTATTTGTTGTTATAGCGGCAACAGAAATACATCATCTGTGAAAATTTCAGCTGTGTAGCTATCACGGTTCATGAGATACAGCCTGGTGACAGACAGACGGACCGCAAAGTATCAGTAATAGGGTCCCGTTTTTACCCTTTGGGTACGGAACCCTAAATAACAAATAATCAAAGAAAAAATAAAATTTTCAGAAAATGGCGCGTTTTTGCAACTGGACATATTTTTTTTTTACAACGAAAACAGTCGAATACTTCTGACATATCTTTATGTGAAAATAATTAAATTAAATTTAAAAACAACCGTTTAAAAGTCTTGAGAATTCAATGCTAAGACGTACGGACTGACTCATTTTTCCTCGTATAAAATCTATCCCATTTTATTCTATCTATGACAACTCCTTGCTACTAAACTTTTATAAATTGACTAATACATTTAAAACAAATAATGATCAAGCTCGTAAAAACAAGTCACGACCGCGTAACAGAAAGATGCCTATGCAAAAGATTAAATTTTCGAATCATAATTATAGCCTCTGAAAGTACGTCATGTTTACCAATTGTATTGAAATAGTACATTGTGATACAAGGGTGGAAAGTAGGTTATTGCAAACGAGCTGTCTGAATTGACACGAGTTTGCAATAACCTACACACCCGTGTATCACACGACGTTTTCCAATACAGTTGTGGGAAATAGTAAAAACAAATCAAAGAATTACATTTGTTTTTCCATAAAATAAAATTATCGTAAGTCGCCATATATCTTTCTCGAGATTTTGGGGGCAAAATTTCATCTTGCGCAGTTTTCGCCTCAGATAAAATATCCGATGGAGTTAATTCAATTTCATCACTTGTACTTGAACACATATTAACAAAAAATAAATCAATTTATCACACAAAAATTAAAATTTTCAGAAAATGGCGCGTTTTTGCAACTGGACATATTATTTTACAACGAAAACAGCCTATACAGCCTATTCGACTTTTGACAAATTTTTATGTGATAATAATCAAATTAAAACTGGTAATTAAATATATTAAACAACTATTTAAAAGACTTTTGAGAATTCAATGCTAAGATGTACGGACTCATTAATTTTTCCTTGTAAAAAATCTATACCATTTTATTCTATGTATGAAAACTTCTTGCTACTAAACTTTTATAAATTGACTTCTTCTATCTTTAAAACTCAACTGCAAAAATAATGATCGAGCTCGTAAAAAAAAGTCACGACCGCGTAACAGAAAGATGCCTATGCAAAAGATTTAATTTTCGAATCATAAATATAGCCTCTGAAAGTACGCCATGTTTAACAACTGAATTGAAATAGTTATTTATGCTACAAGTGCGGAAGGTAGATGATTTCCGATGAGTGGAATTTTTATTCACGAGCGAGCGAAGCGAGTTAGTGGATAAATCGACACGAGTCGGAAATCCTCTTACGTACGTGTATCATACAACATTTTACTATGCATTATGCGAGGAAATAAAAAATATATCCGAACCAAGCAAAAATTAATAAAATGGCGGGCTTATTCAAGCGCGTGCTGAGCGCGCTCAATCCACAGATTAACTAAAAGTTCCTCGGGCATATATACTGCGCAAATAGCTGTCACGTCGTAACGCAAAAAGGCACGAGTAAAATATACGTTCTGCCAAACATATTTAATGAATATTTAAAATTAATAATTTATTGATCAAAATCTAAATCTAGAGTAATTAAAAATGCCTTTAATAAAGTATTAGTTAGTATTTTACCTTTTATATGAATGATAATCTGTACTTAACAAATTTTTAAAACTTTTCTCAAATAATAAAAACTATGCGTCGGACTGACGTTGGAGTTAAAATTAAAAAAAAAAACAGAAATTTAAAAATCACTAGTGAAAAAAGTGACACTTTCCGCACAGTTTGGCTGCTTGGAAAACGCTCTTTTCGAGGACATGCATTGTAATAGTACATTGTGATACAAGGGTGGAAAGTAGGTTATTGCAAACGAGCTGTCATTAACAAGCCCGAGCTGAAGGCGAGGGTTTTTAATGACACGAGTTTGCAATAACCTAGACACCCGTGTATCACACGACATTTTTCAATACAGTTGTGGGAAATAGTAAAAACAAATCAAAGAATTAGATTTGTTTATACACAAAAAAATAAAATTGTCGCGCGTTTTTGCAACAGGACATATTTTTTTTTACAAAGAAAACAGCCTACACAGCCTATTCGATTTTTGTCAAATTTTGATGTGAAAATAATTAAATTGAAACTGGTAATTAAATATATTAAACAACCATTTAAAAGACTTTTGAGAATTCAATGCTAAAACGTACGGAATCATTCATTTTTCCTCGTATAAAATCTATTCCATTTTATTCTATGTATGAAAACTCCTTGCTACTAAACTTTTTTAAATTGACTTATAACTAATGGTGCGTTTTTGCAACTGGACATTTTTTACAACGAAAACAGCCTATACAGCCTATTCGATTTTAGACAAATGTTGATATGAAAATAATTAAATTAAAATTAGTAATTAAATATATTAAACAACCATTTAAAAGACTTTTGAGAGTTCAATGCTAAAACGTACGGAATCATTCATTTTTCCTCGTATAAGATCTATCCCATTTTATTCTATGTATGAAAACTCTTTGCTACTAAACTTTTAAATTGACTTATAAATTTAAAACTAAACTGCAAAACTAATGATCGAGCTCGTAAACAAAAGTCACGACCGCGTAACAGAAAGATGCCTATGCATAAGATTTAATTTTCGAATCATAATTATAGCCTCTGAAAGTACGCCATGTTTAACAACTGTATTGAAAAATAAATTTTAGAACACAAAAGCTGCTATTTATTCTTTTTTGTAGGTAATAATGAGTAATTTAATAGTGTAGTACATAATTTTTAAGTATCATCAATAGTTTTCTCAGCACACGCCAAATAATGAAATGTACAAGCAAAATTTTGCGACTTTGGGTTGCATTATTGCAATTTTCTTATGGATCTCTAAAGTTTTTGAAAATAAATTATAACCTATGTTACTCCGGCATAATGTAGCTTTCCATAGGTAAAATATTTTTTTAAATTGGTCCAGTAGTTTCGGAGCCTATTCGGTACAAACAAACAAACAAAAAGAACTATTCTCTTTATAATATAACTAGCTGTTCCCCGCGGCTTCGCTGCCGTGGGCCACCCCACAGTATCCGTTTTCGGGATAAAAAAATAGCCTATGTCACTCAGGAATAATGTAGCTTTCTATTGGTGAAATAAGTTATTAATCGGTCCAGTAGTTTCGGAGCCTATTCGGTACATACAAACAAATCATTCCTCTTTATAATATTAGTATAGACTAGCTGTTGCCCGCGACTTCGTCCGCGTCAAATTCGAAAAAAAGATATTTTTACTTTTTTGTTTCCCGCCGGAACTATGAATTTTCTCGTGATCAAACGTATATTACTTTATTACTCGTTATTACATCAGCTATCTACCAGTGAAAGTCCCGTCAAAATCGGTCCAGCCGTTTCGGAGATTACCCGGAACAAACAGACAGACAGATAGATAGACAGACAAAAATCTTAAAAATTGCTTATTTGTTGTTAGTACCGTATATACTTTCACGTGCATTCAATAAAACGTTGTTATTTTGATATTACATACAGACACTTCAATTTTATTTATTTGTATAGATTATTAGTAACTAGCTTTTCCCCGCGGCTTTGCTCCCGTGGACTACCTAAAATAAAAAATAGCCTATGTCACTCAGGAATAATGTAGCTTTCTATTGGTGAAAGAAATTTTTAAATCGGGTCAGTAGTTTCGGAGCTTATTCGATAGATAGTATAGATTAGTATAGAAATAATACACTAACATAACATTAATTACAGATTGCATACTTCGTAGCTCTACTCCGGAACATATTCATAATACCAGAACAAACAATATCTCTAACACAGCAATGTGAACAAGAACTGGCCATGTACAAACGATTAGAAGAAAAAGAAAATATAGTGGCTTTTCTCCAAGAATCTGTTCACTTCAGTCGCATGATCTCTGAAGCAGTGCCGCTTATAAACGCTTTGCTGATGTCCAAACAAGCTGGTGACGTCAGCGAGGCGATAGATTTCTTTACGTCGGCGCATCATTTTAATATTGAGTCTGCGAAGATGGGTGTCGCGAATATGTTGCTGCTTGTGTGGTCGCCGGATCAGGTAAGCTTGTTTTATGAATTCGCTGGTTTAATAGAAACAAAGTTCAGATTTTAAATAAATTATTTGTATGTGTGGCTTGCCTGTAACTTTCTGAGCTCATGTGAGCTTGCAAACCTCTGTTTTCTCGTGGTATGTACGAGTATGTTTCGCAAGATACATAATTATTTGGACAATTCTTTTTTTGCGATAATTGTGGATTAATTATAATACCAAGCTTAGGTTAGGTTAGGTTAAAACGGGCTGGTTTCCGCAACTCCACGACTAAGCGCGTATTTTGCTTATATCTATATTTGGCGCACGGTTGGCGCAGTGGTTGTGCAATTGACTGCTGCGCTACGTGTCGCGGGTTAGATTCCCTGCACGCACGCAAATAATATTTGTATGACCTACAGATAGTTGTTCCGGCTCTAGGTGTTGTGTTTGTGAGTTTGTTTGTAAACGCACCCAGGATACAGGAAGAAATTCCTAGTGTGGGGCAAAGAATAAAAAAAAAAGTAAAAAAATATCAGGATTTTGGCGAAAAAATATCGTCTCTTACGATATTCGTCCTTCATCATCATTTCAGCCGAAAGACGTCCACTGCTGGACATAGGCCTCCCCCAGGCATCGCCACATTGGCCGATCCCGTGCGCTTCGCATCCAGCGCATTCCCGCGACCATAACCAGGTCATCGGTCCACCTAAGACCGATGACTTGTGAAAATTTCGAAAAAAAATATTCTACTATTTCTGCATATTCAGGATAAACGCGAGGCGGTGGAGCGTGCGTACCGCGACATGTACCTGGAGTGCGACAACAAGGCGGAACGTGCGCGATCCTTCGCCATCGCTAAGAATCTGGTGTCTCTCATGACGCACATCGACCGCGGCAGTGCGCTCGCCCTCGAACATCTTGTGGACAAGTGGGTCGGGAAGGGAGACATCAGTCCAGCTATTATTCAGGTATTTACAACATTATTTACTAAGAGCTAAAGTGGCCAACCGGGAACTTACGCGGTATTTTACAAATAACTTATCGCTGTTACGCACTAGCGGTTGGGCCCTAGGCAGTTAATTTGAGTAACCAGCCACCTGACGCGGTTGGAATAGCCAACCGCGATGAAACCACGTCAAGCGGTTGGACCGTTCTAAAGGCGTGTTGGTCCATAAAGGAAATGGACGTCGTCGAGGTAGATTGTGTTATCTATTATTACTCCCGAAAACAACAACAGAAAAATAATAACCGGCCAAGTGCGAGTCGGACTCGCACACGAAGGGTTCCGTACCATTATCGCAAAACACTGCAAAAAAATCACGTTTGTTGTATGGGAGCCCCCCTTAATTTATTTTATTTTAATTTAATAATTATTATTTATTGAAGAAAATATACAACTAAATATTCTGTGAATATTTCAAGCGTCTACCTGTTGCCGTTATTAATATTGAGCAAAAAACGGCAAAAATATCACGTTTGTTGTATGGGAGCCCCCCTTAAATATTAATTTTATACTGTTTTTAGTATTTGTTGTTATAGCGGCTACAGGAATACATCATCTATGAAAATTTCAACTGTCTAACTATCACAGTTCATGAGATACAGCCTGGTGACAGACAGACAGACAGACAGACGGACAGCGAAGTCTCAGTAATAGGGTCCCGTTTTTACCCTTTGGGTATGGAACCCTAAAAAGGGTTACTGGATTCATCATTTACTGGAAATGCGCAACGAATTTAGCCCGTTCGCAAGTTGTTTTCAAGAACTGAAGACGCTCCTTCTTCCTTAGTTCCAAATAGGAAGCTATTTTTTGTTGTTGTATTTCAACAACGAATTTATCTGTGTCGAAGTTCATGGCTGCGCAACTCACGAATACGACACACATCAACGGCGGCTCGCCGCAAAATAAACTGCCCATGAACCGCCAATGCGTATAAACAAGATGGCGTCCGCGAAGCGGGCCGCGGCCCTGTATTTAACCGCTGCGGTTTAAATATGGCGGTTAAGTACCTACGATCACAAGCGGTTGCATATTAAAATGGAAAAGCCGCTAATGCGTAGGAGGGCTTAAATTGATTGGTGAATGGTTTGTTTCTGTGAATGTACTCTTTGTCCTATCACTAACAGTTCCTCTTCGTCTCATTAGCTTGAAGGTGCAGAGGTCAATACTGCACTACAAGCTGAAATAATCACTTTTATATATTATTCACAGGTCTTCTGGGAGATGTTCCTTAAGAAGATTGACGGAACTACTGACATGGACAGTTACGCCGCACTCACACTTCTAGTGATGGTCGCTAAGGCGAAGCCGTCCGTGGCCGTCGCGAACCTCGATGTCGTACAGTCACACGGATTAACTGCAGACTACAACTCTAGAAACTTAAGCGTACAACTATTGCTACCATTGACGAAAAAGACCCAAAGATATCCTGCCGACCACGCAATTTTCACCTCAGTTTTCGACAGTCTTATGGAAACATTCTCTAAGTTCGATAGATTCACTGCTTTCGCCGGTAACTCCATAGATCTCATATACGCGATCTGTGACACTCCGGAGGTTGTAAGTGGGAAGATTCTAGCGGAGATGTACAGAAGGGTGGAGACCACGATGGTGAATGATAGTGCCAATGAGGAGGACGTCAGCTTGCCTGTGGAGCTGTTGACGAGGTTCGTGTTCGTGCTGGGGCAAGTGGCGCTGCAGCAGCTCATATACCTTGATATCAATGTGTACAGCGAGCTCAGGAGGAGGAATCAGGTAATTAATTATCTTTTATTACATACAATTTAAAAATAAAATATTAGAATTTAAAATAAAACCTAATTGAGAAGCTCCTTTTTGAAGTCCGTAATTAAATATCCGCCAGTTTCTACACATAAAAAAAAGTTATAACAACTACATTAATTTTGCAAATTGATCATAAATTATTTATTATTTCACGGTTTATCCTATTTGTCCTCTCAGGTCCGAGAAGAACGTAAAATAGAAGAGAAGCGTAAGAAGAAGGCAGGCGCGTTCGCGACGCCAGGCAAGCGCGGGCGCATGGACGACCTGCGCCGCCAGACGCTCATGAACGTCAGCAACGCCAGCGCCTCTTCGCGCCAGCAGCGCTCCGCTAGCGTCACCTCCAACAAGGGACCCTCGGTATGTGCATGTTGTTAATAGTTCGCGACGCCAGGCAAGCGCGGGCGCATGGACGACCTGCGCCGCCAGACGCTCATGAACGTCAGCAACGCCAGCGCCTCCTCGCGCCAGCAGCGCTCCGCTAGCGTCACCTCCAACAAGGGACCCTCGGTATGTGCATGTTGTTAATAGTTCGCGACGCCAGGCAAGCGCGGGCGCATGGACGACCTGCGCCGCCAGACGCTCATGAACGTCAGCAACGCCAGCGCCTCCTCGCGCCAGCAGCGCTCCGCTAGCGTCACCTCCAACAAGGGACCCTCGGTATGTGCATGTTGTTAATAGTTCGCGACGCCAGGCAAGCGCGGGCGCATGGACGACCTGCGCCGCCAGACGCTCATGAACGTCAGCAACGCCAGCGCCTCCTCGCGCCAGCAGCGCTCCGCTAGCGTCACCTCCAACAAGGGACCCTCGGTATGTGCATGTTGTTAATAGTTCGCGACGCCAGGCAAGCGCGGGCGCATGGACGACCTGCGCCGCCAGACGCTCATGAACGTCAGCAACGCCAGCGCCTCCTCGCGCCAGCAGCGCTCCGCTAGCGTCACCTCCAACAAGGGACCCTCGGTATGTGCATGTTGTTAATAGTTCGCGACGCCAGGCAAGCGCGGGCGCATGGACGACCTGCGCCGCCAGACGCTCATGAACGTCAGCAACGCCAGCGCCTCCTCGCGCCAGCAGCGCTCCGCTAGCGTCACCTCCAACAAGGGACCCTCGGTATGTGCATGTTGTTAATAGTTCGCGACGCCAGGCAAGCGCGGGCGCATGGACGACCTGCGCCGCGAGACGCTCATGAACGTCAGCAACGCCAGCGCCTCCTCGCGCCAGCAGCGCTCCGCTAGCGTCACCTCCAACAAGGGACCCTCGGTATGTGCATGTTGTTAATAGTTCGCGACGCCAGGCAAGCGCGGGCGCATGGACGACCTGCGCCGCCAGACGCTCATGAACGTCAGCAACGCCAGCGCCTCCTCGCGCCAGCAGCGCTCCGCTAGCGTCACCTCCAACAAGGGACCCTCGGTATGTGCATGTTGTTAATAGTTCGCGACGCCAGGCAAGCGCGGGCGCATGGACGACCTGCGCCGCCAGACGCTCATGAACGTCAGCAACGCCAGCGCCTCCTCGCGCCAGCAGCGCTCCGCTAGCGTCACCTCCAACAAGGGACCCTCGGTATGTGCATGTTGTTAATAGTTCGCGACGCCAGGCAAGCGCGGGCGCATGGACGACCTGCGCCGCCAGACGCTCATGAACGTCAGCAACGCCAGCGCCTCCTCGCGCCAGCAGCGCTCCGCTAGCGTCACCTCCAACAAGGGACCCTCGGTATGTGCATGTTGTTAATAGTTCGCGACGCCAGGCAAGCGCGGGCGCATGGACGACCTGCGCCGCCAGACGCTCATGAACGTCAGCAACGCCAGCGCCTCCTCGCGCCAGCAGCGCTCCGCTAGCGTCACCTCCAACAAGGGACCCTCGGTATGTGCATGTTGTTAATAGTTCGCGACGCCAGGCAAGCGCGGGCGCATGGACGACCTGCGCCGCCAGACGCTCATGAACGTCAGCAACGCCAGCGCCTCCTCGCGCCAGCAGCGCTCCGCTAGCGTCACCTCCAACAAGGGACCCTCGGTATGTGCATGTTGTTAATAGTTCGCGACGCCAGGCAAGCGCGGGCGCATGGACGACCTGCGCCGCCAGACGCTCATGAACGTCAGCAACGCCAGCGCCTCCTCGCGCCAGCAGCGCTCCGCTAGCGTCACCTCCAACAAGGGACCCTCGGTATGTGCATGTTGTTAATAGTTCGCGACGCCAGGCAAGCGCGGGCGCATGGACGACCTGCGCCGCCAGACGCTCATGAACGTCAGCAACGCCAGCGCCTCCTCGCGCCAGCAGCGCTCCGCTAGCGTCACCTCCAACAAGGGACCCTCGGTATGTGCATGTTGTTAATAGTTCGCGACGCCAGGCAAGCGCGGGCGCATGGACGACCTGCGCCGCGAGACGCTCATGAACGTCAGCAACGCCAGCGCCTCCTCGCGCCAGCAGCGCTCCGCTAGCGTCACCTCCAACAAGGGACCCTCGGTATGTGCATGTTGTTAATAGTTCGCGACGCCAGGCAAGCGCGGGCGCATGGACGACCTGCGCCGCCAGACGCTCATGAACGTCAGCAACGCCAGCGCCTCCTCGCGCCAGCAGCGCTCCGCTAGCGTCACCTCCAACAAGGGACCCTCGGTATGTGCATGTTGTTAATAGTTCGCGACGCCAGGCAAGCGCGGGCGCATGGACGACCTGCGCCGCCAGACGCTCATGAACGTCAGCAACGCCAGCGCCTCCTCGCGCCAGCAGCGCTCCGCTAGCGTCACCTCCAACAAGGGACCCTCGGTATGTGCATGTTGTTAATAGTTCGCGACGCCAGGCAAGCGCGGGCGCATGGACGACCTGCGCCGCCAGACGCTCATGAACGTCAGCAACGCCAGCGCCTCCTCGCGCCAGCAGCGCTCCGCTAGCGTCACCTCCAACAAGGGACCCTCGGTATGTGCATGTTGTTAATAGTTCGCGACGCCAGGCAAGCGCGGGCGCATGGACGACCTGCGCCGCCAGACGCTCATGAACGTCAGCAACGCCAGCGCCTCCTCGCGCCAGCAGCGCTCCGCTAGCGTCACCTCCAACAAGGGACCCTCGGTATGTGCATGTTGTTAATAGTTCGCGACGCCAGGCAAGCGCGGGCGCATGGACGACCTGCGCCGCCAGACGCTCATGAACGTCAGCAACGCCAGCGCCTCCTCGCGCCAGCAGCGCTCCGCTAGCGTCACCTCCAACAAGGGACCCTCGGTATGTGCATGTTGTTAATAGTTCGCGACGCCAGGCAAGCGCGGGCGCATGGACGACCTGCGCCGCCAGACGCTCATGAACGTCAGCAACGCCAGCGCCTCCTCGCGCCAGCAGCGCTCCGCTAGCGTCACCTCCAACAAGGGACCCTCGGTATGTGCATGTTGTTAATAGTTCGCGACGCCAGGCAAGCGCGGGCGCATGGACGACCTGCGCCGCCAGACGCTCATGAACGTCAGCAACGCCAGCGCCTCCTCGCGCCAGCAGCGCTCCGCTAGCGTCACCTCCAACAAGGGACCCTCGGTATGTGCATGTTGTTAATAGTTCGCGACGCCAGGCAAGCGCGGGCGCATGGACGACCTGCGCCGCGAGACGCTCATGAACGTCAGCAACGCCAGCGCCTCCTCGCGCCAGCAGCGCTCCGCTAGCGTCACCTCCAACAAGGGACCCTCGGTATGTGCATGTTGTTAATAGTTCGCGACGCCAGGCAAGCGCGGGCGCATGGACGACCTGCGCCGCCAGACGCTCATGAACGTCAGCAACGCCAGCGCCTCCTCGCGCCAGCAGCGCTCCGCTAGCGTCACCTCCAACAAGGGACCCTCGGTATGTGCATGTTGTTAATAGTTCGCGACGCCAGGCAAGCGCGGGCGCATGGACGACCTGCGCCGCCAGACGCTCATGAACGTCAGCAACGCCAGCGCCTCCTCGCGCCAGCAGCGCTCCGCTAGCGTCACCTCCAACAAGGGACCCTCGGTATGTGCATGTTGTTAATAGTTCGCGACGCCAGGCAAGCGCGGGCGCATGGACGACCTGCGCCGCCAGACGCTCATGAACGTCAGCAACGCCAGCGCCTCCTCGCGCCAGCAGCGCTCCGCTAGCGTCACCTCCAACAAGGGACCCTCGGTATGTGCATGTTGTTAATAGTTCGCGACGCCAGGCAAGCGCGGGCGCATGGACGACCTGCGCCGCCAGACGCTCATGAACGTCAGCAACGCCAGCGCCTCCTCGCGCCAGCAGCGCTCCGCTAGCGTCACCTCCAACAAGGGACCCTCGGTATGTGCATGTTGTTAATAGTTCGCGACGCCAGGCAAGCGCGGGCGCATGGACGACCTGCGCCGCGAGACGCTCATGAACGTCAGCAACGCCAGCGCCTCCTCGCGCCAGCAGCGCTCCGCTAGCGTCACCTCCAACAAGGGACCCTCGGTATGTGCATGTTGTTAATAGTTCGCGACGCCAGGCAAGCGCGGGCGCATGGACGACCTGCGCCGCCAGACGCTCATGAACGTCAGCAACGCCAGCGCCTCCTCGCGCCAGCAGCGCTCCGCTAGCGTCACCTCCAACAAGGGACCCTCGGTATGTGCATGTTGTTAATAGTTCGCGACGCCAGGCAAGCGCGGGCGCATGGACGACCTGCGCCGCCAGACGCTCATGAACGTCAGCAACGCCAGCGCCTCCTCGCGCCAGCAGCGCTCCGCTAGCGTCACCTCCAACAAGGGACCCTCGGTATGTGCATGTTGTTAATAGTTCGCGACGCTAGGCAAGCGCGGGCGCATGGACGACCTGCGCCGCCAGACGCTCATGAACGTCAGCAACGCCAGCGCCTCCTCGCGCCAGCAGCGCTCCGCTAGCGTCACCTCCAACAAGGGACCCTCGGTATGTGCATGTTGTTAATAGTTCGCGACGCCAGGCAAGCGCGGGCGCATGGACGACCTGCGCCGCCAGACGCTCATGAACGTCAGCAACGCCAGCGCCTCCTCGCGCCAGCAGCGCTCCGCTAGCGTCACCTCCAACAAGGGACCCTCGGTATGTGCATGTTGTTAATAGTTCGCGACGCCAGGCAAGCGCGGGCGCATGGACGACCTGCGCCGCCAGACGCTCATGAACGTCAGCAACGCCAGCGCCTCCTCGCGCCAGCAGCGCTCCGCTAGCGTCACCTCCAACAAGGGACCCTCGGTATGTGCATGTTGTTAATAGTTCGCGACGCCAGGCAAGCGCGGGCGCATGGACGACCTGCGCCGCCAGACGCTCATGAACGTCAGCAACGCCAGCGCCTCCTCGCGCCAGCAGCGCTCCGCTAGCGTCACCTCCAACAAGGGACCCTCGGTATGTGCATGTTGTTAATAGTTCGCGACGCCAGGCAAGCGCGGGCGCATGGACGACCTGCGCCGCCAGACGCTCATGAATATTTAATGCAGCATTTCTTGAACATATCCGCAGCTATATTGCGTAAGTGCGCAAAGAGTTTAAACTATCCAACCGACCAAATCGGCCAATCACACAAAATGGAAATCCACATTGCGTCATTCTTCTCGCATGTGATTGGTCGATTTGGTCGGTTGGATAGAGTTTAAACTCTTTGCGCACTTATGCAATACGGCTGCTGGTCGATATTTGTATACATTTTTGTGGGGTATTTGATGACACTATAGAGTGAAATAAAAATATAAGTTGAATGTTAGTCGGATGAGGTCAAAATCAAACTCACGAGTCTAGCTAGACTTGTTATTTTCGCCATAAGGCCTAATAAGTTAAATGTTCGTACGCACAGGTAAACACAACAATGACCGAAGATGAAGCGGGTCTCGAAGGTGCGGTAGCGGACGATGCCGATGCGGAGTATGTGCGCGGAGTATGCGAGCGAGACATCGTCGGCGCCGGCACTAGTCTGGCGCGCTACGTGCCGCTGCTGCGCTGGGTACTGTCCAACCCCGCGCGCGCCACGCCGCCGCTGCAGGCCTCCGCCGCGCTCAGCTTCACTAGGTAATGTGACGAGCGGAGCGGGTATAGTGTGCAGCGAGACATCGTCGGCGCCGGCACTAGTCTGGCGCGCTACGTGCCGCTGCTGCGCTGGGTACTGTCCAACCCCGCGCGCGCCACGCCGCCGCTGCAGGCCTCCGCCGCGCTCAGCTTCACTAGGTAATGTGACGAGCGGAGCGGGTATAGTGTGCAGCGAGACATCGTCGGCGCCGGCACTAGTCTGGCGCGCTACGTGCCGCTGCTGTGCTGGGTACTGTCCAACCCCGCGCGCGCCACGCTGCCGCATCGGCATTATAGTATGGCAGATTCGACATATAATGTTCCAGCAGCTGGGATACCAGCATGCTACCTGTAAGGCCGCTGCCTCGAATCTTGCGGGCAGCGGGGAGGCGGTGGCGGCGGCGCGGGCGCGGGTATATCTAATGCGTACAATCAAATGGACCGGCCCTCGTAAACAGCGGCGCGGGCGCGGGCGACGAGCGGTGCACTCCAGCTGAGCGGTGACCGCCCGCGCGTCTGAATTGCAGTGTTGTGCAATTTATTTTTGTGACGTGTCGAAATGTCCTCGGCCGTGCTAGTGCAAATTATTTCAGCAATTTTTGAGAGGACACCGATATGGAACAGCAAAGATGTGAACCATAAAAATAGAAGAGTAATTAACCAGTTTAAATAAAAAATTCTCAAAAAAAAAAAAAAAAAAAACAATTTCTTGATAGCTTCAAGAATATAGTCAAAAGATTCTACACTCATTCTGGTGTAGTTATAGAATTTGTCAGGTCATTGTCTCTGTTCTTCATAATTTCGATAAAACTCTCCTTTTCTTTTCCTTGTCCTATAGTAGGGATTCACTTCTTCTTTGGCCCACAATAAATCGAGCGTTAGGAATCAACTTTAATCAAAAAAAAATTGTCACCGGTGTTCAGACATTTCGTTCGCGAATAAAAGCAAATATCTCGACGACACAACCACGAACACAACACTACGCCGCTGTAGTCCCGCGCGATCTGCCCGCTGGTTTCGAGAACGGGTCTGCGTTGCCCGCGCCGCTCCCGCGCCGCTGCCGCCGCCGCTCCGCTGCCCGCAAGATTCGAGGCAGCGGCCTAACAGCCAGAGGTAGCGGCCCATAATCTACCAAGCAGGTCTACCAAGTTGGTGAATAAGTAGTTATTTTATACCACCAAAAGGTAATGTTTAAATGTCTTTTATAAGAATGATTTTTTATTTGTAGGTTCATGCTGGTTTCCAACGCGGTTTGCGAAGACGGTCTGCAGCTGATGGTGACAGTCCTCAAGAAGTCAAAGAATGTTTCCTTGAGGACCAACCTGACTATCGCATTCGCCGACCTCACGTTGCGTTTCCCCAATCTTACACAACCTTGGACTCATCATATTTATCACATGTGAGTATTAATGCTGTTGAAATCTACAGCAGAAAAATAATCTGCTTTCTCCTGCAATCAAATTTTCCAAATAAAAAAAAACTAATTATTTTTATTGCACAAAGCAGGTGGTAAATATAAGTTTCAGAAATAAATATGGACCCTGTCGGGCACAGCAACATTCTAGATACAGTCAGTGTCTAGGCGAGAGGAATAGTGCTTAATAATTTGTTATTAATTAAAATTTCAATTATCCATTTCCTATCTATCTGCTGTTACTTGGTTTCATGTACTAATTAATAAGTGTGTGCCTTTCTATGTTTCCAAAAGTAGAACAACTCAAATTCTGATACAAAACTCTTTTACTTGAATTTTGTATTAGAATTTGAGTTGTGAAAAACGGGCTAAATCTAAATAACACTTATCTATAACAATAATGTAATATTTCAGACTAAGTGACGAAGAATTAGAAGTCCGTCAATGTGCAGTTAAAATGCTGTCCTTCTTGGTACTCCACGAGATGGTCCGAGTGAAAGGTCAGATCGCCGACATGGCGCTATGTTGTGCGGACAAAGACGCGCGCGTCGCTTCTATGACGAAGCTGTTCTTCAAACAACTGTCGCAGAAAGGCAACGCGCTGTATAATGTCATGCCAGACATTATATCGAGGCTCAGCGACCCAGAGTTAAATGTGGCTGAAGAACATTACAGAGTTATTATGAAGTAAGTATACAAGCACTTTGAATGTAAAGGCAGTTGAAGGAACTTTTTTTTATTATTTTAAACAGTTGTACGGTGCAACCGCACATTCTGCAATTTAGCAATTTACGCCACGCATTCATTTCAATTCATTATAATTAGTTAGTTCGCGTTGGGCTATCAAGACAGCCAGGCTTCCTCATAACAGCCAACAAGGGCCGCGTCACTCACTTCATTCTTCACACATCAGTTCATTAAGCTCTTTTTATCCTTAAACCTTTCAGACAATACATCAGTGTTTAAATACTTCAATTCTTTTATTCCATGCATCCATTCGTCTAAAAGTAATGTATGGCCTAACAAGGGAGCATACATTCTTTTTGGTCCTTCGAGCCGGATTCACCTTGTCAATCATCTAGTATAAGACCAATTGGCATGACCTTGTTACTCATCATTTCATATTCATCTCACATTCATCTTCCCGCTCGGGAGCATGCACGGTGCAACCGCACATTCTTCAATTCAGCAGTTTACGCCACGCATTCATTTCAATTCATTATAATTAGTTAGTTTGCGTTTGGCTATCAAGACAGCCAGGCGTCCTCATAACAGCCAACAAGGGCCGCGGGCCGACTTCATTCTTCACACATCAGTTCATTAAGCTCATTTTATCCTTAAACCTTTCAGACAATACATCATTGTTTAAATACTTCAATTCTTTTATTCCATGCATCCATTCATCTAAAAGTAATGTATGGCCTAACAAGGGACCATAGAACAGTTCTACCTTAAGGTTTATAAATAGCTTTATTTTATAAAGCTAATCAAATTTACAAAAATAATGTATTCTCTTTCTAGGTACATAACATCGCTCATACAAAAAGATCGTCAAATGGAAGCCTTAGTAGAGAAGCTCTGCCAAAGATTCAAGCTGTCGACGGAAGAGCGGCAGTGGCGCGACCTTGCGTACTGCCTGTCCCTGTTCACGTACAACGAGAGGTCTCTGCGCAAGCTCATCGAGAACCTCGACTGTTATAAAGATAAACTACACTGTAATGGAGTCATGGATTGCTTTAATACTATTATGAATACCACGTCTAAGATGGCCAAAAATGAGATTAAGGTAGGTCGAAATGAACCAGTACTTCAACCTTTTCATTATCGATTTGTGGTAAAATATAAAGGGTGTAATTTATCTAGTGTAATATTGATAAACAAAATATCAAATCTATTGCAGACCCTTGTCACGGAGTTGGGCGACAAGATAGAAGAATGTTTCGCCGTTCGCGATGGTGAGGAGGGTAATACTGAAGAAAATAGCGAAGGCGGCGCAGCAAGTGGCTCCCCGCCGCGGAGAGCCGAGCCTGTGAGGGCCACCCCGCGCCGCAAGCCGGCGCCCAGGCGGAACAGAAGGCGATCTTCTTCCAGCCCTGACGAGGTAATGTAGTCCCTTAGTTCCCAGTAGTGGAGTCTACTTATGTCAAAACATGTAACAAGTTTAATGAGAAGTTTAAGTTCAAGTTAGTTTTTCATCTTGTCAACCTACTGAAGTATAAGTTGCTTTAGCTAAACAATTTTCATAAAAAGTTATTAAATCTTCGCAGAATGAACCGCCGGTCAATGAAACTACCCCACAAAGCGTAAGAAAGTCAAATCGTAAAGCGGCGACGAGAACCAATAAAACAACAGCGAACGCTTCAGATGACTCTGGTAAGCTTTAAAACATTGAAATTAAGTAATTATTCTTAACAGAAAATCCAATGTATTCAATTCACTTGTTACAGATGAAGACTTTCAGAAAAAGGACGATGATGAAGTATTCAAAAAACCTGCAGTTAAGAAAACAACACGAAGGAGAAAATAATAATAGTAATTAATTAGTAAAATATGTAAAAGCTAAATTAGACTCTTTTTCAAATATAATTCGAGTATTCTTTCATTTATGGAAATCTACACTGTCTCATACATAGGTAGGCTAACCCCGAAAAATTCATATTTTCTGTGGTATCACCGGGAAAGGCTAATAAATCAATCGGACGTATCAAGCTGCTGAGTATCAACTTTTTACCTCCACAACCAATCGCACAATGTTATAATTGCGAAAATTTGTGTTTGTTACTTCTTCACGCTCAAACTGCTGGACCGATCTAGATGAAATTTGGCACAGAGATAGATTATAGTCCGGAATAGCACAAATGCTATATATTTTCATCCCCGTATAATAAGACCTCACTGATTAAAGTAGAACAAGCTCAACATGCTCTACTAAAAGTTACCTATAGACGACCGTACTGGTACCCCACGAATAAACTTTATAATGAGGTGGCAGTTCTTAGGGTTAGACAGCTTTACATACTTTCTGTCATCATCAGATTTTATAAAACTGCCTTGAGCACTTGTGTCATTTCACGTTGAATGGTAGATTGGAATAAAATCCAATGCAGCAAAAATATTGGCAGAAGGTCTTACGGTTTTATGGGACCACACATATACACGAAAGTAAATAGTCTACAAAATACTAAAACTAACACAAAAAAAATGCAGAGTGACGGTAACAATCTGGCTTCTTACATTGGACCACAGAGAAAATAAAACTACCGTTATACATTCATTATACATTGGACTACGATATCACGGAATGTTTCTTGGCTTAAGGGCTTATTACACTACACGGTATTCAGGGCCCTGAATACCGGGTCCCTTCCCCATTCCGAAGCAATAAGGTCGATATTATGAGAACCCTAACAGCTATTACACTACCCTAAATTAGAGTTTAGGGCCCTGAATACCGTGTAGTGTAATAAGCCCTTTAGTAAAAACTCACAGTACACACATTGACAATTCACAAATATACACGTGCACTCACTAACATACAGACACTTTCATAAAACACCAACACAACTGACACAAATCACAGCACCATGCATACACTCTTCTTTACGTATTTTAACCGACTTACCAAAAAGGAGGAGGTTCTATGTTCGTTTCTTGTAAACTTTTTAAGATTTTAAATTGTGTCTTTTATAAAAATTGTTAACGGAACCAAGGACCCTGGATCTCACGACACAAGGAATCCTAGTGTGAGGTCTGGGAATTCAATCCACTTGAATGTAACCTTGTTGAACCTCTTCTGCGCGGGGAGCAGGCGGGTTTCCGTTCGAGCCGCTCATGCACGGACCAGATCAACACTCTTCGTATCATTCTCGAGCGGGCAGCAGAATGGCAAAGAGAAATTTATCTTAATTTTGTCGACTTCGAAAAGGCCTTTGATACGCTGAAGTGGTCCCGCCTGTTAGACATAGGAGTGCCGCCAAAAATAGTCCGCCTCTTGGAGAGCATTTACAGCAAATATTCCTACAAGGTGACTCACGAAGGCCTCATTTCGAAGTACATCGCAATGCACGCAGTGTCCGCCAGGGCTGTTTTCTTTCTCCCCTCCTTTTTATAATCGTTCTCGACGGAATCATGTTGCGCATTTACGAGTTTTTTACGGGAATTAGCTAAAGGGCTTATAACACTACACGGTATGCAGGGCCCTAAATCCTAATTTAGGGTGGTGTAATATCTGTTAAGGAGTTACGGTTCCCAAAATATCGACCTTATGGACACGGAATGATGAAGTGTCCCGGTATTCAGAGCTCTGAATACCGTGTAGTGTAATAAGCCCTAGCCCTAGCCTAGGTACATAATATTTCCATGCTTATAAGAATGACAGTCAGCTGTCCAAGACATCAAGTGACAGTAAGTTGTCACCGTTGACAACTAAAGGTTGTTTATTTTGTTGGAAAGCATGAGATAAAAATTGATATATTATGAAAATAACATATGTGGCTTCACCGGTATTAAACGATTATACTAAGATAAGAACATTTTTTATTATAATACTCATAAATGTTTTAATGATTCGATCTAGCGTAATTATGATAACCACTCACATTAAATGTCGTGGAGGGCTTTATCCTCGTTCTAACATTGAAAGATTCCCTGTTTCCGACGACAAGGTCAGCTGGTCTTCAGAATATAAGGAATATCAACCACATAATCACACTGCATCATCTATACATGGTCAACCATGGGCTGATCCTAATATTGGTAAGAAGTTAGGATGTTGTATCTACCTACGTTTTATTTGAAATCAGATTGTATCATAACTAAGTACATAACAAGGAAAAGGTTCCACAATTTATTTTTACATGTTTAGGAGACCCCGGTTTCAAACCACAATGGAACAGTATAGATGGTAAAGTGAGCAGAATCAGCTATATGGGTCAATACAACATAGTGAATGGGTACCCCCTAAATCCAATTGGAAGAACAGGTATAATTGGTCGAGGTGTTCTTGGAAGATGGGGACCAAACCATGCTGCTGATCCAGTTGTGACTCGCTGGAAGAGACTTGAAAATGGTGAAATTGAAAAGGATCAATCTACTAATAAGTAAACTCCTTAATAATGTGCTTTTTTGTTTTTTTATTGGATATGTTCTTGATCTACAAGAACTACTTATTTCAGGCCTATTCTACAATGTGTTGTGGTGAAAAGAAGGGATACTGGAGAATGGGCACTACCAGGTGGAATGGTAGACCCTGGGGAGAAAGTAAGTGCTACAGCAGTCAGGGAATTTCAGGAAGAAGCCATGAACTCCTTAGTATTGGGTGAAGGTCAGCAATATTTACTAAATAAATATGGAAACATAAAATAAATCAGAATGAATAGTATTAAATTGAATTATTTATTAAATTTCATTTCCAGAACAAAAAATGGCTTGGTTCCAAAAGTTTGAAACATTCTTCAATGGAGGAGATGTTGTGTATAAGGGATACATTGATGATCATCGCAATACAGACAATGCTTGGATGGAAAGTATAGCATACAATTTCCATGATTCCAATGGCTCCACTGTTGGTGCTTTAAAATTACATGCTGGTGATGATGCAGTTGGAGTGCGCTGGGTAGACCTCACTCCTGACATACAGTTATATGCAAGCCACAAAGATATTGTGATGGCAGTGTTTGACAAATGTTTATCTAACTTTCTCCAATCAAACCAATAAAAATGTCCAAGTTATTTCACTTTTTGGGAGTGATTGATTATGTCCATGTTGCACTGTCTCTAATTTTGTTGTCTTCTTATTAATCTCTTCATGTGATACAGGAAATAATGAATAAAACTGAGATTAATCAAAACAACTAGATTTTCTTTATTTTTCTTTTTATTAAGCATACAGAAATAATAAGTTTTGTATAACTCTCTAACCTGAACTAACATATTATTTGAACATTATGACACTACCTATTGCACCCCCAAGCAACTAAAACTTAAATGCAATAAATATTTACGAAAATCGTTTACTCATTTACTTCAGTCGGCATTTATAAATTCGAAAAAAAGATATGGCCAGCTATATATTTTTAGTAACCATTTGCTTTTACGATATTTTCTGATCCCTGCATTAGGTATTCATTGTGTGGTGAATATGCACAGCTAAGGTAACTGTTGTAATTTCAAAAAACTTTCACAGGATCCCAACACAGACTTTACCATTTTCTTTACTAGCTTCCTGCCCTGGCTTCGCACAGGACAAATTATATAGACAAAACCTCCCTTTTTTATGGGTCTTTTTTTGGGTCTTGGGTGTAACCGTAAAACAGTATCAAAATCTGTTGTGTGGTTTAAAAGAAAAAATCGGAGAAACAGACAGAGGCAAACAGCGACTGCGTTTTATACTATTTAGAGAAGAGTAAAGATTTTATAAATTCGCCTTTTACCGCTGAAGTACTATTGAAAATTAAAATACAAGATTCACATTTTTTATGAATCTACAATAGTTAAGTTAGCTGTCCATATTGCTTCATTTCAAATGAACCTACATCATTCTTCTTTACGTACAATGACTAGTTTTATACCCTACGAAAACCGCCTTGTGCTGATACAATATCTAATTTTATAAATGCAGATAAATGATTGTTTTTCACCCCAACCACATCACAAATATGATTCTACAGTCCGACCAGGCATTCTCAAATAAAAATAGGTGTTATTAAACATAGAAATAAACTCGAATGAATATATGTACAGTCTTTTAAGCCAAATTCGGTCAAGAACTTGATTTGTCTTAGTAAAATTAGTAAACTACTATCTAGTGACAAAAACGAAATATATTCTTGTATTAATTCTAAATTAACGATTGGTCATCCACTATATCATACCTAATAGGAAAAGTGCCCTAAAACTACCAACAAAAATAAACACCAACATAAATTATTATATAGATCCAGTTCGAAGCAAAGAACAATATTGCTTGTCAAATATAAAGAATGCAACATAACTTAAGCAACAACAAGACCCTAGATTAAACGGTTACTTAGATATCCCATTCCCCTCTACCCAACCAACTCATACATTGGAAAATGAAGCAACTCATACAGTTTTTTTTTTCCAACACATCAGTACAAAAATATTATTACTAATCCCTGTCAATCTACACATACGCACAAAGATGTACAAATCATAAAATATGGGTAAACTTAATATTAAATATTTTCAAAAAATTTGCAAATATTCTCATTTACATTTTGTGATTGTGAATTTGCATATTTGTGCATATGAGAAAGACTGACCTTAAAAATTTAAGTATGATCATAACATACAACTTAAGAGCTTATTACACTACAAGGTATTCAGGGCCCTGAATACCGGGTCACGCCACCATTACTAGACAATAAGGTCGATATTTTGGGAACCCTACTTCCCTAAAAGTTATTACACTATCCTAAATTAGGGTTTAGGGCCTAGAATACCGTGTACACACATACACGTCCGTGTCCGTCCGTGTTACATTAATATTAATTTCTAAAGGAGTCTGCCCACTACACCATACCATACCATGACCGTGCTATGAAGTACTACGAACGTATCAGGCACGGAAAAGAAATATGACATGTGGTTATAACCCTACAGTAGAGTCTACAGTGAGTATAGGCAACAGTGTTGCCAAAGGATATCGGCACTGGCAAAATGTTCTCATCAACAGTTGTTGACGCTCGCGCTCCAGCCACGCACCTGCCGGTGTTGATCGGTGAAGAAACGATCTAGTAGGGGGCATAGTCTCATAGTACGAGTGCTCACGACCAAAACCATGTCACATCGTGTTACGTTCAAAACCGTATAAAATCGCTAGACTAAATTAATCTGAACCCGGCTAGGGCAGTATCGGCAAAAGCGTCACAAGGTAATGGGATATTATTTCTGCTATGTCAAAAAAAAAATAAGCAGGCGGTTTTATTACAATAACTGATATTAAAAATGTACATAGATATGCTAGTATTATATTATGTGACATTGGAGGAGACACATGGAAAAGAAAAGGGATGAAATAAACCTAAAATACAGGGGACTTCACTGGTTACTCGCCCGGAACTCCAAGTTATCTCTAGACAACAAGCTCTTAATCTACAAGACCATGCTTAAACCTATATATGCATATGGCATATAGGCATATGGGATCGAACTATGGGGTTCAGCATGTGATTCCAGCATAAGCATAATACAGAGGCCTCAAAATTACATCCTGAAGCAAATTTCCAACTCACCGTGGTTATTAAGAATCTCGGAAATACATGAACATTTAAATATCAAGACAGTAAAGGAAGAGATAAGATCGTCCTGTGCCAAATACAAAGCACGACTTGCAATCCATCCGAACCAACTAACAATGCAGTTGACTGAAAAGGCGGCATATTTTGGAAATTGACCGCTGCATTTAATTCACTATGGAGATTTTCCCAAAGGGGATTTTACTCTGAAAGTTACAAAATTATTTCATCTCATCTGCTCATAGTCTACCGACTGATTGCAAGATTATGAATAAAAAATAAAAAAAATAATATATATATAGAAAATTGTGTTATCGGTATCCAAAATCTATCGTACAACTACATTCTAAAAAATTTGACAGATTGCTATGTACTTTGGTATGTTTTTCTGACATATTTGAAATTACAGTCAGGTCAGATGTGACGCGCCAAATTTATGAAATTAGTATTTTTGTAATTAGAATAACCAAATCATCGATTGTATACGGTTTTGGCCGTAAATTTTGGTCATGAGCACTAGTACTATCATACTTTTCAATACAAATAATATTATTTTTACCAGATATGTTCCTAGCACGGTATGTTATGATAAGGTGAAATGAGCAGACTTTTCTTAATGTTCAGATTATAATTTCCATTGTCCACGAAAGTTACAATTCCCTTTCAAAAATTTGTATCTAGGTATAAATCAAACTATACCTAAACAATCACTATTATAAAGTATTCACACAATAATAATTAATTGGTCCGAGTAATCGGAAAGTACGTTTAGCATGTCAAATGCTCTTAAAATTTTATAATAGAAACGTCGAGGCCAATGCGAGTTCAATATCGAATACAATTGGCCTTACAACATGTAAAATTTTGATAGCCATTATGAGCCTAATTACAACATAAGCGCATTTTCAAAATCGCATGAACTGAACAATCAAATTGTCGTTTTCACTAATATTCATTCGAACTTCGCGTCCTCACTCTTGGAACATTATTTTCCGACGTTACTTCATCGAATCATTTCTATTATTGCATGTCCACTAATTTTGCACGATCTGCAAATGTCCGCAGAGCTACAAATAGTTAAGTTAGATATCACAAGTGGTCCAATATCACAGCGGCACGTGGAAGTCCATGAGATGCTATGACGCCATCCCGACGGGTGCCAGCGAGCTGTACGCGCGGTAACAGTTCACGTCGTTCATCAGACGCTGGATGTTCTGCGTGAAGGTTGGTAAGTCCTGCGAACAATCATTACTGTATTATGTTACATGAAGAAATATTTTCTTGAGTCGAATAAACTGGATACCGCTAGCTGCCCGTCAGTCTTGGTCCGTCGCAGGTGTTTCAGCTTGCTGTTTATTTGAAATTTGAAGGTGAACTTTTGTTTAAATTTCATTCATCATCATTGTAGCTGACAGACGCCCAATTGATTGCATGTAGCGGATTCTCTCTTCTTTTTAAAAAAGTTTCCCTACACGCGCGTTTATAAAATTTTTTACTCACATACATAGACAACCAGACCCAGAGCAACTATCGGTGGGCCAAACAAATATTTCTTCCGCAAGGGCATTGAACCCGTGACACGCAGCGCAGCAGCTTTCTTTCTTTGACGACCACGACAATTAATTGGTGAAACTTTACAGACAAAACGTGTGTATACAAGAGTGAATAGTGATTACCGTGTCAGGGGGGAACTGCGCCAGATGGTGCTGGTGCTCGGGCGTGAGGCCGGGCAGCGAGCCCAGGAAGTGTGGCAGGAAGGCAGCGCGGAAGGCGGGGAAGTCCACCAGCGCCATGGCGTGCACGGCCGCTGTCACCTCGTCGCGCGCCAGCGCCCGCCAGCCGCCCTCCGCCAGCCCCAGCAGCAACACCGACAGGAACTCGCCCAGGAACTCCGTGCGGAACATCACCTGGGCATAAGCATTCATTGTTAGACTATGAGTGTCGTACCCTGAAACAAAATGGGGCTAAGAATTGAGCCCTGGTGAACCCCCATTCTAACTACAGCTCTGGGGTATATTTTGCCGATAACCTCAACTGAGTTCAACTCTCCACTCTCCTTCAGTCCTATGACTTAAGAATGAAGAAAGACGATTTAGATAGGTGTCCTTGATACCGTAGAGGTAGATATTTTTCTGATTAGCGTTGTATGAAGAACGTAATCAAATGCCTTGGACATTGGTCCAAGGCATTTGATTACGTTCTATAAATGATGATGATATATTATACTATATTATACTACTATATTATACTATGAATGATTTCGTTCGATTCGTATAAATGCAATGGTTTCGGCATCTTTTGAGATTGCTCAAAAGATGCCGAAACCATTGCATTTATTCTCCCATGCTTTATAAACGTGTATCCAAAGTTCAACATTAGTGGTTAAGTGAGTGTTGTATAACCAAACTGTTCATCTAAAATAAGTATTAACACAAAAACTAACGAAAAGTCCTTATTGCTAGGAAATAAAGAAGCCGTGTGACTCACCTTGTGGTACAGCTTGCACTTGGTATTGAGCGAGTCGAGCGTGTCTATGTTGAGTCTCAGCAGCTCTATGTCTGGCTGTAGCAGCGCGCGGCCCAGTGACGCTAGCGCACCGCGGAGCTCATCCGTGCGAGCGATACTCTCTGACTCATCGCATTTGTTCGGGAAAAAGTACCTCCAGCGGTGGATTAGCACGCTGTTGAGTAAAGTTTAGTTAGTTTAAGAAAATTATTATCACAATCAGGAGATATCTCTCATATGTTTCTTTACATATCCCTTGTTTGTGGAGCCTTGGGGTTTTAGAAGGCCAATTTTGGAAAAGACTAGTTTAAATGGTTACAATTATTAATCGTTGTAGGACGTAAAAGGATTGCTTAAAAGTTTGCTTAAAATCACTGAAGCATTTTACAAAAAAAAACGGAATCTGCATTTGCATCATAGCTTTCACAGTAATTTTAAAGATTACCTTTGCAATAGTCAGTTATTTAGAAGTGAACTTTATTACACGTGCATAACGTTGATATTTCATTATGTGAGAATAACATCAATTTGAAAACAGATTTGAATATGGAACACATGTGACCTGGCGAGCAGTCGGTAGGCGGCGCGCGCGAGGTCTGGCGCGTCCACGGTGGCGCGAGGTAGCACGTGTCGCTGCAGCAGCGTCAGCACCGAGCGCACCAGCATGCCGCCGCCGCCCGCCTCGATGCCCAGACGAACGCATTCCACGAGCCGCTCCAAGCCGCTCTCACCGCCGCCCCTGAATCGTAAAAAATCAAGTCACATACACATACAGAACTTCACGACTGTATTCCCCAAAGAGTTAGGCAGAGGTAAATCTACCATTCACTGTACCTATGTGTCGTTCGTTGACTTCTGTGTGCCCTAGCAGTTGAGTGTGTCATGTTCTCTCTAATTTCTCTCTGATCGTGGAACACGTGTTGGATCATTCGGTTCCCTTCATGATGGTTGAGCTGAGTGGTGCTGATCCATGCGTCATGTTCGTGAACGGGCACCATCAGCTGGGATTGGTCATAACTTAGCTGCCTTGGCCTGTTATTGTATTTTTTTTTAAATTGTTACTCTAGAGGCTTTTACGTGCACGTCTTTTTATATCGTTCTCACATATATGTATTTTTTCTACAAGAATGATATAACCAAAAACTTGTAATTAAAACTGATGGAAAAGAGTTTCCGTGGAGTTTCTTGCAAATTATTCTTCATTGAGACCTACAGACGCTTGCGAATTTGCATCTAGAATCATCTTTTTATTTATTTTTTGTTTGACAATTCAAAAGTACCTCTAAGATTTATTTGAAATAAACTATTTGATTTTGATTGTACAGCTATTGTACCACCTACATTTCGCTAATTATGTTAAAGTTCCATGTAATACGGGGCGAGCAAATTAGGCTTGAATGTCAAAAGATAGCCCCCCAAAATAACGGGCGGGCCGATACTACTTATTATTGTATTATCAGGTAAGAAGACAATACATGTTGTATTTTTTGAGATGAGGCAATAAGCGTAGAATCTTAACCGTTGTAGCTACAGGCAATTTTAATTGGAGACTGTACTTAATTTTTTAAGTAATTATTCACTGTATTCACAGATTTGAAATACCCGCAATGTCAGTAAGACAATGGACAATATATACATAACTGTCTTTGTTTCTAATGAAGACCAAAAACGTAGTATGGATCAATTGAGTTTAGAACACTAGAAATGCCACAAATCGCAAAACGGTTTTCTAAAACTACATAGGCTATAACTACAACATCATAATATATTCATACAATCATATCATATTATATCTGTAAAGATTTGGACTTTGACGTTAAGTCATCTCGGAAATTGCCGTTGCAAACTTTTTGCCAATGTATGTTTAATTTAATGGTCCAATAGGACCATAAAAAAAGACTCAATAATAAGAGTATATTACCTCTGCGCAACCTCTAAGAAGACGTCAATGGCATTGTAGGCAAAGTTGCCGAGCTGTGGCAGCAGCGCGGTGAACAGTGCGAGGAAGAAGTCCGTGATCTCCGCCTCAGCTGACGCGAACGAAGGCTCGCATAGCATTCGTAGAGCGGTCTCTGCAGAGCTCTGGATACCTTCTGCTATCGCCTGGTGAAGGAAGGTTTAGCTTAAGTTTATTATAAAGGGCTACCTAAATCGACCTAGATCCTTTAAGAGGTTTTAATTTCCATCAGTCCTGACTGGTTTGACTATGAAACACCATACCCCAAACTTAAGAGTCAAATTAACCACTTGGGTTAGGAAACAAAATGAAACAATCCGAATAGGTACAAAATGTCGTTTAGTTCTATTTTTACAGAAAGTCTACGATTACATTTCATTTTCCACGTGTTCGCCTCTGTTTCGCATACATACTCTCATTCTGTGTCCTTAATCCACGTTTTACTACCCCAGTTGTTAAACCCCTTCTTATTTCATTTGCCGCATTAATTATTCTGTCTGTGTCTCAAAACTTCAGAAGATGTGATTGGATTAGGTTCGATACGTCGTGCGAGTAAACACAACAGCGGCCGCCAAAGCTTGTGTCTGTCTCTGTATTCTGTGGTTTGGCTATCAGTAACACATACCTTCTTAGCTTGTGTGGGCGCGTCGGAGAAGGCGTGCAGCAGCGCCGTGAGCGGCGGCAGCGCGTGCACGGGGCCGCGCTCGGGCAGCGCGCCGCCCCACGCCGCTAGTAGTGCGCGCGTGGCTCCACCAGCCTGTCCTGTGCGTCGGCGACACAGTGACACATACCTTCTTAGCTTGTGTGGGCGCGTCGGAGAAGGCGTGCAGCAGCGCCGTGAGCGGCGGCAGCGCGTGCACGGGGCCGCGCTCGGGCAGCGCGCCGCCCCACGCCGCTAGTAGTGCGCGCGTGGCTCCACCAGCCTGTCCTGTGCGTCGGCGACACAGTGACACATACCTTCTTAGCTTGTGTGGGCGCGTCGGAGAAGGCGTGCAGCAGCGCCGTGAGCGGCGGCAGCGCGTGCACGGGGCCGCGCTCGGGCAGCGCGCCGCCCCACGCCGCTAGTAGTGCGCGCGTGGCTCCACCAGCCTGTCCTGTGCGTCGGCGACACAGTGACACATACCTTCTTAGCTTGTGTGGGCGCGTCGGAGAAGGCGTGCAGCAGCGCCGTGAGCGGCGGCAGCGCGTGCACGGGGCCGCGCTCGGGCAGCGCGCCGCCCCACGCCGCTAGTAGTGCGCGCGTGGCTCCACCAGCCTGTCCTGTGCGCCGGCGACACAGTGACACATACCTTCTTAGCTTGTGTGGGCGCGTCGGAGAAGGCGTGCAGCAGCGCCGTGAGCGGCGGCAGCGCGTGCACGGGGCCGCGCGCCGCCCCACGCCGCTAGTAGTGCGCGCCTGGCTCCACCAGCCTGTCCTGTGCGCCGGCGACACAGTGACACATACCTTCTTAGCTTGTGTGGGCGCGTCGGAGAAGGCGTGCAGCAGCGCCGTGAGCGGCGGCAGCGCGTGCACGGGGCCGCGCTCGGGCAGCGCGCCGCCCCACGCCGCTAGTAGTGCGCGCGTGGCTCCACCAGCCTGTCCTGTGCGCCGGCGACACAGTGACACATACCTTCTTAGCTTGTGTGGGCGCGTCGGAGAAGGCGTGCAGCAGCGCCGTGAGCGGCGGCAGCGCGTGCACGGGGCCGCGCGCCGCCCCACGCCGCTAGTAGTGCGCGCGTGGCTCCACCAGCCTGTCCTGTGCGCCGGCGACACAGTGACACATACCTTCTTAGCTTGTGTGGGCGCGTCGGAGAAGGCGTGCAGCAGCGCCGTGAGCGGCGGCAGCGCGTGCACGGGGCCGCGCTCGGGCAGCGCGCCGCCCCACGCCGCTAGTAGTGCGCGCGTGGCTCCACCAGCCTGTCCTGTGCCGCCCGCACCCCCGCGCAGCGCCAGCGATATTAGAGCCTCACGGACTACAATTGCCGTCTGTCAAAGCAAACATAATAGAACTTTAGAAGGAAAGCCGGTAGGTATCGAGTCGTATGAACATCTCGCTAGTAGGGCGTAAAAAGTTTGTGATCTTCAGCAGGTTAAGGCTCAGCGCAGACAGCGACAACTGCACAAACGTGTTTGAGCAAAATCTGCCGAAGGAATCAGCAGATTTTAGAGAGTCCTCATGTATGCACAATCAATTTCGTGCACTATCAGCGACGTCAATATACGATGCAAAAATCAAATACTTTCAACAGCATAGTTATATGAAGATACCCTGTAGAAAAATCGGCCAAAGTAGTACGAGGAGGAACAAGATAATTTACGAGAAAATCCTACCTTAGAGGGGATGTACTGCAAGGACCTTTGCGCATGTTCATACAAGTCCCCGGAGAGTACTACAGGGTCGCAATTAAATTTCACGTTTTTTGCGAGACTCAACAGTAGGTGTGCCGCAGCGTGGCATAATAAGGGCGGTTCCTAGAAAAAAAAACACGCTACATATAATTATAACAACAACAATAATAATTATAACCATTAATCAAAACTTTTAAGCTATAAAATAAAAATGAGGAATCAAATAAAAATGGAGATCTTAATCAACGAAGACTGATAACTTGATACTGACCGGTATCTCGTGTGGTAGTAAGAAGGGTATCGCAGAAGAGAACAGACCCTCCATCGTCTGGACCGGCACGCCGCACTCGTTGGCGTAGCAGCACCACGCGCCCATACACGCGAACATCTCCGCGTGCCTGTGGGACATGATACGCGTGAGAACTAACGTCCCTGAGGTAGCTGCGAGGTGAGGGAGAGGGGGGCGTTGATGCCGGTTAGCCCGCCAATGAGCTTTCGCGACACATACTGTAATTTTTGGAAGAATGCGGAACAGGGTGTTAAGTCCCGCTAACCTCCATTGGCAAGGGAGGATCCTCCGACCGGGTGTTGTGTCTGGTCCACTCCTTGACGGTAGTTGTCGGACTGTTGTATGTCAAATCGCGCCGAAAACTGCTCGCGCGATGCAGGATTTTGTGTGAGGTCAGGTCATTAGTTCGTATGTGGCGGCATGGATGCCGCTACAAGTGTACTATGCCCGTGAGTACTTACACCTGCACGTGAGCGTGCGCGAGCGGCGCGGCCGGATGAGCGCGGCGCCGGCCAGCGCACCCGCCATGCGCTCTACTAGCGTCGCGCCCAACGCCCAGCCTGTCGCTCGCCGACTGCTCTCCGTCTCTACAAGTGTACTGTGCACGTGAGTACTTACACCTGCACGTGAGCGTGCGCGAGGTGCGCGAGCGGCGCGGCGCGGTGCGGCCGGGTGAGCGCGGCGCCGGCCAGCGCACCCGCCATGCGCTCTACTAGCGTCGCGCCCAACGCCCAGCCTGTCGCTCGCCGACTGCTCTCCGTCTCTACAAGTGTACTGTGCACGTGAGTACTTACACCTGCACGTGAGCGTGCGCGAGGTGCGCGAGCGGCGCGGCGCGGTGCGGCCGGGTGAGCGCGGCGCCGGCCAGCGCACCCGCCATGCGCTCTACTAGCGTCGCGCCCAACGCCCAGCCTGTCGCTCGCCGACTGCTCTCCGTCTCTACAAGTGTACTGTGCACGTGAGTACTTACACCTGCACGTGAGCGTGCGCGAGGTGCGCGAGCGGCGCGGCGCGGTGCGGCCGGGTGAGCGCGGCGCCGGCCAGCGCACCCGCCATGCGCTCTACTAGCGTCGCGCCCAACGCCCAGCCTGTCGCTCGCCGACTGCTCTCCGTCTCTACAAGTGTACTGTGCACGTGAGTACTTACACCTGCACGTGAGCGTGCGCGAGGTGCGCGAGCGGCGCGGCGCGGTGCGGCCGGGTGAGCGCGGCGCCGGCCAGCGCACCCGCCATGCGCTCTACTAGCGTCGCGCCCAACGCCCAGCCTGTCGCTCGCCGACTGCTCTCCGTCTCTACAAGTGTACTGTGCACGTGAGTACTTACACCTGCACGTGAGCGTGCGCGAGGTGCGCGAGCGGCGCGGCGCGGTGCGGCCGGGTGAGCGCGGCGCCGGCCAGCGCACCCGCCATGCGCTCTACTAGCGTCGCGCCCAACGCCCAGCCTGTCGCTCGCCGACTGCTCTCCGTCTCTAAACAACAGTAAATTATATGAAATAAATTAAAATACATTTTATTACAAGCTTTTATTTACTTTCACCTTTCATCTGTCCCGGTGTCTATAATCAAATCTTGCAATTTTTAGACCCACCTCTCGGTGTTAGATTGAACTGAAACTTTGCACACACGTTTGTTTCTCGTGACAATGTAATCTATACTAATAATATAGATTTTTTTGTTTGTTTGTATGTTTGTTTGTTTCTACCGAATAGGCTCCGAAACTACTGGACCGATTTGAAAATTTCTTTCACCAATAGAAAGCTACATTATTCCTGAGTGACAGGCTATTTTTTTATCCCGAAAACGGGTCCTGTGTGGTGGTCCACGGGAGCGAAGCCGCGGGCAACAGCTAGTTTTTAATATAAAAGTTTGTATAAAAAAAACCTTTTTTAATTATGAAAACTTGTTATTTTCCTACTACCCTCAATAAGACATAAACAAAAAAAGCGTATCCTTGTATAAACAGTAAAGTGCGTATGCGTACCGGCCAGTAAGGCAGGCGCGAGGCGTCCCAGCACGCGCGTCAGTGTAGCGAGGTCGAGCAGCGCGGCCAGCAGGCGCTCCCCCTCTCCGCCCCGCGTGGCAGCGCGCGCGTGCACGCCCGCCAGGCACTGCCAGCGCTCCAACTGCGAAAACACATACATTACAACCTCTTTACATTTGGAAAGTTTCTCTGACAAGTGGAACCTTGTACTACAGAACTTGTGTGCTACACAAATAGGCGCACACATTTCAATGTGGATCCGAAAATAAAATACGTACGACAATAAACATATTGTATTAGACTTCTCGCTGAAGTGTACGTACACTATTATGGACCACTAGAGCTACTAGACCTTTCTATTTTTACAACAACAATCTATCTTTGCGAATGGACAGTAGAACCAATTATTATTTTATTTGTTTTAATAATCGCGTTTGAATTTTCCGCTAGGGGCGTTGGTGTAGAGTGAGGTCTTAAAATGTGAAATTTCACCGTTTCTTGTAACATTGTTCTGACTAAAAGATAAACTGGATTGAGAGACAATATTAACGTTGCCGTTGGTAAACTGTTATCTCCAATACATAGACGTAGGTTACAGTCAGTTCAGCAACTGCAAATAAGTTTAAAATTGCATGTAGGTAAAAATTTACCTACATCACAAAAAATGCAGTCCTATCTCCGCCAGTCTACGTTTTCCGGCAGATATCTTATAATGCAATGATGATTGACTGCTTAGCTCCTCGAAGGTATAGCATGATGATAATAATTTATATGGTGACCAAATTATTAGGGACAGTGCCCCAGTTTATGTTGTATTTAGTTTCAATACATATTTTAAGGAGAAATAATTTATTTTCCTTAGGAAAATACGAGATAAAAAGATAACAAATGTTAACAAGCATCTAGAAGGCCTACAATGTTCACACATTCACAAAACAATCGGTAAAAGAATCTATACAAAGGTAAAAATGAAATAAAGTATAACAAGACTAAATTTAACATGTGGCACAAATGTTGTTATCAGTGCTGTAACTATTCTTAGCAAAGGGCTATAAAGATGATTGAAAACCATTGTAAAAACCGTATCGGGGAGCCCTAAGCTCAAGACCTCGCTTCGCTCGCTCTTGGAATAATTCATTGACCATAATTATCGAATTGCCCAACCGTTACGTAGCAATATTCATAATGACCAGACAATGTGATAAATATAGAAGTTTAAATCAGTATTAATTACATTGTCCGACTTTACTTGACCAGATTCATAATGCCCGGGCATTATACATAGTGCCCTGATTAATCACTTGGTCCATGACATATACTAGGTGTTTCTTTTTTGATATCCCATAACTTAAATTAAATGTTGGGAATAATCATCATTATAAAAGAAAAAAATATAATTGAAAAATAATTCTTATTCCAGTTCATTCTTTGATATGGTCTCATTCATACCCGTTGAGTTATGGGATATCAAAAACATTTAGATTATTTATAGATATAGATAATAGTTCGTTTATATTATAATAGTTCAGTCTAGTTACAAGCGCTACTATTGAGCATGAAGTCATAGCAGTCGGAAGGATCGAATTATTGAGTTGGGATGGGTTTTTCCATCTGGCATTTGTCAGTAGCACTAGTAGCCCGGTGTCCGGATGTCCTGATTAGGACACAATTTCAAGATTTATTTTATTAGAAGACTTGTCGGGCATAGTGTAATAAAAACGTTGCGGGCGCCTAGAACAAACTACGGCAGGAGTACGATTCTCTATGAAGGAGCAGCTTTACAACAAATTGCCTCGGAATGTACAAGATGAAAAAACCATGAACACTTTAAAAAATTCTCTAAAGAGACACATTTTTGCGGATTTAAAATGTTAAGCTATATTATTCGGGTACTGTAATAATCTAACCTATTTTCCAGTATGTAACCGTCGCGTCGCCCAATGTATTCTAATTAGAAATAATTATTTCTCATATAATTGAATGTAATTCTTTTTACCAGGCTGCACGGAAAGGGTTATTGAGAATTAAATTCCTTAAACCAGAAAAATGGGTTTTACCATCGAAACTACTTAGTGACAGCCCGATGTCCGGATTACCCAATTGATAGCAAGTGTGATGTGCGTGATCATAAGGTCGAAATGATCAAGTTCATCGTCCGAGCCTTTGTCCTTTGATTATTATTGCATATCACCGAATAAACGTGACTGTAATTTGTGATTCAACATAAGTTTTATTGGTTTATCCCGACTTTACCTACATACGTGTACCAAGAAACGATGAAGATGACCCCGTCATCACTACTCCGACGCTCCCGCCGTCATATAGCTAGTGTCCGACCGAAACTGGTTTTTCAACCGAAACCGTACTTTCGGCCTTGGTGTCAGTTTCGGCCGAAACCGAAACCGAAATTTACTTAAACATATTGAACATTTCTATTGTAGGTATACTGATATTCTTCTTCTTCTTAGCGTATCGATGGCAAATAAAATTTCCAAATGTTTTGTTTGGCCCAATATTCAGCCACGGCAACACCCCTCGCCGTACCGTTTGGTGTCGGACGTAAAGAATTTCAACATCACATATCTTCCCGAGCGTTTCATAAGAGGCGACTAAGGGAAACACCAGAGAATGGGCAGCAACGTTTTCTGTGCACATTAACAAAAAACAGCGATCGCCAGCCCGCCTGCCAAGTGTGGCGATTACGGCAAACCCCCCAAACCAAAATTATTAGCTCAACTAAAAAACAGCCCCGAGTGCCCCGGCGCAGATGTTACGGTTAATAAACAAAAATGCTATGCCCAAATAGATAATCCCAATAACAGGGAACTTGAACATAACTGATGAAATGAGAGTGTAGAAGGGGAACTGTACACATCTGCGTACCCCTTCAGAGTCTACTGGTGCGATGTTATGTTATGAAATGGTGTTACCAATATACAGACATGCGATTGCAGCAATCTATGCTGGTTTACCGTCATTTATTGAAGAGTTCCATTGAATATCTCCAAAGTTATTCAACAGGTCTTTACCAAATTTAACTGGAACCAATCCGGGACCATACTCTTTAAAACAAATCATCAAGATCGGTTAATAATTGGCGAAGATATCTCTGAATAAACATACACAAAAATTGAAACAAATTAAGAACCTCCTCCGTTTTTGAAGTCGGTTAATAAACATCAAAATATCTTTAATAATTTTAAATATTTTTTTTAAGATAGATAGACACATCACATAACACGTCTATTTCTATTTATATCATATATTAGGTAAAAAAAGTTGAGGATTTTTAAAAAAAAAAACGCAATTTATCTCGTTATACGAAGTATGTAAAAAAATCATAAATAAATAGTTCTATAACCGGGTGCAAGGATATTACGGTTAGTCTTGCGGTTCCGGAGATTTATGCATTTTTTATATCAGCTCCATACATTTTTTTAGCAAAAAAAATAAAACTTACCCTTTTGGCTACCAGATTGCGTCCTATGAAATATATAAGCATGATATTGGCTATTAGAACCCATTTCAAGCAAAAAAACCGACACTTTAAAATTTAAGTTCCTATGTCTTCTAGAGCCGTTTTTCGATCCACAGTGCGGCAGTCCGTTTACCCTCGACTACGATAGCGGTCGAGGCGATGACGTGGCATGGGGTGCGAAGAATCCCCGGAGTCGACCCGGCTACCTCAATAAACACCAACGACTGGACCTGGCAACATATAACACGCGAACGCTCCGGACCGAAGAGAAGATAGCAGAACTCCATGGCAAGTGGGGCAATTTGGAGTTGGACGTCAGAACCACCGGGGTTACCTATTGGCCAGTTTTATGGAGAAGGAAGGCCTCTATATGATGAACTCCTTCTTTAGAAAGCGTGAGCACAGGAAGTGGACATGGCAAAGCCCTGATGGTGCAACTAAAAACAAGATCGACATCATCGTGTCAGCCAAGAAGCAAATATGCCGAAGACATACCTGACGTCAGCCTGTACGAGATTAGGATGGCTCTGAAAGAGCTTACAAAAAAACAAAGGCACCGGGTGATGACGGAATTCCGAACTACTGAAGGCGGGTGGAAAACCAGTACTTAGGGCCCTTCAGAAGCTGTTTTATTCCGTCATACTTGAGGCCAAACGCCACAGGCATGGTGTGGGGATATGGTGGTATTCTTCTTCAAATAGGGTGACAATGCCCCACTGAAGAACTATAGGCCCATTTCACTTCTTAGCCATGTCTACAGGCTGTTTTCCAGAGTCATCAAGAACCGTCTCGCGCACAGGTTTGACGATTGCCAGCCTCCAAACAAGCCGGATTCCGTAAAGGCTTTAACACCGTAGACCACAAACAAACACTGCGGCAGGTTATACAGAAGACCGAAGAGTACAAGCTGCCGCTCTGCTTAGCGTTTGTAGATTACGAGAAAGCCTTCGATTCGATCGAGACTTGGGTACAGCCCAAGTCTCGATCGAATCGAAGGCTTTCTGCAGTCTCTCCAACGGTGCCAAATTGACTACTGGAACATTGAAGTGTTGAAGTGTTTGTACAAAAACGCAACCATGTCAGTTCGACTTCAGAATCAGACCTCGGAACCCGTCCTTCTGCAGCGAGGTCTGAGACAAGGTGCCGTCATATCTCCGAAACTGTTCACCGCTGCACTGGAGGATGTCTTCAAGGTTCTGGCCTGGAGAGGGGAGAACGCCAATGGCGAGTACATCACTCACCTTCGGTTTGCCAACGATATTGTGGTCATGGCTGAGACCATGCAGGACCTCAGTACAATGCTCGATGACCTCAGTAGAGGTTGATAGAGTGGGTCTTAGGATGAACATGGACAAAACCAAGGTGATGTTGAATGCCCATGTTACACCCACTCCTATCAAGGTCGGAGACTACACTAAACGTTGTGGCTGACTATTTATACCTGGGACAAACGATCCAGTTGGTTCGGGACAACTTCGAGAAAGAGGTCAACCCGAGGCTGGGCAGCGTTCGGGAAGTTGCGTGGTATCTTCTCGTCCAACATACCTCTGAGACGTGATCGCTAACAATGACCTCACCAGAAAGCTTAAAGTCACCCAAAGGGCAAAGGAGAGGGCTATGCTCGGAGCTTCCTTGCGTGATTGAATCAGAAATGTAGATCCGCAAGAGAACCAGGGTAACCGACATAGCCCGAACAATTGCCAAACTTAAGTGGCAGTGGGCTGGGCACATTGCTCGCAAAACGGACGGCCGATAGGGCAGGAAGATTCTGGAGTGGCGACCGAGAACCGGAAGACGTTGCGTTGGAAGGCCTCCCACCAGGTGGACCGATGACCTGGTGAAGGTTGCGGGGATCCGCTGGATGCGAGAAGCACAGGACCGGTCAATATGGCGACACTTGAGGGAGGCCTATGTCCGGCAGTGGACGTCTTTAGGCTAATGTGATGATGATGATGATGAACAACCCTCGCCGACGCAGCCATTGGGTCCCCACTTTTACAGGTTTTCAAGGCATGCGGTACAGGACGAAAGATGGCCCATGGTCTGTGGAGATCCGCCGCACAGGCACCGGACATCCGTACCATCCGAGAACCCGAACCTATGGAGGTTGTCTTTGCTTTGGCTGACCTGAGTGCGGAGTCTGTTTAGAGTTTTACAGGTCAGCTATGGCAACGCGTGCTCAAGTGGAACGCTCTCCTATAATCTGATGCAATGGTCAGGAGGAACAAGCTTCACACGCCTAAGGTCGCATATCTTCAAGGTGTTGTTACCATGGGATGGGCCCACGCATTTTTAAGTCTCCGAGGCACTGAGCCGTGACCGTGCATTGGATAGCGTGGATAATTTTCAGCTTTCGAGCTTTCTATGCAGATCGCCATAGTCCTGCGAATTTCTTGGGACGCCGATTAGTGGATACTGGATATAGCATTCGTACTGGGTTGGTTTGAGACAGCCAGTGGATATCCGACTCGTCTAATTACGAGCTATCCACTAGATTGGGGTGGGTGGAGCGACTCCATACTTGACATCAGCGGAGAAACAAAGCACCATTGCGGTTATTTGCATGACTTGGGGAGACTTCCCCCACCTGGAGGACTCTCTCATTTCATCCTATAGTTTAGGAACCTAACCAGTGTAATACCTTGATATTTTGGATGGGGGCATCTCCTGCCACGAGATGTTGAGTGTTCGGCCCGCTTGTCTGTTACGAAGGTGAAAGGCGCACTACTGTGTTTTTGAAGGATTAGGTTTGAGACCGTTCTCAGCATAATAACGATTGAGATCGGCAAGGACGGTGGGAAGCTTGACTTCAATCTCCTCAAAATCAGTGGCTTGGCAGGTTAGTACCAGTTCGTCTGCATATAGGAAGCGGGCCGTGTTAGGATTCGCCAGTTGGTCATTGGTATACTACCTTGCCAGTACACTACCTTGGGGGCCGTCCATTAATCACGTGAGGCTTGAAAGGGGGGGGAGGGGTTTAGCAAAATCACGAAATATCACAAGGGGGGAGGGGGGTGTAGTAAGATATCATTTTTTCGTCAAACGTGCGATTTCTAAACTGAAAAGCGGCGTGTAATATTTATGGCAGTCAAAAACAACCTGCAACCTTTCTGTCGAGACATTTTTGTCATGGTCCTTAATTTCAGAATAAAATTAGATTATAATTTATACCTGTATTTTAAGATAATATTCTACAAACTTTAAGATTCTTTGTAGGTACTAAAAAATACACGTGATTTTTTGGGGGGGTTAATCTTAAACCTCACCACGTATCACCAAGGGGGAGGGGGAAGGATAAAAAATGCTAAAAAACCATCACGTGATTAGTGGACGGCCCCTTGAGGCAACCTATTTTTTTGAACTCACCACCTCCTCTTATCATCTACGAGGCTACCTTGGAATCGACGGTTACTGAAGAGTTCTCTGAGAGTTTGGAGCGACCAGGAGTTAGCCGCGTAGTTAACCGAACGACGCAATTCACGAACACTGAGTTTTGGTGCGGTCGAAAGTTTCGGCCGAAACCGAAACTAAGGCCGAAACTAGCCGAAACCCAACCTTCGGTCGGTCACTATAGATTACCATTACTAGGAGAGACTATATCAGTATAAAAGGTATGGTACTCTCGTACAAGTCATTCATCTGTCGACAGAGCACAAGTGAATACGTAACATGAAGCTCTTAGTTATGTTGTGTGTTGTGTTTACTGTACTCAGTACATTTAGTGCACACGTCGTAACACAAAAAATATGGTCGGATGGCATCTCCAGGTTTCCTAGTGGAGAGCATGCGTAAGTAATTATTAAATTAAATTTCCGCTTCTAATATTTAATCACATTTTCTCAAACATACTTGGAAATTTGAGCATTATTTTGACAACCTTTTTCGAGATAAACCGAAATTGCTGTACTGGCCAAATACATGCGAGCAGCGGCCGGCAAAAGTTGTATGAAAATCCATATCTGTCGTGTTTAGCGGCCAAATAAATTACATAGAAAACTCACATCTGTCGTGTAATTTAAAAACCGGCCAAGTGCGAGTCGGACTCGCACACGAAGGGTTCCGTACCATTATCGCAAAACACTGCATAAAAATCACGTTTGTTGTATGGGAGCCCCCTTAATTTATTTTATTTTAATTTATTAATTATTATTTTTTGAAGTAAATATATTTCAAGCGTCTACCTGTTGCCGTTATTAATATCGAGCAAAAAACGGCAAAAATATCACGTTTGTTGTATGGGAGCCCCCCTTTTATATTTATTTTATACTGTTTTTAGTATTTGTTGTTATAGCGGCAACAGAAATACATCATCTGTGAAAATTTCAACTGTCTGGCTATCACGGTTCATGAGATACAGCCTGGAGACAGACGGACAGACAGACAGACAGACAGACGGATCGCGAAGTCTTAGTAATAGGGTCCCGTTTTAACCCTTTGGGTACGGAACCCTAAAAATGAGTCTGTCTGAGTGTGCTTTGACCTTGAGCAACAAACAAATTACTTGATTCCTGTGGCATAGTTTTTTTTATTCCCAGATATGAGACCGCGCCGCCTTATACCCTTTGGGTACGGAACCCTAAAAATGGAACGATATTTTACCACGAAACATGGCAACCAAGGAGGTAATTTATCAAAGGTTTTATTTAAATTTCGAACTGGCTTGCAAATAGCAAGCTGTTTAATGAAAAAAAAAAAACAAATGAACACGGGAAAAAAAATTGTTGTTCGTTATTGATTTTGAAAAGTAATTTTATTTGACAAAATGAGTTCTAGGTACTACTTAGTTATAATTTCCGCGCATTATTTGAGAAAAGTACTATACAAGCCTTTGGCACAACTAGGCATTGATGGAATTACGTATGTGTGCCTCGGCTTCGCCTCGGCCCTCATTTACACGTTCGTCCATCAATGCCTCTTTTGCTGGCCGCTGCAGTAATGTACTATTTCATGTGTTGTTGTCATACCCCCTGCTAGTATTTAATACAACAGATGACAGCTGACAATCTGACTATTCGACATTTTCGTAATTTTCTTTCTCTTTCGGCTATATTAAACAGCATCTGTCACGAAAATGTGCAATATTATTTTTTGTTAAATATTTAGAATTGTCAGTTAAATTAAATTGGGCCCAGGTTTAATATTAACGGTTGGGTTAAACTTCTGGCAAAGGTCGCAAGCCTTATCTTGCGTAACACGGCTTTAGGTGCACGAACGTAGATTTATCGTAATCAATATTTATTTTTCATTATTTATAGATCTAACTACACACTCGACTCCATGACTGCCTGGAAGCTTGCGTATCGACCAAACTACTACACCAACATCGACATGCGGTTTCCTTACTCCGAGGTTCCTTATCTAGGAGGTTACGACTTGGTGAAGATTCCTGCTTCCCTCAACGAACTGATTCAACATGTTGACTACTGGGGTGAAGGTAAAGTTGTATCTGAAAAAGGCGTGCGCGGCTTCTCAAACTGCTACAATGTCAATCATCAGTACCAAGTAGTCAGCAACGGCCCGGACCTAAACAGGAAGATACCGAACAGGATCCCTGTCCGCAGTGACGACAACTGCGACACCAGCAACTATGTCAAAGACAACTCCGTCCTCACCGTGACCGTCGCGGGCGCACGCATCAACAGTTGTGCGAAAGACATCGCGCGTATCGTCAACAATAATCACGGCAAGGTGATCGTGTACGGTGTGCAGCACGACTCTCAAGAGATTTTAGACCTCGCGGTCGAATTGAGGGAAAAAGGCCTGACTTCTACTCCGAATACCACCTTGCCTTCCGAACTTCAAGGATTGACATACTATGATAGTCACGTGGTTTTTCTTAACTATCGCGACCTTGAGGATGAATTGTACAAAAATGTCGTTTCGGGTAACTATGACACTGCAGTGAATATGATGCAATGCTTAGCAGAGGCCACTGGCGCTGAACCCATCAGCAAACTTGTAACGAGACTTATCAGCGATGCTCCACGAAACGTCATGTCTTTCGCGTATAAACTGTGGCGTACCACAGTGGAGGGACGCTGCAGTGGCGCTAAAGATATTGTTCGCAATCAATTCCTAAAGCTATTCCAACACATCTTCAACGAAGAGGCTGTGACAATAGTCAATAAGCAATACCAACAGCCTTTGAAACTAGATGTGAACACTGACTCTTACAATGACAGACTCGCTTGGGGTGACCATAACAAGGCCGTAATAATTGGTGAGAGAGTGAGCTGGAAGACGCTCCCCGTGTGGGACAGTGACGGCGTCAAATTTAAACTGTACAATATTCATTGCAAGATGTACTTAAAATTGGACGCAAATGTGGACGAAATCGGAGATAGAAAAGTTTGGGGCTCGATTAATTCTGACGAAGACAGACATCTGTATTATTTGGAACCTTTGATTAATGATGGTACTATGGTGTTCTCTATAGTAAATTATAAATATGGACAAGGACTCAAACTAAGCTTGTCTGAGGATAATATTGGAGATAGACTAGTTTGGGGCAACAAAGAGCAAGAAACAGATGAAACACATAAGTATGAACGCTTTATGTGGATTATAGCAGCTTGGTAAACTTGTCGGAGATTACGGTAGAATTTCAGAAACAAACTAAGCTGATGAAGCATCACCGACGATATGTCCAAATGCTTTCTAATTCAAATTTGTTGCAAAAATATTTTCTCAATACTTTTGGTTTATTTGGTACCTACACCTAATTTTTGTTAAGCTGTTTCGGAAATGTAATATTTGATCCGTATGATGAAAATTAAAGAATTGAAAAATTGTATGCTGTGTTTTTTGTTAATGACTGAAAGCCAAAATGAAATGTAAAATAGCCCATTGATCACCTAAATCTTACTGATTAGATAGACCAATAAGTAGTTTACCAATTATTTTATACTTTTATAATTTCGTACTCAGCAGTTGAAGTTCCTATTAAAAGTTACTATAACGCGCACGAAACCAAAGTTTGAATTAAAATTATTTTTGAATCCTCAAAATTGCGATTTAGTCATTTAGCGCATGGACATAACTTTTCCAAAGACAAATTCTCTTAATCCAGTGGTTGGTAGAACTGTAATGTTAATCTGCCATAATTGGTGGATTGTATTGGTGGAGCAGTGGTGGCCAAGTGGTAACGGACGCAATATACAAGTTGTAGATCGTGGCTTCGAACCCAGGCAGGCGCTTTAATTTGTGTAAATTATTTCATCACCACTGCTCTCAAAACAGTGAAGGAAAACATAGTGAGGAAACCAGCATGTCTTAGAACCAGAAATTCGAAGACATATGACATCCACCAATCCGCACTGAGCCCACGTGGTGGATTACGGCCCATTCCCTCTCACAGATAGGTGGCCTGCAGGCACAACGGGTGTGGTGATCCTAAATGGGAGTCTTAGTGCGGAAGAGACGGTCCATCAATCCTATCCTATCTGCCATAATTAGTCGGTTATGGCCAAACATTCGCGTAAAAACAAACTGTGATCGTCTAAGATCCCACAGCCCCCAGACGTTACTTAATTCTTCCTGCATAAAAGTTGTAGGAAATAGTAGTGTTGGTATGTACTTTGAACGTACGCATACCTGCTAGCTTGGATCACCGCCCAATATGCAGGTTCTAAGGGTACGGTTTTTTTTTTTTGCAGTAATATTTAAACTTTAACCCCTCGAGTGCCTTAATACTGAAACAATTGCAAAATATTTATTTTTGTTCAAGAGAAGTTTATTCCGAAATGATCCCATTTAAATTTGGTAAAGATCTGATGAAGAATTTCGGTGATATACAACAGAACTCTTCAATAATAAAAAACCGCAAATTTCTCGGGATTGCTACAATCGCATGTCTGTTTATTGAACATACCATCACGCCAGTACGCTCTAAACGGATACGCAGATGAATACAGTTCACCCTGGTACTTGTAACTTGTCCATAATGTATAACTAGAAAGTGAAAAATAAAATATACAACCTACTTCCAAATAAAAATATTACAAAGAGAAAAAAAAAAAACAATTTCGGCAGTTGTCAAAAAATTAAGAAATGAAAACAGGAACACCTCATCAGATCTTTACCAAATTTAAATGGGACCATTTCGGAATATACTTCGATAGAACAAAAAAATGCAAATTCGTTTATATATGACTACTAGCTGACCCGGCAAACTTTGTTTTGGTATAAAAACACCAAACATTCATCTACCCTACACTCCCTACCTACCCTACCCTGCATACCTACCCTACCTATGTAGGTAAGGAACCATATTTATTTTTCTTTTTTTTTTCATAATAACCCTCTCCTAACAATAACAAACACAACAAAACTTAGATTATGTAAAGTACTAGATAGAACGTACGGAACAAGAGAGCGCAACCGGCAATACAAATACAAAATGAAAAACTAATACAATCTCGAGTTAGTACGACACTACGCGTCGCACTGCTTACACGTCACAAGTCATTTCTTATTTTATGTGTAAAAATGCCGTATTGTAACTATAAACATTGCAAAAGTTGATCCCAAAAACAAAAAATGAAGATGGAATATCTTTCCACAAATAATAATTGATTATTTTATAGTTTAGATATTGATTTACCCACTAATATTTACGGCTCACTCGGAACACAAAATATTGGCAGTAATTGGTTGGTGTTGCCAGTTTACATCGAAATAAGTTTCCTTGAATTAGGGAAATGTACATGGGGCGTAGGAAGATCGATTAATTTATACAGGAAAATTTTGTAACTAGTGTGCAATTGTTTTTATTGGTTCAGTATCAGTAATGGAACATATTTCCATTAATTGTTCAATACCTTTTTTATATCCGACTTGAAATCTATAAAATATGGACACAATCTATTCGTATAAATATTAGTCAATGAACCAGTAGCACGCGGTGGGGTTGCGACAGGGGCGCGGGGACCCGGGAAGGGGGATAAGTGATAATCGTATTGAACCTTCGCATACCATTTTTGCGTTCATTTTCGTTTAGCGGAAATCTTTGGAGCCTTGTTTTTTATTCATTTTTCACATAATCCTTACAAATTTTAGCTTAATAGATAGAGTTTTTACACGTACTCTATTTACTTACTTATAATTAAAAAGTTTCTAGAACAAAAACAGGAAACATTCCAGTTTGTTTACATTTTCATTATAATGATTAGCGATTATCTCGTAAACGCGGGAACCAATTTAGATGATTCGGATAAAATGGTTCTAGGCCAAGACCTTTTATTTGACACCAACATCATCAAAATATCTCAACAAACAAAAAAACACTTTTTGAAGTTCCTCGCGTAATTATTCAACATGTATGATATCGATTATCATTTCTTTAAAAAACTATCTTTATCAGCTTTTAAAGTTACAATTAGGAGTACTACTTAAGTGTGCAACTCTGTAAAATTATTGTAATAATTTTTTTTTATTTTTTTTTTTAAATTTTTTTTATATAAATTTCCAAACGCGTTATTTTTCAGTAGTTTATTAATAATCATTAAGTGAATTTTAAATAACTTTAATTCTATTATAATTTATTTGATAACCATTATTCTGTCCAAATACTACAAGTAACTACTGTAAGTAACAATTAGTAACATTAACATTTTTGAGAACACTCGAAAAAAATGTGGGAGTTTTTTCCCAACATCTGGCATCCTTATACGCACACAGATGTACGTGTCTCTACAGTGCCGCTCCTCGCTGTCACGCACACTTTTAAATAACGCGGCACCGCTCTCTTGTTCCGTACGTTCTATCTAGTACTTTACATAATCTAAGCAACAAAAAAGAAATTGGTCCAGCCGTTCACGCGTGATGCCGTGACAAAGGGAAATAGGGATTCATTTTTATATATATTGATATATAGATATAATATAAACATCCGAATTGAGAACCTCCTCCTTTTTGGCAAGTCGGTTACAATCCATTCTACTGCACATAAGCATGCCGATTTTTCATATTGAATCCCATGATTCAAAAGATTTAAATGTTGTTTCTCTTTTATTGAGGTCATTTGGTGAAACATGCGCTTCTAAAATTTTAATTATTTTGGTTGTCATAGCTTCTCTGCGAAATACTATAATATTATCATCAGGTTTTTTTTTGTCGATAAAGTGAATATTGTGCATGCGTAGATACTCATCCCAACTACGGAAACCTTTATTGAACTTGACAGACTCGCATTTGGCTGCTTTTTAGGGTTCCGTACCCAAAGGGTAAAAACGTACCCAAAGGGTAAAAACGGGACCCTATTACTAAGACTTCGCGATCCGTCTGTCTGTCTGTCTGTCTGTCCGTCTGTCACCAGGCTGTATCCCATGAACCGTGATAGCTCCGCTTCACCTCCAACCGCGGCGGTGCGCGGTGCCGTGTGTAAACCACCTTAACAATAACTAATAATGACTTCCTTTATTGTTTACTTTATAATATTAGTGTGAAGAAATAAGATTCTTCCATACAAACTTCAACACCCCCTAAATCGTCGTTTCTAAACTACCCCTTAGTTTAGAAAAACTAATATTGATTACATTTACCATTTACTTAAATTACTATTTGTGCCAAGTTTCTTATCTTCATTAGCCGAAGAAATTAGATTGTTAAAACGCTTTTATTAGATTGGTATGTATGTATCTATGAATCTATGTAACGGAATCTTTGAACGTGTTTTTCACCCCCTTCAAAATTTCGGATTAATTTGAAACTTTGCACATTTATCAAGGACCGCTAACAATGCAATAATTTAAATAGTTTTCCCCATTATCCGTACCAGGATCTTTAGGATTACCAATTGATTACAATAAAATATATTTTTTGTTAATCACATTATTATTCATTTAAATTTAATGAAAATGATTTTCTATTTTTTAGTTCGAGTTTCTAATTTTTTTTAAAAGACGAATAAACGAAAGAATTTTCAATCTCCTTATTACCCCCTAAGGGGTGGAATTTCCAAAAATATTATTGCTCATTTAGGTCACTTGAGGAACCTTTCTGCTAAATTTCATGCTTCTAGGCCTTGCGGCTTTGGCTGTGCGTTGATCGATCAGTCAGTCAGTCAGTCAGTTTCTTCTTTTATATACAGGGTGAGTTAAGTAGGCGTGGATGGCCAAATCGTAAACAATGAGGAATTACGAAAAACACTTAAAGGCACAAGGCACATGGCGAGGCATATTTTGATGAAAACTAAAACTTCATCAATTCTTACCCAGGAATCGAACCAATTGATTTTGAAAAAAAAACGCGCTGTTTTATTACATTATTCGATAGTGAAGTGAAGTGAAGTGTTGCTAATAAGGATCAAATTCTGGGAAGCAATGTCATACGGGCAACTTGAGGAAAAGCTAATTTTAAATAACGTCCATACAAAATGAATAAAGGCATTTTTAATACAAACTTTGCTTCCGTGCGCGTAATAACAACGTGTATAGTCATCGGCACGTAACTTGGCAAGAGTCGTTAGACGCGCAGAAGTAGTATTTTAGGTCTCCTTGGTAATGAAGCGGGGCGCGGGGTACAAGGTAGCGCCGATCCGAGCGCGCGATTGGTGGCTCAGTCGACCCTTGCCTCCCGCAACGCGTCCTCTTTCCGCTCGCTCCCGATTACACTTGCGTGCACGATAGTTGTACCCTTTGTTTATGTTGAGTTTTTGTTAGGAGTAGTTGTTATTGTTTTAAAATTTAATATTAATATCATTATATTAATATTACATATTAATATCATTTTAATAGAACACATAATGTTTAATATTAATATGTTTTTCGAATATTTTTTTTTAACTTATAACTGTATATATTTTATTTAGAACACCTAATAAACTTCACGAATTCCTCTTTTTTATTTAACTTTCTTCCAAACATACATAACTAAAAATAAATGATGGCCATAACCATTGAAAAATGACAAGAAATAAAAGTGATCATATTTTTGTGGCAATAAGTGTACGATGCGCGAACTTACCCCCACTACGCCAAAACCTTGCCAAGTTACGTGCCGATGACTATAACAGCTATATTTAAGGACCTTACTCATCGCCAGTGGCGCCAACTGTTGAGCACAAAAACGGTAGCCCTAATGGAAATATTTCACTTTGACTTACCACTGCAGTAAAAACGTCAAGCGGCGCTAGTTCTGCGACGCGAGCTATGCATTCTATGCAATGTTTCAGGAATGTGTGCCATTCGGTCTGGCCCTGAAATACATTCAGAAAGTTAGTTTATCTTATTGACATAATTCTACCGATAGACAAGAATATTCATAAAAAAAAATTGTTCAAATGCAGTGAACTAAAGTTCGCTGCAGCGCTAAAATATGTATGTTGTCTAATCAAACTATTAAAACATGTAGCGCTAGATCGTTTATAGAGTTTAGTTTACTCGCGATAAAAACGTCGTAAGCGCCATGAAATTCATGGCGCTTACGCGTCTCGTTTAACATAGTGTAAAGTAAGGTGTACGGATTGCAGTACAGTTCAGTCGAACAGAGTGAGTGTTCGGATCGCCAAATCTAGTGCGTAGTAGCGTGCGTAGTTATACATATGTTTATCTTATAATTCTGTCAAAGCGCAGTTATTTTGACAGCACTTATTATCATGTAGGACTAGCCGCGTCTCGCCCGCGTGAAAGTCGAAAGTTATCCCGAGGGCACATATTCCTGGGATAAAAGTCCTATGTGCTATTCCTGACTATGATCTATCTCGGTGCCGAATTTCATCCAGATCCGTCCAGCCGTTTGAGCGCGAAGAAGTAACAAACATACAAACACACACACACTCACCAACTTCCGCCTTTTATTAGTGTGATTATGTGCGAAAACCTTATGTAAGCTATATAAAATATTTACTCACGTCATCATCACGAGCGTCGTTGTCAATGTGTTGTAACTGCGCTTTATTGTGTTGGAACTGTATTTTGTTCAACACACCATTCACGAGCGCCTGTAGCGCTTCCCAATATCTGAAATAATACAACACAAGTTACATAATGTTGATATGGCCACCAATCTCAATGCCAAATCAAAACATAAATATTTACATACTTTGGTGTGTCTTCAGGCTTCAAAATATCGATAAATTGTATCCATATATCTAAACAGTTTACAAAAATAGCACACGTGGGCACCTGAAAACATTTTTTTATTAGAATAACATTGTATCACGAAATTACTAAACATTTTCAAAACTCTCGAGAATAAAACATACCTGGAATGTATATTGGAATAGATATGACAAAAATTCGATGGCATCAAATTCTGGCTCCGCCTCCAACCTCTTGAAATGCAATGATACAAACAGTTTTAGGAACTCTGCTAACTTGTTAAGGTAACTGAAATGCACACAATGTTCAATGATCACTAATGAGAACTTATAATGTGGATTAGTGAGACAAATAACGTTAATACTGTGTTCTCAAAGCTCAAGGAATAGATATACAGGAAATGCTGATCCAATTTACTTTCACTCTGGTTTCAAGAGACATAGTAATGCATACAGATGCCTTAGGAGTCAAAAACTAATAACACACAAAATACCTACCACTAAGGGCCGATTTCACCAATGAAACTAATCGCGATTAGTACAACTAATCTCAGTTTAAGCAAATACAGCGTTCTGATTGGTTGAGACCACTGGAAATCTACCAATCGGAACACTACATTTGCATAAACTGAGTTTAGTTGAACTAATCGCGATAAGTTTCATTGGTGAAATTGGCCCTAAGTGTGTTATGCGGCGCGGTCTCATATCTGGGAATAAAAAAAACTATGCCACAGGAATCAAGTAATTTGTTTGTTGCTCAAGGTCAAAGCACACTCAGACAGACTCATTTTTAGGGTTCCGTACCCAAAGGGTTAAAACGGGACCCTATTACTAAGACTTCGCGATCCGTCTGTCTGTCTGTCTGTCTGTCCGTCTGTCACCAGGCTGTATCTCATGAACCGTGATAGCTAGACAGTTGAAATTTTCACAGATGATGTATTGCTGTTGCCGCTATAACAACAAATACTAAAAACAGTATAAAATAAATATTTAAGGGAGGCTCCCATACAACAAACGCGATATTTTTGCCGTTTTTTGCTCGATACTAATAACGGCAACAGGTAGACGCTTGAAATATTCACAGAATGTTTAGTTGTACATTAATTTCAAAAATAATTATTATTAAATTAGAATAAAATAAATTAAGGGGGGCTCACATACAACAAACGTGATTTTTTTGCAGTGTTTTGCGATAATGGTACGGAACCCTTCGTGTGCAAGTCCGACTCGCACTTAGCCGATTTTTCAGTATATTTTTAGACCGCAGCGTAGCTTCGCTTCTGTCTCAATGTGCTTTACGAACTTTTTTAAGTCCAATAAACTAAATATATACAGTTTATATATACAATTTTCCTTAAGTTTGCAGGATGTCATTACTTCACAGAATTTGGTCCTTAATAATACAGCATGTATTTTTTTTGTAAATCTTCGGTTTCGATTCCTGGCTAGGAATATTGATTTTTAAAATCTATGATGCAGTTTTGGTTTTCATCAAAATGGGTTTCGTGACTCCATCGAGTATTTATCGCTATTCCTCATATTTTTGGATTTGGCCCTACACGCACACTTAAAAAACTCAACCTGTATATACAGGATGGGCCAAAAATCGTGGATCAAACGAAGCAGGGCGATATTTGGGGCAATATTTTCTTAATTTTTTTTTATATTATCCTTATTACCCTAATAGCCCTGTTTCGTTTGATCCACGATATTTTGCCCACCCTGTATATATAAGTAAGAAAAAACAGAAGAGCTAGTGTGTGGATACTAACTCGTGGTGGGCATGCATGATGGCGTGCGGCGTGTGCGTGAGGTGTCGCAGCAGACGGAGCGCGCAGTGCTGCAGGCGCAGCGCGGTGGCGGCCGACGACGGCGGCGCGTACCGCCGGTACAGCAGCTCGCACACGCAGCCCAGCCCGCACAGCGCCGCCTCCACGCTCTGCGGACACACATTCCCATTATCCATCATTAGCCAGCTCAGCTAGCTCATAGGGGCGTCGGCCCGTGACAGAAAACTTTACAAGCGAATTTAGCACATAAAAAGTAACGAATAAAGTTTGAAATAACAAAATTCATGGTGGTAGTTCCATCATTACCTAGCTCAAAGAGGCGTTGGCCCGTGACGTGTAACTTTACAATCGAATAAAGCTCATAAATTGTCACGAATGGAGATTGAAACAGCAAAATTCAGGGTGGTAGTTCCGTCATTACCTAGCTTAAAGGAACGTCGGCGCGTCACTCAAAATTTTACACGCGAATTTAGCTCGTAAATTGTAACAAATAAAGATTGAAACAACAAAATTCAGTAGCTCCACCATTTCCTTTGTTTTCTGGGGAAAACCTTTAAAAGGCGCCTGGACTTTTGGGGGAAAAACCAGGAAGTTTGGGATTTTTACCTCACTTAAACCACCCGATGATCATCATCATCACCATCAGCACATGGAAGGCCCAATAACCTCTTAAAAGACCACCCCAGAAACCCTTTTGTGTAACGCCAGTAAGTGCACATCACTGAGACTGAAGGAGAGTCTACCCTGAGCCTCGCTGTGCACGGTAGCAAGTGACCACTGGACACCGTAGCTCCATCATTACTTAGTTCAACGGGATATCGGCCCGTGGTGTAAAACTTTACAAACGAATTTTGCTCATAACTCATCACAAATAAAGTTTAGAACTGCAATATGACATACCTGTGATTGTGTTGCTATACTGCCCCAATAGAACACTGTGGTAACTAATGATGGCGGCACGTGAGAAGACAGTGGTAACCACGAGAATAGATGTTGAAGAGTCATTAGACACTTTACTACTATCTCCATATTCAGGGCTCTGGAACAAGTAGTACCTAGTTATTTGTATTTATAATTATGTTTGTGTTGTTACACATCAAGATTGTGTGACTTTTGCATCATTGGCATAAGGTTTAAATTGCAATGACTGGCAGCTATACCCTGCGAAAATATCTTTTGATTTTCACAGTTACATGAGGCACATAAATTGATTGAGCACCTAAGTGCAGTTTTTCTAAGGCAGTTTGGATAGATCTTTGACTTTTAATTTGTATTTAGCACATTTTGCTATAATTTAAAATTCAGTTTTTGATAAATTTACTTACTTATCTGCATTACTGACATCATGTGCATTTGCCAAAAGGTCTGGCAATGCAGATGTTTGTGGAACACCGTTTGTTGGTGATGGTGGTGGATTTGACTGCCCTTCCTTCTGGGCATTCTTTTCTAAAATATCTGAAAGAAATATATTGGAACAATACTAAAAACCATTGTACTATCAGAGCCACAACTCACCAGACAAATAAAATGAAACTATGAAAATTAAGATCTAAGAGATCTCATCCAAATGCGGCCACAACCAGTCGCAATCAGTGCGGGATATCTAAAATATTACTTTAAGTGGCAAGATTACTACTAGGTCTAAATTAGTCATCTTACCACTAAGAGCAATTAACAGCTGCGGCATCCCTTTAAGCATGAGACGTTCGAGCTGGTTCCTTCGCGCAGAAGGCAGTAGGACGCCAGTGTCTCGCGCCGCCCCGAGCTCTTCACTCGCGGCCTGCGCAAGGACCAGGCCCAACAGACAACGTGATCCATCACTTCTGATCAACTGCAAAGTCAAAAAATGGTATAGTCCCTGGCAGGAAAGTTGGCAATGTTTTGGTGTAGTGGAGATAAGTTCGCGCATACTGCGCGAACTGGCCAACCACCGCATAGAGCGAACGGAACGTCTACGTGACGCAATTGGTCAGTCGATCGTAGTGTCAATTGACCAACTAATCGAGCGCTCAGAACGTTCGACGCGTCCCGCTTCACTACCAAAGACACCTAAAAAAAACGACTTCTGCGCCATCTAACGACTCTTGCCAACTTAGGTGCCGGCGATTATATGTATGTGTGTTTGTCACATCAGACCCTACAGACTAACAGAATACATTTGTGCACTAAAATATCGCCTGGGTAGTCTTATAATCTGTCGAGATTGGCCACCGAGATTAAAATTTCTTTAGGTTTAGGGTATGGTTACTATGCCAAATGATTGAGATAAGATATTTTAGTTATACATTCAATTTTTTTTTAAATGGTGCAGCCTAAATAAAACATTTCCCTTGTATACTATTAATTGACATGAGGATGATAGAACAGTTTCTGTAGTGATTATAGTCTTTCATGATAGTATATGATACCTGCAATAACGATGTTTTGTGCTCACTCTGCAAACTTTTCAAGTTCTCTTTTTAGCTAGCTTTAGTTAGCTTTTGCCCGTGGCTTAACTTGCATTAATATAGATTTTGTCAAAAGAAAAAGACTATTCGTGATTATGGTCTCCTGGTAGTTTGTGAGTCTTAACACACATGATTCCAGCCCCAGTAACACTTCTGTTCTTTATACTTGTGTTCTCCTGGTAGTTTATGAGTCTTGACCACACATGATTCTGGTCTACTGTTAGTTTGAGATAGTCTTTACCAGTCATGATAACTTTTTATTTCATGATTCTGGTCTCCTGGTACTTTGTAAGTAAGGCAATCAGACAACATAATAAGATATTGCATACAAACCCCTTTCTGTCCCATCCAATTTTAATGAAAAAATAAGTAGCCTATTGCCGATACCAGGGTCCCCTCTATCTCTGTACCAAAATTCATCAAACAAAGTGTCAAGGCTTAACAAACAAACAAGTCACTTTCACAATATTTCCTTTTTTTTTTTCTTCTTTATAATATTGTAGTTAAGACGAGCATACAAGAGCTTTTCTCCTTAATTTATAGTTTAAGTTGTTGCCCTACATTCTCATTATATGAATTTTCTCTAGTGTGTGTCAGATTGCTGTCCCCACAAACTATGAGAGTGAATATGGAAGACCGCATTTGTGCTCACACTTGTGCACTACCCTATCAAGGTACCATGTCAATGTCTAGTCTCTGCTGAGATTAGATTCTGTAAACAGAATTAGGCCAGAAGGATAATTTGCCTCATAACATACTTATTATGTCTATGCCTATGTTAATATTTACCTCCACAATATTACTGAAGAAATCATCATACAAATGTGGCCAATCATATCGGGCAATGGACACCATTAGTGCTGCAAGCTTGTTTCTAATAAAATATACCATAACTTCATGTTTGGCCAACAACTCATTCCATAATGTCAGCCGAATTTCTGTTTTAACATTATCTGACAGACTGATCCACTGCCGGTTGATAATATTCTGCAACACCAAAAACCAATGACATAAATTAAACTGAGTTATATTTGTTAACAATTTTTATGAATAATTAATTGTATTCCTCAATGTACACTCGAAGTTGTTAAAGTTATGTGACAGGTAATTATAATAATTTGAGGAAGCTAAATAATTTACGAATAATTAGATATTGAGGATAATAATATTTCTGCTACAATATAATACTCAATAAACATGACTTAACATTACCTCTAAAGTAGTTAAAGTGAACATCAAAACATACTGATTATGTGATTTTTGTAAGAACAACAAACAATGTTTCCAGGAATCACTTCGATTAGAGAAATTCTCAAGCATACTCTCAATCTCTCTTTTTCTGAAGTTACTAGTTGCTGGTGCAAAGAACTCAGACATAAGTACATCTAATGAGGCTAAGGCCTCATCTATCTCATTATCAGCCTGCAAATTAAACACTCAATTAGAATAAGTCATACAGATAAGGTTGTCACAACAGTTGATCATTATTTATATATTTTGAATGGGTCCACTCACCATCATTTTGTAAATAATTGGATTTTTTTACATAATATTTCAGAAATAACCTTTATATGTAAAAATTTCATAAAGCATTATCTATCAGGTATGAATGGATAATACCTAGTACAAATAATATAAATTTATTACAATATCTTTTGCCAAATGTACTTCCTAAAGATTTTAGGACAAAAAATATCAAACATATGACATTTCTGATAACCACTCTTTCGTTTTTGACATTTCTTTTCGGCATGACATGAGTTCGGCAACAATTGAGGCCGCGTTCCGAATCACGTCAAAATCGCTATAGTGCGTCAAGAAATTGATTATGTTCGCATTCTCTAATGCGCTGCTTATGAAACTATTTAGTTCTATTTACCGCGGTTTACCTCATTCAGCCTCAGTCGTGTGGAAGTCGCGTCGCACCCGTCAGGGGGCGAGGCGAGTGGTCACAGAGCTGAGCTCTCTGCCCGCGGGTGCAACACCGGGGCTCACAACCATGAGCCCGTCCGTGTTGTCCTCTGGACCTAGCATGTTACTAGCGGCAGCGCGGTCGGTAACCTTTACGGGTCAACGACCTACGCTAGCTATGTTTATTGTTGTATGTATGACTGTAGGCGCGCCGCGGCGCCCGTTATGAACGGGACGCCGCTTCTTCACAGCATCCTGGCGGTCCACCTCCGCCGGGTGAGACCCAGAGCGTACTCTGGGAGGCCCAGCGAAGGTAACCAGCAGCAAAGACGCTGACTTTAGACGAACCTACAGTTTGAAAATGTAAGTGACTACTAGCGCCACCGTAAATGTATGTAGGAGCGGCAATGTTCTGAGTTACACCGCTCATGAACCAATAGCATGCGAGGTGCTCGCGACGCTATTCGGTGCAAGTGTACTCGCGAATGTATAGTAATGAATGTGTGATTTTCAACGTGAAGAGTGCCTATGTTAACTTAGAACAAACTTCACGCTGCGGATGTAGTGTGGGGTGGGTAGTGTTATTGTTTGAGTAAGCAGCGTGTAGACTGTTGCTGCTTACTCAGGCGTCAAGTCCGGGAAGTGGATGGGGCTACACAGTCGGTAGTAAGGAGGTCACGTGGGAGGCGCTTTTTGTCTGGCGGGCTGGCGTGCCATGGCGCTATGTTAGCGATGTGGGGCCAGGCAGATGCATCGGCCCGCTCAGCCTCAGTCGCAGTCACCACAGAACATAAATAAACGGAGGAGTAGGAAAAAAAAAAACATTTTTTGTTTTTTTTCCTACTCCTCCGTTATTCTTTTCTGATTAATTTCGTTGCGGGATCCACGACTGTTAAATTCATTCTCCGGGACTTCGTCGAGCTTCATTGCCTCGGCGCTTTTCTGGTGGTCGCCACTGTTGATTCTGGCTTTCAGGAGTTGCAGTGGTTTGGGAATAGTGCGGTGGGATTGCCTCAAAAAAAAAAAAAAAGTACCCTATGCGGCAGTCACGCAGTAGCGTAGGCTCACCGTAGGATTGTCGAAAAAATATCGATACATCGATATTTCTGATTCGATATAACAATATTTTTAGCCGATATATTTGCATCCGATACATCGATATATCGATACAAAATATTAAATATCGAAAAATGTATCAAAAACTATTTTTTTTTTTAAATATAATTTATTAGCAGAATATTTAACAGAATTCAAAGCCGTAAAAGATAGGAACGAACGGCAAATTACTGTATTGTCTATGACTTGAATGTTTTTTTTTTGTGTTGCGGCCGGGTGGCCTTCATCCTTAGATAAAGTACCTATAGATGAAGCCCTGGCGTGGCCGCACATGAGACAACAATAGTTAGTTCTAGTGTTACAACTCCTTGTCTCAATTAACACATAATACCACGAAATCACAGAAAATCAAACAAAACCAAGTTTGTTTGTCAAACCTGCCATTATATTAGAGTTTGACAAACAACAGAAACCGGCCAGGGTGACAAAGACAAAAAATAATCTTTTGTCCTTATTATTTACATGGAGCTGCCAATTAGCCATCTCGCTCTATCAATCAAGCTCTTTTTAAGGCTTAATCTACAGGTACTTTATCTAAGCCATTATCCGTCACTCTTCACTCACTTTCAAATGTGAGTTTGCGTTGTGTGTGTTTGGTCGTGTCATCGTCTAATATTTTTAGAAGATTGCTATTTAGTGTTCGATATTTTAAAATTTAGCCTATTTCATAGGATTAACGATTAAAATACCTTCGTTTTTATTAAGATTCTCTCCATTAAAATAATGTACATTTTGTATAAAAATAGTACTAGCTATTATTGAGCCAGACTGAACTAAATACATTATCATTTTAAAACTGAAAATCTTTAAAAATTGGACCGATATATCGTTATATCGAGGTCGATATTGATATTTTAATAAATATCGATACATCGATATATTTATGTATTTCCGACATCCCTACAGTAGCGTAGGGGCGGTGCAAGCCAGCCTTACGAGCCTGGCATATTTATTGAGACCAAGACATTCGCTCTTCTTGCCGCCCCGCCTGCATGTCTTAGAAAACGAAACAATCTATGTGAGGCAGGGTGCTGTATGAATGGTGAATATACACCGTTAAATTTTGGTCGTATAAATCCCGTGGAGATCCGGTACATGAAACAGTATCAATTTGTAAAGAAAAATTAAAACATTACAAAAAGAAACACAAACAAATAAACCGACTTCCAAAGCAAAACACTAAGGGGGGTTACGTACTACATCCGATCCGTGTCCGTGATTTGAGTTTGGAGCTGTGGTTTGGAGTTCTACCCGTAAAATGTTCTGAATTACGACGGATGAGTTCGGATGTAGTGCGTAACCGCCCTTACCACTCAACTGTGACGGGCATTTTTCGCAAAAGTACGCATACGTCACTACAATATGCGTGGCCTCGCGTGATACCGATGCGTGTCATTAAAATGACGATATCTATCTATATCTAAAAGTTTTGACTTATGTATGGGAGCTGTATATAAAACATATGTCGTTGGAATCTTTGGGAAACAATGTAATATAAAAAATGGGTCTTATCAGTTTGCCGTGTAATTGTAATATATTATTAATTCTTATTAGAGCAAAAATAACTTTCCTTTCGGAAGTTGGTGTTTCAAAATGATCACAGATAACTATATACTAGAAAACAAGAGGAGTTGGGTCGAGATAGCTGTTCTACTGCAGGCTGACCAGCCTGACGCGCGCTGTTATGGACGTATCGGGAGACTGGTCGCGGAGGGTAGCGGGATCCGAGGCACGGTGCGCCGCTGGCCGACCGCAGGTAGTTGGGGGCCCAAGTAGTGTGCCAGCCACACACGAAAGGCTGCCCCGCCAACTGTCGAAAAATCCCGGAATGCGCCATCGTGCTGGTTGGCGACCAGATGGGGAGGGCCCGATGGACATTCCGGGGGGGCTCGGGCGTCCCCGCAGTCTCCGGACTAGTGCCCCAATGATGCTGTCCTTTCAGTGCGTGTCTGAAGGTTAGCTGCGTGAAACCTCGTCTCACTGCCAACTCCTCTCCTCCATTCACTCTTATAAAATATTAATTAATGCCAAGGAAAAGGAATAAGAGATTTAAACAGCGGCTGCACTCCCTCCCCCACAAAGTGCACCTCACCAACATTCGAGGTCTGCACTCAAATCTCTCTGCAGTCCACTTCCACCTAGAGACTGAGAAACCAGCGCTGCTTTTCCTTACGGAGACGCAGATAGCGAGTCCGTCAGACGTGTCGTACTTATCTTACCCAGGGTTTACCCTGGAGCACAATTTTAAACCGCGCGCGGGTGTGTGTATGTACGCCCGTGACGACACTTGCTATCGGCGTCTCCGTAACCTTGAGGACTCCCGATTCACAACCCTGTGGGCTCTGGTGGACACAGGTCTGGATAAAATTATCTACGCCTGTGTCTACCGCTCGCACAGCGGAGATCAGGAGACATCCAGGCTCACAGAGTACCTCAGTGAGGCGGCTGATGCGGCACAGCAGCGGTACCCTTCCGCCCAATTAGTGTTACTGGGGGACTTTAATGCCCACCATCAGGAGTGGCTCTTCCCATACCAGTGCACTGACCATGCTGGACGGGAGATGCGCAAGCTTTCGCTAGCGCTAAACCTCACCCAGCTGGTCCAGGGGGCAACGAGGGTACCGGATGTTGATTCGCACACAGCGAATTGCTTGGACCTTCTGCTGACAACAGATCCAGACAGATACTCTGTGTCGATAGCTTCACCTTTAGGTAGTTCCGACCACTGTCTGGTGAAGTCTGTGTCCGTCTATTCCCCGCCCGATCCCAGCCCAAGAGGCACCCGGCGGGTTTGGCGGTACAAGTCAGCAGATTGGGATGGTATGCGATCTTTCTTCGCATGCTATCCTTGGCAGCCTACTTGCTTTTCTTCGTCGGATCCATCGTCGTGCGCGGACGCCGTGACGGATGTGTTGCGTCAGGGAATGGAGTACTTCATTCCGTTCTCTGACGTTTCAATGTCAAGCGAAGACCGGCCATGGTTTGGCGCCGAATGTAAGCGCGCCGATGCGCTTAAACATGGGGCGTACCTGGCTTGGGTCGACGCTCGATCGCGTAAGGCGAGTGACGTGGGTCTGAAGAAGAAGGCCTTCAACAGGGCTGCCAAGTCCTGCAAGAAAGTGTTGCGAAGGGCTCGATTCGACCGGATTGGTCGAATAGGGACCAAACTTGCTTCTTACCCAGCAGGTAGTAAAGCGTTTTGGTCTCTGGCTAAGTCGGTCGAGTCGAACTTCTGCCGCCCCTCACTACCACCACTGCTGAAACCCGACGGGTCGCTGGCCCACTCCGCTGAGGAGAAGGCAAACTTATTTGCCTCTCTTTTTGCGGAATCTTCACGTCTGAATCCTGGTGACGCGCGGCCCCCTCCTTCTCCTGATGGATGCGAGACGAGTATGTCGGAAATTCGTATTCGTCAAAAGGACGTACGTAGGGTGCTGCGCAACCTCGACGTGAACAAGGCTAGCGGCCCTGATGGAATACCAGCAATTGTTCTTAGAACCTGTGCGCCTGAACTGTCTCCGATCTTGACACGCCTGTTCCGCCTTTCGTATGTGGCTGGAAAAGTGCCGAATGCTTGGAAGCAGGCTAACGTACAGCCCGTGCCCAAGAAGGGAAGTCGTGCTGACCCGGCCAACTACAGACCCATATCTGTAACCTCCATACTCTGTAAGAGTATGGAACGTGTACTTAATATTAAGCTCCTGGCATACCTAGAAGCAAACGATATCCTAAGTGACCGACAATACGGCTTCCGCCGAAACCGGTCTACTGGGGATCTTCTAGCGTATGCCATTCACATCTGGAGTGAGGCCATTGAGAGGCACGGGGAAGCGCTTGCCGTCTCCCTAGACATCTCAAAGGCTTTTGATAGGGTCTGGCACGAAAGCCTTATTGCTAAGCTTCCTTCATTCGGTTTGCCCGGTGGTCTGTGTAATTGGATTGCAGACTTCCTGAGAGATCGGTCCATTCGAGTGGTTATCGATGGCTGCTCGTCGGACCACTTGGTTATTAATGCCGGGGTCCCTCAGGGATCGGTACTTTCAGCAACTTTATTCTTGCTGCACATTAACGATCTGCTAAAACCCGGCACCTTTGGGTATGCAGACGACAGCACTGTTGCTGAGAGATACTTGTCCAGCGCTCGTGCTACCGGGCCTCAGATCCAGTCTCTCCGGGAGGCCATGGTGGAGCGCTTGAACATGTCCATGCAGGCAGTCTCCGAATGGGGCGATGCCAATCTGGTCAGGTTTAATGCTGCTAAAACCCAGGCGTGTCTTTTTTCCGCTAAAAAGAGCCAATTTCACCCGGCTCCAACTTTCCGAGATGTGACTGTGCCAATAGCTGACCATCTTGAGCTTCTTGGCGTTACGTTGACATCGACTCTCAATTTTGGCCCATATATTGAGGCGAAGGCTCAGCTGGCTGCCAAAAAGCTGGGGATCCTTGCAAAGGTGAGAAGGTACTTCACGCCAGAACAGCTGCTCAGCTTGTATCAAGCGCAAGTTCGATCATGCATGGAGTACTGTTCTCATCTCTGGGACGGATCTGCCAAATACCAGCTCGATGCACTAGAGTCGATCGAAAAGCGGGCCAAGAAGCTCATCAGCGATGAGGCACTGGTTGAGTCAAAGCTCCAGAGCCTTGAACATCGTCGCCGAGTTGCTAGCTTATCGGTTTTTTATCGATTACATTTCGGTGAGTGTGCGATGGAATTGCATGATCTAATTCCGCCCAGCCCGTTCCATCATCGGACTACCAGACGTACGGCGATGCGCCACAGGTACATGGTGGACATCCCGCCCATACGCACTAAACGTTTTGAGAATACTTTTATTATGCGTACAGCTAAGGAGTGGAATTCTCTGCCGGAGTCTGTGTTTCCCGATAGCTACAATCTAGGGGTCTTTAAGTCAAGAGTGAATAGGTTACTTCTAGGCAAGCGTGCTCCATCGTAGACCACATCATCGCTTACCATCAGGTGAGATGGTGGTCAAGCGCGAGCCTATATCTAAATAAAAAAAAATAAAAAAAAAAAAAAAAAACCATAAAACAAGAGGTACCAAAGTCACCAACTTCTGAAACAAAAGTTATTTTTGCACTTTATAGTGTTTTGCTTTGGAAGTCGTCAAGTCAGTGTTTTTTATTTTTTTATTTTAAATTACAAATCGATACCATTGCATGTACTGGATCTACCCTGCACGGGATTTAATCGACCAAAATTTTATGGTGTGTAGGAGACCTATTAATGACCCCGTATTTTATTCTCCAATGTTCGGAACCAATCATCTAGATTCTACTTTCTAAATAAATAAAGCAGATGTAAACGAGCCCGTTGTAGGATGGATTCACAATTTTTTTTACACTATTGGTATATATTTTGGTAGTCGCCTTTGCATGTTTATTGTTATTTCTTAGCAAAAAAATTAATTGTCAAAGATTTGTTAGATTGAGAACGTAAATATTATATTTACGAAACAATAAACTAAGTATTTCCTAAAAATACAAAACATATGAAATTACTTTAACATTTTCAAAGAGCTTCCAATTCGTTAAATTTTCATCCGTTCAGTAGTTTTTGCGTGAATGAGTTAAAAATATCCAACCATTCATTCTCACAAACTACAAACATAACGTAACATCACGCCTGTATTCGCCGAAGGGTTGATTGGGCAGAGTTGCACATAATAGTACGCTAATAGTACGCTAATAGTACGTCCACATTTCGCCAGTTATGTGTATGTAAGTCCCATGTTATAGGGGGTGAGCCTATTGCCATCAACCGGCCACTAATCTAGACTTCGAGCTGCTACACTCCCTTTGAGATAAAATTAGACATTTAAATATTCCCATTTTACAGCCCATTCACCCGATTTTGACTTCTATTGCGTTGGTGATATGCAAATGGCAGCTGTATTAGACAGTTTTGGTAACAGGTTTATGCTTTTTATGCCATCCTTATATTTACGGGATAGAACTCAAAATCGGTTGAACGGACTGTAAAAAGGGGTTGTAAAAATTTCTAATGTTATTTCAAATGGAGTATAGTTACTGAGAAATTCCAGATGGAAAAATGTCTCTGGAAAAACCCAATAATACTTTGCCAGATCCGGCCATCAAACTTAGATTCTCATACTCAGCACCAGCAGTGACATTTTTTCGTCGACGACCATTAGACCAACGAGGTAGTTAGTCATCGCAACCGATCCTGTTTATAATTGTAGTAGTTAGCGCATTATATGGATAACATTTATGTCATTTAGTTATGAACCTATGTCAATGATATAAGTTAATTATCTAATTTGTTAAATAGAAGTCATTAAGCTAATAATCTTGTTCTTTGGTAATCAATCGTTCTACAGTCATTGCAAATTGAGTTTCGACAAGTAAAGAGCCAAGTAGTAATCGTGCCCGCATACGCTGAGCACAAGTTCTGGCTGTCGCAGCAATAGTCTGAATAGGAAACCTTACTGCCAATTTCGCCCGCTTAGTGTCTTACTGAATCAAGGAATATAGTACTCTTGCACTGAATCAAGAAGGAAAAAAAGGCTTCAATCCCGTCTATGGTAAGGAGACTTTTTTTTTATTAAATACCGTAAAACGGAGTAAATAGGACCACAGGGGTGAATAGAAACAAAACTATGAATGAAATTTTCACATTATAAAAAAATAGTTTACAACATCTTAGTAGGTATTCCAAAATATAAAATAATTACTTAAAAAAACCATGCTTTGTTTGAAACGAATAAAGTGGTATCAAAGTTTTAATCCTAATCAAAGTTTTGTTCCCATTCACCCCTGCGGTCCTATTCACCCCGTTTTATCCAGTACTCATGTTTTAAACCTTTTGGTATAGTCATATTTTATATTTATACAGATATATCTATTGAAAGAACCGCCGAAAATAAAAATAAAACTAAAAATTGCCGCGCTTTTTCAAACTGTGTTTGATGAAATATTATTGGCTTTTTACACCTGGAATTTCTCAGAAGCAGACTGGAATCTGGAACTGCACCCAGTTGATGATCTTTTAAACATGTTCTGTTAACTCTTTATTTACGTGGCGCTATCGGCTCGATCAGCTTTGCGTAATGTACCCGATTGTCAAGGCCCATCATCATTAGCAAACGGTGACACTTTCATAACGACGCTCGATTATATATTTAGATACCTCTAGTTTCTGCCCGCGGCTTCGACCGCATAAAAAGTGTTTATTATCCCAAGGGAACACACTACCGGGGTAAAAACTTTCTTATGTCCTTCCCAGTCTCAAACTATATCCATACCAAATTTCATGTCAATCGATTCAGCGGTTAAAGCGTGAAAAAATAACAGACAGACAGATAGTATACAGAGTTAGTTTCACATTTATAATAGCTTTTCACACGCGGCTTCGCTTCCGTGGCCCTCCCACCAGGGGCTGTCGATTTTTTTGGGACAAAAAGTATACCCTGACACTCAGTGATAGTCTAGCTTTCTAGTAGTGAAAGATTTTTCAAACATATAAGTGTTATATATTTTTGAAATCACCTCTTAAAATCCTGTATTTTGATACCCCACACGATAGGTATGGAAGAAAAAAAAATTTGGGCACCCACAATATGGCGCCCAAGAACCGCCATTTTCCTATTTTCCAATTTTCATGTAGCCAGTGACACTCGCGGGGTTAAAACGAATCGATTGACGTAAGAACCATCAAAATCGGTCCACGCGTTTGGTCTCTAGAACGCCACATAGGAACAAACATACATACATACATACATACTTACATACATACATACATACATACATACATACATACATACATACATACTTACATACATACATAGACTGATAAACACATTACCCTCCTTCGGCAGTCGGGTAAAAAGGCAATTCCCTGACTGACATATCAATGCCCAGCCCTTAACCACTAATGATAGAAGTTTAACATTTTGACAGTAGTTGATGTTATACTGTAAGTGTCATTTAAGGAAGGATTTTTCAAACACACTACCGGGGTAAAAACTTTCTTATGTCCTTCCCAGTCTCAAACTATATCCATACCAAATTTCATGTCAATCGATTCAGTGGTTAAAGCGTGAAAAAATAACAGACAGACAAATAGTATACAGAGTTAGTTTCACATTTATAATAGCTTTTCACACGCGGCTTCGCTTCCGTGGCCCTCCCACCAGGGGCTGTCGATTTTTTTGGGACAAAAAGTATACCCTGACACTCAGTGATAGTCTAGCTTTCTAGTAGTGAAAGATTTTTCAAAATCGGATCAGTACCTACTTCCAGAGATTACCCCCTACAAACAAACTTACAAACTTTACCTCTTTATAATATTAGTGTAGAAGTAAGGATTGTAAGTGTTTTTATATTTCCATGAGGAAGTAATTGAGAAAAGAATGCCGCGTACTTGACGAGTAGTGACCTAATAAGTAGTACACTAATTCAGGGGGAGTATTCTTAGTTCTCTCTTCACGTAAATTTTACCTATCCAAGAAAAGGATATTTTCAATTACTTGCATTTTAAATTCGCTTGATTTTGATGCTTTTCTGCATTTGAAGTCGGCAACATAATATTTCAGGCGGTGACAAAATCTATATATACTTATAAATATAAAAGTTAATTAAAAAAAATCAAAAAACCCGACTGCTTGAAAAGCGAACTAAAAAGACGTAAACAAGGAGAAAATCATGCTGTGCTGTCGGAGGATACATCTTCGCGAGCTGGCTGACCAAAACCAGACGTATCCTCCGACTGCACAGCATGATTTTCTCCTTGTTTACGTCTTTTTAGTTCGCTTTTCAAGCAGTCGGGTTTTTTGATTTTTTTTAATTAACTTTTTTTACTTATAACTTTTTAGTTATTTTTTTTTCGAATTATGTACATTTAAACATATAAGTGTTATATATTTTTGAAATCACCACTTAAAATCCTGTATTTTGATACCGCACACGATAGGTTTGGAAGAAAAAAAAAATTTGGGCACCCACAATATGGCGCCCAAGAACCGCCATTTTCCTATTTTCCAATTTTCATGTAGCCAGTGACACTCGCGGGGTTAAAACGAATCGATTGACGTAAGAACCATCAAAATCGGTCCACGCGTTTGGTCTCTAGAACGCCACATAGGAACAAACATACATACATACATACATACTTACATACATACATACATACATACATACATACATACATACATACATACATACATACATACATACATACATACATACATACATACATACTTACATACATACATAGACTGATAAACACATTACCCTCCTTCGGCAGTCGGGTAAAAAGGCAATTCCCTGACTGACATATCAATGCCCAGCCCTTAACCACTAATGATAGAAGTTTAAAATTTTGACAGTAGTTGATGTTATACTGTAAGTGTCATTTAAGAAAGGATTTTTCAAAATTCATCCCCTAAGATTTGTCCTAACTGACCAGGAGACCAGAATCCTGAAGTCATCAAAACTGGGGCTAGAATCATGTGTGGTACTCTCGAACTACCAGGAACTCAGAATCATGAAGTAGAAAATCACAAAATATATATTAAACAGAGCGAAGCCGGAGGGAGCGGGGAGCTAGTACTATATATATAAAAAACTAGCTGTTCCCCACGGCTTCGCTCCCGTGGGTCACCCCACAGAATCCGGTATTCAGGTGCAGTGGTGGCCCAGTGGTATTGGCCGCGACTTACAAGTTGTAGGTCGTGGGTTCGAGCCCAGGCAGGCGCTTTTCTTTGTGTAAATTATTTCATCACTACTGCTATCAAAACGGTGAAGGAAAACATTGTGAGGAAACCGGCATGTCCTAGAACCAAAAATTCGAAGACATGTGACATCTACCAACCCGCACTGGGCCCGCGTGGTTTATTACGGCCCATTCCCTCTCACAGAGAGGAGGCCTGTGTCCCAGCAGTGGGAACATTAATAGGCTGATGATGATGATGATGACTCAGGAATAATGTAGCTTTTGGTGAAAGAAATTAAAGCGGTCCAGTAGTTTTGGAGCCTATTCGGTACAAACAAACAAACAAATCTTTCCTCTTTATAATATAATAATAGTATAGATATAGCAAGTACCAGGACGTGTTGAATGAATATACACGACTTAAAAGCCTCAGTCGCCATATCAATAAATTCCCAAAATTAATGTTTGTCTTTGTCTGTGACTGTTGTCATTGTCAATGTCACTTCGTCAGTCAGTCACTTGTGTATATATTTTTTCGCGCGTTTTCGTTTCTTGTCACGCGTCCTGTCTTCGTATTTTCGTAATAATCAAAAATCCGCTGTTTATTTTGCAATGTGTTAAGTTTTTTTGTTCTCTTTGACTTTTCCATGTTAAGTATTTAGTTGTAAGTATTATGAATACGTATATAATTACCTATTGTCAGACTAAATGATTCGATTACCATTCTGCTATGGCTTGGCGATTAGTATTTGGCAAAGCTTTAATTTAAAGGAATGCTTAGCTGTTGTTGTAGACGCTTTGTAAGTTGGTATCTGTACTGCATAATGCCAAGCGTAATTTTATTACACCTTGTAATTGCGAATGGACTCTTCCCATCCTTCAATATAATCATGTTTGGTCTTTAAAATAAATTATTTGTATTCCAGTGATTTTATCGTTTCGGTGTAACTGAAAATGAATACAATAACCTCTAAAAGAAGTTGGTCTGGTGACATGGACGAAGCCCGAGACAGTGAGTATAAATAATTTCTTATTTTTTTTAACATTAATATGCATAGAACATTTTGGTTTGTTCTGTAGTTTTTCAGTTAAATTGATTGATTTAACTGTATTAAATGAAGACAAACTTTTTTTTCTTTTTTAACTTTACAATGTCTATGTATGTGTTTTGAACATTATGGTTTATTCTGTATTTTTAGGAAGATTGTATTAATAGTTAAATTGATTGATTGGTTAAAATTTCGATTATGGGCCGTCGATTTTTGGCACAGGGAGGGTGGTGGGGGGAGGGGGGGAGGTGTGGCTACCCCCCAGTACTATTCCCACTACTCGGAGCCCCATGGTTATGGAGATATCCATGGTTAAAGTTTCCAGGTTAGAATTAAAATTTCCATAAATATCCATCGATTTAAGGGGCGCAGAGGGAGGGAGGGTTAAGGGGGGTAAAGGGGCTACCTCACTGTACTATCCCTACCCCACGGAACCCCATGGTTATGGAGATATCCATGGTTAAAGTTTAGATTACTATTTAAGCAACAAACTCGACGGAGCCCCGCTGCGCGGGGCTCCTATTTCTGTCTGCAGGGTCTAAAGTAACCTAACATGAAGGAGATGATGGGAGCTGAGTTCGCTCGCTTTGCTCGCTCACTTCAGCTCCCGTCATCTCCTTCGAACCTAACCTATCCGTGTCGGGTTGCCCTAAGCTCCCGAGCTCGCTTTGCTCGCTCTTGGACTGATTTTCATTTTTTTCTCCCCGAAAAACATAAAAAAAAACATAAAATTTCCGAGTCTTGAAAATTTGTAAAAAGCTTTCTTTTTATGAGTACTACCTATACAAAAAACATGAACTTCCAAATCAGCGGCCCATAAAGGAAATTTTATCCGATTGATTTAACAGTATTTAATGAAGAAAATATCACCTGTTTATTATGATGTTGTTTCAGATGGTAAATCCACAAAAGGAAAAACAAGTGGGAGCAGGGAAAGTTCAAATAGCAGAAAAAAAGCAAAACCAAGCAATAAGAATGATGATACTAAACCATGGTAATAATTATTTTTTACTTTTTACCCAACTGCCGAAGGAGGGTAATGTGTATATCAGTCTATGTATGTATGTATGTTTGTTCCTATGAGGCGTTCAAGAGACCAAACGTGTTGACCGATTTTGTTGATTCTTACGTCAATCGATTTGTCTTAACCCTGCGAGTGTCACTGTGTTTTCAGAGGCAATTTTTGGTGATTATGGGAGGATTATTATTAAGATTTTTGCTAATTGTATGTTATATGTGACTACTTCATGAAAACAGATATCGCAAGAGCCTGTGAGTCCTGTGATGATCTGACTTTCTTAATTATATTAAACCTGGAAATCTCTCAGTGTATGTACTCAATACAGGTAAGAATGATACCCGAATATGAAGTTTGGATCATGATAGCTTTGAGAGATATCAGGTGCCAAATGTGAATAAAATTGCACCTCACTTTCCATAAACTATAAAGGTCAGATATTATAATTTTATTGTTTGGAATATCATTAGAAATCACATTGTCAAGTGTCAGACCATTAGTACTGTGGCAACCCCCTTTCAGACACCATTAAAGTATGATAAATAAAATTTTATATATGTTACTCAGGGAACTATCAAAAGATGTCTCCGCAGTAGTCAGACCATTTGGATGGTGCAGTCTTGTCAGATACATTGAATGTCCGCTGTAGTTGCAAAAAATAAAGATATTTGTTGTGAGAAACGTCACAGTTAAGTACTTAAACCTGAATTATGTTCATTATGGTAGTAGTAATGAAAAAAAATATGGACCATCAAGGGCAAAAAAATCAGTTTTAGCTAATTCTCATAAAGTTCTGATTTTACTGCAATTTGTGCTATGCCTAGTTTTTTCCATGTTCAATTGTGCAAAAAAAGTTTTAAATATGATTCTAAATCTGTAACATAAATTATGTTACTTACACATTTCTAAATTAGGCTAGTGAAATTACTTTTTTATGCTCAATAAAGTCGTTCAAAGGTGCTCCCTCACCAGTGGTGCAAACAGAAAAAACTTAAGGAGGGGGCGCTAAAGATATCTTGAGCTACCTTTTCTTTTATCGTAATAAAAAATAATCAAGTCAGATGCAAAGTTTAAGAAAGTTTTATTTTAACTGTTTATACACATATACCGCAATGTTGAAAAACTTATTTTTACTGCAATAAATACAGGTAGACAAGCAAATATTAGTACAGCGTGTGTAAAGTAGGATAGTCAGATCTAGGACAAAGAGACAACATTTGCATTACAGAATCACAATCATTAAGGGCATTTATACTTTTTGCTTGTATTGAAGAATCTCTCCCATTAGTCTCTTTTTAATCACAAAGGGAGATTCTTCTTCAAAGAATGGTAGTTCAGTTAAGCACTGATTAAATTTATGTGCCAGATCATTACCGTCATGTTTCAGTAGTTGTGAGGGCAAAAGTATGTTGAATTTTAAATGATAAATCAGCAAACGCAAACTTCAACAAAACATTCTCTCATCTCAGTCGCAACATGGTCCAGTTTTGGAATAAAAACAGTTGTTTTCCAATGTGCATCATCATTATGATCGTAGTTTTCCCTGTGTCACAGATAATACAATACCAGCATACAGATGTCTCATCCCATACAAAGAAACCGTGCCGACGTATTGTACTGATTATACTGATTATTTTTTGTACATCAATCGCGTTCGGTTCCGTTCCACGGATATAGACGGTGATCTATCTATAGCCGTGGAACGGAACCAAACGCGATCAATTCACAAAAAATAATCTGTATAATCAGATGAAAAACGATAGTTACGTCGGCAAAGTTTCTTTGTATTGGTAGAGGCATCTGTATGCTAGTATTGTATTATCTGTGCCTGTGTCTTTGTCTGTCTGTAAAACGAGGAACACTCATCTCCATGTCTAACTCATCCATAACTGCCTTCGCCTCTTCAACAATACGAGCAAAGTGGCTGTCAGCACTAGCTCTCATGCCGTCGTACACCTTGAGCGTCGAATCTAATTGCTAATGCTTTTGCCATCGCGACGTCCAAGCTAGGGTTTTGTGAGATTTTGCTGACTGGATATGCTATGCTCATAATGTCACTCAGTGTAAACAGCGTGATAATAAACTCGCAATTAGAGAGAGCTCGAAGGAGAATATTGGCTTTGGCAGGCGTTGTTATATTCCTCAAACACTGTATTTCTTTAAGAACTTTGCAAACTGTTCCGAGATCAGCTGCGAATTGAATAACAGCAGCTTCTCGCAATGTGACTGCAGCATTGAGGTATAATGTACTACGGACTGCAGCGAGTATTTTAATTTACTCTTCAATGTTGCAAACCGTTTGCTAGACGCTCGCTGTAAAGAATGATACTACTTCTTCAACAGTACCAAGCGAGTTTCTCACTCTTGTAACTTTACAACTGCGAGAGACAGCGAGGTTGAGTTGATGACTTCGACACGGTGCTACTTGCGGTTGATAGCTTTTTTTTATTGCAGCCACAGCTCCTTTCAATACATATTAACTGAGCAACCATCACAGTCTTTACCCACAGTTTGCCACCGTAAAATCTGACAATGGACGACGTGATTTCTAATGTTATTCGAAATAAAATATAATATAAAATCAGACCTTTAAACTTTAACGAAAGTGGGGTGCAATTTTATGCACCTTGGTACCTAATCGTACCGTATGGTGTCGGACGTAAAGAATTTCACCATCCCATGTCTTCCCGTGGGTGTCTTAAGAGCCGACTAAGAGACAAACCAGAGAATGGGCAGCAGCGTTCTCTGTGCATTTGTAACAACCCGCCTTCTAAGCGTGGCGATTTTGGCATAACCCCCTCCATGGATAGCACAAATAAAAACCACCACCAACCCACCTAGAGCACGGCAGCCTGCCTACCCTCGACTATGGTAGCGGTCGAGGTTACGGCATGGCAAGGGGTGCTAAGAATCTCCGGACGCGATCTAGCTACCCTAACAAATACCGACGACTAGACCTAGCAACGTACAACACGCGCACACTCCGGACCGACGAGAAGATCACCGAACTCGAAGAGGAATTGAGCAGGTTGCGATGGAGTATTATAGGGTTATCTGAAGTCCGAAGAGAGGGGGAGAACTCGATGGTCCTTAAATCAGGTAACTTGTTCTATTTCCGAGAGGCCGACCGGCAGTCCCAGGGTCGGGTTTATCGTCCACAAGTCCCATGTAAATAACGTGGTGAAGATCGAGAGTGTGTCGACCAGGGTGGCGTACCTTATACTCAGAATATCCTCGAGATATTCGCTGAAGGTCGTACTACAGGTCTACGCCCCGACGACGAGTTGGAGACTATGTATGAGGATATTTCTAGAGCTATGCAAAACAATCAGTCTTGGTTTCAAAACTCACTTCACCGTTGTCATAGGGGACTTGAACTCGAAACTGGGCAAACTAGACGATGATGAATTGCAAGTGGGGCAATTTGGAGTTGGACGTCGGAACCACCGGGGTCACCTACTGGCTAGTGTCCAGTTTTATGGAGAAGGAGGGCCTCTATATGATGAACTTCTTCAGAAAGCGTGAACACAGGAAGTGGACCTGGCAGAACCCCGACGATGGTGCACCGTGCAACGAAAAATGCGATCGACTTTATCATGGCAACCAAGAAGCAAATGTTTCTGTGATCAATTCGGTGAAAACCGGTAGCGGTCACCGCATGGTAAGAGGAACATTGAACATTAATATTAAGCTTGCAAGGTCTCGACTGATGTAGTTCACGCTCCGTCCAGCACAGATCCAGGTCCAAAACCCCGACAGCTTTCAGCTCGAATTCAAGAATCGTTTCGAGTGTCTAGGGAGCTCCGTGGACGATTACAACGATGGTTTCGTGGAAAACTGTCCATACAGTTGGGTCTAAGTTCTTTAAGACCCGTCGTACAGATAGAAACAAAAAGCTATGAAGGAGTGGCGTGAGATGATCCTGCAGTCTTCAGATGCTCAATAGACGGATCTCTATATCCTTGAAAAGAGACCTCCGCCGCTTTAACGCCGAACGTATAGACGCGATAGAGCGAAATAAGGGCTCAAAGGTGTAACAAACGTGTTCAAAGGATCTGGCTATTGGGCAGAGCCAGCTCACGAAACAGAAGACCGACGATGGCAGGTTCGTATCCGCCAAACCGGACCTACTGAGGGAGATCGACACATCCTATGGGCAGTTGTACACATCAATCAGCAAACCCGTTGCGAATCTAGCTAACGACCCAAGAGCTAGATTGACCCGATACTTTACCGAAGACATCCCGGACGTCAGCCTTTACGAGATTAGGATGGCTCTGAAACAGCTTAAAAACAACAAGGCTCCGGGTGATGACAGTATCACGGCCGAACTCTTGAAGGCGGGTGGGAAACCGGTCCTTCAGAAGCTGTTTGATTCGGTCATATTCGAGGGCAACAGGCATGGTGCAGGGGTGTAGTGGTACTCTTCAAGAAGGGCGACAATGCCCGGCTGAAGAACTATAGGCTCATCTCACTTCTTAGCCATATCTACATGTTGTTTTCAAGAGTCATCACGAATCGTCTCGCGTGCAGGCTTGACGATTTCCAGCCTCCCGAACAAGCCTGATTCCGAAAAGGCTTCAGCACCGTAGACCACATACGCTGCGGCAGGTTACACAGAAAACCGAAAGAGTATAATCTACCTCTCTGCTTAGCGTTTGTGGACTACGAGAAAGCCATCGATTCGATCGAGACTTGGGCTGTACTGCAGTCTCTCCAACGGTGCCAGTTCGACTACCGGTACATCGAGGTGTTAAATGTTTGTACAAAAACGCCACCATGTCAGTCTGTCTTCAGGAACAAACCTCGAAACCTATGCTTCTCCAGCGCGGTGTGAGACAGGGACACGTCATTTCCCTGAAACTGTTGAATGCTGCGCTGGAGAATGTCTTCAATGTTCTGGATTAGAGGGGGCTCGGCATCAACGTTAATGGCGAGTACATCACTCACCTTCGGTTTGCCAACGACATAGTGGTCATGGCTGCGACCATGGAGGGCCTCAGTACAATGCTCGATGACCTCAGTAGAGCTTCCGAAAGAGTGGGTCTTAAAATGAACAAACCCAAAGTGATGTTGAATGTCCATGTAACACCCACTCCTATATATAGACGATTATGTCTACCTGGGACAAAGGGTCAGTTGGGGTCTAACTTCGAGAAAAAGGTCAACCGTCGTATCGACTCGGCTGGGCGGCTTTCGGGTAGTTGCACGGTATCGTCTCGTCCAATTTACCGCAGTGTCTCAAGACAAAAGTTTATGACCAGTGTGTGTTGCCAGTGATCACCTTTTTTGTTGTGGGACCGAGACGTGAGCGACAATGGGCCTTATCAGAAAGCTTAAAGTCACCCAAAGGACAATGGAGAGGGCCATGCTTGGGAGTTTCCTTGCGTGATCGCATGAGGATCAAATCATCCGCAGAAGAACCAAAGTTACCGACATAGCCAGAACAATTGCGAAACTTAAGTGGCAGTGGGCAGGGCACATTGCTCGCAGAACTGATGACCGATGGGGCCGAAAAATTCTGAAATGGCCGCAAACCGGAAGACGATGCGTTGGAAGGCCTGTCACTAGGTGGACCGATGACCTGGTTAAAGTTCCGGGAATGCGCTGTATGCGAGACGCACGGGATCGGTCAATGTGGCGACGCCTGGGGGAGGCCTATGTACAGCAGTGGTCGAATTTTGGCTGAAATAATGATGATGGTACCTAATATCTCCCATAACCACCATGATCCAAACTTCAATTTCAGGGGTCGTTCTTACCTGTATTGGTTACATACACAGAGAAACTTACAACAGCTTTAAAAAAAAAACGAAGGTCAGATTGTCGGGGGCTCTTATTCTACATTACTATTACATTATAATTCAGAAATACAGTGTTGCAAATTATATTTCTATCAACATGCATGAAACCCAATACAGAGATACAATTTACAAAAGACTACACAAAGCTAGTACACCCGACTAAGATCTGTGCTCTCCAGATCTTAGTCGTGTGTACTAGCTTTCTGCTGATTATACCTGCCTTAACCATCGTTTTTGAAGCCATAAACTTGTAACATAATGTATAAATATATATATATATTTTACCTATGTTTCTTTCTAGCCCACCTAAAAAATTGGAATTAGAGACAGACCCTTTCGTGCTACAGAGAAGACAAAAACAGATTGATTATGGAAAAAACACAGTTGGATATACCAACTATATTTCCCATGTGAAGATGTAAGTTTATTTTGTTTTTCTCTTTTACCGACTTACCAAAAAGGAGGAGGTTCTATGTTCGACATTATGTATGTTTTTTTTTTTATGTATGTTCACCGATATCTCCGTCAATTGTGGACCTATTTTGAAAATCCTTTTTTTGTTTAAAAGAGTATATTCCGAAATTGGTCCCATTTTAATTTGGTGAAGATCTGATGAAGAACTTCGGAGATATACAACAGAACTTCTCAATAAATAACGGCAAATCTCTCGGGATTGCTGCAATCGCATGTGTGTTTATTGTTTATACCATTTCATAACATAACATCACGCCAGTACGCTCGAAAGGGGCATGCAGATCTCTCATTTCACCGGTTATATTCAAGTTTCATGTTATTCGGGTAATCTATTCTGTCGTTATAGGTACTTACTACTGCCCTATTATGTAGGTACAACTAAAAAGTGAAAAATAAAAAACATTTTTACAAAAAAATACTACCGACTTCCAAATAAGAAAACTAGAAAGTGAAAAATAACTTTATTTTCGGAAGTCGGTGTCCATAACTTAAAAATTTGGTGCCTACCAAAGACACCGACTTCCAAAAATAAAGTTATTTTTCACTTTCTAGTTTTCTTATTTGGAAGTCGGTAGTATTTTTTCGTAAAAATATTTTTTATCTTCATTTCATGTTTACTTTTTTGACAGCTCATTATTCTTGTTGCCTTTTACAGTGATGAACGCACTAAAGATCACCCAAGAACACCTGATAAGTTTTCCAAATACAGCAGAAGGTCATGGGATACTCTTATTAAACTGTGGAGGAAAAAACTACATGAGTATGACACAGGTGCCACTTCTGATGGTGATGATGATAATGAAGATGCAGAAGATAGCGACACATTACTGGACTAAACTATATGTAAAGGGAAGAAACTATGACTAGTATAAACATTTACTTTAGTATTAAAGTAGTTATAAGTGTAAAAGCTAATGATTGGATGATTTGGATTCCAAATGATAAGACAATTGATGTTAGATGATTTCAGAAAGAATATTATGGTATGTGAGTAATTAGGCGAGGTTTATACAAGCAGTTTTATGAGACTACAATAGCGCTTTTGTATTTTTAAATCATAGTATAGTAAGTCATGATTTGGGTTGAATTGACTGATCTTGACTCCTTGCTTTTCTGCTGTAAGAATAGTCAACATTCCAAACACCAAATGTTTATATGGTGTGTGGAATGTCGACCGATATATCCATAGACTTTGTCTTATTTTATTTGTTACATTACCTATTTTTCTGTACCAAATGCAGGAAGACTATATAGGGAAGCTTCTTGGCCGCTCTGAGCTAAGCGTCGCGTCCAGTGAACGTTTGCGCAGGTTTATTATGTTATACAGAAGTATTCCATGTGCATATATTTATCACTTTGATAGTGCTTCACAGATGTGCATGCCAACCTTTTTTCTACTGCACAAATGTGGCGTGCGCTTTGTGCTCCGACCGAACAAGAACCAATTTGTTTTTTATGTTATATTTCTCATCTGTCTGTCTGTCATCATTAAAAAGTTTATTGTAACTATCCATAAGTTTTATTTTTAAATACAGTGTATTTGTATTTCTCATACTCTAATGACAGAGTATGTTGTCCTTAACCACAATTACTTTATTTTAATGTAAGTAAGTAACATCATTTCTGAAATATGTTGTGATCAAAACTAATTTTAAGATAAATAAAAGAACTGGTTATAATGACTATGCTTGATTTATTTCAAAAATTCAAATGCATCCTGAATACACACTGTATGGCAGATGACACATGTAGTATTTATACAGTAAAATGTACATCACTTTGCTAATTTGTGCTGGTGAAATTAATTGATTGGCAATTCAATCTTATTGAGAATGTCTCTAGCTTGTTTTACCACTGCACTGTTTTTGCCCTCAGCTGCTAGACCTTGTAATTTCTCCATGTATTCTTCTATGTTCTGCTCTGTGGCTCCAGTTGGCCCACCTAAGTCAAAATAATCATTAATTTCTCATCTTTGATGGCACGAATAATGAGGTTATTAAAATTAATATTTGTTTCGGGATATTTACCATGTATATTTTGTATTTTGTTGAGAGCTCGATATTTCTGCACCGTTACAAGCGCCTTGATCACGAGAACTAAAGTCTTTGCGGGTGGGTGATATTTACGAGCTGACATATCTGTCTACCCTCTTCCTCACTCGTTTTTCACGCACGATGCCGCTACTACCAGAACTTTTCTCACTAGTTACTCGACACTGTTCACGACAGACGATGCTCACTGTATCCACTTTTGACACTCGTTCAGTAGTTTTACGACCTTTACATAGTTGAACCACTGGATTCCAGGCTCTCGACAATTGAAAACCGTCGTCCCTATTGAAGTTTTTGCACTTGGTTATTTCAATTGCTTCCCGTACCATTCTAGGTATGTAATGGCGTTCAGACGAGATAACCTGTGGGTCATGTAAATCGATCCAGTGGTTTGGCCCTGATTCGAGAAGACGTTCTGCTATGGCCGATTTTTGGGGATCGTTGTTTTTCACTGCCCTAATGTATTCTTTGATTCGGCAAGCAACAGTTCGCTTCGTCTGTCCAATATATGATTGCCCACAGCTGCAGATAATCATAAAAACTCCAGGCTTTTCCAAGGGAAAGTCATCTATAGGCGAACGCAACATTAGGGCCGCCGAAAACGCCGAAATATCGAGCTCTCAACAAAATACAAAATATACATGGTAAATATCCTGAAACAAATATTAATTCTAATGATTGTGACCATGTCAGCTTAAAAACTTATAATGAGGTAATTAATTATCCTAATATAAGTTTCATGTGACAGGGCAACATCAGATCATAGCATCTCTTTGGTAAACAAAATGGTTGTTGAAAAAGATATAGGTGTATGTATGTTGAGAGTCAAGATGCAAAGCTAACCTAGTATCAGAAAAAAATGTTTATTAAGAAATAAAGTAGTATGATACCTGGAATAGCTAGTAACTGCAATGCTTGCACTAGTGCTGCAACAAGTGTGCGACGATGCGTTAAAAGAGCAGCCGTTCTTTCAGCGGCAGCCGCAGTTTCAGCTCTAAGTTTCATTGTAGCGCCACTGACTTCCTCAGCATGTCTTTGCAATATTGCATTCTGAAAAATATAATTTCAGTGATTCTATGAATATTTTGTACACATCCATGGCAGTTTCATATAATGACAATATAATTAAATGGAACCTCCTTCACATTTCCTACAAATCATATGTGTAATACATGAAATTTACAAACCTGCTGCTCATAATCTGAATTTGCTTTCCGCAGCTGCCGTAGCTCAGATTCTCTTAGTTTGTTATGTTGAAGAAACTGGTCAGTAAATATTGGTATATCTGTGTCACCAGCTGTCAACTCTTCACCCTATTAACAAAATATAATTATCAGATCAGGAACAATGTACCTATATATATTGTCACACATTAAAAATTAACTACCAAAAATAATTATGCCAGAAGGGCTCTATTTGACACTATTCAAGAAAATGTAATTCCTGATAAGAGCTTCCCAATAACATAATACTGTTTGGATTAGCCATTTCTTCCCTTCCTTCTTTGATGAATCACTAAAACTATGTCACAACCAATCTGATTAAAGCTCAGAGGCTGAATGCAGATATAAATAAAAAAAAAACTTACTTTCACTATCAAATGAATATACTTACTGATGCTGGTGTTATGCAAGGTCTAGGACGCGGTGGAGTAGGCTGTCGTGGCACATTCACAGCTGGAGGGGCCACAGTACTATTTGTATTTGCTGTAGCATTTTGATCTGCATTAACTTGTGCAGTGCCTGCTAAGTATAAAATTTTGTTTCAAAAGTTATTTATTCAAGTTTGTTAGGAGCCAGCACTTTTTGAATCTCAAAGTTCTACATAAAGACAATCTCCCAAAATATCCACCCATTATCACTTCCTAGTGCATTAACTGGGAAGAAGTGGCGCAATAAACTCCAGAGAAATTGAATCTATTCCATACTGTGCAAAGTAATTAATTTTACATGACACAGAAAAATTATATATTTGAGATACATAAATAATAAAATTGATTCAATTGCCACCTGATAACTAGCACACTACTATGCAAGGATTATGACTTGATGGCCACAAAGCTTATTGAATAAGAATTTTAATGTAACATTGATTATAAGGTTATTAATTGTAAAATTACCTGGAGGTATAGAATTTTCTGGTGGATTATGCTTCACTTTCTTTGACAAGATTGCATCTTTTTGATCCACCTGTTGTTTTCTGAATTCTTTATATGCATCTGTCTTTTTGTATTCACCCCATTCTCTGAGGTATCTAATAAAATGAAAGATAACAACTTTATACAATTTTAAACAACCATTAGACACTAACATTGACATTAGAAACGGGATATTTACCATGTTTACTGTTTGTTGTGAGTTTCCGATATTTCGGTGCTGTTGTTGTTTCTAATGTCAATGTTAGTGTTAGTGACCATGACAGTTTAAAAACTTAAACCATTAGACAATTTAAAATAATGAAGTTTGTGGTTTTTATACCTTTCTTTATCTTGTTCTGCAGCATCCAAGTATTGTTTCTTTTCTCCGTGTGCCAGCTTACTCCACTCACTAGCTAGCTGGCGTGTTAACTCAGCAAATCCTAAGTCTGGTTGTTCAGCACGCAATTGATCCCGCCGCTCATTTAAATATCTGACATATCCTACAAAATTGTTAAAATTATTTATCACATTTGCTTTTTAATTGTTTCATTAAGTACGGCAGTGGGCATGTTAATGTGAATCAAGTTCAAGAAAAAGATTTTATTGTATCTTATACATTAAACTACATTACATAGAGTAACCCCTACAAATTATTAAATATACTTTTATTGAGGATGACTCGCTACTCCCCATAGTGTCTATTTTTTGATATACTATGGGTATATGTTGAGACTTATTATTTTAAACAGTAAAATAAAGTTAGAGAGAAAATAAAACAAAAAACACTAAAATTTTAAAAGAAAGATAAAAGCTATTTGATTATGTCCTTTCTATAAATATATGTCTGTTAGAATTTAGGGCATAAAGATGTAGAATTTCTCTTATCGATTTAGGGGGTTAGTACTCTAGGTTAATCATGGTAAAATTTGTATTACCAGTCAAGGGTTGCCGAGGTGCTGTTACATCGCGAGGAACTCTGGGTTTCCTTTTTTTAGGTTTTTTGGAGTTTGGCTTCTGTGTTTCCTTTATCAGTGCAGGAACTGGTGGAGCAGCTAACTCTCCGGCAGTCGCTGCGACTGGTACCACAGCATTAGCACTAGAATTTGATTCTTTGCTTGGTTCGTCTTCATTCTGGGCAGACGACGAATCTGTTGTAGTTTCAATTGGTGGCGGTTCAGATTCCATGGTCACTGGCAGACACAATCAAAACCACCGTAAATTTTACCAAAATATGCACAACTATGTACCCCTTTTTTACATAATTAAACACTTTCAATCGAACAATCTCATAGAATCGGCATCAGAACAGGCAAACATTTTTTGACACCATTGGTTGACTTGACAGTGACATCTTAGAGGCAGTATTGCCAATCCTGATTAAAAATCCGACGTGCCAGTTTCACTTCTTATTGTCAATATTAGTCTATGGTCTATTTTAGTTTATCTATTCTATACTAATAATAAAAAGAGGTTTGTGACCTTGTAGGGTGTAATCTCTGGATTTATTGAACCGATTTTGAAAATTCTCTTCGGTCAGTAGAAAGCTACATTATTCCTGAGTTTCATAGGCTATAATACATTTTAAAAAAAATTAGAGATCCTTTTGAAAATTGCAATAATGTAACCCTAAGTAGCAAGTGTGAAAGTTATCATCGTCGATTTCTCGGTAAATACAAATGTTTCAGTTCTGTTTTTTTCTACGAAATGGATCACATTTATGGGTATTAATTATTTGTATACTTAAAATAGCTGTAGCATGCCCCCTTTTTCGGCGCTCAGGTGGTCCTGCTGAATGGAGCATGACTACTGCAGGACCAACTTCAAAGTCAATTTTCTCGAAAAGTACTAAGGTACCAATTATTTACCAAATATGGAAGCGATTGGCGTCGTGGTACTGCGGTAGTCACGGACATGTTTTGTAGCCAATCAACTGTGGAAGGCCACACGCCACGCCGCATCACGTAAGCGTGAACGCCGTTTCGTTTGATGCACGATTTTTTCCCACCCCGTAAAATATTCGGGGTTCGGTGGAGCTACGAACTTCGCATGGTAGCTAGTAATTAATTAATGGTAGACAATGGGAGTGACCAACGATGAAGCTCAGTAGTATAGCATGCACAATAATAAGAGAGCCTGAAGGCCAAATCTTCTACATGTATAGCTATAACGGCATACATTGGAGAATCCCGAGACTTGCGATTCCTCACTGGACAACATTTTTAACGATTATTTCTTTGAAATAGCACACAACACAAAGACTGGCGAAAGCCAATTATGGGTGTACTGCAGGTGCAAGTCTGCTTATCCCTTCGGGGAATACAGGCGTGATGTTGTATTTTTTCAGCAAAAGAATTAATCATTCTCGTTATTGGAGGTTTTTAGGGTAATATGTAGACAATAAATAACAACAGCTCCTTTACTTCCAATTGTTTTTAATATATTGTACTATTTGATGCACTCCTTCTTTTCCTGCAATTCCATCAAGATATTCTATTTCAAGAAGAATGTTGTTGTCTTTTTTAAATAATTTAAAAAAGGCATGTACTAGTGGTTGGTTTTTACTGGTATGTGCAGATCCATCGAAATGTGCATCATGATTGTTTTCAAATAATTCTTCTTGATTGCTAAAACTGTCGTCAAGTTTTGGTGACACTGGTACATCTGACCTATTTGATACACCACCTACTTGATCGCCATTGGTTAAATTTTTCACAGTGATTTCTTGGTCTGGATCCAATTTAGGAACTTTGGCATGAACTTCAGTTCTTTTCTGCATTCTCCTCTTACGTCTTTGATTAGACCAAGTATTCGTATTTGCAACTATATCAAGTGTCACATTGTTACCTCGCTTATCAAGTAGTTTATGAGTGATACTTAATTTATCAAGCATCTCTTTAAGTTTGTTCAGTGCTACTTCTGTAGTACTATCACAATTTGCTAATTCAGGTAATAAGTAGACTGTTGGTGTATGTTTTTTTCTTGATTTGTCTCTTGGAGGCACTGTAATAAATATTTATTTATATATACTTTATTGTACCAAGATAAAAACATTACATACGGAAACCTTAAAGTAATAACAAACATACAACAGGCGGCCTTATCGCGTTCTGCGATCTCTTCCAGGCAACCCAGAATGGAGAGAGATAGCCTGGACACGACATGGGGTTGCACTTGGTGCAATTTTAAAATTAAATAATAAGTTACAAACATAGAAAGCACACATATAAAATACTAAAATAGATACATACATACATATAAATATACAGGCAAGAAAACAATACAGCTCCAACAAGAACAAGATCACAGTGACAGGTAGTGCACCTTTACCAGTCTTTTAAAGATCGGTAGTGATTGCGCGCGTTTTATTGTCACAGGCAATGCATTCCATAGACGAGCGGCCTGGACAGTAAAAGATTTGTCCAGGAAGATAGTGGAATGCATTGGCATTTTGAGTTTCATGTTATCCGATGACCTAAGAACTTTCGTGTGCGAATCACATAAAAACTGAAATCGGTTTTTGAGGTAAAGAGGGGTAGACGGAAAAAATAGTATTTTATACAGAAGGGAAAGAATATGAGCATTCCGGCGAAGGCGAATTTGCAACCACTTGAGTATTTTGCGGAATTCAGAAACATGGTCATATTTGCGCAAACCGAATATGAACCTTATACAAACATTTTGAAGTCGCTCAAGTTTATCAAGTTGTTCTTCGGTGAGGTCAAGATAGCTGGCATCAGCATAATCAAGGATGGGTAGAAGAAGAGATTGTGCAAGCGCAATCTTGGTGGCAGTCGGCAGAAAATTACGCAGTCTTCTCAGAGATCCAGCAGATGCAAATAGCTTGCGGCTAACTTCCTGTAGCTGGGCAGTCCAAGAAAAGTTCTTGTCAATGAATATCCCCAAGTTAAAAATTATTATTATTACTTTAATTTAATGTAATAATTATAATTAATATACATACAAAGGGTGAGTATTGAGTGAGACAATGACTAATAGAGAAATAAACAAGAAACAAGACATGTTGCAATAACCCTTGTTGTTGGGATAAGGGCAAGGGACCAATGTTGAATAGTAATTTAAAGCATAGAAGGGATCCTTTTAAAACGAGCTGAAAATATTTATTTAATCCTAAAACAAATGAGTATGTTAATCAATCTCATAACAACCTTAGAATAGTAAGGTCTAATATCAAACACTATGAACAACCACAATACAAAACTGAGCTTAACAAGCAGCAACAGTCGCTATAGAAGATTGAAATGGAACATTTAAAAATGTATCTGCTGCTTACTGCCCTCCCAAACAAAACCATATGAGGACCAATATAATGAATATTTTAACACCCTAGGCGCCCGCTTCATATCCGAAAGGGACTGGAACGCCAAAAAATTCCACTGGGTCTCCAGGCTTACCAATACAAGAGGCAGAGAGCTTAAAAAGAATATAGATAATAACCATCTCAGGACAATCTCTACAACATACCCAACCAACTGGCCCACAGACCCAAACAAACTCCCGGATGTCATAGACTTTTTACCCGACTGCCGAAGGGGAAGGAGGGTAACACGGTGTCAGTGTGTCACAGTAACAGGGTGTCACGGTGGTAATGTGCTTATCAGTCTATGTATGTTTGTTCCTATGTGGCGTTCTAGAGACCAAATGCGTTGGCCGATTTTGATGATTCTTACGTAAATCGATTCGTCTTAACCCTGCGAGTGTCACTAGTTACATTAAAACAGGAAAAAAAGAAAAACGGCTTTTAGCGCCATTTTGTGGGAGGTAAATTTTAAACCCATCGTGTGGGGTAAAACCCTTTATTTAAGAGGTGATTTCAAAAATATATAATACTTAAATGTTTAAATGTACCTAATTCTAAAAAAAAAATAACTAAGTTGTAACTAAAAATAGTTAAATAAAAAAATCAAAAAACCGTCTGCTTAAAAAGCCAACTAAAAAGACGTAAAAAAATCATGCTGTGCAGTCGGAGCATCTGGTTTTGGTCAGCCAGCTCGCGAATATGTATCCTCCGACTGCACAGCATGATTTTTTTCTTGTTTACGTCTTTTTAGTTCGCTTTTTAAGCATTCGGGTTTTTTTAATTTTTTTAATAAACTTTTTTTTATTGTATTAGGATTGTCCGGGCTTTTTCACCGTGTAGAGACAAGCCTGGACGCAAACTCTAATCATGTTCCGGTAATTTTTACTATTGGCACCACAGTCTTAAATACTGAAAGAACTCCCAAATTATACAACAAGCACACATATTGGTGTTCAGTTCGCGAATGTGTCGAAGATGGAATTAATCTAAAAGTACCATTAAAAACTGAGTTGGACATAGATGTTGCTGCGAGAAATTTCATCTCGGTAATCCAAGAAAGTTGTTGGAAGTCAACTCCAGAAATCAGGGAATGTTCACATCAATTTAAAGTATACTCAGAAACTATACGGGTAAAAATTATGGAAATAAACACATTACCCTCCTTCGGCAGACGGGTAAAAAGGAGACTACGTGTATGGCATATAAGTAGGCATACAAATGACAAAACGGCGCTAAACATAGCGATTAAAGAACTAAAAACCCTTATAACTGAAGCAGATGGTGTTGCTATAGATACGTAGGTACTTGAAAAGTCTCACAGCTACAAAAGCAACTGACTATTCATTATGGAGAGCCTGTAAAAACCTGAATCGACCCTTGCACCACAAACCACCGCTTCGGTACACAGATGGAAAATGGATTAGAACTGTACAAGACAAAGCTGACGAATTTGCGTCCCATCTCATCAATGTATTCAAGCCTAATAACCCCAGGCCAAACGTGGGTGAAAGTGATATTGACAATATCCTCAACCACGATCTTCAACTGGATTTAACCTTGAAGCTAGTAACCCCTAAGAAGATATGTAGGAATATAAACCTAATGGACAACAACAAAGCCCTTGGTTATGATCTTATTGACAAAAAAGTCCTTCAAGAATTACCTCACAAAGGAATTGTGTAACTAACCATACTTTTTAATGCCATTCAACCAGTAGGCTACTTGCCAGATATATGGAAAGTATTACAAGTAATAATGATCCATAAACCCAGTAAAGTGGTAAACCAATGCATGATATCACCTCACACAGACCAATCAGTCTATTACCTATTTTGTGTAAGCTTTACGGAAAGTAACTACTACATAGAATGATACCAGTTCTCAATGAGAAAAACATAGTCCCAGTTCACCAAGTCGGATTTCGAAAAGAACATGTCACCATAGAACAAGTCCATACTTCCATAGAGTTTGCAGGATAGTCAGAAAAACATTTGAGAAAAAGGAGTACTGCTCGACTGCTTTTCTTAATATTTAACAGGCCTTCGACAGAATCTGGCAAAAAGGTCTGTCCTTCAAAATAAAATCCTTATTACCACACACATTCTATGGAATACTAAAATCCTAGATCACTAACAGAAGATTTCAAGTAAGTAAGAGAAAACCAATCCACCTCAGGACTCCATGAAATATCCGCAGGAGTACCACGGGGCTCTGTCCTCGGACCTATACTGTACACTCTGTTTACTTCCGACCTAACACAAAGCTCCGAGATCACAATTGCTACTTTCGCGGATGACACTGCTTTACTTGCTTCGCACAAATGTCCAACACAAGCATCTCGCAATTTGCAAACCAGTCTAATTGAGACTGAGGAATGGCTAGCCAAATGTAGAATTTCCGCCAGCGTATCCAAATCAGTGCATATCAAATTTACACTATGCAAACATGATTGGGACCCAGTCACCCTGAATGGTAGCCAACTTCCACACCACGAGTCTGTGAAATATTTGCGCATGCATCTTGACCGAAAGGTCACATGGAGAAACATTTCGAAACAAAAAGAGAAGAAACAAACCTAAAATACAAAGGGTCTTTCCTGGCTACTTGGAAGAAACTCAAAACTGGCGATAGATAACAAAATTATAATATACAAAACCATACTGAAGCCAAACTAGACATATGCCATCCAACTTCAGGAATCAGCACACAATTCAATTAGACTAACTGAAAATTATAAAAACAAAAAAATCCGACTGGAATAATATAATCTAGCATGCACAATAATAATTATATTGTTTTGTGACATATTTATTTAAGGAAATAATGAAATATATTAATTATTAATAGACATTAAATAATATGCCAATGGTGACAAACAAAGTTTTGGTAGGTTAGGATCCCACAATTGAGACAAATCCAACGACACCTTAAATGTCAAAGTCCGTCAAATTGTTTGGGCTGTAGAGAGAGCCAAAGAAATGGACATACATAATATAGACTCCAAAAACATAATCCTCCTTCGACAATTAGGTAAAAAAATTAGTAAGATGTAATGAATTATTAATTGGTTTTAAAAAATAGCAATACATCCATACCTAGATTATATAAATTATAATCTTTATAAGTCCATGCCAGCCCCCACCTCGTTACACGGCCTTGACAAAACTCAGTGTGAGTGTGTTTAATTTGCTCTGATTTTAACACTTGTATCAAGACATTTAGGTTATACTTATGGCCTACCATTGTGGTAAATATTCTGAAAAATTAAGACAAATTAATTAATTATACTATAAAAGTGTTTTGGTAAAACTATATTTGAAAAACAAGCACTTACAGCACATTATCTTTGTACTCTTTGCTCTCTGTAATGAGTTGTCTACAAAATTCCAGTTCACCACCTTCAGTGATCAACTCTTGAGGAGACCCTGTGAACCCATTCTTTGGTGGTAATCTGTAAATTAACATGATAACATTATCTGCGCTATCTATGCATGAATACTATATGCCTGTATCATATTAACAATAATAAATAATAGAACAATGCCTAACATCACTATGACAAAAATTTTACAAAACAATATTTCACTGTCAGTAAAAATGAAGGGACATACCTGGCTGGGCTTCTTGATTCACACAATTCCTCTAAGGTGCTGTAGAAAGGTGGGTTACACATGCAGAAATCAAAATCTTGCTTATTGTCTTGTGTAAATACATGTGAAATTATTGATTTGGTTGAGTTCTTTTTCACTGAAATAAAAACCATCAAATTTAATAAAGGCAAAAAAGAAGTGTAACAAGCTATTTGTGTGTGTAGCTAGTAATAACTTAATTCAGTAAACAATATGTTCTCACATATAATAAGTTCTTGTAAACTGTTTTTTTGTATGTTTTCTTCAGCCATAGAAAAACTTTCTGTATCAGTTTCTGTTCCCACCATATACCATTTATTTTTTACTGCTGCTAACAATGGGTAAATGGCACAGGCTCCTGTTCCTAAAAAAAAAGATGTGTTGTAAATCAATATAATCAACATTAGCCAAAAACTGATTGAACAAAATTTGACTCAGTAGTCAATAAACCCAAAATGAAGAAGGCTTGAAGTAGACTCCAGCACCCTAATATCATAACTGTTTTAACAGATCAAATCACTTACACTCCCTTTCCTTCTGATAACATAACAGTATTCAATACATGTTTTATGCTTTCGGGTAGACAGATTTTTTAACATATATTAACAATTCAAGTGTTTAATCCATGCAAAGCATGCATGCGCCATTCTTTAAAGGTGCAAATTAGGGTGCAGGTTTCACCTCATTACCTGGAGGCTTACTTTGAAATACTTACCAATATCTAATCCCCATATTTTATCTTTTCTTTGTACTGCATCCAGTAAATCTTCTAGCCATAATATGTAATTAAGCCTTAGAGGAAGTGTTGGCACTAATCTGTCTTTAGGAATGTCAACATGAAGATTGAAATCAGATTTAAGAAGACATTTTGTTAGAACCCTCAATGAATGTGGATCTTTAAAATCTATAGTAATCTTGCCTGTAACATCCTGAAAAATCAAATATAAAGATAATTCAAAGTCAAAACCATTTAATTCAATGAAACTATTTTTAAGTAGAAAGAGTAGAGTTTGTAATCTACATTGCAGGGCAAAAACCACCCACAAAGAATTTCCAAAAAAAAACAATTATATAATGTTGATGTACTACAAGATTAAGAAATAATTGTGTACACAGTATAAAGTATTTAACAAACTCAAAATGTAGTTTTGAATGGAGTACCGTGGGCAGGAAAACCCATTCACTTTCACAGCATTGTCATATTGAATGGCACATGACAATGAGTTCTGCGCAAGTATTAACTGCCTAAAAGGAGGTCATTAAAATTTGGTACCAGTTTGTTTATAGTGTGTTTTTTATCAGTCCATATAAATTTTGTTATAAATAAAATCTTTATATTTGAGATTAGAGATCTAAGATTTATCAAACATATTAAAACTATTATTACTAGCGGGGTTTTTTGTGACTGATTTGCATTAAGACGATGCACTAAAACTAGCTCGACAAAAATTTTAGTAATATGAACTTACCACTTTCGAAATGGCAGAAAACTCTGAATATATCTTTGAAAGAGTTCCGAAATCTGGTGGTGTTTTGTAAATATTACGGGAGTGCATATATTTATTTAGCGCCATTACTTTTGGGTAGGTTTGAATCAATCACAATAAATATATTATTTTGGGAATTCTAAAATCCTGACTCATTTATATCAGCAATACTCTAATTATTTTGTGATTTATCTTTCCGTATATAATAGTTCTCTGTGGATTTATCTCTATTATTTTCGGCTTTCAGATCAGCATCAATCAACAACAACGCAAATCGCAACAAAACAACGTGCAGTATATAATACACAGAGAAAAATAATATATAGGGTATAGAGAGCCCTCTCCGACTACAGAGTGAAGACCGCATATGTCAATTGATCGGAGAAATAGCGCCGTCTATTATCGCCATCCGCAAACTAAGCTGTGTGTGTGTGTGTAGCGCCGTACTTTAGCAATGTGCATGTGTGTGTGGTACCTGTACTTTATACATGTACGTGTGTGTGTGGTGCCTGTACTTTATACATGTACGTGTGTGTGTGTGGTGCCTGTACTTTATACGTGTGTGTGTGTGTGTGGTGCATGTACTTTATCAATGTGTGTGTAGTGCACACATGGATAAAGTACAGCCTTTCCTTGCTAATTTGTTTGTTTTTAAATTTTATAAAGTTTTACTTTATTTTATTTTTTCTCATTATTAACAAAATCATAGTAAAACTTTATCAAGTTAAAACAAGCAAATTAGTAAGTGTACCGGTCGGTTGAGGTGTGAAGGCTTCTTATGTTGGAAATGAAAGACTTGATTCTTCATTAAAATAAAGACTTTGTGTAGCAAACATCACGTTATTTTATTTATATCATACAGAACGAAAAACAGAAGAGAAAAACTTAAGAAGAAATCTCGAATGAGTGACGTTAACTTGTCACTGTAAAGCTAAGTATAATATTATGAAAATATGTCTATGAAGCACACTAAAGAGTCTGTAACATTCCTCCCGGCCTTAGGACATTTGCTCTATGAGGCGGTGTGGTGGACGTACGGTCCTCTTACTACGCCTCAACACCGGTGTCTGCTCGAGTGTTAGCGGTGGGGCGGAAGCGGCTTCAATTGCTGCTTCATTTATTGGAGTTGAACTGGCACGTGGTAGTAGTTCATGTGGTGTATAAATTGTTGAGTCAGCAGGGGCCGCTGGTTTCATCTCAATATCTCGCTTGTTGATTAATGTCTGAGCCACACTCCCCTGGGGCCGTATATGATCGGCGTGTCTGCGCTTTAAGACTCCTTCTGGAGTTCTCACGACATAAGAATACCGGTGTTTCCTTTCCTCTATTACAGCTGGTTTCCACTTATTTTCCAGTTTAGTGCGGATATACACTTCTTCCCCATTCTGGAAAATCGGGGTCTTTTGTTCCGACTCGATATTGGCTTGTAGATTTTTATAGCGCAATGACCTTCTCATATTTGGTCTCACATTATCCAGTAAGCAATTTAGCTGTCTGCCGAACATCATTTGAGCTGGTGACTTGCCTGTGGTAGTATGCGGTGTATTCCGATAGGAAAACAGGAAATTTTGCAATCTCCGCTTTGGGTTAAGTCGGTCTGCTTCACTTGCGGACATTCTTGTTTTAAAAGTTCGCACCAGGCGCTCAGCCAACCCATTTGTTCTTGGATGGTAGGGTGAAGCTGTCATGTGCACTATACCCTGTGACTTGCAATATGTTCGGAATTCTTTGGAAGTGAACTGAGGTCCATTGTCAGACACTATAACTTGAGGTAATCCGAAAGTTGTAAAAATGCCATCTAATTTCTCGCACAATGTTTTGGTGGTTATCTTTGACATCGGTTTAACTTCTATCCATTTCGATAATGCATCTGACAATACTAGCCAATACTTTCCTTCGAAGGGCCCGGCAAAATCAACGTGAACTCTTTCCCAAACCTTCTCTGGAATTGACCAAGAGTATACTGGGAGTTCTGGGTTGTTGGGTCGATTTTCCTGGCATTTCTGGCATTGTTTCACAAAATTGTCAATGTCTTCTTCGAGTGTTGGCCACCATACATAGAAGCGTGCAAGCGCCCTCATTGCAGAAGTTCCAGGATGACCAATGTGCAAATATCGTAGTACTGTAAGTCTTAATTTACTCGGTATGACAACTCTACCTTGCCACATGATGATTTTGTTCTCTATTGACAATTCGTTGCGTTTTCTGAGATATGGTTTCAGGTCAGCCTGTATACAATCACACCAGTCAGTTTTAATCAATTGTAGGACTTGCTTCAGTGTGGAATCGTGTGTAGTTTCTTCTCTGATACGCTCTTCACTTAAGGCCAAATCATCCATTTTATTATGTTGTAACAACTCTGTGATTTTGCATATTGCTACCTCAGGGACATTCGGTTCTTCCTGGCTATTTGGCATTCTGGAGAGGTAGTCAGCGATGATGTTATGTTCACCTTTTCTATAAATGATGTCGTAATCATAATTTCCAATGACGAGTGCCCATCTCACAAGTCTATTGTTGGCAATTTTTGGAAGATTTCGTTGAGGGCCCAATATGTGAATAAGCGGTTTGTGGTCAGTTACAAGCGTAAATTTTGTGCCTCTGAGATATTGGTCAAATTTTTTAATGCCATAGAATATTGCCAATGCCTCACGGTCTATAACAGAGTATTTGATTTCAGCAGGCTTCAGTTTCCTTGAGCCAAACGCAATAGGTTTTTCGATGTTGTTCTTATCCTTGTGGTATAACACTGCTCCTACTCCTTTTTCAGAGGCGTCGCAGGAGAGGAAAAGAGGCCAGTTTTCGTCAAACGCCACAAGCGACTTGGAACGTGTTATTAATTTCTTGGTCTTATGAAATGTTTCGTTTTCGTGCTCAGTCCATTTCCATTTTCGGCGACTACCCGTTAACTCATGTAATTCGGCGCATTCACTGTGCAGATGTGGAATAAATCGTTCGTAGAAATTGACGAGTCCTAAGAACGCTCTCAGTTCTCTGGTGTTTGTGGGTGGTGGTGCGTTCGAAATTGCTGCAATTTTAGATTTTGTTGGACGTACTCCATTTTTATCCAAAATATGTCCCAAATATTCGATTTCTGGTTGTAGGAAACTGCATTTTTTTAGATTGACTTTAAGTCCGGCTTGCTTCAATTTGTTGAAAACCATTGAAAGGTTCTGGATGTGTTCCTTGTCATTCTTGCCGGTAATGGCAATATCATCAAAAAATACAGCGACATTTGGTATACCCTCCAGTAGTTTATCAAGGAAATGTTGAAAAATTGAAGGTGCTGTCGCAATACCAAAGGGCATTCTGTTGTAGACAAAGTAACCTTTGTGGGTTGATATGGTTAGGTACTTTTTAGATTCCGGGGCTATTTCAAACTGTAGATAAGCGTCCTTAAGGTCAATCTTTGAGTATTTTTCACCATGTGCCAAGCGCTGCCTTAACTGATCAAAAAGAGGTACTGGGTACGTATGTTTGATAAGTACTGGGTTGATAGTCGTTCGATAATCGCCACATATTCGTACTTGGCCAGTTGGTTTCAAGACATTGACTGTGGGTGTAGCCCATTCTACAGGTGTTAAATTGGGGTCCACTTCAGTTATTATCCCCTCACGCAGAAGCCGTTCTAGTTCAATTTCTATGTTTTTGCGCATGCTGAACTTGATGGGGCGTGCCGGTAGATGTTTTGCTTTGCTGCCTGGTTTGATGTAGATATTAACTTGGTAGTCCTCAACCTTCCCTAATTTGTTGTCGAAAAGGTCGGTGTGGCTAGCTAGCACGACGTCCAGTGACGTCTCTTTAGTACGTTTAATGGAGTAGACAGGCTTGGGAAATGTCATGTTATACATTTCGCTCCACTGCAACCCGAAAAGTATAGGATCTGCCTTGTCCATAACTACAACAGGTAAAATTTTCTGTACTTTGTCTACTTCGACTGTTACGTCAGTTATACCTCTCGGTTTGAGCTTGAAATTGCAATAAGCTTGGAGTTTCGGTCCCTTCATTAACACCGGGGCTCCAATCTTTTTCCACATTTTAGTGGAAATTATAGAGTAGATTGATCCTGGGTCCCAGTCCATCGTGCATTTTACCCCATTAATGGTCACGTCAATTTGTTTGCACCGGGCTGTCTTCTTAGTAATACTGTGTACAGGGTTGTACTCGCTATCACTTTCTTCCGTTGAGGAGTCGTAGTGCGCTGTTGTCATTGATGATGTCTCTGATTCGTTTGTTCGATTGTTGATCTTCTGAGTTTTATTGTATTTATCGGTATTGTCCTTGCGTTGGGGGGTGCGTTTGGGTAGTGACGTCAAATACGCTCTACCTGATTTGATGCATACGCTTTCGTAGTGTCCTGTGTTTCCACATGCTTTACACGGGTGGTCTTTAGCGGGGCAATCCTCATAGTTATGATTTTCACGCTTCCCGCATCGTAGGCATTGATCTGGTTGCAACTTTCTGGCTGTTTCGTTAGTCGTCGTATTAGTGCGTCTGCCTTGGACCTTTTGGCGTATTTTATTAACGTATTCACTTTGCTTGTCATTCACGGCACTGTTGTCGTTCTCTGCAACTTCGCGTGACTGGGCAACTGAAAATATTTCTGCGAATGTTATTTCTCTCGTTTTGCCCCCTTCTGTTACTTCGCGTAGTTCAGGCCATCTTTGCTTTAAATCTACTTCTAGCTGTATATGGTTCAAGCCGGTCGCGAAACGATCACGGAGCTGTCTCTCAAGCATAGTCCCTTCGTAGCCACAGTCTCTTGAGAGGTCTTTTAGTCTATTAGCATAACGTTCCATAGTTTCGTCCGTTTCTCTGGTGGAGTTCCAAAAATCTATTAAAGCTTTGTATCGTGTTTTCTTTGTTCTATATAAATCCAATAGTTTCATCTTTAAATTGTCGTATGTTGCTGTGTCAAAGTCAGGAATCAAAGCTACCTTCAGCTCGTGGTATATTTCAGGTGTTATGCAATTTATGAGTAGGTCTTTTTGAATACTAACAGTCTCTTCGCCCCATATTCGGCATTTCGCTTCAAACAGATCGATAAAATTTTCAGCAGAGTTTGTTTCTGGGTTAAACTTGTCGCATTTGAAGTGTTTTACAATGTTTTGTTTAGATGTTGAGGGTGCTTCGTTAGTATCGTTGTTTTGGGCGCTGTTGCATGTTGAAGGACTTCCCTGGCGTTGTTGCTGTTGTACGAGCTGCTGTAGTAGGATTGTTAGTACCTTCTGTTGTTCTTGTTGCGCGGTAAGGAACGCCGCGAATTGTTCCGCGTTCATGGTGTTTACTGAACAACACAATTTACCTCGTCGCCAATAAAATAAAGACTTTGTGTAGCAAACATCACGTTATTTTATTTATATCATACAGAACGAAAAACAGAAGAGAAAAACTTAAGAAGAAATCTCGAATGAGTGACGTTAACTTGTCACTGTAAAGCTAAGTATAATATTATGAAAATATGTCTATGAAGCACACTAAAGAGTCTGTAACATTCATTATTATTTACTTTGTAAACACTCGCTAGATTCGATACGATTTTTGGTAACACCTTTCACAGATTGACTAAATTGACTATTTTCCCTAAGATCACAACACTCAATCACTGCACTTTTCACTTTGATTAAAGATTGCCTTTTATTAGAATGGACAACGAAATTGTCTGTCTTTATCATACGGCCTTCCTCCACATTCAACAGACCTGTATTCATCAATTTAACGGCGGTAATTTCGAACAAAAATAATAATGTTTATTATCCACTGTTAATTCCTTCCAAATGTTTTTACAAGGGGTTCTAATAGTTTCACAGGTTCTTATGTGTGGGATCGTTTTACACAAGCTGTGATCATCTTTTAAGATATTTATAGGGTTTTATGTATGACATAAAATTATCCCAGGATTTTGTTTTCTAACCCAAACATTGAATATATGGGCGTGTGAACCTTGAAGCCTTCTATCCAGCGAACTCTTATCCAGGTCCGTAACTGTACACCCAGAAGATATCCTCTAGGATGAATGAGGGATGTTGGGAAATTTTGTTGATTTTACAACTTACAAGAAAAAATTGACAATGAAAATTTGACAATCAATATCAAAAATCCATTTTTTTTCTTTTTTAATAATGTTTTATTCATGACCATAGATACAAGTCTATCAGTCTTGTACATAGAGTGGAAGTGTCAAAAGTCCAATCATTCACTGTGTTGCAATCGTAATTATTACTTAGCTTTTGAAATCAACACAAATATTTGCAAATAATTATAGTACGTGTTAAATAAAATCATAAGGTAATTAAATAATTATTTAGATTAATATTTATTTTATTATTGTTTAGTGACAAACCTATTTTATCGATGGTCTTGCCATCTGTGGTGACATAGAGTAACTAATTGTTTTTGTTGTTAAGATGGGGTTATCAGATGTCGCATTTTAAAAAAAATGCTTCCTAATCTGCCACTGTATGGAACTGTCCTACCCCTGATATAATAGTAATCTTTGACAACGTGTGTATGTCAAGTCAACGTGATTTTTTCAGGACAGCACAGAACGAATTTGATAGGAATAGGCTTGTCGAAAAAATATCGATTAATCAATATATCGATATTTTTGCTACGATATATCGATATTTTTAGCTGATATATTTTCATCCGATACATCGATATATCGATACAAAGTATTCAATATCGAAAAACGTATCAAAAACGATATTTTTTTGAAATTTAATTTATTAGCAGAATTCAAAGCCGTAAAAGATAGGAACGAACGGCAAATTACTGTATTGTCTATGACTTGAATGTTTTGTTTATATTGCGGCCGCCGCAGGCCGCGGTGGCCAAAATCCGTCACTATTCACTTACTTTCAAATGTGAGTTCTTTTGCGTTGTGAGTGTGTGGTCGTGTCAACATAGAATATTTTTAGAAGATTGCTAGAGTCTGGCCAACGAAAGCGTGATCTGGGGTATTTTCAAAGTTGGGGTATGGCAACATTATTAATCTGTGTATTGTCTGTGATTGCGATTGTTAGTATGACTTGGTAATCTAGATCCATGTTGGCTGATTGTTATATATTTACGATATGATGATACATTTTCTTATGTTTATGTTTCAATGTTCCTCATTTGGCCGAAAAACTGCAGAAGACTGGAAAAATTGACGGACCATGTAATAAATGTGGCAAATAAATATAAACAAAGAGATCACATAACAGAAGAAGTAATGGAAAAAAAATTATAAGTGTAGATGATGATTCAGATACAGATGAATACTTAGAGGTTGAATTTTTGGACTATGATTTTGAGTATGATGATTAAGTAATTAATAAATTAAATGTTAAGTGGGTTAATATTATGTACATACTAATAAATAAATCTACACACTCTTTTTTAACTCACATCCATGACAGTTACGGTTCCGTCACACTTCACCAAACGGAACCAATAAATCAAAAAATAAATTATAATAAATAAAAGTATCAAAACTTTTAACTAGAGGTATAGTTGGTGATACCACATTAGGATTTTTTGAATTAACCGCGTTTTTCAGATCACACTTTCGTTGGCCAGACTCTATTTAGTTATTGAAATTTTCAAATTTTGCCTATTATAAAGGATGAACGATTAAAATACCTTCGTTTTTATTAAGACTTAATTAAGCTTACAAACAGATTCAAGCCCATACAGCTTGGCTTTGGCTCTAAAGGGGGCTGTGAGGTCATCCTCAAGGTTGACGTTAAAATCGCCTTCAACTCCGTCAACAGGGACATTTTGTTGGCTGAAGCAAAAAAAGAGCTTCCAGAAATTTTCGGCTTTTTGTGGCAAAGCTATTTATGGGCGAGGCGCAGTGTTAAGGTAGAAACACATTATTAACACCCGACCCGACGCCTGCAGACGCGTTGAAGTACTAATCCATCCCATACATTTAGTATGGTCAGAGACACACAGTCAACACGCCATGTGACCATGCTATGGTAACTTAGAACAAAATTTCGATTCCGTTTTTTGATTTAAAACAGCGCTATCTATAAACCGTTTAGGGGAACCAAAATTGCGGTGTTACTATAGTTAAAAATATTAGCCCGATGCTGGGAGTTTCCCTTAATATTAAAACAACCTAAATCAAGAAATAAAATTATAATCACATGTTATTCTTGAAGTAAATATAGAAAAATAACAGAATAAATAAATTAGAACATAATGAGGTTTTTACTATTAGCACAATAATGCAGAAGTTATTTTATGGTTTAAAAAGAATACATAATATTTTGTTTGTATGGGCACACCTAAATTACAAATGGCCGGCCGGTGCATGAGAATATTTGACCGTGTGCATTTATTTTCTTTCTTTTTACAATAAAGTTCTCATTGTTTAGCAAGTGCGATTTATATAAATATTATATAACAAGTTACAAAATTCTTGCTGTACCTGGATGTACTGTGATTGGTAAATGCGGTAAGTTAATTTTGTTTGTCTTCCTTCATTGCAGAAAAATATCTGCATTGAGACTGTTCTTGATAATTTACTATCATCATGATCTTCCTGCCCTTGTACCATGTTACTTGAGGTCGGCGCAACATGTTTTGTTCTTCCATACCGACCTGTCCCCTCGTCACGCTCTCCCTTTTCTTTCATATCACTCCGCACACAGTCCAACCATCTTTCCTTTGGCCGTCCACTTTTAGTAACATGCGATCCATTCCTCCTCATCACAACCGTTAGTAATTAGCTGGCCGTAACCGGTAAGTAGGGTTGACGGGAGCAAAGCCGCAGGCACAACTAGTACTATTTAAAACTAACTCATTCTACTCGGCTTGGGATAATATGTAAGCAAACTTACTATTAAACTTAATTAACTTACTATACTTTTATGGTGAAATACAAAACTATCTTATGAAAAATTCAAAACTTAATTCGGAAATAAGTGTTTCAATTAGATTAGCTTAACACTATTTCTTTTTGTTAGAAATGATTTTTTATGAATGTTTACAAAGTAACCAAAGATGAGGTTTTAGTTATTTATTTGGAAACTCAGCTGCTTATTACTAATTTACATGAGTTATAATGTTCACCTCACTGTGAATGAACAGCCCAATGCAGTTGCGTCAAAGTTACTAGCATTTTAGTGTCTGCATAAACTGCACCGTGACAGCGAGATGATGACAATTATCTCATAAGCCATAATCAGAGTTTCACGGTATTGATAAAGCTAGGTTAGGTTAAATTAGTTAGCTACACACAAGTGCAGCTATTAAAAGTTAAAAGTATGTAAATATGGCTATATTAATTAGACAAAGGGACAAACAAAACAAAATATTGCGAAATCTAACGTCGTCATGCTTACTCGAAATATATTATATATAATCTTTAATCCTAAGTTTATTATGTTCTTTGTCTCAAGCTCTGCTGAATAAGGTATAGTTCCTCGTTCTTCCAGTAATTGATTTAAGTTAAACACCTAATTTTTTCATGTTTTTAGATGTGCCGCTACACCTGTTTCCGAATCCAGAGACAACTGAAGAGAAATTTAAAACTTGGATTTTGCTGAATTAGCTTAATTGGATCATCACACTATCTATGGCAACAAATGTGTCTGTCATAGACATTTTGAAGAAATTCATAAGTATCTAATTGGTAGACTGTCTAAATTGGCAATTCAACACTACATATCCCAGGTAATATTAATAATTGTTAATTTTATATATATTCGTCAATGCATTGTATTAATCAACTTCAAAAAAATGGAGGCGGTTCTCAAGTTGGAATCTTTTTTTAAATTATTATTTATGTTTCCTGATTACTCAGACGCCTGGATCGATTTGGAAAATTCCTATTTTTTTTTTATACCATCCAGGTAGTCCCATGGTCATCAGGTCAGGATCTGATGATGGAATCTCATGGAAATCGAGGAAACTCCTCCCATATTATAGGCATATATAGCGATTTTGGTATTTTCAACACCAATGCAATGATTTGCATTCAGAAAGTATCATTTGCTCAAATGGAACTAATGAAAAAGATCACAGATGGCCACTGAAACTTCTTAATGATAGATTTGTGACGAGTATAAGATAATATCTCGAATAGTTAACCGACTATGATGAACCAAATACCTATAAATAAACGGTACCATCAATCTGATCTGAAGCTGGAAGTTTGGGTCTGGAACTCCGAAATAAAACAATGTATTCTAATCGTGTTCGGACTTATTGGAATTGTCATGAGATTTACTTTGCCTATAAATAGTTTTCATGGTAATTTGAGGTACCAAAACCAAAAAGTGAAAATAAAAAGTTATTTTTGTTGGAACAAATATTAAATATCGACAATATTTTAATATTATTCTAGATCTGTAAGCACAATCACTTGGTCTTCAACTAAATATAGATATTTAATTATATTTCAGGAAAAGAACTCAACATTGAAGCTATAATTAGCAAGCCGACCGTAGCATCCACATCAAATGATCCACCCCACTTAATAAAAGGAATTATAAATAATCTGATCACTAAAGACCTTAAATTTACCATTAATGGCCAACAATGCATTGAGAAATGGGACCACAATGTGAAGCTATTTAAAATGTGTCCAGGTTATAAAGGCGTAAAACTAGTGCGTAAGCTCCACCAAGCCATGTGTTGCCGGAATTAATCCCGAAAATTAGGGTTAAGATTGTAATCAAGTATTCAGTCAATCAGTTTGAGCAACCCTTGGACTTATGGCAGGTATGCATGTTACTATTATTCATTAATTATTGTTTGAAAGTTACAGTTTTTCATTTGCTATTTTTCGCTAATTTCAGAATCAATCGTGACAATATTGATTCTGACAGTTTGTATACTCTACACATGGCAGGAATATTACTGATTGCAGTATGTTCTTAGCACAAACAAAGATGCTGTCATCTTCTTTACACAATCCGTAAATGTCGAATTTCAGTTGTGTTAATCTATTTTTTTCTCATTTGCAGGATGTGGAGTCCTTGAAAAAGAAAGTACCGCCGCAGCAGATCTACACATGTCCTTCGATGATTTATATGACAGCATAACTGGCAGTTTCAGCGCGATTCTAGGAGAAGAAAATATAGGACTGTGTGACCCCAACCTCACCTGACCACAATTTATGGAATAGTTCCATTCCCAGGTAGACACTGGAACTCCAAAATAAAGCAATGTATTCTAGTCGTGTTTGGGCTTATTGGAATCGTCATGAGATTTACTTTGCCTATAAATAGTTTTCATGATAATGTGAGGTACCAAAACCAAAAAGTGATACATAAAACAGTTTTCAAACAGTCTTCCAAAAAAAAATCGTTGAAAAACGAAAAACAATAGGTACTAAAGACACCTAATTCGGAAAAGAAAGTAATTTTTCACTTTGTAGTGATGTTTTGTTGTGGAAGTCAGTTTGATTTTTTTGTTAATTTTTTTTTTTGTCATAACAAATAATAAATATCGACAATATTTTAATATTATTCTTGATCTGCAAGCATAATCACTTGGTCTACAACTAAATATAGATATTTAATTATGTTTCAGGAAAAGAACTCAACATTGAAGCTATAATAAGCAAGCTGACCCTAGCTTCCACATCAAATGATCCACCCCATCTACTAAAAGGGAAAACCTTAAATTTACCACTAACGGCCAAAAATGCATTGCGAAATGGGACCACAATGTGAAGCTGTATAAAAAGTGACCAGGTTATAAAAGCGTAAAGCTAGTGCTTAAGCTAATCTTACCACGAGCTGCCGGAATTAATCCCGAGAATGAGGGTTAACATTGTAATCAAGTATTCAGTCAATCAGTTGGAGTAACCCATGGACTTATGGCCGGTAAGCAGTTTACTATTATTAATTAATCATTGTTTGAAAGTTACTGTTTTTCATTTGCTATCTATCAGTTTCAATCGTGACATTATCAGTCAGTTTGTATAGTCTACACTTGGCAGACATATTACTGATTGCAATATGTTCTTGTCTGCACAAACAAAAATGCTGTTGTCTATCTTCTTTACACGATCCGTAAATGCCGAATTTCAGTTGTGTTAATAAATTTTTTCTCATTTGCAGGATGTGGAGTCCTTGAAAAAGAAGGAAAGTACCGCCGCAGCAGATCTACTCATCTCCTTCATCGTTATTTGACAGCATAACTGGCAGTTTCAGCGCGATAATTGGATAAAAATTTACAGAACTGTGTGACCCCAACCTCACCTCATCACAATTTGTGGAACTATAATCTACCTATACTGAAAACCATGAAATTTAGTGACGCCAATAACCAAGGAATAATGTCTTCGTTGTCAACTTTCGTTGTCATTTACTTTAGTCTATAATATTAGTAAAATTAATTTCAATAATGTTTTATCAAAAACAGAACTTGTACGGATAGACTCTTTTAGAGTTTGGACCTGTTTCCACTGCATCTTGATTGAAATTGTAAAGAGTTAATACATATGGTATGAGTTCCCAAGGGACAAACCTGCAGGAATTAGGATTTTTGATGAAACATTATTAAAATTAATTATTATAGTTAATTAATAATTATACACAGAGTCAGGCATTTCAGAATGTGTGAGTCCAGCCTTAGGCTGGCCTCAAATAATCTGAATTCCTCTCTGAATTCAGAGTCGGAATTCATAATCTGAAAAATTCAGAATGTGTGTGGGAGGGACATAGTGAAATTGTATGCTTTGCCGTTGCCGGGTTTCCTTAATTAATTATATGAATTCCGAGTCTGGATTCAGATAGCAATTCAGAATGTGTAAGAGGGCCCTTAGAGTTTAGGCCTCTAACTCACATTCTGAATTCCTCTCTGAATCCAGACTCAGAATTCATAATCTGAATGCCGGCAATGAATAATCTGAAAAAATCAGAATGTGTGTGGGGCATAGTGAAATTGTATGCGTTGCCGGGTTTTCTTAATTAATAATATTAATTCCGAGTCTAGATTCAGAGAGGAATTCAGAATGTGTAAGAGGGCCCTTAGAGTTTAGGCCTCTAACTCACATTCTGAATTCCTCTCTGAATCCAGACTCAGAATTCATAATCTGAATGCCGGCAATGAATAATCTGAAAAAATCAGAATGTGTGTGGGGCATAGTGAAATTGTATGCGTTGCCGGGCTTTCTTAATTAATAATATTAATTCCGAGTATGAACGCCTCTCTCTCTCTCATCATCATCACATTCTGAATCCCATTCAGATTATGAATTCGAACTCTGAATTCAGAGAGAAATTCAGAATGTGTGAGTCCAGCCTTAGATCTGTTTCCAATGCATCTTTAATCTACAGGAATAAGGGTTTTTGATAAAACGTTATTTAAAATATAATACCAAAAAAAATAAACAACAGGGTTGCATTTTTGTAAAACCAAAATTTTACTTTTCTGCTTTGCGCTGATACTAAAAACCTCATTTTGCTTGAATTTATTTATTCTGTAAATTTAAAAAAATAAATATACAAAAATTGTAATTGTTTTTTCATTTCTATTAAATTCTACCAACCAAAACAACAAACCCATACATATACAGGCATGAATATACACACATGCATACACATACATGTACACACACATATTCATCCATACATTCACACACACTCACACATACATATGTAGTTCCCCTAAACGGTTTATAGATGGTGCTGTACAAGCGCTGCGTTTGAACCCCAAAAAAAAGGCTGAGTTGCCTATCTATACCCAGTATATAATAGTAATCTTTGCATGTGACGACACGCAATCACACGCGAGAACACCCAGTCGGTTTGGATCAGCGTGTTTCCGGTAGAGGGGGAAAACACGCCACCCGACGCTTCGCACACAGTGTGTCTCTAGTAACACCCGACAACGCGCGTCAGTCATGATCAGTGGTGCCTACTTAGGGAAATTTACCCTAATTTTGAGTTAAGTTTCATCAGCACGGTCATTTTTAGGGTACAAACTCGGTGAGGGTAATTTTTATATTTATGCTTTAATAGAAATGATTAGCTTATTTGAGTCAAATTTGTAATGATGGACTTAAGTTTAAATATTTCCTTTGAACCCGCAATTTTCGGTTTTTATTAGACAAGTATTTAGTATGGTACAAATCCCTAAATACCCAGATATTTTTTAATGGTTTTAAATATTCTTATAGTAAAACTGGTCTGTAATAATATTATAGATTGTAATGTTTCGTCTTATGTATGAACTTGCATGAAATGTATCAAATATAGATGGTACGGCGAGGGAAAGCATATTAAAAACAAAAAGAGATTTTTTTCATTAAACTTAAAATCTAGGGTAAATTGAGAGCAGACTTGGGATAAAACAAAAACGAGACCTGGCAATACTAGCGAAGCGTGTTGTAGAGTCCGTCCAACGAAAAAAGTCCCGCGGAAATACATGGAACTAACAAGATTTGGAGCACGGTTGGCGCAGTGGTTGAGCGATTGACTGCTGCGCTGCGTGTCGCGGGTTCGATTCCCGCACGGAACAAATATTTGTATGACCTACAGATAGTTGTTCCGGCTCTGGGTGTTTGTGTATGTGAGTTTATATGTTTGTAAACGCACCCACGATACAGGAAGAAATTCCTAGTGTGGGGCAACGTTTTAAAAAAAAAAAAAAAAGATTTGTTAGAGCACAGCGTACAGCCGCATAGAAACTAGCGCCGCGTCTACGGGACTTCTTTCGTTGGACGGACTCTAGCATCACGTGGGTTGTTGCCTTAGATAAAGTACCTATAGATTAAGCCTTAAAATGAGCTTGATTGATAGAGCGAGATGGCTAATTGGCAGCTCCATGTAAATAATAAGGACAAAAGACTATTTTTTGTCTTTGTCACCGTGGCCGGTTTCTGTTGTTTGTCAAACTCTAATACAATGGCAGGTTTGACAAACAAACTCGGTTTTGTTTGATTTTCTATGATTTCGTGGTATTATGTGTTAATTGAGACAAGGAATTTGGGTTATTTATAGATAATAAGTGTCAGTGCGATGGTGGGTTGTAGTGTTCTTGTTCTTGTTGTAACACCAGAACTAACTATTGCTGTCTCATGTGCGGCCACGCCAGTGCTTAATCTATAGGTACTTTATCTAAGGTTGTTGCATATGTGCACGGTACGCGTCGGGTGTCGACCACAGATGACTATATAGTCGACACGTCGGGTGGCGTGGGGTCGGGTCGGGTGTTAATAATGTGTTTCCACCTTAATTAGACCATTCATACAGAATTATCAGTTACTTTATCGATATTTGCAAAAAAGATTCTGTAATAAGTAGTTATAGAATAACAGACTGTAGAAATGATGATCAGAGCAAAAATCATAAGACATTCAATTATGTTGAACTATTATTTAGCCAATCAAATTCAAATGATAAATAAACACATTTGTTTTATATAAAATTAAAATACGGTGTTTTCCTCTAAAAAACCGGTTTTTTAAATTATGTCGTTGCAACATTACCAATTCTATCTATAGTCTATGTTGCTATTTCTAGTCTTCCTTTTGGTTTTGTGATTGTCAGTTGTCTATGTTTTGTCTTCTTTTTGCTTGCTATGTGATCGACGATCGACGCGCGTCTACAGAAAGTGAAAATACAGTTCTCGAAATTCGTTTTTAAATAAATAGTTTGTGCAAGATGGTTGACCAAATTGAAATGGCTTTAGATGATATCATAAAAGCAAACAAGAAAACACCCAGAGGTGGAGGAGGCGCTGGAAGAAAATTCAATGCAACCAGAAAACCTGGGGGTGGCCGTGGAGGATCTGGTGCCGGTGGTGGATTTAGAAATGGCCGCGCGGGTGGCGTATCACGCGGAAGAGCCCGTGGCGGTATATCTAAAGCATCAAATTACACAAGGGTAAATTATTACTTAGATGGTTGTTCAAATTACAAATGGCGGACAAACGTGGTGAAATGACGCATCTTGTGAATTATTACGCTCAAATATATGGACGATCAAGTTGCAATGATGACTCAGTTATCTGTTTGGCCATCTTGTATGTCGCTGCAGTTTAACACTGCATATCGTATTTTCGCTAACCTAGATCTTAAGATCTAAATTTGGCTTTGAGAAAGCATTCTCGTGTTAAATACGCATTTGTCTTATTGTACAATGTTTAGACTGGAATATTTTCGCCTGAAAAATAACACTCCAGATGTTTGGTATCAAAAGCTATCGAAACGCATCAAACAATAACAACACTTCAGATGTCATCTTTTGGGGATCCCTGTGATTAAACCTAAGTATTGATTTAGAGGAAGTGCCAAGATAAACTGGTGGGAATTTGTCACCGTGTTGTCTTCATCATGGAGTCTTATATGGCTCTGAGCTGCAGGCATGGGAGACAAGGAAGTCTGCTGTGGTGTTCATTCCTGACTTGATCGATTTGCAAGATGCAGTACTAAATCAACGCGAGTGTGTGCCAGTCAGTGTTAAAATAAAAACTCATTAAAATGTGGGACAAATGAATCCAGTTGTAATGCTTTGAGCAATTTAAAAAATCCATTTGTTTATTTTGTCAATATTGTTTTGTTATCATATTGTAAAATTTCTGTATTGTTACGAAAATGTAGCAGTCTATGTATCTAATTTGTATGCCACACTATTACACTTAGGTGTAATCATGTTCGATGAGGCATCGAGCTGCCAATCGGCAAGCTCTTTGAAGGACCAACTATTTCAGGGTGATGTTAACAGCGCATGGAAACATGACATGTTCAATGATTTTGGGGGAATGAAGATACAGAGAAATGCCATGCCGTCTATCACTACTGGTCCTACTAAGTTGTTAGTATCCAATCTGGACTTTGGAGTCTCTGATTCAGACATACAGGAGCTGTTTTCAGAATTTGGCATTCTGAAAAGTGCAGCTGTACATTATGATAGATCTGGAAGATCTTTAGGTAAGCATTGCTCATTAAATGTGTCTATTTGTTTCAAGATGCTAAATAAAAAAAGTGACTATAACCAATCTGTAACTTTTTTAGGTACTGCTGATGTAGTGTTTGATAGAAAAGCTGATGCTTTGAAAGCCATGAAACAATATAACGGGGTGCCACTTGATGGGAGAGCTATGAACATACAATTAGCAACATCTGAAATCAGCACCTTTAGAACTGAAGAAAGAAGCCGTATTGGTGGTGGCAGCAGTGGCGGTGGTGGTGGCCCAATGAGGAGAAACATGAATAGAGGTAATTATCATTTGTTTGTGTCATTAAGTTTTTAGTAAGCTAATGTTTTTTTCAATGCTTTTTGTTTTCTGGAAAAGAATAGGGTTATTTTCTTCAAGTGCAGTAACTGTCTAGCTAGCTCATAGTCTATTAATTTCATCAGGCATTTCCTAGTCTGGGTAGACTGAATTGTTAAATAGATGCTAATCATTATTTAATAATAACATCAAAGATTTATATGGCAACACTAACACAATTGTTTTTTCAGGTGGTGCAAACAGAAGTCAAGGTGGTGGTGGACCACGAGGCAATGCACGCCGTGGTGGTGGCGGCGGTCGCGGCGGAGCCGGTGGTGCAGGTCGTGGGAAGCGGCCCGTGCCCACTGCTGAACAGTTGGATGCAGAGCTTGATGCCTATGTCAAAGAAATCAAGTGAAAAATTAAATATTATAAGTGTAGTGCAAAAGACACTAATTAAGTTTAGAATAATATTGACATCATATATTTTATGATCTGACAAAAATCTATGATTACAAATATCAGATAACTGATAACAATAAAATTGTGGTGTTGATTCAATGTTAAATGATTTAATAAACACACGACTTTGGTACACATTGTCAAATTGTTACTTCTATGTCTATAGTCCATCAATCACCCTACTTTGTAACCTAGCTTAAATATTCCTTTGGTAATTTAAGTTCTGTGTAATACTGTTCCATTCTTTTGCAAGGATGCCTTGATTTTGTTGTTTGTCAAATGCAAGCCAGCTGTTCACACATATCTGACAAGCTGACGACTACATAATGGTAATAAGAATTCAGATTTGGTTAGTCTATAAATACAGGCCCAGTTTTATGATCCATAGTTAACTCATCTAATTATTTAAAACAGATAACCAAAGTTCTGTAAAATAGTCTTTGTTAGCCTAAAAAACGGTCAATTCAACTCTCCAAAGTATTTGACCGCTAGGCAAGGTTAACAGACTACGGATCTGAAACTGGGCTTAAGTTGCAGCCAATTAATACCATAAACTACAACCACCCAAATTAAACAAAATATATTCAGTTGAATGAATAATGAATCAAATAATAATATATCAAATAATCTTGGTGTTACAATAAAGTGTATTTAACTAATTATTATAAAATAAAGTCCTCCGCCGCGTCTGTACGCGATAAACTCATAAACTACTGAATGGCTTTTCATGAATAGAAAGACTAAGAAATGAGAGGAAGACTTTGTGTATAATTTGTCACGAGCGAAGCCGGGCCAGTCGCTAGTGTAATAAATAAATACAGTAGATTCTCACTAATCTGGCACTATTTAAAACCCTGCCGGATTATTATTAATTACTGGATTACAATCCAGTAATCCATAAAAGAGAAATTAAATAAAGCTATTCTTTTATACCAATATAATAAATCCATAGAAAAATCGTTTTTGTACATCGAAAATATTTCCCAAAAAAATACACACGGTGTTAAAGGATAGCCCAGTTTCCAGCATTCTTGGTATTGTTGTCTGTTTAGCTGTGCACGCATCACGTAAAATGTACGAAACCAATGTAGATGACTATAAACATAATATAAATTGTGCGTAAAGGTGCTCCCACACGGCTGTTAAAAATGTTTACAAACATTAGTAAACATTTTCTAAACGAACATTTGATCACTAGTATAAGAAAGTGTTTTCATGTTATGTAATGTTAGCAAACACAAAATTAACAAATTATAACAAGTGATTGCATCCAGTTACATCGCTTTTTCATATGTAAACATTTTCCTTCAGAGCACTCGAAACATCTAACAATTTCTAACAGAATGTAACAAATCCTAACATTTTCACACACATCGCTATCAGTTCACTATCAAAAGTTATATGAATTTAAAATGTTCAGGAAGTAAAATATCACAACACATGCAATTCTGATACTGTGATGGCGTTGTGCATTTGACGTCATTTTCTGAATGGCGGTTAGAACAATGACCCTTGAATAAATATTGGTAGGTAGGGAATGTCGGTAGGTAAGTTTAGGGTGTAGGTATGTAGGGTAGGGTAGGCAGGTGACGAGAGCGAAGCCGCGGGCACATCTAGTAAGGAAATATTTAGGGAACACTGGAGAAGACGCGGGCGGAGGCCAGGTGTGCTGGATTACTCTGTAAATAAAGACATATGTGGACGTCAGCTTTATGCGCGAAGCCATGGATGATTACGATAAGCTGATGACTAAACATGAAAGCTTTCACTCATTGCACGACATTACAGGGCAACTACACAAAACAGTACCTATTCAAATGGGTCTATCCCACTAGTCCCATTGGCCCAGTCCCACCATGGGACAAGTGGGATAATATATCCCACTTGTCCCATGGGACAATGTCCTTACGATATGAAATTTGTTATCATTGCTTTATGAGGAACTGGTAAAGAACTTCAAACAAGTAAGACAGGCCCATTTCTGAATTGAGTATTTGGGGTTATAGTACATTACTGTAGCGGCCAGCAAAAGAGGCATTGATGGACGAACGTGTAAATGTGGGCCGAGGCACACGAGTCCATCAATAGCCGCGTCCTGACATAATAGTAATCTTTGGTACTGACTGAGCGAGCAGCCTCACGGCAAATCCTCGGTCAGTCAGGACGTGCCTCAGCCAAGGCAAACGCAGGCGCAGCCTCGCCCGCGAGCGTGCCGCGGCCCGAGCCGGACGTTGTCGGTTTTTGTCGACGTTCAAAAGCATAAACATCATAATGGCGGGACCAACTCTTGTAATTGAAAGATTCTACCACGTATATTTAGCACCCATTTAGTTCTATTTTGTACCTATCCTGAAATTTTTGTACGTCACACGGCTTAAGCGGCAATTCACGATAACACTGGTCCCGCCATTATGATGCGTCATAATGGCGAGACCATGCCTGTACTACAAAACTACAAGTAATTACATAATTATGATTAAACCAGTATCTAGTACCGGATTTAGTACCTCCAAAAATCAAAATAGAACTAAATGGGTGCTAAATATACGTGGTAGAATCTTTCAATTACAAGAGTTGGTCCCGCCATTATGATGTTTATCAATATTCGACCCGACTTCATCACTGAGTAGCGTAAAACTTTCCAGAATGAAATAGTGAATACCGCAAATTAGAGGATTCACCTCTAATCTGCGGTTTTAGAGGAGATTAGAGGTGAATACATACGATTTTTTTCTAATTCCGAAAGAGATTTTTTTAAATTTTTTTATTAATGGTTCACAAATCGGGCAATACGATTGCAATTACAATTGATACAATAAACTTACAGAATATCCTAAACTGCATGCCTTAAAATAGTGAACACAGCATGCATTATTAATAAATTTACAATTTTACTTTCAATTTACAAACAATATACAATATAAAATTAAGTAAACCTAATCATCATGAACCTATTTGACTACTTATTTATTAATATTTGAGTTGCTATGCAAGCTCTTCTTTATTCTAATTTTGGCTGACGCCAAGTTAACAGAAAAGATGTCAAATCGCTGCCGCACCCCATTGTAACTGGAAATCATTCTGTAAAAACATAATGTCGAACATAGAACCTCCTCCTTTTTGGTAAGTCGGTTAAAAAGGAGCATGTTGTTTTAAGTTGGTTCTACAATGAGGCATCACAAATGTACGCCGATTGCATAAACGACTATTCTGACGTGGAACAGCGAGTTGAACTCTCTCCAGCAAGCTTTCACAATCTACGTGTGCATTTACTAATTTATATAGGTACATAATATCCGCAGCTTTTCTTCTAGAACCTAAAGTCGACATTTTGAAGTGCTCCAATCGCGACTCATAGGATTTGAGGTTCTTACATTGGTTATTTACATATGCTAGTTGGTACAGAAAACGTTTTTGGACTCGCTCTAATTTACTGGAGTAAACATCATAAGTAGGATTCCATACTGGACTTCCATACTCCAACACACTACGAACGATGCAGTTAAAAACTGGAATTGTGACACTAGCATCCCTAAATGCTTTGAGTTGTCTCGATATGAAACCAGCCAGACGCGAAGCTTTCAGAACTATGTTATCTATATGGTATCTAAACTTAAATTGGCAATCCATAATTACACCTAAATCGCGAATCCACGACACTGCTTCCAGAGGTACATTATTAATTGAGTAAGTTGCGTTAGTGGGATGTCTTTTTCTAGTAAATTTGATATGCTTACATTTACTTACATTCAAAATCATGTGGTTCTCAGTGCACCATTTTGACACTTTATCAATTTCCTTTTGTAGTTTTACTATGTCTTCAACACCGTCTACTATTTGGTACACTTTTAGGTCGTCAGCATACATGTTAAATTTACACTCCATTTTACTTGCCAAATCATTAATAAAGATTAAGAACAACAAGGGCCCCATGTGAGATCCCTGTGGTACTCCGGACGGTATAATATTTGTCTGAGATTTAAAACCTTGAACAACTACCATTTGTGACCGATTTTTCAAATAAGATTCCTGAATACCCATGCCCATTATCTTATTCAGAAGCATAATATTATTGTGATCAATGAGGTCAAATGCCTTACTGAAGTAAAAGAAATAAACAAGGAGTGTGCACGCAAGGATCCAGGAACGAACTATACGATTCCCCGTGGCTCTAACGCGCGCTCGTATCGGATACTTTCGCAATTCGCACCCGCAGTGGTACTCAAATAGATAATATTTTTCTAACTTCAGTTGGGAACTTGGATTTTATAACTCCTTCAGTTACCAGTTAGTCCTTATTTAGTTTAAGTCAAGAGTGAATAGATTACATCTAGGCAAGCGTGCTTCACCAGTTCACCGTAGACCACATCATCGCTTACCATCAGGCGAGATAGTGGTCAAACGCGAGAATATAGATTAAAAAAAAAACATCCTGGTCCCATTTTTAGACTTTGTGAGCCGCTGAAACCGTTCTAATGTTCATGTAACAACAACAATATCCTCTTTTTAGTCCGCATTATTGTGCAACTTCGGAACCCTATTACTGCGCGTGGCCGTCGGGTGTCGAAGCACTTGGCCGGTTTTTTTACCCGTCTGCCGAAGGTGGGTAATGTGTTTATCAGTCTATGTATGTATGTAAGTATGTATGTATGTTTGTTCCTATGTGGCGTTCTAGAGACCAAACGCGTGGGCCGATTTTGATGGTTCTTACGTTAATCGATTCGTCTTAACCCCGCGAGTGTCACTGGCTACATGAAAATTGGAAAATAGGAAAATGGCGGTCCTTGGGCGCCATATTGTGGAGGACCAAATATTTTTTTTCTTCCAAACCTATCGTGTGGGGTATCATAATACAGGATTATAAGAGGTGATTTCAAAAATATTTATCACTTATATGTTTAAATGTACCTAATTAAAAAAAAAAATAACTAAACAGTTATAAATAAAAAAGTTAATTAAAAAAATCAAAAAACCCGACTGCTTGAAAAGCGAACTAAAAAGACGTAAACAAGGAGAAAATCATGCTGTGCAGTCGGAGGATACGTCTGGTTTTGGTCAGCCAGCTCGCGAATTTAATAAAAAAACATCCTTATAAATTTGCGACTAAAAATATTCGCGCCTCGACTGAGAGTACGAAAATCTTTATTGTTAAATTTAATTGTATAAAAAATCCACATTCGGATAAAAAGTTTAATTAAAAATAGTTTTGAAAAACGAATATAACCTACTTTTGTATCGACCAGCGATCTAGTTAAATTTTAGAACACAAAAGCTGCTATTGAGAATAACTATGATAGTGAGAAGATATTCTCTCGCAGTCTTTTTTGTAGTTAATAAAATGAGTACTTTAATCATGTAGTACATTTTTATAATAAATGTAAGTAGCTAAGTACATAAGTAAGTAGATAGCAAGTAAGTATTTTTTTCTTTGGTAGGTACCATTTTTTTGCGTTAACCGTATAGTTCGGACGGGGTACATTTTGGGGCTTGACAAGCATACCTCCGCTGGCTCAGCCGCGGTTCATTTTGGACCCCAGATTTACGTCATACGACATCCTAATTAATAACTTAATTATTGATTAAGATACCTAACGAATCTTATGTGGGGGCTTTAATTAAAATAGTTGGATAAAAAGCTTACATGTTAGGGCAAATATTTTATTTTAGATTAAGTGCGCAAGTTTATTAATTTACATTTGTTAAAAACAAGTGTAATAATACGATAATCGCCATTTTGATGACAGTGGTGGTCGAAGCTAAAAAACATAAAAATGCAGATTTTGGACACCCTAACTCCACGACAGGGGTAAAGGTTTGCTAATTGTTTAATTATTGGTCGAATTCATCCATATTTCAAAATAAATAATTAGTGGTAATGAAGTTATTTGTTATTCAAAGTCGAAGTTAGGCGCCAATCGTGTTTGTTTACATTTTTATTTTACACAAATGTCACCCTTCCACATGTAAAATTGATTACAAATATGACAATTATGTCTCTAAATATAATAAACAACAAGAAGAAGCCCTGATTTTAACGTAATTAACAAACACCAGTCCAATAATACGTAAAATTCATTACCACTACTTTATTTTTGTTAAATTTCCAATTCGTCAAGTAGATTGTTTTTTTTTAATGTAATAGTTGTGTGGCAAAACGATTTTAGCAATCGATTTTATTTATGCTATCCACTCGATTAATGAGCGATTATCCCAAATCGATTCTTAAAAATAGAATAATCCTGTTTTAGGCATAAAATACAATTAGTACTTAAATTATTACTATTAATTATTTCTTAAAGTAATCTTAATAGATTTTTGGACATTATTTGACTACAACCAACTAAACAATTTCATCGAACCGTGGATAATTTCGCGCCGAATTATCTATCCGATTCAAAATTCAAATTCGGAATGCGTTCGCTATTCAAAACTATTTTGTATAAAAATAATAATGATTGAGTCTTTTAATATTTGATAGTCTCAGAAGTATACAGAGTGCCTAGTATATTTTTATGTAAGTTTGTAACGCAAGTGTAGATAAATTTAGTTTCGGGGAACCAACGATTTTGTGATTATTCGTTATATTGCAATGAGTGTCGTACTGGCCCAGTGGCTAAAGGCCTCGCCTTGCCTGAGATCATGGGTTCAAATCTGGACAAATACCAATGATTTCCATTTTCAAATTCATAAATGTACTTTCTAAGTATATTTTAGAAATCGTTGACAACGGTGAATGAAAACATCATGAAGAAACCTGGTCTTATAGTCTCAAATCGCCAACCCGCATTGAGCAAGCGTAGTGATGAATGTTCGTGCCTTCTCTGTATGAGAAGAGGCCTTTGCCTTGCAGTGGGACAATTATAGGCTGGTATTATTATTATAATTATATATTGAATAATGAGTTGAGAGTATGGTATGGTTAGGTTTTGAATTCGGTCGAGTTTGTTGTAATGTTATGAAAATTGGTTATTCTATACATACTTTTAAAATTTAATTTTTATTCATTTTAAGAACATAAGTTTGGTTTGTATTTACATCTGCATTCCCCGAAAACTATTAATATCAATAACCTTGTGCGTATCTTCTTGCGCGGTTCCTTTCCAAGCGAGTTATGGCATGGTTGTCAACCAACTAAGCTGAAAATCATCTAGAAGCATGAAATTTGGCAGAAAGGTTCCTCAAGTGACGTAAGTGTGCAGTAAGAAAGGATTTTTGGAAATTGCATCCCTAAGGGGGTAAAAAGGGGTTTGAAAGATTGTATGAAAAATCTAATTCCTTCGGCCATAATTCTTGAAACTTAGCTTTTGCTAAGTTTCAAGAATTATGGCCGATATTATTCTTATTCTAAGTAAACAATATAGGTTGCCATTATTAGTTTTTCGAAACTCCCAAATGACGATTTAGGGGATGTTGAAGTTTGTATGGAAGAATCTGATTTCTTGGGTCAATCAACATGAAACTTGGCACAAATACCAACCTAAATAAACAATAAAGGATTTCATTATTAGTTTTTCGAAACTACCCCCAAAAGATGATTTAGGGAGTGTTAAATTATTTTTGAAATATCGTATATTTAAAAAAAAAATTAACACCCCATAAATCACATATTAAATATTTCTTTGGTTAATAAATTTGAAAATTTACATAAATACCCATCCTAAGTGAACCATAAAGGTTTTCATTATTAGTTTTACTTATCTAGTCCCAAAATACGATTTTTGGGAAGTTAAAGTGCTTTGAAGAATTTTATTTCCCGGGTTAATAAATTTGAAATTTGGCACAAATACCAACCTAAGGAAACAATAAAGGTGGTCATTATACATTTTTCGAAACTAACTCAAGCTAAGAATCTTACTGGACAGGGTTTCGTTTTTACGTGGTTTTCTTGGGAAGCACTAAGGCACGATTTTGCGGCAATTCAACCTTTAAGGAAGTGAAAAGGGTAAAAATTAGTTTGTATGTAAAATCAAATTCTTTGGGGATAAAGTTGATGATCAAAATTTACATAAAACATTTTGAAAACTCCCTCCCAGATTGGGTTTAGGGGTGTTAAAGTTTTTTTTGAGGCAACTCTCTGCGCAATCTGACTAACATAAAATGATAAATAAAAAAAATTAATTCAAAAAATCTAAAAACCCGACTGCTTTGCAGTCGGAGCATACATCTGGTTTTCGTCAGCTAGCCCGCGAATATGTATCCTCCGACTGCACAGCAAGATTTTCTCCTTGTTTAAGTCTTTTTATTTCGCTTTTAAAGCAGTCGGGTTTTTAGATTTTTTGAATTAACTATTTTTAATTATAACTTTTTAGTTATCTGTTTTTAAGATTTAGGTACATTTAAACATATATGTTTTATATTTTCGAAATCACCTCTTAAAGCCCTTTATTTTGATACCCCACACGATAGGTTTGGAAGAAAAAAAATATTTGGGCCCCCACAATATGGCGCCTAAGAACCGCCATTTTCCTATTTTACAATTTTAATGTAGCCAGTGACACTCGCGGGGTTAAGACGAATCGATTGACGTAAGAACCATCAAAATCGGCCCACGCGTTTGGTCTCTAGAACGCCATATAGGAACAAACATACATACATACATACATACATACATACATACATACATACTTACATACATACATACATACATACATACATACATACATACATACATACATACATACATACATAGACTGATAAACACATTACCCTCCTTCGGCAGTCGGGTAAAAAGAGAAGAAAGGAGTGAATAGCATATTTAGGTTGTTCAAAACTAGACCCTCAACGGCGCAAAAAGGGTTGATAAGTTTTTAGGGGAGGATTTTACTTTGTGGCGATAACCTAAAATGTATTATTGTTTAAGTCAAATAACGAATCGTCCCAATCCAATAAACCCACCAACCCCAAACCCAAATCCACGATACCCAGTTTTTAATAGTTTTAATCATATCTTATTTTTGGTTGCCTTTACTAACTGCATATAAGAAAATCATTTATAGGATAAATGAAATCACGCGAACATAGTCGCGGGCGGAGTGCTAGTCATACATAAACATACTCATATTTATACTGGTCATTCTGTATAAAACCGTCTGAAATGATCAATGTAAAACTCTCTTTTATATTAAAATGTGCCCGATAAAATATTTTGAATACCGACTGTATTCCAAATTTGAATTTTGAATTCTTTTACGTTCGGCGAATTCGGCGCGAATTTAGCCACGAATCATATTTTTTTTTCAATTTACTCTTCTGATAACATTATGAAAACATTTATGTATAGTTATTACTATATATTATTACTATAAGTTGTTATTTTATTTTGTGCCTATAAACCAATTTTAATTTTAAAACAATACATTTTTGAAAATCACTTTTTTATTTAAATGAATAATTTTAAATAATCGAAATACACTTAATCGATTAGGCTGAATGCAGTTTTAATCGATTATGAGACGCGTGAATGGACAGCAAAAAAAAAACAACACCAAAGAAATGTCATGTTGCAAGGTTGCATCAAAATTTTAAGCAATTTTTTACCAGATTTTGGCTTGTTTTTTTATGAATTTTTGTATGACAAATTAGGAACATAAGGACGCAAATAAAATAAGTATATCTTTGTGTTGTCCTTTTGCATCTTTTCAGCAAGGGAAAAGGTTGTTTATGTACATATTTTGAGCAAATCTAAATTGTCTACCATTTGGAAAGGTGTAGTAATTCGTATTTTGTACACATTTTGCAGTAGACTGACGCGGTTTAACCGAGCGCAACATGTAAATAAAGATATTTTTTTCAAATTTACTGTGTAAGATAGCTGCGTAAACTTATTTTTCTGAATAAATTCGAATGTTGAAAGTTCAAGTAAATTCCTGAATTTCATGACGTAATTTGCAACAACCTGTCGACTCAGCTGGTGTGTCATGTGTCAAAATCTTGTCGAGCAGAGTGGTTAATGACACCGACTTCCAAAAATAAAGTTATTTTTCACTTTGTAGTTTTCTTATTTGGAAGTAGGCAGTATTTTTTTCCAAATTTTTTTTTTTTTTCACTTTTTGGTTGTACCTACCTAACAGGCAAGTTGTTTAGTAAGGTATCTATACCGCCAGAATAGATTACCCGAATGGCCGAATATCATGAAATTTGAACATAACCGGTGAAATGAGAGATCTGCGTACCCCTTAAGAGGATACTGGCGTGATGTTATGTTATGAAATGGTATAAACAATGAACAGATATGCGATTGCAGCAATCCCGAGAGATTTGCCGTAATTTATTGAAGAGTTCTGTTGTATATCTTCGAAGTTCTTCATCAGATCTTCACCAAATTAAAATGGGACCAATTTCGAAACATACTTTTCCAAACAAAAAAAGAATTTTCAAAATCGGTCCAAAATTGACGGAGATATGCGTGAACAACAACAAAAAAAAAAAAAAAAACAAACAATGTCGAACATAGAACCTCCTTCTTTTTGGTAAGTCGGTTAAAAAATAAAACAAATTACATACTAGTAGGTATATAAAAATATTAATAATAATAGTCTTCCCTTTCGGAGTTTCCAGGTAATCTGAAAAAATAATGTTATCTCTGGGTGCGTTATTGAAGAATTCAAGCAACCAAAAACAGCAGAATATTTTCTGTAATTACTGATCTTTGCCATAATAATTAAGTACTTGTACTTATTTTAAACAAATATTCACAAATCGCACGTTTACTGCACGGTAAAGATTATACTGCTTATAAAACCATCACACCGTTCGTTCAACTTTGTTCGCCACTGCGGTGCGTTCGCGTACTGCAGGGCGTTTAATCTTAGTACAAAAAACTGGGGACAGCAATGGGTACAATGATACAAAATCACGAAGCATATGTAGTCACTGTACAAAATAACTCATAATGTGTTTTTTAATTTTGTTGGATTATAATCGTGATTTTTTTACCAACTTGTTAAACTAGATGGCGCTAAACAAAATCATAATTTGTCAATATTGCCTAGTAGGTAGCATATTACTACTAAAATAGTATATTTTTAACCAACTTCTGTGATATAAAAAATATTTTATGTTATGAATAATTTTTACTGGTTTTATTACATTTATCGCACAGTGTGACATTTTATTATTTTTTGATTAATTAAAACATATAGCAATAACTTTTACAATCATTTTGCAAATTTTCATTAGGGTGGTAAATTTCCCTTGGTGGTTTTATGAACCATAAACTGGTTACCCCAATTTACAAATGTCTGCTGATATCTGACGCTTGCGCCCGGTATTTTGCGATATTTTGTTTATTTTTGTGATCTTTCTGTGTTATTATCACAGGTTATGATCACAGACGACTTAGAGATACTACGTATGTTATGATGTGCATTACAGTTAACGAACATTACAGTTCTATAGAATAAAATTAAACCCTTACATACACACACACACCTACGCACACTCGCACACGCACACACAGCTATATCAAAGGTTTAGTTCTAACTATATAGGTCAGATGGCGCTAGTTTCTTCAAGAACGCAAATGACGCGTTCCACGGAACAAGATTGGTCTCTATTTCAGTATATTGAAATGTACTCTGTGGCGTACTGAGTGTGTACTGAGCTCGAGTCACGTAGGCATGCCTCGCGTTCCGACTGTTTGTATGAAGATAGAATACTGTTAGATATCTTTACCGTGGTTTTGCCTCGCTTGTTCGACGAACGACGGAATTGTTTGGGTCATGGATAAAGAACAGTGCCTTAAATTAATACAATTATATGGCGAATGTAGACTACTTTGGGACGCACAATGTTCTGATTATACTAATAGAGGAATAAGAGAAGATGCGTGGAGAAACATAAACCGGGAAATAAACATTCCAACAGCGGACTTTAAAAAAATTATGGATTCTTTGCAAGGATCTTACAGGAAGGAAAAACTGGCTATAAGCCGCGTTAGGCCCGCGCAGACTGTGTTCGACTTCTCGTTAAACTGAGCGAGTGAGCGCTCGATGCTGGCTCAGCGTCACTGTGGCTCGGCCCAAAGATTACTATTATAGCTCGGCGCGCGCGGCAGCCTCGTGTACGTAGTCGCAGCGGAAAATAGTAGAATTTATTAATTTCAGATAAACAGATAATTTGTGTATGACGTCGTGTAATTGTGTATAGTAAGTACAAATTTGTGTATCCAACCATTGCGGAGCTATTCAACAAAAACTGTTTCCGCTGGAACTACGTCATCCTAGCGGCACTTTCGTTAAAATTCGCAATATTTTTTGTTAATTAAAAAAACAAGAATTAATTAATAATCCTGTAACATTTCAATTAGCATTGATCACCACACACACAAAATAAATTTATTGCCATTTGGTGGACTATAAATTTTTATCACCACCTCCGAACGAAAGTGATAAATTTTTCTTAATCATCTGTCAAAATGTGACATTTGTGACAAAATGGGTGCGCCCGTATTAGCAATTAAGACCCGATTAGTCCCAAATAAACGTCAGGAAATTTTCTCACGCCGCCGGTTTTTTTATTTTGGACAAAATGGCTTTATCGCCCAAACTGCGATGAAATGTGTGACTCAAGCCATGTCACAGTAGGCCGTGCCCGCCGGGCAGCAACAAGAAAGGCATGTCGCGCCTTTAAAATATGTCACATGTTTGACCCGTGCTAGCATTTAAGACAAATTGTAAGACATGACATACTTTATCATGTCTTGTCACAAATGTCTTGGGTATGCCCATGCTCGCTCCGCTGTACCAATCCAATAATGGTACAACACTGGAAATTTTAGGACGTTAGCTCTATATACTGCACGGCCGCTTTTTTGTAGCCATTCAAACTTGGTCGGTTTATCCATGAATTGCGGTAGTTTTGGTATTTTTATTATATCTCTTTAATTATTTAGTGTAATGAGCTGAAATACATGTGAATAGTTGCATTAATACACTAACTATCGCCATATGTTTTACGTTGCATTTCCATTAAAAAGTCGTAAAATCTGTTGCCATACAATATAGTGGTCCAGTCGCCGAAAATTATGCGACTGCTCATTAATTACTAAGAACGCATTCAAGATACTTGGCAGGAAATTGTAGACACTTACAAGATACAAATAAACGTTATAAGTAAGGCTCTAGTGCTCCTATTTTTAGTACTTGGGCCTAATAACCTTATTTTACTTTTACGTGTATATCTTCTGAACTGTATGACTTTTTCAAATTCTGTTTTAACAATCATACACACAAATTCAAAGCAACGTGCGTAAAAAATATCAACTCTGCAATAAGCCGTTTTATATGATTTTCATCAAATAGCCAAACGTCAGCGCAGCGGAAACTTGATTATCTTCGCAGTTTTATGGCACACAAATTTCATTTAAGCATACACATTTACCTCTCGTTTCACACTAATTATTGTTTTTTTTTTCATCTACGTACATAGGAAAATAAAAGTGCCGCTAGGATGACGTAGTTCCAGCGTAAATAGTTTTTGTTGAATAGCTCCCCAATGGTTGTATACACAAATTTTTACTTACTATACACAATTATACGACGTCATACACTAATTATCTGCTTATCTGAAATTAATTAATTCGAATTTTTCCGCTGCGACTAAGTACACGGCAGCCTCATGCAAAAAGAAATATAGACCGAGGCGGCCCCGCGCGGCAAACGTGCAATGCTGCTCGCTCAGTCGGTACGCGGCTGCCTAGTTGTGACCAAGGCTTGTATAGTACTTTTCTCAAACAATGCGCAGAAAATTAAAACTAATTAGTACCTAGCCAGTAACTAATTAGTAGTAGCCAGTGTCACGTATAGAATAGAAGTTCTAGTTTCTTAAGGCCCCAATAAAAGGGCGGTAACTTTATTGGAAGCTTCTACGGAGTTTTGTTGACAACATGTACAAACTCATGTTCTACCGCTGTGTGATAATTGCCCACACTCGTGCACGTTCACTAATAATATTAGAATTTAAAATCACCATTTCTTAACTATTAATATTCAATTTAACACAATTTTAGGTAAATAAAACAGAAGCAACATATATGCCATCACGTTCTCGCCAAAACTCCAACAACAATAATTTGCCCCCGTGTTAGTGTTCATTTGTCTTATTTTTTTCAATAAACAGCTTTCTATTTGCAAGCCAGTTCGAAATTTAAATAAAACCTTTGATATGTTACCTCCTTGGTTGCCATGTGTCGAAGTAAACGATCGTTCCATTTTTAAATTACCTACACGTAATTTATTTGGCCGCTAAACACGACTTATATGGATTTTCATACAACATAACGACATTAAGTAGTATGAAAATCCATATCAGTCGGCTTATGCCGCTGGTCGCATTTATTTGGCCAGTACAACAATTTTGATTTAGCTCGAAGGAGGTTGTCAAAATAATGCTCAAACCTTAGATAAAGTACCTATAGATTAAGCCTTGAAATGAGCTTGATTGATAGAGCGAGATGGCCAATTGTGTAAATAATAAGGACAAAAGATTATTTTTTGTCTTAGTCACCATGGCCGGTTTCTGTTGTTTGTTAAACTCTAATACAATGGCAGGTTTGACAAACTCGGTTTTGTTTGCTTTTCTGTGATTTCGTGGTATTATGTGTTAATTGAGACAAGGAATTTGGGTTATTTATAGATAATAAGTATCAGTGCGATGGTGGGTTGTAGTGTTCTTGTTGTAACACCAGAACTAATTATTGTTGTCTCATGTGCGGCCACGCCAGGGCTTAATCTATAGGTACTTTATCTAAGGCTCAAACCAAGCATGTTTGAGAAAAGAACGCATCATTCAGAAATCCCATATTGATGCATATTTTAGGGCTAGCATCCTTTTTGTGAGGACACGAATTGTCCAGACTTAATACTGCCTACCTACCATTTACGAAATGGTTCATAAGAGCCTATGCAGAGTTGAAGCGAATTTATAAAAATTGTAGCATATAGACCCAGGGCCTGATTAACCCTTAGGCTAATTAGGCTGCAGCCTAGGGCGCGAGGATCGGCGGGGCGCGGGCGCGCTGAAATCGTGTCTTCGCATGCACTATTAATCTAGCACCATTGCATCTACCCTACATATTACAACTAGACCGAGACAAAACACTAAAACTAAATGCGCTGTGAACTGAAAAAGCTTGGGACTCCCTGATTTTAACAATAAATTTCAGTTCATACACACGTAACAGTTAACAGTTCTGGAAGCATTAAGCTCTATTTGCGAAGATGAATATTAAAGTAAAGAGAATATTACAAAAATTAAAACTCTAGAAATTACAATAATGTTGTGCTTTTGGAACTCTGTGCTCGTTAAGTTTCCAATCGTTAGTGCACAGCTACAAGCAAGTTCTGTTGATTTATCTAACGTTGTTACTCTTTATGAGACATTACATGCTTATCTTGATAAGTTGCGTGACGAAAAAGAGTTTAAAATTTTGAATCAGGGGCAATCAAGAGATGCGAAGTGACCACATACACAAAAGATGTAAGAAGAGGAAAGAAACTAAAATTTCATTTTGATGAAGTTAAAACGGGGCACATTGAGTTAGAGACGATATTTCATCGTTAATAATGATTATGCAGCTATTGATTGTCTTAGGGCCGGTTTCTGAAGTCGATGTCACATCTCAAATCTGCTGACAATTAGAAACAAATTAGCCAGGCCTCAGTTGACAGTGGGTTTCTCAAAACTGCATCATCGAAAAGTTACGTAATAGCTTGTTACATTAAATAATCGGCATTAATTTATTTCGGTTGGCTACCCTAGCTGGTATTCATTCACTTAATTCACTACTATAACGTAATCAGTAACTTTATATAGTATTTTATCGAACCTTCCTCGCGCTAATACGCGTGAGAAGAATGCGTCCATTTGGCGCAGTTTTTAATATCTGACACCGAGGCCGAGCATTCTATTTCTGCCAGAACCAAAAGGAACCCAAAGGATTTGTTGCAGTTAATAAAAAGTTTTAATATTTCATGCATGTTCCCGAATGTGGAGAAAATATATTAAGAATTTTACACTATACTCCATTTGCGATAACATTAGACGTTTAAATTAGCCCATTTTACAGCCCGTTCAACCGATTTTGAATTCTATTGCGTTGGTGATACGACAAATGGTAGCTGTAGTAAACATTTGGTTTTGGTAACAGGTTTATGCGTTTTATGTCAACCTTATGTTTACGGGATAGAACTCAAAATCGGTTGAACGGACTGTAAAAAGATTTGGAAACATGTATAATGTTATTTCAAATGGAGTTTAGTAAATAAAGTAAAAACTAATATACTACTTTTTAGACCGACCGTAACACACCTGGCGGGGGCGCGTCCTCATAATTAGCCTAGGGCGGTCAGAACTCTTAATCAGTCGCTGTATAGACCTCTTATCTATAAAACGTATATTTCTATTCAGATACGGCAGGTCGAATGCCAGTGCCTTTATCATTCGGACCAATCGGAAAGCGCGCACCAATCGGGGAGATGTCTGTTTTATAAGACAAGAAGCGTAAAACTCAGGGGTCCACCTGGCTCATTGGATGATGTCAGGAGTACGTATGGCGATGAGACGTAGGAATCGGGACTTTCAAAAATTAAAAAAAAGGATTGCAGTGTTGAAAACGGAACCTGTTCAAATGCAAGAAATCGGTGTAATCAGGTGATACGCAATGCCAAACGCCGCCATATTCTCGAATACATATCTTCTCCGGCTGAAATCTGGAAATTATTTGGAACTCTTGGTATCGGTAGTCCAAGTCATGAGGATTTCCTGAAACAATTGGTTTGGATGATATCAACCGTCATTTTATTACAACCAAATTATATAAATGGGTAAGGGCATTTGGCTGCCCAAATTGTATTTGGGCACCCAAATGATATATCAGACGGTTGATTATATTACCGGACTACCCGGTCCTTTTATAGAACATTTCCACTTTTCTCCGGTCACCTTGAATCAAATCAGATAGATTATCTTATCCATTAAATCCAAGGCCGTGGGTTTTGACGGCATCAGTCGTTATATTTCACCCTAATCCTCGACTTTCTTCTTCCTCCATCAATTTTTCTCTTGATTCCGCACAATTCCCTTATTCCTTATGGCGTATGGCCCATTTCGACCAATTTCTATCCTAAGGCCTGTGCCCACAAGCAGCTTTCAGGGTTTGTTCACAGGAATAACCTTGTTAGCTCATTCCAGTCTGGATTAAGGCCGGGGCACAGTACTGCCTCTGCTCTCCTCAGTGACTGGAGACATTAGAGAAGCGATGGAGGATACCAAAGTTAGTGTTTTGGTTTTAATTGATTTCTCCAATGCCTTTAATGCCGTCAGTCTAGGGCATGCAATATCGTAAGGTTCTCAATTCCGGAACTCAGTTCCAATACTGGTAACTTTTAAAGTTTGTTTCAAATCAAACAAGATATATAATTATGTCAGTCTCTTAATAATTTTTAGTAACAAATTAAACATATTTGGTAAATTTCCCCCTTATTACTCTAATTACACATTTTAAACCGTAAAATCTACAAGGCTTATCTTCTTGTCGCTGGCACGACACTCGACAGTCTTTCAAATTTGTTTGGCCCAAAACTTAGCCACGTCCATGACGTCATCTGTGGCAGCACATAGATCACCATGGTTGCACGTTTTGGGGCACAGAGAACAGGACAGGAGGTGGAGCATGGTTTGCGACTCAGCACCCTGCCGCTGTTCCGTCGAGGTAACCCCATTTTGCGAGGTTAGAGTTACACCTTCCTACCTGGGTTCTGAGGCGAATCAGGGACTTCCATGTAGACGACAGAAGGTTAGATCCTGCGGGAAGATGCTCGCTTGGAGGTAAATAATATATTGGTGGGGGTCACACAGTCTGCCGGGGGCTCGGCCGGGTCTCCTGACAGGGGATCCACCGTTGTCAGGAAGCTGTATCTGCTTTTCAACCGTTGCGTCGGTAGACAATGCACCGAATAGTGGGTTTCTGGTGTCTGCTAGAAAAAATTAATTCAAAAAATCAAAAAGCCCGACTGCTTAAAAAGCGAACTAAAAGCCGTAAACAAGAAGAAAATCATGCTGTGCAGTCGGAGGATACGTGCTGGCTGACCAAACCACTGGCTGACGTATTAAGCAGTCGGGTTTTTTTGAATTAACTTTTTAGTTATTTTTATTTTAGATTTCGGTACATTTAAACATATATGTGTTATATATTTTTCAAATCACCTCTTAACACCCTTTATTTTGATACCCCACACGATCGGTTTGGAAGTAAAAAAAAAATTGTCCCCCGCAATATGGCGCCCAAAATCCGCCATTTTTCATTTTTAATGTAAAATGGCAGTGACACTCGCAGGGTTAAGACGAATCGATTGACGTATGAATCATCAAAATCGGCCAACGCGTTTGGTCTCTGGAACGCCACATAGGAACAAACAAACATACATACATACATAGACTGATAAACACAATAACCTCCTTCGGCAGTCGGGTAATAAAAAGATGTAAACAAGGAGAAAATCATGCTGTGCAGTCGGAGGATATATATTCGCGAGCTGGCTGACCAAAACCAGATATATCCTCCGACTGCACAGCATGATTTTCTCCTTGTTTACATCTTTTTAGTTCGCCTTTTAGGCAGTCGGGTTTTTTCATTTTTTGAATTAACTTTTTAGTTAACATATTTTTTTCGAATTGGGTACATTTAAACATATAAGTGTCATATATTTTTGAAATCACCTCTTAAAATCCTTTATTATGATACCCCACACGAAGGGTTAAGAACAGAAAAAATTTGGTGCCCCACATTAAGGGGCCCAAAAGCCGCCATTTTTCTATTTGCCAATTTTAGCCAGTGACACTCGCAAGGTTAAGACGTGTTTGGTATCCGGAACGCCACATAGCACATTACCCTCCTTCGGCAGTCGGGTAAATATAGCATGGAATGAGTATTTACTTAAAAGTTTTTTTTTTTAATATTTTTTTCCGAAGAAAGCATGGAATCATTATTTCATAAATGTTGTTTTTTTTTCAAACCACAGACTACTTAGAGATACTTTGCAAACTGTCATCCTTGGTTGATAGCAATAGGCAATACCATTATCTCTATCAAAAATAATTTTGTACTTTATTACTTGGTTCTTTCTGTAACAAACAAAACTGCATTCGAGATAATAATTATAGATAAGATACGCGAAAGTGTTAAATAAGTTAATTATACTTTGCATAGATCCAAAATAGCGTTCACTGAGTTAATTCCTAGTTTTCGTCGGGTTATTTATACGTTTCTACGTACTAAATCAACTTGTGTATTGTCTGAATCAAGGCTAAACATGAATCTTTCAGGTAAGTCTATACCCTAAACCTTTTCTTTTATCAGTTGGCTATTCGAGCCATTTGTATTATTTGTTAGTTTTTAAAATAATGCTTTTGTTATTGTCGGCGTTTAACCTCAAAGCTACACAACCTCTGTCTAATAACTTATTGGTTCTGTACGATACTATTTATTGCTTAGCCAAGACTGTTTATCTTATATAACACATCTGTGGCTGCTTTTGATTTTGTTGGGAAATTAGAGTATAATAATAACACAGTGGAATATATGTAGTGAACAGAACACAACTTTTATTGGGTATTGACAGCCATTGTTAGGAATGTTGCTAAGCATCTAAACCTACCATAAACACTTTATGGTTTGAGTGACATAATGGATTATCCTTCATGGACAACACCCCCACTTAATCCCATATGTCTGCTACAGTACATATGCTTCAGACGCACTGTTGCTTTAGTTAGCATATCTGCAGGCATAACATCAGTCTGACAATAATTGATCCTGATCACCTCACTATCAGCTAACTCTCTAACAAAATGATATCTAATATTTATATGCTTTGACCTTTTGCCGATAGTAGGACTATAAACTAACATGCTAGCACTTTGACTATCACTAAAGACAATCACAGTGTCTGTCCGATTAGTTAGTTCAGCATATAAACCTTTCATATTTACAACTTCTTTAGCAGCCTCACAAAGAGCAATGTATTCTGCCTCGGCAGTACTTAAAGCTACGCATCGCTGTTTGCGAGCTTGCCAAGCTACAGCAGCACCACCAAACATAAGGACATAACCTGTAAAAGAACGGCCATCAGGCCCATTTCCCCAATCAGCATCTGCATAAGCAACCAAAGATTTGTCGCACTTCTTAAAGCATAGCGATAAATCAATCGTCCCCTTCAGATACCTAAGCACACGTTTTAATGCTGCCATATGAGCGGAATTGTTAAAATTATTAAATTGACTCAGCATTGTAACCGCAAACGAGATGTCTGGTCTAGTACTACATGCCAAATACATAAGAGAACCTATAATCTCCTGATATTCAACATTCTCATTTCTCTCTCCTGGCTTCAAACGAATGTTAGTTTCAACTGGTGTACTCACTGGTTTGCAGTCTCGCATACCATACCTTTCCAAGATCTTCTCAATATAGGATCTTTGAGAAAGAATAATTTCTCTTCTCTTTTTATCTCTGAAAATTCGGACCCCTAAACATTCTCTGGCTTCTCCAAGGTCTTTTATCTTGAAATTACTTGCAATATGCTGCTTTACTTTCTCCGCCTCGATGATTTTATTTGTAAAGATATAAAAATCATCGACATAAAGCGCAATAGCTAAGAAAACATCTTCAGTTTTCTTTGTATAAACGCATGGATCATATTTGGATCGAATAAAGTCCATTTTCATAATATGTCCATGAATTTTCTCGTTCCAACAACGAGCTGCTTGTTTCAGCCCATATATTGCTTTCTTTAACTTGCAAACTTTTCTTTCATTCTCAATAAAACATTCTGGTTGCTCCATATATATATTTTCCTGAAGCTCACCATTTAAGAAAGCCGTAGTCACATCGATGTGATGTATCTGCAGATCCTTTTCAGCTGCAAGTGCTACCAGAAGACGGATTGAAGACATTCTTACCACAGGAGCAAAGGTTTCAAAATAATCTTCTCCTGGTTTCTGGGAGTAGCCTTTAGCTACCAATCTCGCCTTATGACGCTGCACGCTACCATCTCCGCCAATCTTGAGTTTAAATACCCACTTAGATTTTACCACATTGACTTCTATTGGTCGATCAACTAATTCCCAGGTAGAATTCGCCTTAAGGAAATCATATTCATCCTTCATTGCTTGCAACCACAAATTTTTGTCCGAGCGCTGCATAGCATCTTTAAGAGATACAGGATCACCAACTACATGAAAATTATAGACCATGTCCTCATCACGTTTAGGACGCCTATTCCTAAGAGGATATCTTCGTTCTGGAATCTCTAGTTCACGAACGTTTTCATCCGAACCAGAATCAGAAGCATCGTAAAAATCTTCTTCCGGACTTGACAACGGATTAGCCTCTTCGGGAGTGACCACTTCTTCAATCATTTCATTTTCATCACGTACTTCATGAAAACTATTAACTGGACTAGGAGCAGTCCACACGGGAACATTTGCAACACTGCTCTCAGTAATAACAATTCCTTCACGAATATCTTGATCAGTAATCGGAACCACCACAGTAGACGGCGTTTCCAATGGCTGAACATTTGTATTCGTCAATTCAGGAACATCAGGCTGAGCCACTCTATTTGGCTCAACATTCCTTTCTATAAAAGTTGCATCTCGAGCGAAAATAACCCGCTTTGTGTTGTTCATGTTAATGAACCTATATGCCTTCTGATTTTCACAATATCCTGTCATTATCATTTCAGCAGTCTTGGAATCAAACTTTCTCCGGCCATGATCTTTCACCAAGACATGAGCTTTACATCCGAAAGTCTTCAAGTGTGAAAGATCCACTTTCTCCCCAGTGAATACTTCCTCCGGAACTTTATCCGCAAGAGCCATTGTCGGAGATCTATTTTTCAAATAAACGGCACATCCAACGGCTTCACCCCAGAACTTTTTATCCAATCCAGCTTCATGCACCATACACCTCGCCTTCTCAACAACAGTGCGAATAGTGCGCTCAGATACCCCATTTTGTTGTGGCGTGTACGGCACTGATGTCTGGTGGACTATTCCATTAATCTTCAAATAATGTTGAAAATCATTGCTGGTATACTCCGTTCCATTATCGCTACGCAATTTCTTAATTTTCTTACCGGTTTGGTTTTCAACTAGCGCCTTAAATTCTTTAAATTTAGCAAACACTTGGGTTTTGGACTTCAATACATAGCCAAATGTTTTTCGACTATAGTCGTCTACAAAAATGAGATAGTATCTGTTTCCACCCCATGATTCAACTTCCATAGGTCCTGCTAAATCCGAATGCACTAGTTCCAGTAATCCTTTAGCCCTTTTACTGTGTTTCCGCCTTGGAAACTTCTTCACACACTGCTTGCCCTGGCAACATGCCACACATGGTTCCTTGTTCACTTCTCCAAACGAAAGACCGTCCACCATGCCTTTCAACTTGACCATTAGTGGTCCACTTAAGTGACCTAATCTCCTATGCCATAAATCATACGCACTTGGAGCACCTGAAGTATCTGAAGGAGTCGTGAGAACCATCGCTGCCTCTTTCGGATCTAAAATATATAAACCCTGTTTTAGTGGTGCTGTTAACAATGGTTTACCAGCTATGGTTACATCATTTTTCATATAAACCTGACAACATTTTACATCAAAGACAACAATGCAACCATTATGACAAATCTTGCTTACCGATAGCAAATTAGTAATCAGATCTGGTAGCAACAATACATCCTCAAATTTAATTTTACGCCCCATGGCAAACACATCACCTTTTAGTTTGGAAACGATTTTGTCATTGTTAGCAGTAGTAATATACTTCGAACTGCCTGCACTAACATTTTCCAAAATTTGTGTTCGCGAGGTCATATGTGATGTTGCTCCGGAATCTATAACCCATTCCATAGGTTCTGTGGCTGTCGATAAAAGAGTTACAAAATCCTTTTGTAATAATAGCGACACATTACCTGCAGTACCCTTACTAGAACTATCCTGGGTAGAAGTTACATTGCCCTTACTGTCTTTAGACTTGCGCTGCTTACACTGCCACTTATAATGGCCTTTCCGTTTGCAAAAGTGACATATTATATCCTTCTTGCTAACAAGCGCCGAGTCCATTGTCTTCGTAGTTGTCTTCTTCCGTTCACTTTCCTTCAGAAGCGCTGCCATCACTGTTTCCGTAGTGATTTTCATGCTGGAGTGCTCAAGTGACATTACAAGAGGGTTGAATTCTTCAGGTAGTCCAGCCAACATTATAATTGCAATAAATTCGTCATCCAGACCAGCTTTTATCTTAAACAAAGCCTGGCTTGTGGCTTGGATCTCATTAACATATTCTTCTGTTGAGCTATAGTCTGTGAGCTTCACATTGAATAATTTCCGAAGTAAATTCAGCCTCCGCAGCAAACCTCCATCTGCATAAGCTCGTCGTAGCGCCTCCCAAGTATCCCTCGCCGTTTTAGTTGTCATAATGAGGGGATAGATCTTCTCTGAACATAAAAGACAGATCTTACTCCTAGCTTTGGCGTCTTTTTTAATCGCCTCCGCCGTTTTTGCCTCAAAATCCTCATTTAAACATTCCCATAAATCCAGGTCTGTCAAAAACATTTCCATCGAGAAAGACCAAGTCCCATAGTTGGACTGGCCCGACAACTTCTCAAATGTAACGGCTTGCATTTTCGTATAAATTTCCGCAAAAGTTTTAATTTACAGAGATACGTTATGCCAAGCAAGTCATGGGCTGGGCCCATAACCTATTGGGAATTTAGAGTATAATAATAACACAGTGGAATATATGTAGTGAACAGAACACAACTTTTATTGGGTATTGACAGCCATTGTTAGGAATGTTGCTAAGCATCTAAACCTACCATAAACACTTTATGGTTTGAGTGACATAATGGATTATCCTTCATGGACAACAGATTTATTAATTTGTAAGTATACAAATTTAAGTTCTTAATTCAGTCAGTTCCGTCATCAAGGCACACACAATGATTCTTCAAAGTATTTTGTTTTGTTAAAGTATATTGATTTTCAACAGACCCTTCCGATGATGACAGCAGCAGTGATGAGAGTTTAACTGTACCTGCGAAACGCTCTAGAGCTGATACATATGGAGCATCATCTACTACGTCACATGGCTCTGGTGAGTACAAAATACCAAATGATGTAAACACACTTGTATGTAAGGATCGTAGCGTTTCAGGTGGCATTCTGTAGTTTCTGCCTACCCCCATGGGAAAAAGGTGTGAGTTTATGTATGTATTTATGTAAACACACTTGCAAAAAAGGTTGTGCCCCTTCACAGGAAGTCATAAATTTGCCAAATTAATATTAATTCAGTATCAGTTTCATTTTCCCCAAAACAATCACCCTGAACTACGAGGTTGATCACTTGTGAAGGGATGAGTCAAATTGTAATGCAGCTGTGTTGCACATTTTATTGTAAAAATAAACAGACAATAAATTGCATTCACATGGAATAACATTAATGCTTGGCAAGGCTCCAACTTACAGTTTGCCAAATTCGAAACAACAAACTAGAAAATTATAGTAAAACAAATAGCCAGAAACATCATTATGTATTTTCATCCATCAAATCTATATAAATAAAAATTAATCCCTATTTTCCTTGGTCACACCATAACTTGAAAATGGCTTTACTGATTTCATTCATCTTTTTTAGGGTCCCGTACCTAAAGGGTAAAAAAGGGAACCCTATTACTAAGACACCATGGTCCATCTGTCTGTCTGTCTGAATTTGATAGCTAGTTGAAATTTTCACAGGTGATGTATTTCTGTTGCCGCTATAACAACAAATACTAAAAACAATAAAATAAATATTTAAGTAAAAAATCACGTTTGTTGTATTGGAGCCCATACAACAAACATGTTTTTTTTGTGGTTTTTTGCAATAATGGTACGGAACCCTTTGTGCGTGAGTCCGACTCGCACTTGGCCGGGCTTTTTTTTTTTCAGTTAGTTATCTAATTCTTTGTAGATGGTTCTTACGGAAAAAATTAAGAATATGTCAGAAAACTTAACAACTATTTGAAATTTGCTGGTTGAATCCCTATTTGTCTTTGTCATGCCATGACTTGAGAATGACTTTACCGATTTAATTCATCTTTTTTTTTAGTTTTCTCATACTTTGTAGAAGGTTCTTACATAAAGAAATAAACAATAAAAGATGGGTATGTAGGTAGGGTGGCGTAAGCAGTTGACGGAAGCAAAGCCGCGGGCACAGCTAGTAAATAATAAATAAAATATGCCAGGATAATAAGAACAAGCAAACAACATCCTTGTTTTGTCTTGAATTACAATTAATAAATGTTTTTACATTATTTATTTAGCTCTGCAAGAATCAGATAAAGATAGCCCAGACACACCAATTGCTGACAGTTATGGAGGTGATTTTCATCAACCAGGGAAAGTAAGACCAAGCTTTGGAGATCGTAGTCCAGAAGAGAATATTAGGTTAAGCAGGAGTAGTTTAAGTGAAAATTGTTCTTCACCCAATGATCAGTATGATGATTATCGGCCAGTGTTTGATGAACCAGAAGATGGAGAAGGGTCTGGACGACCCAGCTTTCAAGACTCTGGAGACACATTTTATAATAAAAATCCTGAACAAAAAAAAAAGATTGAAGAAACATATAGTGGGGAATATTCAGAAAAATCCAAAAGGATGATGATGAACATGGGTTTTAAACCAGGCAAAGGTTTAGGTAAAAATGAGCATGGTAGAACACAACCTGTTGAAGCATCTGCACAAAAAGGTCGCAGAGGATTGGGGGCCAAACCATCAGCAGTGGGAGCTTTGCCTCAAGATATTAAACAAGTCGCAGAGGAAGCAAAGCCTGAAGCAAGGGAGGAAGTAGTAAGCTGCATATTTTTAATTCATAATATTTTTTGTTATTCAAAGAAGTCAACTAACAGAAAAATCTGAATTGTTTTATGATTTTGGTGCTTCTGCTTAACGGCTTATTGGTTTGATTTACAGCTATGGCTTGATCCTGCCCCAGAGGAACCACCATCTGGTGATATTTTAGAGAAATGGTTACGAAGAGGTCCGAAAAAAACAAGTATTGATGATGAAACCCATTTTGTTGACCCAGCAATTTTAAAAGGCGTGCTAGATTCCAAAGTAAGTATTTTGTATTTTTGTTCTTTAAATTAGGGATGTAATAGGAGCTATTTAGTGGAGTCTGAGCAGATATGGAGATGGAGGCGCAGAGATTCGAGATTTCGAAGAGATGTGAGAAAAGTTTTTAAGAGAAAAGAAATTATATAAAAAAGTCATCCAATTGGTAATGAAGGGGATCCGTTTTTGTGCAAACTATTTTGCACAAAAACGGATTTTCGACTTTATCATCTCTAGGCGATTTCTTAGTGGTTAGAGCAAAAAATAAAAAAATTGAGTTACCTTCAATATCTAAACTTAGTTCGAGAGAACTGATACCCTAAATAGTGGTGGACTTTTGCTTAGTAGATTTCCATTATAACTCGTATCTGCCGTCTGCGGAGGTGAGGGCAAAGTTCCGTTACAACCGTTCTTTAAATGATACCATCAGACTGGAAATCAAGAAATTCTGCATTTATATCTGTATTATAAAGAGCAACAAAACAGAAGATTCTTATTTATTGTTTACAGACAATTTTCGATAGTTTGGATGATGAAGATTTACGAAATGCGCGGTTTCGCAGTAATCCCTATGAAACTATTGGTTCAGTCATATTCCTGAACAGAGCTGCCGTGAAGATGGCCAATATAGACGCTGTATTCGACTTTAATTTCACAAACCCTAAGAAACAAACTGGAGAAGATGCTGTAGATAAGAAAGAAATATTATATTTCGCTGATGTATGTGCTGGTCCTGGGGGATTTTCAGAATATGTGTTATATCGAAAAGGTTGGCGGGCAAAAGGTAAATATGATTTTGAGATTTTATGAAGGGGGAGGGAGGGTCTAGGGAGTACCCCCTTTCCTTTCTAAACCTAGCAAATAAATAGTTTTCTTAATTTTTAAGGTTTTGAGGTTATGTACACAAAAAAAATGCAATAAACAGTGTTTAAAACACTTTAAAGTTGCTTCATCTTCTCCGGCGCTGCGGGAAGTGCAACCCCTTCGCCCTTACGTAACAAAGGATAGGCACCCATGCTCACCGCCGCAGCTTCGGCTTGCACGGGTGCCTATGCTTTGTTACAGCGGGCGGGGGTAGCTCTCACTTCGAGCCTCCGTTTTTTATATACACTCTAGGGGTTGCAGCCAAAAGACTACGTGAGCTTGGGGTGCCCCGATTCGATTTTGGATCAGATTCGACCTATTTTAACCAGGAAGTGTAATAAATAATGTAAATGACACGTCACAACAGGTCACAAACCCACAAAATAGCGTCAGACGTTCTGTTTCATGATCATATAAAAAGTATATATACAAAAAAAAAAAAAAACTAAAGAAATAAAGAATTATTATGAAAAAAAAACAATAAATAATTACATAAAAAATAACAATAAATAATTACTTATAAAACAACAACAAATAATTAAAATACATCAATTTATCTATACTATATTACTATATCTATACTTAATATTATAAAGAGGAAAGATTTTTTGTTTGTACCGAATAGGCTCCGAAACTACTGGACCGATTTGAAAAATTCTTTCACCAATAGAAAGCTACATTATTCCTGAGTGACATAGGCTATTTTTTATCCCGAAAACGGGTCCTGTGGGGTGGTTCACGGGAGCAAAGCCGCGGGGAACAGCTAGTACTTAATATAATAATATTATAAAGAGGAAAGATTTTTTGTTTGTGTTTTTGTACCGAATAGGCTCCGAAACTACTGGACCGATTTAAAAAATTATTTCACCAATAGAAAGCTACGTTATTCCTATCGCTATTTTTTAATCCCGAAAACGGGTCCTGTGGGGTGTTCCACGGGAGCGAAGCCGCGGGCAACAGCTAGTAATATTATAAAGAGACAATATTTTTTTTTTGTTTGTACCGACTAGGCTTCGAAGCAACTGGACCGATTTAAAAACGTTCCTGCAATGGAACGTCATTATGCGTTTACATTTTCGTTTTCGTAACTTTAAACATAAATGAAAGAAAAACAATTCCTATCAACCACAAAATCGGGCTCCGGGATACCTACTAAGGCCAATCCTGACATAGTTTCAAAATTCATTTTGGAAAGACAACTTTAGTTCCATTACATAAGATGTAGCTTCTGGTACAACTTCAATATTGTTTGTGTCTTGTTCAAACCTGGCTTTTCTAAAATAAACTTAAATTACCACCATCAACACTGTAATGCTGATGTTTATTGTGGGAATAAATTCAATTGGAAACAGGCGATTGAGAATTGGACTAAACTACTTTACAATTTTTGTGCATTTATTTCAATGTTTGATGATTACTTTTTATTTTAGGATTTGGTTTCACCCTCAAAGGACCTAACGATTTTAAACTGTCTGATTTCTATGCTGGATCAGCTGAAACGTTCAATCCATTTTATGGAGTGAAAGACGACGGAAATATCTTTAATCCTGCAAATCTTACGTCATTGAAAGATCATGTACTAAAACAAACAGAAGATAAAGGAGTACATTTTCTTATGGCAGATGGTGTTAGTATTTCTTCTTTTCTTCATATAACTACCTAATATTTGCAACAGTAATACTTGTATAAAAATACATGTTTATCCTTTATTTTTCTGTCCATGTATTAATCATTTCCATGGCATTTCAGGGCTTCTCTGTAGAAGGTCAAGAAAACATACAAGAAATACTGTCAAAACAGCTGTATCTATGTCAATGTCTTGCTGCTTTGATGCTTGTGAGAACTGGCGGCCATTTTGTTGTGAAACTCTTTGATGTTTTCACACTTTTCAGTGTCGGCTTGATTTACATCCTGTACAGATGTTTTGATAAAGGTAAAATAATAATTAAGCACCCGACCGATGTTTCGGTTTCGTAAAATTGGTTTCGACCTCGTTAAAGGTTACGGTCAAATGATACTGAATATTCGATTTAGGCTTTTCAGCCATGGCCGGATATTCGGCTCGACCGAAACTATAACGTTCTTGAATTGACGGCTGTGTCCTACCAGTAACAAAAACAGACAGTCGCGTTCGACTATGACTTGGCATGGTGGGCAGTCGGGAAACTGGAGCTAGTCCCAACATGAAATAAAATATAGTTGTGAAATGTAATAACTTGTATATAAAATGTGTATGGAGTGTCTACACCACAGCCAATGTCAAACATAACTGCGAACCAAACCGAACCAACAACATGAAGAATGTGCACCGAAGCGGAGACGTCAATCTAGCTGCAGCGAGCCGAATACATTTTGGAATTGTAAAACACAACCATCGCGCGTCGCTCTCGCTTCCCGTCTAGCATTCGCTCTCAGCTTTGTATGTACGACGTCAAACAGAGAGCGAATGCGCGACGCGAAGCGAGACCGAAGTGTGATGTTTGTGTTAATTACAAAAATTCAAAACTATTCCGACACGTGGCCATGATGGATATCGAAAAATTTATAGAACGTGTCAAACCCAATATTGTACAATACACGTCACAAGTACTTTAAAAATGCCTTAAAAAACACGAGTTCTATCGTTCTGGCGTGAACCGCGAGTGAATCGAAAAGTCCCGCAACGACACTATGCTTTCTACAAGAGTTCGGTTCGCTGCACCTAGTTTGACGTCTACGCTTCGGTTCACATTCTCCACGTTTTCGGTTCGGTTCGCTGTCTATTTGACGAGACCTTTAAGCACCCCCCTACCGAACCCTTACCTAAGTTGCAGTTTTTTGGGACTCATGTTTCTATTACTACAGATTTAGTTTCGGCCGAAATTAGATTATGGCTCGATTCGAATATTCGGTCACTGGTGCAGCTGAAAACCGTGTTTTAATCGGACACTTTAATCATTATTATCAAACACTACAATTTTATTGTCAAGTTTTATTTATTTTTCAGTTTGCATTCATAAGCCAGTGACGTCAAGACCGGCTAATTCTGAGCGATACCTTGTATGTTTGTGGAAGAGGCTGGGTACTGAACCAGCGGCACAACACCTCGCCTCTGTAAACTCAATACTATGGAGTGACGTCGATCGCGGTGGAGACGTCACACAACTTGTTCCTTTAAAAGTCATTGAAGAAGATAAACACTTTTTTAAATACATTTATGACAGCAACTGCCTGTATGTATGCAGCTATAATTGCGTAGGGCCTGTTTCACTACGTCCGGATAGTCGCAATATTCGTACAGAATTTTATGAAACTACCTGCCAATTAAGATTTAACCGAAATTTATCTCGCGGTGGTGAGGCAGGCCAATAATCTCGTAAACATTTTTTACTGCATAAGTAATACCTTCACATCTGGAATTTTTATTTGCAGGCTTGGAGAAAGACAAATTCAAAATTTACTCAAAATAGCTAGATTCAGCAAAGATAAAAATTTAAAGGAAACTACACAAGCAGAAATGAAAGAGCAATGTTTAGCTTTGTGGAAAGTAAGTTTTAAATTGTATGGGTGCGTGTGATTTTGCAGCTCATTGACTATAAATTGCTTATGAGTATTTGAAAGAACTTTACAAATAAATATAATTTTTAGTTACCTGATGCAGTGAGAACACAGCCAGAACGTCGGGGCCATGACGATACATTATCGACTATCAGATCGATGATAAAGAAGCCGGCATCCGACTCGGACAGCTTGTACTCTTTCAAATCTAACATATTGAACAAAACGCCCAATTACTTGGAGACCTGCGCTGATCTCAAGGCGTATTTTAGAAATGTACTAGACTGGCATTTCGTGTTTTTAAGTAGTGGGAAAAATAGCCCGGATTTACGAATATTTATAGGTAACTCAATGTTTAGTATTTACTTGTTGGTTCACGGTAGTTAAGATATTTTTTCTGTTTATGGCGTAATCAAATACTATAATAAAATTTTGGTTCTGATATTTTTTCTGTTGTGGCGTAATCAAAGATCATAATAAAATTTAATTTTTATTACTTTAGTCGACTACTGCGAAGCACTGGTCGACGCGGCCGATACCACTGGTGGCCCATTGGTATCGGCCGCTACTTACAAATTGTAGGTTGTGGGTTCGACCCCAGGCAGGTGCTTTACTTTGTGTAAATTATCTCATCACCACTGCTCTCAAAACGGTGAAGGAAAACATCGTGAGGAAACCGGCATGTCCTAGAACCAAAAATTCGAAGACATGTGACATCCACCAACCCGCACTGGGCCCGCGTGGTGGATTACGCCCCACTCCCTCTCACAGAGAGGAGGCCTGTGTCCCAGCAGTGGGAGCATTAATTGGCTGATGATGTGATGATGGTGATGATGTGACGGCGAAGCAACAAAAACTGTTAACAGTCTGTGTGATGAATGTTGATTTGCACATACAACTACAACAACAACTTTGCAACTTCTGGATTTTTACAAGCTATTGATTTGATTATTTCGTCTTTATGTAGAAATGTTTAATTCTGATTTTGTCGTTTTAGGTTGTGGAGGCAAGCAAGTTTTTCAACTGGAATCGAATTCGTGGAGAACAGTCGTAGATTTACATGTGACGCTACCGGCTAAAACGCTGATATATGGAGAGGTAAATAGGCAAAATAACACCTACCGCTCTATGGCAGAGTTTCTGACCTCTAAATTATCGCAGAATTAACGTGACCAATTGTCAAGCACGCGTTATCTGCTGTCTTAGATAAAGTAACTATAGATTTCGCCATGGCGTGGCCGCACATGAGACAGCAATAATTAGTTCTGGTGTTACAACAAGAACACTACAACCCACCATTGCACTAACACTTATTATCTATAAATAACCCAATTCCAATTCTCAATTAACACATAATATCACGAAATCATAGAAAATCAAACAAAACCGAGTTTGTTTGTCAAACCTGCCATAACAACAGAAACCGGCCATAAAAAAGAAAAAGACAAAAAATAATCTTTTGTCCTTATTATTTACATGGAGCTGCCAACTAGCGATCTCGCTCTATCAATCAAACTCATTTTATGGCGAAATATATAGGTAGGTACTTTATCTAAGTCTGCTGTGATTGGTTGAATGAATCTTTAACAGCCAATCACAGCAGATAGCGCGTGCTTGACAATTTGTCATATTAATTCTGCGATAATTTAGAGGTGAGAAACTCGGCCTATATCTAATGATGTGTACACGAACACATAAATGCAGTAGCTGATTTTTTACTAATCATATTAAAGGCGGTACCGTTGACTAAGTAATTTTTATTTGGTTTTAGGTTGTAAAAGAATATCGTGGACAGGGCAACAATCAAATCTATAGCAAAGCGCTGCATATTATTGACGCTTTGATGTTGGGTGGCGTCGACATCTCTGGCGATTCTCTTAGCGACAGGTTCGTCATTACAAGCATTTAATTAACTTGCAATGTATAAGTGCGTTCGGGTCAAATTTTGCAACTGAATTTTAAAGCAGTTATCCTCCACCGATTAAGATGAAATTTTGCATACACGTTTAGTTTGGATGACAATGCATGGTTAGCTAAGTGACGTCATTCTAAATCCAATATGGTGGACGGGCCAAGACGGCGGGCTAGTTATTTTTTGTGCACTGCCATGATATGAGTATCAAATGAAAGGCTTTGCTGATACAAATACGAAAAAAGCTTGTTTTAAAAAAGAATTTTTATTGAATAATTTATTTATTTAGGACAAAGACAATTAAATTACCTAATCAGACATTTAATATTACTTAATTATGAATTATTTTTAAGTTTATTTATCACGTATCGCTCACAAACTATTAAAGCCAACAATAATTAAATAGAACTGTGCTGAGCTTAATTATACATAATGGTGGTTGGTAAAAATGTTTTGTATTTTTTTTTTCAGAATTAGTCAATGTAATTTGTTTTGTTCTGCATTGAATAAACCTTTTGACAACCAAGCTCTTCCAATAAGGACCAAGAGATTATACAACATGGAACAATTCGATTCGGCTGTGAGCAATTTAGAATACCGCGCCATGAAACGAGTGAAGAAAGCGGTAACAATTGATACTCCAGATAGGATTAACAGAAATGATATGTTCTATGTTGTTGGATCTGTACTATTTTTGAAAGAAATAAAAGGTAATATGAATGTTACACCAGAGTGTTAACGAGTATTCTCGATAGCTAAAGACTAAATATATAATTATAACTAAAAAATTAAAATGCCTCATTCGTGGACCGATGACCCGCAGCCTAATTGTGTAAGTGAATTCGGCAAGGCATAGCGTTTTGACGCCATCAATTAACCAAAAGCATGTGAGATGACAGACGCGATGTGGATTTCCGTCTATGTGATTGGTCAATTGATGGCGGTTAAACCCTTTGCCTTGCCGAATTAATTTATGTAATAAGGCTGCTGGTGAAGGTTGTGGGGATCCGCTGGATGCGAGACGCTCTGGACCGGTCAATGTGGCGTCGCTTGGGGCAGGCCTATGTCCAACAGTGGACATCTTTTGGTTGATATGATGATGATGATGAACTTGCGACTTAAAATGCCTATGCATTCCACTACATTCTTGGATAAATCATTTACTTTCCAGGCTGCTCGTTTGTGGAAGTCATTGCCTGATCCAATAAAACGTGCTCAGTCGTTGCCTATCTTTAAAGCACTTAAAGGAACATTACCTGTCTCTGTCATCCTGTCCTTGTTTAAGCTGTATTTTTTCTTATTTGTTATTGTGTATATTTAGATGTATGTATGTATTTATGTATCTATTTTAGTTGTTTGTTTTAATTTTAATGTTTCACTAGCTTCTGCCAGCGGCTTCGCCCGCGTGAATGTCGAAAATTGTCCCGAGGGAACATATTCCCGTGATAAAAAGTATCCTATGTGCTATTCCTGACTATAATCTATCTCTGTGCATAAATTTCATCCAGATCTGTTCAGTAGTTTTTGCGTGAAAGAGTAACAAACATACATACATCCATCCATCCCCACAAACTTTCGCATTTATAATATTATAGTAGGATAGTATTTTTTATTGTTTTATCTTGGTGTACAATAAAGTATATATATATATATATATATATATATATATATATGATGGCGGGCTTCCGCTCGCGCTACAAAATGAAAACACACATGGGCCACACTTACTTAATTTGTTTGGAGTTGGTTACAAAAGATTAACATAACATTGATTTAGAGATAAACCAAACTGAAACTGTATAGTGATTCACTGAATCTTTAAAATTTTGTATATTTCAGACCCTTGGATCGCAGCCATATCGAAGAGTAGTGGACTGAAATATTACTTTGCCATGGGCAGGGATGGAAAGCCAAAGAGCGAGTACCATATTCCATCAGACGCCAAAATGGATATGTTAAGTGCCTACACTCGGCGCGTGATGTGGCCCTGGGAGCCGTCAGCTAGTGCTATATTTGACAGCCAAACGAGAGAAAGTGTAACGCGTGCAGATATGGAAGAATATATTGCAAGTGTGCTAAGCAAATAGTCGTTTAAAATACATTGTATAGATATAACTGTAAATATTTAATTAATTAAGAATAGTAAAGATTAGGCTAAATGTACCTACAAAAAATAATGAAATGTTTTTTTAAAATTGCATGAATTAATTAAGGTAAAGCAACACTCAGACAGAGTCGAAGCGAAGTGACGCGTTAGTCTAAAAATGTACTTAGCATAATGTCTCTATCTCCATATTCCAAAATTATCCTTACCACTTACAAGATAAACAAAGTCGTGCAAATTCTGTCGTATCGCATCGGTTTGATTCGACTTAACGTTCGCGCGTTCTGAAGGTCTATTCTTATTAGGTTATTATAATATACATACATACATAAACTCACGCCTTTTTTCCATGAGTAGGCAGAAACAACGGAACGCCACTTAATACGGTCTATCGTTTAAAGTTACACCACACTTACTTCTCAAGGAAAGCATTTCTACTGCAGTAATCCTACCTTCATGTCTTTTTTGCCATACCCAACGTTCACTTCTATACATAATAAGTTTAGGCACCAGCACGCTGTTGTGAACAGCGAGTCGAGCCTCTTTAGACATTGACTGGCTGGTCACAACCGCATGCAGAGCACCATTCACTTTATTTCCTGCATTCACACTCCTTTCCACATCCTCTTCAATCTTTTCATCCCTTGTGAATATATTTCCCAAATATACAAATTCATTCACTTGCTTCAGACTCTCATCATTTATTTTCTCTTCACACACCGATACATCGTCTTCTCTTTAAAACACCATTACCTTAGTCATGTTCACATTTGTACACATCCCTTTTAACTTAAAAGTTTCATTCATCACAGTCACCATGTCTTGCAACTCTTCTACTGATGATGCAAGTAGAACTTGATCATCTGCGCAGAAAAGGCATTTGACAAGCAATTCTTCCGCACTCATGCTCTTTCAAACCTATCAGACAACTATCCATGTACAAGTTGAACAGCCACGGTGACGCTACACATTTTTAGACTAAAACGTCGGCGTCGCTTCGCTTCGTCTGTGTCTTAATTGTGTTGTGACCCTTTAATGTTTCAAAGAACACTGTTGGAAATAATCGATAGACAACGAATACATAATTATATTATGAACTGTAATATTAAATCATATATAACTAAACTGTTTTCTGTTTAATTCCTTTGGGGGAAATGAGTTGTGATGTTATTATTTCAATCAATACTAAATAAATTTACGAAAAAAATGTTGCGTTTTATTTTCAGTAAGAGATCCATGGATCCAGGTTCCCCCCCACAGAGAAAATAAAACATTCCCCCCTTTGTTTAGATTGGTTCCTATATCCTATATCTAAGGTTCCTTTATATGCAAAATTGATCAATGCCATGTTTGCGTTTTTGGAACTGACAAATCCGTAGCACAAAGTTTTTATGATTATTATGAACAGGATGAGAGACTGTGCGATGAAATTCGAGGTCAATTATAACGCCGTAAAGCATCTTGCATAATATAAAATTATACCTTGAGGTGGTTCTGTAGAGTGGCCTGATTAGATGGGGGTATTTGTGATGCACGGTGAATTTTTTGGCGCTTAAAAATACCGTGCTAAAAAGAGGTATGTTCAAACACCATGAAAAGGATTTATGAAACAAACGTTTTCGCGGTTATTTGTTGTTTTGACTTTCATTTGACAGTTGATATTCGTTGATTTGATGGTTATGTTGATTGTTGTTTGACTTGTCAGATTTTCAAGTATTTGCTGTAGTTTCAGGGATTTGTGTTTCATTTATTCTTATTTACAATTGATTTATCAGTTTGTCTATAATAAGTACATAAATTAAAATGACTGTGGGCGAAGTGAGCAAAAATCTGCCTTGGTTAGTTTCACCCGGTATTTTCTAACCACAATTTTGATTTTACTGTTTCTTTTAGTAATCAGTTAACTTTCCTATTTCCTTTCATATTTCAGGGTCGAAAAATATCGTCCTTCAAAGCTAGATGAATTAATTTCACATGACGATATTATTAAAACAAGTAGGTAACTTTTTCATTGTAACATTGATTCAAAATAATAACAGTGCTTTGTTACTAATCGATTTGTAAAAATTTCAGTAAACCAGTTTATGAAGGAAAACCAATTACCTCATTTACTATTTTATGGACCTCCTGGAACTGGTAAGACATCAACAATATTAGCGTGTGCAAGACAGATGTACACACCACAGCAGTTCAACTCAATGGTAAGTCATTCTTATTGAATATCCTATATGAGAATAATGTATAAGATTTCTGGCAGAGATCTGAAATAAGCTTCACCTATGATCTTTCTATTCCTTTCTTCTTTTCCGTTTGCTTTACAGAGTGTGTTTAAATTAATAATATAAAACCTGTCTGTTGAATAAATAAAAGTATCTGGGCGACCGAGCTCTGCTCGAGTGAAAATAGAGAAAACGAGGTTTTCAAACAATGAAACGCCCTGCATACAAAATTTCATGAAAATCGTTTGAGCCATTTCCGAGATTTAGAGAGCAATTCTTGTATGTATATATATACATATAAGAATTGCTTGTTTAAAGGTATAAAACTAATAAATAATGCAATAATTGTTTCAATTCCACAGGTCTTAGAATTAAATGCATCTGATGATCGAGGGATAGGCATTGTAAGAGGTCAGATACTTAGCTTTGCTTCAACCAGAACAATATTCAAAGCTGGACCCAAGCTGATTATATTAGATGAAGCAGATGCTATGACTAATGATGCTCAGAATGCTCTCAGAAGAAGTAAGTACAATGTTAATATATATAATCTTTTTTTTAAATCGTTGCCCCACACTAGCAATTTCTTCCTCTATTGTGCATGTACAAACATCTAAGCTCACATACACAAGACACCCAGATCCGTGTGGTTCCGTGCAGGGGCCCCACAACACACAGCGCAGCAGCCGATTGCTCAACACATTTGGGCCTTTTTTGAATGTTTATTACTTGTCTTGATAGATCTGATTATGGTATGCAGGTAGACTAAGTCAGATTCCACATATTATGGGTTACATTGTGTCTGGGTAAATGTTGTATTACCCCTAGACTGAGTAAAACCACAGGCTTCCTTAAGTGCAATCATCATTCATTTGAATTTAAATTGTCACTGAATATCTAGACTAATAATTAGAGATTGGATTAGGTAGAGTATATTAACCTAAAGTTCGAGGAATTAAGTAACACAGAATTGATAATACCCTCTTAGAGTTTAGGTGAATTAATTTTGTATGTAAAACAAAGCTCTTTAACTTAATAGTTCTAAATGGAATTCTAAAAACCTAATAAGATTCTTCAATATAATAATCTGGTTTAAATATTCAAAGCACAATAAGTAATTAGCAATTTCTTAAATCCCGGGATTTAATTGTCATGTTTATCATTCTGGGATTTTAGACGAGGTATTATCAACTCTATGTTACTTACTTCCTAGAAATATGATATAATCTATCTATGCCGATCTCTGCTAATAATAGATTGAGATATTTTTTTGGCTCTGAGGAAATATATCATAATAGAAAGTAAAACTAATTCTGATTGTCATAAGCTACTCTTTATCTTGAAAACTGCAGTTATGGAATCAAAACCTCAAGAAAAAGTTAGTCATCATTGATATTTATTTTGTTAAGTAATCACATAGTGGCAGTCAATAACAATTTCTTAATCTGATTATTTCTTTTTCCAATACAATGAGCCAATACAGTATAAAACTTATATATGTTAGGCTCAAGTTGTGGCCGGTAGAGTTCACGATACGGTTTTTGGATGGGTGTTGTTTTCATGGTTTTCAACGACACCAATGACGAAAACTTGTCAAATTTTCGTCGGCGTCATCTTGGAGTTTGGTTTAGTCTCCATAATCGTCATTAGCGACCCCGAAAACCAAGAAACAGACACCCATTACGAAAAGATGGCAAATTTTCGAAATTTATTTTCACTTAATAGTGTTTTGCTTTTGAAGTCGGTTTATATTTTTGAGAAAAAGATCGCTTTACTTTGTGTAAATTATTTCATCACTACTGCTCTCAAAACGGTGAATGAAAACATGGTGAGGAAACCGGCATGTCCTAGAACCAAAAATTCGAAGACATGTGACATCCACCAACCCGCACTGGGCTCGCGTGGTGGATTACGGCCCATTCCCTCTCACAAAGAGGATGCCTTTGTCCCAGCAGTGGGAACATTAATAGGCAGATGATGTGTAGTTATGTGATGTGTGAAAAAGATTTTATTTCACTCTTTTTAAGCTCGGTTTTATGCTCCATATCGTGAAAACAGCTGGACCGATTTTGATGAAACTTGCACTATTCCCTAAGTTGAGAGAAACGCACTCCAACACAAAAATAATGATCACGACCCGATAAGTAGTTTCGGTGGAGTGGACAAACATATATACAAACAAACATACATACATTTATGAAAAATGGCATACGTGTTTAGAATCCCACATAGAGTAACATATTATGTGAATATTGTGCAGTTCCAACAATATTAGTATTACATACATACATATAGTGCCCGGCACGTAAGTTTAATAAATAAATAAAAAGTTTTGGCGTAGTGGGGGTTCATTCGGCAGTCGGGTAAAAATGCCACCCTAGTAATACCAAAGTGTCAAGTACTGCACAAATTCTTCGACTCTACAGGTCATTGAGTAAACACCATAGCAGGGTTCAACAATATCTCCTGTTTCAATACGCTATAGCAGCCTAAACCAACATAACCGGATTTTTGATTGTTTGAATGTTTTGATTTCTTTGTATTGTTTATTTTTACTATTATATTTTCTGGACATGCTGTTTTTATTTTAGTACCCAAAAAAATAAATATTCTATAATAAATGGGAGAATCGATAACTTTCCGATTTAGTCAATCACTAGCGTAAATGTAAAATGAATTGCTTTTGCACAGCACAACGATATCGACCGATGTTTTTGTGTGGGTAAGTTGTACGGTGCATGGTAAATACACGCTGTGTTTGGTGATACAAGGTTTATAATTGATTGTGTAGTACGTTCTGATTTTTGAAATGCGGGTGTGTGCGCGACTGCGTATCTATTGCCTTTACTGAATTGCATGTGTAGTAGTTGCCGTGTGGTAGGGGCAAACTGGAGACACAGGTTTCCGATATATTTTCGTCTACCGGGCATATCTCCTTGTTTATTATATCTATGGTCCTAAACGTTCCCCGCGCCCCGCTTTACTACCAAATATACCTATAAAACGACTACTGCGCATCTAACGACTCTTGCCAAAATGCCCAAGGGCGTCGCCAAGGGGGGGCAGGGAGGGGCAGCTGCCAAATGAGGCCATGATGAGTGTGCACAGAAAACAACATTATTCATGGAAACATACAGGATTTTCAAAATAAAGTGGTCGAATTGTTTTCAAAAAACCCCCGACGATTATGTTTTAATTAACCTAAGCAAAAAAAATATCTTTGTCGACCACTATAATATTAAAATCTGGTAATTACAAAAAAATACACTGTATATTCAAATTTAAACTCCCAAATTATATTTATTCTATTTTTCTCATAAATGTAATAAACTTATTTATAAGTTTTATTTATTATACAGTCAAGACCTCGTTAAGCTTTACACGTTGGACTCTGTACCGTTATTATTACAATCGCTGTAGATTTAAAGCTCGTACTACAAGTTGAAAGCTTCAAGTGCTCTCGACTTTACCTATAATTCATACTTTTCTCATTCTCCATATCAACTTGCCCCCCCCCCCCCTGGGCCAACGGCTGGCGACGCCCTTGAAAATGCCAACTTACGTGCCGGGGATTATACGTATCGAATTGATTACCTCTTTTTTTGAAGTCGTCAAAAATAATAATAAATGGATATTTGGATGATGTATTTTGATTATTTACGCATCTGTAAATAGGATAATCAGAAAATAAAGAACATCACTTACATCACTCTTAAATATGTCCACGCATAGTTTCAGACAAAATCGACTTACACTCGACTGAAGCCATGTGTTCGTTTTTTGAGGACAATATTACGAAATTATTGAATGTCCGTTTTCGATGACATTCAATGCGAAATTAGATTTTTCTACACAACATTTTAATATAAATTCTTAACGAACCTCATTAATACTGTTATTCGCTTGATATTCGTGGTATTCAATTACTAAACGTTCACTGCCGTGCTACCTAATAAGTTGCCATGGTTATTTAATGAAAACAAATGCTTCGGAAATATCATGGTTAATTTCTTTATAATGTTGATATTTAATTTTAAGAACTTATCGTATTTGACGATGTTAGACAAATTTGACCTTTTAATTCGGAAAATTGTATCGAAAATATAATTGGACCAATGTTAAGTAACTTACGATGTACTACAGTGAAGACGACGTGGTTGAGACCAGAACCATTCAGATTACTGTGCTTGGTGAGCCGAAAACTGGAAAGGTAAGTTTTATTTTACAATTAAATTATACATTTGCTAGTAGTTCCAATCCAAACCCATTTAAGGATCGTATCGCGGTCAGTACAGTAAGGGATTTAATTGTCAGGTTTTATCACATTGTGTTAAACGATAACATTGGCCGGATCTATGAGAAAACATATTTTTATGAATGATTTATCATAAAAACTATATCAACTTACCCTCTTACAAATAAACGCGGTATAAAGTTATACCAAGTATAAACCTATGAAAATGTATGGTTATACCTTTCTTATACCTGGTATAACTTTATACCGCGTTTATTTGTAAGAGGGTTAGGGTATACAGTTCTGATAAGTTGCACTACAACACCGTTTCCCCGCCTCCCTCATCCTTCACACAGTATATCCCTTTTAGGAACGTAGCATCTGCAGTAAGTGACAATGGTTGAAAACCAATACTGCATTCCGGCAATAGCCTCCCTATCAATGTTTTTAAATTTTAGTAAATATATTATTGTAGAGCTGCCTATGCCACCGGTACCTGGGCGGAAACAGCGTGGCTCCGGTGGGTGGCACGCAAGGCGCCGAAGTGATGGCCGGCCAGTGCATAGGGCTGCGGCCCCCCGTGCCGCTACAGCTCTGCGACGTCGCCGGCAACGCGCTACAGACGCACATGCTCGCTAACTATCTGTATGCTTCTGATGTAAGTTACAGGAGTCTTATGAATGTAAATGTGACCTTAATTCGTAATTCGTAGTCATAAGGCAGCTTTCGTAACACAAACGTTGCAATGTGGAAATTAAAAACAAATTGACTAACTTGGGAGTGACTGCACATGGCAAGAAAAGGCATTTGTAAATCATAGAAATCCTTAAAAAAATCTTCTGTTCCAGATTATTTTGTTTGTATACGACCTCACGAATCTGCAAAGTTTCGATAAATTAACTGAATGGATTCAGAAAGTGAAGGAGATATTCGAAAATGAATTAACGAAACCCTTGATGGCTCTGTTTGGCAATAAATCTGATTTGGAACACCAGAGAGCGGTGAGACTGTCTTGTGTACAAAAGTTTGCGTCTGAACATATGTTGGAAACCTTCAAGGGGTCTGCAAGGACAGGGGAGATGGTAAGCGCCTTTAAGTTCCTTTTATATGAAGAATTAGCTAGCCCGCAAGGCATAGCGGGATACAGACATAGCGATACCAGTCGGGGTTGCGTGCCCGTCCGACTCATGGACCTCATGGTAGCGGTAGGAACTTTTAATCGGTTGGAGTCCCGATATAACCCTCCGTTCTATCTAGATACACAACAATGAGAGTTCACCCACAAAATAATTAATTAAGATTAGCCACGTCACTGAAATTCTCTTGGCATAGTAATTAAAACGAAACTGCAAACATTAGGAACTACTAGTTGTCGTTGTGATTATGATAAAGTACGGCATTTCCCGTCCTTAACGAATGATTTCTACTGTTATAAATTTGGTTTTGACATCATTGTGCTAATGATTTCAGGTGAGCAACGCTTTCACAAGCCTAGTGGCTCGGGTGTTGGGTGTGAAGGTGCATCGCCTACCTCCGGCCATTGTGGACGGACGCTCTGTGGTGCCCAAGGACCCTGAACAGACCGGCCACACACCTACGCCCCAAGTGGAACCTACGCAGTCTCTGATCATGAATAGAAAAGCTCTGAGGAGAGAACAGCGAAAAGCTTCTTCAGCTATATGTAACATACAATAATAAAAAGTCTGTTTATTAAATCTCTGGTTTTAATTTATTATAGTTTTTTGCCCGCGGCTGCTCTCCCGTGGCCCAACTCATATAACTCCCTTTTTTTTGTTTTGGGATACAAAGTACCCTATGACAGCAAAGCACAAAATAGAATCTGCGGTGCGCCGCCGTTTACGTACTTTGTGACAAATGTGACAATAGTGAAGCTTTTTATTAGATAAAGAGTTTTTAAAGTCTGATCAGTATTTCCAGAGATTACACATTAAAAACAAACAAACATAAAATTATATCTCTTTATGCCATGTACCTGATCTATCATAATTGTAACAAGTACAATAATTGTTGGTTTTTCATCATTTATTTGCCATAAATATTTATGTATGATTCTCAAACTGCTTGTTTCAGTTATAGAAAAGTATACAGAAAATGTGAGGTTTTGCATAATATGCAATTATTTGGGCAAAATAATACCTGCGCTGCAATCAAGATGTACGCGATTCCGCTTTGCACCGCTACAGCAGAGCCAGATAGTACCACGACTGAAAGAAGTCGCTGCTGCTGAAGGGTATGTTCGCTTCTTAATAATAATAATGTGAAAGATGAATTTATAAACTGCCTCGTTGGTTTAAGCTCCTAAATCTAGTGCTGAGTGGTCACCAGTAACGTTCTGGGTTCGTCCCTTCTTCATCATCATCATTTCAGCCGGAAGGCGTCCACTGCTAAACATAGGCCTCCCTCAAGTGTCGCCACATTGTCCAGTCCCATGCGTCTCGCAACCAGCGGATCCCCGCAGCCTTCACCAGGCCATCGGTCCACCTGGTGAGAGGGCTTCCAACGCAACGTCTTCCGGTTCGCGGACGCCACTCCAGAATTTTTCGGCCCCATCAGCTATCCGTTCTGCGAGCAATATGTCCTGCCCACTGCCACTAAAGTTTGGCTATTCTTCGGGCTATGTCGGCAACCTTGGTTCTCTTGCGATGTGCCCCCTCTATTACATGGAACTTAAAACATAACTGGCGAAATGTGGGTGTACCGTGTAGGTACTATACGCATAATTGCCTAAACTTTCGGGGAATACAGTTCCAATGTTATGAATTTATATTCCGAAATTAAGCCATGTCAGAGGCATGTGTGGTAATGTGGTTCCCAGAGGCGGCTTAATTAACTCTGACATCAGAGGTGGCCATATCCTAACACAAGAAGAAGAAGCATATTCCGAAAATTTAACCACTCTGCTCGACAAGATTTTGACACATGACACACCAGCTGAGTCGACAGGTTGTTGCAAATTACGTCATGAAATTCAGGAATTTACTTGAACTTTCAACATTCGAATTTATTCAGAAAAATAAGTTTCCGCAGCTATCTTACACAGTAAATTTGAAAAAAATATCTTTATTTACATGTTGCGTTCGGTTAAACCGCGTCAGTCTACTGCAAAATGTGTACAAAATACGAATTACTACACCTTTCCAAATGGTAGACAATTTAGATTTGCTCAAAATATGTACATAAACAACCTTTTCCCTTGCTGAAAAGATGCAAAAGGACAACACAAAGATATACTTATTTTATTTGCGTCCTTATGTTCCTAATTTGTCATACAAAAAAAAACAAGCCAAAATCTGGAAAAAAATTGCTTAAAATTTTGATGCAACCTTGCAACATGACATTTCTTTGGTGTTGTTTTTTTTTTGCTGTCCATTCACGCGTCTCATAATCGATTAAAACTGCATTCAGCCTAATCGATTAAGTGTATTTAGATTATTTAAAATTATTCATTTAAATAAAAAAGTGATTTTCAAAAATGTATTGTTTTAAAATTAAAATTAGTTTATAGGCACAAAATAAAATAACAACTTATAGTAATAATATATAGTAATAACTATACATAAATGCTTTCATAATGTTATCAGAAGAGTAAATTGAAAAAAAAATAGGATTCGTGGCTAAATTCGCGCCGAATTCGCCGAACGTAAAAGAATTCAAAATTCAAATTTGGAATGCAGTCGGTATTCAAAATATTTTATCGGGCACATTTTAATATAAAAGAGAGTTTTACATTGATCATTTCAGACGGTTTTATACAGAATGACCAGTATAAATATGACTAGCACTCCGCCCGCGACTATGTTCGCGTGATTTCGTTTATCCTATAAATGTTTTATATGCAGTTAGTAAAGGCAACCAAAAATAAGATATTATTAAAACTATTAAAAACTGGGTATCGTGGATTTGGGTTTGGGGTTGGTGGGTTTATTGGATTGGGACGATTCGTTATTTGACTTAAACAATAATACATTTTAGGTTATCGCCACAAAGTAAAATCCTCCCCTAAAAACTTATCAACCCTTTTTGCGCCGTTGAGGGTCTAGTTTTGAACAACCTAAATATGCTATTCACTCCTTTCTTCTCTTTTTACTCGACTGCCGAAGGAGGGTAATGTGTTTATCAGTCTATGTATGTATGTATGTAAGTATGTATGTATGTATGTATGTATGTTTGTTCCTATGTGGCGTTCTAGAGACCAAACGTGTTGGCCGATTTTGATGATTCATACGTCAATCGATTCGTCTTAACCCCGCGAGTGTCACTGGCTACATTAAAATTGGAAAATAGAAAAATGGCAGATTTTGGGCGCCATATTGCGGAGGATAATTTTTTTTTCTTCCAAACCCATCGTGTGGGGTATCAAAATAAAGGGCTTTAAGAGGTGATTTCGAAAATATAAAACATATATGTTTAAATGTACCTAAATCTTAAAAACAGATAACTAAAAAGTTATAAATAAAATAAGTTAATTCAAAAAATCTAAAAACCCGACTGCTTTAAAAGCGAAATAAAAAGACTTAAACAAGGAGAAAATCTTGCTGTGCAGTCGGAGGATACATATTCGCGGGCTAGCTGACGAAAACCAGATGTATGCTCCGACTGCAAAGCAGTCGGGTTTTTAGATTTTTTGAATAAATTTTTTTTATTTATCATTTTATGTTAGTCAGATTGCGCAGTGAGTTGCCTCAAAAATACTTTAACACCCCTAAACCCAATCTGGGAGGGAGTTTTCAAAATGTTTTATGTAAATTTTGATCATCAACTTTATCCCCAAAGAATTTGATTTTACATACAAACTAATTTTTACCCTTTTCACTTCCTTAAAGGTTGAATTGCCGCAAAATCGTGCCTTAGTGCTTCCCTAGAAAACCACGTCAAAAACGAAACCCTGTCCAGTAAGATTCTTAGCTTGAGTTAGTTTCGAAAAATGTATAATGACCACCTTTATTGTTTCCTTAGGTTGGTATTTGTGCCAAATTTCAAATTTATTAACCCGCGAAATAAAATTCTTCAAAGCACTTTAACTTCCCAAAAATCGTATTTTGGGACTAGATAAATAAAACTAATAATGAAATCCTTTATTGTTTATTTAGGTTGGTATTTGTGCCAAGTTTCATGTTGATTGACCCAAGAAATCAGATTCTTCCATACAAACTTCAACATCCCCTAAATCGTCATTTGGGAGTTTCGAAAAACTAATAATGGCAACCTATATTGTTTACTTAGAATAAGAATAATATCGGCCATAATTCTTGAAACTTAGCAAAAGCTAAGTTTCAAGAATTATGGCCGAAGGAATTAGATTTTTCATACAAACTTTCAAACCCCTTTTTACCACCTTAGGGATGCAATTTCCAAAAATCCTTTCTTACTGCACAATTACGTCACTTGAGGAACCTTTCTGCCAAATTTCATGCTTCTAGATGATTTTCAGCTTAGTTGGTTGACAACCATGCCATAACTCGCTTGGAAAGGAACCGCGCAAGAAGATACGCACAAGGTTATTGATATTAATAGTTTTCGGGGAATGCAGATGTAAATACAAACCAAACTTATGTTCTTAAAATGAATAAAAATAAAATTTTAAAAGTATGTATAGAATAACCAATTTTCATAACATTACAACAAACTCGACCGAATTCAAAACCTAACCATACCATACTCTCAACTCATTATTCAATATATAATTATAATAATAATACCAGCCTATAATTGTCCCACTGCAAGGCAAAGGTCTCTTCTCATACAGAGAAGTCACGAACATTGATCACTACGCTTGCTCAATGCGGGTTGGCGATTTGAGACTATAAGACCAGGTTTCTTCATGATGTTTTCATTCACCGTTGTCAACGATTTCTAAAATATACTTAGAAAGTACATTAATGAATTTGAAAATGGAAATCATTGGTATTTGTCCAGATTTGAACCCATGACCTCAGGCAAGGCGAGGCCTTTAGCCACTGGGCCAGTACGACACTCATTGCAATATAACGAATAATCACAAAATCGTTGGTTCCCCGAAACTAAATTTATCTACACTTGCGTTACAAACTTACATAAAAATATACTAGGCACTCTGTATACTTCTGAGACTATCAAACATAAAGACTCAATCATTATTATTTTTATACAAAATAGTTTTGAATAGCGAACGCATTCCGAATTTGAATTTTGAATCGGATAGATAATTCGGCGCGAAATTATCCACGGTTCGATGAAATTGTTTAGTTGGTTGTAGTCAAATAATGTCCAAAAATCTATTAAGATTACTTTAAGAAATAATTAATAGTAATAATTTAAGTACTAATTGTATTTTATGCCTAAAACAGGATTTTTCTATTTTTAAGAATCGATTTGGGATAATCGCTCATTAATCGAGTGGATAGCATAAATAAAATCGATTGCTAAAATCGTTTTGCCACACAACTATTACATTAAAAAAAAACAATCTACTTGACGAATTGGAAATTTAACAAAAATAAAGTAGTGGTAATGAATTTTACGTATTATTGGACTGGTGTTTGTTAATTACGTTAAAATCAGGGCTTCTTCTTGTTGTTTATTATATTTAGAGACATAATTGTCATATTTGTAATCAATTTTACATGTGGAAGGGTGACATTTGTGTAAAATAAAAATGTTAACAAACACGATTGGCGCCTAACTTCGACTTTGAATAACAAATAACTTCATTACCACTAATTATTTATTTTGAAATATGGATGAATTCGACCAATAATTAAACAATTAGCAAACCTTTACCCCTGTCGTAGAGTTAGGGTGTCCAAAATCTTCATTTTTATGTTTTTTAGCTTCGACCACCACTGTCATCAAAATGGCGATTATCGTATTATTACACTTGTTTTTAACAAATGTAAATTAATAAACTTGCGCACTTAATCTAAAAAAAATATTTGCGCTAACATGTAAGCTTTTTATCCAACTATTTTAATTAAAGCCCCCACATAAGATTCGTTAGGTATCTTAATCAATAATTAAGTTATTAATTAGGATGTCGTATGACGTAAATCTGGGGTCCAAAATGAACCGCGGCTGAGCCAGCGGAGGTATGCTTGTCAAGCCCCAAAATGTACCCCGTCCGAACTATACGGTTAAATCAGTAGAAGACCAACTATCGAAAGCACATCGTCCATTAACAGCACATCGGTTAATTACGCTGGAATGCCCTCCAGCATCTTGTAGGTTGGTACAAGAAGTTTGCAATTTTGCATTTATATCATTCTAACTCTTGTTGGAATATTATCTTCTTGCTTATCCTACGTTGCTTGAGGTTGGCACTTGATGCAAAACGTTTTTCCTCCATACCGCCCTATCAGGGTTTCACATTTTTTGCAAATTTTGAAGGTAATGAACCATTTATTTATTACTCGTAATATTCCTTGTGCTTTTCGCTTAAATCTTTCTTTTTCTCGTAGTCATGGTATAAAATATAGCATGCAACTCTTGAATAAAACGGATTTATATCGAAGGCCATGAATCACTCGCGTCGCTCATGATTCTAACACTTCTAATAATCATCATGAATCACTCCCTACGGTCGTGATTCAGTCGTTAGAATCCTTCACTTGCTCGTGATTCATCTATGGCCCTCGCTTTAAATCCGTCCTTTAATCACTAGTTGCATAATATACTATTTTAACACATTCATTTCATCCCTCCTCTTCAGATGCAGATACCAAGACAAAATATTCCCGTTCAAGGGCGCACGGTTGGCTCAGTGGTTGAGCGATTGACTGCTGCGCTGCGTGTCGCGGGTTCGATTCCCGGACGGAACAAATATTTGTATGACCTACAGATACTTGTTCCGGCTCTGGGTGTTTGTGTATGAGAGTTTATACGTTTTAAAACTCACCCACGATACAGGAAGAAATTGCTAGTGTGGGGCAACGTTTTGTAGAAGAAAAAAAAAACATTTCTGTCATTGGCGCCAACATTAACTATTGTCGGCATCTGAATTCAATTCATTGAGAATCCACATTATCTTGATTTACAGTGTAAAGATATCTGAAGATGGTATAAAGGCTCTGCTGGCTCTGTCGGGCGGCGACATGCGGAAGGTGCTGAACACGTTGCAGAGCACGTGGTTGGCCTATCGTGACGTCACCGAAGACAACGTGTACACCTGTGTGGGACACCCGCTGCGCTCCGACATCACCAACATAATCCACTGGCTGCTCAATGAAAACGACTTTGCTGTGTGCTTCAAGAGTATCCTTTTTATCTAGAGATGGTTTTAGCAATTTATCAAAAAATCTCTTACAGAGAAGGCAGTACATAATTTATGAGCAAGACCATGTAAATCGGTCCTGTAGTTTCGGAGCCTATTCGGTACAAACAAACAAACAAAAAAATCTTTCCTCTTTATAAAGAGGAAAGATTTTTTTGTTTGTTTGTACCGAATAGGCTCCAAAACTACAGGACCGATTTAAAAAATTCTTTCACCAATAGAAAGCTACGTTAGTCCTGAGTAAGATAGGCTATTTTTTTTATCCCGAAAACGGGTCCTGTGGGGTGTCCCACGGGAGCGAAGCCGCGGGGAACAGCTAGTAATATTAGTATAGATATTATGTCGTACTAACTTCTTTTAAATAAATATGTTTTCCTTAATAGCATTTGCACAGATATCCAAGATCTCAAACTTGCAAAAGGTTTGGCACTAGGCGACATTTTGACGGAAGTTCACACGATCATACAAAGAGGTAAAAATATTTTCTTTACTAAAGGACATGGCTAAACAACTGCCCTTAGCACGTCTAGAAATTTCTCACTAGCTCGTAACATTCAAATATTTATTAATGAATTATTACAGTTTTATTATTCTTCTAGAACTTTCGTGAATTAATCAAATAATTAAAAGTTTTTTCATGTTTTTGTTTGACAAGAAGAACATAAGATTCCGTTCTACGAAAAATTGTAGTCAATAAACCTACTTTTAAATACATTTGCGTAAGTCGAAACGAACAATATTCATTATTATTTAATATTGTACCTATCGCAATACATCTCAAATATTCATTAATGAATTATAACAGTTTTATTATTTTTCTAGAACTTTCGTGAATTAACCAAATAATTAAAAGATTTTTCATGTTTTTGTTTGACAAGAAGAACATAAGACTCCGTTCTACAAAAATTGTAGTCAATAAACCTACTTTTAAAGACATTTGCGTAAATCGAAACGAACAGTATTCATTATTATTTATTTTTGTACCTGTCGCAATACATCTTAAAACCTTAGAGATTATCTGATTTCTAGAAATTATTGGCAAAATCTGGAAAGCAACGGCGCTTAAATAGTGCTGACACTAAAAAGTTCGATTCGATTAGAACCAAATAAAAATAAACATGTGGGGGTGTCATGGGAACTCACTTTGAACGAATTACCTTTCGCCGGGTATTATGTATTAATACAGAGCCAACTAGTATGGAAAAAAAGTGGGTAGTCAGAAGTAAAACATCTTTTTTTTTCTCTTTATTTTAAATTAATATTAAAAATAGAAATATATAATAATTTTATAATCTAATGACATATATTGTTACTTAATCATCACTACCTGCCGGTGAAGTGTTATCAGCTCAAAAACACAGAATTAATAATTATATATTTACATATTTGAGTTTGAACGTACATCATGGAAGAAATCAACCGCACTATAGCTGAAATGAGCAGTCTGTTTGGTGAAAGAATGTCCGCGTTTGAAAAGGAATTGCAGAAGACTCCATGCACCACAGCAATCACCACCTCAAATTTGGCAGCGGAGTTTGCCTCGTTCCGGACCTTTGTTGTTAAGGCGCTTGGTGCTCTGCAGCAGCAGGTTGCCATGTTGGGGCAGAACATGGATAACATGGAGATGCGCGGGCGGCGAAAAATCCTGCTGTTGCACGGAGTTTCTGAGGGGCAGCATGAGGTGACTGCACAAGTGGTGGCTCAAATTGTCAAGCAGCATCTCGACATTGACTTGGCTACTTCTGGCATTAAGAGGTGTCACAGGATGGGACGCAGTACAACTCACAGACCCCGACCAATCCTGTTCAAACTGAATGATGTGGCACTGCGGGATAAAATCTGGTTCGGCAAAACTAAGCTGAAGGGGTCCGGTGTCACGGTGTCGGAGTTCCTCACGAAGACCAGGCATAACGTGTTCATGGCGGCGCGGGACAGATTTGGAGTGAACCAGTGCTGGACGTTAGAGGGCACTGTGGTCGTCCTGGATTCGAAGGGACTTCGCCATCGAGTCACTTCCACTGCCGACCTCAATAGGATTGCGCAGCAGTCGGAGCTGGTGGCCGCCCAGCCGCAGCCAGGCGTCGCGCAGCCGGTCCCAGTGGAGAAGGTTGCCGCAGCAAAATCCAAGCGCACTGTGGCCAGGAAGTAGTTCTTCGTTACCTATCTTTTTCCTTTAGTGGTCCAGGTATCAATTATGTATTAAGTTTTCCAGTAGGTATTTCTATAAATAACTATATATTTCTTTATAATTCGCACTTTTTCTTATTTAATTTCTCGTTTGTTTTAATACCGTACATAAGCTTTTTGTAATATTTGTTTTCATTTCGTCAATGTCATTGTCAAGTCATGTCAATGTAATGTCACAAACTGTCAATAAATTTTTGCGTTCCATTCCACTCATAATAAGATTCCACTGTATTGACAAATTAATGTCATTCTACATTTTGTGTAAAATCGCTCTGTTACACGGTACTAATTTTCATTTGCTTTGTTATTAGACATGTTTTACTATATGCCTGGACTACTGTATTTGATTGTGTGTTTTGTTATTTTTTTTTTTCTCTCGTGTTAAGTACAACCGGCAGGTGGACGGTAGGTTATTAACCGCGTAGTTTGTATTTGTTTTGTTACAGATATTTATTTTTATATTTTATATTTATGCTCAGTCCTAGCAGTGACAATGATTCACTTCAGTCGTTGGATAGTGATGCTCCTTTCTTAGGCGACACTCTTGTTTCACTTTTTTCCGATGTCTCCAGGAACTTTAATGTAGTCCACATAAATGCCCAGAGTATTCCGGCCCACTTCCCCGATATGCTGGCAAGCTTTGACTGTAAGAATATTCATGCGATTCTTATTTCCGAATCATGGTTAAAACCTTGTCTTCCCTCTTCCTCCTACTCCCTACCGGGATTTCAACTTATCAGGAATGATCGCACGGTCGGTGGTGGTGGTGGGGTGGCCATATATCTTCGTAATTATATTCCTTTTTCCATTGTTAACATGTCCACACATCCGCCCCCGCCGAACGCTGGTGAACATCTTTTCTTGGAAGTTGAATTACATCATACTAAGATTCTTCTAGGGGTTTATTACTGTCCTTCTCTTCGGATTAATTTCTTCTCTTCTTTCGAACGTATTTTAGAACAATTAGTTCCCTCTTACAGTCACAGTATCATAATGGGCGACTTTAATACATGTCTTATAAAAAACGATTCCCGCTCTTCTTCTCTCCGTCATATTGTCGAATCTACCAATCTTTCTATTCTTGATCTTGGTGCCACTCACCATTTTCCTAACTCTGTTCCTTCGCTTCTTGATCTTATTATTGTCTCATCCTTCGATCACGTCGCTAAACATGGTCAATGTTCTGCCGACGCATTTTCATATCATGATCTAATTTACACTTCCTATAAAATTCGACCTCCTAAGCATAAGTTCAAAACTCTTCTGCTTCGCAATTTTGATGGCATGGACGGTGATCGTCTGCGAGAGGACGCCAGTAACATTGACTGGACTCCGCTGGTCACATCCTCGTCCGTCGACGAACAAGTTGATATCTTGACGTCTGCCCTCATTCGGCTTTACGACGCACATGCACCTGTTCGAGCTGTAAGAGTTAAACATCTTCCAGCGCCATGGTTGACTAATGAAATTAAAGTTTTACTAGGCAAAAAGGCGGCTGCGAGGTTTAAGCTTAAAACTCGGCCCAACGACGTCAACAGGGAAAAATATGTCTCAATAAGGAACCAATGCAGCAAGGTGTGTAGGAACGCACAACGCCAACATATCCATAATTCTGTTCAAAACGGTGACCCAGCCAAAGTCTGGAAATTTCTCAAATCGTTAGGTATCGGAAAAAAGTCTCATGACACGGTTCCTAAAGACTTGGACTTCAACTTACTTAACAGTCATTTTTCTACTTCGCCTGTAGTGGATAGGGCCACCAAAGCAACTACGCTTAGTTATCTTTCAAATCTTCCGATACCTGATTATTCCCCTTTTGTCTTAAGTCAATTCACTGCCTGTGATGTTAAAAAAAGTATTGTATCGATTACATCCAACGCTGTTGGTAGTGACTGTGTCAGCCGTAGGATGATCATCCCCATCCTTGATAACATTATCCCCATCATCCTTTATATCCTCAATTTCTCCATTTCCAGTGGTGTCTTCCCAAAATCCTGGAAAGATGCCCAAATTATTCCTTTACCCAAAAAATCTCATCCTGCATCTTTTTCCGACTATCGTCCCATTTCTATTCTTCCTTTCCTATCCAAAGTCCTTGAAAAACTTGTCCACCATCAACTCAGCACGTTCCTTACCAAACACAATCTGCTAAATCCTTTCCAATCTGGTTTTCGACGCGGACACAGCACTACCTCAGCACTTGTACACATTACGGATGATATCAGGTCAGGCATGGAGATGGGAAAGTTAACGGTACTTGCTCTGCTTGATTTTAGCAATGCCTTCAATACCGTTGACTTCGACATTTTGCTTGGCGTCCTAAGCTCTTTTAACATATCTCCTCCAGTTATTGACTGGTTTCGTAGTTACCTGTTTGGCCGCCGGCAGCGTATTTGCACTGATGAATCTTTCTCTTCTTGGTGTCACACCTCTGCCGGTGTGCCGCAGGGTGGCGTTTTATCTCCTCTTCTCTTCGCACTCTTTATTAATGCTATCACTCAACGACTTTCTTCTTTCTACCACCTGTATGCTGATGATCTCCAGATTTATACCCAAGCTCCTCTTGGAGAGTTACAAGATGCCATTGAGACGATTAATACAGACCTGGCTCGAATAGGTGACTGGAGTGCTGAGTTTGGGCTGAAGATTAATCCGACTAAGACTCAGGTGACTATTGTTGGTAGTTCCCGGACTGTTCCTAGGATTGATTGGTCGATGCTTCCCCAGGTTTCTTTCAACAACACCATTATTCCTATTGCTAACACTGTGAAGAACTTGGGGATTTATATCGACAGCACTCTTGCCTGGACCAAACAACTGCAGGAAGTCAGTCGTAAACTGTTTGCTTCTGCGGGCTCCCTGAGACGTCTTCGTAATTTTCTTCCCATCACCACTAAAATTGCGTTAGCACAATCTCTTCTTCTCCCTATCCTGGACTATGCTGATGCCAGCTATCTTGATCTCACCCAAGACCAATTGGATAAGCTTGAGCGACTTCAAAATCTCTGTATTAGGTTTATATTTGGCTTGCGCAAATATGATCACGTTTCTGTATTTCGTACTAAGCTCAGATGGCTTCCTATTCGCTTTCGCCGGAATGCCCACATACTCTCTTTGCTTTATAATGTGCTCTTTAATCCTTTTGCTCCTTTTTATCTTAAAGAACGTTTTCAGTTCCTCTGTGACACCCATTCTAAGTCTTTGAGATCATCGGAGAATTTGAAATTGAGTGTTCGACTGCATTCCACTTCCTTCTTTGACAAATCTTTTACGATTCAAGCAGTTCGGTTGTGGAATGCATTACCTTTACAAATAAGACGTGCTCAAACACTGCCAACGTTTAAGGAAATGGTAAAGGAGCATTACCTTTCACTATAATTTTTAGTATTTTCCTTTATCTGTCATATATATTTATTAGTATATTAGATATGTAGTATAGTGTGTATGTATTTTATGTTATTATGTTTAAGTAAATAATATTATTCTTGATCTATTGTACACTGACAGCCCTAAATTCTTCTCCTATCGTTCAGTCCATCCAAAGGTTGTCTGTAAGAGATTGCCCTGTGCGATAAGACCGCCCATTGTACACTTTGTTTTTGAAAATGTTTGTCCTTTATGTTTTTATTTTGTGGTGTACAATAAAGTTTATAATAAATAAATAAATAAATAAATAAATAGTATGGTTTTAAGTTTCAATTGCGTATTGATTCATCATGAGATGCATAAACTGTGGTGTAGCAACAAATGAAAGATCTTCAAATGACAGCCGGGACCAACGGCTTAACTAGCTTTCCAAGACACGAAGGAAACTAGCTATGTAAAGATGGTACACGATGGAACCACGGAATGATCTCGGCTAGCGTTGCTTAACCTTGAAGATCGACCTGTGCGCCTGTTATTATTAAGCCACGAGCTCCTCTGAACGCCTTAATAAAGTATCATAGCAAAATCTTATTCTTTTACAAGTTTGTATACCTATTAATGTAGGCGTTTCTACGATTTTATTTTCAGGATTATGACTATATAAAAAGTGTCTGTAACTTTTTTCATACAAAATACTCATATTCAGCTATTCAGAATTACATATTACTAGTTAAAATGTCTATTCATTGCTAGGGCAGTCGTCCATACTTTATTTAGCCATGTCCTTTATTAAAACAAAACACGATTAAAATATATCTATTGTATTTCTTGACGATTTTTGTATCTAATGACGATGAGTCTTTTCCGTGTCCACCCATTCAGTCAAAATCCATATATCCATATGAAGGATATCGCGCGGCTTACTAAAAATCTGGTTGCTTTGCTATGTTAATTGCATTTAGCCCGATAATTTATTTCGCTTAAATTGCTTTTACTCGCAGCTCTTTTTCCTTAATTTTTAATAGGCTGTCTCTTTTCTAAGTGTCACAAATACATCGACCATTTACTATGGCAATATTTGCGTTACAGTGAAACTTCCTCCCGAAGTTCTGATATCGTTGCTCATAAAGATGGCTGACGCCGAGGCGCGCCTGGCATCTGGTTGTAGTGAACGTATCGAGCTCGCGGCACTCATCGCGGCCTTCCAAGTCGCGAGGGACCAAGTCAAGGTCGATACAACGGAGACTTAGAGGCAGTTTGTGATCAAAGAAGTCTGTGTCTTTAACCTCAGTGTATTAAAAACTATAAAAAGCAAATCTGTGCCGTTATGTTTCTGAAATCTCCATAGTGTGAATGTGAACTCCGTTATGTTTCTGATGTGAATGTGAACCAGTCGCCAGCGTCAAATGTCTGTTGTGTTTTAAATTTAATGAAACGTGTTACTTTGTTGTTAATTTGGTAATTGTTTTACTTCATTCCTTACAAATGTGCATTGATCTGGCTAGGGCGGGTGTTATCGATATGTTTAATCAAGGCAAAATGAGTCTTATCATCTTATGTAATATATAAATTCGGAAAATAAACAACACGTGTATGTAATAAATTAGTTTTTATTTTAACATTAAAGCGTCTAATCTTATCCACTAATGTATATTTACAAACTTCTTAATAATATTTTGATCTTTTTGTAAGAGATCGTTGCTTTTTGGGGTTGAGAGCCCTGCGATACGAACTATTGGCATTACTGCATAATTTGGTATCTTGAGTATACGTTTTAACTTAGAATATAAATGCGGAAGTATTTCTTAAACTTACAATACGGCTACTTTGCTGCGGTCGCTTGATTCATTCAATCTATTTTAACTTAAATTTTCACACACAGTATCTAAACATTGACTTAATCAAGTAAGAATTTCATAAATATTTAAATTAATTTTAATCATTAATTTTTATATTACTGAGTACCTATTTATTTTTAGTACATACAGCTGAAAATGTTTTAATCAATATTTTTATTTAAGTTTAGTTTTTCTAATATTTTATCAGCGACAATATCCATGTTAGGTTTAACTAGAATATCCGTGTTTTCATTTTTACGACCATACCGCTGATTTATTTTTTTATGGCTAAAATTACAAGCTGCAAATACAAAAAAAATTGAAGTGAACACTTGTGGAATATCCCCTGTATCTACTCATAAGTATTGATTGTACAGTTAGGTCAATAACGCCGTTCATGTGAACACAGGTTTGATCCCGCGTTATGATTTGAAATACCATCTTCATTGCAAAGCGAGACAAATGTGGATAATATACTGGTCGAATATCATCATCTTTTTCATATCGGATTCCAATTGGCTCAAAGTCTCATAATACGGCTCTTGTTTCAATAGGGAATCTTACGAAAAGCTTAGCCCGCAGATGGCGCCACCTGAACATAGAGTAAACAATCACCCAAGCACAGATTCTTTTATTTAAATTCTGCTCTTAGCGGCAGATATTGCCAGTAAGATTCCCTAAAATTTCACACGTTCATTTTATCCGAAGAAAGTAGAGACGATGTTGTTGAAGGAGCTGGTGAGCGAGGAGAAGATGCCGGGCGGCGCGGGCGGGGAGAGGGGCACGCGGGGCGGCAGCGCCACCGGCCGGTAGTACGGCCCGCCATCGATGCGCTGTAATGGCATACAATGTTACATGTTATATCACTGATATAATTATACGTACCTAAATCTATCCCAGTTTAGGACTAACAACAAGCAAGCATTGTTTGTTAGGGGTACCAGGGTTGTTGCGAACATCACTGGTTTTCTAATGTTAGCCATAATTTAAAATGCAAAAATATACCATACTTGTATTTGCCATAATTTCTTTAGAAATAACGCTTCAGTTGCCATAGTAAACAATAAACGTTTCTAAATTATATTAAATGTTGCTTATGTTAAGCATCGATTATGTAATGTGTTACATATAGAAACTAATGATGACACATTTTATTATGTAAACTTATTTTATGGTAAATAAAAGTTATGACTAATAAGGTAATATGACAAGCATTATTAGTATAAATGATAATAGTGCAAGTAAATATTATGAGGGGGGACGATTATGGAAAGCAAGACAATACCAACATCACTAACATCAGCATCCGCGAATTATCAGCATTATCTTCATTATAAGCATCAGCATTGATAGATGCTGATTATTAAAGCTGAAGTTCGCGTCGTAACATGACTGCAGGGGGGCCACGGCCACGAGTTCTTTTCGGTTGAGAGTTTTGTCCAATCATGAGGTCGACCGCACCGATTGTCAACAAACTCAAACATGTCCTATCATTAATATTAATTACTATAAATAAGCCATTGCGGATGAAAGTGCAATTATTGATTTTTTCGTAAACTGTTGCGAATTTTGATAAATGCCTCCGCCGAAAAGTTTTTTTTTTTTTTAAATTATTTTATGATATTTTAATACAGAGGTGTTACTTAATTCTAAACTCCCCAAACTTTTACGTTTGATGGCGAAGTGAAATACGTACATATTTTAAATGAGTAAATCAAGAAACCGTAAACTAACTTAATTTGTAAGTTAGATTAAGTGACATCACTGATTGTCAATACATTTGCACGCCATGTTATGGCGGGATATGCTGAAATAAATTTAGTATAACACCTTATGTACCATATTCTAGCAAATAAATATTTTTGATTTTTGATTTGATTTGATATATAAAAAGAATTATTCAAGCAAATTCACTTGAAGGGCAAACATCCTGATAAATTTGAAATGTTTTTAACCAGTGAAAACGAAAAGCAACAAGCTTCTTCCCTGTTTTTTAAAGAAAATTGAAAATAAAACAAAGAAATTTATTTACTTTCTAAAATAATTAAAATCAGCATTAGCTGATGTCAATGACAAAATATCAGCATCAGCAACAACCCTGGTAGGTACGCTCGTGGAATGAAATGGCTACGATTACGATGATTAGAGAAATTAAATTCTCTAATCTGAGCCCAAATACTAAACTTATTAATTGGACTTATCTTTCAAAGCATATAATAATTGTCAGTAATATCATTCCCCGATTGTACAATGCCGTTAGAGGATACTAAATAATTTTATTGTTTAGTCATTCGGTATATACACAAAATAATATTATGTTGTTTATAATTGCGAGGTAAATAATGCATTTTGAAACCATAGCCCGTTATAATATGTAATTTTTTATAATTACTCACCGTGCCTCCACCGCATGTAATTTGTTCAGACCAAAAGCTAAAAGGAAATCGAGGGTGATTTATGTACAACGTTATTAGGAATAATTAATATATTATATCATACTTTCCTATGACACACTAAATTATACACACTCATTTGTACTTAAATAGGTAATTACACTAGATACTAAGCAGGCAAGTTTATGATACAATACAACACTGCTATATAAAATAAGAGCATTACTTGATTACATTACTACCTATTAAAAAATTACATTGCAGGTACGTCGCGACAAATAACCCAAATTGCATATTCACATTGCTTGCACACCAACGCTGGCTATTCAGAAGTAGAAGCCAGACAACATAACACACGACCCTCCTTTGTCCCTATGGAGTGTCTAAGAAAATAAAAAAATAAAGGCTCTGTATATACTGTAACCCCCGCAAGGCAAAGGCAAGCGGTGATGTACAAACAGCGTAAGTCCAACTAACCAAATATGAAACTTAAGTATTTTAAAGTGAGCAACTTTTTGTCATTTTTAAAGGATTATTCGGGATCAGTCTTCGGGGAACACAATAGCACCATCGTTATAGGGGGCAGAGGTAGTAGTGGGAGGTTCTGTGGGTAGGGAGGTAGTCTTCACCGTGGCCGCCGGCAGCGCGGCCTTCGCCTTCGGAATGTAGCCCTAGGGACGCACAAGAACTAATTGTAACCACACCACCATTAGTGCAACTATAAAAAAGCAAGGGAATTGGGCATATTTACAGTTCAAATATTTACAGATCTTGGAGGGTATTTTTACAATAGGAAGTTATTGAGCATAATTTACAGTCAAGGAACTTGATTGTTAAGCACTTTGTCTACAGCAGTTCATTGGTCTGTCACAAATTGACAGCTGTGATCAGTTTATAGCAATTTAAAGTGTCATTCTATTTGCTCAACAATAAGTTCCTCAAATTTTATAAGATATTGTTTGTAAATTATAATGATGTTACTCACCTTTGCTGAATGTAGAGTAACATTCAATAGAGTGGGATGGCTCTCTATTACAATGAACTCTACTTCTTGCGGCAGATATCCTTCCGCTGATACCTGTAAACGGATACGGACAAATTAACATCGTACTTCTGGAACCTAAGTAATCCATATTTCCATACTTAATATTATAAATGCGAAAGTAACTCTGTCTGTCACCTTTTCACGCTTAAACCGCTTACACGATTTAGATGAAATTTGGAATGGAGATAGTTTGAGACCCTGGGCAGGACATAGGATAGTGTTTATCCCGGAAATCTTTAGGAGAACTAATAATTTCTCAAGTAACGCAGACCACACACATAAACCATTATGGAGCGATATAAAAAAAGAGGCTATTCAAAGTACGTAAGTAATGCTACGCAGACGTAGTCGTGAGCAACAGCTAGGACATAATATATTCCTTAAACGTGCCTGTCACCAACGCAATTCAAATGCTGTGACGAAAAACATAGCCATCTGAACTTTCAAATAACCTGGCGAGCAAAAATTATACCAAAACTATAGTGCTCGCCAGCCTACAATTAAAAGTATAGCACGAACTATCAGTCAGATTCAATAAGTAGGTCGGTTAGAAGCTATCTTACAATCAATCTTAGGCTGATACTATTCGATAGTTATGTAAGGCTTTTGATGCAACTACACTCCTATAGATACAAGATTGAATGGTACTTTGACTTTAGCACGTAACACTTCTCAAGAAGTGTTACGTGCTAAAGTGGACGTTGAGCGAAAATGTATTTTGTAAGCAATACCATCTTATAAAGTCGAGTTGTAATACAGACCAGCACGATTACTCATTTAATTTGCTACTCCAGTAAACTCAGTGCTTTTGCTGATAAATCTTAAGACATCTTTGCAAGAATAATTCGTGTCATTTGAGTTTTGAGTTTTTCACATGAATGGCAACGCTTATGAAATCTGTGTGTTGTACTTCCTACTACTAGCACTTTTCAAATTAAGTTTGTATGTACAGTCAGGAAAAAATATTGTATAGCACTCATGTTTCCTGAATTTATGTGTAGTGACAAATACGGAACCCTAAAAAAATAAGCAGCTGTAACATCGACCACTTCATCGCTTACCATTAAGTAAGATTGGTCAAACGCGAGCTAATCTATAATAATAAAAATAAAAAGAAACTCACATCGATCCTGTAGGTTCCGGGCAACAGTATGCGCCAGAACTCGCCGTACTTGGTGGTGTGGTAGGTGACGTCACGGCCCTTCACTCTGACGCTGGCGCGCTCCACCGGGTTGCCATTCTCGTCCATCACGAAACCGTGAGCTCCGCGGTGTGCTTCAGCCAAGTATTTGATGAGGGACTGCAAACAAAAATATCTTTGGTGAGTACCTCAGATGTTTATAAAATTGGCCTTCACAGGGGTGTTGAACTAAGTATGCTATGTTGATATACTGTAGCTATGCCATATTCAATATGCTAGCTTTCAGTTGATGTTACTTCCACTTAAACAAATATCAACTTTATGCTCGTGTTAATTAATTTGATTTATGAATATGGCTCAGACATAAATGAAGTAGGAATATAGGTAAAATCAGACCCCACTTATAATATAACACACCCTTGCATTTAATCTACGTGAATTTGTGAAGATAAGGATAATGGAAATTTAACAAAACAAATTAATTATTACTATCTTATCGAGCATGCACGTAATATTTAGCACAAGGCACCAGCACACCCTGCCTGCTCCAAGTTTAAAGATTTCTATTGTAGGGCCAATAAACTAACAGATCAAGTGTTTAACTAACACCGGAAAACCCGTAATCCGTCAACTAATGAGGCTCGGGGACCGTGATAAAGTTAACGCCGATGAAATAATTTTATATTGTATAGTCTATCTTTGGTTACGGCCTTCTTTTCAGTCCCTACGTGTTTCTTTTATTTAGTGCACACAAAAGGAACAGAACAGATAGCTAAAATGTTAATAGATAAGGAAATATTGAGCGCTATTCCTCTCTCCTAGACACTGACTGTATCTAGAATGTTGCTGTGCCCGACAGGGTCCATAATTGTTTCTGTAACTTATATTTACCACCTGTATGTACATTATGGATGCAATAAATTTAATTTGAATTTGAAAGACACAGCACAACTCACAAAGTCTCAATTAAATTATTACAATTTACATGTAATACTACTTACATGTGATGACCTTATATTACCTATATTGTCATCTACAAAAACATTAAGCTGCGAGACGATTTTAGCACACTGCAAAGTGCCTCAAATCCCGTATCTTCGGCAAGTTTACCAAGTCCCTAGTCTAACCTTATCGTTACATCTTATTCTTCTTTGTTGATTTTGTCGCCATTCCGCGTATAGTTCTCGCCAAACTTCCTGGCCGCCCTGAAGTTGGTTACAATGGCTGCGCAGTAGTAAATCTCATACAAAAACAGTACCGTTTCGTGCCTCGCGCATCCGGTAAACCAACTTCAGGGCGCCCAAGAAGTTTGGCGAGGAATATACTTTTAAATGATTGTTTTTAAAATAAGTAGTCAACGGTAAAATACTGAAAATGCCATACAAAGATTAACGGATACATCACCACACGAACCGACTTTCTGTGTTGTTGATGTGAAGATTATTTTCATGTTATCAATTAGAGTGAATATGTACCTGATTGTATCTTATCTTTATCAGTATTAAAGATTGATAAGCGCATCACTTTTAAGATAACCTTTTGTCTGGAGATGTGAATTCAATCAAAGCTATTTTGTTTACTTATCCGAACGCACGTCTGTTTTGAACTCAAAATGTTGGTCCGTTGGCTATGTTTAATCGCAATTGTTGCTGTAGCGTCCGTTAATGGTCAAACTAGAGTTGCTGTAGCACTCCTGGTATCGCAGAATGTGTCTGGGAAGATTGTGTTCACTGAGACAACAGATGGGCTGAGAGTCACTGGAAACATTACTGGTTTAGACGCCGGATCCTACGGGTTCCATGTGCACGAATATGGCGACACGAGCACTTGCGACGCATCGGGCTCGCACTTTAATCCTGACGAAAACACTCACGGCGGCAGGGATCACCAAGTGCGGCATGTTGGTGACCTCGGGAATGTTGTGTTCGCCGGCAATGGCGTTGCAGTCGCTGATGTAGATTTTGTGGACAGCGTCATTACACTTCGAGGACGTAACAGTATCTTGGGGCGTACTCTAGTACTCCACCAAGAGAAGGATGATCTGGGCCAGGGAGGAGACGAGGGTTCCTTGCTCACTGGTAACGCGGGCGCACGAGTTGCGTGCGGTGTGATTGGAATCAAGTCTCCTGGTGATCCTTGGAACTCCGCAGCTTCTATGACACCGTCAGTGCTTCTGTTTATTGCAGCAGCTGCATTTGTTTTCCGTTTTGTTTAAATATTTATTATAATAGTTAGGAATTTTATATCTAATTATATTATTTTGTGTTAATAAGTGAGTTTTGTAACAACTTTATATACGTAGCCTAAGTTTGGGTCTTAAACCATATTAAAATAAGGTACAAAATTTTCTGGCAAGCATTTTCTTTTAATATACCTATAGAATCGTATTTAATCAATTATGTTTATGTAATCCTGTGATACAAACAATTTTAAATTTGTCACAACAGATCTTTGTGTCTCTGAAGTTAGCTCTGCCAACCATTGCGCAAGAAACAGTTTGTCATCGAGTATACTGCATAGAGTAAGCGAGATAGAACGATACGACAAACTTAAGCGAGTGAAAGAGACAGTACAATGCTATCTTCACCTTCAACATTGATACAAAAATAGCTACTGTGCTGGGTCTAACAGCCAATACAGAAACACATCCGCTGTGAGTATTATACTTCATAGGGTTTGTTCTCAAGTTAACGCTGGAAACACTACTAAGTGCCATACCTATAATATAATTAAATAAGCCGATTGTCCCTCATTCAACAAATATCAAATGATCAAGTTACCTGTTTGTTGTCTTGCCAATACTTGGCCAGTTCATGCGCAGGCGGGTACTTGCAGCAAGAAATCTCTAATGTTATCTCCATACATCCGTGCCACAAGTAGTTGTAGTCTTGCATACCGCCTGGAAATAGACATGATTGCTTTTGGGTACATTCGGTTGTTAATACCATGTATGGCACTGCGACTGACGTTATAATTAGTGCTGACCTCAAAATCATCGTTAACGTCAATGCATGTAAATTAATTTAATGCTTTCATGGAATAGAAGTTTTTACGCAATTACTGTAAATTACTCAATATTATCCTTTACCTTCACATAGAACGGTAGATTAAAAATAAGTTTTGAATTAAAAACCACACACCAAATACGGTCAACTGTAACAAAATGCCTGCACAGACGAGGGACTTTTATCCGTCCGCAGTCGACAAAAATTTGATGTATAGAATGTACTGCAAAGGCTATCTTTCCGAATCAAAACTGGTAAAGAACATTATGTGGGTTCCCAAGTTTAAATTCTCAAGTTTTCCATTATTTTTTCAACATGATCCTAAGTGAAAAGAAGGATATTATCTGTACCTCTGCGGACAAAAGTCCTTCGTAAGCGCTTAAAAGCATACCTGTGAGAGGATACCAGGCTGCGCCATTAGTGATGCCTTTCTCGAACCTGGGCGAGCCTGACTTGCAGGACACGCCGCGCGACATCTTGGCGTGGTTGTTGGAGTACACCAGCGACAGGTGGCGGAACACGTCGTCGTCCGGCGCGATCGACGGCGAGTGCGCGTAGCTCTGGAACACTGCGTTCAGGCCACATGTTGGACACAAACAAACATTATTAATTTGATTGCCTTTGCGTTGGAATCGAAAATTAACGTGATACCTCACCGGAACACAGAACTGATGATCTGCATATTCCTGATTTGCGTGAAAATTAAAGAGAAAACATTCTATTACTGCTGTCTGTATCAAAAACTAGTCTTCAAAATGACATATTGATTTTATGCCTTTCATAAAGTCTAAACTCCGAGATCACGGAGAGATGTTATAAGACAGTAGATACCACACAGAGCAAATAATTTCGCAAATCACACCGCACAACGCACAAAGCCCAATTTGTGACTCTGAATGCATTCAGGTGGAAAATTAGCATCAAACGTCCATGAATCAGCAATCATAATCGGTAATGCAATGGTCGAATTCCGGCTTGCGACTATGGGCTATTTGTATGACATGTGAACGGAAGCGCGTGACGAAACTGACTATTGAACATGGTTAGAGAACAATATAAGAGTTATTGGACAGTTACTGGCACTGGGCGTGTTGTCGAAGGGGTACGATGCCACGAGCGCGCCGCCGTGCAGTGAACCAGACAGCACGAACTGAATCTTGCTGATCCACTCCTTGATGGCTTCAGTCTCTGGCTGCGGCTGCTTCGTGTTAGCCTTGAAGAAGTCAGGGAAGTTCCTGTTCAAGTCGTAACGACGAGCGTTGTGCCTGCAAATTAATAGATGCCACTTGTACAATCAATTGGAGTTAATTTGTGCATCATGAAGATTTATTGACCGTCGAAAATAGGCGATGTTGCAATACGGCATTGAAAATGTATAGTTGTGAGCTATTCAGAACATAACAGCTCTAGTTTTACGAAATATTATCGTGATTTATAACGAAATTGCAGTTTCATTGAAGTTGATATCCATGCTGGTGAATATGTAGGTTATCCGCTCAACTCAATGTATTGTTCAGGTAGTTATCGCTTTTTCCTATAATGTTATAATGACGATTATTATGGTTTGGCAATGAAGCTACTATGATGGTATATTACAAACAATATAGTGTCTATATCCCGTACCTGCCATATGTGTTGTCACACTGTCCCTCCTTCGATATGGAGAAACCGTCGGGGTTCATGGAGGGCATCAAATGGATCCTAGTGTTGTCCAGCATCCATTTAATGTAGGGATCGGTGTCATATGACGTCACGAGGTACTGGAAATATTAATTAGGATGGTTTTTCTAAATGCTTCAAAAAAAACCTTGTAAGAAAGCAATAAGGTCAGATTGAAACCTAATTGCACTGACGTGGACATATCTTGGCAGAAAATTTTTCATTTGCAACATGAAATAGTAATTGGAATTTAAGCTTTTTTAGTTGCCTCTGAAATCAGGATCCAAAGCCGAATTTATAAGCAAAGAATCATGGTTTGAGTTAACAAATACCGAGACCAATCTGATATAGATAATCTAACTTCACTTATCTTTCTAGAAAACGAGATAAAGCGAGTAACGAAAACATTTCTCTTGTACAACGTAGCTAACTATCAATGTAAACAGGTAGTCCCTGATTACGACAAGGAAGTGCTCATTGCAGCTAAGCACCGGTTGTGGCAACTAACTTGAATGAGGTGCAGAAGTAGCTCGCGCCCGACGGCTTCGTTTCCGTGAATGTTGCCGACGTACTTTACGTCGGGTTTGCCGATCATGTGCTCGTACGGCGACGCTGATACCACCATCACCCATAGATCTCGACCTGCGGAGCGTAAATGTAGTTAAGGTACAAAATTAAGGTTGCTATATCAACAATGCGCGGCATAAACTTTTTTGAGGTTTGATAAATCAAATTGAAGTGTGATAAGGAGATTCAAGTAAAGGCATTCGATCACACGCAGAAATCAATCTGAACAGACGAATCCGAGCCAGATTGGTCTGATTGGATACGTGCACGTGTGCACTTAAATATATGAAACAGGCTACTTAGTTCCGACCCGATTCGCCCCGCACGTCGTTGTTGTGGGCGAAAGATATTGGTTGTTACAGCAACTCTACGCCGAGTCCATCCAAAGTACGGCTTTTCGCCAGATCATAATGAATCTGGACATAATGGATCACGGTTGTAATGGCAAATGTTCTTACCTTGTACAGATTTCCCGACTGAATAGAGTGCAGTCAAGGCTGGATACTTGGCAGACACAGACCGCAAGTATCTAGTCATTTGATCATGGTCGTGGTACCGAAACTCCAGATCTGGGCCATTCTCCCTCGACTCCACTTCTCCTAAGTTCGGAGATACTTCATCTGTATAATAATGATGCAATAACTATAATTAGGAAGCTGATAACTAGTGATTTTATGTAAATGAGCCAAATAGCAGGAAAAAAATACTGTTTGCGTTGGAAAAACCTAATTTTGTAGATGGAGACATCTTCAAAAGAAACAAGATTAAATACTCCTTTATCCTTGTGCTAGCCGGTTTAAATCTGCATAATTACCTGTACTAAATTTAGTCAACATCAATCATCCAAAGGTTCTCACCTTAAGTCCAGTTAAACTGAGTTTTTTTTATAAGCATCGACTTATTGCTTTGATTGATTTCATACCTTTAGTTGTAAGTCTAGGTATTCGAGTAGATGAGTGGTTTGCATAATACAAATGGCAGTAGATAGACACGCTTATTATGCCTGTGTTTATAGCTAAACTAATGAATAAATCCAATAATATATTTAAATCAAATCAAATAATAGCGATATCTTAAGATGTATATTTTTTAATCATGTGCCATATACCTGCAGTATATGGCACATGATTAAAAAATAACAGCTTTTTTTGTATTCTTATGATGAATGTGTTCAAAGTACCTGGATTATAAGTGGGGTTAGAGAGTGACTGCGAACGCGTCGCCCCCAGAAAGGTCAGCAAAAGGAAAATGCGAGCTAAACTCGCTTTCGCACTGCCGACCATCTGCAAAAAAATAAAGTACTATTATTATAAATAGATGTCGTACCTTAGATGATTTTTCTTGTAAATAAATTATGGTAAGTAATTTGATTGTTCACACTGTGATTCGATAGAGAACATCACATATTTTAAATAAACAGTTGTATTATATTAATTAAATATCATAATTATGACTAACGAACGCGCTCTATAGCCAAGACCTCTAATCATAGAGTTCAGACGGAATGCATTTCAACATTTTCAACAGCACTCCAACTGCGAATTTGCAGTTTGAATGCAGTTAGCACGACTGCACACCAACTGCAACCGGACTGCACGGTTGGTTTGCAGTTTTATTGCAGTCGTACTAACTGCATTAAAACTGCAAATATGCAGTCGGAGTGCAGTTGAACTGCAGTCCGCTCTAGAGCCTTAGATATAGAGAAAGCTACATCTAGGAATACAAGTATAGATCTACTAACTGCGCAGGTTTTAAACGAGAAAGTTTTTGAATTTGACTAAAACTAAAACAAAAGGAAAGACTCGTAAATAACAAAAAAAAATGGTGCCATAACCTTAAGTGTTTTTTGGCACGTATAGGTCGAAATCAACCTGGTTTGGGCTTAACGCTAGGTTTATTTGACGATTCAAATCATGAACTGTACATACTGATATCATACCTACACAGTGTTGTGTGTGTTGTGTTGGGTCGCCGGTAGGAGTGGAGCTTTCTTTTGAATATTATTATAGTAATGTTTGGGCGAGCGCACCAGTTATGCGGCGTAACCGGTCGCTTGTTCAAGGTCACTGGGTTAGTGGACCGACCTTATACACAGCAAGCAGCCGCATCTTTTGATTTAGGTGGAGTAGTCGAAGAGCTCTTTGTATCTAGCAAAACTTTTAATTGCCTTGTTGCAGATTCTACTTTTAGAAGAAGTGTGATGTGATTAAAAGGCATTAAATATATCAATGTTCATAACACAAACAACAAACAATCACGTCTGTCTTTCTTTGAAGGACTTGGCAGAGATGGATGTTGTACACCCTCACGTCATCGTCATACTAATGCATCACTAATTTTAATCCACCATTCGCAGGGCAGGCGTCACGCATGGTGGATAACGTGTGCGTTACCCCAGCAAAATAATGTCGAAAATAGTCATTTAAATGTTATAGATAATTAGTTGCCTAGCTTCTGTAATTGTCGAGCACATTTTTATATTTGTTGCACATATATATTTTTGGCAATGTTTTCACAAAAACATTGCCTTATGGGGTAACGTTCCCGCAGCCAGACATTATCTGTTTAAATGGGAATATTGTAATAAATATTAGCTAGGTTACTAGGTATAATAATTAGTTGTCTAGACGAGGTAAATGTTGCAACTTATTTTGTATTTGTTATTTCCTCGGTTGCGAAGAAGCAGGGCAACTAATTTATCTATATAGTTTCAATTACTATTTTCGACATTATTTTGCTAGGGTAACGCACACGTGGAAAACGATCCACACTCAAAGAGAGCAGCAGAGCAAACCTGTTTCCTAGCCCCCAACCTAACAAAAACAGTGGAAATATAAATTAAGGTAACCTTCCTACATATGTTATGATACTATGTATTTTTATTTATATAAGCTGAAGAGATAATTGTCGCGATCGGTAATAGACAAAGCCTTACTTAGGCATACTATACTTTTGCGTAAGTGCAAATGTCAAAGTTTTTTCGTAATTGAATGAACGGCATGGCATCATTGGCAGCCCATAAAATACGAACAAACAAACATTGATTTTTATAGATTTATTTGTTTCAAGCACACAACAAATGACGTAATGTTTGAGCGATATGATTGAATGAATTACTTACCACAATGAGCCTAGTAAATATTCAATGGCTTGGTTCTAAACCACACATAGGTTATTATCTTTTTGGCCTAATTATAACGTTGGGTGTCTGCTCTATTTTATGCAGTCCCTGTAAAACTTCCTGCCCGCCCTATGACGCGCGGCGCCCGCCCTAATCTGGGTGACTTTTGTTATGAGAAACATAATATGAAGTCAGTCTCAAATAAGATTAATATTTTTATAAATAACAATCCAAATAACACATTAAATAAAACAAAAGATTTACCATGTACACATACTTAAATATGTATTTCTTTGACCGTATTTAAATATGGATTAGAAACAACAAAATGCATTATGCTTGTAATTTAGACTGGTTTCTCATCTCTACTACGTTATAAACAAATAGTTACCTACGCGACACATTAGGTATGTCTTTTTTATGTAACGACATCATGAGTACCTAATTCCTACCTTGTGGAATAGGGATGTTTCCTGGGTAGAAAAATGATATATATATTTAATCCGTCAGTGAGATTATCAAATAATATTAGGCCCGTATTTTTTGTTTTATCAAATAAATAAAAACTGACAAAGATTAGCGCATCAAAGTTCAGGAGTGCGGCCTTGTGACGTCACTTTGTCAGTATAAAGTGTCGCACACATTGACGTCACACGATATTTCAAATTTCAATGCATTGTATCGTCGTAATTTTTTGTTTACGTGGCAAAAGAAAAAAATACGTGTCCAATATTTTTAGGTTATCTAACTGACGCACTAAATAGATATTATTTGTCAACTACCCTATTACCCAAAGTTACTTTAGCTACTTAATTATAATTTCAAAAGAACCAAATCATAGAGTGATGCCTAAAATAAAACAGTTTAAACACATCTAATTAAATAAATGAATATCCTAAACAAATAATTGACTAGAGGTGAAGAAGACCTGTATAAGGTAGATACCCGAAAAAAATATATGGTCCTTCGGATCACAAAAAAATATTGAACACGTAATATAGGTACTTTAATACTTTTACATTTACCACCTACTGCAAATTATCTGCAAACATTAAGCGTTGTTGCGTCTCTTGATATTTGACAACTTTCTTTTATTTATTTACTGGAAGCGTGACTTGTGTTATTACTGGGTATTTTGTATTAGTCATGTCACGCCGCGGTCATGTCATGTCCGCCCGTCCCCCGTGGAGTAGGTTATCATTTATATCGCCATAATATCACGTACGAGATCGCCTGGTTTATTCGCGCGATAGAATTTAGTGGAACACCGAACACTGTTTATCTGAATTTGTTTAACGGTTTAACACGCAGGGCGTAAGTTTCTTGTGATTATAATGGACGGAAATACTCTTTATTTGTGTAGAGGGAAACCGACATTAGCACTAAATCAGTAATAAAATAATTATGTAATTAATAGGTAATAATAATTTAGTCGTTGCGCTGGAAGGCCTTCCACCAGGTGGACCGATGATCTGTTGAAGGTTGCGGGGATCCGCTGGATGCGGGACGTACGGGACCGTTCAATGTGGCGACGCTTGGAGGAGGCCTATATCCAGCAGTGGACGTCTTTCGGCTGATATGATGATGATGAATTATTTAAAAACAGTTACATGTACCGAATTGGGACTGTTCTTAAATTGCCTTAGGCCCTAGACTAGCAAACGCAAGGCTGATAAAATTATCGATTTTTATAAATTACCGCAAGTACATCGAGTGTGGTTGGTTTTCCCCATATATATTATGCTTAGGTATCCATCTAACTTAGGTACTCTTTATGGGTTATGTAGCCTTTGTAGGTACACCACATATTATATAAATATAAATTACATAATTATTTTGAAAGGATTTCATTCTATGCTCAAAGTCTGGAGGGGAGGCAAGGCAGAGAATTGCAATGCCTCTAGCAACTAGTTCATTCAACTACAAAGTATCTCTCATAAAACAAGTAAAAGTAACGATTCATCAAATCATCACCCACTTGGACAAGAAATAATCAATGCTTTTTATTGATAAAAAATCTCCAAACACGCACGATTAGGTACGGTCTACAAGAGAAATCGCAGAGTATTTATGATTTAACTAACTAGTGATTAAAACAGCCATTGAGAAACTCCTCCCAATCCGTGAAAAGTTATTAATTGAATCATTTGGCATACTCTATAGTATTCATACCTGTGATTCATTCCCATACTTACTCATGTTTCTAAGTTCTAACTACCTAGTATAGTCCCCGGCATGTAACTTGGCAAGGTTTTGGCGTAGTAGGGATAAGTTCGCGCATAGTGCGTGAATTGACCAACCACCATATAGAAAGAACAGAACGTGGACGCGACGCGATTGGTCAGTCGATCCTTGTGTCAACTGACCAACCAATTGCGCGCTCGAAACAGTGCTACCGTCCCCCGCGCCCCGCTTGGTAACCAAAGAGACCTAAAAATCCACTTCTGCTTCATCTAACGACTCTTGTCAAGTTACGTGCCGACCACTATACCTACATTCTCATGTAGTGTGGGTGAACTTTTAATGGCTTGTGGTCTTAGATAACGTTGTGGTGCCATCACTTGCGGTCTGTCACAAATACTATTGCTATATGGCTATTGTTTTCTTCTACTGTTTGGGTAACTACGACAACTTGCCTAAAATTCTTCGTCTCTATATTTTCGTAACTAATATTTTTTATTTTTTTAAGGTTCGTACCCAAAGGGTTAAAACGGACCCTATTACTAAGACTCCACTGTCCGTCTGTCTGCCTGTCTGTCACCATGCTGTATCTCATAACCGTGATAGAAAAGAAAGTTAAAATTCATTTCACAGATAATGTATTTCTGTTGCCACTATAACAACAAATATTAAAAACAGAATAAAATATAATATTTAAGTGGGGCTCCCATACAACAGACGTGTTTTTTTTTGCCGTTTTTTGCGATAATGGTACGTAACCATTCGTGCGCGAGTCCGACTCGCATTTCGCCGGATTTTACCGCCGCTGTGAGAAAAGTTTATATCGATACGATATATAAGGGAAAAGTACACTTATGAATATTAGTTATGTTACAAGTTTTTGAACAGGCTATTATGTTAAATGTACAGTGATGAACCTAACTCAATCAGCATAATTGATTAAAATAAAGTGCTCACGAGATCTTCGACGATCAGTGGGATTTATAGTGATAGCGTGCAAGCCATCTTAGCAATCCAAGTATTATCTCAACTTGCTTATTGCGCTAAGTGCTTTTACCTGGGTACTTACATGTAATTTAACTATACTCGTTGTAATTATCATTAGGTGACACGTAAATGTAAAACATAAATATATTTGCACCTTCGCGCAGTGCACAAGTAAAGTAGGTGTCGCCGCCTAGTGTTAGTTAAAACGGGTATTACTTACTTAGCCCAGTCACTTCAACATAATAAGGGATCAACCTCGGTATGAAAGATAATAAGCTGAAAACTCGTATACACCTTCATTTTAGTGTTATTAAAATTGTCTCATAAAATCTCGTGTCTGCTTAGTAAGTTATTCTCCAAAAATCAGTTTTTTGATTAATTCTCAGCAAGTTATGATTTTACTGAAATTTGTGCTAATGTTCATTTGTTTTCGAGATATGAACAAAAATACATTGTTTTGTGTTTATTTTATGTATTTAAAATTTATTAATATCTAGTATTATTCCTCATCCTGTTTCATTCCTTTAGTACTGTCAATGAAAAACACTGCTATGGGCTATATTTCAGTACCGTTAACTTTCTGTTTGTACGTATTTTAAGTACCCAAAATTGATAATATTGCTGTCAAAATATGAAAACATACCAGAAAAGGTCAATTGGGATGTTAAACGGCTCTCTTGAGCATAAAAAACATGATATAACTAGCCTAAATTACCATACGCACAGATTTAGTACAAATAATAAACATAAAAATAAAGTTTTTAGGCTCATGTCTCGAAAACTAATGGACCTTAATGAATTTTATGTAGGATTTTTTGTGCACAATTGAACAAAGAATAAATTTGCCCTAAGCACAAATTGCAGTTAAATCATAACTTTCCGAGAATTAAGCAAAAAACTGATTTTTGAGCCTTTGAATAATTTACGACGCAGACACGAGATTTTATGAGAGTTTTGAAACAACTTTTAGAACGCAAAAATGAAGGCGTATACAAGTTTTCAGCTTATCATCTCTCATTCCGAGGTTGATCGCAAATTTGACTTGACTAACTTACGTTATACGTATTATGTACCAATGTAAAAGTACGCAAATTGGGAAGTCACAGCCGTGGATGATTAGTGCTTTATTAAGGGCCTACATATGCTTTAGTGCAGTAGCAAGCATACCCCTTAGTAAAGGCTAGGTTTGAAAAAAAAAAAATATATTATTGATTCATGTACATAATTTTGAGCACAAGGTTTTTTCGTGTAACTAATAGCTTTGCTTTAAAAAAATAATTAACAACACGATATTTTTTCGCAACTTATAGAAACTCCTCCAAAACGACTTGGATGTTAAAAAATATTTTTACACAGAAAACTTGATGGCTGGCATTTCTTCATAACTGTACGGGGTGGACGTGATCGCTGGCGGAGAATAGGGCTTCTGGAGGTTGTAAGGCTCCAGCACCAGCGCGTTGACACCCTTGCACCTATAGTTCAGTTGTCATCAAGAATTCTCGCCTCTGTGAGCTGCTTGAGGTCTGCCAGATGTTCACGGGTGAAGATATGATGTCCAGGAAATAAAAGACTTTATTCTTCTTAGTGTTTTGCGATGTTTTCACAGGGTCTTCGTGACATAAAGTTGCGTGGATTCTTCTAATACAAATTTGGCTACCGAATTGCTCGATGCGCATGCGCACTATCGTACTATCAAACTTTACCGTCACGAGGACCCTGATTTTTTAGTCGCACAAGTTTTTTATTTACACAATTTTTTATTATGAACTTATGCTAGAAATCAGCAGAACCTCCCTTCCCGATGTCATGACCATGGCATGACCTATATGGTTGGAAGCGCCTTGAAATGGCCCATCCAACGGACCGTAGTCCAGGTCCCTAACTATCTCCCCCGAGGAGTTCTGCTAGGAAGAACGAGTGATGAAGGGAAATTCTGCTGGTTTTTCGAACTTATGGCTATTACATGCTAAAGTATACATTTTTCCACTACTTTCATCGCGGGGGTTCGAAAGCCCTTTCCCTAAGCTATAGGAATCCAGTGTTTCTATAGCTATATCTATAACCTTCAGGCGTGTAGGTGCCTGTAAGTGTGCGTGAGTAGTGAAAGATGTTATTTTCTAACATAAAGTTAGTTTGTACTCAAGGTACCCGTGGAATCCACGACCACCAGGCATTAATCGATGGCCGTCACGACAGGCCACCCTATGGTGCCACTCTGGTGGGCGTGGGTTCAACCCTCGAGTCAGTATTCACCCTGAAGTGTCCGAAAATGAGAATGTCCCGGGGCCGGGCAATATATTTCGGTGGTTATCTCCCTGGTCACCAGAGCTGGGCTCCTTACAAAAGTGTGATCAGGGAGGCCATGAAACAAGGAATCGAATGGTGTGTGTAACTAGGGTATACCACCAGCCCTTCTGGTGGTTTTGGTGCCGGGAAGCGGCCGAAAAGGGAAATATTTGCCAGACCCAGGGAAACAAACAGGTTTTATGATATGCCCGAAGGTCAGAGGACCTGGGGCCTATGGGAGAATCCGAGCGCCTGCCTGCCAGTCCCCGAGGGTATTGCTTCAGTAAGCAAATCTATATTCCTTCAGGCTCAGAAGGTACCTGAAGGCGGGCGGGCCGCCGACAAGCGCTCGAAAACCCTTGTGTTCTATGTATACAGACACATCATCCCAAGCAAGTGGCCTTTATGTACTAGAACTATGTGAGTACTATCTGTTTACATGTCCTAGGCAGATATCTAGGTTACCTAGAAGTGCTGAATCGCTTATAACGAGTTCATCTTACCACTTACTTGAGCGAAATGTGTATGTATCTAGTGTTTCAGGGTGATACTCTATAGTCCCTGGCTATGTACTGTTGTTAGATATCATTTTTCAGTCATAGCCTTAGGGCATCCAAGTTAGAACACCTAGATTGTGTTTCCTAACAGTGTAGTGTATGTAAAGGTAAATAACACACATTGGTGCGTGAAGATGTCGCACCCGGCGCTACTTGCGCTCCCGCTTTTTAGGGGACCCCTAATCGAAAAGAATTAAATTCTTTATTTACCTATGCTATTACATACATTGCTTACTTAAATAACTTAAGTATTTTAACGGTATATAGGCAAGTATATAGACTATAAGCTATGTGTCGCTTCGTCGCGAACATCTCTCCCGCCGTGCAGTGCAGTGACGACACGTAGCGACGTCGGCGCGGCGCTGCATCACGCCGGTGAGCGACGACCGTCGGCAGCGCTCGTAGCCACGACGCTCTGCGACACGTCGCTCAGCTCTCGCCGCTGGAACTCTGCTACGCTCATTTAGGTAGCGGTATGAGCTTCTTCACCGGACGCTTTAGAGTGCCGCCAGTGGTGCGCACCTCAGCGGTCCGGACTTCACCATCAGGGCCAGGGTAGATGGCCTCGATGCGGCCTCGCGGCCACGTGTTGCGAGGCAGTTGGCCGTCGGCTATGAGGACGGGGTCGCCCACCTGCAGGCCAGGCCCGCTGCTGTGGGGCTCCCGCCGGTTTTGAAGCTCCGGCAGGTACTCTCGCACCCAGCGGCGCCAGAACATGTCGGCCAGGATTTGTGACCTGCGCCACATCTTCTTGTGATCGACGTCTTGCTCGGTGAACACGCCGGGGGTTGGGAGTCTAGCCGAGCCACCAAGTAGGAAGTGGTTCGGCGTGATGGACTCGTCGTCTTCACCGTCGACTGACACATGAGTCAACGGTCGGCTATTTACTGTGTACTCTGCCTCACAAATCAGTGTGGACAACACCTCTTCGTGTGGGTGTTTTTCTGTGAGCACAGTATAAAGTGCGGTTTTCACGCAGCGAACGAGGCGCTCCCACGCGCCTCCCATGAAGGGCGCTGATGGGGTGATGAAGCGCCATGTGATGCCTCGGCGACTGGCCTCCTCTCGGAAGGCCTCTCGGAGCTCTCGGTCGGCACCATGCATGTTGGTACCGTTGTCAGAGTGGATCTCTGTAGGACATCCTCTGCGGGCGGCGAATCGGCGCAGCGCTAGTATAGCGGAGTCTGCGCTGAGGCTGGCGGCGATCTCGAGGTGGACAGCTCTAGTTGTGAGGCACGTGAATAGAGCTATGTATCTCTTCTGATGCTGACGACCGACGGTGACGGATAGCGGGCCGAAATAGTCCAACCCGGTGTATGTGAACGGCCTCTGATGATGAGCGAGGCGCGTCCTTGGGTGGTCGCCGGTCGCAGGCACGGGTGCTTGTGCCTTACGAATACGACACTGAAGACATCTTGATAGTACCTTCTTGGTCGTTGGTCGCATCCTTACGACCCAATAATGCTGCCGCACCTCATTGATTGTGAGCTCCGTCCCGCTGTGTAATAGACTGCGATGCGTCCAGTCTATGTAGAGCTGTGTTATGTGATGGTCGCCATGTAATATAGGTGGGCGCCTCACATCTTCTGTAATTTCGTCGGTGGCGGCTATTCGACTTCTAATACGTAGTAGGCCATCTACTACTTCTGTTTGTAGCGAATGTAGCGGGCTATTTTTCTCCACTACCTTTTGTTCGTGCAATCTAGCTATCTCTTGAGCGAACGATTGCTGCTGTGCGACTTGTACGAGTATTTTCTCAGCCTTCTGAAGAAAATTCGCTTCTATAGTCTGTTTCCGGGCTTCTGGCTCTCTATGTAGAGTTGGTTTAGCTGCTGCAGTCGCTGTCTTCTTTTTCTTTCGCCAGTCCGGGTCGTCTTCAAGTTTCTTTGTTCTCTTATAGAACGTTTTCTCTGTTTTTTGTTTACAGAGATATATGAAACGTAGGACGCTTGCAGTCGCACGTAATAGCCGCTCCCATCTCGAAAAGTTTGCGGGATTAGGTATAGCTTCAGTGAGCTTTACATTTGTTTCAGCTTTTTCTATGAAAGCTTTCTCTATGACAGTGAGAGTTCTTTCTTCTCCTGTCTCTTCAGCGATTAGAGGCTTCTCTGATGGCCATGAAGAAGGGTCTTCATACAGGAATCTGGGGCCACTATACCACTCGTGCTGTGAGTCGAACTTCTGTGGGACGTCACGAGTAGCGATGTCGGCGATGTTCAATTTTGTAGGAATCCATCGCCAATCCTCTACTTTGCTGCTCTCTTCTATGGCAGCTATTCGATGAGCTACGAAAGCTTTATATGTTCGTGCTCCTTTTCTTATCCATGTCAGTACAGTTTTGCTGTCTGACCAATATGTGACCGACGACGGTTTGCAGTCGTGCTCACGTATAACAGCTGTAGCTACGCGGGTTCCCATCACCGCTGCTTGCAGCTCGAGGCGAGGTATCGATTGTAGCTTCAATGGGGCTACTCTCGCTTTAGCCATGACTAGGCTGACACGCTGTGTGCCTTCTGCTGTGGTGGCTCGCCAATACACAGCTGCTGCGTACGCCATCTCGCTTGCATCGGTAAATACATGTATTTGTATTTCTGTGGCATCGCTATAACCAGGGTAACATCTTGGTATGCTGATCGCCTTGAGCTGTCGCAGGTGCTGTGTCCAGTTCTTCCACTGGACTGCCAGATCTTCATCTAGTATCTGGTCCCAGTCGACCCCTCGCCTCCAAGCTTCTTGAAGTATTTGCTTAGCTCGAATCGTTATAGGTGAGGCGAGTCCGAGCGGGTCATACAATGACATGACGATCTTGAGCGCCTCTCTTTTTGTCGGGGCCTCTTTTTCAAGGATTCCCTGCGGCAGTCTTGCAAGCGTTAGGTTGAAACCTAGCGTGTCCTCACTAGGTCTCCAAATCAGGCCGAGAATCTTCTCTGTGCCTGCTGTGTCTCCGATGTTCACAACCTCTGTATAGGTTTGTGACGGATCTATATTCGCTATCAGTTGCGAACTGTTTGATACCCATTTCCTCAGGTCAAACTTCGCCTGTTGGTGTATTTTCTTCACCATAGTCGCGACTTCTGTCGCCTCTTCGACTGTTCTATAGCTGTCCAGATAATCGTCCATATAATGGTTCTGTACTATTGCATTCACTGCTACTGGATGCTTCTCTATGTGCCTTTTTGCGTTCCAATTCTTCGCAAAAATGGCGGTGCACGGTGAGCTGGCCGCGCCGAATATGATGGACGTCATACGGTACTCTTCTGGGGCTCCTTCCCTTCTATTGCCTCTCCATAGGTAGCGGAGTGAGTCTCTATCTTGACTCCGTACCTTGACTTGCATAAACATCTCAGCTATATCTCCCGAGATGGCTATGTTGTGTCTACGAAATCTCATCATGACGCCGGGCAGCGACTGCAGCAGATCCGGTCCAGTGAGCAGGAAGTCGTTGAGGGACTTTCCTCTCGATTTTGCAGCGGCATCATGAACTATACGAAGTTTCTCTGGCTTCATTGGGTTGAAGACATCGAAATGAGGCAGGTACCAGGTTCTTCCTGGAGTACTCGACTTGGGAGCCTTCTCAGCATATCCCTTCTCTATAAGGGAGTCCATCTGTTGTGTGTATTTCACACGAAGAGCGGGATTTTTATCCAGCTTCTTCTCGATAGAGACTAGCCTTTTGAGGGCTGTCTCATAACTATCGGGCATTTCTATGTTTTCATCTCGCCATAGCATGGCGGTTTCTATGTGCCCGTTTCCTAACTGTCTTGTGTGACGGTTCAGGATCTCTTCTGCCTTCTTCTCTGGGTCAGAAGCTGGTCGTCCTGGATTGATGACCAATGATTCGATAGCGAAGAATTCACGGAGCTGCTCATTCAGATCCGCATCTTGCTTGTTGTCAACAGTCTGATATCTGTTGACATAGTGCACCCGTTGTCCCAGGGTTCTGGTGTGCGCGCCGTGTAATGTCCAACCCATCATGGTTAACGACGCGATGGGTTGGTTTCTCGGACCTCTGCGGATCTCGCTGGCCAGTAACAGGTGCCAGTTATCTTGGCCGACGAGGATCTTTGGCACTCCAGTGGGATAAGTAAGCTGCGACGTCAGGTCTTGAAGGTGTCTGCATCGTGCTACATCTTCTCGACTGACTGCCTGTGGTGACAGGTTGAGCTTCGGAATGGTGCGCGCCTTGAAGGGCACCCTATTTTTCTGTTTACTATTGAGAACGACTGTTATTCGTCTCGATGAGGGAGTGTCGATCATGGTGTCACCAATGGCACCGATCTTCAGTGGGTCTATAGGTCCCACTGCTCCCACTCGCTGGGCGATGGCTTCATCTATCAGCGAAACGGTAGATCCGTCGTCAAGGAGTGCATAAGTGTCTGCCTCTCCCGCCGGTCCAATGACTCGAACCGGTATCATTTTCAGGAAAGCATGACTCGAACTAGTTCGCGAACTAGCCACCGTTTCGTTAGGTTCCTTCTTCTGGTCCTCTGGAGCAGTGGTTTTCTTAGACCTATCTGTCTGAGGCTTCTTACTATAATGAAGAAGTCGATGGTGCGTGGCTGTACATCCCTTGAGGCCACACTTCCTCTTGGTACATGTGTGGCCTTCCCGACGAAATCTCAGGCAGCGATAGCACAAGCTATGTTTCTTGGCTAGCTCCCATTTCTTGTCACTTGCTGCGTCTCTGAACCTGGGGCAGTCAGACGAGTAGTGACCTTCCTTGTCGCAGACTCGACATTTGTTTACCGGCTTGTCGGTAGCTATGTGTGTCCGTTGTATGACACGTTTCCCCACCAGAGTGTCTGTCTCCTTGATGGCCTCAGGCGGGGCGAATGCACTGCAGAAGTGAGCTTGTTCCGTTATAAAGTCGCTGAAGAGTGATAAGTCTGGCAGCGACTGATACTTTTCCGTGAACGTTCTGTACCACTGTACACGTAGAGAATTGGGCAGTTTTTCGGTTAATTGTCGCATTAATTCAGCATTGATCAGGTAATGATCCTTCTTGAGTGCACGCAGGGTGACCACTCCGCTTCTGACCCGACTTGCAAAGGTACAGATGTCCTTGGGCGACTCGCTGCATCGTGGCAGCCCTCTAAGTCGATCTGTCTCGGCCTGGGCGATTGAATCAGGACGTCCGTATTGTAGCTCCAATTCTCTCATGATCTCATCCGGTTTTGCGTTCCCGATGAGTTCTGAGCTCACTGTCTCCAGTGCGCGACCACGCAAGCTCCTTCTGAGTCTTGCCGTGTTTTCTATGTCGCTGAAGTAGGCACGAGTTGCCTCATATATGGCTCGAAAAGATAGCCATTCGGTATGAGCTCCACCAAAGTTTGGTAGAGTCATGACAGCCTTCGACGCCGAAGGGTTGGGCGTCCATGGCTCGATTTTCCTGTCGGCTAGCGACGCTATAGCGGATGTCAGCTCCGTTAGGAAGGGACGGAGTGAGTCTTTCGCTTCTATTTGCCTTGACGGCTCTGTGTTAGCCTTCACTTCTTTTGCTGTAGGATCGTGCGTCCGGGAGTCCGCTATAACGTCGACAGTCGCAGGCGGGGGCTGCTGTTTGCTTTTGTCCCCTTCGGCGGCGTCATCCTCCCTCAGTGGCTCAGGTTCTGGTGCCTCTTCCAGCCAAGAACGCACGTACTCTTCATTAGAGTCTCTGTCATCCATATATTCGGCTTCAGAAACTTCTTCTTCTGCCTTTTGAAGTGCTAACTTGGCAAGTTCCAACTTAATCTTCAATAAGTCTTCACGTGCCCTCGAAATTTTCTTTTGTGACCGGGTCGTCCTGGTCGACGGCGGTCTGCTTTGGACGTTACGGGCGTCCCCCCGGGTAGCCATGGTAGTGCCTCTATCAAAGGTCTTATCTTGAATCCCTTGTATTCTATCAGAAGGCTTCAGTGTTCTATCTGAAGATCCTTCCCTCCTGGGTGCCTTCCTGCATGTGCTGGGGCGATCTGTTTGTTCCTTATCATCTATATCTCCTGTAAGTCTCTGTGTGAGCGGGTCGTCACCTATATGTGACGTAGGTGCAGACTGTCCCGTCCCTTCGGTCGTCGTAGGCGAGCGTGGGGGCAGTTGATGACGTAGGCCTGTTGGGTGATCCATGCCTACTGTCCACGCCTCAGCCTTCCTGTCCTGTGATCTGGTCATCGGCATGTTGACTTCTGTTTCAATCTTCAATTCGAACGGGCTAAGTCCAACTCTAGACTTCAGCTCGAAAGGGTTAAGTCCAAAATCCAAACTTCAACAGGAACGGGTTGACTATTCAAGACGTCAGCTTGAAAGGGTTAAGTCCAATTCTAGACTTCAGCAGGAACGGGTTAAGTCCAAATCCAAACTTCAGCAGGAACGGGTTAAGTCCTAGACTTCAGCACGAAAGGGTTAAGTCCAACCCTAGACTTCAGCTCGAACAGGTTAAGTCCAACTCTAGACTCCAGCACGAACGGTTAAGTCTATTTTCAAGTCTTCAAACGGCTATGTCCAAGCTTCAAAGAATTTCTTGAAAACTGCTAAGTCCTAACTCTGGGTTAAGTTCGGTCCCAGACGTCAGCTTGAAGTGGATTCGCTTCCTTTTTCAATTTTCGAAATTTTAACCCCGGGTTAATTCTTAACTCCGGGTTAGCTTCCAGGCTATAACACGTTTCAATCGAAAAATCCAATCTTGATGGTCAAATCCAGACTGAAGGAGTTAGTGTCCCTGATTAGGGTCGGGTTCTCTTCCACACTAACTCTTATTACCCGACTGCCGAATGAGGGTAATGTGTTTGTCCTCGTATGTGTTTGTTTTCGTTCTATCTCATAGAACAAATCTTCGCCTTCACACGTTCGAAACTTCTATGTTTTTTCTTAGGGATAGCGCCTCGGTGATAATCCTTCAGCTATAATTCTGCAGGACTCGATGAACGTCGTACGTGTGTTCTATCTCCGAAACAAGCTCTCAGCACGCTATAAAAACTTCTATCATAAGTTTCTTCTAGCGATAGCTCTCTCAGGGATAGCGCTTTGGTGATAGTCCTTCAGCTATATTCTGCAGGACTCGATGTACGTCGTATGTATGTTCTATCTCCGAAACAAGTTCTCAGCACGCTATAAAAACTTCTATTATAAGTTTTTTCTAGCGATAACTCTTAACGCTATTTCCTCAGCAACTAGGTTACCAGGACAGTAATCTCCTAGTTTCTTCTCAGGTTCACAGCCCAGGGTCGGCAGCTGTCTCCCAGGAACGGGTAGTCACGAAGACCGGCTGGTTTCACGTCTCTTGACGACGGTAACCCTCCAAAACGCAGGTTCACGCCACTGGATCGCTTCAGGGGCGTAACGAAAATTTCCCAGGAATGCGGTTGTCTCCCAGGAACACGGTTTCCACCCAGTATCTGGGTTTTTTGCACCCAGGAAAAGGGTTTCACACGTGGGGCCTAATCCACGTGTGAGTCTCTTACCGTCTGTGACACGTCACTGGCACACGTGGGGCTCAATCCACGTGCGTCTCTTTGCGACGGTAGTCGTCTGCTATTCAAACGGGACGCGTGGCAGGACGGAATCCTGTTGTCGACTGCCCTGATGTCATACGATACTGGAAATCCCACCTTCCTTTCTTTCTTTCCTGGAAAGTGTTCACAGGAACGATACGTAACGTTTTTGACTAATCTTTAAAGAAATATGATCTTAACCTTGACACTTGTAAGGTTTACGAGTGGGACGTCAGGCTTCTTTATTCCCAGGAACTCTTCACGGGAACGTGATGGTTTCGTACCCCAGTCGGTACTTTAAGTATGGGAATATATTTCTTACCAAATTTGTTTATGGGGTATGATTCCCAGGAAACGGACGTCAGGTTTCTTTCTTCCCAGGCACTAGGTTCTCAGGAAATGTTCCCAGGCGTGGGCATCAGATTTCTTTGTTCACAGGTACGGTTCTCAGGAACGGTACGTTACGTTTTGACTATTATGTGACGTGTTAAAGAAATAGGAATGTACCCTCAGTTGACGAGGTGTACTGGACATCAGGCTTCTCTGTTCACAGGAACTGTTCTCAGGAACGGTACGTTACGTTTTGACTATTATCTGACGTATTAAAGAAACAAGAATGTACCCTCACTTGACGAGGTGTACTGGACGTCAGACTTCTTTGTTCACAGGAACTGTTCACAGGAACAGGGCATCAGGCTTCTTACTTCACCGGAACTAGGCTTTTCGTTGGCCTATATGTTCACAGGAACTGGACGTCAGACTTCTTTCTTCACCGGAACCAGGCTTTTCATTGGCCTATATGTTCACAGGAACGGCTTGGTTCTTGAAAATTCGGCTCGAACGGACCAGTAAATGTACGGGGTGGACGTGATCGCTGGCGGAGAATAGGGCTTCTGGAGGTTGTAAGGCTCCAGCACCAGCGCGTTGACACCCTTGCACCTATAGTTCAGTTGTCATCAAGAATTCTCGCCTCTGTGAGCTGCTTGAGGTCTGCCAGATGTTCACGGGTGAAGATATGATGTCCAGGAAATAAAAGACTTTATTCTTCTTAGTGTTTTGCGATGTTTTCACAGGGTCTTCGTGACATAAAGTTGCGTGGATTCTTCTAATACAAATTTGGCTACCGAATTGCTCGATGCGCATGCGCACTATCGTACTATCAAACTTTACCGTCACGAGGACCCTGATTTTTTAGTCGCACAAGTTTTTTATTTACACAATTTTTTATTATGAACTTATGCTAGAAATCAGCAGAACCTCCCTTCCCGATGTCATGACCATGGCATGACCTATATGGTTGGAAGCGCCTTGAAATGGCCCATCCAACGGACCGTAGTCCAGGTCCCTAACTATCTCCCCCGAGGAGTTCTGCTAGGAAGAACGAGTGATGAAGGGAAATTCTGCTGGTTTTTCGAACTTATGGCTATTACATGCTAAAGTATACATTTTTCCACTACTTTCATCGCGGGGGTTCGAAAGCCCTTTCCCTAAGCTATAGGAATCCAGTGTTTCTATAGCTATATCTATAACCTTCAGGCGTGTAGGTGCCTGTAAGTGTGCGTGAGTAGTGAAAGATGTTATTTTCTAACATAAAGTTAGTTTGTACTCAAGGTACCCGTGGAATCCACGACCACCAGGCATTAATCGATGGCCGTCACGACAGGCCACCCTATGGTGCCACTCTGGTGGGCGTGGGTTCAACCCTCGAGTCAGTATTCACCCTGAAGTGTCCGAAAATGAGAATGTCCCGGGGCCGGGCAATATATTTCGGTGGTTATCTCCCTGGTCACCAGAGCTGGGCTCCTTACAAAAGTGTGATCAGGGAGGCCATGAAACAAGGAATCGAATGGTGTGTGTAACTAGGGTATACCACCAGCCCTTCTGGTGGTTTTGGTGCCGGGAAGCGGCCGAAAAGGGAAATATTTGCCAGACCCAGGGAAACAAACAGGTTTTATGATATGCCCGAAGGTCAGAGGACCTGGGGCCTATGGGAGAATCCGAGCGCCTGCCTGCCAGTCCCCGAGGGTATTGCTTCAGTAAGCAAATCTATATTCCTTCAGGCTCAGAAGGTACCTGAAGGCGGGCGGGCCGCCGACAAGCGCTCGAAAACCCTTGTGTTCTATGTATACAGACACATCATCCCAAGCAAGTGGCCTTTATGTACTAGAACTATGTGAGTACTATCTGTTTACATGTCCTAGGCAGATATCTAGGTTACCTAGAAGTGCTGAATCGCTTATAACGAGTTCATCTTACCACTTACTTGAGCGAAATGTGTATGTATCTAGTGTTTCAGGGTGATACTCTATAGTCCCTGGCTATGTACTGTTGTTAGATATCATTTTTCAGTCATAGCCTTAGGGCATCCAAGTTAGAACACCTAGATTGTGTTTCCTAACAGTGTAGTGTATGTAAAGGTAAATAACACACATTGGTGCGTGAAGATGTCGCACCCGGCGCTACTTGCGCTCCCGCTTTTTAGGGGACCCCTAATCGAAAAGAATTAAATTCTTTATTTACCTATGCTATTACATACATTGCTTACTTAAATAACTTAAGTATTTTAACGGTATATAGGCAAGTATATAGACTATAAGCTATGTGTCGCTTCGTCGCGAACAATAACTAACATAGCATCACATCATCAGCCTATTAATGTTCCCACTGCTGGGACACAGGCCGCCTCTCTGTGAGAGGGAATGGACCGCAATTCACCACGCGGGCCCAGTGCGGGTTGGTGGATGTCACATGTTTTCGAATTTTTGGTTCTAGGACATGCCGGTTTCCTCACGATGTTTTCCTTCACCGTTTTTGAGAGCAGTGGTGATGAAATAATTTACACAAAGTAAAGCGCCTGCCTGGGCTCGAACCATGCCATGCTATGAACATAGCATATGTAAATCAAATAATATTTTGCAAAAAAAAATTGTTCAAAAGGAGGTTCAATATTGATATTTTGGCATCGAGCGGGCGCACGGCCAGCACTGCGTTAACATTAGGGCGTATATAGCGCCTTAAGCCTATTTGCTCTAGGTACCTACTACACCTACGGGATCTGTCTATTTCTAGATTAATTTACGAAGTGAGTGCCCTTTTATATCTCCGCATTAAAGATGGTCTCGTGTGTCGTGCTCATGACAACAGTTTTTTGTCAGCTTTCCTTACACTGTTGCGATCGGCACATTAACCCTGTTGTCGTAGTCCCGCTAAATGAAAGAAAAACTTTCGTTTTCAAAAGACCGTAACCATCTTAAGATGATGTCTTCCATGTAAGTAATATTATTTATTACGCTTACTTACGTCGTAGAGTCGTGTTAGCTTCAAATGTTTATAATTGGTATATAAGATAGGTTCTAGTATATCGGATACCTACCAGGACACAAGTTATAAGCTCAATTACCTTGGCCCTATTAAATCAAATAAATATCTATCTAGCAATTTTATTGATATTTTCGCATGTCTTCTGTTTCAATTTAGCATATTGCTTAAATTCTTTTGCTACAAGTCTTCTCCTTGCGGTACTTCGTGCCACTTAGTGAACCGGATCGTTTATTAGAAATAAACCATTAAGAATTATATTATGTTATCTATCAATAACACAAACGTAGAGCTTAATAATAACTAATTAAGTATATTATATTTTTTTATATTTATTTATTTATTATTTATTTATTTAGTTCTTTTTAAAAAAATATTTTATAATGTAAGTGAATAAAGGTCAATAACTAATTAATAATGTATCAATTCTTGTCACTCAAAGAAAAATGTGAAAAAAGTTCTTTTTAAAAAAATATTTTATAATTAAGTGAATAAAGGTCAATAACTAATTAATAATGTATCAATTCTTGTCACTCAAAGAAAAATTTTTAAATGTGAAACTTCGTTGATGCACTTTGCATCGTTAATCAGAAACAATGCAGCACACTTTTTTGTTAAGTATGTGAAAGTTTGTATGTAGTTCGATTTCAATAGGCATGCCTTATGAGAAATATTGTTTTTTAAGTTTTATTTTTATTAAATATTTAAAAATGTATTCAATAAGCATGTAAATAAATAAAGGAAATAATAATTGATTAACATTTCGATACATTAATAGCTGATTTAAAAAAATACTTTTAATTAAGACAACAGCAAAGCAAATTCTTTGTCACTTTTGAACACTGACGATACTTTCTAGACTTTTTAGCATTATTAGTAATCCGGACATGACGGTAATCATTAATTTAAGTAAGTACTATTATAAAAAAAAACCAGCCAAATGCGAGTCGGACTCGCGCACGAAGGGTTCCGTACCATTATCACAAAAAACGGCAAAAACAATCACGGTTGTTGTATGGCCCCACTTAAATATTTAATTTATTCTGATTTTAGTATTTCTTGTTATAGCGGCAACAGAAATACATCATCTGTGAAAATTTCAACTGTCTAGCTATCACGGTTCATGAAATACAGCCTGGTGACACACAGACAGACGGACTGGTGGAGTCTTAGTTATAGGATCCCGTTTTTACCCTTTGGATACGGAACCCTAAAAATCATCGAATAACAAATTAAGATCAAACCTACATAATTTGTCAAATTAACCGATTGTTGCAAGGCAATCCACTTTTGCAAATATATAAATTTTCTCACGGGTTTACGATTATAATAACAGTAATTGGTTCCTGGAGCTAGTTAATTCAACTTAGTTATCGCTAAAGTTTCTTTAACTTATTATTGATCAAACTTTGTAAAATATTCACACAAAAGCACATTATAATATCTATTAATTAATTTAAAACACATACCTTGTAACTGCGTTATTGTTTTGTGTTTGTTAACTGGATGTCATTTATGTGGTTTCTACTTGGCACACGCTAACTTAATACTCGCGGAAAACTGTATATAATGTGGAGAGGTCACGTTCCAGTGCTAGCAGACGAGCGGACTCCACTCGACTGGCAGGTACTAGCAGCCGTTGGTAGGTTGGTGCTCGCCGTGTCACGCCGCCGCCGTCATCTGCGTCATCCAACACGACACACAACCGGAAAGTGCTTTCTCTCACAACAAATTTTGTAAAACTGCTTCTAATTCCCCGCAATAAGGTCTAATTCGTGTCCGTGGGAACCGCCAATGTGTTCAGCACGAGTAGATGTTGTACTTTCCACTCTAGTGGTCACAGTATAGATGCGAGTTTATAAAAGTTAGTTAGTTCTCTCCGTGACGTAGTCTGAGTATTCCCAACTCTCGTCTCATCTGCCACTTTTCCCGCGGATAGAATTTCTATACTACCCGATATTTAATATGCAGTACTTAGTTAGCGAGAAAATTCCTAGAGAAATTCAATTTTATCGGTACCTATGTAATTATAAACAAGTAACAATAAAGGTTATGGTAGGTTATACTTATACCGTAAGCTTACGGTAGAGTTCAATAGCCACTCTGTAAGTCTGTACCTATCCATCTTCAATTATTGCCTAACCACAGGAGTTTGGACAAACAAAGTAGATTTAACGATTGACTAAAAAAGATTATCGTATCACTGTTTAACATCTTTTTTCTAGCTAAGTGACCTCAAATAACCCCCAAATGGCTGTGAATTTTATTTCAAATTTTAATATTTGGTTGGTCGACCTAGATTCCGTTAGTTCTAACTCTAAGTTTGGTAATCGACTTCGAGAGGGATATTAATAACTCAAACGAAAATAAATTTAGTCTACTGACGTCACTACGAGTACATATTAGACTTTTCTCAAATGTAAGCCTTTTGGGAAATTATCGGCTCGCCGAAATCCGATCCCACCACGGCCATGACCTTTCGAATGATAAATTGATTCCTTTTCCAAATGTAGATCGGAATTAGCGAAGTCTAAGGAGAAATCTTTTTAGGACAGCTTAATTAATTACCATGTTCAGAACTTTTCTTCACTATTCTCTTGTACCTACTTGTTTTCGAAAAATATTTTTCTAACATTAGAAACGGGATATTTACCATGTTTACTGTTTTTTGTGAGTTCCCGATATTTCGGTGCTGTTGCGAGCACCATGATCACGGATAAACTGACAAAAAACAGTAAACATGGTAAATATCCCGTTTCTAATGTTAGTGTTAGTGACCATGACAGTTTAAAAACTAATATTTTTCTAATTCAATATTGCTAACGAAAAACTGAAACTTCAATCAAATTTTTAGGGTTCCGTTCTTCAAAAGGGAAAAGGAAATCCTCATAAGATCACTTCGTTGTCTGTCTATCCGTGTGTCAAGACCTTTTTAAGAACGCCTCGAGTTATCATGTTGAAATTAATATCTTATACTCAGGTCTGCAACACCTTGTAACTGTGTAAAGATCAAAGGTTTAGACCCACGGAATCAAAATTCGTTTATGTCCTAAATTTGACGAATCGCAAGAGAATCAAAACTTATAAGAGTACTTTCTGGTGACCCAGAATTATGAAATTTGGCAACAACCAATGTCTTTTAGCACAAGTAAAGGATTAAAATCCGAAAACCGTAAATTTGTACTTAAATAAAAAAAAGATTCAGTCACCGATCTATGGGGGGGAAAACAGTTTTCCAACGGCAAAGTTAATTTTGTCCCTCAATCCACTTTATATTTTCGTTAGAGCAATATTCGGAGTTTTCATTGTTTATGAAACGGAAATAGAGGGGCGTAATAAGTTTGACGTGTTGCTGTGTATCTGTGTGTGTCTGTCTGTGGCATCATGGCTCCTAAACGGAAGAACAGATTTTGATTTAGTTTTTTTTGTTTGAAAGGTGACTTTGTCAGTGTTCTAAGCTATGTTTGAATAAAATCGGTTCAGCCGTTCAAAGTTATTCGAATTTTAATCTCTCAATCTGGTTTTTTCGCATGATATCGTGCGTGTCATTATTACTTGTTTCGATAGATTGTCGATTGAAGCTCGTCTACTACTAGGTATATTATATATTATAGTTTAAAAAGCATGAAATAAAAATTTAATTACAAATTTAAAAAATCCCCGACACAAAAACTTCTAAAAAACAAAAAATAAACCTCGTACTCGCGTCTGGGAACCGCCAACGTTTACAGCAGTTTATTTTATTTACTTTGTAAGTTATGTGCTTCGTTGGTAGCAATCGAGTTTTTTCCATGTTTATAAGCACTGAGTGCGATTTTTCGGCATTTCGACAAAATGCGGATACCACCCTGCAGTACGTATGAAGCTACCTCTAGCTTTTTGGGAAGTTCGTTGGTGAAAGGAGATAGTGAAATCCGTAGGCTTGTTACTTAGTACGTAAGAAACAGCAATCAGCAATAATCATGCAATGAAACGCTTTATGTCATAAAAGTCTGAAATAACTTCAGTGTAGGTATAGTAGGTCAGGTAAGTCTTACAAAAAATTGGTTGCTAATTGCTCGCTATTTGTCAAATGCATTTATTTCTAAAAAAAACCGCCAAAATCTCTTAAACTTCTGTATTGAAGAGCAATTATTGCGCAAAAATCGCTATATTTTGCTCTTGCAAGATACTTAATGAGTCTGCCGGTCTTGTTGTTTCGGCACTCTGATAAACACAGAGGCAAGCAATGTTTCGCCGATTTGCTAGTTTGTGAGTTTGACCACCGCACTTCGCGGACTATACAAGCCATTTCTATAAAACTCTTTATCTTAGTCTCACCTGTCTCTGATGACATGTTTTCCATAGAATGTATCCACCAACCGGCCCAGAGTGCAGTAGGTACAACCTGGCTGAAACGAAGCTGTAGGAAGCTCCGTTGTGAATAATTACTAATTACTGTTCGAAATCGACGGTAAAGTAGTTGCTATGAGTCGTCTTCAAGTATTTTTTTTTTTTTTTCATAAGTTAACTATACACTAGTTTTTAACACTTATCAGTTATTATGATGTGACTCATGCAATTTATTTAAATCAACTTATAATGTCATATCAATGCACAATATAATAAATCTGTAAAAAAACCGTTTTTGTACATCGAAAATATTTCCAAAAAAATAGACTTGGTGTTAAAGGATCACCAACTATTTTTGCCATTTTTGTCTGTTTGGCTGTTTAGTTGTGCACGCATCACGTAAAATGTACGAAACATTGGTTTCTAGGTACGGTAGATAACTTTTATACATACAAATTGTGCGTAACTACTTAGTACTACTACGAATATTACTTAGTTTTGTTTCATTGCAATCGGTTCACTTTATCAAAAGATATTATGAACTTAAAGTGTTCAAGAAGTAAAATATCCCAACACACGCAATTCAAATACTCGGACAGTTGAACTCCATAATAATATTCGATAGATGGCGTTGTGCATTTGACGAACCTTGAATTTGGTATTTAGTTGTTCAGTGACTGACCAGCGTTAAGTAACTTGTCTATCGAGTATTATCTTCAAGATTGAAATATTGTTTACAATGCATGTCCTCGAAAAGAGCGTTTTCCAAGCAGCCAAACTGTGCGGAATGATACACGTAAGTAAGATGATTTCCGACTCGTTTCGATTTATCCACTCATCGGAAATCACCTACCTTCCGCACTTGTAGCATAAATAACTATTTTGTGTTCTCGTTCAGAATAACTTAAAAAAAATTAATATCATTTCGCCTTTTCACTTACAGGACCAAAATAGTAGAAATAACAATGATCGATTATCGGTCAGGAGAAGCACGTAATTGTTTGTTATTTATGTAATTGGTTTATCTCACCTCATCATCATCATCATATCCTCCCCCAAGCGTCGCCACATTGACCGGTCCCGTGCGTCTCTCATCCAGCGGATCCCCGCAACCTTCACCAGGTCATCGGTCCATCTGGTGGGAGGCCTTCCAACGCAACGTCTTCCGGTTCGCGGTCGACACTCCAGAACCTTTCTGCCGCATCAGCCATCCGTTCTACGAGCAATGTGCCCTGCCCACTGCCACTTAAGTTGGGCCACTTAAAATTCTTCGGGCTATGTCTGTAACCCTGGTTTTCTTGCGAATCTCTACATTTCTGATTCGATCACGCAAGGAAACTCCGAGCATAGCCATGTCTTGAGACACTGCGGTAAGTTGGACGAGAAGATACCGCGCAACTTCCCGAAGCTGAGTCGGATTCGACGGTTGACCTCTTTCTCGAAGTTGGCCCTATAACCCAACTGGATCGTTTGTCGCAGGTAGACATAATCGTCCACAACTTTTAGTGTAGAGTCTCCGACCTTAATAGGAGTGGGTGTAACATGGGCATTCACCATGACCTTGGTTTTGGCCATGTTCATCCTAAGACCCACTCTATCGGAAGCTCTACTGAGGTCATCGAGCATTGTACTTAGTTCCTCCATGGTCTCAGCCATGACCACTATATCGTCGGCAAACCGAAAGTGAGTGATGTACTCGCCATTGACGTTGGCCTAGCCCTCTCCAGTCCAGAACCTTGTAGATATCCTCCAGCCCAGCGTTGAACAGTTTTGGAGATATGACGTCTCCCTGTCTCACACCTCGCTGCAGAACGACGGGCTCCGAGGCCTGATCCTGAAGTTGAACTGACATGGTGGCGTTTTTGTACAAACACTTCGATGTACCGGTAGTTAATTTGGCACCGTTGGAGAGACTGTAGTACAGCCCAAGTCTCGATCGAATCGAAGGCTTTCTCGTAGTCCACAAACGCTAAACAGAGAGGCAGGTTGTACTCTTCGGTCTTCTGTATAACCTGCCGCAGCGTATGTATGTGGTCTACGGTGCTGAAGCCTTTACGGAATCCGGCTTGTTTGGGAGGCTGGAAATAATCAAACATACGGGAAAACGAAAAAACACTTGATCCTTCCTTGGAATCTAACCCAAGACTCCAAGCTCAGTAGTCACACATGCGACCTGTAGATCAACGTGGCAGTCAAAAACAGCAGCTGCGTCTCCAGAGTTTAGTGCGCAAATTTTTCATAAGGAATCATTTCTGTAGTATGCTTGCCTGGCCCGAAGTCTGGTTGGTCCGGTAAGTGGAACCCGAACCTAACTCACTTATCCCCATCTTATCCTCCGACTGCACAGCATGATTTTCTCCTTGCTTACGTCTTTTTAGTTTGCTTCTTAAGCAGTCAGGTTTTTAGATATTTTGAATTAACTTTTTTTTGTTGACATTTTTTTTTCGTATCAGGTACATTTAAACATATATAAGTGTAGTATATTTTTGTAATCACCTCATATTACGATACCCTACGATGGGATCGGAAGAAAATAAAATAGGCCACCACAATATTCGCCCAAAATCAGCTATTTTCGATTTTCCAATTAAGGCGCCGATTCCCTTGAGTAGCTGATTTTTAAATGAGAATCACGTCTAAGTAATTTTTTGGAAAAAATATACGTTATATTAGACCATTTTCTTAATAATTTTATCTAAGCAAATTTTGAGTTTTATTCGTATAACATAGTGTAATTAATTTGTAAAGTTGTGTCTAAAACGGACAACAACACGACAATCGCACCAAATCCGCTGGGCGTATTTTAATGAAATCAACATCATCTAAAAGACAATTTAATTATCTACATTTTGATCTGAGGCTTTTTTTTTAAAGTCACAGAATAATAAGGAAAGTACAAAAAACTATAAAATTTTGGGTCGCGCGGGTGTGAAACGAGTGCGCGTTTTGTTCCCTCGAGGTCGTTGGCGTTAGTCGTCGTCTTAAATGTAGGCAGTGACACTCGCAACGTTAAGACGAATTCTTTGACGTAAGAATCGACAAAATCGGTCAACGCGTTTGGTCTCTCTCTAGAACGCCACATAGGAACATACATACATTGACTGATAAACACATTACCTTCCTTCGGCAGTCGGGTAAAAAAGCCCTTATTATCATAAAACTAATTGGATATAAGAGGAAATGCGGGCAGAGCTCCGACTGAATTGCCTTAGTAAAAAGTCATAATTCGAGGTTTGGCTCTCGCCTATTACATCGATTTCATCCTCCAGTATTGGACAAATTTAAAAGATATTCCATAAATTAAATAAAAAAGATATTTGTTGTGCTTCTATGTTTTTCTTTTTCATTTATAGTTGTCATATTTGGCCTCTGTTGACAGCGCAATGTTGAGCATTTCTTGAAGCTTCTAAAGATAATCAGAAATGAAAACAGGGGCACAGTATATATCTTCCTTATTCTGTATTCACGAAGAACTATGCGAAAAATGCAAAACATATAAACAGAGACTGAGCAAGCACAGCAATATCTTAGCCAAGAACCTTCTAAAGAGACAAGGGATATAATCCGCTTAAAGAGATGGCAAATCCTGAACTTGGATCAATTAAAGTTTATTTAGTGCTAAACCACATAATGTGATTGTTCAATGGGACACCACAAAAATAATCTCTCACGAAAAACCCATCGATTATGGCTTGAAAGCCGATTGCAGATAAAAGGAGAAACAAAAAAAAAACTGTATCCACATGACGTTGCCGATCTGTTCTCAAAACTGAATAAGTGACCTTGCCCTGAATTTTCTTTCATGTTTGTTACCTTAGTCTCACCTTGACCTTATTTTCATTGATATTTTGTGAACGTCAATATTGTCTGACCTATATTTGTTTGTTTCCCAAAATGTAGCTACCCCTTTGATATTTCGTCCAAGGCCGTTAAATGTGCTTATAAAGGTTTTTTAAAGGTATTCAATCCATCTCCTAAAAAAAGCTTCTACTTGCTTAACAGCCTTCGATCATATTAGTGATCGAAGTTAATAGCTTATCATCACAAGCGCCGTGACTGTGATGTGACTTGTCACTAAAGGTAAGGTCAATTTTAGGAACAAGTAGAGTTGTTTATCTGCATTTATTGCTATCAACAATGGTCAATTAATTAGGTACTGTCCAGACGCAATACATTTACAGAATCTATTCTGTAGTACTGATAAATATGTAGTATGTAGGTAATCAATAAAAGTCTAATGGGTTCAATAGGCACCTCCACTTTGACTTCCTAGGCCTAAAATCTGAAAGGGATTATTACTTCGTGGGTGACGGGTCGGCTGAGGACTTTAATCTTAAGGGTACACTAGTCGAAAAATCTTCCATACAAACGTAGTCTGGCGTTTACTCCACTGTTTGACGATGTACGTTCAAAATAAAAAAATGATATCAATTTGTCTCATCATTATCTAGCCCTGTATGGAAGTAAAAAAGTAAGAAAAATATTTACTTGTAAGTTATGAGCTTCAAAAGTTCCATATTTTAACACTAATTTTAACCCATCTTTGGGCGCAAATAAGTACCATAAGAAGGAAAATTTAAAAACAGCCTCCATACAGGGATAGATTAGTAGTTCAACAATGCAAATAATTTTATTTTGAACAGATACATTCAGTCGTTTTTCATGATATCCAGTCTCCCAAAGGTCTGTTTATAAATTTTCGCGCGCTCGTTTTCCTTCTAAATCATCATCCATTTCGCTACAAATTTGCAAAAGTTCGTATTCGTACGCGTACTAGCTTCTTACTGCTCATAACAGCGTCTATCTGTTCCGCACGTGTTGTCAGTTGATATAGCACGCATTTTAACCCCGCGCACAGAATAGTTCATGGCGTCGACTAGTGTAACCTTAAACTATTCACGTGATAATATCACAGTCTGGAACCCAAAATACTACCGTGTTCTGAATGAGGCCATGCTCAATCTATTTAGATTTTAACATATTTTATCCAAGGATGAACGGTAGTACAGTCCACTTATTTCAACGAATTTTCAGATATATTTAATGAGGCATTTCTTTTGCCCACTATAATCCCTACAAATTAAAATAATTTTAGTAGATTAGGAAGTATACCTTTTAAAAGATGAAATAATTTTGGAGTTGCTTAGGGCAGAATTTTAGGACCGCACTTGTTTTGTAATTCATCCGCATATCAGTTAAGTATACTAATAACCTTCATAAAAAAGTAGGAGGAACTGTAAACTGCGAAAAATGATACATATCTTATACATTTCAAAAATGATTTAATATTGCTGACAGGCATTGTGAAGCCGGCGTTGACTATGGATATCTGCAATACTAAAGATCGGGAATATCGTTGGTGCGTTGTCATTCTAGGAGCAAAACTGAAAAGGATACATTATACATAGGTATAGGCTTCGTAGTAGAATATGTATAAGGAAGAACTAGGTAAGTATACCACCGTACTTGGTATACTTCCCTGGACGAGCTCTAACAGTTACAAAGAGCTTCAATACTCTGCTATTACCTATATTAGCTTAAAACCATTGTCTTTCCTACACAATAACTATATATTTAGTGTGTAGTGATTTAACTGTCCCCGGTAGGTTTTGTTATGACATTGACCATAATTATAATTAAAATAAATAATTGGCAGTAATTAATAAGTAGACCGATAAAAAAAAATAGTGACGTCCACGACCTTGAATTCGAATAGACGTGCAATGCCAATACTTGTGCATCTGGGGCAGCAAAGAGCTTTGAGTTGACAGCTTATTGGACGAGGGCGGCGGCACAGGCGTAATGTGCCTAAAGAATATCGATCGGTGGTTGCAAATTGTCGGCAGTGCGCGCGCAGGAGACTGGCTTCGTGACTAGCCAACGAGGGCTTGAGGTTTTCCCGCGCAGTGAAACAGCGCATAACTGCGCGCAAGGCCAAACAAAGGGGCGAAGAGAGGGGTGTCCTCCGAGGGCGCGAGCTCAGCCCGGGACCCTCATTACGTAACACTAAACGCACAGGACGGCGCACAAACAATGTGACTTTATTTTATCTTAAATTTTTCTACTGTTTTTGATTACTTATACAATTTTTAGGATTAGTATCGTGATATTATGTTAATTTGCGGCAAAATATTTGAATTATTTTTAACTTACTTTAATTTTAGCACTGTGATATCGTGCAGATCTGCTTTATACCCAACATCTTGCAAAAAATAATAAAAACGTAGATTTTTTTTAAAAAACGAAAATATTTTAAATGTTTTTGGTGAAACGAAAGTGAAAATTTTCGGAACAGTGATCTTTTTTAACTGAGTTTTTATAAATAAAAATCGATCGATTGTTTTAGTAATATTTAATGAGTTAATGTAGATGATAAGGATACCTAATGAAAACGTTTTCATAATAAATGAATAGTATTGTACTAAATGTGACAATACGGTATAATTCATTTAATTGAGAAAGAAGTATTTTCGCAACAGTCTTATGTAGTGCTGATACGCTCAAGATGACTATGGGTAAGTTCTCCAGTATATTTTCTAAACATGTTAGTAAAATTGCCCCATTTTCGTTTTCGTTTCTATTACTAAACAACGAGTAAAGATTGATTGGATTTATTCGTAGGATCGAGTTTAATAAATTTTCCCGTACACATTTTATCGATTCTTCTGAAGGAAGTTAACTTGGAAAGGGTCAAGTAAAAGTGGAGGCTCTCGAGACTGATATGATAAGATAGATAATAAATAAATAAAGGTTGACATTGACATTGAAGAAGGCTGGGCTGATGGAGAGTTATTTCAAAACTGATTACAAAAAGAAAATTCTTGCGTTAGGGTGGACGAGACATTGTGTGCTACTCCACCGATGTAGACAATACGTAGACGGAGGCAGGTACTGTAGACATTAGGTAATATTATGTCTGATATATTTTGAAACCAAGTAGAGTCAACCAAACCATTATAAAAGACAAAAATACCAGCTTTCAATTACCTACACCGTTCCTTTATTAGTTAGTTTTTTAATATATGAAATGTCAGAAGAGTGATGCCAATCACAAACACGACATGGATTAGTTAAATTGTTGCAGTTATAGTTATACTAGCTAGTACAGTCGCGCATAATCTTATTGCTTTTGTTGACTGTACCTGAACTAAGGTATACGAGTATTATTGACTAAACAAAGGTTTTGTTACTAATTAAGAGGGGATCCGATCCTCCTTATCCCTGAGACTCTAGCTCATAGCGGGAGAGTAGATATAGTAACACCAAAAATATTTTACGAATCAATCATCGAATTTATTTTATTGGCCTTATTCACGTAGTATTTATATTGAAGCAAATCTGTTGCATGCAGGTCGGTGTATACTTACAAGTTATTTACCCAGTATAGTTAGGTACTTGCGAAAATGTTGCCTTACTGCTTATATAGCACATAGCAAAGATGCAACTCGTGTGCTTATAATACTAGCCTACTAAACGATGCTATTCCAAGCAGACACAACAATACAAGATGCATTGCGTCACCGGATGAGAGTCGCCGCTAAATCGCAACGTCTCTTAATTCAGAATCATTATGAGGACATGCTCTGCTCACACCTGGCCGATGAAGAAAGGTGGTCATTACAAGGGGCAGGATATTGTGACATGAATGTAACAAAAGAAATATCAGTACATATATACTTAGTTCAAATACAAATAAAATTGTATTATGTATGGTATCTTCGATATCTGTAACAAAATTACTTCTTTATGAAGGTAGAGCTTTCATTTAGCTTATGGCGTCTTCGAATTTTTCTTTGCTTTTCGAATGCCGTTATGCAAGCTGTGCGCCACACCCCGTTTCTATTTGGGACACCTACGCCTTTATGTTAAGTGGGGTAAAGGTAGTTGAAGTACCTACTTCAACCTTAGGAGGTAGTTAGGTACCTATATTTAGGTGTTCTTTTAATTTGGGCCTACATAATATTTACCCAAGTCGCCGAACATTACTATATTTCCAGCAATTCCATTAAGCACCATCAGATGTTATAACTTTTCAGTTCCTAGTGCCTTTATCCACTTCTAATGGATGAGAAGAACCCAGTTAAAATTGTAGGGAATTGTACAAAGTTGACCAATTTTAATAGGTCGCTTAATTTAGTATTTTAATTTGTTTGTTAATGAGTGACGCAATTTTGACGTTCCATCTAACCTGCCGGAATCTGAGTGGAGTCAGTTTGTTTAGCGGCGCGCGCAGTGCGAACGTGCGTCCCGCAGCGGAATTGTGCGCGTGAATCGCCGCGCCTGCCTGCGCCCGCGACTGTCCTGTGTCCACTCTGTGCTCGGCTGTACCTCAAGTACTCCATGTCCTCGCTTTACGCCGCGCACCGATTGACTCTAACACCGTAACATTATACACGCTACAATTGAACTCCAACGTGCGTGACGAAAATTCCCGCGTTTTTCTCACCATTCACAAAGCCGATAAACCAACCATTGAATAACGCAAATCTCTAAAAACCAAAAGTTCATAAACAAAATTGATTATGGAAAAAACAGACTCATTTGCTATCGTGGACATCAACATTGGCGATAAGAAAGATGCAGACGCAGCGAATATCAATAACAACGATATTGTAAAGAAAAATAATCCCTTTACCACTGTTATAAATTTTCGTAAGTCTACCATTTACCTACCTAACTAGCATAAACAAAAAAAGGCGAATAACGAGAGCAGAAGAAATGCATTTAGGATTTAGTTTGTAGTGCCAAAATTTGGAAACACCATTACGAAACTATCTGAACGATAATATCTGAAACTGTATTTTAATCAATTACAGAGCAGCTTACAGAGCAGATTCTAATACGTTATTCTAAACTGTGCCACCTCGTAGTTCGCTTATGCCACTGAATATACCGTCGTTTCTCCAACCACTTGTGTTTTTTTTGAAAATTCTTTTACCATTCGCAATTCTTTTACCATCAATAGCAACAATAGCATTTGATTGTATGTTCACACAGCACACTTAATAAACTTGCAAGAAAAATGATTGCTGTAATGAACGCTTTTCATTGTCTAACCGTAAGATCGTGGGAGGAACCTAGATCGCAGAGGTATGATCCACAAACCTTTTTTCCTGTAATCATAGAATGGTTGAAAAGGAATATAACTCACTCACATATTGTTTAACACACTATCAAGTAGGTATGTTCACAATAGTTAGATTATATTATTGGGATTAATAATAACAATGTTGATAATTATGTCATGTGGTGCCTTTAGTTTCTCTTCACAATAGATAAGAACTAGAATTTGTTTGCGTATTGTGGTTGAGTGGCACGTTTGTCGCTTCCGCTAGTCGTCCTCATTGTCCTCGATATCAGGTGGCACGCGCAGTCCCTGGACGGTGAGCGAGGCTCCGAGGGAACCAGTCATGTTCCACTCCGCTGCGTGCGTTGCAATGCCCTGCTTCCTATAAGCTAAACAGACTTAGCTTAATCGTAGGCATAGGCACACAACGAGAATAATAAACGGCCTACTGCTGTAAACTAATTAATGTTAATCACACAACTTCCGTAATTAATAGTGTGTCAAGTTTGTCAACATCCATGTCAACTGATTATGACGGATTGGGAAAAACATTTTCATGACAGAAACTTGAGCGTTTACGCAGTATAGTAGATAATTATTTTCCCAAAGGTAACTCGTATCGATTAAATTAATAACGTTCATACAACTTTCGACGAAATGTGTACAGGAAACGTTGTTTACCAAATACTTACATTTTTTTTCGTAAACTTGTTTATGTCGGTATCGTATCGCATAACATGAATGAAAAAACTTATTCGAGTATGTACTTATATTGATTGACCGTCTAATGTTAATATTGTAGAAAATAAGTAATCAATCAGGATTTCCGACATTATTACAAAACTACGCCTGCACGATCTAATAAAAGAATCCACCACTATACTATATTAGCCATTCGTAAATAACTAACACTGTGGATTAGACTGAATTTGTGTTTCTAAAAGCATGGATAACATAGAGCATTTAATGTTGTTGACAGAACGTGATCGTGGTGAGCGTGACTACATCGGGTTCGCGACCCTGCCCGAACAAGTGCACCGCAAGTCGGTGAAGAGAGGGTTCGATTTCACACTCATGGTGGTCGGTGAGTCGGGGCTTGGCAAGTCGACACTCATCAACAGCTTATTCTTAGGAGACCTTTATAGGAACAGAAAAATACCCGATGCTCAAGGTAATAAGATATAGAGGGTTAACAAGAAAGAATGCTATTAGGTTTAATAAAGCGAGGAACTTCAATATTGATTGTTTATATTGCAGACAGAATAGAAAAAACAACAACAGTTGAAAAGAAAACAATGGAAATCGAAGAACGAGGAGTAAAGTTGAGGTTGACAATAGTAGACACGCCCGGGTTTGGAGATGCCATCAACTGTGAAGACTCATGGAGGGTTTGTTCGGCGTACATTGACGAACAGTTCAGACAATATTTCACAGATGAAAGTGGATTAAATAGGCGTCACATGCAAGACAATCGAGTGCATTGCTGCCTCTATTTCGTTCCGCCATGGGCCCATAGGTAGGTACCTTTTTATACGACAATATGAAAACAAGACATTTTACTCTTAGATAACTTTCTCTTTTGTTCTTTTGTGCTTGCGTTGTTTTAGACGCTATTGTGTTGTCAAACAACTCCATAATACATAGATACTTAGAAAATTATAGAGTACGAAGACCGTGTGTAATGAGGCGAATAATTTGAAATTGACCAATTTGCTGTTGGCCTGTTACTTGGGCGAGACTTTCTGTCCATGGAGAAAATACGCATCGACCCAATTCCGCTTTAAATAGATTCCATCTCGTAAATTGTACTGTCTATCTCCCATAATATATGCAGTGTGCGACTGTAGGTACGTGTCCGGAGGAGTGTATTATTTTTATGAGGTCAATTATGGTCAGGGCCATACCGTAGTGATAACAGCACCGATGCGGAAGCACACGTGCCGTTAGTGTTGTACTAGAGAAGAGATTAAACTTCAAAGAATTGCAAATAACGTCCTCATTATATTACAATAAACAGAATAATATGTGGTTAGGTAGTATGCGAACTGCCTATTTCAAAATAAATACAGCTATTTTCAGAATATCTAATCGGACACCGATAACAGGAAGTTTAAAGAACGGGTGTGTTATTAAAATAAATTAATGTAATCAACACTATACACAGCGAATCCATATTGCAGGATAATTGTTCAAATATCGTAAAATCTACGTAAAAAGTCCTCATGAAATCGATGGACATTGGATATGGTATATGCATATCGTCAACAAATGTCTTGATTTATTTAGCGCATCGCAAACAGCAGTAACTTCATTTTATTTGATCGCTAGCAATAAACAGATCAATAACGACTCGATGGAATATGGCTATTAAAACTCTTATGATGGCTATGCCAGCCATTTCATTTTCCCCCCGAGATATTTCTCAACACACATTGACAACCAATCATGGTCGTTAAAAAACCCATTGAGTAAATTTTGATTTACTGACACTTTCTATTAAAGCTCTCTTGTTCTATTGATTGGTATCGTAACAAATTCGTTATTAGTAAATCGAAAGGTCGATTCGGGCTCATAGCCTATACCCTCGACTTATTTACGTTGTTCTTCTCACCATGCTCGAACAAAAATTAGGTTCTAAATTATACTTAAATCTCTACGTTTACGCAGGCGGAGGCGTCGACAGCTAAATGCTCATCATGATACAGGATGCGAGTTATCGCTATGCGTAATGCGAACACCATCTCAATCTGTCAAGCTAACAATTTTTATCCGTGGTGCTAAGCAACTAAGCCCAGTTGCCAGTGTGCCTATTGGCCTTATTTGTTCTGTGTCCTGCTTGATATATGGAGGGAAGTGGAAATTATGTTTTATTTTTCTACTCCTCCGTTATTCTTTTCTGATTAATTTTATTGTGGCATCCAAGACAGTAAAATTCATTCTCCGGGACTTCGTCGAGCTTCATTGCCTTGGCGCTTTTCTGTTGGTCGCCACTGTTGATTCTGGCTTTCAGCAGTTGCAGTGGTTTGGGAATGGTGTGGTAGGATGGTCCTGGACTATAAAAAGCTATCATAATGTATGCAAGAGTACGTACTGATACGGCGGTTCATTTCAGCTTACGTCACGTGGACTTAGAGATGATGAGGCGACTGCACCGTAAAGTGAACATCGTGGTAGTGATAGCGAAAGCGGACTCCCTCACAGCGGCCGAGGTGAAGCGGCTCAAGACGCGCATACTCAACGACCTGGACGAACATCAAATACAAGTGAGAACAACATCATCATTATCATTCCTTTCTTGTGCCAATCACCGCTCTTGTACCACCGTTATTCAGGTTCTTCCCGCGATGGCAGCAATTAAATTCCTCAATATTTTCTTCTTAAGGCGTAGATACCACTCAATAGCTGATTTTAAACTGAGAATCACGTTTAAACGGCAGGTCATAATTTTTTTTCTAATATTTAGCTAAGTGTCAATTAGCAGATACAATAGAAAATACCTTAGACCATTTTCCTAATAATTTTATCTATGAATTTTGATATCCCACATGATGTGTAAGGAAAAAAAATTGGACCCTCACAATATGGCGCCCAAACTTCGCCATTGTTCTTTTTTCCAATTTTAATGTAGTAAACTTAAGACGAATCGATTGACGTAAGAATCATCAAAATCGGCCGCGTTTGGTCGCCACATAGGAACTAACATACATACATACATAGACTGATAAACACATTACCCTCCTTCGTCAGTCGGGTAAAAACTATTGAATTCTGGGTCGCACGGGTGTGAAACGAGGGCGCGTTTGGTTCCTTCAAGCTCGTTAGCGATTGTCGTCGTCTTAATTTAGTCTACTACTTCTTGCTATTCTTATACTAGTGGTACTGGTAGCAAGTGCTAATACTGAGCATGACGTGCAATGCTCCATTCCCGGGGTCGTGCAAAGTATTATAAGGTTTTCCATCTGAAACATCTTAGCCCGGGGTCTGATTGTCCCCTATTATATGGAACTTAAGACGACGATTAACGCCAACGACCTTGAGGTAACAAAACGTACACTCGTTTCATACCCGCGTGACCCAAAATTTTGTAGTTATTTGTACTTTCCTTATTATTCTATGACTTAAAAAAACAGCCTCAGAACAAAATGTAGATAAAATTAATTGTCTTTGAGATGGTGAAAATTTCATTTAATTTTTTTTCTGTGTTAGACATAACTTTGCACATTAATTACGCTATGTTATACGAATAAAACTCAGAATTTTCTTATATCAAATTATTAAACAAATGGTCTTATGTAAAATGTATCTTTTCCAAAAAACGACAACTAGCCGTTTCGACGTGATTCTCATTTTAAAATCAGCTACTGAGGGGTATCTGCGCCATAAACATACCTGTCGAAATGTGGGTGTGCCTTACCCTTCTGAGAATTCAGGCGTAACATTATGTTATGTATTTTCTTATCGGTATGCAATTCTACATTCTATGAATTATTTATCAGGTTTATCAGTTCCCTGAATGCGATAGCGACGAAGATGAGGAGTTCAAGCAACAAGACCGGGAGTTGAAAGCGGCGGCCCCATTCGCTGTGGTCGCCTCAGATGTGGTACTAGAGGTGGGGGGCAAGCGAGTGCGCGGCCGGCAGTACCCTTGGGGAATCGTCGATGGTGAGTTTATTATAAAACTTTATTTTCTCTTCGCCAATTAAAGTTAAACATTTAGATAACAACAAGCCTATATATGGGTACAAAAACCAATCATTATATCTAAGAAAATTGAAAATTACGGTAATCTTCTTTTATCAACATTTTACATATCAATAAGTAGGTAGGTTCTTTCTTATACCCGGAGGTTCAGTTCGTAGGTATAATGTTGGCAGCATAGGTCTTCTCACTTATATAGATCAGAGTACCTGGGCGACCGAGCCCTGCTCGGGCGAAAATAGAGAAAGCGACGTTTTCTAAAAATGAAACCTAGCTAGATCGATTTATCGCCCCCTGCATACAAAATTTCATGAAAATCGTTGAAGCCATTTCCGAGATTCAGATTATAATATATATTATATACATATATACAAGAATTGCTCGTTTATAGATATTAGATAAACGTGACACATACAAATATCGCTACTACATGTCTCTATTACTAAACAATGACATTGGCACAGAGAATTAGTAAACACTAACTGCATTCTAAAACAACAATCAAATGTTTTACTCTCATCCACATACCGTGACCGTGGTCTAGTAAATACCGTGTCTACAAATTAGTAACACAACAACTGATTACTCGTCGAGGACAATGTGGTTGAACACGATGCAAGCAACATATAAACGTCATCTCATCTGTTTCCCACACTACTTGCAAAAGTAGGCACTTGAACTATATTTACGTAAACTAGCTAGGCCCGCGAATACGCTCCCGTTGGCTGTGTAAATTACTTCGGATTCGTTTTAACAAAAATAAAATTACATACAGAATATAGGCGAAATTGCTAAAATTCATAGAGAGCAAAAATAAAATAGGTCCCAAGCTGGTTCCCTGTGGCACGCCGCAGAGATTCCGCGCGGTTCAATGCATCAAATGCATGAATGCCGAACGTTTGCTTTTTATTAATAAATAAACTATGATAAATGATTTTATTTCTGTAAGTTGGTTTGTACAAACACTTTTACATGTCGATCATATTTTTTAAAACTTGATTAGGTCGGCGTTTCGTGTCTGACCACTCTGAGAAGAAAGGCCGAAATAAACTCAGAGGTCACAGTCTCTTTTAAAGTCCAGACAAAATCTTGGTTAGATCATGTGAAGACCATGTAGACTGATGTCTGAAATGGTCTTTTGAGGAAAGAACCAGCCAGATTGAGTGGACCTGTCCAGTTAGTGCACGCATTTGTCAATAACCGTGCAGCTCAACTCAGAATTAAAGGAGCTCAACGAATTGACGAACAATACCAAAGAAAGGACATTCGAGTAGGCCGCATAAATACTCAAACTGCCAGACCATGATTAAAAACTAACTAAGATAAATTAAAATAAAATAAAAAATGATCCACATAGTCTTCACATTCACAATAATTAAAATAAAATAATAAAATACTTTAAAAAGTAAATATTCTTGTAATTGCAAGAAAAAAAAAACTAAATTCACGGTGCAAAAATAAAAAAAAGAACTAAATTAATTGCAGCAGCTCAATCCCAAGCCTTTTTGTCCTCAACGTAATCTTTAATGTTATAAAACGCTTTCTGGCACAACTTACGTTTAATGAAAATATATTATTACCTACCCATTTAATCTTACGTAGACTACAGCTTACGAGTACTTGATGGATTCCCAATGTTGCTGTCCTAGGCCATAATTGTATGGACTAGGCAATAGAGAGTTTAAAAATAAAGCCTATAATTGGTTGTCATAAAAACAGTGGAGAACCCCCGGCACTCGGACTTCACGAAGCTGCGCACAATGCTGATATCCACGCACATGCAAGACCTGAAGGACGTGACGCAAGACGTGCACTATGAGAACTTCCGCGCGCAATGCATCTCGCAGATATCGCAACACGCCATGCGGGAGAGAGGGTTTGTAAATATTAACTTCTGTCTTTCTCTTCTACTTCATCATCATTATCATTTTAACTAAAAGACAACTAATGATAGGCTTCTAAACTTCTTTTCTTCTTCAACTAATAAAGGTTAGGTCCTCTCTTGTATTTTTAAACATATATAACAATTTAACTGCATACTAACGACACAGTTCTCAAGTGTTCCATAACACCGTGTCCTATTCAATTTCGTCATAAATTAGGGCGAAGTAAGAGTCCAAACCGCCTACAATACTTATATTAATGGTAACGATGACCTCACTAACTAAGCTAAATTGCCCGTGCTAAATAAAAGAGGGTTCACCTCAATAGACCATGAGTCGGGTCCTGAGTCTGCGAGCTATCTACTACTGTCGTTAAATTAGTGCAGTACATAGAATTAAAGATGTATGTTTTTGTAGTTTAACTGCGAACAGCATTCAGTAAAAGATGAGGTCAATTGCTTGGAACGTATTTATGTTATTGTCCTGGCTAGAAATAGAACAATTTAACTATAAATAACCAAGGTTATTTGTCTAAAATTAGGGGTGCCACCTTCACAGCTTATTTAGGATTTCGTACGATTTGCAAAAGCCAGACTTGAAACCGTTTTCTGAAACAATCCCATTTCACATTCACTCGAAAGCACATAGCCTTGAGCTTTTAACCTAAATTAGACTATTTGTTTTCAGAAAACTGAAGAGAGACTCCATGGGGAACAACAACGACGTAGTTATCACGGACACCGACCGCCTGTTGTTGCAGAAAGACGAAGAGGTAACACTCGTACTTCTGTTCTGTCTGATTGAAGAATGTCACCTTCCGTAGTTACATACATATTATTCATGCTCTACTGCTATTTTATTTCCTAAAACGATTGGTAACTTTGCGACGAATGACGTCATAGTAACTATACAATTGAGTCCGGTTGGATTTGCACTTAACGCAATTAGTCTGTCGAATAATTTTCAAAGGACTACGTAGTTTTAAATTTAAAAACAAGACACGATTGCTAAAACTGATACGGCCGTTACCGTAAGTGACCAAAACAATAGATCAGTTTGGGGTCTACACACGGAACATATATCTATTTCGTGGTTAATGTGATTATACACTAATATTATAAAGGTTGGGCGCACGGTTGGCGCAGTGGTTGAGCGATTGACTGCTGCACTGCGTGTCGCGGGTTCGATTCCCACCCGGAACAAATATTTGTATGATCTACAGATAGTTGTTCCGGCTCTGGGTGTTTGTGAATGCGAGTTTATATGTTTGGAAACGCACCCACGATACAGGAAGAAATTCCTAGTGTGGGGCAAGGTTTTAAAAAAAAAAAAAAAAAATGAAATGAAAGTCGAAAGTTTGTGAGTGTGTAAGTGCGTTTGTATGTTTGTAAATCTTTCACGCAAAAACTACTGAACGGATCTGGATGAAATTTAGCACAGAGATAGAATATAGTCTGGAATAGCACGTAGAATACTTTTATCCCGGGAATATGATGCCTTGGGATAATTTTCGACATTCACGCGGGCAAAGCCGCTGGCAAAAGCTAGTGCATCAATAAAATCAATTCAAATAATTAATTTTCTAAGCACATGCAGAATCTTCTTGCATCGAACCATTGCAATTAGATTTTGAGTCTAATCAGTGACTTACTTAAGTATCAACCCTTTTTTTTTCTTTACAGATCCGACGTATGCAAGACATGTTGACCCAAATGCAAGAAAAACTCAAAGCTTCCGATAAAAAACATGACAGTATTATAGATGTATAGAACATAGACTGCAATATTTGTAGGTAGCATAGCATTAAACATTACCTACTCACATAGATATAACAAAATGAGAACCTCTTTAGAAAATTCAAATGAATTTAGATTTTTATAAATATAATAGTTAAATATACGGTGGAATAATTTTACAGTAAATTTCAAAGAAAAAATTGACTTGTTTTGTACAGGGTGGGCAAAAATCGTGAATCAAACGAAATAGGGCGATAATTGAGGCTACAAGCAGAAAAAAAATATAATTTACTCCAAATAACCTCAACTATCACCCTGTTTTTGTCCCACTCGGTATCGGTAGTTCTCTAGGAATGTCACGTTTGTAAATGGCTATCAATATTATGCTGTAGAGCGAGGTTACACAACACAAAAGTAATGTATGCGATGAAGATATGGAGTTCCTAGCTCCAAACCCGACGCGAGCCGCTATACGGGGCCGCGATGAGGAAGCAGCAGTACGGTAGCATCCGATGTGCCGCGCCATGTCTAATATTGATGTGCACTAAATTGGAACGCGCGATAGACATCCACTTCGGCCGACCGCCGATGCTACTTCAGGAACACAGCCAGTTTGCGTAGAAGAAAATTTTGGAGTTTATTTTTTCAATACGATCATTCTTACTATTTGCCTATCAATAATTAGGTACAATTATGGCCCGATTTTTCAATAGTCTGCTAACTTTTAACTGAGAAATAAAAATGGCGGTTTGACAGCTTTTGTATAGAAAATATGTCAATCGGCCATTGAACTATTGAAAAATCGGCCCTACAAAAATTATAACGACTTATAATGTAACCTATGTTCAGAAGTAGTTATATTTTTATCTCTGCAATAAGATTATACATAGACTATTATGTAGGCATATTTATTAGTCCTAAAATGAACACTTTTTATGTTTTGTATAGTTGTTATATCATTTACGTAATTTTTATGCTAAAATTTTATGTGGGAAAATACTTGCCGAAAGAACTGCTCTTTTAGGAGACAACTACATACTACAATATTTCCAATTTACCTACTAGATGGGTCGCCGGCTTATTGTAAACACCGAGAGTTTATTATAAATCTTGTTAGTATATAATACTTGAACAAAATAATTTGTGAAGTTCTTTCTCTGTCCCTTAAAGAGCTTATTACACTACACGGTATTCAGGACCCTAAACGTTAATTTAGGGTGGTGTAATAACTCTTAGGGAGTTAGGGTTCCCATAATATCGACCTTATTGACACGGAATGGTTGAGTGACCCGGTATTCAGGGCCCTGAATACCGTGTAGTGTAATAAGCCCTTAAATGACAAATGTAGTGTGTTTTAACATTTATTATAAACTCGCGGCGTTTACAACAATGGGTGAAAAATATCGGTTTGCTGAAAAATGCCTTATAGAATTGTGTATAAGGGTACGTTCACACAGAACATATCCGTATTTCCAGGATCGTTTACGTATCCTTCGCTACTGAAGGTGATGTTCACACAGCATTTACAAAAACCGTTTTAACGGATCCGTCGCTACTGGGGGTAATGTGTATACCACATTTAGTCAGTGTATCATTTAACTTTTATACAAATCTGATTTGAACTCGTACCTCATACCTAGGCCATTGCCGAATAAAAACGTATACAATAAGGCGGACCTGTAAAACGGATTGCTGTATATATTGTCGGATCGGTTTTTTTCCAGGATCTCGAATACTGTCATGTGTGTGAATTCGCTTATACACCTATATAAATCAGCGTCGAATAAAAACGTTGGTATAAAACGGATCTGAAAACGGACATCTGTGTGTACGAGCACTAACGATTAAATGCGCAAAAAATAATAAGGTCTGTAACAATGTTAATAAATATTGTTTTTGTTCATTAATTATTAGGCCAAACACTAAAAAAATTAAAATAACTACTGTAATTTACACAGATGTTGCACACTTAAAAAATAAAAAAAATAATTAAATGCAGCTTATTTCAATAACATTTTCTGTAGGTTCACAATCACAACGACAAACACTTAACAAGGCAATTATAAGTTTTTGTATGATTATATTTATTACTCGAAAACTTTGTTAAAGAATTAATATAAGATTTATATCTACCAGTTAAATAAAAAAACCACGAAACACTACTATCACTGTCTGTCTAGGCATACCAAAGCGTTTAATGTAATATGAATTTTGTATCGATATTATTGAAATTAAACAGTAAGTTGATACTTTATCTGCGTTTACCTTTTATTGTAGAACTAATCCCACTCTGCCTGTCCTGTAATTATTTAAGTGGTGTACAATAAAGCATTTACCTAAAAAAAAAAAAAAAAAACTTATATAAGTAGGTAGGTAGAATCAAGTATCCAATTCTGGAGGGGCACGATAGGGACTCTTTCTTGACTAGATTCCATTATACTGCTGGATTAAGCCAGTGGGGACTGTGTTTTTTTAGGGTTCCGTACCCAAAGGGTAAAAACGGGACCCTATTACTAAGACTATGCGGTCCGTCTGTCTGTCTGCCTGTCACCACGTCTGTCTGTCTGTATCTCATGAACCGTGATCGCTAGACATTTTTAAATTTTCCCAGATGATGTATTTTTTTTGCCGCTATAACAACAAATACTAAAAACAGAATAAAATAAATATTTAAGTTGGGCTCCCATACAACAACCGTGATTATTTTGCCGTTTTTTGCGATAATGGTGCGGAATCCCTTGGTACAATAGGTCGCACGTCAGCGGAACCATAGATACTAGTAGGTAGGTAGGTGCGGCCTACTGTACAAACTATACTCTTTTCGCAAGTGTTCGGTTTGACAACAAATAACCTTCAGTTATACAGCTCCAAATCCAAGCACGCTAACTGCCAAAATCCTAACTCAAAGAGCGTTCCTTATGGATTAATATTGGTCCCTTCTTCTTTCAAAGAGACTTGAATAAATGATACAACCTTGATTATCTAAACGGACGGACGGCGACGCCACGCACATAAAACTTTTTCGACGATAAATTTTTGACTATAAATCCATTATTTATTATTATGAGCCTGTTATGTCCCACTGCAGGGCAAAGGCCTCCCTTCCGTCTTTCCATTTTTCCCTGTCTCTTGCTACATCTGGCCAATCCCTCAGATAGACGTCTAATTCGTCACGCCATCTCTTTCTGGGCCGACCGCGTCGCCGGTTCCTGTTATTTGGAATCCAGTCAGTTATTACTTTTGCCCAATTCTGTGGCGACATACGGCAGATGTGGCCTGCCCAATGCCACTTTAGTTTGGCGGCTGTTTTGCCTACGTCAGCGATTTGTGTTTTGGAGCGAAGTATACTGTTCCGAATTCGATCTATGATTTTGACTCCGAGAATACTTCGTTCCATCGCTCGCTGGCAGACCCCGAGCGCGGACTTTTGACGCTTCGTTAACGACCACGTTTGCGCTCCATAGGTGAGGGTAGGAAGGATGCACATATCCATGAGTCTCCTTTTTAGGGAAAGTGGAAGTGATCCTTTCATAAATTGTTTCATCGACCAATAGCTCTTCCATGCGTTTTCGGTGCGTCGAGCAACTTCTTTATCTTGCCTCGCCTGGAAAGAGACTATTTGGCCGAGGTATGTGTACTCATGGACATATCATGGACATAAATCCATAAAATATTTAATTGATAGAAAGCTTAAAGCTACAATATCGCCGAATCTTGCGGTACCTACTTTGGGTATTGTTTCAGTTGAGTGCAGCCTCGAGAAAATGCTAGTAACAAACCTATTGAAAAAACCGGCCAAGTGCGAGTCGGACTCGCACACGAAGGGTTCCGTACCATTATCGCAAAATACTGCAAAAAAATCACGTTTACTATATGGGAGCCCCCCTTAATTTATTTTATTTTAATTTAATAATTATTATTTTTTGAAGAGAATATACAACTAAATATTCTGTGAATATTTCAAGTGTCTACCTGTTGCCGTTATTAATATCGAGCAAGAAACGGCAAAAATATCACGTTTGTTGTATGGGAGCCCCCCTTAAATATTAATTGTATACTGTTTTTAGTATTTGTTGTTATAGCGGCAACAGTAATACATCATCTGTGAAAATTTCAACTGTCTAACTATCTCGGTTCATGAGATACAGCCTGGTGACAGACAGACTGACAGACAGACAGACAGACGGACAGCGAAGTCTCAGTAATAGGGTCCCGTTTTTACCCTTTGGGTACGGAACCTTAAAAACGGGCCAAGTGCGAGTCGGACTCGCACACGAAGGGTTCCGTACCATTATCGCAAAACACTGCAAATAAATCACGTTTGTTGTATGGGAGCCCCCATTAATATATTTTATTTTAATTTAATCATTATTACTTTTTAAAGTGAATATACAACTAAACATTCTGTGAATATTTCAAACGTCTACCTGTTGCCGTTATTATAATCGGGCAAAAACTACCTAAAAATCACGTTTGTTGTATGGGAACCTCCATTAATTTATTTTATTTTAATTTAATCATTATTATTTTTTGAAGTAAGTAAATATACAACTAAACATTCTGTGAATATTTCAGGCGTCTACCTGTTGCCGTTATTAATATTGAGCAAAAAACGGCAAATATATCACGTTTGTTGTATGGGAGCCCCCCTTAAATATTTATTTTATACTGTTTTTAGTATTTGTTGTTATAGCGGCAAAAGAAATACATCATCTGTGAAAATTTCAACTGTCTAGCTATCACGGTTCATGAGATACAGCCTGGTGACAGACGGACAGACAGACGGATCACGAAGTCTCAGTAATAGGGTCCCGTTTTTACCCTTTGGGTACGAAACCCTAAAAACTTAGTGCAGTTACTTCATTGTTAGGGTTTCGTAGTCAAAAAGGAACCTTTAGTTTCGCCATGTCCGTCTGTACTTTTACTTTATTAGTACGTTCGCAGCTCAGCTCAGGGACTCTTAGTACTAGAAAGCTATAATTTGGCATGGATATACTATATATATATGTCGGAGTTGGTTATCAATTAAAATTGCGGGTAGTCAACAGAATTTGTAATAATTTGTTTTCTTATTACTAATTTATGTGATTTTACCATCAATTATTGCCTAATAAATCAAATCATAATTTATTGAGCACTCGGTGTACGCACCAATTGATTTTGGCAACTTATTTCGATAATTTTAATCGATGGTAAAGTTCAAAAACAGTTGTTGACATGTTAATTTGATTTTAGTGTTTTGTATCAAGTAATCACGTCATCAGACAGAGTTGTTGTGGAGGGATAGCAATGTATTTAAAGAGCTTGCATCGGTATACAAGGCAGTCTAGATAATCACCTCACTTTCGCCAAGCACATACAGGCGTCATGGCACGCTCGCGAGCCGCCTTCGCTATGGGCAGACTCCACGGGATGGTGAACGCGCGTATTAGCTTGTCACTTAGGTGCAAACTGCGCACATTCACAGACAGCGGTCATCCGTCCCATCATGACCTATGCCTGCGCTGTCTTCGCACAAGCAAAGCCCCATCGGTTTTGAATTACCTGTAGCCTATGATTATTCATAGGCTACAAGTAATTCAAAACCGTTCCCTCCGGAAAATCACGGGTGCTCCCTGGTTTGTCCGTAATCAAGAACTTCATGTGGACATGAAAATGCCCACAATACAGCAGTTCACGAAACGCCTTACCAAGCGATTCTTTGAAACTGCTGTCAAACATAAAAACCTGCTAATTATTAAGGCCACCCGCTATGAACCCTCCAAAATCTCTAGAGTTCGCCGACCGAGGCACACTCACCACTCCCGATGACGCCACCATCCTGCTCCAAGAGAATCGTAGGGAAACTAGTACACTCAAAAAACGTAGTACAAAATCGTTCCATCCTCGCCGCCGAGGACCGTCGCGAAATCCCCGTAAAACAGGCCCCGATGTAGTTCAAAGCAGCCCGCGAATTGCTGAACAAAATCAAAATATTGATAGTGGAGTTTCTTGTCAGTTCTTCTCCACAGTAGGTACTTTACGAACTGATGGTAGAATCAATATTAGTAATAATAGTCAAGATCAAGCTTGTCCCCTTGCTGTTGCTGTCCCTTCCAGCGACGCCCTGAGTCAAGGTTCGACCCCACCTTGGGTAGCCCTCAGCGCAGTCGCTTAGGTTTAGAACTTGTGCCTGGCTGGAGGCTTAGTTTAGTCTCCACAGGATAGTCCGGTTAAGCAGTAACCAATCACTTGGATTGAAAACAGCGAGACGAAACTAAAAAAAAAAAAATACAAGGCAGTCCATCTTCGGATTAGACTCGATACAGAGCTGCTCCCGACAAAACTGACGGTTTATTTGGTACAGCACTGCTGTATATTCACATAGCTGTATTGGCTTGCTGATGGCGAACGATACACTTTGTATTTGGATGGCTTAGGCTGCTTTACGAACTGTAACCTTAAGGGTTTGTTCGATTAACTGTATTGTTGTTATTATATCCTTTTAACCATTGTTTTAACCTACTTTATCTTGTTGCCATGTGTATTGTTTTATTAGTGAAACTAGTACTGTAATTAAAAACCTTGTTATTGTTTGTACAGTCTTGTTTATCCCAACAAAATGGGAACTCCAAATCCTGACCGTATATACCCCTCGGACCCTCCTGATCCTACATATATATTAATCAAGCCAACAAAGTGGTAAAATAAAGCCAAGGTTTTTTTTTTTTAGATTGCCTTCCTCCTGTAGTTAGGTACCTTATCTACACGTAGATGAGGATGTTCTTTTCTCGTCTATCCCATGGTGTGGGTTATTGTTGGATTGTTATCTAGGCCATTCAAAAATATTACGGGTCTCTCTGTGAAAACCATTTTTCGATTCAATGATCCGTTTGCGTAAAATTAAGCTTTAAATTGCTAATTTTGTTAAAGTCAAGAGCCACCCTCCCTGCCAGCTAAAAGGTTGCTTTTGCATAGGTAAAAAAATTCACAGCAGTAGTATAGGTATGTAATGAAATTAAAAGGAAAACTGTCAAAGCTAAATACGCTTTACAAGTTTACGAGTAATACTTATTTATTTATTAAACATACTTTATTGTACACCAGAGTCAAAGAAAAGGAAACTTAAAACTAAAATACATACAACGGGCGCCCATAGCGCATTCCGCGTAGTACCTACTTTATTTTTTGATTCCGCGATCTCTTTTACGCAACCTGGTATTAGTCGACCAACTTATAAAATTAACTCGGAAAAGTAAAAGTTTTGCAAAAATTCTATTGAAAAATTACTTATCGTTGTTAGTTGTGTAAAACAGGTAGTAAATAAAATTTTATGAACCATCTAAAAATATAAAAAATAAAATCATTAATAACATCCATCATAACAATTATTTCAAAATTAATAATGTTTACGTTAAAATAATGCATTGGAGTGTTTGTTGGAGTGGGCGGCGGCGTTTGGCAGTACCGGACCGTAATTTTTATTACAAACTCTTGCCTCTATACGAGGTGGTACCCAAGTAGATAATAATTTTTCTAACTTCACTTGTGAAGTTGGATTTTACAACTCCATATTCAGTTTAAACCACAGGTTTAAACCATCGTCATAGGTGGGCCCGTTTTAAGACGCTGTGACCCGCCGAAACCGTTTAAATGTTTATGAAACAACAAAAAGCCCTCTTCTTAGTCCGCATTAATGTGCAACTAGGAACCCTATAACAGCGCGTGGCCCGATACGTACTTGCCCGGATTTTCTGTATATGTATGCTATAGTAATCTGGGGAAAAAAATCCAAGACAAATAGAGACTACCTGTCTAAAAAGACCAGAAATCAAAGTACTAAAAAATTTTGCAGTTTTGTCTCTGACTCTGAGAGTCAAAATATAAAAATAGTCTATGGTCAAATCATCGGTTTGTCAAAATTGTCAAATAATAGCAATTTTAGGAGTTCGTTGCTGCTAATGAAAAATTAAACATTTATAGTTTATATAGGCATTTTAATAAGTGTAAAGTTGAGTCCATTAGAATAGAGCATGCCATAGTATTTTTTTGTAATCAAATAGGAATTCAAAATGGGTGACAGAGACCTTTCTATGGGTCCGCGACAAGGTGTAACCTATCCACTAAAGGTTCTGTATTGTGGTAATTGTTCTATGCCGATAGAATATTGTGAATATTACCCTGAATACGATAAATGCAAACAATGGCTTGAAAAGAACCTGCCAACAGAATTTGAAAAAGTGAAAATCGGTAAGTTCTTTGTGAGAATCTTGGCATAGCTAGGTTAAGTTTATCAATGGAATTATAATTGATTTTTTCTATTTACTTAACAATCAGGTATATTAAAACTATTGTTTATTAGTGTACAAGTCTCTATCGAAATTGGCAAAACTTATAATGGTAGGTAGTTAAAGAAAAAACAAATATTTTATTCATCATTTATTTTACTCTCATTCCAGATGAAGAAGAGAATGCAGGTGGAGAAGAAGAAAAGAAGCGCCAGAAGCGTGGTGGCAAGGGTATGTTGAAGTCAAAGAAAAAGGAGGATGTTCCCAAGCTAGTGCAAGTGTCTAGGGCTCCTCGCGGCAAGAAGAAATCTGTCACTGTAGTATCTGGACTGAGCACTTTTGGTAAATATTTGTGATTATATTATTATTGTTTTTATCAAAGTTTTTAAATTTATGTATTATACTGTTTTTTGGTACATTTTTATATTATGTAGGTACATTTGCAAGCTTTCCTTACTTTGTTAGCTAAAGTAAAAAGAACCAGTGAGGCTATACCTTAGAAACACAACATCCATTAGAGCATGTGGCATTTTAACTAAGACATTTTTTTTTTCAGATATTGATTTAAAAGTGGCAGCAAAATTCTTTGGCACAAAGTTCGCTTGCGGCTCTTCTGTTACTGGTGATGATGAGATTGTAATTCAGGGAGATGTGAAAGATGATCTTTTTGATATTATTCCTGAAAAATGGCCTGAGGTAAGATTAAAAAAATACTTACATTACTTTAACTAGCTTCTGCCCATGGCTTCACCTACATAAATAGCACTGTTTTATCCCAAGAGAACTTCCTACCAATATGAAAAGTATTCTATGTCCTAATTCATGTCATATTATGTATATCTATTTATGTTCATAGTTTCATCAAAGTATATTTAGCAGTTTTAATTAAATTCTTTATTCCCAATACTAAATAATGACACCTATGCAGGTTGGAAAGTAAATTGAAAACATAGGTTTCATTATTTCACTTTTAGTATGTAGTGGTTTACATACTAAATGTGAAATACATGAGACAGAGCATAGAATCACTATGGCAGCAACTACTAATAGTAGGGATTATGACTAAAAAGTTTTTTTTGTTCCTCAGGTAGATTAATAAACTTTTCATAATTAATCTCAACATAAATTTTTCCGAATGTAACTGAAGGACTTAGTAGAATTATTATTTTTTTACCCAAGAATTATCCCTATTCATGGCCTTGCTAGCATGAATTTCGGTAATCATAGTAATCAGAATTGTCACAGTGTGTTAATTACTAAACTTACACTTACTAGCTGACATGTTTGTTTCATTTGGTAGTTTTGACAATTTTCTTTCTACTGGTGTCTGCTGGGACATTTCAATGCCCTTTACACACACATTCAAATTGGTAAGATACACCCATAACCCATTACAAAGTTGTGTTTATCTAAATGATGTTTATGATGACATTCATTCCTAATAGACTTTTTTTTTTTCCAGATTGATGAAGATAGTATTGAAGACTTGGGAGATCAAAAAAGATAGTCCTTCACAACTTTAGTGAATTAATTGATATTGCTTTATTTTTTAACTATTTTATTAAATGGTCAATTAAAATTTCTCAGTGCTAAACAACTTCCTCTATCATAATTGACCAAAATTCTATCACTAACTTTTGTCACTTTTAATGTTAAGAATTAAAGCAGTATCAAAATTTTCTTATTTATTTTATGACCTACATAATTTGAATAAAGATGTGGAATGATTGTTGGAATTTGTATTATGAAATATTACATTAGTAATCAACTAGCTAGCTAGATGGCGCTAATAAATAATATTTATAACTAAGATAATCTTCACTTTCTGCATCTTAGACCTAGGCAACGATTATTATGCTTTTGGGCATTAATAAAAGCACAACAGAAATGATGATTTTGATATGGTGAGGGGGACTTAGACTTAATTTAAATTAAAGAAGAAGAAGTGAGGCAGGACCCATTTGGCTAATTAGTATCCCATCATCGCCATTACTTTGCTATATCTTTGTTTGTAATTCTTTTGCATATCTGCCTCACTGGTGGACTAATAGGGAGGGAGGGGAGGCCTCTGGTCCCGGGGGGCCACCAAATCTCGATAAGTTAATCTAATTCTAAGCAAGGCTAAGATGCAGCCCATAGATAAGCACGAATAAAAAAAAATAAGTTATAATCTAAAATACAATGGTTTAAATTAAAATTAGTTCTACTGCTATACATCTTTAGGGGTGATCTATCAGCTTTTATCAGTATGGTCCACGCTGGTAGATAGGCACAGGCTTCCTGCTTTCTATGAGTATATGATCTATTTAGCCGATGTCTACCGACTGCGGAGACGTTTGGGGCCCTAGACTAGAAATGACCTGGTGTTAATACGTGGGCGACGCATTGTACTGTGCAAAGGCGTCGCCAGTATTACTCTTTGGTCGCCAGGGGGGGCAAGTAAGATATGGAGAATGAGAAAAGTATGAATTGTAGGTAAAGTCGAGTGCACATGAGGCTTTTCACTTGTAGTACGAGCCTTACATCTACAGCGATTGTAATAATAACGGTACAGAGTCAGCTGCCCCCCCCCCCCTTGGCAACGCCCTTGGATCTGTGCCCCAAAGGCTAATTATGATTTCCTTTAACTTTGGACCATTGAAGCGATAAGAATCATACACCGTTAAGAACAAAAGCTCCAATTGGTTGGCTCAACCAAGCACACCTTGGTCGAGCGGTTGTTCCGTGATTCCGACTGTGTAGAAGGGGTTTTATTTTTGGTTGATGCACAGATAATCTATTACTCGGTCTCTTTAATAAAATGGTAGGATTACAATATTTAATCAAGCAACATTGCTCTAGCTTCACTCTTCACACTTGCGGTTTGGAAGGATGCCCATAATATTATATAGTCATCCACGAAAAATAGAAATTGTGTTCTCACCATGGTGGGCGCTGGACTGTACGCAAGGGCGTCGGCAGGGGGGGGCAGCTGCCCCCCCCCTAGAGATTCTAAAAAAGTTGCCAAATGTAAAGCAACCACAGTCCTAAGTCTTTGACTTGACTTGCTTGATTGATCATTCCCGTACGTCGAAACTAGAATGAACAAACCCAACAGATCGAACCGTTGTTGATATCCTAAAATAGGCAAAAACCTTCTTTCCCGACACGGAAAAGCGTTGAAAATTTTGATCGCTCTTCTGTGCACAACGTGTACGGTAGAGTTGCGTAGCTTTACACGTTGGACTTTGAATAGTGCTCGCCAAACTTCTGGGCCGCCCTGAAGTTGGCTTGCCGATGCGCAAGGCACGGATCGGTACTGTTTTTGTATGATTTGCGCAGACATTGCAGCCAACTTCGGGACGGCCAAGAAGTTTGGCGAGAACTACCGATATTATTACAATCGCTGTAGATGTAAGGTTCGTACCACAAGTGAAAAGCTTCATGTGCTCTCGACTTTACCTACAATTCATACTTTTCTCATTCTCCATATCAACTTGCCCCCCCCTGGGCCATCGGCTGGCGACGCCCTTGACTGTACGAATTTTGCTGAAATGTTTTACGATGGGTGTTAATGGTTGCACATTTTAACCAAAGAAAGCTCTTCAATCGCCAGCTGACAAAATTGATCTGAATCATTTAGTGCCGTAAAAGATCTGAAACACTGAGAACAGTAGTATTTTAAGTAGTGCCTACATCACAAACAGCGTGATGTACATAATGTCATGGACCAAGTGATTAATCAGAGCACTATGTATAATGTTCAGGCATTATGAATCTACTCAAGTCAAATCGGGCAATGTAATGATTACTGATTTAAACTTCTATAGTTATCACATTGTCTGGTCATTATGAATATTGCTACGTAATGGTTGGGTATTTCGATAATTATGGTCAATGAATTAGTCCAAGAGCGAACGAAGTGAGCTCGGGAGCTTAGGGAACCCCGACACGGATAGGTTAGTTTCGAAGAAGATGACGGGATCAGCTGCCATCATCTCCTTCATGTTAGATTACTTTATACCCTGCTGGCAGAAATAGGAGCCCCGCAGCGCGGGACTCCGTCGACTCCTTTGCTTAATTTATAGTATTCGTACTTACCTATTCTCTAATAAAACCAATGACAACATTAAAATATTAAAAAAAAAACGTCTTTTTAATACCCGGCCCAATAAATGATGGGCATTATTCAGAAAGCCCGGTCAATTTATTAATTTCAAAAGTTTTTATCTTGAGCATTTTTCAAATTGTCCGGGCATTATGAATAATGCCGTATTATTCGCTTGGTCCATAACACATTACACATACACTACACAAAACAGAATTATGAACGTTCTAGTTTTAAAACAAAGATTCTTAACCAGGCTTGCAGTAGGAGTTGCCTGGTAGAAACCGTCACATAACGAAAAAGCGTTATGCCCCTTCTCAAGACGTTCGGTTCGTATCGTCAAGCGCTGGCTGCCACACTTTTTTACATAATGTGATAATTAAAAGTGGCTTTTGTCTGATGGTCAGAGTATACTCCGATTAAATAAATCGTTTTCCAATTTCATTCAATAACTAATTAAACTTATAATCAAAATATCCATATCAAATTACATTCAGAGTTGAAGAAAAGGTGTGAGGAACTTCGTTCCTCCCGGCAGGAACGTACTTCCTCACCGCACATGTTTTTTTATTTCAGAATTTTCGAATCATTAACTTTCTGAGTATTCTAACCAGAGCATTGTTTGTCAAATATTTTACAAAATCACATATTTTTTTACCTAAATTCAATTTGCTTCATGGAATATAAATTATTTTTCGTGGTAGTTTTTTTATTTACATTATGGGCAACATCGTATTCTACTTCGCAAAACAACACAAAATAAAATCACTTTACTCATTTTGCATTCGTTGTGTGTTGTGTTTTGGTATAACAATAATGATGATACGTTAGTGTAGTACAAAGTGAAATTATTACTTTTAATGGAAACATGGAAGTGATTAGCAGCTAGTTGTGATCATAATGTAGCGCTCAGTCAAGTTCCGAAATTCTATATCCTTAAAAGTTATTGATCTTTTTATTGTATGAGACTGTAAATAAATACAAACTCTAAGAATCATGTCTGTGGTCAAGGGAAAACTCGTGAAAATGGAAGTCATCCAAGTTGGTGAATATGAATTCACCAAACAAGACATTATAGGGCACGGAGCCTTCGCTATGGTATACAAAGGAAGGAAGAGAAAGGTATGTGTATGATCTCAACTTCCATGACGCGCTTTTGTTCTAACTTGCCTCACAACTAATCTGATTAAATCTTGAAAACAACAGAATCCTGGTTGCGAAACAAAGTATTTCTCTTGTTCTTTGTAAATTTTATTGATTTGTTTCGATCGTGGGTGGTGGCATTCGAGATATTTATGTTCTAAATTCAGTAGTAATTTCGCAATTCATACACAATATTGCAATTTTTAAGCGCAGTAAACCAATATTGATGTAAATAATTATAATGATAACAAATAATAATATTTTGTCTGGAGTAAAAGCGTGAAAATTATCAGCTGATAATAAATAACCTAGAAAAATTGTAAACATTATTATCTTTACGTCTGTCTACTTTGTAAATTGACATCCGTGTCTTTACTTGATTGATTTGAGTCCAAATATTTGACGCTCATTTAGCCAAAGAAGACAGAAGAATGATTTGATTAACCTTTAAGTCTTGCCACAAAGAACTCCCATAGATTTGAATATTCATCAAAATTGCAAAATTATTTGTTCTCAATATCTAATTTTTGAATTGGTATTCATTGTACAATAACTAAAATAATGCCTTCTCTGTATGAGAAGAGGACTTTGCCCTGCAGTGCTTCAGTAACAGGCTTGTATTATTATTATTAAGTAATATTACCTATACTTATTTATGACACATAATATTATGTGGTGGTGGTACATTGTATAATTATCTGTTATGGTTGTAATTGCATTTTAAACTAGGTGTTTTGTAATAAACTATTAAATTTCATTTAATCTAAACATTGGTTATACTTGAGCATACTAAATCAATGCAAACTGCTTTGATTTGCTCTAATTTTGAAACTGATAAGATAGTGTTGATTCAGTACCTATATTATGAATGTTTGTCAAGCATTATGAGGACTGCAAACTACTTACTTAATAGTACAAGGTAAAAACACAAAATACGCGCTTGGTCATGGAGTTGCGGATACCAGCCTGTTTTAACCTAACCTACCCTAGTACAAGGTAATTAGTAGACAGCTTATTATTATTTAATGATGAACCTGGTACCAACCCATTCTGCAATAACAAAATATTTATTACTAGTTTGGTCATGTAATCCACCATCACAAGCTTTACAAAATTAACTGATTGTGTGCCTGTAATTACCGAAACAATAGAAAAGCCACTTTGTTTTGCGTGGATCCACGTCTTAAACACGCAAAAGCTTAAGGGACTCTTGCAACAAAAATCACTAAATGTTTTGAACACTAAACATCTGCTATTATAATCTGCTGTTTCTGCTATCTTCAAAGTCATTGATAGAAATAGAAAGTTAATTAGCTTTAAATGCATTTCGTGACTTGATGCAAGTGGGCCTATAATGCATCAGACTATTCTACAGTTAGCAGTCTTTTTAGTCAGTTAGCCATTAATAATTTCAATATCATAATCTCAAGACAAACATTATGATGTTGTGGGATGTTATGATATTAAATACAAGGATAAAAATTAAGGTACAACTTGTATTTGTTGTTGTATTTAGATTTCTTCGCATATTTAATAATGGTTTCAATAAAAATAATATTATTTAATATGCATTGTAAACGGGATTCAAGATGGAGCCACAAGTATATTGAACTTTAAAACAATTCCTGATCAGCAACTATTTTCTTTGATCTGTAAATCTCCTATTATATAACAAAAACCAATGTTATCTATCTATAGTAATACTTATTTAGTGATTTCTTAGATGTACTTGGTTTAACACAATCTATGCTATTGCTATGACAATAATATTACAATGTTCTGCTAATAAAATCCTCACAAAACGCGATAGCTTGCGCTACTGTTAAACCACACAGCCAATTACTTGGACCTTCTGCTGACAACAGATTCAGACCGTTATTCGGTGTCGATATCTCCATCTTTGGGTATATAGTTCCGACCACTGTCTGGTGAAGTCTGTATCTGTCTACTCGCCGCCCGATCCCAGCCCTAGAGGCACCCAGTGGGTTTGGCGATACAAGTCAGCAGATTGGAATGGGATGCGATCTTTCTTCGCATGTTATCCTTGGCAGCCTAATTGCTTTTCATCGGCTGATCCCACGTCGTGCGCGGACGCCGTGACGGACGTGTTGCGGCAGGGTATGGAGAACTATATTTCGTTCTCTGCCGTAACAATGTTTAGCGAAGACCGATCTTCGTTTGGCGCCGAGTGTAATCGCGCCGACTCGCTTAAAATTAGGCGTACCTTGCCTTGGTCGACGCTCGAAAGCGCAAGGCGAGTGACGTGGGTCAGAGCAAGAAAGCCTACAACAGGGCCGCCAAGTCCTGCAAGAAGGTGTTGCGAAGGGCTCGGTTCGAACTCATTAGCCGAATAGGGATCGAACTTGCTTCCCACCCATCATGGTAGTCAAGGGTATTGATCCCTGGCTAAATCGGTTGAATCAATCTTTTGCCGTCTCTCACTACCACCACTGCTGAAGCCCGACGCTGCTGCCCATACCGCTGAGGAGAAGGCAAACTTGTTTACCTCTCTTTTTGCAGAATATTCGTGTCTGAATCCTGGTAGCGCGTGCCACCCTCCATATTCTGATGGATGCGAGACGAGTATGTCAGACATCGCATCCATCAAAAGGACGTTCGTAGGGTGCTGCGCAATCTCGACGTGAATAAGGCTAGCGGCCCCGACGGTATACCAGCAATAGTTCTTAGTACCTGTGCGCCTAAATTGTCTCTGATCATGACACGCTTATTTCGCATTTCGTATGAGACTGGAAAATTGCCGAATGCTTGGAAGCAAGCCAACGTACAGCCCGTGCCCAAGAAGGGCAGTCGGGCTGGCCCGGCAAACTACAGACCCATATCTATAACGACCATACTCGGTTAGAGTATGGAACGTGTACTTAATAATAAGCTGGCATACCTAGAATCTAAAGACATCCTTAGTGACCGCCAATACGGCTTCCGCCGAAATCGGTCTACTGGGGATCTTCTAGCGTATGCCTTTCTCATCTGGAGTGAGGCCATCGAGAGGCATGGGGAAGCGCTTGCCGTCTCCCTCGACATCTCGAAGGCTTTTGATAGGTAATTAAAAGATTGGTAAGCTTCCTTCATTCGGTCTGCCCGGTGGTCTTGTGTGATTGAATTGCAGACTTCCTGAGAGATCGGTCCATATGATTTGTTATCGACAGCTGCTCGTCAGACCAATGGGATATTAATGCCGGAGTCCCTCAGGGGTCGGTACTCTGAACAAAGTTACTCTTGCTGCACATTAACGAACTGCTAAAACCTTTGGGTATGCAGATGACAGCACTGTTGCTGAGAGATACTTGTCCAACGCACAGGCTACTGGGCCGCAGATCCGGTCTCTTCTCGAGGCCATGGTGGAGCGTTTGAACTTGTCCTTGAAGTCTGTCTCCGATTGGGCCGATGCCAATCTGGTTTAAAAAGCTCCGCTCTGCTCCGCTAAAAAGAGCCAATTTCACCCGGCTGAACCGGCTCGCATCTATTGTGCCTATAACGGGCCATCTTGAGCCTCTTGGCGTCATACATCGAGACAAATGCTCAACTGGCTGCCAAAAAGTTGGGATTCCTTGCGAAGGTACGACGGTATTTCACGCCAGAATATCTGCTTCACTTGTATCAAGCGCAAGTTCGATCATGCATTGAGTATTGTTCTCATCTCTGCGACGGATCTGCCAAATACCAGCTTGATGCACTAGAGTCGATCTAAAAACATCATAAAGATCAGCGTTGAGGCACTGGTCTAGTCAAACCTCGAGAGCCTTGAACAAAATGGCCGAGTTGCCAGCTTGTCGGTTTTTTATCGGATGTATTTCGGGGAGTGTGCGATCGAGATGCATTATCTAATGCCGCCTAACCCGTTTCATTATCGGACTACACGACGAACGGGCGATGTGCCATCGGTACATGGTGGACATCCCACCCATACGCACTAAACTTTTTGGAAATGCTTTTATTATGCGTACAACTAAGGAGTGGAATTCCCTGCCGGAGTCATTGTTTCCCGATAGCTACAACCTAGGGGTCATTAAGTCAAGACCAAGAGTGAATAGGTTACTTCAAGGCTTCAAGCGCGAGCCTACATACAAAAAAAAACACTTTTCTAAAGTCTGTACACTGTTTAGTAGTAATCAATGCTTTTGTTTAAAAAATCCTAGAACCAGTGCAACACAAAGTAAAGTCTCTATTCGATTTAGAAAGTAGAACTCATGACCGAACTCAGTATTACATAGGCACAAGATCTATAAAAAAAACTTCCTATATGTGTATTATGTTATAATTTGTGAAAGCTTGACAACCATTCACATTTTGCCACACCACTTCTCCTTTCTATAGCTAGCTATTGTACCTATTTAGGTAGTTTTACCATTCAAACGAAATGTTGAGCCTTTACCTGCACCTTTAATGTCATTCACATAGGAAATATTTTACAACATAATTTATAAAAATATTTGTGTATTGGCATACTGACTCCCAACAGTTATGATGTAATATTTTGGTTTTTAACAACATAATAGGCTCCCATAGGCCTGGGAATCCCAAAAATACGTTCTAATTAAAACCAACGAAAAGCAGCATTCGTTTTCACAGTAAATTATAGCGTAGAAGTTACGCGAAAATGTTGAGAAATAATGTTTGGCTTGCCAGTATTAAAAGTTTTGATCTATTAACTGTATGCATGCAAGCTGAATACAGATAACCAATAAGTCTAGTTTTCATAAAACTTATAAATATTTTAAAATTGAATCTTTCCTGTTGTAGGTGTGGAATTCGTTAAAAAACATCAGTCTAATATTTAAAACTTTAGTGGTTGGGCTCTGCGTTCATCAGACAGGATCCTTATAATAAGAAATAAGTAAATGCATAGAAAAATATTTATAATGTGGGTAGTCGTTTTTTACGATTTAGCGACCATCCTGATATATCCTGATGGCTCGACGCGATTCGATTTATTTGGTGGTACGCAATTTAAATTGCAATTAGGTATGTTCATATGGACGCAATGCGATGTAATTCTACCGATTTGCACTTAAAATTTTCTTAGAAAATACGTGTATGGGATATCCGACCGACATCGCCTATCCACGCAATTTAAATTGCGTTGCGCCATCAGCAAGTTCCCTTAGTACAGATTTTCTGAATGCGGTACCTGCGACTATTTATCTGATATAGTCCTCGCCAAACTTCGTGGCCGTCCTGAAGTTGGTTTACCGCATGCGCGAGGCACGAAACGGTGCTGTTTTTGTATGAGATTTACTACTGCGCAGCCATAGTAGTCAACTTCAGGACGGCCAAGAAGTTTGGCGAGAACTATACATCCCAAGAGCCTGCGACGATCTGTCCTTCGTCATTTTATAAAAGCTGAAAGTTTATCTGTGTATGTAACTATGTACCCAATACAGGTAAGAACATTCCTCCAATATGAAGTTTGGGTCAGGGTGGCTTTGGGAGTTATCAGGTACCAAAGGTGTATAAAATTACACCTCACTTTCGTTAAAGTATAAAGCTCAGTTTTTATTTATTTCATTTGCAATGACTTTAGAAATCAAGTCGTCCATTGTCAGACACTTAGTACGGTGGCAACTCCCTGTCAGACACTGAGTACGTTCGCTATATGCTGCGTATGCAAGAAAATTAGACGTATGCTAAAATTTTTATTAAACTTTCGTCATAGTATAATCTAAATTTTATATTATGTTACTTGTATACTACAGTCAGGCAGTTTAGATGGTTCGTCTTTTCAGACATTGAAAGTCTACCGTAGTAGCCCAAAAAGTAAAGACATTTGCTATAAAAATATCCTAGTTATGTAGGTTAATTCAGTCAGTTTTTAGCTTAACTCTTCTAATGTTTTGATTTAACTGCAATTTGTACTAGGGCAAGTTTATTCCTTGTTCAATTGTGCACAAAAAATCCTACATAAGATTTTCTTTTCGAGATATGAGCTTCCCAAGAGCTCCATAATAAAATACTAAAATTGTTCCCAGCGGCTCCAAATCAAATTGCGTAAAGTCAACAAAACACAAATTGCTAACATTAATGTTATAATTTCGTTCAGTACATAGGCAGGCACCAAACAATCGTATGCTAAGTAAGTACTTATACCTATTGTAAAATTGAAAAAAAATAATCTCATAATGCACTTTATCAAATCATCATCCATCACAAATTGCCTTTGTCACACAATATGAAGTTAAATAATTAAAATTTACAGTCTTCTCATTTAAAATTGACTTTAATCTATTTTAAGATAAAACCAATATAATTATAATTAAAATCATAGTTTCTGACATCACAAATTATCCCTATGCCATATTAAATTTTTACCCCCTTACAAATAAACGCGGTATAAAGTTATACCAGGTATAACTAAGGTATAACCATACATTTTCATAGGTTTATACTTGGTATAACTTTATACCGCGTTTATTTGTAAAGGGGTTAAAGTTTAAAGGCTCCATATGAACGCAGAATTACCATATATTTTTATGCAATATGTACTTTAAAATTTTTGGAGCTTATTAGATTAGATTTTATTTATTATTAATATATTCCCTTTTTCATTTAAAGCCGCCCGCGCCGGGAATATAATTATGGATCGCCTGGAATTAAGCTAATCTAGGCTAGTTAAATTATGTTTTTATTCTCAAGAGTTCTGTTTTACGTTCAAATTGATGGTTTCTGGTATGGTTTCATGTTTTGACAGATATCCCAAATTGATTCAAACTTAGTATTCATATATCGTTCTTACCTGTACCTATTGGGTACATAGACAGAAAAACTTACAGCTTTCATAAAATGACGAAGGTCAGAACGTTGCAGGCTCCTACTCTAATAGCTTCTTTCTGTGACATCCTGGCGTGACCTCTCGTATCGCCGGGCTTCTAGACAGCTGCTCGACTATACCGGTTTCTGTTTGCAGCTGGCTTAACTGCTAGCTGGCTTAACTGCTGGCTTAATTAACTAGGTTACTTTGCACTTGTAGGTACTTAAAAAAGCAGTCAACTTATTTATGAAACCCGTATAGGTTGTATATACGTTTTTGTATGTACACCCATATTTGGATAGGGGTTTAATTCCCCAGCTAACAACTAGTTAGTTGTATCTGCACTTCTGCAGTGGTTTCCTGACGTCACGGATGAGCCTACCGGTTTAGTTCTATGTTGTGGCTGTTCGCGCGTTAGGTTTCTCGTCTTTGTTTCAGCCATGCATCGGACAATAGATCGCCGTACAATGCGATACGCAGCATGCGCACCGAGCCTACGCTTCCTCAAGGGCGTTACACTAGGCACGTGCATACACTCGCAGGACATCTAAAACCATTTAAATAAATTGTAATGACTTCCTGTGTGCCCAACTGTGCAAGACTATATTTCCTGATCATTCTGTGTTTTATAGCGTGTATTTAAAATCATATACAGTAATTAGAAAAAACTAGGGAATACAATACCGCGCATCAAAAACGCGATCCCATTAGCCTGCGGGATTGAGGTTATCAATCCCGCTCAGTTTCTTTTTTAAGTAGTTATTTAAAAATATGAAATAGGTACTTGTCTCAAGTAAACGTGAAGCAGAAGAACTAAACGAACCGCTTTGGCTTGGGCTGCTCGTTCCCATTCCCGGTGCTGGATTTTCAACGCTGGTACTGGCGCTATGCGTATCAACCTTTCAAATTCATGATATGCTTTGTTCGCAAGTGGCTGTAATGAAGCCCTTTAGTAGAGCGAGCAGATATTTTTATGATCGCAGAACATAACTTACATTTAGCGGTTAACCCATTTTCTGCTCTTAAAAAATGTTTCCACACTTCAAACGAAATTTTAAACTCTTTATAAACCAAATTGACACTCATTTTAAACATAACTCAAGTAACTTTTATAACAGAAAATATTAAATGTATTAATATAATTATTATAAAAAAAACGGCCAAGTGCGGTCGGACTTTATGGGTTCCGTACCAAACCGCAAAATTAAGTTGGTTGTACCTAATAGGAAAAATGAAGACATTTCAAAGAAAAATCTGATTTATCAATATATTGGTATTTTTTAGTAAAATATACGTAATATTAAACATTATCACCAAATCTCAAGTTTATGTCAATGGGAAGTTAAAAAAAAAAAACGTTTTTTTTTAATTTTTTTCCTTTCTTATTGTATAGTGCATTCATTCATTTCATAGTGCATTCTCATTACATTGTTTTCCAATTCTTTTCATAATAAAAAATACAGTACTGTGAAAATTTTACCAACCTCCAACCGATTGGCCGTAAAACCCGTGTGACAGACGACGGACAGATAGACGGCCACGTGAGTGACAGCAATAGTGTTCCGTTTGGACCCTTCGGTTATGAAACCCTAAAAAGGTGCGTGTCCCGCATTTGCGGGATTGGATTCCCTAGTAGAAATTATCTTGTCAATAGAAACATCTGTGGGTAATCCTGCAGACCAACAAAGTAGATAGTAAGTTAGTGACCTTATCTTTCGTAATATGAACTTTCCAAGAATAGATAAGAAAGTGATTCCAGTTTCAGTCCGACTAGTATTTTTGGGCACATTCCGTACAAAAGTATTATTGACAAATCTTGCTTCACTGATAATTTCACCCAATATATCATAACTGATTATGTCAACCGCCATCAAATAACTGAATGCATTATTTTTAGAAATGTTTCTTGCCTCTTAACTAATAATTACTCGCTACTATGTAAACGTTTGCGTCTGCACGGTATTGCCATTTCCATACACCACTATCAATTCATTTCCCAAGGTTTTTCAACTGATGTGAGAGTGAGCTAGTATAATTTTCTTGACATGACATTTAATGATGTAACAACGTAATTGCATTGGCAAACGAATGACGCTGGCAAGTGAGAAGTACAACACGAACGGTGACCGTGACCGCACTTCAGAAGCCGCAGTATCAATACCTACTTCATTAAGGTGTGGGGTATTGTAATTTACTCTATTTTAATGCATTTTATAATCGCATGTACCATTATTATTATATTAAGAATAAACTACCTACTTCCAATCATCTTAACCAATGTACTTGCGTGTTGCCTAAAATGAAACTACGATGGAATTGGTCTAACTGCGATCTCGCACGGGGCTCGTGATGAAATCAGGTCAAATTGTGATCGCTCCACGAGCCTACGGAATGTAGGGCGGGCTAATGTTAGATCTGCGCCGGCGCACCACCCTCTGGATAAAATCGCACTGAAGGCTTAAAATAAATCCATGCACGTTCTAACTTAAACTCCCCTGGACTGTTGAATAAACAAACACTAAAATATCATGCAGCGCTCAGACGCTGATCATGCATGACTAACATTTTGCTTTTCAGCCTCCATAATGTTACTGAAATAATGCCAAAATATAAATTTGTTCATGTATTGCTTGTTAGCCATCTATACCTCTATATTAATGTTATAAAGAGGTAAAGTTTGAGAGTTTGTGACGTTGTAGGGGGTAATCTCTGGATCTACTGAACCGATTTTGAAAATTCTTTCACCAGTAGATAGCTACATTATTCCTGAGTGTCATAGGCTAAAATATATTTTCAAAAAAATTTGGGATCTTTATGAAAATTGCAATAATGTAACCCAAGGTAGCAAAATGTTGACTATAAAATTCATTCTTTGGCGTGCGCTGAAAAAACTATTGATGATACATAAAAAATATTAGATAGGTAGGTAGGGAGGCTAGGTAGGGTAGGCAGGGTAGACAGAGTAGGGAGGGTAGCCAGGGTAGGCAGTGTAGGTGGGGCAAGCAGGGTAGGTAGGTAGCCAGTTGACGGGAGCGAAGCCGCGGGGATCAGCTAGTTATTAATAATATGACATGCTATCATCCATCAGCTGTTCAGTGCTGTACCTAGGCTGGACACAGGTCGATATTGTACAAAAAATGCCTACAGTTGTCTTGCGAAATATCAAACCATTCGTATTTAAGTCCATTCAATTCGTCATCACCCAGCGACATATTATTATGTCACAGATGAAGCCTGAATTTAGAACACTCAGTTGATAATTTTGTTATCTGAATGATCAGACAGTATGAGAAGGGATATGTAAATGCATTGGTACAATCGATAACAGAAATATGATACGATAACGTTTATTTCTTGCTTCGATTTATATGCAGTTACGTTCGTTGTGTAATTGTACTGCGGCAGAACTAATCCGTCTAGGTGTAGTAAAATTTGCCTTCTCGCTTACTATGCACAGTAGGTAAGGTATACAATGTCAATTATTTGCGACGTGTTTCATTTAATGTTTCCTACAGACCATCATCATATATCACTCATTTATATATTACTAGCTGACCCCCGGAGCTTCGCTCCCGTCAATTGTTTACCTAGCTACCTACCTACCATACCTACTTACCCACCTACCTTACCCACCCACCCTACCTTGACTACCCTACATTACCTACCCTACCCTACTCTAACTACCCTACCTTACCTAATCTTGTAATACATATTTTTTATATATCATCAATAGTTTTCTCAGCGCACGCCAAAGAATACATTTTATATGCAACATTTTGCTACTTTGGGTTACATTATTGCAATTTTCATAAGGATCCCTAATTTTTTTGAAAATATATTATAGCCTATGACACTCAGGAATAATGTAGCTTTCTACTGTTGAAAGAATTTTCAAAATCGGTTCAGTAGATCCAGAGATTACCCCCTACAACGTTACAAACTCACAATTCACAAACTTTACCTCTTTATAATATTAGTATAGATGCCACAATACAATGGTTTTCATCGTATTCAACCCAATGCCAGCATTGTATATTAAAATGAATTATTAATAGGAGTGATCACATACATTACAATATGTATTATTACACATATAAATGACATGTTCGCATTTAAAGTAGTTTAATTGCTATAGAGACAATCTATGCAGGCCTTGATGCACGCATGAGACTCGCCCACCTGCAACGCGGCGTCCTTATGCAACGCTCACTGCATTTGCTTTAACTATAATTTTACTGAACAACTCGTAATTAGAACTAATATATATGTATATTTACTATTTTATTTTGTAATATATGTGTATTTCGCCATACGTAGAATTTACATAATAATATTAGTGGTTGTTGATTCAACCCTTGAAATGGACAACATTTAAAACTGTTTTATGTAACTAATTGAAGAACATAAAAGATAGCTTGATCTCTGCGACAGCTGTTAGTATCAATACAGTAACAATAGCGCTTGACAGGCTAACAATAACGTATACGTCAGTTTGGCATATGTCACAGAGATCAAGCTATCATTTATGAAGTATAGTTTCAGGAAAGACAGAATGATAGTGATTTTCATTATTTAATATTTACCTACATATATGTAATCAGAAAATTTTCATGTAAAACATCTATTAGTTGAACTTTAGGGAGGGTAACACTGTACCTACTGACTGTGTACTTTTGTTACTGAATGTACTTCTCTTGACCTACCGTAATGCAAAGTATTAATTAACCTCCAATAACGAATAACTATGCACAATTAAATTAAATAAAGTTCTACACTTCAAAATGCATTATACACTATATTTTTTTGTTACAGAATCCGTCACAATCAGTAGCTGTAAAAGTGGTGACGAAGAAAGGTATACAGAAAGCTTCGGAGATCCTGGTGAAGGAGATTAAGATCCTTCGCGAACTCACTGCCCTCCATCACACCAACTTGGTCGCCATGCACGACTGTATGGACAGCCCCGCCTACGTGTATGTCGTCATGGAGGTGAGTTCATTTTAACAAATATATGTACTTTAAATTATATAATTTTGCTAGGCAGCTGCGAGGTGTTGTATGTCAGACAAAAAATAATGAACAAGAAAAACTAATAAGCTGTACCTATACAGTTCAATCAAACTTGTAACAAGCTTGTATATTTGTGTGCTCGATTTGTTATTCAATGTGACTCATCCGGTAAAGTTTATTGCCTTTTGGTCAGGCAGACATTTTGGGTAAACGACAGCATCGCAATGATCGTGCGTTTTGATGCCTTGCTTAGTTTTGTTAGTGAGAGCAGTATTTATTAAATACTAGCTGTCCCACGCGGCTTCGCTACCCATCTACCTTACCTCCCCTACCCTACATATATGGTTGTTGCGTAACTCAAACCCTTTACGCAGCGCACGCAACGGAAGCGCTCAAAAAGGAATATTTTTTTCCGTTTTTGCTACATTTTTCATTTATGCTCCGTTCCTATTGGTCGTACCGTGATGTTATATAGCCTATAACATTCCTCGATAAATGGGCTATACAACACAAAAAGAATTTTTCAATTCCAACCAGTAGTTCCTGAGATTAGCGCGTTCAAACAAACAAACTGTTCAGCTTTATATTTATTAAATATTGCCATTCGCCATTTTGTAAACAGGAATCTCGAGGCGATATTTCTCAAACAGTGGTTAAAATAAACCCGTCAAAGAGCAGCACCGTTTGCAGAAGTGTTTCTATTTACAAACACGCGTTTCGGCTTTCCGTTTTAGAGCAGGCGAACCACGAAGAGGCGACCGATGTAAATTGATACCAATGTTTTGTATAGGTACCCAAAACATGCTCTGAATTCAGAAGTGAAATGAAAAAAACGGGCTAAGTGCGAGTCGGACTCACGCACGAAGGGTTCCGTACCATTATCGCAAAAAACAGCAAAAAAGTCACGTATGTTGTATGGGAGCCACACAAAACACACACACATTTAACTCTTAAATATTTTTTATTATGAATTAGTTTTTTTTATCGACAGTCTTGGGCTTGACCACTATCTCACCTGATGGTTAGCTATCACCCCGTACTATCGGCCAACAGACTCAGGCAGGGAATGCCACTCCTTAGCTGTAAGCATGATAAAAGTTTCCCCAAAACGTTGTTATAGCGGCAACAGATATACATCATCTGTGAAAATTTTAACATTCTAGCTATCACGGTTCATGAGATACAGCTTGGTGACAGATAGACAGACAGACAGAAGGACAGTGGAGGAATAAGGTCCCGGTTTTACCCTTTGGGTACGGAACCCTAAAAACCATTATTATTTCACAAGACGGTACACAAATTGGGTTAAATCGTAGCTATGAATTAATGACAGCAATCATCTAACCATAAACCGGCTTCGCTATCGCAACCAAATGATCGGATATTGTTCCCTTCGATAATTCATAATGTGCACTTAAGTGCTTAGATTCGTGCAAATATAACCAGGCCAACACGACACGTGACTGAAACTGGTATACAATATGTTTTATGTTAGAGTAAATTATCTCCCCTCACAGAGAGGATGCCTGTGTCCCAACAGTGGGATTATAAGGCTGATGATGATGATGAATATGGACGTGGACAAACCTGCCAGAAATTTTAAATAATATAAACGAGTATCTTCTATCTCCATGTCGCTCGCGCTGGCACGACATCGACAGTCATTCAAATTTGTTTCGCCCAAAACGTGTATAAAGGGTGTTTTTTTTTATTATCCCAGGCAACTGAACATTGGGACCGACAAAAAAGGGAGAAGCTTGTCGAGTCGACCCTTATTTTCCTATCTTTTTTCATCAGTTATTTTTTTTCTAAAAAGTTTTTATGTTAGGGCGACCCAACGCCTTCGCCGCGCGGTCGACCGTGAATACCTGTCCGGAAACCACGTTGTTACAGCAAAATACGCTCTATTTTTTCGATAGCTAAGTTTTAAATTGAAAGGACAAAGAAATAAAAGAACACACAAGCCACAACAAACAAATCCACGTTGCGCATCTTCGTACTGTCTGGAGCGGGCGGAGCGAGGTAGAATTCATATGAGTTGTAGTTTTTTTACGAACCATATAAACATTCCGAGTAATCTAACTGACTGAAGCCTTACGACCGTATAAATTGTAAATTTTTGATTTTAAACGAATTTCAGAGTACTTATAGTATTTATCTTTACTTATTAAACACTAAACACATCACATCATCAGCCTATTAATGTTCCCACTGCTGGGACACCGGCCTCCTCTCTGTGAGAGGGGATTAGGCTGTAATCCACCACGCGGGCCCAGTGCAGGTTGGTGGATGTCACATGTTTTCGAATTTTTGGTTCTAGGACATGCCGGTTTCCTCACGATGTTTTCCTTCACCGTTTTTAAGAGCAGTGGTGATGCAATAATTTACTCAAAGTAAAGCGCCTGCCTGGGTTCGAACCCACGACCTACAACTTGTAAGTCGCGGCCGATACCACTGGGCCACCACTGCTCTCTATTAAACACTACACACATCTTTAAAATCATTTTTGCAAAAAGCAAATAATACGTTTCTTAAACATTTAACAATTTTCTTTTACATTAAAGTATATTATATTCTACATCCATTTAATTTAAAATTCTTACTTAGCTAGGTAGTCCGATAAAATGTAATTAAAGAAACGCAGTATACAAATGTAATCAAAGGCGAGTGGCTTGACATTTTTATCGCAATTGGATTAAGGGCAAGGTAACTAGGTTACGGACAATAAAGTGGCCGTTTTATATAATAATAATATCCTGATATTTAATCAATGCATCGAAGTAGATCATGTGTCAAAACGACGCATTGTATGTTAATTAAGTAATAATTGAGCGATTCCGGGATTGCGCATTAAGAAAACAAAGTACATACTTAATTCATGTATTTTACTTTATAATGTAGCAGGTACTTATTTACTTTAAAAAATCTGGATATACAGAGTATATTTTGAATTAAAATAATTATGCCTGGTTCAATTTGGGTGTTCGCTGTTTTAATGAATAAATAACAATACTTTTAAAAAAATGTGTCCATTTCTTTATCACTTTTAACAAAAAAAATCCAAAACAGGAAGCAAACTTTAGTAGGATTCAAACTGACTGCAAGTATCATATTCATATTCATATTCTTTATTGTACACAAAACAGACATTACAAATACAAAAGGATAACTTATGTACAAAGGCGAATCTTATAGAATTATATAAAATCCTTTTCCACGACTCATTTAACGTTATACCGGTAGTTGAAAAAGCAATTTACGCGGACGACTATACAAGCTTAGTGCGAAAATTTAATATTCATAAATATCGTTCTCTCGTTTATCAATTCAGACTTTTAACATTTGACTCTATCGAAAGGATTAGACATGGAAGATAAGTTTGAAATCACATTTATCGAAGAGAATTTTTTACTGGTGTGTCGACAACCATGCCGGCTTCCGCATGACATGCGCGCATGTGGATTCGCAGCAAGGTCACTACGCATTAGATAAATAGTAGTCACTAGTCGGCTTCACCACGACCACGCAGGCAGAGCGTGTCGCACGCTGTCTGTTGTCGTCGTAGATTACCTAAATTCGTTCGATCTGTTGCCCCGAATGCGATTCGTTTTTGTATTGCGCAGTTCATAACCGTAAAAGGTCAAGGGATATCAATAATTTAGATTATACAGATAAAAAATTTAACAAAGTAAAGAATTCTTCTCTGAGACAGAAATATAAAGCGTTCACCCACCATAGCAACGTGCCATCGGGTTCGACCGATGACACTGCGATACCCTACTAACCTATTTATCTGTTATCCCTAATATACATTCAAAATTACCAAATAAAGTATAAACAAAAGAATATTGATAAACAATCGTTATCTGTTTAATTTACTATAATTAGATATAGTTTCCTGTTCTAATAATGCCAAAATTAAGCATCTTATATTAAATCATAATTTCATGTATGGTTGGTCACGGACTCACGCCGTCACGTGCAAATATCTAGGTACCTCTTCATATACCTACACCTGACGAATTTATTCTACTTGATAATACAAAAGAAAATTCAAATACAGCGATACATATCGCATTTTCCGGAATAAATTTCCATTGAATAGGCGAATTGTATTTATATTTTTGATTACCGTTTTTTCTGCCCTGTATAGTATAACATTTTTCATTTATTTTGTGCATCAGCATTTTGCAAATTTAACTCCATCCTAACTTCGTCTGTATTACTAATTAGTTAGTAGATGTTGAAGAAAGATCCATGATGCAATGTATTACTGTATTCGATAATGGCGACATATTGTCTGTTAGGATCCCACACGTGTCGTCTTGTACGTGTCACTGCCTCGTGGAGAGATATATGTATAAATAAGCCCCGTTCTTTACTGATATATTATAGATTATTGCGCAGAAATGACGTCCGTCATCGCCAACAATTTCGATACGTAGGTAATGCCTACGTTTTGTAGGTGAAAACGATAAACAAAACTCAAAAGTAAATTCTATAATTTGATTATTATAGGAGCACTCCGTATTTATGATAATAAAGTTACATCAGCAATGGATATATAGCGGTATATAATTATTAGAAAACAAAACAGTGTAGATCTTTATGTCACCAATAACATTTTTAGCTGCACTGTGGTTTTGTGCACGCGGCATGTAAATAAATAAACATAATATATTTCACAGCTTACTGATCTAATTCTACAATACATTTCATTGGATCAAATTCAACGTTTGCCAAAAGATAATGTTGGATGCAGTTCGAATTCTACTATGTATACCAAATCATTGATTATGTCACTGCCCAGCTTGACATAAAATGTCAATTACTAATAATAACTGGCCCAGTTAGATCATCCTCACGATGATAATGAACTACATTTATAGTATTTTTCCGTAAATATTGTGTATCGTAAATTGTTCCAATAGACATAGTTTGAGCTTGCAGGTTGCCACTAAGCTTGTTGCTAACATTATCGTTGCAATTTATTACTTTTGTATTGCGTTATTTGTCGTCTTTGTTGGCGGACTTGGCGAGGAGCTTAGTTAGAATTATATCTGTTTCTTTCCAAATGTATGTGTATTTATAATTATAAATAAACTTCAAGGGCACACGAGTCAAGTGGACGCAGCAGGTCACAACCGACGTGGCAAAACCAAGTACCTGCGACGCTATTCGCTATTCGTGTATAATATTACGTACTGTACTTGTTTTCATTGCGTAAAAAAAACTAAAACAGCAAAGCCCTCATCGCGATACAAAGCCAAACGCAAGTTCATTGGCACGATTTCCTTTTAGTTGAGGTACGTGGATAGTCGCCATGGCTGCTGTGGACCATGACTCTACTAATTGGCATCGACCACGTTTTGGATGTTTATTTATAACCTCACTCTAAGATCTTCTATGCTCTGTAACTTATGAAAATTATACAACAGTAGGTAAACAATAATATTATGATGCTATGTTATGTCGTTATGTTCTCGGTGTCCAAATTCTACTAGCCTTTCGTTCGCTAGGTAATATTTAATTAACGATACCAGCTAAAAAAATAACAGATATAAAAAGTGGAACATTGTTCATTACTTCCATTTTGAAATGATCACACTCGTCACCCACCAGCTGCTATATTATTATTAGCAGCAATGCAAAAAAACACCCGGAAGGATCAAAATTGTAGCTACTGCGTCGTAATTATTCTAGCTTGCCATTGTGATACCAAAGAGTATACAACGAACTCCTAGCCAGAGAGTTAGTTAATTTTCTGAAGCAGTTAAGACTTCTTAGATCAACACATTTAAGAGATATGGCCTCCTTAAGACCTATAATAATTGATGCTTCCTCATTGAAGTCAATTAAAAAGAAGCTAATGCTTGGTTTACTGCACCTAATGTTGATTTTCTTATCTGAAAATTGTAGCTCATTATCTAGACACGGTCTGCAGACTGTACAAGCGAGCATACAGAATGTACTTGCCACCCAATTTAAACTGGTCACGTGCTGTCGTCTAGATTGGGACAGAGCACGTGTGGCTTGCCAATGTTCCATATTCGTACAGTCTTCACACTTTACGAGTAGCTAAGCTACACTATTGTATTCGTGCTACCTTACGTTTGTCTTCAATTAAAGATTTATTTGTACATTTCTGTTTTGTATGCCATACAATATTTAATTAATTGATTTACTTTACTTTTAATGATTAACTATTTTGTATTTTAATCAGTATTGTCGTATCATCTCTAAATATGAGTCTCTCAAGGACTCAGAGAGGCCAGAGGTGGTTGAGGCCGAACTGCCATAACTACTCTTTATACTGCTGTACTACTGATTTTTGTCTATCACATTTCGTTGTTTCATACAAATAAATGCATAGTGTCCATACAATTTGATAATAATTATGGTTGTTCAATTACTACCAATTAATTACCAAGGTAATTATTATACACCAAGACTCTTTTGCTTTCATAGATGTCATTAGCATTCCAGGTGATAAAGGATGCCCGTGATGCCGCTAGAGCGGTTGTGTCTTCAATATATTGCGTAAAAAAGCACATTCACTGCGCACGGTGTGCACGCAGAATTAACAATGTAGTAAGGTCATCTGCCGATCAAATGCATTGCATGCACGTCTGATTTCATGCCGGATGGAACTGAATCTCAACACATATAATAATATATTGTATGAAACAGATAATGTTAACAATGTTTAAATTTTAGCTTTCATTTTATATCAACATCACTATCAGATATATCTGAGATATATCTGCCTGAGGAGGTTCTGCTGAAGATGCCTATTGTGCGCTTTCTTTTAGTGTGATTTATTAAAGGCGTACTAATGTCAAGAGAAAGAACATCACTGTACTATTTTTGCGTCCGCTTGTTGTATACCAACACCTGCGACTGTCGATCTGTTTGGCAAGCTTGGTGGATGATATATGGCAATAGTATTTCCTGACGCACTCTCGTTTTATGCTGGTTGTATATAACCTCAAGTTCTATTTTATTCCACATTCAGAACCCATTATTTACGTAACGTTTGCACGTCACCAGGCTTTAGATCGTTTCCGCTACTGCATTACGTACGTTTGATGAATGAGGACTAACACGAGTGTGCGTGTATCCCATTTATTTAGATTTGTATATTGCATGGTTACATTGTTACCATAATGGAACAGTTTTATATTATTATTGTTTTCATCAAGATTGTAACGATTCAAAATCTCAGATGTGACCTACTCGTTTAGATATCTAATGGCATATAAAAACATGTCTCTCTTTTCTTAGCGGCTGTGATTTCACAATAAGATCGTGCTCGTACAATGAACTGTGACTGAACACTTTGAACAAAGACTGGGCTGCCTACAATGATAAGCTTGTTTCGATTCTTCGTTCTGCGAGACACACGTGAACATATATTTTATTAAAAACTTATACTTATTCATTAGTAACCACAACGTGGTTATTTAAATCAGCGTCTGTTCGAAACAAGTTTAATATATCTAAATTTGTTTTTGATTGATTATAAGTTGATAGTTTCCTACCGCTATCTACGTAATTAAAACAAAACAACTCATGTGCATCGTGCAGTAGAGTAGGTATTAATAATTGGTGGGTATTAATTATTTTGCTAATTTGCTTAACCAAAATTATCACCATAGATAGGTTAGGTTAGGTTAAAACTGGCTGGTAATGCTCTTTTCACCATAGATATAATTTATATTTCTATGAAAATCACAATTCAAATAATAATTAATTTAGTTAGTAACACAATTAGTTCTAGTTACTCACTCTTAATAAGAGCATTAGTTCATAGCTCAATTAAACTAACTGAATAGATCTGACTAACTGAATAATACCTATAGTGCTATAGGCATTGATAATAATAATAAACACAAAGAGATGTATCGTTAGAGTCAGGTGGTGACCTCGTGGTCGCATTAATATACGACTGGTTCTCGCGGGCCCTAGATCGTGCACGTGGCCGGGTGTTGGCCATTGTGTGTACAATGGGCTACCTTGGGCCTTCTCTCAACAAGCTTCGACTTGAGCCTTTGATAGGTTATTGACTGATGTTTGTTCGGTTTATACCTCTGACTTATACTTCAAGATATTAGTATGTTCTTAGAGGCCTTTTCTCAGAATAATACGAGACTATACAAACTAATTTAATGACTCAGTTATTACTTGACTTTTTCCTTGCGCCTGTACGTCTCTACCGACTATGCAGTCCCAAATCTAGAACGAAAATAAATGATAATTCTTCGGAGGCAGGCGTTATGTGAGTGTCTACTAGTCTTTCCAGAAATCTGTCTGCCTATCTGTCCAAAGTTGGTGGAGAGATACACAAATTGCCAATAGCTAACCACTCTCAGTTAGCTGCTATAGTGGTCAGCTAAAATGATTTAAAAGCCCGTAGTATGCATGCTGCTGTACATTGCTGACACGATCACTGGTCCCGATTGCGTCAGACTGGTTTCTCTCAGCGCTGCAACGCCCCGGCAAGAGCTGGAAAGTGTCGTGCCGGAAACCACAGCTTTCTATCTATACGCTTAATGCTCTTGTCATTAAAAGTACCACCACTAAACACTTTCGATCGTCATGAAGTAATAATTTTCAGCCGCAGTCTGTCCTCGTTTACTGCACCAAATGTTTTTACTTTCCTTTGTAAATGCCGTTGCTTATTCATATTTACTGCAGTATTATTTATTTATTTAAAACTTCATGCAACATACAGACACATAGGCGGACTTAATGCCTGAGGCATTCTCTACCAGTCAACCAAGGGTGGTGGAGTGATAACATGGCAGGTGCATAAAAATTGAAAAAATTACTGAAGTAAAATTGAATAAAAATAAATATAGTGTAGTTAAAATAAACATACATATATGTACATATGTGTTACAGTATGTAACATTTTATTTAAATTGAGCTTTATGTTTTACCTTTATTTACCATTCTTGTATTTATATCGCGTTTTAATGTTAGCGTTTTGATGTCACAAATCAAGTGTTGATGATGAAATCGTTTCATTACATAGAACCGGTTTGCTTAAGAACACACACCTACGCCTGCTGTATAATACATGAATTTACATGATACATCGACGTACAAATACAAATACAAGGTCTAGCGATCTCATGTAGTAGTAGTTCGCACTTCCCGGTGCGTCTTACGGTGTCTGATTTGATCAGGTAGTAGGTTATTTCTTTGTTTACTGTATGCTAGCGAAACACATGGCAAGGTATGCTAATTCCAATCCTTACAAATTTATCAAAACTAGCTTCTGACAGCGGCTTCACTCGCGTGAAAAGTGTTTTCTTACCAAAAGGGAACATTATCGGGGTAAAAAGTAGCCCATATGCTATGCCAGACTATAATTTATCTCTGTTCTATCTCTGTGCCAAATTTCATCCAGATCCTTTCAGCCGTTTTAGCGTGATTGAGTAACAAACATACACACATCCATCCAAACTTTCGCATTTAGTTTTATAATAATTTAGTAAGATGGAACTATGCAGTCTATCCACAATGTTCTGTCTAATACGTCACGATGTTTTGCATTCTACTTATTTGCAAAAGAAAAATCAATGAATGAGGATTAATGGGGTCAATGATTTTCCAGAATCGTTGAACACAAAATACGAAACGAGGGCACTGCACTGAGTCATACATAACTTCAAAAGTATTCGTATATATCTACACAATTCTATATATATCTTGCGTGTCGTTGATCATAACGCGGACATTGGTAGTCATTGGACAAACGTACAAGTATGCCACATGGCATATATACTGCTGTTCAACGCAGCTAGCTAAAGTCTCCGACAGATGACAAAAAAAATAAAAGTCGTTTGATCCGACTTGTCCCAAAAAATATAAATTACCTACGTAACTTGAAAACATGATTTTTTGTTTATAGTGATATTTTGATAGCTTTGTCTCAAATGAAAGGTATAGGCGTAGCACCATTTTATCCGTTTAAATCGTGTAAATCGGTCCATGTGTTTATGAGATATTAATTCATTATTCATTACTGAATGCCAAGTGAAAGGGTCAAGGACGATCCTTACCACGATACGTTTGTTTTGATCGTGTTAGCGACACTGCCTTTACATTTTATTCGTATCGTTTTGAAATATTGGAATACATTGGTAGCCTGGTAGACAGGTGTTAACGACTTTTATTTTTTTGTTATCTGACGGTGACTTTAAGTAATTTGTTTAGGTTTTGCACCACGTGCAAAGACCTTACGATGCACCGTTGAATGTCAACGACCCTCCTAATTAACCAAAGTGGTTTCTTTATATCCTTTAAAGAAAATGAATACCGGTGAATAAGTTGCTGGTACCTCCATAATGCTTCAAAATAATAAAGCACACGCCATTTTTAAGTATTGTTGTTCTATAACGGATTGTAACGGGACACAGAATGGTACAGTACAGGTTGTCGGTCAGGTAAGCAGGCAGTCAGCCGCACATCCGCCTGCGTTGTTGCGTCTTGTGCCGACTGCTGCGACCCGCACTTAAATGTAGCATTTCTTTTCACATCAACTTTCATCTACAATTTTATTGTTGTTTTGTGTGTGTGACCTGAGTACAACCTGAGCTCGAAACTTCTATTTTTATATTGCGCAGCTTTGTGTGGAAATTGGAACAATTTCCTTTCAGTTTATCAAAACAAAATTTTATCTATTTCATCATGTTTTTGTTAAAATGCGCAACTGAATTTTCACTAAATAAATAAACACATAATTGAACTACGCATCACTTTTATCGTTCATTAACGTTTACGTGAAAACAGGCTAGCGCGATGCCTACGTAGTGGCACCAACGATTAGTGACGTCGACTGAAAATAAGAGTAATTAAGTACGTTTATTATGATGTTTCAGGCTATTGATAGAAGATATTTGTATAAGAAATACGTTACTGAGGTTGAGGGTTCAGACAGGCATTCTACAGACATCTAGATTAAATGATAGTACTTATCTAATCATTACTGCTTGCAAATTGAGATATCTGGAATAAATACTTTAAGTGTGTCTATGTCTCAGGGACATTTATTTTTATAGACACACGTGCCTCCATGCATGTATAATTTGGTATAACACAATGATCACCAAATGTTATAAACTTGCGGCAGTGGCGGCGGTGCGCGGGTGCCGAAAAATGTCAATGCCCTGACTATACACATAAAAATATCAGATTAATCAGATGAAAAACGCTAGTTACTTCGGCACGGTTTCTTTGTATGGGATGAGGCATCTGTATGCTAGTATTATATTATCTGTGACTATACTAACTAATCAACATTATGAACACAAACCTAGCTTGCCTGACTGTCTTCCACAGAAGTACAGAGGCCCTTGCTCTAGCTAGGGTACCATCCGCGCTTGATATCCCGAATTCTTTAGTCGTACTTCTACCGCCCCATTTGTTGTGCGCATAGCCAGCGTGGAACCCTCCGCGAGCGTATATTTCCTTACCACCTAACCCATCAGTCCGCCTTTAAAGCAAGAGAGAAAAGACATCTTCTGGACTCGTTTGTTAGTTCGGGGGGCTCATGATACTTCATGCATAAAAACTTGAGCACGTTTTCCGTGTAAGAACCATAACGACTAAAATTTACCACGGACGCCATCTTGTTAATAAAATAAAAACTTCAGTTTGAAATTATTTTCTGTACAAAAGCTGTCAAACTATATTTTATTCCTCAGAAGCTACTTGTATCCGCTTATTTAAAAAAAATACCATAGTACAGTAACATGCTATCAATTTAAGAATTGAGTAATGATTACAAAATAGGCGTAAATTGAACTTTAGGGACAACCCATAACAGGTCAACCCCCGTTAGCTACTAACTCCATCTAGAAGCGATTGACTTCTAGCTGGGTGGGATAGATAGAGGGCTTCCACAGTAGTACTCTATCGTGCGGTTCACCTCGCTCCATCTCATTCCGGTGCACGTCGCTTCTGCCAGTGCCAACACGGGCTGGCGTCGTCGGTCGCCAGGCTTGACATGGATGGCTAAGCTTACTTTTCCCTTGAGGATTCCAAATCTATTGCCTGTTTCACCTGTTTAGGAATGTGATCAGAATCCCTCCGGAGTATGTGACCAAGGAGAGATCACGTAAACATTAATTCTGCAACGACCAAATATTTGGTCCTGCATACAGGCAGCATGCAGCATGCTTGATTGTATTGGCTTGGTTTCAATGGGACTATACAAAATTCAGATTTCGCTGTATCTCAGAACCTACTTATCAAATAGAGAAGAAACGAGGCTCAGTTTATGAGTCATGCTAGAACCTATTGCAACAGTTACACTGAAATCGGGTAAGCACGTAATACAGAAATAAATAATAAACTATTATTTGTATTTTTATATGGTTGAGATGTTGATAATGGGTTAATGATTAAAAACTAAATAATATTTGACAATCGCACAGTTACCTAGATATATCTATGCGCTTGTTGGCTGCACGCTGCACACCGAGGATTGTCATTTCTCCAGCAGATATAAAAAAAATATAGCGCATCAGTACTCGACCCTGGCACAAAGATGTGTTTTTACACAAAAATAAGGCCACAGTGAGATGAGAGTTAGATTTTGCTGGAGACTAACACATATTAATCACCTCGAAAATTTAGCCCATCACTAGGGCGCTACTTTTCGCCCTGAAGACCTATTTCAAAAACTAATGATACAAAAGTCCAAGCCAAGAGAAAACGTCGTAAATTACCTATGATGACTTATCTTTTCCCCTAAATGTCAATAAAGCAGACGCGTGCGTAATATAATTACCTACCTACCTACCCCAGAAAAGTACACCAACAATTAAGTGTAGTTCAAGAATCAGTGTGCTACAAGCAAATTTTACTAAAAAATCATCAGTATTTCTATCAACTACTTAAGAATTGGAAATATGTTAGTTTCGCATATTAATTAAAACTAGTTTTAAATAAACACATTGTTTATTGCGAATTCAACTTAATTATGTCAAAGTAAAAAACAAGTTATGCATGTTGCTTTCGTAAAGTACATACATACGTATGATATTAAATTATTTACAAAAATACTGCGACATCTACAAAACTTAATCTATGTCCATATCATATTATCACTAAAACACTAATTCATTCACACTTTTTGGGCCTGATAGAGCATGGCATTAATGATTTCGTCAATAAATTATAACATTCAGATCGAAACAAATCATATCTCAACATAACTATACAACATACAGAACTAAGATTTTTAGTTTACACAGGAGATTTATCCTGGAGCGGTACTTCTTCAGGCGTGGTTCCATTTGCAGTCACGCTTGATCGGTCATTTGCGTTTCTTGGAGTAGAACTGAAGCGATTTTTGATAGAACTCCAATTTTTCTTAATTGTTATACCAGCTACCACGACAACCATCCCAGCTACAATCATTCCAATAATGCTTTTATCGACACCTCCAGTTTTTGTTCCTGAAGTGGTTGCTCCAACGACTTCGCTTTCGGGCTTAACAGTAGTTTCACTTGAAGAAGACTCTGTATCTGTTGGCTTAGGTTCCTCCGGTGCTTTTATAATTGCAGAAAGAAGAGAGGAATCTCCAACTGTTTCCTTGGTGTTATCATTAGCCAAAGTTGTTGCTTCGGTGGTTTCCACAGCCTGTTCATTTTTCAATAAATCATTTTCTGCCTTCACGTCAGATGGAGTATTTACGACTGGGTCGACATTATCTTCGAGGTCAGATCCTAAGGAAATTAGTCCCGGTAATACGGCATTCAATAGTCCTTCATCTATATCCTGTGGTGGCGGCGCTTCCGGGCAGTCAAATGATTTTACGTTACATGATCCTGTACATACAGTTTCTAAGGATGCTTTGAATGATGTACACAAATCATCCACCAGATTAGCTGCAGCAGTAGGCAACGTGATTGACCGCAGAGCTTTGAAGTTAGAGAAGGATTCCGGTTTAAGATCCTGAAAACAATAATTTTGCATTTAAATGATTTGATCAACATGTTTTGACATATTCTATAATATTGCGGCCATTTATATTGCTTTCTTTCGATAGATTTTTAAGATCCTGTGTATATCAGTTTTAATGAATTAAGCGATTATAAAGATAAATTAAAGTACATTTTTAATACAAGATATTAAATTTTATTTATAATCATACCCTCTTACAAATAAACGCGGAATAAAGTTATACCAAGTATAAACCTATGAAAATGTATGGTTATTCCTTTGTTATACCTGGTATAACTTTATTCCGCGTTTATTTGTAAGAGGGATAGTGTTCATGTGGCCATGCTTTAAACTTTGTACTTACCGTTCTCATATCGTTGCCTCCGAGATCAAGTTCTTCTAACTTAGTTAGGCCTAAAGCATTTTTTAAATCTTGCGGGTACTCTATCAGGCGGTTGTTTCCGAGCTTTAGGGTTACCAGCTCAGGTAGTTCACTTATGGACTGAAATGAAGATAGAAATTCGTCAGTTTTCATTAGGGTCCGTGCACACAGTGTCAACAATCAAACCTATTGTTTAACTTCATCGACTATATAAAGGTAAAGCTAGATATTTTTTTTGTGTTTGTTGCTTTATAACAAATAACTATGTATTATTGATTCTCTTAAACATGAGTAATTTGTGCCAATTGGTTCTTCTGACTGGCGTAGTTGCCGGAGTTAAACTGGTTACGGAGATGGTGTTTTAGACTTAGCAAATATTGACACACGATGCCGACATGGTTCAGCTAATGCAAAGTCTTTATCGCCTCAACGCACACCTTACGGTTTATTATTTGGGTTTGTTATATAATACCTATCTATGCATACTAATATATATCATTGACAGAGATTTTTATGAATATACGTTACTGTAATATAATTTCAAAGTTGCTTGTCCAAGTAAATATGTATATGTTATTAAATAATTTTACTTACACCGGAAACGATCTTCATGATCTCATTGTCGTTAACATTCAATATTTTTAAATCCTTCAAATCAGATACTTCTTTTGGTATTTCAGTTAACTTGTTATTCTGTAATTTTAATTCTGTAGTTTTAGGATCCAAAGGTTTTGGCAGTTCTGTTAATTCGTATCCAGAACAATCTACAATATACTTGTTTGTGCCTCCTTCTACATTACAAACACATGGTTTAGGACAGGAATGTTCTTCAGCCGCGACAGCGGATATGTTATCTGTGAAGGAAGTTAATTGCACGTCCTCCAGTAATGGTGCTGCTGGTGTTTCAGTTTCAGTGACCACATCAAGTGGCTCGTCTATGACGCCCGCCCCGCTACCCTCTATTAAACTCCCATCAGATTCAGGGTGATTGTCAGGCGGAAATTGATTGTCATTTTCAACGGGAATGGGTAATTCTTCATCGTTTTGAGCCAATGCAATCCTGGAAATTGATATTAATGCAGTAATGACATGTGACTTTATCGAATTTATCATAAGATGACGCAAAATTGTTATAAATAAGTAGGTGATAAAAATCGCGATAAGTGTATGTACTACAAGGGCGTAACTAGCACTCTGTCTTAAGTTTTGATTGATAGAACAAAAATACACGTAGATTTATAATTTAGATACGAAAGTTAGATATCGCTGGTATCGTTGCAGTAGTTAAAACACATTGTTAAACGTTGGTTTTAATAAAACTCAAACTACTTTGATTCCATAAACACTTGCCATGCCCTTAAATACCTGAGATATAACCAGGTACCACAGATTATAGTTTTAATTAGTAAAGTTATTAACTAATATTAATAAATAATTGTTTATTGCATTAGTAGGTACCTATATAACTAGGTTTTAAAGCAAAGATTAGCACTAGATGTAGTAAAATTAAATGCACTGAAAATTTAATTCCTAGATAAAACTAAAAAAAAAAAGTTAAACATTCTCAATTCTAAAATTGTATTACAACTATGGCGGCAGGTGCCATTTATTGCAATTTGACTGTGCAGTCACGTATATAATAGTTGGTAGATAAGAATATGCCTATCTGAAGGCAAGTATTACATGAAAATAAGATCAGCTATGGTAAAATTAAACAAATAAAAACTTGTGTACTTACGCAAATAGAGCCAACAATAGCACGAAAAGATGTTTCGACGTCATGGTCACTCTCTTGTGCGAACACTACTAGGTAGAGATGTGCCAACTGACTTCAGGAGTTACCTGTTGTGGTACAAGTACCAGCGTAGCGTACAGCGCATAACTCACTGACACTTATAACTATTATCACTCAATGATAAGATTACTAACGGCATGGCAGCTTATCGCAAATCAACCGACGATAACGTCGCTCTGCATAAACGAGAAAATATTAGGTGGCCGATTTTCAATATCACCTTCGACTGACAAATATCGCGCAATGTATGAAGTATACGGTTTTATTTACACAGATATACGTGTTAATGATCGCGGCCGATACGCCACGATGGTCTTCATTAACTGCCAGTTGCTAATTCTACAAATACACAAAACCGCCTATGTTAATTATATATTGGTTTGTCGTTGATTTGCACCAAAATCCTCATGTAGTCCTTTACGTAATTCTATATCTAGCACAAGTCAAACGGTTTCACTAGAACACTGGTTCATCACAATAGCGGTAAAAAAATCAAAAATAAAAATTGATCGATCACAAGAAAACGCACGCGTTCACTATGTTATCTCCTTCACTAATGTAACTGGTACTTTGCTGATGCTCCATGTCTATAAATTGCTTTATTCTGTAAAGTTTAATGTTATACAACACAGCTGTTGGTTTTACTTGTGACGTGTGAACCTCAAATATGACAAGATTCTTACGTTGGCTTGCAAGTAATTGCACTGTGATTTAAATCGTTATTGTTCTGTTTGTGTTTAAATAATAAACCATTCTGTTAAATTCATATTTTACGATCTGGTCAAGGTTGATCCGTTAATAGATTGCCCTATTTCTGCTAATCCACGCGTGACGGTAGTAAGTTTACCCGAGAACATGGGATAAAACGTAAACATAGGAGTTTTATAAGCCAATGGAATAAATGCTTCTCCCCCATGCGATTAATTTGGTGTGGGAAGCACTGCTACACCCTCACTAAATTACCGCTACCCTACCGTAGCACGCAGCTCCCACCCTCACAAAACAACGTGTTTGTTTGGACGCTAAGTTTCGTGCTAGCATCGAAAAGAATATGTTGGAAAAACAGCAGAACTTTATGCTTACAAAAGTATTGCGTATCGGTTGGTGGTGTGCTTACGTGAAACTGCACCACCAACTAATGGAAATAACTCCATATCGCAAATATTACACAAAAACACTTTTTTTGGGTTGGTTTTTCGACCTCTCTTGATTCTAGTCTAGGTAAGAGGTGACAGAGACAAAGTCGACGATGGGTTGAGCTTACCCAGAAGAAGCCTGTTCACTCTAACTTTGAAGAGATTCGGGTTGAATGCGTTCGGACGCAGGCAGTGAGTTCCACTCTTTTGATGTGCGCATTATGGAGAATGTTTGGAAGCGCTTGGTACGAATTGATGGAATAGCAACTAGGTAAAGATGGTAACTTGCAGTGCGTCTAGATGTCCGATGGTAGAAGGGGCCAGGTGGGATGAGTTCTAGAACACACTCACCAAAGTACAGTCTGTAGAAGACCGACAAGCACGCAACCTTGCGGCGATGAGACAAACTGTGAAGCTAGGCATCCACCAGTCTAACGTCGTCAATGAGCCTCTTAGCTTTGCGTTCCACCGAGTCAAGCGCGGAAAGTTGACATTTAGCTGAGCCATCCCAAAGGTGGCTGCAATACTCCATGCAGGATCGGACTTGCACTTTGTAAAGAGTTAAGCTGTCCAGGCGTAAAGTATCGCGTCGCTCTATTTAAGATGCCCAGATTTTTGGCGATAAAAAGACACGCCTGTATTTTGGTAGCGTTAAGAGACCAGATTGTCCACTGGTCTCTTAAAGACAAATCTGTGCGCTTCACCATAGCCTCTCTCAAGAAACGAACTTCATCCCCACTGGTTTTTTGCGTTGGACAAGTATCTCTCTGAAGCAGTTTACTATCATATGCGTACCCACAATAACAGATTGAAGTAGGTCATTGAAGTGCAGCAGGAAAAGAGTTGCAGACAGAACAGACCCTTGAGGAACTCCGCCATCAATAGCCATAACGTCAGAGGAGTTGCCGTCATCGACAACTCGTATCGACCGTTCACTAAAGAAGTCTGATATCCAGCTACTAAATCAGTTGGGAAGCCATAAGCAGGAAGATTGCTGAGTAGACTTGCGTGCTTCACCCTGTCAAAGGCCTTCGAGATATCAAGCGATATAGCAGTGCGTGACATACACACGAAGATCGCCCGTTGTCCGTCCCCGGCGAAAGCCATATTGGCGGTCGGAACGATTACACTACTTTACAAAACAAAGTGTTTTGTTTTCTATCTACCTATATCTAAAATATATTATGTCAAACGTTTGTTCATCAAGCTCAGTTTTTTTATATCCCCACGTCTATACCCACGTCCAAGCTAATTGTTGCTTATTTTTACCCGACTGCCGAAGGAGGGTAATGTGTTTATCAGTCTATGTATGTATGTATGTATGTTTGTTCCTATGTGGCGTTCCAGAGACCTAACGCGTTGGCCGATTTTGATGATTCATACGTCAATCGATTCGTCTTAACCTTGCGAGTGTCATAGGCTACATTAAAATTGGAAAATAGGAATATGGCGGCTTTTGGGCGCCATATTGTGGGGGGCCATTTTTATTTTTTCTTCCAAACCCATCGTGTGGGATATCAAAATAAAGGATTTCAAGAGGTGATTTCAAAAATATATATCACTTATATATTTAAATGTACCTAATTCGAAAAAAATGTTAACTAAAAAGTTATAAATAAAAAAAATAATAAAAAATATCAAAATACCCGACTGCTTAAAAAGCGAACTAAAAAGACGTAAACAAGAAGAAAATCATGCTGTGCAGTCGGAGGATACATCTGGTTTTGGTCAGCCAGCTCGCAAATATGTATCCTCCGACTGCACAGCATGATTTTCTTCTTGTTTACGTCTTTTTAGTTCGCTTTTTAAGCAGTCGGGTATTTTGATATTTTTTATTATTTTTTTTATTTATCGAGTGGTCCTGTGCCCTATTCCAAAATATATTTTTTTGTTGGTAAGAGTATACCTGAAAATTGGTCTCATTTGAAAAATTAAATCCACCCTTAGAGGTAGAAAAAAAGGATTTATTGATAATGTTTCCACAGAATTTTTAATTGTGTATAGATTCTGTTGAAATTAAGTAAACTGAAAATCGAATAAAAAAAATTTTAAGGTTGGGTTTAGGTTTTTTTTTCAAAATGTTTCCGAGATAATGTTAATTAAGTCCAAACAACTTTTGCAATGTTTGTGGGAAATTAGCCACACAAAAACGATCAATTCCCGATAAAAAATCTTGATAAAAAATGGGTTCCTGAAGTAGTGAGTAAAAATTTTAGAAGTTTATAAACAAACTACTGGCTTGCCGGAAATAAGAAATACCTGAAATTGTGGTCCCAATCCCAATTTTGTGGAGACAACGAACAAATCATGCCACACAAATATTTTATGTTTTAACAATCTCTCCGACGATAAACTAAAGGAAGGAATCTTGGTCCTTCTTACCTTTGGGTAAAAAAATGTAAATAAGTGTTATTACTTAAATTAAGTTCGAATTCCCTTAACATCAATAAACTGCGTAGTACTTTCTTCTGGATACATATTATTTTTCTCCTTTGACGTCTATTGACGTAGATAAAAGGTAGTTCCTGGATTCTGTCCAATGGCTCCATTAGCCAACAAATCACTAACGGTGATTGTTTGTTTTGTTTGTTCAGTACTGCAACGGAGGTGACTTGGCGGACTATCTGCAAGCGAACCGCCTGCTCAGTGAAAACACTATCCGGCTATTCCTGAGGCAGCTGGCGGAGGCGATGCGAGCCATCCACGCCAAGGGCATCGTGCACCGGGACCTGAAGCCGCAGAACATCCTCCTCACACACAACGTGGCACCGCCCCGCACCCCACATGCCTCTGAAATGACTCTCAAAATTGGTACGTATTTCTCTTCATAATAGCATTTTTCTACGAAGCCTGTAAATAGCTGATTGTATCTATCGGAAGAAATAAATATATCGTTATCGTATCCGTCACCTTGTTGATCAATGCACCTGACTCATCCAATTTCAACATAAAATTTCAATACGGTAATCACGGAACAATATTTGGAATCCGCGATTAAACTTTTTCACCATAATAATATTGATGAGATTAAATTCTGATTAGCACATTATTTTTTCTTCTTTCATTCTTAATTCAAATTCTCTAGTTAAAAACTTTTTTGCAAAAATATACTACTGACTTCCAAATAAGAAAACTGTGTGTGTTATTTTTCACTTTTTAGTTGTATCTATCTAATAGGCAAGTAGTTAAGTAAGGTACATATAATGCCAGAATAGGTTACCCGAATATCATGAAACTGAACATAACCGTTGAAATGAGAGTGAACTAAGGTGAACTGTACACATCTGCGTACCCCTTTAGAGCGTACTGGCGTGATGTTATGTTATGAAATGGTATAAACAATATACAGACATGCGATTGCAGCAATCCCGAGAGATTTGCCGTTATTTATTGAAGAGATCTGTTGTATATCGCCGAAGTTCTTCATCAGATCTTTACCAAATTAAAATGGGACCAATTTATGAAAATACTGTTTTAAACAAAAAATTATTTTCAAAATCGGTCCACAATTGACGGAGATATCGGTGAACATACATAAAAAAAAAACATATGTAATGTCGAACATAGAATCTCCTCCTTTTTAGTAAGTCGGTTAAAAATTTGAATTAAGAATCTGCTTCTCACTATTAAAAGTAAAGGTTAAAAAGTATCTATAATAAATTGAGGATGATAGTATCAAAAGTAGGTAAAGATCACAAAACCCTCAAAGTTAAGTCGTAATATCATGCCATATGTACATAATCATAATCTTTAATTCATTTGTTTTTTTCGTGCAGCTGACTTTGGCTTCGCAAGGTTCCTCGAAGAAGGAAACATGGCCGTCACGCTCTGCGGCTCTCCGATGTATATGGTAATATTTGCTTCCATTATAATAAATTGTTAAGATCAAGCCTTTCATATTAATATTACAAAATTAAATAAGCAAGCAAGTGATGCACGATAAAAAGAAACTACTGTTGACATCTAAATTTTTAATTCAATTTCTAAAAGAATAATTCCAGCCTCACTAGATAGATATTCTAAAATTTGAGAAAAATTTGATTGGTTTTAAAATTTAATTAATTCTTATAGGCACCCGAGGTGATAATGTCACTGAAGTACGACGCTAAAGCTGATCTCTGGAGTCTGGGCACGATAGTGTACCAGTGCCTCACGGGCAAGGCGCCCTTCCAAGCCACCACGCCACACGAACTGAAGGCCTTTTACGAGAACAGCATCGACTTGCAACCCAAGTGAGTAGCTAATATCAATACACTACCTATCTTATATTATGTATTATAAGGGTTACATACAACATAAACATCACATTCAAATCAAATCTGAACGAAGGTACAAATTCAATTTCGGTCGTGCCAAAAGAATTATCTGGAACATTTCACCTTAACTCGGACAGTTTTTGTGACTAGTTTTTTACTAAGCCCAAACAATTGGCTGTAGCGTTCAAGGTCTATACACGAATGAATTTGGCACTGTGACAATTTTGAGACATATTAGCTTCAGTGTTACTATAAAATACGTACGGAAGGCGTCCCAAGCCGCCAAGTATTTGTAAACAGTTGAAGCGTCCGGAGCTATCTGCATATTCTATATAATGAGAGTATTTTTAAATTCGGTTGCATCGGGTCCTATCTCAATGTTTATCTCAGAGACCAAACTGTCATGATATGTTTTCGTTTACATAATCTTCTGTGTCAATAGGATGAGATCTTAGTAAGATTTATGTTACTTAGTAGTTACCAGTGGTGTCTCATCCCATACAAAGAAACCGTGCCGACGTACTGTATTGATTATGCTGATTATTTTTTGTACATCGATCGGTCAAAAAAATCAGGTGAAAAACGCTAGTTACGTGGGCACGGTTTCTTTGTATGGGATGAGGCATCTGTATGCTAGTACATATTATATTATCTGTGGTAATACCTCCGTATAAATAGCCAGTCAGCAAAATTTGTAACAGCTTATTTCTCTCACCGCCCAGGGTACACCGAACTTATTTTGGTATCATCACTCGTAGTTGGAGGGATATACTCTTCAGAAACGTCACACAGTGTCCAGAACGTATCAAATAAATGTAATTGATGTATTTCAGAATGCCAGCAGGCACAAGCCCTGAACTGTGTAACTTGCTCATTGGGCTACTGCGACGAAACCCTCGCGAACGTATGCCCTTCGAAGCTTTCTTCAACCATCCCTTCCTGCAGCGACCGCGGACGACGTCCACGAACAGTAAGTTTGTACAATAAATACGCATGAAATTACGCAGTGCTGTTTTCTCTGGGGGCTAGCGTGTGGGTGGTGGTTCCTCTAGAGTATGTAGTCTAGAACTTGTGCAAGTGTGCGTGTCCAAGGGACGCCTGCTTGGATCTTCAGCCACGAAGAACGTTCTGCGCTGTATGTCGAAGAAATATAAGCCCTATGACTATACTAAAATATAGTTCTCGCCAAACTTCTTGGCCGCCCTGGCTACAATGGCTGCGAAGTAGTAAATCTCATACAAAAACTGCACCGTTTCGTGCCTTGTGCATTAGGAAACCCATTTCAGGACGGCCCAGAAGTTTTGCGAGCACTATAAAAGCCTTATCCACGCCTATTACATTTGTCAAAACCGCACAAAAATTACTAAGCCGTATTAAACAAAATACATAATAATATCCAATTAAGACAGTAGATCGCTTTTCTGAATAAACCACACTGAGTCATTAACAAGAATACAAAGTAACTAACATTGAACGCTGAATACATGAAACTGTAATCAGAACGAGTGACTAATCATCGCTGACCCGTCCCGTTGTTCATAACCTTTCGAAATCCTCTACGCGCTACACCTGTATCATATGTTTACTTTCCTTGCTAAATACAATTTTAGTCTTCCTACAAACTTGGTGCTTGAAATAAATATGTTGTAAATTATAATTTCAATTCATTAATAGGATCATATCTTTCTACAATATTTCACACAATCCAGCTATTAAAAAATATTAAATGTACTCGACAGACATTAATTGTATTAATATAACTATTTTATCACTATTAATAAAGCAGTAACTCATTTATTAACAAGTAAAACATTTTTAAACAATACGATTTATAGCTGCAATATTATCTAAATTATTACATTGATCTAGTTCACTGTATCAAACTCATTATTGCGAAGTTAATATTCTCTCAACAAACATCGTTAGAATGATCACCTCTTCATTAAGTTTTACTAACATTAACTAGTAACTAGTCCATGTATTTTTGAACTATTTATATTAATAGACATTTATGCTACACTACATTGCCCTCTAGTCCATGGATTTTTGAACTATTTATATTAATAGACATTTATGCTACACTACAGTGCCCTCAGTCACGGTGCAGGTGTATGAAGTTATGCATATTGTTCAGGTTTGGACTCGGATCTGCCCGACATTTTGGAGAGCGATCTCGAGGGTCGGCCCGATACTAACTGTTGCCTAGAGCAGGCATGGGACAGTCAGGGTACATGCTCACTTATTAAATTTGCTTTGGTTGTGCATGGGGTGGGTGGCGCATATTTATGTAATCCGATCATGTATAACTGTGTCGGATCAAGTTGTGTCGTCAATAGTTCTCTAATCGATTAAAAAGCATGACATCTAATAAAACTAAATTAGCACTTACACTCATTATTAATTTTTGAGCATCACGGGAGGACTACTGGCGACCGGCGACCGTTGACAGACGCCAGGCAAAGTTCAAAATTTCAGGGACTTCGATTTCACTCGCAATCAATCATCTCATCGGCATCGCTTGCTACTTATTATTTGTCGCTTGCGTTTTATATTATAAATTCAATCGAATATTTATAGATGGATACTGCACAGATCTGCATGTGTTGCGTTTTGTGTATGAATGTAGTATGTTTATTAAATGTGGTGTTTGTTAATAGGAGCGAGCGTGAATCCTCCTTCCGTGGTGGGCACGGGCGGGCCGAGCGGCCTGGGCGGGTCCGGCGGCGCGGGCGCGGGCATGCGGCCGTCGTCAGCGCCGCGCAGCTCCAACCCGCCGCCGCAGCTGCTGCCCACGCTGCAGGCCTACAAGAGGTCACAGCCGACATCCTCCGGTAAGCGCCAGCCGAGCGGTACGCACGTGGCGCCAACGTGCCGCTGTTACTGCGGCGTCATGTGTATCCAGCCTTACTTCTTGTCTTATTCGCGACGTTGTATAATGTTCATTAGGAGCGAATCAAGCAAAAAAATAAAAGTTTTTTCTTTTTGTATCGTTAATCGATGACCTGATAGGAAAACTTTATCCGTACGATAGTACAGGAATCTAAATTAATTAAAAAAAAATCACTCCACCCTAGTTCATTTTGATAAAACTCTATTATTACTACTTAATTGAGTTTCAACAAAATAAGTACATTGATATATACACAATTTATATTAGTATTGCCGTATATAATTATATAAATTCTAAGTCGTACTTACCTAATACAATATGTGCCTTTTAAATCACCTGGATTGCAAATACAAGTAGCTATACTGAAACAATAGAAAGATAGGTTGTCGAAACATTCCGAAATTTGCATAGGTTTAATGCGCCGTAAATAAAAGTTGACTTCCAAAACAAATGACATTGTTGAATAAACAATCCGTAACACACAATGAAAAGATTTCCTTCAAACTCGCTTAAGAACTGTGTACCAGTTCTTAAGCAACTAATGATGGTATCAAACGGGCAGTAGTGCGTCCACTGTATCGACAACAATCGCAACTGCATTACGGACCGAGGGGGATGAGTACGGTCCGGAATTCGAGTCTCGCTCCATGCCGAGGCGTGGCTACACTACACCGGTGGGCTACTGCGAATATTAGCTGCATCTCCCATTTCGGGCCAGATACTTGGCCTATTCACGATATCTCCAGGTGCGAATAAAAGGGGGTGCAACGGGGGTAATCCCCCCCCCCTCCCCTCTTGGCCTCGACCAAACTGGTAGTATTAATCGTCAACAAAAAATCAATCTAGATCCGAGGCGGGGAGCTAAATTTTCGAGCTCGTTTCGCTCGCTCTCGCAGCATGAGTTCTCTTTATCCTGATGCTTTAGAAGAATGTTCAAGGGTCACAAAATGCAGTGAACCAGCGCTGCGATGAGATTAGGCTTCTAAATTCGAGCTTTAATTTTAATCGCTGGTTAAACCTTTACGATCCGAAATGCAGAAATAGCATTTTACTCAATGACAACCCATAGGGAGCCATTTGCCCCTGCCCCCCCCTTCCCCTGGATATCGTGAGGCTTATTGCTGTGATTTAGCGTGTTACCCGCTACAAACAGATGTACAGCTGTTTCCGCAGCATAAGCCTTCTCTAAATTACATAAACAACAAAAGTGTATTAGATATCACATAATTTTTACATAACAGGCTTATCGTATTGGGGAAGTGAAATACGCACAATACATCACATTCAACTGATATTTAGCCTTAACCCGACAGGTTAACAATTGCGGAAGAAGAAGGAACAATTGAAATTATAATTCATTCATAAATAAAGAATTAATTTAACCGATTGAATAGAATGGATCTTATTAGGGTAATACTTTATAATATGTAGGTTAATGTAAATAGTTCTGAAAAGGAAGTACTTACACGCCTATCGTTTCCTATGAAGTGTAATTATTTATTATCATAATCATCAATGAGTGTACTTATATCGTGCGCACGCTGCTCAATGTTTTCAGAATTCATATTATTAAAATTAATGATTCAAGATTTTTCAAGATAATCGATTGAAGTACTGTACTGTCACGGATGTAAATGCTCTTGTTTACAAGCTGTACTGATGCTTTGGAAATATTTTTCTGCATAAAAATATAAAAAAGCCCGACTGCTTAAAAAGCGAACTAAAAAGACGGAGGATACATCTGGTTTTGGTCAGCCAGCTCGCGATTATCTATTCTCCGACTGTACAGCATGATTTTTTTCTTGTTTACGTATTTTAGTCAGGTATTTAGATTTTTTTAATAATATTTTTATTTATAAATTTTTGTTTTACTTTTGTTTTCGAATTACTTTTGAACATTTAAGTGTTATATATTTTAGAAATCACCTCTTACACCCCTTTATTTCGATACCCCACACGATGGGATTGGAAGAAGAAACAATTGGGCCCCCACAATGTGGCTCCCAATTTTTTCATTTTTAATGTAGCCAGTGACACTCGCAAGGTTAAGACGAATCGATTGACGAATAAGAATCATCAAAATTGGCCTACGTGTTTGGTCTCTAGTACGCCACATACATACATAGACTGATAAACTCATTACCCTCCTTCGGCAGTCGGGTATAAATATGTACATGTTTTTTTAGAAATTAAAGTACTACATTTTACTCAATGGTTAATGTATTTAGTTTCGAAATAAACAAAGATTGTTTGTCACTTAATTATTATGTAAGTTAATACTTCCAAGGAACATTATTATATTCATTAGGACTTATCGTTATCACAGTCTCACTGATGATTACATTATATTGAAGGTGATCGTTTATCAACACAATCCGCTACTGGGCGCCTGTAGATATGAGGAGACGTCACTTAGGTGAATTAATTGCACAAATTGTTGAAAGAACTCATGACGTTTATGTAACACGAGTTATCCCAGAAGTCACGTGGCGCGAACCATCTGTACTAGCAATAATGTTAACGAACACGCTTGTGAAAAAACAGGCCAATCACACTTGATCAAATACTCAGAAAACAGTTCAACGATGGTTCGAATATTAATAAAATATGTCATTGTTCTCGAGAGTAAACAAATTCGATAACCCTTGCTAACCTGCCCTTGGGCACCTTCAGCCGGTATCGAGTTTATTGTTGTAAACTGCAATAATTTATTGTCTGTTCCGCCATTTATATAAGTTAATGCACCCATTTACTTGTTGCTATGAAATTATCTATATGTGGATGCTGCAGATACCAATCGTCCCACATTTTGATTGCACATTGTCTGTAAACAAGCTTGCTAACGGTTCATTTTATTATGGTCATCTAGATTTACTTTGGATTTGGGTTTTTAGGTTTAACGTAACGGTAAAACCTGACACCTCATTATAATGATCAAAAACTGCGACTTGTTTTTCGAAGATAATCGTTTAAACTGCATGGGTTTGCCCGTTATGCAGTTTTATAGATATTAGTTATCGTCTAACAGAGTAGTAATATATTACTCACCGGGCCAGTAGTTCACGTTAATAACAACGGGGTCAGTGGTTCACTGGGCTAAACCAGCTTCTAATTAGACCTAAGACTAGACGAAGTCCGGATCTCATGCGCTACACGTGTTGATCACAAACTCACAATTCTGTGTTAAAGTACCATGTGTAGGTTGTCGTTATTATCGTCGCCATGTCTCCATATCTTTTGCTCATGTAAACTACTGTACACTAACCTAACGTTTAGCACGTTGCAAAAGTGATAAAAAGTTAATAATGATTTAATAAAAAAAATGGAAACTCCTTTCCTCCTTTTTCTTGCCCAAATAATATATGACATGAAACTGTCCTCACGAAATTAGAGAATTTTTATTGGATCTAGGAAGTAAAATGTCCGATGAACCTGCCATGTTATCTTTTCACTACCTCTGGTTGCCTGGTAGATAAAGTCTAAGCTATTAAGTTGCCTTTGTGCATGAAGTGTAAATAAATAAATGTGGGTGTCGTTTGCAGCCTCGTCGTCGGACACGACGTGGGCGGGCGAGGACGACTTCGTGCTGGTGGAGGCCACGGAGAGCGGCTCGGCCGAGTGCTCGGGCGCCTCGTCCGGCTCCGAGCACGCGCCGCGCCCGCGCTCGCTGGCGCTCACCGCCGCGCCGCGCCCCGTGCCCGCGCTGCAGCCGCACCCGCACCCGGCGCACCAGGCCCACCAGCCGCTCACCGTCAACAGGGTAAGTGCTATCCCGTTCTATTCATATGATAATACCAGCATGTAACTGTCCCACGTTGTAGGGCGAAGGCCTCTTCTCATAGAGAGTGCTCTCTTGCTCGTACCTACGAGCATTAATCACCACGCTTGCTCAAGGCAGGTTCGCAATTTCTGACCTAAATTAACTATTCATAATCTCCAGGATTACTCACGATATTTTATTCCCTTTCTGAAATAGTTGGGCCAAAATATGCGGTTTGGACTTATGTCCATTGTAACTTTTACTGAGATACCCATAGTAAAAGTTACCCCATATTTATTACATTAATCTCGACTATCTCGTTGGTGGATATTTGGACCTGTTTTCCCCATTTTCTTTTGATCCATTGTTTGGTCATTCAGTCATCCGTTCAACTTCATAATGTATATTTTCTCACTAGTTTCTCATACATAACTGTGACTTACACAAGTGTTCTTGCAGAACCCACTCGCCGTAACATCTAACAATAACGTACCACGATCACAACCTATCGACGTGCTTCGATCGAACTACAACCGTAACGCCACCAACATCGGCTCCCTATCGCCACCACCGAACGTGAGTATCCCTCACCTCGATCTGCTTCTGTGCATATATTGCTCCTAATTCAGCATTCAGAGAGGGTACAAATTAGGGCATACTCGCGAAACCTGTAGAGTTAACCGCCCTAAAATAGACTAATTGTCTGGATGATTCTAATAAAAAAAGTAAAGGTTTTCGTCAAAAGTCCGCACTCGAGGTCTGCCAGCCAGCAATGTAACGAAGTATTCTCACAGTCAAAACAACAGACCACATACGGAACACTATACTTCGTTCCAAAATACATATTACAGGCCTATGTCTGTAATATTTTGTTGATGACCAGTTTGGCCAAACTTAAATGGAAACTGGGCGGGCCGCATGTCGCAACAGAATTGGGCAAAAGTAGCCACTGATTAGATTCCGAACAACAGGAACTGGCGACCGCGGTATGCCCAAAAGGAGATGGCTTGACAAGTTAGACTTCTATCTAAAGGATGTAGAGAGATGCGGAAATAATGGAAAGACGGAAAGGAGGCCTTTGCCCTACAGGGTGGGACGCAATCACACAACGGGCTCAAAATAATAATACAAAAAATGATTTTGTAATATTTTCTTGGGAGGAAACAAGGACTAGGGAGGTCAGCCCAGTCCTGCCTGGCTGGGGCTGATTGTCCGGCTAAGACCGAGGGTTCGGCTAAGGCTGCAAGGCTATCCGCTCGAGGCCGGGCGTCGCAGATTAGAGTTGGCTGGCCACGGGGCGGCCTTCTGGGAGACAGGCCTTCTATTTTTATTTTTATTCTTCCACCCTCAACACATAAATACTGTATGAAAAGTTTGACCAGCCAACTGTAACCAGCGACCCTATTTATATATACTTTTTTATTGTGACGTGTTTCGGGGGTACAGCAAAATAAACTGATAGTCCAGTATTTATTAGGCCTGCAGGCCCAGTATTAACAGCTAGATAAAAAATTTGTTCCTTGGTTTTTCAAGCCTGATTTGTTTTGTAAAATCGTCGCCTGCATCGACAAAAAATAGTTTTCTGATCAAAAATTGTTTACTGATCTTGATACTGTTAAAATATTGAACATAATGTATGTTATATAGTACTGAACATAATATATGTTTAAAAACTTAATAAAATTAGAGCTACGTTTTATTTACCTACTAATCATGACAATTTCATAATGTTTGAGGCGCGTGTTTGCAAACAATTAGGAGCAATAGTAACATCCGCGTCACGTTATCTATTGTCCCAAGTTCACAGCATTACGTAATGCTGTTACATTATAGTTACAACCTTTAGAACACGTGTAGACTGTAGGTATTACAGTATGAGATAGTAACTCGATATGTATGCATTCAAGTGTTTCAATATGTTTAATGTCTAAAGTAAATACCCTGATAGTTGCTATTTGCTTCCAGTTTTACGTTAATGAAATATCGTTGACACCTTTGATGTAAAACTGAAAACATTGATTCGGCATTCAATATACTAAATATTGAATGCCGAATCAATGTGCCTCGAGCACTATTATTACTAACTGAAGTTCTCTAATAAATATTTTTTAAAACACTGGAGTTTTTTTTTATCTGTCTATCTACAAGATAGGCCCTTTGTAAACAAGCCGTTCGTATTTTTGTACAGAAAATTTTTATACTTCTGTACCCCCAGCGCTTTATGCTTATTTAAGGCTTTTATTAATTTAAAAAAATAATGTAATGTTGTATCGTCAGGTGCCATTCACGATGACGCCGCCGTCGACGCGGCGCCGCAGCAGCAACTCCGGCAGCTCGCCGCCGCCCTCGCTGTGGCAGGTCTCCCCCACCAACGCTAGCCCACTGCGCAGATCAGGTTATTACTGTTTTCATTTCGACATTTAATTTAAAAGCGATTATCGTAGTCCGAAACTTTGTGGTGCCTTCGTTGTCGCACGCAAGCACTTTATTGCTTCGATAGCTTTCCTTCGGCTTCGCTCCTGGGGCCTATACCGCAGGAACTATAATTTAGAATTAAATCCTGTGGCACTCGGTCATGGTGTTGCTTTCGTAATCGGATCAGTACTATCAGAGGTTATATCCTCTACAAACAAAAATGTTACCTCTATAAATAACTGTAAGTAATGATAATGTGGTTTAGTCATGGTTGTCCTTGACACGACACATGAGCGACCGTTCAGCCCTTACAACAATCCATTGTATTGACTAAATAAATGTGTGGTGCAGGCTCGTCCCCGCCAGTGCCGCTGGCGCTGAAGGCAAGCGGCGAGCTGGGCGGCGGCGCGGGCTCGCCCAAGCGCGGCTCGCTGCCCGACATGCTGCGCGGCATCAAGCTGCACACGTTCGACCCGCCCGTCTACATCCCCAATCTGCAGGAGGAGACCATCCTTACGGTCAGTACAGTCCAGTGTCTAGAACTATATACAAACTGCTCGCCCAAGCGCGGCTCCCCAACATGCAGGACACCAACCTCACGGTCACCGGTCAACTATTACTGTCTATAACTACATACTTTATTGTACACCTACTACACAATACTGCTATTTCTATGGGTACAATCGCTGTCAGCGACATTTACCAGAAAGACAACTTTTGGATGGACTGGACTTTAATTTAGTTTTTATTTGCTTTCAAACATGTCACAAAATGTGTTTTTACAAAAATATTTTTTAACACTTGAATGCCTGAAACGTGGATCCACGTGAGACACAATGGCTTTTAATTGTTTCGGTAATAACGGAATTCAACTGGTTAATTCCTACAGTTCGGTTTGCACCACAACTTCAAACATTTTTGGACTCTTTCAATATTTATTCAAAAATGAACCGCTCCCGTGAGCACGGCAACCTACCTTTGACAAGTGTAGATTGAGCTAGGTGAACTAGGCGGGTGGACTATGGGCAACACACGTAATATTTATTAGTGGAAATAACAATAATAATTATTGCAAACATGGATTTGTCTAAAACAAATTCAAACATGTACTTTAACCACTCTGCTCGACAAGATTTTGACACATCACATACCAGCTGAGTCGACGGGGTGTTACAAATTACGTCATGAAATTCGGGCATTTACATGAACTTTCGACATTTTATTTCAAACAAAAACTAGAAATAAATACTCAAAATTATGTTGCAAACTTGACGCATATAAGGTAAAACGTCACCCACATAAGTCTATACCTCGCAAAATCACGTATGAAGAAACAAATAATTTTATCTACTCTCATATCGTAATATTCGAATTATAAACTTCAAAACGAGTTTATATTGACATACTTTATAAACACAATACCGAAATTTAAAAATAGAATCTTATTATAACACTTTTTCTCTAACAAAATAATGCTATAATACAATTTTTTTTCTATTACGATACAGGACAAATCCAAGAAGTTAATCACAAGGAGTTTTCATCAATTATTTTTTGTAATGCCATTTTTATAGTACCTATTTAAAAAGATTTGATTCTAATTTTTACTTGTCTATGACAATGCCCACTTCAGGCTTAGCACGCACTGCGATTTCTATTCGCGCGAATTTTGTCTCTTTCTACATGTTCATAGAGCTCAAAATATTCGCGCGAATTAAATTCGCGCCGCGGTGTGGTGGATTCTGTGGCAAAACACGGATTTCTTGCGGTATTATTTCTGCACGATTTTGTACCGCATTGCGAGCAACTTCATACAATTCCATAGGTCGCAGAATAGGCGAAAAAAATTCGCACGAATAAAAATCGCAGTGCGTGCTAAACCTTAGCGCATGCGCAATGCGGTGATGTGCTTGGGTTTTGGCGCCATTCATATTTTGCAGGTTTAGTTGTATTGAATTTCATGAGTTTTTTGAATTCTTGCTTAAAAATGTCTGATATCAGTGAATGTGAAGAAAATTTGACTTCGCCCGATATTTTAGATGCGGCGAAGGATATTATTACTCATAATTTATTACCAGCAAAGTCGAGAAAATTATATGAAAATGCTATCACGACTTTATGGCATGTAAAATGCAAAAAAGGTATTTAGTAGGTCCAATCCCAATGTATGAGTGTAGATAAAGTAGTGTATGGAACTGCACATAACTAGGTATTAAAACATTCGTGTGAATACTATTAAAAACCTCGCCTACGGCTCGGTTTTTAAACACACACTCATGTTTTAATACCCCTTATTATGCAACAGTTTCATAAACTACTATTTCGAACTCGCGTAGCTTTGACGGCCGCGGTAGACAGACGTTTTGACGCGATGCGCGATTAACATGTTCATTCGACTCACTAACCTGAGTAACATCGAGCCGCACATCTTTGCTAACCGTTTCCTGAAACATTGTCCTTGTATTTATGTGCAGGAGGACCACACCAGGGTATGCACTCAGCTGACCTTTGTGTTGATGCTGGCGGAGCTGCTGTCCGACCTGGCGGTCTCGTGCGGCGCGCCCATCGCCGCGCTGATGGACGTCTCCGACGGTACGTATCACCTGAATGCGCCTTTTAGTCAATGTAGTCAGATGTATTTCGGATTATGTTAGAGTTAAAGAGATTGATGGAGACCGTGTCTACTTGTGTGTAAAGCGCAACACGGACAGAACACGGAAACTCGGTTACATACGATTTGTATGAACGATCCGGATCCCCCTGATACGGAGATGTGTGAACAAGTTCGTACAAATCGTATGTAACCGATTTTTCTCTGTCCCTGCCATCTTTCGTCAGGGACGGGAATCCGGAAATGTGTGGACATCGCTTAAGAGACAAGCGTTCTTAGAAAACTAAAGATATACTAAACTTCTCGTCAACAGAACGCTGCAGTGACAGTGTGCGCCTGGGGCTGCTGGTTCAGGCCATGCAGGCGCTGGCGGGCGGCCTGCGCCTCGCCGCCGCGAACTACCGCGAGCGGACGCTGCAGCCCACGCCGCAAGTGCGAGGCGGTACGTACACACACACACACACACACCATCGACCTCGAGCCTTATTCAAACCAAAGTGAAGGCCTGGCGACTAGAGCGGGCCAACGTGCAACGCGAGGTTTTGTAGCAGATAGTAGAGGCAAGTCTTATTCCTTCCTCATGGTAAACCAATCGACAGCTATCGAGGCCGTTCGGTCATGTCGCGCTAGGCACCCGCCATAGTAGTATAGTATATATATTTTATTATTTATTTATTTTTTACATAAAATACCATAGCCTCTTCAGTATGGACACAAACGCCGGTTTCATTCGTTTGATAATCCTCACCCACCGCAGCACTCGCGCAAGCTCTTCTTTAACACGCTATGCATCTCACAGAATTATATATAGCTTTGAATGGAAAGTCAAGATTTTAACACGAGCGATGTAACCAATAGGCGAATGTCGAAAGCTATGCGAGTTTTAAAATAAAGCCTTTTAATGCGAGACACTAAGGATTCTTTTTCTACTACCTGATGAGCTTACTTAATTAAATGTAAATAAGTTCCAACAACAATTTATTAGAAACGTTCATACTAAAAACCACAGCCTATACACACACAAACAACGCGCGCTTTTTCGTGAGGTAACAGGTTCAGTATCATTCTGCCAGTTACATAATGATCCATACAAAACTCATTTCATAACTGTTATTATGTAATTTTGTTGTTTTTTTAATTTTTATTTTATAATCTTGTTTCTAACTAAATGTTCATATTTCGAAACGAATTTCTTAGGCAATGTGCTACATAATAGACAACGTAGTGGAAAAAAACATTTTTTTTTAAGTTCTAGGATTACCCGTTACATACGATTTTATAAATGGAATGTCTGTAAAATATTAATCTTTATTTATGTATTTTTTTTTCTTTCTAGTTGTGTCCTCAATGAACGCAAAGTACAAGTTGGTTGTGAATGAATCGAGGAGGCTTCACGAAGCCGGTGTCACACCCGCAGTCTGCGACAAAATCCTCTACGAGCATGCTATTGAACTGGTACGTTATTATTAATTAGTTTATTACCAAATCGTTAGAGGTGCATATAATTGTGCATTTAACTATTGAAAAGGGGATTTAAATAATTGACATTATGTTTGGTTACAGTGTCAAATGGCGGCCATCGAAGAGTTGTTCGGCGACATGAAGGAATGCGAGCGCCGCTACGTGGCGGCGCAAGTGCTGCTGCACTCGCTGGTGCAGCGCCAGCCGCTGCATCCGCAACACCGCACCACGCTCTCCAAATGTGAGTATTATGAGCAATGCGTGTCACTAACGTTAATGTCTACACATAATCTTCTACAGTTCAATTGCCACTGCTGTTAACCTAATTTAAACATATGTGAAGTTGATATTTGTATTTTTGCATGTTGATATTTGCATGTTTTTTGCTACGGACGACTAACTATACCAAATTTCTTTATTTTTAGACAGGGACGCAGTACAACGACGGCTCAACTGCCTCAAAGGGCCGCGCAAAATAATGGATGTCAAACTAGAGGCCGGGATCTCATAATTAATGCTTTATGCAACCAGCAACTTAGGAGTAAGTGGACGAGATGCAAGAATGAAAAGTGATTTTATTTTGTTATCAAAAAAATGAATTGGTGAGATACAAAATACTATACATATAATCTAAAAATGTATAAAAAATATAAAGTGAATGATATCAATTAAAATCATTGTATACAATTGTTTAGCGATGAATGAAAATGCAGAACAGGCAATGGCAATAGTGAATTATATTTTTTTATATTCAGTACATAACGAAAAGAACTTCTTAGTAGATATTCATAGAACTATATTCTATAGCTTGTTTAGTGAAGCAAACTGTAAAACTGAAGGTAAAAAATCTATACAGTTCAAATAATTCTTTAGTTAGGACATATCTAATGTCTATGCTTACCTAAATGAGGTATATAGTATATATTATAATGCTGAACAAAATTCAGTACTCGCTTTGAAATGAATATAATTATAATATAGTTTAATAGATGTGTGTCTAGAAAACCTTAAATAAAAATGGTTGTATCATTTAGTGAGTTTGAAATTTTAGTATTAAGCACATTTTCACTTGAAGTAGCAAACTGTTCTATACATATTATGATTATGAATAATAAGAATAAGAAATAATAAATATACGAGTTATTTTTTCCAGTCATCTACATTTTAGTGAAATAAATAGGCGTATAATACTAAAACATAAGATAGAAAACGTAGTATTGTTTCAAAGTAAGTCTCATTAACATTTTATTATTACCAACTTGTAGTTGATCATGTAAATGAAAATTATGAAGTAATAAATATGTCTCGGTATAAATATAATGCTATAGAGATCTCATTGACGACCAATAACAATATTATGGCATTTTTAGGCTAAGCTGTCAAATATGATTTTAAAGTATTTTCCTTAAAAAGAAGATGTATGATTGAACGAATTTTAGTTTACGTTACTCTCATCATACTTATTTTGCCCACATTGTGATTCTGAAATATGTGTTTTCTCCTCTGAAAATGTCTACTGCTTTACTGAAATAAGAATAAAGACTGTTGTATTATAAAATTATTTGGTTTTGTTTTAATAAATACTTATTTGTAACACCAATGCCAATTATTATTATTTTGACGTGAAAATGTCTCTTCGCTCGGAGTACCTCTCCAGGTAAATTCAATATTTATTTCTGATCGCCAAATTATTGTAAGACCAGAGACTTCGTTCGCGTGATTTCGTATTTTATCCTACAGATGACTTTCTTATGTGCAGTTAATGGAGGCGACCAAAAATAAGCTATTGTTAATTAAATAAAAAATGGGATATCTAATGTGTATTGGTTTGAGACGATTCGTATATGTATAAATTTTAAGTTAACGCCACAGAATAAATTCCCTAAAAACTTAATAACCCCTTTTTCGCCCCATTGAGGGTCGACTTTTTAACAACCCAAATATGTTATTCACTCTTATCTTCTCTTTTTATTTTCGTTTATGTTAGTCAGTAAGATTCCTCAAAAAAACTAACATCCTTAACCCTATTTGGGGGGCATAGTTTTAAAAACTTGTCTATTTTGATTATCCCCAAGGAATTATATTTTTCATACTAACAAATTTCCCCCTTTTCACCCTCTTAAAGAAACCCTGTGCAGTCCTAGACAACTTAAAATAAATGGGGAAACTGCGGACAATATTTTCTCAAATACATATTTCTATCGTCTCATATCGGACGTAATTTCAGAACTGAAAAATATTACAACTGAAGGAAGCTTCTCCAACAACGAGGGTGAGGCAACGAACGTAATTTTGAGAGTTGTGACTCGCGTAAAATGTGTCGCGGAATTTACGTTCAACTGAAATTCGATTCGATTTTGCTGCCAGACGGACCTGCGCAAAATCAGTTGTTATTCTACGTTTGTACGGGGCGCTGACGCTTGCCTCGCTCCCTTCCCTTACCTCGAGCGCAATTCGGTTGAAATAACGCACGTGAGTCAGCAGACAACTCATTTTGTGTCGCCGTGTGACCCAAACAGAATTTTAGTATGAAAGCCTAAAAAATGCAATGAGGCTAAATAGTTCAGTAGTACTGTTAGTACTGTGGCGATCAAAGAAATACACTTCTACGGCAGTATCGAACGCCAGCAGTAAATTTACATAAAAAAATATAAATAAACTAGATTTCAATTTTATCACTATACGCTATCTGAAGAAGCTGATTACAAATGCATGATTCGCTCCGCTCGCTCGGGTAGTAAAAATCCATCAAATTTAAGGCGATCGAAGCGTACCCATAATAAAGCAACCGCTGCTATCTTTCGAGCCCTTACTCTCTAGCCGATCAGGCTAGAGAGTAAGGGCTCGCTCGGCGCCAGAATCCAGAAAAAGAATAAAAGAAAATGTTTGTGGTGTTGAAAGAACTTTAATACACATCTAAAAGAACTTTATTATATTTTTATACAATCAATACTGCACGAAAACTCCAGTGCCTTGTTTAAGAAATTTGTAAGGTTTTACTCTGTTACGCCCCCGCACTGGACAAAACATAACTTTATCTGGTGGAAACTCTGAAGAGCCAGTTGTCTCCAGGAGTATGTCCAAGCAAGTTAGCAACTTTGTTATCTGTACAGAAAGAGTATATTGTTTCTTATCCTCTAAACCCCAATCCGTATTGATAACTCTTTCAATATCTCTGATATCATTATTGATACCTGCATGGTGTGTTCCATTCCAATGCAGAGTTAAAGAAAACATTGGCGCTTTTCTAGGATAGTCACTGCGAAGAACTACTAATGCAACTAACTTCGCGGACTGACGCGTTATAATCGCTCTGTATAACATGTCATTAGGATTAACCAATCCCTCCGATATTAAAAATGATGTTGAAGGCGACTGGCTATATTCCGGCCAGCCAACTGACTGCCACTGTGTCAATGATCCTGACAGCCTCACTGGACATGGTAACTCTCCTTTAACAGTTAATATCTTTCCAGATTCCAAATCTTGCAACTCTTTCATCAACTCTACTCGAGACTTCAATCTCTTTTTCAAAGTCAAAATAAAGTTTTCAACTGTGCTGACACTAAGACTAGGACAAAGGTGGACATTTTTATTAAACTTCTGATCTTCTGTTATTGTCGCCATAAAATCTAAACCACACATTCGTTGAGCCCATATGTAAGGCTTTCCAAGTTCTGAAATGAAATGCTGGAAATCTTCAGTGATGCCTGCAGCATTCAGTAAGTAAGAAGTGGCAGGGTGTGGAGAGTCACTCCCTGTGTCTCCTGGGTATAACTCATTCAAAATGCAATGGCCATTCAACACATCTGCTGCTGAAACTCCTGTTATAGGTTTTGGCAATGAAACAGTAAACTTGACCACAATTATTTTCAAGTGAAGAAGATATGAGAAAACCAAATTCAAAGCAGTTCCATCTTGCACTTTGACAGATACTTGCACACATAGTGGGTGTTTTTTTAAAACTTCTTTCTTCTTAGCTTCAGCCTTTTCTTCCTTGGATACCTTAGCATTTCTATGGTGACGTTTCTTTTTCTCTCTCTGATCATCATCATTATTTTCTTGGTCAGAATCCGAATCATTAGATGCAACTAGTTCATTATCCACATTACTGAGTTGTTCCAATCTTCTTGCTTCATCTTCGTCACCAGATATGCCTGCAAAATTATAAATAATGAAATATTAGGTACTACGAAGGAGCTACAAAATTAACCTTAATTGGTAGATTCCTAAGTCAGTGTTATGATTAATTCAGACACATACCAACAGCAATGGTCTCAGCTCCAAGTGCATCAGAATATGCACTAGAATTTGCGAACAGAAGAAATAATGGTGATGGCAGTAAAGAAGCAGCTCTTGCTTCATCTCTCTTATCATCAAGCCTGAGAGCCAAACACTCTTGTAAAGGCTTTGTAGATTTGAGTACATCTCTTAGATGCGGTACCAATGCGTCGAGCCTGGAGCGTGCGGCCGCTATTGCCGCGGCGACACGCTCTTTGGACGAGACCAGCTCATTGCAGGCTGACGACAACTCACGACGCTGGCGCAGTTCCCACTCCAATCTCGCCAATTGTAGCTGGTGTTCATCATTTTTGGTCAGTTCCTAAAATTACAATAAATGATGTTCTATTAGTCTTATCCTAATAATATTATAATAATTATAAATATTATAAATGCGAAAGTTTGTGAGGATGTATGTTTGTTACTCTTTCACGCAAAAACTACTAAACGGATTTGGATGAAACTTTACAGTAATATAGGTTATACATCAGGATAACACAAAGGCTACAATTTTTAATGATTTTTTTGTAATTTGGTGATAATCTATATATATAAAAATCAATCCCTTGGTCACAGCATCACGCGTGAACGGCTGGACCGATTTCGTTAATTCTTTTTTGTTGTGTTTGTTATTGATAGGAGAAGGTTGTTATGAAAAAAAAAAATTGGTACTTAGGTAAGGTAGTGTAGGTAGGGAAGGTAGAGTAGGGTAGGGTAGGGTAGGGTAGGGTAGGGTAGGGTAGGATAGGGTTGGTAGGGTATGGTAGGTAGGGTAGGGTAGATAGAGTAGATCAATGTTTGGTGTTTTATGGCAAAACAAAGTTTGCTGGGTCAGCTAGTAAAGTATAAATGCAAGTCGGGTTTTTGGATAATTGACATATTTCATAAGGGTCAGTACTTGTTGTTTGTTAGTTTCAACGAGTATCTGCATGTCTCCCAAGGTAATCTATTACAATGATACAATTATTCAAATTGCTGAAATTTAATGATTCCGAATCCAATTCAGATTCAATTTCTAGAACTTTAATTTTCAATTCTTTTACATTTTAATTTTCAATTCTTTTACATTCAAAAGTGCCGCTTATTGGCCTAGTTGAAATAAATATATTTGACTGTATCAAATACAATGAACACTCACCGGTCGTGATATTTCAGCAGGTGCATCTTTGTAAAAGTCTTCAAGGGGCACCAGGTCTATTTCTTCATCTTTAGACTTGAATTGCAAACACTTAGTTACTTCTTTATTGAGATGATCTGCTTCATACAACAAATTTTGCAAGAGCAAGTGAGTAGAGTCAACTCTCTGCTTTTCCTTATGTAATGCATCACGTCCAGCTCTTGTACGAACTTTCTCTAGACGGTTTAGTTTTTTTAAAGCAACCAGGTTCAAGGAAGCCTCTATTCGCTTCGCATTAATTTTTTCTTTGGCCTAAAATGAAATCCAAACAAAATATAACACATCTACTCTATGTTCATGACATAAAGACAAAAAAAAATATTTATATAGCATTTATGCCACTCCATGTTTTTTTTTTGTTATCATCATATACCTAGCCTTTTCCAATCGAACACAATCTCCTCAATTTTAGTTAATTGGTAACACAATAGGCTTTGGTCGGTTGCACTGTAACAGTCTAATATCTGCAATTGCCAAAAACATAATCTTATGCCCGCACAAACAGTCAATTACCGACAGCCCCATAAAAAAATATTCAATGGTACATATATATATATCGCAGGGATATGATGAAAACAGGGAATTGATCAAATCTCTCTGAGAGCGAGCGTAGCGAGCTCGGGAGCTTAGGGCACCCCGACACGGACAGGTTAGGTTCGAAGGGGATGACGGGAGCTGAAGTGAGCGAACAAAGCGAGCGAACTCAGCTCCCGTCATCTCCTTCGTGTTAGGTTACTTTAGACCCTGCATACAGAAATAGGAGCCCCGCGCAGCGGGGCTCCGTCGGCTCTGCCACACAAATACTAATTCAACGTACAAAATAAACCTTTAAATTACTACAGAAAAGTTATTTTTGTCATTTCACTGAACCAATTTTGCTTAGAGATTTGATCAATTCCCTGTTTTCATCATATCCCTGCGACATATACACCACATACCTCTTCAGTGTCTTTAGCTTTTAGTTCAGCTATTTCAGCAAATAATAATCTAATATCTTGACAAATCTTCTTAAAGAAAGTGGCATCTTTCTCAGCTGGACGTAGCTGGGCTTCTGTCTCTTCAAATTCTATCAAACGCTGTATACAAAAACAGTTTAAATTTTAGTTCACAACCATATAGACAGGTTTTCATATGAGTGATTAGTTAAATTTTAGTTCCATGGATTGAACCATGAACCATGTCATGCTTTGGTCAATGATTATAGTTTTCGGAATAATGATGCTAGGCTAGTATATTTAATTTAATATGAAACATTTAGGGCCAGTTTTTTGATCTGTATATAACTCAACCAATGGACAGAAAAAAAAAAAAATATGATAACAAATGGTTTCAAATTTCGATAAAACACTTCTAGAATATATACATTTTTAGTCACGAATGGTTAAATAATTAATAACTCTTAAACTTAATTAACCATTTTGTGATGTTATGCTTGACGACAATGACAAAACGCATTTTACAGAAATTTTAAACCATTGGTTGAGTTATCTACGGATCAATAAACTGGGCCATTTACGGCTTGTTTTGTTTATTTCACCAACCTTCACCTGTTGTAATTAGGAAAACAATAGACCGGCAAAATCTGATACCGCCACAAATGAGCGCAACATATAAAATTCTAACCTTATAAACATCTACGGGCACTTGTTTGGAAGTTTCACTTGTTGTGCTCGTGTTAATTTTACGTCGTTTTTTTGCAGATACATCTTCTTTTCCCATATTTCTGTTTTATGTTCCTTGTAAGTCTAATAGACGGACATTAACTGAAAATAAAATAAATTCGTGAAACTCGAAACCACAGAGAAAAATAATATAATCGAAACCTATCGAAACTGAACTGAATGCAAAATGCAACTTGTAAAAAATGGCCACAGATAACTACTTACCACAGATTACTGATATGTAGCTAGTTACTATATGCTAGTATTATATTATCTGTGCTACTACTAACTATACTATATTACTATAGTATAGACATAGAGACCAGGTATGTATAGTCCTCGCCAAACTTCTTGGCCGCCCTAAAGTTGGTTTACCGCATGCGCGAGGCACGAAACGGTGCTGTTTTTGTATAAGATTGACTACTGCGCAGCCATTGTAGCAAACTTCAGGGCGGCCAAGAAGTTTGGCGAGGACTATACTTTATCTAAGATAGAGACAATAGTCCAGACCAAGGAATATTATTTATTCTACTTCTAGTTTTAAAATTAAACAACACTTGTACACAGATTTCCATAGTTTATTATGGTGGCACTTCACATCGCTATTCGATGTTCGCGTTTTATTTCGGCTTTGTTCGCTATATTCGTGTTGAATTCCGAATAACAGCAAATATGCCGAACATTTACGAATATTTTTGCTATAGTTCGATGGACGTGATAACTGCTACAGCGACTTATTATTTCCATTGTGCTAATTACCAGTACATGCTAAGCGTACGTAAAAACATAGTCGTTAAAAGAACATGGAGAAGGAGATGCTGATGGGTGTTAAAAATTCACAAAAATACTAAGTACTACTGAGCACAGATTACTGATATGTAGCTAGCTACAACTGAGCGAGTGATGTGTGGCCGGTAAACAAACATATTCGCAATCCTTTGATATGGTGCAAAAAACCGACAGCCGGGTGGATACGGGTGTTCGGGTATTTGGCGTATTCGTCTTGTTCGTGGAAAATAGGCAAATAGACGAATAGAGCTACTTCACATCGTCCTATTTGGGCGAATAAGACAGATACGCGAACACGAATAGCGATGTGAAGACCTTTAGGGAAGTTAGCAAACACTTATTCGTTAACATGGATTCTGGATTACACATGTGAAAGTGGTTTACATTACAATCAGGATACCTAGTCTATTCCAGATTCCAGTGCACAGACTACTTAGAGATACTAGCTTAGATAAAGTACCTATAGATTTCGCCATGAAATGAGCTTGATTGATAGAGCGAGATCGCTAGTTGGCAGCTCCATGCAAAGATTACTATTGCTCCATGTAAATAATAAGGACAAAAGATTATTTTTTGTCTTTGTCACCATGGCCGGTTTCTGTTGTTTGTCAAACTCTAATGTTATGGAAGGTTTGACAAACAAACTCGGTTTTGTTTTATTTTCTGTGATTTCATGGTATTATGTGTTAATTGAGACTTGGAATTGGGTTATTTATAGATAACTAGCTGACCCGGCAAACTTTGGTTTGCCATAAAAACACCAAACATTAATACAGGCTATGCCTAGTTCGGCTACAGACGCTAATCTCTTTGCCCAAATTGAAATTGCTGCCACATTGCCATTGTAAAGTAGTATTAAGTTTTTGGAAATAAATAATTATTATTATTTCATTAAAAACTATTAAATTTTTATCGATATTCATGACGTAACCGCTTTGTCAAGCCCTAGCGTAAAGAAACAATTTACTCTTTTACATAATATTTTTGCAAATTCTGCTAAAATATACGAAATATACATATATAAAACAATGTAAATCAATATGCTATTGTAAAAATCTTTTTCTGAGCCGATTACTTGCAAAAATTTGGCAAAATTTTGTTCGAAACAAACCAAGGAAAAAATTGTATTTACCTATGAAGCTTATATTTATTGGGGTTATTTTGTCTTGTAACGTCAGTCTCTCAGAACAAGCTACTATACCTGCGTATTTAATATTATCAATTAAAATCTTAAGATTATCATTTAAATGCAAGAAATTCACCGCGGCGTAAAATAGATGGGACGCTATGGACTCTTCTTTGCGAAAAAAAATGACATGACCGGACTTTATTCACTCTCTCTTTTTCTCTTGGGCGGTTTGGCTTTTCCCTGTGATATATAGTTATATTCTGACTGTGATAAATAGCACTTTTGCACATTGTATTTATTAACAGCACTTCTTGCACATTTGTAATTTTCTGTAAACCTTGCATAATAGCACTTTTTGTCTTTTGACCCAATTTTAAATAAATAAAGTTGCCTTTTACTTAATTAAAGAAAGTGGGATTCCCACCCACCGTTTATAATAGATGTGAGAAAGAAGAACAATTAGTATGAAGAAAGAAAGTAGGTACGAGAGGCATGAAAGATGAATGGAATGAAAGAATTTGCACAGAATAGGCGCCAACTTCGTTGAGCGGGATTAGTATTAATAAAAAAAGAAACCTACCTTACCTACCTACTGTCGGCAATTTTGTTGACCAATTTAACACGGTATATTTGCAACTTATACCCTTGCTACAAGTTCATTGTGCAATACATTGCCGAGTGTAGTCTAAGTCTAGCAAGATTCTGCAACTGGATTGCCAAGGAATTTTGTTCTTAACCGCGGGGAAATTATTGAAGCTAGATCTCAGTAGTTAATGATGATTTTTACGTGTGCTACTCTTCGATCGTTACATGAAATTTGGCGGCAATTACGGCTTACGGCCCAAGAATCCTTCTTAAGGTTACACTAGTCAACGGCACGAACTATTTGGCGGCGGAGTTAAAATATTTGCTATCTCATCCGACATCACGCAGGAAAGAGATAGACGCTGTGATGAGCAGTAAGAAGCTAGATCGTGTTCGTATACACACTCATAACGCTGTGTGACGCACACATGCGCAATTTCATTGCAGAGCGCCGACAGCGCGGCGGTGTGTGTGCAAAGATTACTATAATATACTTGTGTGTGGTTGCGGTGTCAAAGCTAACACCTATTTTTTATGTTTATGTTGTCAATGAATTGCATACGCGCCACCGCACCGGCGTGCCGGTAGAACTTTGGATTATTACTGTGTGTAACGTAATTAGAAGGCACTCAATTTACTTGTTGTTATGCACCTATACTTACCCGCGACTTTGCCAACTTGACAATAAGATGTTTTGCGAAAATGTGAATTTACATAGATATTGTTATTATCGACAAGTAATGTTAGATTTGACTTTTTAATTATTTTTGGCGGCGGCGACGGCAGAGCAGCGCGAGCCGCTTGCGCGCTTATTGAACCTTATGCCCTTAGTTATAAGAATGAAAAGTGTTCGAGCGTCAAGTCGGTAGATTTTACGTTGGCAGAGCGGGCGCCAGGGCTTCGCTGACTGTAGGTATCGTACCAGCGCGTGCGGAAAGCTAGGCTCTATGCGCACGGGTGTAGGTCATGTCTTTATGTTTTTGTATTTTATTGCAGGTTTTGCAAATATTACAATGTGTGTTAAATAGGTATTTACTTACCTTAGCTAGTAAGCTATAACCTACAGTCGCCTCCCCGTAAGTAGGTATTTCATACCAGCCAGAGTCAGGATAACTGCTTTTTCGACAGCGCCACTTTGATGTGAGACTTGTTTTCTAGGTAATTAGGTTCATCAAATAAAAAATAATGTTATTTTGTAAATTGTTTATTGATTGTTTGTTTACAATAGCAGTTTGAAATATTCTCTTTGTTATCACAATACAATATAATAGCTTCGGGTGGCTGAGCCGAGCTTGTGAGTGTCGGCGCGCATAGTAGGTATACAAATAAAAAACCGGCCAAGTGCGAGTCGGACTCGCGCATGAAGGGTTCCGTACCATTATCGCAAAAAACATCACGTTTGTTGTATGGGAGCCCCACTTATATATTAATTTTATTCTGTTTTTAATATTTGTTGTTATAAAGAAATACATCATTTGTGAAAATTTCACCGGTTTAGCTATCACGGTTCATGAGATGCAGCCTGGTGACAGACAGACAGACAGACAGACGGACCGCGAAGTCTCAGTAATAGGGTCCCGTTTTTACCCTTCGGGTACGGAACCCTAAAAAGAATCATCAAAATCGGTTCACATTAAAAAAGTATTGAGGTAAGTAACAAAAAAAATACAGTCAAATTGAGAACCTCCTCCTTTTTGAAGTCGGTTAAAAAATAGCTTCCTTTTGTGTTTGTCCGCCGCTGAAGCCGAGCCGATATCGATATAACAGATAGGTACCTACATAATAATGAACTTTCGATATAAGTAGGCACGACTATCGAAAATCTTAAAATACCTAATCTAATTGGAATCTAATATCCTAATATATTGTATACAACAGAACTCTTCAATAAACAACGGCAAATCTCTCGGGATTGCTGCGATGGCAAAACTGTTTATTGGTTAGGCCTTTTGATAACATAACGTCAAGCCGGTACGCTCTAAAGGGGTACGCAGATTTGTACAGTTCACCCTGAAAGATACACTCTCATTGCACCGGTTATGTTAGTTTTATGTTAGGTATTCAGGTAATCTATTCAGGCATAAATTTGGGCATTTTAGGCTCAGATTTTCTCTAATCTGAGATTATAGGTATTATTGAACTTGATCTTTATGTACCACAACTAAAAAAAAAACAAAGAAACAAAAACAAGAACACCGACTTCCGAAATTAGTTATTTTTCACTTTGTAGTGTTTTTATTTGGAAGTCGGTAGTATTTTTAAAAAAGATTTTCTAATTATAGATAAAGATAGGCAGTTTGTAATTTTAAAATTTTATAAATGCGCGTGAAATATTAGAATTACAAGTCTGTGTTTATTTAGGTATAAAAGTCAAGTCAAGCGCCCTCATGAATTGTATAAACTAAATTCGATAAAAGATTCAACTTACCCATTGTTACTTGAACTGCTGAAGATCACTTCACCTACGCAACAAGTTCAAATTCAAACGCCATGTAAATCAGTATGAAATCCCACGAACGCCAGGGTCAGTAAAATTTCGGACCAATTCAAAATAATCAACACAACACATAAAGGAATATCGGAATCCAAAGTACAAGCCAGGGGTCAATGTTATAAAATATTATACGAATACGTTATCGTCGATATCACAATATCAATAACATACACCGCACGCGCGTAATTACGGTGACGTATATATTATGCAGCAGACGATTGAGGCCCCTCTGGGGCAGCGGGGCGCGGGCGCCGGGCGGTAGCTAAACTAGTGAGCGTGTGTGTGTGTAGGTGTATATGTGACGCACGCGCACCCCTCCGCCCCACTGATCGGGGAGGAAATTTGTAGCGAGATGGATGATGATTTAGAACGAAAACGAGCGCGCGAAATTTTATAAACAAACCTTTGGTAGTCTGGATATCATGAAAAAACCACTGAATGTATCTGTTCAAAATAAAATTATTTGCATTGTTGAACAACTAATCTATCCCTGTATGGAGGCCGTTTTTCAATTTTCTTTCTTCTTATGGTACTTATTTGCGCCCAAAGATGCGTTAAAATTGGTGTTGAAATATGGAACTTTCGAAGCTCATAACTTTCAAGCAAATTTTTTTTTGTACTTTTTGCTTCCATACAGGACTAGATAATGATGAGACAAATTGATATAATTTTTTATTTTGAACGTACATCGTCAAACAGTGGAGTAAAACCCAAACTACGTTTGTATGGAAGAATTTTGGACTAGTGCAACCTTAAGGTTACGATATTTATACGCACTGGCTTCTACATCATTCAGAACGTACATTGATTTCGTTGTTAAACTTCAAAATCTATTCGTTTGACCACTCGGTCATGACGAACAGAATAAAATCAACAACGGATATAAAATTTATACAAAACAACTTCACTAATTAGTCAGCGATAGGACGAGGCGGGGGGAGGCGAGTGAGGGAAAAGAGAAGCACCTATACATACCTACATATGTAGGGTAGGTATGTAGGTAGGGTAGGTCGGGTAGGGTAGGTAGGATAGGGTGGGTAGGGTAGGTAGGGCAGATGAATTTTTGGTGTTTTTATGTCAAAACAAAGTTTGCCGGGTCAGCTATAATATAAAAATTTTACCTTAAAATAAAATTTGTATTATGTTTCCTAAGACGTCCGAAGTCCATTTATGAGAGTACATCGTCTTTTTCCCCGCCAAATCGTTAGGTGATGCTACTTCCGTCACGTGAGTCAACCACAGCGCCGCCTGTGGCCGCTCCTGGAACTAACTAAACAGCACACAGCAAGCCGCCATTCCTTTGTCATTGTTCGGCTCATAAAGTTTAATGATGATGGTATACACCAGGAAGAAGTTGTATGGACTTCGGACGTCTTAGGAAACATAATACAAATTTTATTTTAAGGTAAAATTTTTATATTATGTGTTCCGTTTGACGTCCGAAGTCCATTTATGAGAGATCTGTTTGTTATCTCCTGGTGGCTTGCTTAATAAAACGCAACAATGTGATCAATTATTTTAATAATTGTATAAGATAGTATCATAGAAACAAAATCACCATAAGTAAGTTAGATTCCAATAAACAATCAACATTGTTTGATTAATTACTATAAGTCTACTGTCTGTAAAATTTATAATATCAATTTGTAACTGTAAAGAACTGAGAAAGGGACTTATCTGATCCAGTTCTGTTACTGAGACCGGTATTTATTACCTCTCTGAAGTAATATTTTCTAAAAGTATGTTCATGGCGCCAGTTAGCTTTAGCTAGAATATCATTAATTGGGTACTTTTCTAAGCTGTTAAGAGATGAAACAGCTGATCTACAATTACCAGGAGAAGCGTCTATAAGCTTCCAAAAGAACACGTTTTATCCATCCACCTATAATTACGGCACTAGCTGGTTTACGAGGCTCCCTTGTGGTGATAAATAAATTTGTCAGAGAACCTCTGACATTTTTCGAAATATCTATTAATGTTCGTAACCAAAATAGAGCATTTGTATTTTTGTCCGGTGAAGCTAACAACGTCCAGTTTGACTGTTGGTATGTCGCCGAATCAGTTTTTGACCCAAATACCGGATGCAAGGTTATTGAATCCCCATTATCCTTAAAATGTTTTGAATCCAAATGTAAGAGAGTCAAATCGTGAACTCTACGACCCGAGGTCAACAACAATAAAGTGGCAACACGCCTAGAAACATCAAATAAACTTTGCAAATTTACGTTAGTGTTTTTTAAATATTGAATTACTATCCTTGCGTCCCATATTGGCAATTTTGGTGGCATTGATCTAGCTAAAGAAACAGCTTTTAAAATATGTTTAACCAAATGATTTGACGAAATCTTAATATCAGAGAGCGTTTCACAAACTGATGCTATAGCTGATTTGTGAACAAGAATAGTACGGTAAGCTAGTCGATCCTCCAGAAAAAGTTTTGCTAAATATCGAGCTACATCGGTAGGTTTCGGACACACACCCATTTGCTCCATATAGGCGTATAAGTCTTGAGTGTTGAAGCTCTCCAACATGTTGACAAAAGTTGCTGTTCTTCCTTAGACCAACTTTGTGTCAGAGAGTCCCACCCGAAATGAGCCAGGCTTCCAGCTTTAGGTTGTGAACTTGAGCTGGGGCACGCCCGGTCATTGTGTCCATCAGTGACGTTTTGAGGTCCCTGATTTTCATGGGACTAGCTAGGGCGCGGTTCTTCAGATCTGGACGCCAAAAAGGTTTCTTCCACCTGGGTGCTACTATTATATACCTTCCTTTTGCAGAGTTGAGGTGGCGTAACACCCGTGGAAGCAGGGCTGTTGGAGGGAATATCCATGCAAGGTCGTAACTCCAGTATCTGCTGAATGCATCGTGAAAGCTAGCGCTCGAGTCTGACAAGTCTAGAGTAACATAATTGCTCACTACTCGAGCGCCTTGTGAGGCGAACAGGTCTATGGTTGGTGTTCCCCATTTGGCGAATATTTTGATGGTCGCCTCGCTTAGCAGATGCCATTCGGAGCCAGTTCGATTTCGAGACAGACGATCGGCTTCCACGTTGTACTGTCCCGGAAGGTGGTGAGGGACTAGTACAACATTGAGGCCGTCCGTCAGTGCCAGCAACTGTTTCGTCAGATTTAAGAGGTTTTGTGACTTCGTTCCGCCCTGGTTTTTTATGTACGACACAACGGTTCTGTTGTCGCTTTGTAGGATCACGGTAGATTTTTTTAGAGCGTTTGCCTCTAAAGATATTGCGGCTATCACTGCATACATCTCCTTTAAGTTGCAGTGCCACTTCATTTGATGGTGATTCCAAGGCCCTTTTAGCGTCTTGCTGTTCACTACGGCCCCCCATTGAATATCTGAGGCGTCTGTGACTAGGTAATTCACATGTGAGCTTCCCCGGGGGGTGATGAAGGTCGCAAAGTTGAGATACCCTAAGAGGCGTTGCGCCTGCTTGAGGGTCCAACTGCCGGTTGCTAAGCGAGTCAATAGGCACTGACGGATTTTGGAAACTTTGTCTGGCGGCAAACTCTTGGAGTTGGATTGTGTGTCCCAGACAATTCCCAGGAATTCTATACACCTTGTCGGGATCAGTATAGACTTTTCCATATTGATATTCCAACCTAGGGTCGTGAGGAATTCTAATGCTAACTGGACATGATCTATTAAAGTCTCTCTGCTTTGGTGGACTATCAAATAATCGTCTAAATAAAGGACCAGGCGAAGACCTTTGCTGCGTAAGACTTCGGCAGTCCAATTCGTGACTGATACAAACATTTTTGGCGCCGCGGCCAGGTCAAAAGGTAGACATGTCATTTGTAGCAGTCGACCTTCGTAGCTCAAGCAAAGAAAACAACGGTGTTTTTGAGATATTCGCAAATGATAATAGGCTTGGGTTAGATCGAGCTTGACCATCCAGTCGCCCGCTTGTAAAAAATTGGGCATTTGCTGATGATGGAAAAGGTGAAAACTTTTTGGTTGCAAAAATCGTTTTAGTGCTTTGAGGTTGAAAATAACCCGATGTTTTCCACTGCTTTTCGTTAAAATGAAAAGTGGGGATATGAAGGACGGAGTTAAAGGTGCGGGCTCGAGGATCCGACTTTGTATCATGGCTTGGATTTCCAACGACATCGCAGCCGAGCTTGGAGTTTGAAATTTCTCCATGACTTCCAACGTCGGAAAAACAAGCGGAGGTGTCTGAGTGAATGGAATGCGAGCTGCAGAAATTAATTTGAGAATCATTTTGGGTGGCCCGAATTGGGCCCACACTTTTCGGTAATGCATCAGACAACCTCCCGTGAACCTCGAGTCATTTGCGCCCGCTCCTGTTAACCCCACCCTTTCGCCCCCCTCCTTTCTTTTGATCATCAAAATTTCGTCTTTTGTTCTTCCCGTGGTGCGATTTGTTTTGTTGAAAACGAAAGGGTTTTTCACGGGAAGTTGAAGCGACCGGTGACTTAGGTCGTATCGGCGATTTGGAACGAACGAAAATTTTAGAACTAGGCGGAGGCACTGTATCCTTAACCAATTTATCGATCCCGCCTATTTTCTATATATAAGCCGATAAACTTTGAGGATTGAACATGTATTCCGCTGAAGGCGGTATTTTTGCAATATCGTCGCGTATATATTTCCCTTTAAAATCTTTAAGGATTGCCTTGCGCTGTAGTTCTATAACCTCTGCGCGTTTTCCGCAGATAATTTGTAAAATGTCTTCAGAAATAGTTTTATACTCAGACTCGTTTCCGAATAACTCTTTTAATTTATTGTAAATGGTAGTTGATGTAAGCTGTGCATCAGGCTTTGCAGACCAATCAATTATATTTCGCAAGGCTACATTCACAAACTCATTTTGAGCTAGAAAAGCATTTGACAAGGCAGCAAAGCCACGTTCCATCTGACACCATTGAAATGGCGCAGAAGGATCTTCAAAACGCCTCATTTCCTCGTTAACTTTCAGCTCAAAAACGCCGGAATAGCAACATATTTCTTTTGAACCTCATTGTATCGCACAGAGTTCCAGTCTGAAGAGTCAAATCTTTGCATCGAAGCTAACTTAGCGACACGATCGGGATTAGCTTTAGGTTACTAAACGTATCCGTTAGAGAACCTTCCGTAGGTTCTCTAACGGATACGTTTAATTCGGCAATGTCATTTATTTCGACTAACGGCCGTAAGAACGGATCGTCTGACGGTACATTGACTGGCACCAATGCAGGCTCCGCAGTCGAACAAGAAGCAGTCGGCTGCATTGCAGCGTAATTAGCATAAAATAAATTATTAACATGACTCACCAACTGCTGCGACAATATTTCAAACCTTTGCTCCATCTCCCGCGATGACTCGTGTGATCTGGTTCTGCGCCGTCGTTTTGGAGGTGGTTCATCTTCGCTCGAACTTGAACTCGATGCTGATGACCCTGGCTCCCTGGACGGCCCACGTGCGTTATCACTTTTACGTAACCGAGCGGAATCGCGATCGCTAAAAACGTCCGCGAAATTATCAACGCTTAGTTCAGTAGTTTTATCGTTATTGTCCATTTTTTAAAACACGCTTTTACGTAACGGAAGAATTAATATTTGTAACTTTCTACTTTATTCTCGAAAGTTAAACCGAATTTTACAGATACTAAAACAAATGGGGGTATGTTCAGTTTTCTGTATTTAAACTCTAACGACTTGTGCGCGGTACGATGACAAAGGAATGGCGGCTTGCTGTGTGCTGTTTAGTTAGTTCCAGGAGCAGCCACAGGCGGCGCTGTGGTTGACTCACGTGACGGAAGTAGCATCACCTAACGATTTGGCGGGGAAAAAGACGATGTACTCTCATAAATGGACTTCGGACGTCAAACGGAACACATAATATAAATATGTCGGGTTTAGTCATGGTTTAGTCAATAGTACGGACGTCAAAACAAATGACAAGCACGCCCCTGGCGGTAATCAAGAGCAACTACGCATTGGCACGCGTTTTTTATGCAGTTGCGCGGTGGGGAATAGGCTTAGATAAAGTACCTATAGATTAAGCACTGGCGTGGCCGCACATGAGACAGCAATAGTTAGTTCTGGTGTTACAACAAGAACAAGAACACTACAACTCACCATCGCACTGACACTTATTATCTATAAATAACCCAAATTCCTTGTCTCAATTAACACATAATACCACGAAATCATAGAAAATCAAACAAAACCGAGTTTGTTTGTCAAACCTGCCATTGTATTAGAGTTTGACAAACAACAGAAACCGGCCACGGTGACAAAGACAAAAAATAATCTTTTGTCCTTATCATTTACATGGAGCTGCCAATTAGCCATCTCGCTCTATCAATCAAGGTCATTCTAAGGCTTAATCTATAGGTACTTTATTTAAGGGAATAGGGCAGTTGAATACTGACAGCTGTGCTGACAGCCTAAGCCCCTTTTCACACGCTCCGGTTGCCGGGTACCCGGTGGCGAATGTATAGCCATGCACGAACGTGTGAAAGCTAACATACATGCTGATACACTTCGCCGCCGGTTACCCGGCACCGCTACCCGGAAACCGGAGCGTGTGAAAAGGGACTTAGTGCCTTTTCACACGCTCCGGTTGCCGGGTGTCCGGTGCCGACTGTCCGGCAACACATATTGCTTTCACACGAGCCGATTTTATATCCAGTAGCGTCTAAACCGTCAACGCGAGTACAGTTGCGTTGAACTTCGTATACATAATATAATTTTAATCTTTTTTAATAATAATGGAACGCGAAATATTGATTTCGCTGTGGAAAGAAAGTCAAGAAATTATTGGGTTCATCCACTTGACATAAAAAGAAAAAAGTGTGGAGCATTCTATATCTTAATATAAGTTTGTTGTGAGTTTCCGATATTCCGTTTATCCGTGATCATGGTGCTTGCAACAGCACCGAAATATCGGAAACTCACAACAAACAGTAAACATGGTAAATATCCCGTTTCTAATGTTAATGTTAGTATTCTATATCTTATTTCCAAACCTGCTAAAATATGAAGTGAGGTTTTTCGTGTACTTTCGATTGTCAATATCTTCTTTAGATCAACTACATCACCGTTTGAAAAACCGTTTGCAACGTAAGAATTCAAAGATTGAAATTGTAAAAATAAAGAAATCGAGTTTGAAAAAAGATTGAGTAAATGTATTCGGGACCGTAGGCTTCAAATATGGCAATTAGGGTAATATCAGTTTTCATTTTATTCGGTTTGTATCACCGAATAAAATTTATTATGATATGAGGCTGTAAGAAAAAAATGCGTGAGCGTCCTCTGTCCGGGGTCGTACCTGGGCGACATGCTGCCGGTGCGTATGAAAGCATAGTGCGTCTTCCATACACCACTGTGCGTTTGGCCGCCGGCTAACCGGTAGCCCCTTTTCACACACTCCGGTTGTCTGGTAGCCGGTGCCGGGTAGCCGGCGGCGGCGGTGAATGTATAGCCATGTACGCCGGTACGTGTGAAAGCTAACATACATGCCGATACACTTCGCCGCCGGTTACCCGGCACCGGCTATCCGGCAACCGGAGCGTGTGAAAAGGGACTTAGCATTATTTGTGTCGATTTCTACTGGGCTAAAGTTCGTAACGATTACCGATGAACTTGACTTACTTCCTCACTCCGAATCTTGCTCAAAATCAAAGACTACTTTATTATTTTTAATAATGTATCTGGTGTTATTTAAGAATATGACAGTAAAAAAAAAGATCAAAAACATCTGTCTTTCAACTGTCAGTGTCAAATCTCAGCCATTATATTAAAAAAGTAATAACATCTTTGGCTAACACTCCTTGGAAAAATTAAATAATCATAATGGTACGAATGACTCCGGTTCTTGCTCGTATCCCAGTTATTAAATTTCGTAAAGGCGGGTTAGGTTCAGTCGGAACTCCTGCCCCGGCCGCACAAGCTGCTCCTCCGCCAGCTGCTGCCGCAGTACGTTATACCCTGATATTTTATTTGTTTACCTATTCCTATCCTTATTATATAATTATATTTTCAATAAAAGCGTTACTCCCGTAGTCCTATCACATATCAGAAACATGAGATACGCAATTGACATGTGGACTTTGATTGCTTATTTTGATGATATTTCAATTATCCTTTATATTTTGTAAGGAAATTGTTCTTTAAATTTAACCACACATGTGACATAACACTAAGACTAAGTGGTCTAATGTGCAGTAGTCATTGTTGGCTGGACTAGTCATAAATGGTCACACATCGGCCCTACTGGAATTTTAAGTCTCATGTGTTATAATTTTATCTTTTGTTTTTCAGGCTCCACAAGTGCAGGCAACTGCACCAATGAGCACATCTAGCATCCCTGACATTGACCTACCACTGCGTTACAGACGTACACCACTCTCAGATGAAGAAATTGCCCTCATCAATGGCGGTGGAATTGTTTAGTCTCTCAACTTACAATATACCTAGTAGAAGCAGTTTTCAAAAGTAGAACTTGGTTAATAATATACTTGGTTAAATATCTAGATATAGAGTTAGTTGTTTTGTTTTTGGAAGTTGTTAATTTTTTTAATTTTGCCTGAAATTTAAAAATGTTGTAATCCTCTGTTACTTATAATGTAGATCATAATATAAAGATTATAATCTAGTTAGTTCAACATTGACTGAATTAACTTATTTACACATACACACACACACACTTATTTATATATGTCTCAATTATGTACTTAGTCACTCAATCCTTCATCCAGCGTAATTACAGACACAACAGAAAGACAATTAAACAGATGTCTCGCCGGTTAAAGGAAAAGTAATGAACAAGACCTCGATACAACACTATTCTAGCAATACCAACATTTTAAAATTGCTCTACTCCAATATAACCAAAATGCATATTATTCGATAGTAAGATGTCTGGTAACAATGTGTTGACGATCTGTTGGACACCTGGGTTGAAACTGCATTCTATAGTTAAAATATAGTCTGGATGTTACTGTATTGTAACAATAGAATTCAGTAGCTTAACATTTAGTGCATTCTAATGAAATTTAATAAAATGTTATGGTCAGTATATAATAGTAATCTTTGGTTATGGTGCCTTTTAATTTGTGTCCAATTTAAATTAAACTATTTCGTCAATGTTGCAGACAGAACATTCAAAATCCCCATCTGCAACTGCAATGGGTCCACCTCCAATGCAGACAATGGGAGTAATAAAAGTACCGCGTGGTGTTCTGATTGACTGCGGAAAAAAGAAAAAAGAAGTAGTATCTTTAAACATTGTGTTGCAAAGATGTCAAAAAAAGTAGCAGAGCATGTGCATACATCAGATTTTAGTAAATCAACCTTACTAAAGGTTAGAAGCATAATTTAATTAATTCAACCAAGCATATAAATTATTTTAAATTATTATTCATAAAGTTTTATTTATTATTCTTCCTATTTTGGAGTATAGTCAGTATATAAAATATAAATGATATACAGTAACGAAATTATGAGACATGCTCTAATAATACCGAACATTGAGTTTTTCGTTTTGGATGGCCCACATCTGTGCAGCCGGCCCATCGTAAGCGACATCGCTGTTGACCTCGAACTTGATTAGACCGAATTTAGCAAATTTACTTTTCCACTGTAGAGTCTGAGGTAGGTTGAGTAGCGCATTTGATATCGCCTTTTTTGTGTCGGCTGAAACGAATGTATTGTAAATGTTATTATTAGGATCAGGGTGGGATAACATGGGATAACATAGCACCTACGCAGGGCGATGTAGCTACAGCAGTACCTATGACAAAACACGGGCAGGAGCATTACTGGGGTCACACACCGGCAGGTGAAGCCGATTGTGTAAACTGTCTTCAAAGTAAATGCGCCGCTCCATCGATTTTCAATAGGGTACAGTCAACCGCACGTCCATGGTAATGATGACTGGTGCCATATGCCGTAGCAATAGGGGTAGTTTTTCTAGTTTAAGTATTTATCGACACATTGAAATTATTGAGGTGTGAAGAAGGGGGTTCTATAATGTAAGTTACACCTACCTCTTAGTTTAGCGTTTACCACAATAGGGTACGGCGGCAAGCGGCCCAATGTTTCCAAAGTTATAATATCTTTACCACCATCGTACATAAACTTTTTTGTAAAAAGAAGAGTAGTAGAATCAACTGCGGCCCATTCTGCCTGTTTAGATAGCACCATCTGAGCTGACGATAAATGAGATCCAGATCCTGAAATAAAATAGATGGTAGGTAAGTTTGCACCACGCACACCAAATCTAGCTGTTACCCGCAGTTTCACTCCTACTACATAGTTAGGTACTTACCTACCTACTTTAAATCTATGGTTAGGTATATCCTAATTAAACCTTTCAAACGTACTACGAGTCTATCCATGGTAACAATTTAACTTTTTGACTGAGCAGTAAAGGCGAGCGGTTAACCGTTCCCGGATAAAAGAAGGTAGGTATGCTTAGGTACCAATTACCTATCCTCCTGTGTGAGCCCGAGAAAGAGAATCCCGGACGGACTGTGTCAATTCCCATCCAAAGCCGATCAGCTGTGTGTTATAAAGTTAGTCAATTTTATTGCGCTGTATGCGCAATAAAATTTACTAACAGACTTCCATACTAATAAATAAAACTATAATAAAATATAAATAGGTACTAAGGAAATATGTATAAAAAATCACAGTACTTAACAGAGATCCAAAGAAAGATGCATTTTCACCCTTTTCTTTCAAGGTTTTCAAAACAATCTTGCTTCCACTTAGAGATTCCTCGTCACTGTATGCAAATGTACATCCACGGAGATCTAGTAACGTATTCACGTTATGCGTTCTGCAATAAAATAACTTTATTACATTATGTTTATTTCGATAAAACAATATTAGCAGTCTGGAAGCTACTTAATTGTGGAATAATAGAAGACTGCCTTATCATAAGTCAATGACATGTTGATAACATTTTTATCTATTGTGTGTTTATTTCATTGGAAGCATAGTTCAAAAACTTATAACAAAATCGGTTTATATTTAATTTAGATTAAGTAATTCACGTTATGGTAGAACTTGCTTGCTTTAATTATCTATTTACCATATAGGTAAATATTGTGAACAGAAATGTTAAACTACCAACCTGAGTCATTGTAAAAATACATTTATAATAATAGATGCAACGGCGTAGTATATTAAATATTTCATGCGACAGGTATGTACTTAACTACACCTAATAGCTAGGTGTTGCCGTTGAACATAGTGAGTCAGTTATGGATTCTTACGTTTTATCCCTGTGAATAATAATATCTGAGAAATATCCTGGCTTATTTTCCACGTTCATTTGATGTGCGAAAACAGGTGTTACCGGAAGTAGTTCAATATAGGCATTTTTCTGCCCGCGTAGCTTCATAAAAGCAGAAGCTGTCATAAACGCTGAAAGATAAATTCAAAAATAAATTAAATAAATCAAATATGTGCTTATAAATCAATAATTAACTACCCTTCCGTCATTTCATAGCCCTATGATTTATTCTCTTACCCAAATCGGCCTTGTCAGTAGTAAAAGGATCAGGACGACCCGATAATGGTCCTGCACTTCTGCTTTCATATTGTAATGTAGCAAAGCAGCCCAACGCATCTTCTAGCAACTCCAATATCAACTCGTACAACTGTACCGGATGAGATGGACACATATACGTCACAATGCGAAGGTCTTCTTTGTTTTGAGCCATTCTTGAAAGTAGTACTCAAAGCCAATGTAATAACTAGACTAAACACTCTCAACGCATGCAGCTTACTGCTTAATAAACCGATTATAATGAGCTCATTTTGTTTATTAACGGTTTGCTTGTGTACTATCGTAAGAACACGATAAACGCTGCACGCGTCGATCATGTACTGTCTATTATAGATTCTTTGGTAAACCTGCTACAGAATGACGTCACAAGCACGCAAGGGACGCATGTTTGCAGGTTATTTGATTACCGCCAAGGTGGATTTAAATGTAGTTTGTTGCTAACTTAACCGCTGCTTCAAAGCTAAACAATGTGTACATTTAGATGTATTCAGCATGCAACAACTATGAAAGACCATTTCAAAATCAATGTTATCTTTTAAGAAAGGTACCGAAGTAGGTACCTTATCTATTAAGATTTGATAAAAGTGTGGTACAGTACAGTCACGGTACAGTCCTTAGACCAGTTGGCTATACCTACAGAGACATGAATCAGTCATGCCACTCCCATGATGTCGCAAGACAGGCACCTACGCAACCGATGGGGCGCCGCTGTGTTATCCCCACAACCAGTCGGGATATATTTAGAATACTGGCCAAGTGCAAGTCGGACTCGAAGGGTTCCGTACCATTATCGCAAAAAACGGCAAAAAAAAAACATTTTTTGTTGTATGGGAGCCCCACTTAAATATTTATTTTATTGTTTTTAGTTTTTGTTGTTATAGCGGCAACAGAAATACATCATCTGTGAAAATTTCAACTGTCTAAGCAATCACGGTTCATGAGATACAGCCTGGTGACAGACGGACAGACAGACAGACGGATCGTGGAGTCATAGTTATTCTCGGGTCTCGTTTTTACCCTTTGGGTACGAAACCCTAAAAAGTATCAACTAGGCACGGTGCGAACGATTGGCGCAATGGCCGAGCAATTAGCTGCTGCGCTACGGGTCGCAGTTTCGATTCCCGTACGTAACAAACATTTGTGTCCTACACGGTGTAGCTATTCGATAATGCGCTCTCATTTAAAACCTGCCTCGTTGATCTAGTGGTCGAAAACGCTAATTGGGGCGCACCCAGGATTTGCAACTGGGGATTTTTACCAAGGGGGATACCGGGATTTATTTTTTTAAAGGACTATGGCAGAAACCCATACATAGTTTTAGCTGAGATTAAATTCCTATGACTCTAAATGAAAAATATCTGATTTAATTCAGGGTCATTTTCTGAATCAGTTTGTGCAAGAATTTTTATTCAAGAATGCCGAAAATAATAGATATTAAGTCATGAACTTTTGTAGGTTATGTCTGGGTAACTTTTAATAATGTGTTTAATAGGTAATATTATTACGATTTCGTGGCAGTAAATGGGCAATATCGCACTAGTATTGCCTTTTCTTAGTTATTTCAGCATGAAATGTGAAATATACTCTTTGTAAAGAGTTCGGTATATTTATTTATGAAGCAACTTTGACGTATATCAAAAGGTCGTCAACAACAAAGCCACTTTTTTTTTTTACTTGGATACTAGTCTTTTTGCCTATCATTAATTGAAAGTAAGTAATTCATTTATTTCTACTACACTACAGTATTCTTACCTACCTGCAAGGACACTTAGACATAGACTACATTGTTAATTTATTGTTTTATTATAATAACAGAAACAATAATGATATACTTACTACAGTCACTACTTGTCACTTTGCAGAATAGTGTAAGATAGAAGAAGAATAGAAGAAGAAGATACTAAGCTAAAGTAAGTTAACGAAAAAGTCAAATTACTTTCATTTAGAATGTTTTTTTGTATCCGTGATGAATCAGTTAATGTTATACTTTGAAAAAACGTAGTCAATTAATGGAATTTATTTCGTACCTATATAAGTTTTTTCACTTTCAGACGTTCAAATTTAATTCAGATAAAATTTCGCCATTGTTCTTTAGTTGCTTAAAATTGCGTTTATAGCCTATTTTTATACTTTATAAAACTTTTAAACGAAAAAACTAAACCGACTTCAACTTCGACTTCCGAAAAGAAAGTTATTTTTCGCTTTGTAATCATTAGTTTTTGAAAACTGTTTACATTTTTTTTGTTATAATTGTTTTTTATTTTTATCTTAGGTACCATGAAATTCATTTATAGCCAGAGGGCTTCACAAAACAATTCCAACAAGCCTAAACATGACCGGGATACATTGTTTTATTACGGAGTTCCGGTCTACCTTGTCTACCTTACGGCTTCATCACCAGAGCAGTTCGATGGTACCATTTTCATTAGAACCATTTTTTTGCTTCATCACAGTAATACTATTTGGGATATCTTGTATTCAAAACATTACAGTGGCCATCTGTGGTTTTCTTCATTAGTTCCTCTTCACCCAATTATTATTTCTGAATTTAAATGCTTGCCATGTTGATGTAAATACCAAAATCAATATAATGTATACCTATAAAATTTGAGGAGTCCCCTCGCTTTCCATGGGATCCGCTCATCAGATTATGTGTTGGTGACAATGACATCTCTTGAATACCTATACCCTTTCAAACAAATAAAGAATTTTCAAAATCGGTGAAAATACAAAAAAACAAACCAAGTCGAACATAGAGCCTCTTCATTTTTGGAAAGCCAGTTAAAAATATAGTACCTGGGTCCTGGGCAAAAAATATAGAAAACTACGTTTTTAAAAAATGAAACCTAGCTAGATCTATTTATCGACCCCAAAACCCCCTGCATACTAAAGAACAATGGCGAAATTAGAGCTGACTTAAATTTGTGCGTCTGAAAGTGAGTTATATACGAAAGACATTCTATTAATTGTCTATGTTTTTTAAAGTATAATTAGGCCTGACCCAAAATAGATTAAAAAAAACATAATAAAAAAAAAGTTATTTGATTTTTTAGTTCATTTTTTTAGCATAGTGTTGCCATTATATATTTTATCTGCTAAGTGACAAGTAGTAACTATATTAAGTAATAATATCATTATTGTATTTATTGCAGTAAATGAGTTAACAATACAGTTTATGTCTAAGTGTAGATGTTCCTTGCAGGTAGGTAAGAATATTGTAGTGTAGTAGAAATAAATGAATTACTTTCAATTAATGGTTGGCAAAAAGACTAGTACCCAAGTCTATAAAAAAATATAGCTTGGTTGTTGACGACAACCTTTTGATATACGTCAAAGTCACTTAGTTTAAAAAAAAAAACTCTTTCCAAAGAGTACATACTACACATTTCATGCTAAAATAACTATGTGAGGGAAATACTAATGCGATATTCCCCTTTTACTTCCATGAAATTGAATAATATTACCTATTAAACACATTATTAAAAGTTACCCAGACATAACCAACAAAAGTTTATGACTGAATATCTATTATTATCTACATTCTCGAACAAAAATTCTTGCACAAACTAATTCAGAACATCACCCTGAGTTAAACCAGATTTTTATCATTTAAAGACTTTCGAATTTAATCTCAGCTAAAACAATGTATGGGCACCTGCCATTGTTCTTTCATAAAAGTCATTGGGAGCCGTTTCCGAGATTCAGATTATATATATACAAGAATTGCTGGTTTAAAGGTATTATTATATTAGACTAGCTACCCCGGCAAACTTTGTTTTGCCATAAAAACACCAAACATTCATCTACCCTACCCTAACTACCCTACACTACGTACCCTACCCTACCCTTCGTACCTTACCTACCCTACCCTATCTACATACCTACCCTACCTATGTAGGTAAGGTACCAATTTTTTGTTTTCTTATTTTTTTTTCATAAGAACCTTCTCCTAACAATAACAAACACAACCAAAAAAAAAAACCGAAGTCGGTCCAGCCGTTCACGCGTGATGCCGTGACCAAGGGAAATAGAGGGATTATAATATTAGGATAGGTTATTTATTATAGAGGGGGGTTATTATTATTATAAAAATGAAGACATCGTAGAGGAGGATAGATTTATCTTAATAATTATAGAATAATTTATTTTTGCTCAAGCAAGCCAGTGATAAAATGGATTATTTTTTGGACTCAGCCTTGGTGTGCCACTGGCTAATACTGAGCATGAGGTCCTGGGTTCGAGTGCCGGAACAGGCAGTGTTATTTGGTTACTCGTAGTCGGTAGATGGCTCGCTGCATACATTACATGGGACTTATCGACTATCGTAAATGTGGATGTTACTATAGGCGATCTTCACCGTTCTTAAACAGGCGTACGAAATTTCCATGTGTCTAATGCTCATGCTTTACTGTGACTAATAAGAATGACTGAACTACATAGTTTCATCCTAATAATTACTTAGCCATATGCCAGAGAAAAATAACAGAACCTAAATTATTTTTAAGCTTCTGCCAGCAGCTTCGTATGCGTGAAATGTGTTTTCTTACGCATTTATTATATTAGTAAGATTTGAAGTAGTAGTAGTGGACTCCCGTTGTGCGTTGAGTTTTACATTTATTTGGTGTATTTATTGGTTTAGTGAAGTCTGCAGGATAAAATAAACATCCAAATACAATAACATCATCATTTATTGAACTTACGCATTTGATATTAATTAATTTTAAAACATAAAAATAAATCTTAAAATTTAAATAAATAGCATCATACATTCGACACTAGTACATACACTACAGCCAGTAATCTCTTATAAATAAGGTATTTTTTGAAAAAATGTGCTGTAATTTGTTCAGCCTGTTACATTTTATGTATATCACACTACATAGGATTAAAATGCTGTATAACATTCAAAGAGGATAATCATTACAGTCATTGCGGGCCATAGCAACAATGTGTTCTCTGTTGAATACGCTCTTTTACATCTTTATACAATTAAACAGGCCTGCGGAAGTTCTTGCCGGCGTATTTGGCGCCAGCTCCGAGTTCCTCTTCAATGCGGAGGATCTGGTTGTACTTGGCGAGACGCTCGGAACGGCACGGGGCGCCGGTTTTGATCTGACCGGTCGACAGACCCACGACAAGGTCAGCAATGAACGTGTCTTCTGTCTCTCCAGACCTGATGACAATAGGCAAATGAAAAATTGGTCAATACTTTATTTCACAATAACTGAACAACCACCATATAGAGCGAACAGAAGGTGGACGCGACGCGATTGGTAGATCCTTGTGTCAACTGACCGTTTGGTAACCAAAGAGATCTAAAAAACTATCTAACGATTTATGCCAAGTTTCGTGCTGGCAATTGTATTATGATATAATAAAAAAAAAATACAGACCTGTGAGAAACCATGGTGCCCCATCCATTCTTCTTGGCCAGCAAGTGAGCGTCAATGGATTCAGTCACACTTCCGATTTGGTTAACCTTTAAGAGCAAGCAGTTGCAAGCTTTCTTCTCAACAGCCGTGGTAATGCGCTTGGGGTTTGTTACCTAAGAACCAGATAAAAGAATCTTTATAATCATGAGTGAGAAGTTGGTTGCCTCTTTTGTATCGTAGCGAGGCTGCAGTTCTTTGAAAGAAAAAAATGCGCCGCGAGGGCATCGCGTTGCCTACGACCCCTGGGGGGGGGAGGCCAAGTTGATACATGGGCGAAGGGAAAAGTAGGAATTCAGTCAAAAGCACATGAATTCTTACGCTGGTAGTGCGATTCCCCTGCGGCGATTGAGATAAAAAAAGGTATAAAGTCCAATGTGTAATGCTCCACAAGCTCTTTACTGTACAATACATAAAACTTATTATATATATTAGAATAAAAGAATTTGGAGGCAATCAAATGATCTATTGACAATAACAAGATTCTAATAATAAAGCAGTCGAACAAGATCCTTTTTTTTTCTGTAGTTTTTTGGAAACTTCTTGGTCATTTTAGAAACACTCGTTTTACACTGTAAATCAATCAAAATTTTCAATGCTGTCCCCATTTTGGGAAAGAAGCTTTTTGTCTCTTTAAGGACATCAACAAGCAACAGTTTGATTTGTTAAGTGAGTGAATTATGTATTTGCATTTGGCAAAAAAGAACTGAATCTGTAGGAGGGGGATCTGCCCCTCCGTGCCCCCCTTGGAGAAGCTCATGTGCGCCGATAAACGAGTATATAATAGTAGTCTATGGCCAACTCCATGAGGATGATAATGGGGCAGGCTACAGATGTAGTTAAAAACCTGCTAGGTGTAAAGACTCACTGTGAGATCATCTCCAACAATCTGGATGGGTGTGCGGGAGGTGAGGTTAGCCCACGCTGCCCAGTCGTCCTGGTCGAAGGGATCCTCGATGGACACCATGGGGAAGTCCTTGATGAAGTCCAGGTACACCTCGGCCAGCTTCTCAGAAGACAGGTAGTCGGCGGGGTTGGACTTGGGGTTCTTGAAGTCAAGGTCATAGGTACCGTTCTTGTAGAATTCAGATGCGGCAACATCCATTCCAATTTCAATCTAAAAGAACAAATATGATACAATAAATAATAATTTATAAAAAAATACGTGCAGAAGTTCCATATGGGGTCGGATGGTTCCGCATGGTGTTGGACATAAAGAATTTCACCACCCCTTTTCTACCCGTGGGTGTCGTAAAAGGCGACTAAAGGACACACCAGAGAATGGGCAGCAGCATTCTCTGTGCACTTTAACAACATACTGCGATCGCCAACCCGCCTGCCAAGCGTGGCGATTACAGCAAACCCCCCCAAACCGAAATGGGGGAGGCCTATGTCCAGCAGTGGACGTCTTTCGGCTGATATGATGATGATGATGAGGTGCAGAAGTTGATTTTAAAAGCACTAGCCTTACGAAGACTATAAAGTCATCACATGCAAAGGCTATGTAAAAATAATGAGTCATACTCATTCAACAATACTATCTGCAATTTATCTATTCAAGCCTCAAGGTGAAAGAGAGGTCTTCAATACTAATAATAAAAACTAGTATCCTTATATTAACCTTGCCAGTGTAACCAGCCTGCTGGATGGCATCCTGAATGAGGAAGAGAGCATCCTTGTTGTTCTGGATATTGGGCGCGAAACCACCCTCATCACCAACGGCAGTGGAGTCCAAACCGAACTTCTCCTTGATGATCTTCTTCAAGTGGTGGTACACCTCGGAACCCATGCGCATCGCTTCACTGAATGAAGTAGCACCTAGACAAAAGAACAAAATGTTAATCCAATATTTCTTATAATATTCCGTGAATATGTAATGTTTGAATTGCTAGTTTGACCAGGAGGCATTTATTATTCAGCATACATTTTGTCTTCGCCAGGGAAGTAGGATAATAAAAAACAATTAAATAATAATTACCTGTCGGCAGGATCATGAACTCTTGCATAGCTAACTTGTTGCCAGCGTGGGAGCCACCGTTGATGACGTTGAAGGCAGGTACTGGCAGCACAATGTCAGCATTTCCAGCAAGGTCAGCCAAGTGCTTGTACAGAGGCACGCCCTTCTTAGCGGCTCCGGCCTTGGCAACGGCCAAAGACACGCCGAGGATGGCATTGGCACCCAACTTTGACTTGTTTTCAGTGCCATCCAAGTTCAGCATGAACTGGTCAATCTGTTAACAATCAGATGATTTTACTTTTAGTATGGTACAAAACATGGATAATGATATATTGGTAAGTATGTGTCATAGGAGTTAGGTATGAGATAAGAAGTTTTATCTAAATTTTGCATGCTCTGTTTACTTTATGTTTATGTTTCTGAGGTGTTTATTGTATCAATTACATTATCTCTAAGGTAAATGTCTATGTATGCAAACATGTAATATGGAGTATTCATATTTTAAATTTTTACTGATTATTAATATATTGGGTTATCAGAGGTTTATGATACTTTCTTTAACTATGTTGGTGTTGAGACAAATCACCCAATAAAATATTTTTATCAAATTTATTTAATACTAGCGGGAGCCTCACGGTTTCACCCGTGTAGTTCCCATCCCCATGGGAATACAGGGATAAAAAGTAGCCTATGTCACCCAGGGATAGTGTATCTTCCCAACGAATGTGAAAGAATTTTTGAAATCCGTCCAGCCGTTTCGGAGTCTATAAGGAACATATGTACATACTTTCTCTTTTATATATATAGAAGAATATGTTTCATCTATACTAATATAGAGGTAAAGTTTGTGAGGTTGCAGGGAGTCATTTCTGGATGTACTGAACCGATTTAGATGAAATTTGGCATGGAGGTAGTTTGAGACCATGGGAAGGACATAGGATAGTATTCCCTTGGGACGATAAAACACTTTAAACACGGGCGAAGCTGCAGGCAGAAACAAGTATAAAATAATAAATATGTTATGGGTGTGTTGTGGGTTATGCATTGGCCCAGTGTTTGCCTAACTAGTCAGTGACAAAAAAATAAAGTATAGTCAATCATATTATTTAAAATAATAATAAAAAAACAGAAAATAAGCTTCTAAGCACATTGTGTGAACTTGAACCGTTAGTCAGAATGATTTTAAAAATAATGTTACCCTTGTCACAAAATACCTCTTTCTGCTGTGTTACTTCAAGGTTCTGTTTCAGCAGTTCGGGAGCAATGCTCTCATTGATGTTCTTGATGGCAGTAAGGACACCCTTTCCATGGTATTCGCCCTTGACATTGTCTCTCAGCTCCAGAGCCTCGTGGACACCAGTTGAGGCTCCTGAGGGCACAGCCGCGCGGAATAGGCCCAACTCGGTTACCTATACCATACAAAAACACTTAATTACATACACATAGATTCAAAATTTATTAAGGATGTTAGCAATGCTGTAGGATGATATTCTAATAAGATTATTAAAAGGCAATTAATTTTTCTTATTAGGAATTGTTGAGTTGTTACCTACCCACAATATGGGTTTTGTAAATTTTACAAATAAGTCATAAATATTATTTATTAAGAGGAAGGAAACTAATGATATCCTAACACAAGGAAAAACAAGCTTGTAAAAATAATAATACGTACCAGATCAACCTCCACAGTGGGGTTACCACGGGAGTCAAAGATTTGACGAGCTTTGATGGACTTGATGGGCATCCTGAACATGAAACCAAAACAGTTTCTGATTAAAGTATAAATTATTGTCATCGCTTATTATGGAATTATCTTTTCATAATATAATACCGAGAGATCATTACCTACCTCATTATTTTTTCATGTCATAAAAACTCGAAAAGGTGGCAAGGTCAACTATAGGTTGAGTGGTATCGGTATTAAAATCAATGTAGTTAAGGAGAAATGATTATTTTAAATAATTGTATATGTTACTTAACTAAACTAATAATTAATTAGAATTTAACTAAAACAATTGACGTATGCACGAACGGATGCAAAAAGTTACATAAAATTGGCATTTTCGTAATTTTTTTACAGAAAACACTGGCATATGGCACATAACATCAAAAATAAGTACATTTATAAATATTTTATTATGAAAAAGATTACTTACTTGAATATAATTCCGTAAATTCAGCACACAAACGAGTCTATAAATGCACAAAATTTGCCGGATCCGCCGGAAAGTACCTACTGTAGAACCGATTTGTCCTTCACAAGGTGAAACTAGAGTTTACAAACCGGACTATTCCACAACATCAAAATTATAAGCCGTAGTTACACTTCCCCTTGTGTGTGTCATTAAAATGAAAATAATCCCGTCTGAAAGGTCGTCTGTGTACCTATATCTACAATATAAAGGGCAAAAAAAACAGCTGTTCTGGGTCTACTTAGCTGATCGTTATCACCGACTATGTTTGAACGGACGAGGACTTTTTTTTGAGTCATCATGTCGGTTTACCACCGATTAAAAATCAACAAAGTGAGAGATGGTGGATGAAAGGCCTTCGACACAGTCGGATCACCACCCAATTCAACCGTTGGTTGGCCAACTAAATTAATTTAATCAAGTAACCTCAGCACTAGACGTCTTCCTATAAAGACGACGGCGCCGGCGCCTGAGGCACTAAAAAAACTTGGCTTATAATATTTTCTCTGTTTTTACTATAAACAAAGACCCCTATTGAAATAAAAACATAAGTTTAGGGGTTTTAGGCAATATTAAAAATATGCACAAAGCATTTGTTCATGTATTTTAATGTAATAAAGGTTATGATTAGATTAGAAAGAATTATATTGCCTTCTAATAAAGACGTGGCGTGGAGGGCACGGAATCGATTGTCTTCTATAGAAGACCGTGGCGCTCAAAAGGTTAATCTTCCAACAGTTCCAACAATCTTGGTCGGGAGGCATGCGCTTGCGACTAAGGTCAACTTGAGGACGCTGGGTCAGCAACCATTCTTACCGACTCCCGACCGCCCGACCAAGGTGCCATTTGTTGCGTGAGTCAAACAATTGGCACGTTTGTTCTACACGGTTGTGTGATTTACACAAAGTTAGTCTTTTTATTAACGATTTTTTTATAGCCTTTCTAAATATTATATTCTAGTTTACTCTTACTTCACAAACTCGGCCATCATTCAATGTCGCAGTCTCTCATCATGGGATGTCCTCAGGGTTCGGTTATTGGTCCGCCTTTATGGAATTTAGGCTTTGATGATTTCCTTGCGATTCCGCTTCCAAGCGGCTTTTCATTAACCGATTACGCGGACGACGGTCTTCTGCTCATTCAATCAAGTACTCGAGAGTCGAGCTGGACTCGAGAATTTGGCTGACATTTGCCTACGATTAATCGATCGAAACCGCCTTGTGCCGTCGTAGGCCGACTCCACCCTCACCCTGTGCTGTTGCTAGGGGATCTCAACGCCAAGTCTTTGGCGTGGGGATCTCCGGTAACCGATGCTAGGGGTGAGGCGCTGGAGGAGTGGGCAGTAACCACCGGCCTGGTAATCTCAAATCCTGGTAAAACCGGGGCTCAGTTTACACGTGCGTGCGACAGCGGGGCGGGTCAGTAGTAGACGTCTCGTTCGCTAGCCCTGCTGTCGCGAGCCGTGTCCGCGACTGGCCTGTCACCGTGGAGGGTAAGCTGTTTGAGCGAAATATCGCTGCCCGCCTCATCAGCCACTTGTACAGAGAGGGGCCGGGCCAGGACGAAAGCCACTTCGGCTTTCGGCATGGGCGCTCCACCGTCCACGCGATATCACAGGTGAGAGTCCTGGCGGAGGAAGCGGTGTCCCGGGGTGGGGTGATGTTGGCGGTGTCCTTGGAGTTGTGTTTGGGTGGCACTGCGGTATCATCGAGTGCCTCCCTACATCCGCTGCATCGTCGGGACTTATTTGGCGGAAAGGTGTGTCACCTACGTGGTACGTGATGGCGTTAAAAACCAGCATCGCATGTAGTGCGGTGTTCCACAGGGCTTGGTGTTGGGCTCGCCCCTGTGGAACATCGGGTACGACTGGGTGCTGAAGGCCGAACTCCAACCGGGCGTAGACCTGACGTGTTACGCGGATGATACGCTGGTCACCGCCCGGGGGAGTTCGTACAGGGAAGTAGCGTTGCTGGCGACGGCTGTCCTCAACAAGTCGGAGGCCATCGTCTTTCATGGCCCCAGGCGGGCGCCGCCACCCGATGTGTACATCGTGGTCGGGGAGGCTCGAATCGCTGTCGAGTCTACCATGAAGTACCTAGGATTGGTGGTCGACAGCCAATGGGATTTTGGCCCCCGCTTCCGGCGGCTGGGGCGCTGTCAACGCTGCTTCCCTATCTGGGGGGCCCGAGCGACGCCTGTAGGCGGCTCTACGTGAGGATCGTGCGATCGATGGCCCTGTATGAGGCTCCGATCTGGACGACTGACCTGACGGCCAGCAGCATCGCTGTTCTGCGGAAGCCGCAGAGAGCGATGGCCGTCAGCGTCATCAGGAGGTATCGCACGATATCCTACGAGGCGGCTTGTGTACTGGCTGAATCCCCGCCCTGGGACCTGGAGGCGAAGGTACTCGCGTCACTGTGTCGGTGGAACGAGGAAGCGCGGGCGCGAGGCGAAGTGACGATGCAGCGACATATGGAGTTGCGTCAGTCTCAGCTCCGCAAGGTCCTGGTAGCGGAATGGCGGGACAGGCTTTTACGCCCTACCTCGCCGGCCTCGTCACCATCGAGGCGGTCCGGCCGATGCTCGAGCGCTGGCTCGGGCGAGGCATGGCTCCCTGTCGTTTCGGATGACGCAGGTGCTCACGGGGCATGGTTGCTTTGGGAAGTACCTGTGTCGCATAAACAGGGAGACGGACGCTCGGTATCAAAACTGCGTCGACTATTGAGGTAATTTATCTTTGCATGCACCTAAGAGCTATACCCACTCCAACTCCCTGATATTTTGCAAGGCTCGGACAAATGGACACGAGTGATAGAAAACAGTGCCCCCGTTTGGACCCTTAAAATGACTCAAGTTGTATCAATCACGAAACTGTGTAGAACAATCGTGCCAATTGGTTGACTCAACCAAGGGCACCTTGTTCGAATGGTTGTTCCGACTGTATAGAAGGCCTTTGAGTTTGATTTGAGTTATTGACGTCAATCATCAATGTAATGGCCATGCCGCACAGAGAAAGTTATATCCATGCCATGCTAATGGGTTTGACTACTCTATAATTATATATTTATAGACATACTCAGCCCACAATTTATATATAGAGAAGATAAGATTTCTTTCTATTTTTTTTTGCTGTCGTATTTAAATTATTAATCAATCAAAATTACCCACACACAACGAAGAGCTATGTATAACAAAATCTTTTCTAAATACATGTAGTTAGTGTTCACAGTCTCACAGTAAATAAATCTTGTAAATAATACCAACTATTATAATTATGTCGGTAGTTTACGATTTTCAAAATAGACTCGTGTTACATGACAGTTTATAATTTTTACAGTTGACAGACAATGTGAAATTTCTATTGACATTGACATTACTGAATGACTGACAGGCAGAGATTGAGCTTAGTCCTTGTTTACGTTTTGTATTTTCGTAGTTAATTCTTGTATTTACTCATTAGAAACGTAATATATATTTCTTTCTGCTTCAAAGATGAGTGACACCGAATCTAAGTCGGAAAAGAAACCCATAGTTATAAAAAATGCCACTGATTTACAAAGGCTAAAATTAGAAAAACTGATGAAAAATCCAGTGAGTGTAAATTTCTAAACTTCCTATTATATCAGATGCTGATCCAAGAATCATATTATTCATTTATTATCAGGATAAGCCAGTGGTGATCCCAGAACCGCCGAGATCTAAATCATTAGCTGCGCCACCTGACTTCGTCCGCAATGTGATGGGTTCGAGTGCTGGTGCCGGATCGGGAGAATTTCACGTGTACCGTCATCTCAGGCGAAAAGAATACGCGAGACAGAAGTTCATCCAAGAGAAAAGTGAAAAGGTTAATTGTAGCCAATTCTTCTTCTTTTCGTGTCGATAAACTCAAATTTTGTCTCAACTATTCCCAAATTTTGTCTGACCAGTATGTAGCCACCTGGACCGCTCTGTCATATGCCAGGTGCAGGTGGCTGGGCACGAAGGGCAGACAAGGAGGTGGGGCATATCCTGCGACGGGGCCCCAAACTTGCAGTGTTTGAGATGGGTCTATGAGACACCATTTGACCAGATTTTTGCTGCAGCGACCAACCTGTACCCGCAATTGGTTTAGGGATTTCCAGATTGATTGTAGCCAATTGATTATGCGAGATTCAACTTGTGCAGCTTTCTCATATTTCTTTGTGAAATTGGGTTAATGTGTTTTATCTAATTATTAACAATTTTTGCTGCAATTTTATTTCTTTTTTAAGAACTACCATATCTTATTTTGCAATTATTTCAGGAAAAACTTGACGATGATTATCATAACAGGATAGAACAAAATCGCCAAGCAGCTGCTGAGAAGACAGCAAAGAAACGAGCCAAGAGGCTAAAGAAAAAGAAAAATGCTAAATTGAAAGAAAAGAAGCCAAAAACAGAAAATAAGCAGAACACATCATCACAGTCAGATTCCAGCAGTGAAGATGAAGACACAGAAGATAAGGCGAAAATTAATGAAACTTCTGCAGTTACAGAGAAGAGTTCATAATCCAAGAATTATTTTAATACTATTGATAAATAAAATACTTTCAAATGTTATATAGCTTTTAATTTTTCTTAAACATACAACATCATTCTGTTAAAGGCCCAAGACTTAGCAACTTAATTTTTTATATAGACACTAATACATTAAAATCATTTAAGTAAATAATTATAAAATCAATAATACATTAAAGAGAATACAATTAAGACAAAACGGAAAAGATTGTTTACATTGTTTCTGAATAGTCGTCATAATTAATTTTACTATCGAAGAAGTAAGGTGGCAGAGGTGGTAGTGTCACAGAAAAGCTGTCATGTTCTGGTATAGCCATGCGCTTCCAGGATGCGGTGTGGTACAGTGTGTCCCTTGCTTCATCTGTACACCACGGAATTACACTTAATCTGCAATAACAAGGATTAATTTAGAAAAATATTGGACCAGTTAATTGAACCCATGCCTAGTTTAATTTGCAGATAGTTTATTATAAACAAATATTATTTAATTACTAGGCTTTAATTTGATCAATTAACTAAAATGGTACACATACATAATGCTGTTTATTTATTTAACAGGGAGAGAACAGCATGCCTGCATGCTTGAACATGTGTTTAGTATAAATTTCAATTTGCCATATCTTACCCAAACATTACCAACGTGAACAAAAGTAAAACAATCGCTACAATAAGAAACCACACGGAAAAATCAGTCATTTTCGCGATGTTTTTTATAAAGTCACGTAGCGACGATTCTTATATAAATTATATGACAGATTTTTATGAGTGGTAGGTAGTCAGTTAATTATACAGATACCTACTTTTATTGTTTTTTCGTGTAAGAACTTCATACTTACAGATATGAGGGCAGAGTTCCTTTATTTGAAATGCGATTAATTAGCTATTCGAGGCTTTGCTAGTGTTCTTGACTCTTGTGTGATGATTAGTAATATCGTATACTTACTTAGTACGACGAATTTGTCGATAACAATTACAACACATTCTCAAATGTGGGTAGGTGTGCTATAGGTGCTACTCTGCTTATCTCTTCGTGGAATACAGGCGTCATGTTATATTTTTGTATAACCGATTAAAATAAATCTGCAATCGAATACTGAGTTCTGCATGTCGAGTGACGCGCCATTAAGTTATAAAAAAAAAAATTGTTGCTATAATTTACTTACTAATATTCTGGTACAAAGGTACAAACTTCGAAATACTAAAATGTTCTATCTGTTTTGAAGACGCGCACGTGCACTTTTATAAATTCAATAATAATCAAATCGTTTCTGTAAAGTCATCACTATTAATTTTACTTTTAAAGAAGTAGGGTGGTGCTAGTGGTGGTATCGTCTCTGTAAAGCTGTCACGATCTGGAATGGCCAAGCAAGGTGTAGAATTATATATATTATAAGGCCCACAGTGGCAGAAATGCTGCCTTGGCCGCCCTAGGCCGTGTAGTACCAGCCGCTCCATTCTCAGGTCCCATTATACAGGTTGAAATTTTCAAGTGGGCGTTGATGGCTAAATCCGAAACTGAGGAATAACGAAAATCACTCAAAAGAGTCACGAGCCCGATTTTGATGAAAACTAAAACTGCATCATTAAATACTTGGTAAATCAATATTCCTAGCCAGGTATCGAATCAGTTGATTTTGAAAAAAAAAACACGCTGTATTATATTACGCCATCGTATATTGTCGCTCATAAAGATACAATTGTGGGAAGTAAATTTCGCTTAAATGCGTTTATTCACCAATTGTTAGCAACCATTTTGTTAGACTAACAATTGTTTGAGATATGAGCCTATAGTCTTCTGGTTTTGGATATCCAAAACCAGAAGGCTATAGTCTTCTGGTTTTGGATATCCAAAACCAGAAGACTATAGGCTCATATCTTCTAGTGTCGTTGTAAAACTCATGAAAACGGTTTTCAACGAGATTGGGGAGGAGTAAGGTATCTAGGGGACCACAATAGATCCCAATGGATCGAAGTGTCCGAGATATTTCTCGGCCCCTCCATAAGATAAGATAACAATTGTTTAATAAACGCGTTTGACCGAAATTTGAAACCATTGGTTAGCATATTTAACCATTGTTTTTTTTTTTTTAACCAGAATAAAATTATCAATTATTAATAAGTACAACTGACTATTCCTAATCTTATGACTAATAACAAAACAAACTTACATACAAAAGGGAGAGGGAAAAGGGCTCATAGCGCATCAAAAAATTCTTCCACATCGATGTCAATGGGAAACGTGCCCAGAACGCTGGCAGAATTGCCACGTTGAATGGCAATGCTTATTCTCTGGCTGAAGAAAAGGCCAGCCCTCTGGTCACGCGAACAGTCGACTTACCGTTTACTTATGTCTCCAAACACTCGATGAGCACTCGGACCCCATGGACCTAATGTCTCAATCCCAAACGGCTCAAACATATAACTGCCAATAAGGTTGTTATATTTGCGCCGTTTGAGTTTTTCTGCACCAGCAGCAGCTGCCCCAGCACAGCCCGCCGTGCTAAGAAGAATGGGATGGCGCAAGGGTATCGACACATGTTGCATCCCACACCAAAGGCCTACCCAACTTCCAAGGCATTATGGTCATCCCATCCGGTCTCTTCCCATCGTCGCGTGCCAAGCCATTGGGTTCAAAAACAGCTGGCACCCCGGCGGTGACAAGAGCTCGACGTATTATGTCATTAATGCTGGCGTGCCGTGCTATCCGACCAGCGCTCCTACTGCAGGATAGGCCATGGTGTCCGAGGCGGTCGACTGCTTCACCACATTGACAGCGATGTGGAGCTCCGCTGGGAGTACCTAGTCGCAGACATGTAGCGATCCGGAAGGTAGTGTCACTCAACATTTTGCCTATGTTGGGTGACGGTAAAGCCTGTAGCCAGAGGCCCGACTCCCACTCACCCACAGCCAGTAGGCGAGCACGCTCAGCAGTATTGGTGGACGTATTTATGAGTTTATTCCGTACCAATCTGCAGAGCGGCTCATCCCACTGTCTTTGGGAAGATGGGTTTTCGGGCAACGCCGTATTCGGGCAAGCCACTTTCCAGGCGCACACTGCGTCGGTCGAGCACGGCACTTCACAGTTAACCAGCGACAGGGATAAAATTTTAGTGGTTAACGTTTCAGTGCTGTGGACCGAAGACAGGAACGCCGGTAGGCTTATACTAGAAATTTTGCGGATGCCGAGCCCGCCGAAGCGAATGGGTAGCGTGGCTTGCGTCCAGGCTCGGTCATCCAAGGCCACATTTAAGATAGATGTCAGAGTGCGTTGAATAATTTCGTCAATTTTTTCCAGGAGAAGTGGCTGCTTCCATAAAGGGGAAGAGCGGAGAAAATACATAAAATTTGGTCCAAAACAGCAATACCTAATGAGAGTAAAAGCCGAATGATGGTTAATTTGGGAGAGTCTATCCGAAATATCAATAAAATGGTTAATTTTGCCATCGATGAATGAAGAAAAACTGTCTTCCAAAATTGGGGAACCTAGGAGGTGCAGTGAACTTTTATCTAAAATTTTGATCTCTGGGGCTATTGCATAAAATTTCTGTAGGGTCGGTTGTCTGTCGGTACTGTCACAAAAAAAAATTCAAATTTGGAGTGGTTGAGTTCTAGGCCGATGGATTGGAACTGCTCTTTCAGGAATTGAAAATCTTCTAAAACGGTGTCTATGTCACCTCCTAGTGTTCCATCATCCAAATACCATACGTTAAATTTCGAATTTAGTTTTTGAATGATCGGATGAATAGCCAGACTGAAAATGACTGGCCCATTGATTGAATTAACTACGGATCAAAAAACTGTCTTAGGCTTAAACTGAATAGTATGCGCGAGAGACACTTCCAAAGTGGTTAAATGTGTTTTTCCCCCCCTGTAACTTCGAAAGATAAAACTAAAAAAAAAATATTATGTATATTACCATGTAAACTTTCACCGAAAATTGGTTTGAATGAGATCTAGTAAGTAGTTTTTTTTAATAAGTCACAAATCGTAAACTGCAATTTACCAAGTACGGAACCCTTCGTGCGCGAGTCCGACTCACACTTGGCCGGTTTTTTTTCTTCATTTTTTATTTTTATTTTCGAAGAAATCTAATTTACAGGTACCTACAGTGAACACTTACCTATGTAGTTAGGTAGATGCGTTATTATATGATTACCGAACAGTCAAGTGAGCACCCAGTCAGGGGGGTGTCACTCCGCAGTTTAGGTACGATCGGCCGGCGGTACCCTCTAGAGGGAATAACGCGTTAGGTTGCCGCTTACCACTCGGCTCGCACGTTAGCCACGTTATTAATTCTATGATTTATGCAGCAAAGAACAATGACTTCTAAACGTACTTCTAAGGCCTTTAAAAGACATTGTTATGTTTACGGGTGTTTAAATAAAGCAAAGAACAATGAATCGATATTAATATTTTTTAAAGTACCGAAAGATTTTGAAAGATAAGCTATTTTGTTGTACCTATTTAAATCATAACATAAATACTCTAACTATCGATAGTAGGTGCATAATGAGTACGAGTTTTGTATAAAAATTTAAGCATTTTGGTGTTCCTAAAAGAATGAATAGGTGTGTGAAATACTAATAATTAGGTACCTACCTACTTAGATATTTTTGATTTTCGTGTTGTTCACAAATATAATTTGATTTATTTTTTTATTGAATAGTTACCGTTTTGTTAACATAAAATTAAACGCTTTAGATTCAGTTTAAAATAAATTATAATTGCCTAAGTAAGTACCTACTTAGCCTAAGAATTTACCAATAGCCTGAGTAAGTGTACGCACTTGTTAACGTTTGTATATAAAACTAGGTACTTACTTTTACCTAACGAACAAACAAACAATATTTCCTAAGAGTTCTTCAAGCCAACTTTAAATAAACTAACAAAAAATATCACTAAAGAGTAAACAAAGAGGTAGGTACCTATACTCAATTTGAAATAACATTAGACGTCTTTACAAACTCGTTTTACAGTGCGTTCAACAGATTTTGTGTTCTATCTCGTACACTGGATAATATAAAAAGCACAAATTTGTTACCAAAAGCAACTGTTTACTACAGCTTCCATTTGTCGTATCACCAACGCAATAGAAGTCAAAATCAATTGACCGGGCTGTAAAATGGGCTTATTTAAATGTCTAATGTTATAGTAAATGAAGTTTAGGTAACCTAGTTTTCATTTGTTAAGTACCTAACAAAATGACGGTCTATAATATTCATTGTCTATCTACCTACTTGACCATTGGCATCAAACATGAGAAAGATTACGCGGTCAAGTAGGTAGATAGTGGATGTAAGCGAAAGCGGCAAGTCGACAACCCTTACGAGCAGAGTCAAACCGCGCCAGACAGCGACGGAGATACGCGTTAGAAGAGAGCGGCAACGTTTAGGTGAATATCACGTTACGCACTGAGCGCTTATGCGAGCTGAAATGCACTTTGTTGCTTACTAGCAGGAGTCTCTATTTCAATGAATTATTGCATGTAGTGAGTCTTCTGTACTTGTACTATTATTTTTTCTGTGACGGGAGCACCAGCAACACGTTATACTTACCCAAACAACAGTAATGAAGGTCGTGAAGAAAATTTTAGTAGACATTTCGATGAATTTCTTTACTTCGAATAGCCTATATTTTTATATCGGGCAATAATGTTGTAGCTGTGGGCCATCTTGCTTGGGAAATTATTAGTTCACCTTACAAATTGCCGCCCCCTTAAGGATTATTTCCGGGATAAAACTATCCTATGTTCTTATATAAAATTTCATCTAAATCAGTACATCAGTTTAGGCGTGAAAAAGTGACAGACAGACAGACAAGAGCTACTTTCGCATTTATACTATTAGTATGGATAATGGTTGTGAATCAATTATTTTTAATGTGTTGACACACCCATTCTTCACCAACTTCAAAGAAATCTCAATGTTAGTTATCAAATATTAATAATAGGATTTAAATACATTTATTTCGTAGTTTCTATGTTTACGATATTATTTTGACTCTAACCCGCATATTACGAGTGTGGTAAAGGTATATCAGGTAACATACATTTAAAAAATAACATTCAGCATACATTAGTTCTCACAATTTTATTAGAATTGAAACGAATACAGATAAATGTTAATTAAATCTATGGATTAATAGCTAGTTTTATTGGACCGAAGCCATAACGCTATCCTCATTCTTCTTAAGTATGACAAATCCTTCCATGACGGGTGACAGGGGGATGTACTCGTCGGTGGCCAGTTCAGCGCGCTCGCCGAACGATAGGAGTACGGGCGTCGTGTGCGTGTGCGAGCCAGCGATTGTCTTGGGTGTTCCTGCCTTGCCGATGACGTCGACAGCCTGAAAAATTATTGTAAATTGTAACGGCTTTTGAACAAACTTTTCAAGGTGGCCTGAATGACTTTTGACGTGATTGCATATTCTTGCACTTAAAATTGCTGTATCAGTTTTCTAAGACCCGATTTTTTAATAGGCTGATAAATTTTAACTGAGGGATAAAAATTGCGGTTTGACAGCTTTTGTATAAAATGTCAAACGGCCATTGATGTATTAAAAAGGGGAAGATACGTTACGCGCTAACATCGCGATCAAAAAACCTGGGCTCGGCGCACCAGTTATCGGCAACCTACAGTTACCGATAGGCAAGGACAGAGATAGGAGACGGCGCTGTAGTGCGAGCGAAATCACCTGAGTGCCCGCTACGGGCATTCACTTAGTCTAGTAGGACCAAGCGCTGTGTTCAGTACCGTATCTTCCCCTTTTTAATACATCAATGCAAACGGCCATTTTTAATACTCAATCAAAAGTTATCAGATTATTGAAAAATCGGCCTTAAGTCAACTAAGCTAAGTTGATTACTGCGACATCAAAAAAGGTGGGTTACGATTAAGGTCCGACCGCACTACGCGTTAGCGGAGCGACGCGACGCGACACAACCAAATATACTTTGTATGAAATAATTACGCGACACGACAATTTATCTCATACAATTTCAGATAAAATATATTTAATAGTGTCGCGTCGCGTCGCTCCGCTGACGCGTAGTTATGCCTAGTGCGGTTTGACCTTTAAGAGTTATTAAACACACGGAATTTAAAATAAGAAAGACAACGCATAGTTAACAGGTTCACAGTCCCATGACGCACATATAGCATTTGTTTTAACTATTGTTTTTGCCATGTAGACAATGAACCTGTTATAGGTGTACCGTTTACCTACACAATCGTTCATCTACAATTAAAGTAGTTAACTATTTCATTTACTTTATAGGTAATATATCGAGGTTCTTACCTGTCCAACGCGAACGCTGACGTTTAAGGGCTGCAGGTTCTCGTCGAGGGTCACGAGCCAACGGGGCTGCATCGCCGTCGCCAGCACGTACAACAAGTAGTGAGACTTACCGAGGATTACTGTAAAATAAAGCTAGTTATAAACACACAGTCAAGTTTTTGTTAAGAACTTGTTACGAGAGCATAGAAAGACAAGATTTGACCAGATATCAGGCATTCATAATGGTTTTTGCAAATTCCGATTTCGGGTATGGATGGTAAGAGGGTATAGTTGTCGGCACGTAACTTGGCAAGAGTCGTTAGATGCGCACAAGTTGCTTTTTAAGTCTCTGGTTATCAAGCGGGGCGCGGGGAACGGTTAGCACCGTTCCGAGCGCGCGATTGTTTGGTCATATGACACAAGGATCGACTGACCAATCGCGTCGCGTCCATGTTCCGATCGCTATATATTGGTCAGTTCAAACACTATGCGCGAACTTACCCCCACTATTCCACAACCTTTCCAAGTTACGTGCCAGGGACTATAAGCCAGGAAGGATATATTACGCCTAGCTGCCTAATTATCTTGCTATGCTGCTTGCATTGATGGAACAATGAACAAAAGTTAAAACTACTGTTTACCTCTACATACGTATGTGACGTTATCTTATACTTAAGATCGATGAAACAATAAGCAAAAGTTATATCAACCACACCTTCTCCACATATTTATTATGTGGTGTTATCTTAAGAAAGCAGTCTTCAAATCTTTAAGTATAAAATAAGTATTAAGAAAAAATATTTTTATTTTAAAACAAGCTTTTTGGAAAAAGGTAATATCACTTGTCAATATACATCTAGGATAGGATAGGATAGATGGACCCATTGTCCGCACTTAGACTTGCATTTGGTCCGTTGTACGTGCAGGCCTCATCTCTGTGAGAGGGAATGGGCCGTAATCCAACACGCGGGCCCAGTGCATGTTGGTGGATGTCACATGTCTTCGAATTTTTGGTTCTAAGAACATGCCGGTTTCCTCACGATGTTTGCAGTCACCGTTTTGAGAGCAGTGGTGATGTAATAATCGCCTGCCTGGGTTCGAACCCACTACCTACAACTTGTAAGTCGCGGCCGTTGCCACTGGGCCACCACTGCTCTATTGAGTCAATATACATCTATTGAGTCCAAATACGATGGTGCTATCTTGTCCGGTTAAGGAATTGCTCTATAGTACTTTATTGATTAAATGTTTCCATATTATATGGGTCAGGTCCAAATTTTTGCCGGATATAGACACAGTGGTATCCAACTCATAAGTGACAAAATAACTTTAACGACTTTACACGCCTTAAAATAATTTTGGATATTTGCTAATAATAATTATCTTTCTAAATTGTAAACAATCTTCTCATTAAACAACTAAACTTGAAGCTTAATTTCTTCAAATAAAATATAATAACAAGCTCGGTGTCTTTTTACGCTATGTAAAATACGCATGTCCTTGCTTGACTACCTAAGCATCTGGTTTTGGTCAGCCAGTTCGCGAATATGTATCCTCCGACTGCACAGCATGATTTTCTTCTTGTTTACGTCTTTTTAGTTCACCTTTTAAACAGTCGGGTATTTTGATTTTTTTAAATTTACTTTTTTTTACGCTATGTAAAATACGCATGTCCTTGCTTGACACTACCTAAGAATATTTTTGCCGCTGTCTTTTTTTAATTTGTGAATTGTTGCAACTTGTAGGTTATGTCGTGAATAATTTTCATTCCATTGTGCGATTTATTTTCGAATTTGATATTCCAGTGTGACACATTGTGATTGCCGTTGTGCAATTACGTCAAAAACTTTGTCCTGATCCATAAAAGTATGCCAACTTTCAGCTTAATCACGTACTAGGAAATGGTAAAAAAATAGGCCAAGTGCGAGTCTGACTCGCGCACTGAGGGTTCCGTATAAACAGCTACATTCATTACAATAAATAAGTAACATTACTAACGTTCATAAACAATGAAAGCACCGAACATTGTCCTAACGAAGGGACAACTTAACTTTGCCTTTCGAAAAGTGTTGTTTACCTCATACATCAATATATACAAAATGTTTACTTTTGCAAGTACGGTTTATAAGTTGGTCGATTATTACTTGTGAACTTGTAAATCCAACTTAGCTATGATAGTTTTCCTTTTAATTTCTTTATATATACTACTGCCGTCAATTTTTTAACATATCCAAAAGCAAACATTTAGCTTGCAGGGGGTTAGAGTCAAGTGCCCCCTGCACTTGACTCTAACAAAAATTATCAATTTAAAGCTTAATTTAATGCAAACAGTCCCTGAATCGAAAAATAGTTTACACAGACCCGTAATATTTTTGAATGTCCTATCCCCACACCATGGGATAGACGAGGAAAAAACATCACCTGTAAAGGAGGTACCAATTTTTTTAAAAATTATTTTATGTTACCGCTTTGTCGGCGTGATTAATATGTATAATCATGCCAAATTATAGCTTTATAGTACTAAGAGTCTCTGAGCTAAGTTACGGACGGACGGACAAACGGAGATAGTGAAACTTTGTTGACTACGGAACCCTAAAAATGGATTACTATTTGCTGGACAGACATACGAAAGCAAGGTAGCAGACCATCGACCACATAGCCACTAGACGCCTAATGCTTGATCTAATACATCAAAACAATTCTGTCAACTAGCTGAGGTATGAGGCACGGGGGTACTGCGCTCTGATTGGTCCCTTACCAAGGTCATACGCCTCATTAAGGTTGGGACAGGTTAAAAAAAAACCAGCAAGTTATCGATATTTTTATAAACAGTATTTGTAGTTACTTTTTAGGGTTCCGTACCCAAAGGGTAAAAACGGGACCCTATTACTGAGACTTCGCTGTCCGTCTGTCTGTCTGTCTGTCTGTCTGTCTGTCACCAGGCTGTATCTAATGAACCGTGATAGTTAGACAGTTGAAATTTTCACAGATGATGTATTCCTGTTGCCACTATAACAACAAATACTAAAAACAGTATAAAATTAATATTTAAGAGGGCTCCCATACAACAAACGTGATATTTTTGCCGTTTTTTGCTCGATATTAATAACGGCAACAGGTAGACGCTTGAAATATTCACAGAATATTTAGTTGTATATTCTCTAATTATTAAATTAAAAATAATAATTAATAAATTAAAATAAAATAAATTAAAGGGGGCTCCCATACAACAAACGTGATTTTTTTGCAGTGTTTTGCGATAATGGTACGGAACCCTTCGTGTGCGAGTCCGACTCGCACTTGGCCGGTTTTTTTTTTATTAATATTACCTTTTTTATTATTAATTATTCGGCGTTTTAATATTTTAGTAATAAAATAAAATGTAAAAACTATAAAAAGAAATATCAAATTTCTTAAGGAAACATACTTTTTTCGGTTGTTGGTTCTTAAATATCATCATCATCTGCCTAGCCTTTTTCCCAATTATTGTTGGGGTCGGCTTCCAGTCTTACCGGATTCAGCTGAGTACCAGTGTTTTACATGGAGCGACTGCCTATCTGACCTCTATAACCCAGTAACTGGGTAACACGATACCCCTTGGTAAGACTGGTGTCAGATCTCAGGCTTCTGACTACCCGTAACGACTGTCAAAGATCTTCAAATGACAGCCGGGACCAACGGCTTAACGTGCTTTCCGAGGCACGGTGGAAACTCGGTATGTTGAAATGGTCACCCATCCACGGACCGACCTCGTCAAGCGTTGCTTAACCTTGAAGATCGACCCGTGCGGCTGCTATTATTTAGCCACGAGCTCCTCGACGACGAGGTTCTTAAATATAGTAATATTAAATATTAGTAAAAAACGTAATCAAAACATTGTTTCACAATTAATAAACTTTTTAATTTAATGTCTTTATTTGTAAGGTTTCTAGTTCTATCGATAACAGATTTGGTCATAGGATATGGTGCATCACTAGTTCTATTTACGAAATTATAGAGGAGAAGAGATAGCGAAAAAATCACTTTAAAAAGAAAGAGACGCAAATATGCGGTGGGCGTTTTCACCTACAAACTTAACCAGTATAATATGAACTCCGACAAATAATATCAGTTAATAAATCTAATTATGTTTATGTAACTATTAACTTATCAATGAAAAATGTTATGGCATTATTCCGGAAACTCGAAGTCTGACTGTTGTTACCATACCAACGTATTGTTCAAGAGGCCATTATAATATTTATTTCATCATTTTTTTGTTGATGGACGCGGAATTGTTTACGGTTTACAGAAGTGGTCGCTACTAATTCAAATTTGTCGAGTGGCGACCTGTATTATCTGTATATGATCTTTTAGTCATATGCGTTGACAGATATCGCTCGCCTGATATTAGGCGTCTGGGGGCTGTGTGGTCGCTGTAGCAGACATATGTAATAAGTTAATAAGTTGTGTACTTACTATTCTTACAATCCAGGAAAGCGGTCATCACGACCAGCAGGCCGGCCAGCGCGGGCTGGTTGATGAGGCGGCGGTCGGCGTGCGTGGGGCTCAGCGTCACCGTGCCCTTGCCGGCGTGGCACAGGCCCTGCGCCAGCCGCACCATGAACAGGTGCACCGGCGACTTGCCGTGGTACAGCGCCAGCGCGCGCAGCATGGTGGCCAGCCTGCCGAGTGTGTACAATACTAATGTAAAACAAATAACGGTACCTAGGTACTTATAAGAATACGAAAAGGAACTGTAATATTACCTTGCGTTGTTAGTACCAGCGCCGACGAGACCCATTGCGAAGATAGCGTTGTAGGCGACGTCATTATCAGAGTCGTGGGAGTACTTGTTGAGTACGTCGATAACGGCCAGCTGTGGGTTGGAGATGGAGCACAGCGCGATGGCTAGCGGGACCGCCCGCCGCACTGCCGGCTCGCCGTAGCGACCCTGCGAGGAGACGGACATTTAGAACGAGTAATCGTGACGTCCAACCCGCACTGGGCCCGCGTGGTGGATTACGGTTCAATCCCTCTCACAGAGAGGAGGCCTGTAGCCCAACAGTGGGAACATTAAAAGGCTGATGATGACGAATCGTGACGTCACACTCAACATCTTTAATTTATAGGTGCGAGTGCCTCGGTCGCACGTCGCGGTCCCAGGGGGTTTGTTCGTGGATGAGCCCTTGACAGGTATCACACACAAACTCTCCTCGATTTTAGACGTAAAAATCAGTTATATTGTTATAAATTATTATGTCACATTGCAATGGAAAGCCAAGTTATCGAATTACTATTGGAGGAAGAAAAATACTATGTTATATATTATAGAATAAAGATTGGCTATCAACGAATTATATATAATTAAAGGCCAAAAAAGATCGGTTTCAACATGGGTGTCAATTAATAAATGGTTCAAAAAAAAGATGGGATAAGATTCCACCGGTAGGCAAAGTAATAAAATATTGACTTTATTTTTTATTATTATTGACAAATCTAAAAAAGGTCACGTTTTATTGGTTAGCAAATCAAAATTGCACACTTTATAGTAGCGCACGTTGATGTCTTTCGTGAAAATCCCTTTCACTCATAAGGAATTATTATATTGCTATCTTTTTCCCACGGAAGTAAAAATGTCGAAAAGTATCGATGATCGATATTTAATTAGGAAAATAAAATAAAATTGTCAAAATTGATTATTTAAAAATTAGCAATATAGTTTATTTTTACTTTGAACTAATTGTACTCTACTCATAACAAGAGTTCAGTGTGGCCCTGTTTACATAGGATTACAATTTAATTAAATCACTTTTGGCCATAATCAAAATCTTTTCTCGATCGATGTTTTTCCTTTATTATTATGAAAATAATTATAAAATCGCCGCCTAAGAAATTTTACATAAAATACCATTCTGTTTGAAAAATATCGATATTTTTATCGACTTTAATGCGCATGTCCCATCACTACGACCTTGAATAGCCAATCACGGCGCAACCCGTGCTCCGCCAAATTTGGTGAACTCGGAATCAAATAAAACAGTAGGCAAGTAGGTATTTACTGGGAGGTAATCTGTGCTTCCATACAAAGCCTAAGGACAAGAAGTAGTGCCGCGCCCGCGCGTCTCTTCGGTCGCGCTTTGAACCGCACCTTTAGGCCGTTTGTACACGAGGCACCGCACGACACGATCTGCAACACGATTATTAACACACGACACACTGCAGACGGTCTGTCGTCCGTTCGTTTGTTCTCTAGACACGATTCTGCAACGACACTGCAGTGCACTTGTATTGTTTTATAAGCGCGCGAGTGACGAACCACTTGTGAGCCGTGCGGTGCGGTGTATCATGTCGTCAACAAGCTCATACTTGTATTGTACAGCCGCTAAATCGTAGCAGCAAAAAAGTCGCAACGACAGTAGTGTATTATTGGGGGTTCTGCATCACTTGCTCTCGCTTCGCTCGAGCGCGTTATGCAGAACGCCCCAATAATACACTACTACTATGGTCTGCCTCAAATTTGCAATACGGGCTGAATATTTTTATTTCATTCAACGGTGCGATGTCGAACATTGGAATAAATAATAGCGCGTTATGCAGAATGCCTCAATCAACGGTGCGATGTGTACTAAAAATTTATAAACAACCATATCAAGTTCGACTCGTTTGATCAACTTATGTCCCTATATTTTATATTACTTGACGAAAGTGTGATGCTTTTAAAGTAGTTAGGTAAAACAATGTAGAGTGCATCAATTAGTAGTTCAAGAATTTACTTGCATTTTATCTATTTTATTCTTTGGTCTAGCGATTTTAATTTTGCAATTGTTGAGCATGAGGAACCCAGTTTGATTTCCAAGGTCCAGTGTTATTTTATTTTCTATAACGTAATTCTTAATAGCGAGTAGTTTGGATCTGCACCCGATAAATTCCAGCAGGTTCATTAGGCACATGGGAACCGACGTTACACTTTATGCTATTAAAAAATAATAGATATCAGCAGACTATTAGCACAAAGCCAAGAATAAAACGATACGATCCTAAGATTTCTTTCGTTGACAGACATACATTTTACAGACAGCCAGACCCGGAGCTAGTTGTAGATCATACAAATATTTGCTGTGTGGGAATTGAACCCACGACACGTAGGGCAGAAGTCAATCTAACCACTGCACCAATCGTACCTCCTTACCATTAAGTAAGTACCTAAAGAATGTTTTGAGCCAGGCTCATACTTGCTCATTTTTCAGAGTATTATTATTATTAAATTAAATAATGGTAAAAATAAAACATGAAAACAAAATCCAGACCGGAACAAATACTTATTTGTTCCGTGCGGGAATCGAACCCGCGACACTTGGGACATTTAGTAGCAGCACGTTTATAAACTAATATTTACATTGTGATGCAGCGAGACGAGCTCTTAAGCAATGCGCCATACGTGTCGTCGAAAAATGTGACAAAATACTGGATCGCTTTGAAGATTGGGAGATTTACGATAATCCTTGAATGTAAAATGCCATACATTTTCCTAAATGTAATGTCTAGGCTTAACTTATTTTGGTAAGTGTTTACAAAACCTCTTGCTACCATTTTAATGTGAGACTTCATAGACCGATATTGAATGGTCAAGGTACATGCAACTTCCTTTTTAGATTTTCGTCTCAGATTGCTGCGACAGAGTGTCGCCACCGCCCCAAAAATGGAATTGTAGGCTGTGTGCATAGTGTCTAATAAAGAACAAATGATTATAGACCTTATTTAAGGAGTGATGAAAATATAATTTACAAGTCAAATATTAGTGAAACATTAAAACAATAGTTGCAAATATTAATATAATCGCTACCTTACGTAAAAGTGTTATAAATAAGTCCCTTCAATGACGCATCCATCAATCATAATCAGTTATTTGTGAATTGTTGGTGTTCTTGTGTTGGTGACGAGTTCCATCATCTTCAGTGATTAAGTGTGCAAATTTATATCTTCCACAACAAGTATGTACGTATCACATTATTTTTTTGTATAACTTACTGCACTTGCAATTTAGTGATGGTAAATGCAATAATCGAAAGTTAAGTCTAGGGTTCGATTCCCAATTTTAAGTATTGTTTATTTACGGGTTTAAACTTACTAGTAACTCAGTGATGATGTAGACTACAAGTATAACTGCTGAACGTAAAATCTTTGGCTCGACTCCAAGGTATAAATATTTAATGTGTTAATTGTTTTTATTTCTTACGTTCCCTGTAGCCCATTCAACATCAGTGTCACCGTCGAATGCAAAGTTTTGGGTTCGATTCCAGATCTAATTAAAATTTATTATTGAGTTATTTTGTTTGCTTCTCGTGCAGTGGTTTAATAACCGTTACTACCATTTCACAACATGAAGTATTGACGCTGAGTTCTAGAACCAAATAACGACTTATTCAATTTTCTAAGTATTCAAGGATCGATTTCCAGATAGAGAAAATTGTTATAGAGAGTGTTCTATTACTCTGTCTATCCTTTTAGGAATCGTTCATTTGTATAACTTCTTATATACTATTTCTTTTTATTTTAGGTCGACATTTGTGAATCCATTTGAATCCGATGTAGAGTCGCATCCCAACGAGCCCTCTACATCGTTTAAACCAAAAAGAAATACAAAGCCGAAAATAAAAGTGGCTAAAGGCAAAGGCAAATCGAAGAAAGTAGCTGCGGCCTCAACTCCACCTGTAAAAGAATTATTTGGCAGTGAGTCTGATTCCGAAACCGATACTTCACCAAAGAGGCCTAAGAAAATCAAGCGGATTTGTGTGGCTGATTCCTCGGTGAGTAAAAAAAATATATATTTCATCAAACATGTGTTTAAGATTTATAATTACCTATAGGATTTCAATCTGACGGCTTGTTCCCACTGCTGGGACACAGGCCTCTCCGTGAGAGGGAGTGGGCCCGGGTGGCGGATACATGGGCCCTGTGCACATATCTTAAAATGTTTGGTTCTAGGACATGCCGGTTTCCTCACGATGTTTCCCTTCACCGTTTTGAGAGCAGTGGTGACGAAATAATTTACTCAAAGTAAATCGCTAGCCTGGGTTCGAACCCACAACCTACAATTTGTAAGTCACGGTCGTTACCACTGGGTCACCACTGCTCTCCTCTGCTCCTCTCAAATATGTTTATCTAATGCTATTTTATAACAATGTTTACAGGAGGAAGAGGGAGATCTTGAACCGGTGAGGGCAGCTGCACTGCGATCGTCCCTGTCCAGAAGAACAGCTTCTGGAAACTCCTATCAGCAGGACCTAACACGGAGCGGTGATTATTATATCGAGCTCCGTATTTATAACCATAGGGACGCTGAAAAATTCGGAAAGGACCGATGGAAGCAAGCGCTCCTCACGTATAGGGCCTCTGTATACTCCGATTCAGCGACTTGGCGCGCCACTAATAATCTTGTATCTGCAGCGAAAGCAGAATTTAAGGGCGTGCAGCCTGTTCTGTATCCAAATAATATTATTTGATGGAATAAAATAATATTATTGTGATACCTATTTTACTCATATACTCTTCTTTATACTTATATTAAAACATTACTTATTAAACGAATGTAATCCACAATATTATTTACATTAGGTATTAAATTGTGATTTATTTACAGGAAGCTCAAATATATGAAACATTAAAAATCTAAATACTCGACACTAAGAATACTCGATACTATTTCAATAATAATATTCGATTTGTAATTTGTTTGTAACTTTCATCCACTTTAAAATATCATATTTAGAATACTCGATACTGACTTATACTAAAACATTACTTATTAAACAAATGTAATCCATATAATATACTTATTAATATTATTTTCATTATATTATTAATTGTGATTTATTTACAGGAAGCTCAAATATATGAAATATTAAAAATCTAAATACTCGATACTAAAAATACTCGATACCAAGAAAACTCGATACTTAGAATACTCGATACTAAGAAAACTCGATACTAAGAATACTCGATACTAAGAAAACTCGATACTAAGTATACTCGATACTAAGAATACTCGATCTGAGAAAAATTCAACAATGAGAAAACTCGATACTATTTTAATAATAATATTCGATTTGTAATTTGTTTTACATTTAAACTTTCATCCACTTTAAAATTCATACAAAAAATACTCGATACTAAAAATACTCGATACCAAGAAAACTCGATACTAAGAATACTCGATACTAAGAATACTCGATACTAAGAAAACTCGATACTAAGAAACAGAATACTCGATATTAAAAATACTCGATTCTGAGAAATCTCAACATTGAGAATACTCGATATTATTTTAATTATAATATTCGATTTGTAATTTGTTTTACATTTAAACTTTATCCACTTTAAATTTCGTTTTTTAATAATAATTTACAGGAAATTAATATCCGAAATCCAGAATATTTAAATACTTTAAGATAGTTTTTGCAATTACAATTATCTAAATATGTTTTTCTGTGAAGTCTGTAACGTTTCAGTTCCGAAATATTCTGCACACAAAAAAACTAATGTACACAAATCGAATTGCTTATTACAGACACGTTTTGATAATGTTCATATAATAGCAACAGCTTTTAGAAATCGGATAATCAGTTATAGAGTGAATCCTAGAATGGTTAACGTTTCACTTGAATTATTTTTAACACAAATTTCTGAAACGATTTGTTACCTTATCAAAGACCAGATGAAAAAACATAAATCGGTAAAAGTTAATTTTGAACTATTTGTTTGGTATATATTACCAAAAAATTATGAAAAATCTTTAAAGTCATTTAACACAAAGTATAATGTAGTCGTGCAAAACACAGATATTTTGTCCTTATATAAATCATTTTGTGGTAAACTTATTTGTAAATGTTCCGAATTTGAACTGTCTGAGTCAGGTTGGACAATTGAGTCTATCAGTCATTTAGAAATTAATATCGTAAAATATAATCCTTTGCGAGGTGGTTCTTATTTACCATTGCCTAAACGTATTGTCAATACTAAATCATGCCTAAACATAAAAAATGAAGACCAACATTGTTTTCTTTGGTGTATTGTAGCTGATATGTTTCCGGCAAAGACCAATCCAAACAGAACTTCTTCATATCCACATTATTCCGAATTATTTAATATTTCTGACATGAGTTTTCCCCCTAGTTTCAATGACATTAAGCGCTTTGAAATAAACAATTCTAATATCAGTATCAATATATACGGTTTAGATAATAATGTTACAGTTACAGGTCCCTTATATAAAACAAAATCACGTCGTTTATACCATGTCAATTTGCTTTACATTAGCAACAATAGAAAGAGTCATTTCTGTTTAATTAAAAGCTTTGAAAAACTTGTACACAAGCAATTGACCCAACATAAAAGTAAAATATATTTATGTGATGAATGTTTTATTTACTTTCACACTGAAGAGAAATTGAATTGTCACGAATGTGCCGGAATACAAACCATATTACCTGAGAAGGGTACTGAAATAAGTTTCATAAATTATGAAAGAACTCAAAGAGTACCAATAGTGATTTATGGTGATTTTGAAAGTTTATTGCGTGAATATTCTGACAAACATAAATCAACACATGTAGAAAATATTCAAGTTCATGAGGCTACGTGTTTTGCTTACTATATTTGTTGTAATTCAAATCCCGAATTAAATGATTTCGTATCTTACCGAGGGCCAGATTGTTCTAAGAAATTTGTCAAATCTTTGACTAATGATGTAAAACGATTATATAAAGTATTATTAGAGAGTGAAAATATGATACCGCTTACTGAGGATGAACATAGATGTTTTATCAACAGCACTGAGTGCCATATTTGTAAAAATAAGTTTTCGTGTAATGATAATATTGTTAAGGACCATGATCACTTTACTGGAAAATATAGAGGACCTGCGCATGATATATGCAATTTAAATGCAAAGCAATGCACTTTTATACCCATAGTGTTTCATAACTTATCCGGTTATGACAGTCATTTATTTATTAATGAACTTTCAAAGATAAACGGTCGAATTCATCTCATACCGAGAACTAAAGAGAAATATATTTCATTTACAAAATTCATAACCATCAATGCAACAAATGTTGTAAAATTGAAATTTATTGACTCATATAATTTTTTAAGCTCAAGTATGGACAAATTGGTTAAGACTATGAACCCTGAAGATTTCAAACATTTAAAATCTTTTTTTAATAATAATACTTTATTTGATATTGTTCGAAGAAAAGGCATTTATTGTTACGATTACATAGATTCCTGGGAACGATATGATGAGAATAAATTACCAGAACCATCAAAATTTTTCAACAAACTTACATCTGAATCTATATCTGATAAAGACTATGAGCATGCCTTAAATGTTTGGAAAACTTTTGATATAAAAAATTTGGGTGAATATACCGATTTGTATCTTAAATGTGACGTTTTACTTCTGTGCGATGTTTTTGAAAAATTTAGGAAAATGAGTTTAAATAATTATGGTCTGGATCCTTGCTATTACGTTTCATCACCATCCTTAAGTTGGGATGCTATGTTATTGTATACTAAAATCAAGTTAGATCTAATCTCTGACTTAGAAATATATCAAATGATAGAAAAGGGTATAAGAGGAGGACTTGCTCAATGTTCACTCAGATATGCTAAGGCAAATAATGAATATCTTACCGACTATAATAGTGAAGAACCTGATAGTTTTCTAATTTATCTTGATTGTGTTAATTTATATGGATATGCTATGATGCAAAAGCTTCCAGTAGGAGGATTTAGGTTTCTCCTTCAGAAGGAAATATTAAATTTTGATGTTATGAGCTTATCATCTGATTCTGATATTGGATTTATATTAGAAGTAGATCTTCATTACCCTGACTACTTGCATGATAACCATTCCGATTTACCATTTGCGCCCGAAAAATTTGTTCCGTTCTGTAGTCGAAATGCTAAACTTATTGCTAATCTTTTCAATAAACATAGATATGTTATTCATTATATTCATTTAAAAGAATGCTTAAATAATGGTTTACAACTGTTAAAAATATATAGAATATTAGCATTTCACCAAAGTAAATTCTTAGAATCATATATTTCTTTAAATACTGGGCTGAGGCAAAATGCAACTTCTGATTTTGAAAGAGATTTTTTTAAAAAACAAAATAATTCTATATTTGGAAAAACCATAGAGAATAAAAGAAAACAAGTTGATGTTAAGCTCGTAAATATATGGAGAGACAAATCTAATCGAACTAAAAAGTTTTACGGGGCTGAAAAATATGTTAGCGCACCTAATTTCAATAACTTTTCTGTTATTTCAGAATCTCTTGTAACAATTCAAATGAACCAAACAAAAATAGTTTTAGATCGTCCAATCTATATCGGATTTAGTATTTTAGAAATTGCAAAATGTCACTTATATAAATTCCACTATTCGGTCATGAAAAGAATTTACGAAAATAAATTAAAGCTTTGCTATACAGACACTGACAGTCTGCTATATTTAATACAGACAAAGGATTTTTACGAAGACTTAAAAGCACATTTAAAATATTTTGATACTAGCAACTTTGAAAAAGATAATGTATTTAATATACCAATGGTTAATGCTAAAACACCTGGTTACTTCAAAGATGAGATGGGTGGTGAAATTATATCAGAATTTGTAGGTTTGGGAGCAAAATTATACTGTATAGATTCTAAAATTTCCACTTTAAAGAAAGCTAAAGGTGTTAAGAAATGTGTTACAAAAAAGCTGAATATAGAAAAATATAAAAAGGTTTTACTGAACAATGAAATACTCAGAGATGATATGTGTATTATTAGATCTAAGAATCATAGAATTTTTACTCAAAAGATAAATAAAGTAATTTTGTCAAACAGCGATGATAAACGACAAATAATGGCTGATAAGATAACAACCTTACCATGGGGTCATCATAAAACAATATTTTAAATGAAAACAAATTATTGATTTTTTCGAATATTATTTATTGCATGTATTTGAGCATCTTGTATTAATAATACCTAACTTGAATTGTTAGTTTGTAGTTTAAGTACTAATAATTATATATTTTAATATAATATGTGAAATAAATAAATTATGTAATCTTACAGCAGTTGTTTGATTTATTCATACTGTCTTATTATACAGGTATAACATGAACCCGATTAATTTAAACATTTCTTTTTGATTTAACAATAATACATTCAAATAATAATTAAATTCACTTTTACAATAATAACAATAACAAACATTACACATTAGATTTGCTTAACTTTTGTACTATTTTACTAACTAAATGATCAGTTTTGTCAACAATATCGTCATAATCACTTGTCACTAAATACTGCACATTCACACTCGCATTATCAGTTTCAGTGTCTATTTCTTCCATATCACGGCCTTCCAAATCAAAAACCATAATTTTTATTAACTGGCGAACACGTCCTTGCTCCTTACGCATGATAAAAGAAGAGTTTTTAAAAGATTTACTTTTTTTCTTCTTGAATCTTCGTTCCTCTATTTTTTTCTTTCGACTCTCCTCACATGTTTTAGCTGCTACTTCCGCATACCAGCTCTCCCCATCTTGAGCATAGTAAAACGGATTGGTGACAGGGTCTGAGTCTTCTATCGCATTCTGAAAGAATACTAAGAATATTATAACTAAACAGCATGAACTATGGATTTAATGTTTGATTTAAGATAATCTTATTAGTTACATACCGCTAAATTTTGCGGGGCGGTCATATCTACAACGGGGCTGTACGATGGTGAGTGTGACATAATTCTGTAAAAAAAAAGGGATGCATTACATACTTATTATTATTAGTTTAAATAATTAATTAATTAAATTAAAAAAAAACCTTACCTTGAAAATATAAAATCGTTAACAAAACGACCTCCTTATGCATAGAACACCAGCTGTGAAGTGATCGCTTATTTTTATAACACGTGCAAAAATTATTTGATTTGCGATGAGTAATATGGATCATTACGTAGCTCTTAAATATACATACCTATCTTGTAAGATGAGACTAGAACCATTCCTGTTGGGACAAGTCTAAAGATAGCCCCAAATAAAGTATATATGTTTATGTTAGTTAATAATTAAATTAATTGACAAGATGAAGTTGATCAAACAACCCATATCACTTAACGTTAAAAATATAAATCTTGGTGAGTCTCCTAAAGAGATTAGACATAGCGCTTTGTTGCCAAATACGATTCGTTGTATAATTTGCGGCCCCTCAAATTGTGGTAAAACAAACGTTGTGATCAGTTTGTTACTGCATGAAAATGGGCTCAAATTTCAAAACCTTTACCTTTACTCGAAGACTAATTTTCAACCAAAATATTGTTTTTTACGGGAAGTATTAAAAAGAGTGCCTCAGATAAAATTTCATGAGTTCAATGACGATAAAGATGTCATATCTCCGAGTGAAGCTTTACCAAATTCTGTATTTATATTTGATGATGTTGTATGTGAAAATCAAACAAATATCCGCAATTATTTCTGTATGGGTAGACATAAGCTAATTGATTGCTTTTATTTATCGCAAACCTACTCAAAAATCCCGAAACAGTTGTTACGCGATAATGCTAACTTTCTTATAATATTTAAACAAGATGATGTGAACTTAAAGCACATCTATGAAGAACATGTCAACTCTGATGTACCGTGGAATCAGTTCAAAGATATTTGTAAAAGTGTTTGGAGTAACCCTTACAACTTTCTTCTTATTAACAAAGACTCATCATTAAATAATGGAAGGTACAGACAGAATTTTGATTTTTTTTTTAAATTTGAATGAAAGCAAATACATGTACATATAAATGAATTGTATACAAAAAACATTGCTAGTGTTATTCCTTTCTTAGTTGAATACAGTTGTGGTTACATAATATGGAGAAAAATATTAAAATGGAATTAATGAAGTCTGTTGACTCCATAAAAAATAAAATAAAACATATGAAAAATCAGGAACATGCAATGAACTTGTCACTTGATAAAATGCTAAAACCGGTGACAGATCCTCTTCAGACTTTAGTTAATTCTAATAAATCTGCAGAAAAAAATAATAAAAATGAAAATACAACTCTAAAAAATTCCGAAGGAATCGAATCCGATGAAAATAATGCTAGTTCATCTATAAAGTTCAATGACTATTACGATCCAAAAATAAAATCTACCCAATTAGTCGAACAAAATGCTAAAAAGGAATCGATTGATAATTTAGAAATTTCATTAGAAGGTGATGACATCTTTGGTATTTATGATGGTATTAGTATACCGTTTGGAATCAGAAGTGAAAACAATACTTTATTCATGGGTAATTCAACAGTATCATTTTCTAAAGTTGATAGTTTGAATAACGAAAGTACCATTTTAATTAAAATCGGTGACAAAGCTTACAATTTAACTGCTGGTCTAAAAGAACTTTTACTCCGAAGAAAACCTGATTTAAAGTTAATATCGAGCGAAGATAAACTTGTCTATAAGGATATGTTACATTATACAAATGCACATAAAAGAGATTTTAATCCTAAAGGTCAAATAAGAGGTGACAAAGGTATAAAATATTGTAAAATAATCAAACACCTATTTTCCGAATCGTCAAACGATGATAAACTTGTTCACACTAAATTTGGAGGAAACTTGCCAAAGTTAAAGAAGTACAAAAACAACACCGACTTGATATATTGGGATGATCCCAATGAATTGGTTGAGAGATTAAAATTATTAGTAGCTTCGAGAGATGCTGGCAATACCAATCATGATAATGAAATTTTATCGATAGTTGAAGAATTAAAAGAAGCTGACATAATTCAATAATAAATAGTGGAGATACTATGGTTTTTATTCAGTATCAATGGTGGGTTCAAGACAAATGTTGATATACTGAATTAAAGATATGAGTAAAGCCGACGTAGTAAACGAAATTCATAAAAATGCAAGGGTAAACTTTCCGCGAAGACATGTTATTATGAAAGATATAGATGATTTATGGCAAGCGGACTTAATTGATATGCAATCAATTTCTAAAGACAATAAAAATTTTCGATTTATTCTTGCTGTTATTGACACATTTTCAAAATATGCATGGATCTTTCCTTTGAAAAGTAAGACCAAAGATGTTGTATGCAATTCTTTCAAGATTTTATTGGAAAAAGGGCGTATGCCTAAAAATCTGCAAACTGATAATGGGGCAGAGTTTTATAATGATAAATTTAAAAAACTTGTGAGATCTTATCATATTAATCATTATTCAACCTTCTCAACAAAAAAAGCTTCAATTGTTGAGCGATTCATCAGAACATTGAAGTCTAAACTTTATAAAGAATTTAGTCTAAAAGGAAGCTATAACTGGATCGATAATACTCTTAATAAAGTTATTTATGAATACAATCACACCTATCATCGCACAATTGATGAAATTCCCGCAAACGTGGACAATAATAATAAACAACGCATATTACAAAGATATTTCAGGCTGGTAAAAACCGATAGCATAAAAAGCAAGTTTAAAGAGGGTGATTATGTACGCATTAGTAAGTATAAGGGGACATTTGAAAAAGGATATACTCCCAACTGGTCGACAGAAATATTTAAAATTCGAAAAATTCAAAAAACAACCCCTATCACCTATTTAATTGAAGATGCAATCAGGGGCCAGCCCATTCTAGGTGCATTTTATGTACAAGAGCTTCAAAAGACAAAAAATCCTCATGTATATTTGGTTGAAAAAGTTCTTAGAAGGAAAGGAAACAGGGTTTTGGTAAAATGGTTAGGCTTGCCTTCTTCTGAAAACAGTTGGATTGATAAATCGAATATTTATTAAGTGTTCAGTCCAAATGTTTCAGTCTTATGATGGGTATTGAAGAGAGTAGTCTTCTCAATTGGATTATAAATCATTTACCATTTGAGTTACATTTACCGGGATACAATTATTGCGGGCCTGGCACTAAATTAATTAAAAGGCTTACGCGTGGAGATAAAGGTGTTAATAAATTAGACGAATATTGCAAACAACACGACATTGCCTATCACAAGTCTTCAAACCTAAAGGATCGCCACAAGGCAGATTTAGTTTTGTTAAATATGGCTAAAGAGCGAGCACTTGCCTCAGATGCGACTGTAGGAGAAAAACTGTCAGCACGCTTAGTAAGCAGCGCTATGGCAACAAAAATCAAAACTGGTTTTGGCCTAAAAAAAGAAAGCAAAAAGTGTTCTCCCAAAATTAAACCTGAAAAAGCATTAAAAAACAAATTTAAAAATGTTATTAGAAAAACGAAAAGACATATCAAAAAATTAAAACCGAAATGCAAGAAAGTGGCAATAGAATTAGCTATGGCTGCTGCCAGAAAATTAGCTGATGATTCATCCGTTAAACTTCCTCGTATTATTCCTATACCAAAAACTGGTGGAGTATTGCCTTTGATTCCGATTTTTGCGGGCTTATCTGCGGTGGGAGCTTTAGCAGGCGGTGCAGCTGGTATTGCTAAAACCATAAATGAATTCAAGATGGCAAAAAAATTATTCATAGAATCGAGGAGACACAATGAAAAAATGGAAGCTCTCTGCATCGGAAAAGGACTACACCTTAAACCATATAAAGGTGGACTCGGAATTTTTGTATCGAAAGAAAAAAACTAAGATATCGGCTACCCAATCGAGCCTTGAGTAATTTAGACATTTTGAAGTATGGGAATAATATTCCCTATTTCAGAGGCGTCTTTATGAGAGATAAGCTCCCTAAACACCCTTTTAAAAAAGAATGCGGTGTTATAAATTTAGATAGCTCTAAAAATCTTGGTTCTCATTGGGTAGCCTATGCAAAATACAATGATTATATTGAATATTTTGATAGTTATGGAAATCTTAAGCCTCCAAAGGAATTTATAAAATACTTGGGATCCAAAGTTCATTATAATTATGATAATATTCAGCGTGATCACCCTTATAATTGTGGACATCTTTGTTTAAACTTTTTGAACAATTTTTGGTGTAGTGGAAGAATAAAATAAACAGGATCTGCCGAAAGAAGTCAGTATAGAAGCATGTCTACTACGGTTACCATCTCTGGACATAAATCGGAATTGGTTTCATACTTTCAACCACCGCTGCATTTGTCAGATCAATATGAGTGCGGTTTGATATACTTTTCAGTATTACAATCAACACCAAATAACCCCATTATTAACAGAGGTCTGTCTGTAATCAAAATCGAATGTGATCTTGTTCACAGTTCGTATTGCAACGGATTACCAACTCATTTTATTCACGAATTCGTGTCTGATACTACTCCAGGCCATCAGTGTGTTGAAATACCGCAAAATGTTATTTACTTTCCAGTAAACAAAAATATAATTTCATCAATATCGGTTAAGATTGTAGATCAATTTGGCCACTGTGTTAACTTTGGAGAGAAACAAATTCAGTTACGACTTCATTTAAGAAAAACAAAATGATAGTATATTATAAAAACACTCAAGCGAATGAAAAACGTCTTAGTTCTTCTGCGATTGCTAAGGTGCAAAGACGCAAGAAAAAAGTTAAGAAATTGACTAAAGTAAATAAAGATTTTCTTAAAGCTCTAGGATTTAAAATATGAATATACTACAGATTGCTGAATTACCGCACTTTGACACTTCGATCGAAAGTTATGAAGTCCATTCATACAATCCCTACAATAGCAGCTTTAGAGAAAACGATGAAATCAGAATTCCCCTCCACCAGCAAGACATATACGTGCTACCATCAGCCAGTTCAATTTACATCGAAGGACAGGCGAAGTTCTTCGGTAAAGATGGGAATCCAATCAAGAAAAATGTTACGTTCACTAACAACCCTGTTATGTTTTTGTTTCAAGACATTAGATACGAAATGAATGGTATTGAAATAGACCGCATAAAAAATTCTGGAATAACGTCAACAATAAAATCATACATCTCATTAAATGAAGCAGAAAATAAAGTTGCTGCCCTATGGGGTTGGTGTTTAGAGGGATTTCAAAGTGATGGGCATTTTAGTGCTGTGATACCACTAAATAAAGTTTTAGGGTTTGCAGAGGATTACAATAAAATAGTGATAAATTGTAAACATGAACTTATACTGAACAGAAGTAACACTAATTTAAATAGCATTATCCTTACTGATGATATTGCTAATTTTCAAATAGATGTGCAAAGAGTTCAGTGGAGGGTGCCACACATAAAAGTATCAGACCGAGAACGACTGTCACTTTTAAAACATTTAGAAAAAGATAAACCTATTCAGATGGCGTATAGAAATTGGGATTTATATGAGTATCCATTACTACCTAAAACAACAAAGCATTCTTGGTCTATTAAAACTGCTTCACAATTAGAAAAACCCAGATATGTAATTTTTTGTTTACAAACTAATCGAAAAAATAATAAAACTAAAGATAGTTCAGTATTCGATCATTGTGAAGTAACAAACGTTACGCTCTTTTTGAATTCACAATATTATCCTTATGAACCTTTAGGTTTAAAGTTTTCTGAGAACAAATATAGTATATTATACGAAATGTTTGTGAAATTTCGTCAGTCGTATTACAACTATCCAGTAGACCCGTTGCTTGACCTAAAGGAATTCAAAGAAAAAGCCCCTCTCTTTATCTTAGACTGTTCAAGACAAAACGATAGCCTGAAAACTGGTCCAGTGGACGTGAGGTTGGAAATTGAATGTTCTACAGCAATACCAGATAAGACGACTGCATATTGTTTGATTATAAACGATCGACTTGTAGAATACAAACCTCTCAGCAACATCGTGCGCAGGTTATCATGATTGCTATTGTGGATATTCAAGGCTTTAAAACAGAAACAAATGAATTTATAATAAAAGAAATCGCCATATTGTATAATAAAACATTACAAATATTTTTAATTAAGCCACCATTTCCATTTTCAAAATTAACGAAGCAAGAAAAAAAACAAGTAAGTTGGATTGAACGTAACAGAAAGATACGCTGGCGTGAAGGATTTGTTCCCTATTCTAATTATCAGAATTTGGTTATAGATATTTTAAGAGATAAATGTATCTACGTTAAGGGTTTAGAAAAAGTGTTGTGGTTAAAGCATATTTTAGGAAATAGTCATTGTAATATATTCAATTTAGAAGATAAAGGATGTTCAAGTTTGATAAGCTTATACGATCAATATAAATATTCTCAAGATTTATATAACTGTATTTATCATGACTCTGTATGTGCTTTAAAAAATGTATTGTGTTTAAATAAGTGGTGTGTTGACAATAAAATTCTAAAATAAATATTTTATTGTTTTTATTTCTGTAGTTAGGTGAAATGCATCTTAGTTTTCTTCCCCTTCCTCCTACTTCTGTCCAGTCTTTATATGTTGCTGACAAAAGCTGGACCATACCATTATACATTTGTACCTAATTGAATTAGAAAGTCAATAAAACATGTCTCAAAATGAATACAAGCCTCGATATGACATGTATAACACATTTAAAATGCGTGAATTTTCATTTAATTATTACTGGGGGACACTTAATAAAAAGAAAAGATTAGTGATGGAAATGGCTGACGCAGGATTCTTTTATTATGGAAATAGTATAAATGATATTGCAGCATGTTTCTCATGTGGAGGTGTTATTGAAGATTGGGAGATTTATGATGATCCTTGGACGCAACATGCCATACATTTTCCTAAATGTTTTTATTTAAACGCTGTGAAGGGCACAAACTATATTACAAAAAAGTGTTTGGAATACTTACCCTATTAAAGTGTATATGTATAGGATGTCACATTGCACTTAAAAATGAGTCAATTTATGGGTATATATTACATAGGCGTCGTGCATCACAGCAATTTAACTTTGAATATTACAGTGCAAAGGTTCAATATTAAATTTATTTCTTAAATAAATAATTACATTTATTGATGTTATTTATAATGTTTCACTCAGTGAAATCTAATTTAGATGGCATTCGTAAAATGATTTTCAAGAATGCTAGGGGTGAGATAATACATATTCAAGATATGCACCCTAAAAAAAAAATATCGGACGTAGGTGAATTAAAACACCAGGATAATGTTAAAACACAAACAGAAGATTTATTTTACCAGAAGTTGGAAGATCCAGAGAAATCTAAATTGAAAAATACTAAGTATCTTATACTCAAAAGCGAGTCTGGTGAGCTTCTTCGCACATTCGTTAATGTTATCAACAAACAGGTTGATAATGAAAAATCGATTGCGAGTTCGTCAAAGACTAGTGGGAGTAGTATATCGACAGCAACAGCAGATTTATTTCATCAGGAGAGTGATACAGCCCGTGCGTTAGTTTTACCTGCATTAGAAGATATTGATTGCTACCAGATACTGCCAGGGAATGAAATTTGTTTCACATAAATTGTGTCAAAATTTGAGGCAGACCATAGTAGTAGTGTATTATTGGGGCGTTCTGCATAACGCGCTCGAGCGAAGCGAGAGCAAGTGATGCAGAACCCCCAATAATACACTACTAACGACATAGCGGCATCGACGATATAGCCGTAAAACTGTTTGTAAATCGTGTCGCGTGTGGTGCGGTATCGTGCAATGAACAAACAGTCCATACAAATATAGAGCTCTGAATCGTGATCACATTTTGTCGTGTCGTGTCTCGCGTTGTGAACAAACGGCCTTAAGGTCATTCCTAGATGCATAACTGAAATGATTTTTTTCCTCCTGTCCTGTAGCAACACTATTTGATGACATAAACCGGTATGCTATGGGAATATTTCCCCGGATGAGCTGTTTTACTAGACTCCTCATTCTTAGGCCCACTTGCAGGTAAAACTTAACTCGGTGTTAGTTGTTAACAACACTAGGCTACATTGACAATATTGTATGATAAACTCTCAATTTATCCTCGTGTTAGCTAGCTAACACTTGTAAACTTTACTGAACTCACCAGCTGGCCGAATATCCTGGTGCACATCTCGGCGCCGGTCTCCTCGGCTAGCGCGATGACGGCGACGCCCAGTGTAGCGACCGCTTGTACGGACGACAGCTCCTTATTAGCCTCCTTCTCCTTTTCTTTCTCCTTGTTCTTGCTGTCCTTGGACGATTTGCCTGAAGAAATAGATGAAATTAGAATGTGGCACGATATAGTAAGTAAACTGGACCAGTCTAGGCAGTCAAAACTTCTTCATATTCATATTCTTTACTGTACACAAAATAAACATATTAAAATACAAAAGGAAAACTTATGTACAAAGGCAAATGGGTTATGTTCTTCTCTGAGAGAGATACATATCATACTTTTTTCATAAGATTCTGCCAATCATAAGACTTAGCTTGAAGACTAAAACGTAAAGAAAAACTGGCCAAGTGCGAGTCGGACTGGCGCACGAAGGGTTCCGTACCATTATTGCAAAAAACGGCAAAAAAATCATTTTTGTTTGTTGTATGGGAGCCCCACTTAAATATTTATTTCATTCTGTTTTTAGTATTTGGTGTTATAGCGGCAACAGGAATACATCATCTGTGAAAATTTGAACTGCCTAGCTATCACGGTTCATGAGATACAGCCTGGTTACAGACAGACGGATCGCGGAGTCTTAGTAATAGGGTCCCGTTTTTACCCTTTGGGTACGGAACCCTAAAAATTGTTGATAAACAAACACAAAAAACTCTTTTATATGTTGTAGTTTACCTTTTGAGCTCTTATCATCCTTTGAACTGCCAGCAGTGCTACTTGATGAGCTGGACGCAGTGCTTTCCTTGGCGTCTTTCTTGTCTTGTTTCTTGAATGCCGTGTCTTCGGTTGACTGTTGTTCATTCTGAAACATGGATCACGAATGTTAGTATCTCTTCACAAGGAACTGAGTTGCCTATGTTGCAAAATACTAAAAATAAATTTTAAAATTCAATTTAAAGTTTTCAGTTTTTTTAATCTGTTTTATAACACCATGAAATATGAAATAGTAGCCGCCATGTTATTACGTCATACGGCTGTGTAAACTAAAAACTGTCAACTGATCGGCGTATCGGCGCATTTGTTTACACAGCCAACTGAAGTCTTGACCACAGAGTAATACAGGGCATCCACTGCTTCCAGCGTTTTAGTCAAACTACGCGCGAATATAGAAAATGTCAAAGGAGAATGCCCATGGACAGTACTTTAAAAAAAATAATTGTATCACAATCATTTCTGGACAATAAATTAAACAAAAATATTTCAAGTATTTTGACTTCTTTTCTAAAAGATTCTCAAGATTTAGATTTTCTTTTCTAATGGGGTTCATTTTCTTGAATTAATAAGTATTTAACTTCCGTTTCATAGCTCAAACACATTCCGCCATTTATGTTAGGGTTGAGGCATGTTGACATGATCTGACATCGATTAATCGAAGAATCGTTTTTTTTTATGATCTACCTGAAACACTGAATCGATCCAAGGATCTCCTGTACCGAACCGATTCACCTCTATAATGTTAAGAACTAATTGATTTTGAAATTGGTTAGATTTACTAGATTAATGCAAACCAAGATAACAAATGAATCATGTTTTTAGAAATCGATTATATTACCAATTTGGTAACATGCCTATAACTGTCAGTCATTTCATTTGACAGTGACAGTAGTCGCATTTTCATTTGATTTATTTGTATGTTGTGTTGCGTCAAGTTTCGGTTTTCGTTCTCCCGTTACGAAATACTTATCTTATCAATACAACACCGCCGTGTGTTTGTGAAAATAATGCTTAATAAGACAGGACTATATATTTGTGATTTCCGACATGGCTACGGCTCGAAGTTGGTTTCTCAAATGTTCTTTGATGTTGGCGCCATAATTATATGCGCAGACAAAATATTTTGCCGCATTTTTGCATTTTAATTCCTGATAATATATTGATCATATTACGGGTTTGGATCTACACCGGTAAGAATAATATTGTATGTCTAACCAGCACTTAAACAGATGTCTAACGATTGCAAATCTTAAATATGCTGGCATAGAGTCCATATTGCTGTGAATCTACTACAACCTAGAAAGGAACATAATTTGTTCAATATCTCTTAACTCCCGCCATGAAAATTGACTAAAGTTGGTACGTGTAATTAATTAAGGTAACATAATCTAATAAAGGTGTTTTTATCATTACACGCAAATGTTTCGGTCAGTACATTTCTCCATACAAAATGGGCATTCTCCTTTAAATGTATTTTTATGGCACTTCAATTGAATAAAAATTTTGAGTTTTTTACTGTGTTACATTATAACCAAAGAATTTAATTGAGACGCTTTTCAAAAATGGGTGTAATATCCTACTTGGTATTTTGATTAGGCTAATTATCCTGCGTCATAAGCAAATGTTATTACTAAAGTTCAAAGTGTCTATGTGTGGTAAACGAATAATTAAAGTACCCAGACGTAAATATGACAAATCCAGCTTGGAAAAGAGATGACGGAAACGACGTTCTACAAAGCCAAACTTTTTTCAGAAACTGATGCTCCGTTTTCGAAGTTTTTGGTCATAGATATAGAGCAATGGACTATGTCTATGGGATATGCTATAAATGACGGTCCCTCACATCAGTCTCATAATGCTTGGAGCAGATGTGCAGCATCTGTTGCACGACGAGCACGTCGCCGGTGCCCGCGTACGCGCACATGGACAGCGTGGTCTGGCACAGCGACTGCTGCGGCTCCGGTAATACTTCTAAGGCAGCCATTGTAGCTTCCGTGCGCTCCTTGCAACCTGCACGTAAGGAAATGGAAATTAAAATGGGGTACCTATTAATAAATAAAACCATATGCCTTGCTGCGGTCTTATTAACTTAGGGAATGCAGACATAATGTTATGTAAAATAATATATCACGGAAATTTAACGCGATGATTTCGATTATTTATTTACCTATTTCACTTACTATCACAGGTAATATTTAGTTTAGTGGTTTATAAAAACTTAAGTGTACGAAGGTAGGTACTTTACTTACCTAGATATGTCTATCTGTTTAGTTTAGAATAGATAAGCAAACAGCCATTGTAAAATAGTTTTCTAATCGATTGCTACATATCTATAGGTAGGTAAGTAATTCAAATGCAAATGCGAGTATACCTATGGTAGATAACAATTATAAGTATACCTTTCTGTGCTTCAAAATGGATATAATATATTTGAAGAAGATGGATTTACGCAAAGCTATTACACCGGAAACTATTTATTATTATAATTGATGCAATTGTTCACAAAACAAACGAGATATGGACCTACATAGACATGTAGCATACCTAGACCAAACGGTATATTAATTTTATTATTACCAGTGGTGTCTCATCCCATACAAAGAAACCGTGCCGACGTACTGTACTGATTATTTCTTATACATCGATCGCGTTCGCTTCCGTTCCACGGATATAGATGGTGATCTATCTATCGACGTGGAACGGAACCGAACGCGATCAATTTACAAAAAATAATCGGTTTATTCAGATGAAAAACGCTAGTTACTTCGGCACGGTTTCTTTGTATGGGATGAGGCATCAGTATGCTAGTATGATATTATGTGTTATTACTAAGCGGCAAGTCGATAACCCACGAGCCGCGTCACACCGCGCCAGACAGCGACAGAGTTACACGTTAGAAGATAGCGGCAACGTTAAGGTGAATATCGCGTTAGGCATTGAATGCTTAAGCGAGCTGAATTGCACTTTGTTGCTAAGCAGCAAGAGTCGCTATTTCTATAAATTGTTGCGCGAAGTGACCCTTCTGTACCTGTACTATTATTTATTTTGTACCAAAGTTGCACAGTAAAAAAATCCTCTATAAAAATAGAAGTTGTTTTCTTACCCAAGAAGCACAATCCCAAGCCCAAATGCAAGAATCTGGCGTAAGTAGATGAATGTAAATCCTTGTTGTCGTCAATGAGACGTTGTATGATAGCGCATGTGACCTGTGAACAATCATTTTATTTGCATTTATTCAATCAAAATAAGTGATAACATTGTTGACTGTACTAAAAACAAATTTCGAGGCAGGCGTCTCCATAAAACGTGGGGGCGAGTAGAGACAAGACTTGGAAAAGAGTTTTCTAACTTTTATATGAACATAATATTTACTGCCTAAAGCTGGAAACAAATTATCGGACGCGGCTGACGGACGTGACTAGCAGCAGCGATTTATAATGTATCTGGGTAATGAATGTACATTACATTGTGCAAACTATCGGACGTAAGTCGCGGAAGTGACCTTGGGCGTTCGGACGTCCGATAGAGATCTGGCCCGCTGGAAGTTTATGTCAGCCGAAAACGTCCGCGGACGGTGTGCACGGGGTGCGGGACGCGATACGCGGAACGGATAAAAATGGCAGAAAAACTTATCGAGTGTGTTCGCAGTAGAGAATTGCGTCCTCACTTTCACTACTCGACATGTTTCTACGTAAACATAATCTTCGTTGAAGATGCTATATTATCTATGAAATAAGCGCTCGGACGCGTCCGCAAGGCGCGTCCCAAACGACTGTGCACACTTATCAGTCGCGTCCGTCAGCCGCGTCCGATAATTTGTTCCCAGCTTTACTTGTATGTTCTACCACCGCGTCAGCCCCAAATATTTGCGGTCTAGGGTCTAATTAAGAATAATATACAAAAACCGACCGGCTTAGAAAGAGCTTCTGTATAAATACTTACATCGCCATTGCAGGAACCTACAGCTATCAACCCGCAGGACACGGCAGCCAGCGCGCAGATCTCTGCGGGCGCGGCCGTGTCACTTAGTACGGGTAGCAGGTGCGATAGCACGTCCTCACGTTGTGTCCCGGCGTATGCGATACCCAAGCCTAACAGAAAAATTGTTTGGGTTATTTATTTTAAATATATTATGCAGTTAACACTAGGAAGTAGTAAAAGGTGGGCCTTTCGACTTTTGGGACATTTTACAAGCTTTTTTTTAACTTGCAATGTAAGTATTGTAATTGTACGAGTATGTAAGTGTGTTGCTGTTGGGGTCAAATCTAGCAACTGAACTTTAAAGCAGTTATCCTCCACCGATTAAGATGAAATTTTGCATACACGTTTAGTTTGGATGACAATGCATGGTTAGCTAAGTGACGTCATTTTAAATCCAATACGGCGGACGGCCCAAGATGGCGGACTATTTATTTTTTGTGCACTGCCATGATATGGGTATCAAATGAAAGCGTTCGCTGAGAAGAAAACGAAAAAGAAAGTTAAAAAAAGAAAAAATTGAACTTAAGATTCAAAAGTGGTGATTCAGAATCTTATTTCGATTATGTTTGGATGGATGTATATTTGTTACTCAATCACGCCTGAACGGCTGAACGGATCTGGGTGATATATGGAACACAGATAGAGTATAATCTGGAATAGCACTTAGGATACTTTCTATCCCGGGAATATGTTCCCACCGGATAATTTTCGACTTTCACGCGGGCGGAGCTGCTGGCAGAAGCTAGTGTGTAATAAAGTGGAAAGATTGAAGGGAGGTCATTTTCCAGCAGTGAGACAGTATAGGCAGAAATAATATTACCATTTCATTATTTAATGCTGACACTTCAATAATAACAGAAAAAACAACTTACCCAAAACACTACCAATCCTGAGGTTAGAGCTTGAATGTAGCACATAATCTGACAGCAGCGCAAGCGCCGGGTCACACTCATTGCGGACGCCACAATTAACCAACCCCAGGGCGAGCAGTGCGCCCGCCTTGATGTGCTCGTCAGCGGTGTATAGGTACTTGTCAATGGGTGTCAGACCACCATCCACATCCCATAAGTGAATCATACCAAGGGAAGCTGCAGCCGATAACATGCCTAAAACAAAAAGGATTGTTTTATATAATCAGTTAACTTTTATTTTTATGTTCAGGGTCACTACCATGAGATCTTAGAGCAAGGTTATTTACATTGTGCGTAAGGGATAGTTGTATACTAGTCATAATTCTCACACACCAGATTAAAAATTAAGAGCAAAGCAATGCAATACATGCTGTTTGTTCTGTCTTAAGTCAAAACGCGGCAAACGCCGCGACCCGACAGGGTATGAGCTACGCTCCTAAGTAATAGTCAAATACGTATGATGATTATTGGAAAATGTGATTGTTCACTCTTTCTTCCCGATAAGACAAAGATACATTGTAATCTATCGAATTTTGATGGGATTTAATACGTTTATAATAATATTTTCACAATATAATCAAGAGATATAAACTCTTATATATCTTATACATATTATAAGATATATAAGAGTTTATATCTCGCAAGAGTTATTGCAATTTTAATGTGTTGCCTATAATCCGGTGACATATCTAATATGTAATTCTTTACATACCATGATCTTTGTTCTTGTACATCCACTTATTGCCATCCTCAGTAGTGACGAGTTTATCGCGTCCAAAGCCAGCGTTTACGAACGCGTTCACGAAGGTGGCTGATAAGTTCTGTCTGGCTGAGTCAACGGGATGTTCCGTCAACAAAGAGGGGCGCAGAGCCGAGCCAGCCGACTCCAACCACGTCTTGTACACCTCTTCGGGAGTTTTCGGCTCCATGATGTCAAGCTAGAAGGAGAAATAATGGCTTAAGTTACTTGGTCTCTAATTAATAACTAGAAGAATTTGCTCTCATTCAAGACAAATGTTTAATGCAGCTGACACACTTACGTGGTGTGGCAAACGACATGGCATACACCAATCATACGAATCTGTTCAAGCCTACGTCATATCACAACGAATCTTGTAACGAATCTAATGCGCCATAAGGCGCCACGACACGTAAGTATGTTTCCGTCTTTAGTTACCTCTTGACAAGAAGTGTTTGTATCTGATTTAAAGAGACAAAATTTAATCTCTTTAATTTTACACATCACACAAAATACAATATATTGTAAACATAATAATCAAATAAGAAAAACGGCTAAGAGCGTGTCGGACTTCGCACATTCATGGTTCCGTAGCAAAAAAACAAGTTGGTATTAATAGAAAAAATTAGGTTTCAAAGAAAAATCTGATTTATCAATATATAAGTTTTTTTTTTTTGTAAAATATGCGTAGTAATAAACATAATCACCGAAGTCTATAGGTTAATGGGAAGTTAAAGAAATTTTTAAAACAAAGAATACTGCATTTATCTACTCAACGAGCTCTAAACAACGATACCCCACTGGATCAGGTAGGTCAAAATTTTTTGCGCTCCTTTTGCTGTATGGGATTGGAAGTCCTCTTTCAAAAATATTTTTCGACGATTTCTGTGGCTTTGGGAAAACTAGATCTTTTATTTGTATTAAAAACGTTGCCCCCCTAGGAATTTCTTCCTGTATCGTGGGTGCGTTTACAAACCTTTAAACTTACATACACAAGACACCCAGATCCGGAACAACTATCTGTAGGTCATACAAATATTTGTTCCGTGCGGGCATCGAACCCGCGACACGCAGCGCCGCAGCCGATCGTTTAACCACTACGCCAACCATGTCGTCAAAATTGAAAAAGATGGTTGCCTTTTTTCATGTATTGTTGTCTAATTTGTAGGCCTCTGTCGACAGCGCAATTTTCAGCATCCTTTGAGTTTTCTAGTGCTTCTAAAGATAATGTATCATCAATAAAAAGCATTTGTACAAAAAAATACTACCGTCTTACAAATAAAAAAAAACTACAAGATGAAAAATAACTTCATTTTTGAAAGTCGGTGTCTTTGGTAGGTGCCAATTTTTTGCGTTATGGACACCGACTGGAAACATACTTTATCAAACAAAAAAAGAATTTTCAAAATCGGTCCAAAATTTACGGAGATACAAAAAAAAATACCTCCTCCTTTTTGGTAAGTCGGTTAAAAAGGAAAACATAGGGCCACAGTATATATCTTTCTATATTGGAGAAGAAAATAGGCGAGAGCCAAACCTCGAATTATGACTTTTACTTAGGAAATTCAGTTGGATGTCAAAGCAAGTTGTTGGTGGTTATTATGAAAATGGTACTATCGAACTGTTCTGTATATGAAGGGCACCGCTCTGTAATATATCAAGGTATTCTAGACGTGTAAGGGCTTATTGGAATTGTCATGTCGTTAGCTGTGCAACTATTTTGAAAAAAAAAACAAACTTGTTTCCAAAAAACATCAACCGACTTTTTAATAAAAACGCTACAAAGTGAAAAATAACTTTTATCTCGGCAAACGGTTTCAAAAATCTAAGAAACAAAACCAGAACACCGAATTCCGAAATAAGTGATTTTTCACTTTGTACCTAGTGTCTTTATTAGGAAGTTGGTTGATGTTTTTTGGATAAGTTTTTTTTTGTAAGTAGTGTTTACTGTTTAATTCCAATCCGTTTGACCAAACCTAAGATTAAACTGTGATATAAATTTTACGTTAAATATTCTTTTCATAAAAAGTAAGAAGATAGAAGTATGTTGAGTGATTTTAGTGAGTAAAGGCTTTTATCTCCACTCACAACGTAATGTTTCAAATATGAATTCAAAAAATATTGTATAAACACATACTATATATTCGTGGATAGGTAAAATTAAAAAAACCATTACAGTGCAACATTTTCCTTCGATTTTTAAACAACTGCATCATAATAGTTATTTATCTACTCTCATATCGTAATATTCGAATTATAAACTTCAAAACGAGTTTATATTGACATACTTTATAAACACAATACCGAAATTTAAAAATAGAATCTTATTATAACACTTTTTCTCTAACAAAATAATGCTATAATACAATTTTTTTTCTATTACGATACAGGACAAATCCAAGAAGTTAATCACAAGGAGTTTTCATCAATTATTTTTTGTAATGCCATTTTTATAGTACCTATTTAAAAAGATTTGATTCCAATTTTTACTTGTCTATGACAATGCCCGCTTCAGGCTTAGCACGCACTGCGATTTTTATTCGCGCGAATTTTGTCTCTTTCTACATGTTCATAGAGCTCAAAATATTCGCGCGAATTAAATTCGCGCCGCGGTGGGTTGGATTCTGTGGCAAAACACGGATTTCTTGCGGTATTATTTCTACACGATTTTTTACCGCAATGCGAGCAACTTCATACAATTCCATAGGTCGCAGAATAGGCGAAAAAAATTCGCACGAGTAAAAATCGCAGTGCGTGCTAAACCTTACCGCATGCGCAATGCGGTGATGTGCTGGGTTTTGGCGCCATTCATATTTTGCAGGATTAGTTTTTAAAATTTCATGAGTTTTTTGAATTCTTGCTTAAATTAAAAATGCCTGATATCAGTGAATGTGAAGAAAACTTGACTTCGCCCGATATTTTAGATGCGGCGAAGGAAATTACTCATAATTTATTAACAGCAAAGTCGAGAAAATTATATGATAAATGCTATCACGACTTTATGGCATGGAAAATGCAAAAAAGGTATTTAGTAGGTTCAATCCCAATGTATGAGTGTAGATAAAGTAGTGTATGAAACTGCACATAACTAGGTATTAAAACATTCGTGTGAATACTATTAAAAACCTCGCCTACGGCTCGGTTTTTAAACACACACTCATGTTTTAATACCCCTTATTATGCAACAGTTTCATAAACTACTATTATGCTACAAGTGCGGAAGGTAGGTGATGTCCGATGAGTGGCATTTTTATTCACGAGCGAGCGAAGCGAGTGAGTAGATAAATATACACGAGTCGGAAATCATCTTACGTACGTGTATCATACAACATTTTACTATGCATTGTGCGAGGAAATAAAAAAAATATCTGAACCAAGCAAAAATTAATAAAATGGCGGGCTTATTCAAGCGCGCTCAGCATAACCACAGAGTTAATCTGTAAAAGTTCCTCGGGCATATCCACTGCGCATGTGCAAATAGCTGTCACGTCGTAACGCAAAAGGCACGAGTAAAATATACGTTCTGCCAAACATATATATATATATATATATATATATACTTTATTGTACCAAGATAAAAAGATTACATACGGAAACCTTAAAGTAATAACAAACATACAACAGGCGGCCTTATCGCGTTCAGCGATCTCTACCAGGCAACCCAGGTAATAACAAACATATTTAATGAATATTTAAAATGAATAATTTATTGATCAATATCTAAATCTAGATTAATTAAAAATGCCTTTAATGAAGTATTAGTTTTATTTTACCTTTTATGTGAATGATAATCTGTACTTAACTAATTTGTAAAACTTTTCTCAAATATTAAAAGCTCTATGCGTCGTCGGGCTGACGTTGGCGTTAAAAATTAAAAAAAAACTGGCCAAGTGCGAGTCGGACTCGCACACGAAGGGTTCCGTACCATTATCGCAAAACACTGCATAAAAATCGCGTTTGTTGTATGGGAGCCCCCCTTAATTTATTTTATTTTAATTTATTAATTATTATTTTTGAAGTAAATAATACAACTAAATATTCTGTGAATATTTCAAGCGTCTACCTGTTGCCGTTATTAATATCGAGCAAAAAACGGCAATAATATCACGTTTGTTGTATGGGGGCCCCCCTTTAAAATTTATTTTGTACTGTTTTTAGTATTTGTTGTTATAGCGGCAACAGAAATACATCATCTGTGAAAATTTCAACTGTCTAGCTATCACGGTTCATGAGATACAGCCTGGAGACAGACGGACAGACAGACAGACAGACAGATGGATCGCGAAGTCTTAGTAATAGGGTCCCGTTTTTACCCTTTGGGTACGGAACCCTAAAAAGTACAGAAAAGTAAAAAGCACTAGTGAAAAAAGTGACACTTTCCGCACAGTTTGGCTGCTTGGAAAACCCGTTTTACGAGGACATGCATAGTAAAATAATTTTTTAATTTTTATAGCACTCTTTTACTTTTTAATTTATTGACTGACGCTTATGGGCTCATTGAAGTACTGTCATTGTCTAAGGAGGCGCGCGCTGCGCAGTCATTTGCAATGAGAATCTAAATTACCCGCCATACCAAATATTTTCTCCGTTTCCACTTTTGTTTTATTGCAACTGTATGAGTGAAGACAAAGTAGTGTATGCAATGGCTTATAATTAGGTATTAAAACACTCGCGTAATTTTATTATCACATTCGGCTTCGCCTCATGTGATAAACCTACGCTCGTGTTTTAATAACCCCTATTATACGTCCATAAACTACTATTATGGTCAGAAATACCAGTGTTATCAACGAATATTCCAGTTGTTACAAAAACCAAACCACCGCTATTGTTAACGCGAAAAATGAAGTCAATAAGTACAGACAATAAATCATTGTTTACAAAATAATTGACTACATTGTAATATACCCGAGTCATCTATGTCTAAAAGTGCCATTCTTCTATAAGAGTTCTTCCTGACCACGTTTATACAACTAAGACGAAGAGTGATCCTTCTATTTCAAGAAATCCACCACTGTAATTTTACATGTAAGTACAAAAATTAATAATAATAAATCTTTATTCAAACTTGAAATTGTATAATATATTAAAAGGTCTTATATATAAAGTAGGTACAACAATGTTAGGTGCTTTTACTAAGTAATCCTGTATCACAGGCTGCAGGGGCTCAAACAATGTAATTTGAAGAACAACGAATTTTTACAATATTTTCTGAAAATTAGATTAGTGACAGAGATATATTGATTTTTACTAAAACAGAAGTTAATTAAAATTAAATTATATTAATAATGATCAACAGATAATTCCTAACTTAGCTTAATTTACGTACTTAGCTAAATTGTTTGCACTTAATTATTTACCCACACGGACAAAGAACTTTGAGCGTCAGCAGAAATTTGAGCTGCGTTAACCACTATTGTAAAATGTTTTCAAATCATTTATCCAAAGTACGCATGGCAGCAAATTTCCTAAGACAGCCAACAAATCCAGACGAAGTGGGTCAGCACAGTGGCCTGTTCTTGTTGAGTCGGTATCACGTGCTAAACACGGAAGTCTGGCCTTGAGTGTGACGGTCTAGGCCCCCCTAGTAGTCGACAGAGTTGATGTACCTGAATTACGCTAACTTCCTTGCAGGTCACTCAGGATCTCCTGTTTTATGATTGCTGGGCTTTTTATAGCGTGAGTAAGTTGCAAATTTTGTATTATTAGCTTTCTTCGCGCACTCTGTTATCGAGTGCCCTGTTTCACCACAATGCATGTTTTTGCTGTATGACCTTACTGTTGGCACTTGTAGCACCGAGTTACCAGTGTAAAATCCCTGACAGGACAGGACATGCAATTAATAAAAAGTCTTGATTGAGCAATTAGGGCTTTACGAAAATCAGCAGGTACTTCAATGATGTAGTTGCAAGTCGACGCATCTCTCTTCACTAGATTTGTGGCTTAATTTGACCAAAGCTAGGAAGGATTACAAGGACATTTATTTAAACTTGTCGGCTACATTTTGTACAGAAATGCATTTGAAGACCTCATTTTCAGCCATGGAACTTGGTACTCCTAAGACCCCGATCCGGGGTTTGCATTTGCTGATTTCGTCGGCGGTAAGTCCTGAATTAGAGAGCTGGACTGCTTGCTTTAGTTTATCAGCGTCATGTTTGGCCTCAGTGCTGATAATTACGTCTCCATTTTTTGGTCTGCGGACACCACGAACATGCAGTTTCATTTACGCCGTATACGCGTATGAATTTTTTTCACGAGGTCTATGGTTCCGTCACTCGATTTCAATTTATCTTGGGGATAAATTTCAACCGAGCTTAAATGATTAGGGCGAATAAAGTTATTTGCTTCCTTTTATACCATTTCGGCAAAAAAAACACTTCCCGCAATACCTGAGTACTGTATCGTGTTCCTGAAGTCCATGATGTGGTCTGAAAGATCACGCTTTTCAGTAAGGGATTCAACCATAGTGTCCGTTAGAAGAGATCTAGCTTTTAGCGACTGATATAGTACTGCCATTTGTGAGGTACCGGATCCTATTTTACGGCAAAGGTTTGCTATTTTCATTCATGCTCCGAATTTAGTTTTCCATCCGCGGCAATAGAGCAGACTTCATTCAGATGCAGCTCAATAGAAGACATCCATTTTTGAATCTCGGGCGTGGTGATCATATCAGTTGGCGCCGCCACAGGCAAGGCAAAGGCGAGCACTGGCCCCGTGAATTCGACGGTCTTCCATTTTATGCGTATACTAAATCACTTTTACTTGTTCATTATAGTTTGTAAATACACGTACGCAAAATACGCGACGACGTGGAGTTGCGGACACCAGCCCGTCTTAACTAAACTAAATACACACACACTAAGTTAAATTAAAAGTGCAAAGTAACTAATACATTTAAGAAAGTCACTATCGATATTCTATACTATATAACTAGCTGACCCCCGCGGCTTCGCTCCCGTCAACTGGCTATCTACCGATCTATCACCTACCTATCTACTCTACTTACTTACCCACCTACCTTACCTACCTACCATCCTACTCACCAGCCCTACCGATCAACCTACCTACCCTACCCTATCCTGCATACCTACCTACCCTACCCTACCTACCTACCCACTCACCTAACCTACCTACCTACCAATTTGTAAAACTATTTTTTTGAATAAGAATTAGGCCGCTATCCCACTAGCGTTTTACGAGCGTTGGCGTTCCTCAAACGTCTGCGCAGCGTCGACGCTGCGCAAACGCGACGTTGACGTCGCGAGACTCTAGTGGCATCCGTTAGCGCTGAAACTTCGCAACGTTTACTACTGAGTAGAGGTATTCGATCTGAACAATACTCATCAAGCTATTTGTTGTTTAAATCAGGCACAAATAATGTTTCTGGGTGTAAAATATATATTTTGTAGTAATAATTTAGCTCTTTGCCACTTTGTTTGTTAATTACTTATTGCTTTTTGTTGGTTTTATGTACAATAGCTTATCTAAATATCTACATTTTGGTATAAATTAAACAAGGCTTACCTCTCTTGCCAGGCTAAGGAAGTGATCATTGATGTGTGCATTCAGAAGTATTGTGCGGAGGTCTTCATCGTCAACTTCCAAGGGTATGTATTGACGTGCTAACATGTAGCATAGCTGTTTCTTAATTAACCTGGCAGGACAAATAAATATTAGAAATGAGACAGTCAGCAAAGAGAAATTACCAAACAAGAAATTAACGTCTTTGTACTTGGAAGGAAAAATTGCTTATTATTTTGTGCATAGTTTCTATTACAAGTTTTTTTTTTTTTACTATGATAACTTTAAACACAATTTCAAACTCAGAACAACATTTAATAACAAAGATCTGACTACTGAGATCCATTTAGTACACTAAACTTCATTGAATAGCAATACTTACGGGTCAGTGCAGGAGTTGAACACTTCTTCACATTTAGCTTTGTCATGCAACTGCATTGAAACCAGCATAGCACGGGGGTATTCACCAAAGCGTATGTAAGTGTCAAGAACTCCTTGCAGGATCTGAGTGGACTCGGGCTCAACAACATAGCTGGCACATCTGAAAAAATAGGATATTTGTAATGTTTAGGCACTTAGGTATGAAACAAAACAAGTTTGGCTTCGTTACTTTAGTGAGTAGATGGATTACTTTGTAACACATATGCCTACCACTTCTGAGAAGAAGGTTGTGATGTTATATTAGTTTACTTTAGTACTAAATTATTGTTCACATTTAAATGAAAGGTGAATTTCTTGAGAAATAAATATCTTTAATAAGTAATAGGTAGATAAACACTTTGTTTTTCACTTACCCAATCAAATATAGGCACACTCTAGGGTAATTGCTCTGATCCATGTGCTGAGTCAACAGGTCAAGTCTGTCGATCTCCATCAGCAAGTCACAGGCCTGGATCTCAGCTGAGTGCTTCATATCAAAGGAGATTACATCTCGTACCAGGTTTAACAGGGAATCCATATTCTCTATGTTCCATTCTTCAGCTATCTCACCCTCCAATTGTCTGTTTTACAAAAATATTTTTATTACAATGAAGGAGGATATTCAAAAAAGATATGATTATCATTTGCTTATTAACAAGTAAAGGATCATTCTTATTTAAGTTTACTTTTAAACAACTTCAAGGAATATCAATATAGTGTTTGTAAACATACCTGACATATTCATGTCCCCAGTCACCTACATTAGACATAGTTCCAAGAAGGCAGTATTTTAGACATTCTCTTTTCTCAGCAGCATCCTGTCAATCATAATTAATAACCATTATTTGATGTTATACTAATAAAAACATTCCTATAAGATGGAATTAAACAATTTATACTCACAGTGGAACCACTAACACCCATAGCAAGGACTGAGACAACATCAGCACAGAACTTCTTTGTCTGAGCATCTTGAATTTTTTCATAAACAATCTTGAGAGAAGGATAGTGTTCCCTTAGGAACTTCAAGGGTTTTGGGACTGAAGTCATGGACGTTGTCGATGTCCTAATAAGTTTACTCAACATTTGCAAAGCCGGTAAATACAAATCAACATCTTCGCCCTGTCGATAAATACGAAATTAGGTTAGAACTGTTTGATTCTCACCAGTCATGTTCACAACATTTGACAAAAAAATATAAATATACACACCAGCAGCTTCTCAACTAACATGTTGAGCTCCTCTTGTAAACGTTTGTCTTCTTCAGACTGAAAAAACAATCCAACAATGAATTCTTATTCATTTGTAGATAGGTGATTAGTTTTATTTTCTTAAAATATAATACTTACCAAGTCATCATTGGGAGCGGCTGCAGGTTCTACTTTCTCCTTTTTCGGCTCCTCAATCTTATTTTTCACCGTCATTTTGATTCTATTTTAGTTTAAATCTTTAAGAATAAAACAATCTCAGTCAATGATTCTCTGCTTTCGGTGAATATACAAAATTTTGACAAGTCACCGTCACCGTAGCATCGGGATACCTACTAAAAATGTTTAAATTCTACTATTTTCAAAATATAATTACGAAAAATAAAAAAAGTGTAAAATTGTCTATGGCAATTACATAATGGATTTGTAATACCCATTCATTTACATTTGTACCTTGGGGGCAACAACCAAAAAAAGATTATGTAGACGGTGGTTGGCCAGAAAATTAAGATTTCTTCATAGGTACTCTCTTCGCTTCCTCCACGTTCAAACGTTTATAAAAAACCGGCCAAGTGCGAGTCGGACTCGCGCACGAAAGGTTCCGTAACATTATCGCAAAAAAACACGTTTGTTGGAGCCCCACTTAAATATTTATTTTATTCTGTTTTTAGTATTTGTTGTTATAGCGGCAACAGAAATACATCATCTGTGAAAATTTCAACTGTCTAGTCACGGTTCATGAGATACAGCCTGGTGACAGACAGACAGACAGACAGACGGACCGCGGAGTCTCAGTAATAGGGTCCCGTTTAACCCTTTGGGTACGGAACCCTAAAAACCAGTAAAGTGCGAATCGGATTCGCGGACGAAGGTTTCCGTACCATTATTGCAAAAAAACGGCAAAAATAGTATTTGTTGTTATAGAGCCAACAGAAATACATCATCTGTTAAAATTTCAACTGTCTAGCTATCACGGTTCATGTGATACAGCCTGGTGACAGACGGACAATGAAGTAATAGTAATAGGGTCCCGTTTTTACCCTTTGGGTACGCAACCCTAAAAGCGACGTTCGCCGAAATAGGTGTTGAATTGCAAAAATGTGATAGTAGAAAAAATGCAATAGGAATAAATTAAGACTGTGCCTAATCTGTTAAATATGAGTTCAAAATATATTGACACACATCACATGGCAGCGCGAGTTCCACAAACTTTTTATCGAAAGCGTGAAGAAGCAGAAAAAATAAAATCAATTGACAGATGTATTAAGGATTAAAGCATACTGAGACATATTCGAAGCGAAGCGACGCTTCAAATTCTTATGCCGCATTTACACATTCGTGAGAATCGCGAGGCGAATGGTGAGGCGAACAACGAACACGCTTATGTAAACAGTACGCTCGCTATTCACTTCGTGCCTCGCCTCGCGATTCGAGCGCTCGCGTTGGGAGCGGTTTTTCGGACGCGAATCAAAGGGCACGAATGGCGAACACGAAGTTACTGTTCACACATTCGCCTGCATTCAGTTGACAGCTAGCGCCCGACCCATTAATTAATTAATGGCCTGTTTTAACTTTTTTTTTCTACGTCGTCTGCGTCGACGGTTCTTTTTTACGCAGGATATCTATATAATTTTATAAACTCATTAGATGTAGCATGCATGCCGATATGATTTTCACGTCCTCCATGTTCGTGTGCGAATGTCAAAATAATTCACTCCGCGAATGTGTGAACAGTAGTTCGCGACGGCACTCGTATACGAATGTTTCGTCGAATGTTCGGCGGGTGACGAGGCGAATGGCGAACACGATTGTGTAAATGCGGTATTATATAAACGCATTCACAAGTCTTCACGCGTATTTCAATAGTAGTGAGGGACCTACACTTGACTTTTTACCCGACTGCCGAAGGAGGGTAATGTGTTTATCAGTCTATGTATGTATGTATGTTTGTTCCTATGTGGCGTTCTAGAGACCAAACGCGTGGGCCGATTTTGATGAATCTTACGTCAATCGATTCGTCTTAATCCTGTGAGTGTCACTGGCTACATTAAAATTGGATAAAACAAAAATGGCGGATTTTGGGCGCAATTTTGTGAGAAAAAAAAAATATTCTTCCATACCCATCGTGTGGGGTATCAAAATTAAGGATTTTAAGAGGCGATTTCAAAAATATATAACACTTATATGTTTAAATGTACCTAATTCTAGAAAAATATAACTAAAAAGTTGTAAATAAAAAAAGTTAATTAAAAAAATTGTTTTTTTTTTTAATTAACTTTTTTTTTCACTTTGTAGTTTTTTATTTGGAAGTCGGTAGTATTTTTTTGCAAAAAAGTTTTTGTTACATTTATTCGCGTAGATATTTGCGCGCGTTCGACCGAATGCGTGCGACTCTGCAAGCAAACAGGGTATTGCAATATAATGCGAGTTTTTACTCTTGCCCGATCATGTTAACGTAAAATGTCAATATTGTTACCAGACAACGCTTATATAGTTTCTATACAAATTGACGTTAGGTATCTGCACATACATAAAGAAATAGAAACAATTATGCACCCTGGAGAGGAGAATATTTTAAAAAATAGGAGAGAGGAAGAGTGCTTAACTTTTCTTTTATGAAATATTTCAATTCTTTCTTATCTATCCGTTTATTTTACTACATTATTTATTAATTTATATTATCACTGATTTATTTTATTTTCTTCTTACTGTAATATGTTGAAGTACAAATCTCTTGTCAGCATTGGTGGCCCAGTGGTATAGGCCGCGACTTACAAGTTGTAGGTCGTGGGTTCCAGCCCAGGCAGGCGCTTTACTTTGTGTAAATTGTTTCATCACCACTGCTCTCAAAACGGTGAAGGAAAACATCGTGAGGAAACCGGCATGTCCTAGAAACAAAAAATCGAAGACATGTGACATCCACCAACCCGCACCAACACGCACGTCCGCGTGGTGGATTACGACCCACTCCCTCTCACAGAGAGGAGGTCTGTGTCCCAGCAGTGGAAACATTAATAGGCTGATGATGTAATAATATTTAATGTAATAACATTAATAGGCTGGCGTTATAGGTAGTTACTAAACAACTTGCCTATAAGGAAGGCACAAATAAAAAACTACAAAGTGAAAAATAACTTTATTTTTGGAAGTCTATATCGCAATAAAATGGTACCTACGAAAGACACAGACTTCCAAAAATAAAGTTATTTTCCACTTTGTAGTTTTTATTTGGAAGTCGGTAGTATTTTTTTGCAAAAAAAAGCACAGATAATATAATACTAACAATAGTTAACCAATAATCGTAATACATTTATCTCATACAAGTCAAGTGCTTTAAAGGTGTTTACAAATTCCCTGGACCCTACACTAGAATTCCCCGTGTTGTAGGGTCCAGTGTCTTCCTAGGTAGGTAAGTTCACTAGTTATTTTTTATTATTATTATATACAAATTATTTGGGTTGTTGACCGTTTGTACGTGTAACCGCAGTTTGTTGTTGCTCAGCAAAAAAATTAAAGAAATCGTGCGAAAAGTGTTTGGAAGTGCCGTTAAAAGTGTAGTTTGCAAGGAAGTATTTTGAACTATATACTTGCAACAATAATTTGGTGTTCTGGCGTGTACTTTAATCCTAACTAAACTAAAAAAAATAGAAATAAAAATCTGACCTACCGTCAGTCGCAATCGAACTGTACAACTGTACTCTGCGGTAAAACGCGTAAGCGCCCCATATTGCACGGCGCATACGACGTTCTTCTCGCGAACTCATTGTGGCAGCCGTGGCCGTCGACAACAACTACCGCGGGCCTTTTTTAGTGTGCGCTTTTGCTTCAACACTCGGACCACGACATTTGACAGGTCTCGCTAAAGTAGTTAATAGAGTGATATGTTTATAATTACATTCATACAGACTCGCAAAACACAAGTTTTCATCATAATATTTACCTCTCCCTCACACACATACACTCATTCATACACAGGTACATAATTAGGCCACATCATAGATGCATTAGCTAGCAAATTTATTATAATTTAATAATGATAAATTGTACTGTGTCGTCTTGAAACTGCTGTTACATGTTCAAATTATAGGCGAGGACGCTGGCACCCTAAACACAAGTTAAATCTTACATTGGGTGCCAGAGTTCATCGTAAACACTCTTTTTTCACTAGTTGTAACGCAACGTGTCTAGATAAGTGTTTATTTTGTACAATTGAAGTAAATAAAAAACTTTATTTATTTATTTATTATTATTTTCCGTTAAATGTTTATATTACAATTTTAATAAAGTATGTTGTTAAGTAAAATTATGTAAAGTAATACATAGTATTATGTTAAAATAATATTTTAAATGTATTTATTTCTGTTATTTTAGTTAGGTAATTATCAAGTTAACACTTTGATTTATTTTTTATTATCCGTTTACTATGCGTTTATTATGTAACATCATCATCCGCGGCCCGACTTTGCCCACTGCTGAGCTTGCCTCTTTTTTCTTGAGCCAATCTCCACGCTCCTGTTATAACCTTATCCAGGTTTTGCCCATCTCGCACCTGGACGATCAAGGTGGAAAGAGGTAAATTTTGTCTTTTTTTATGGCGCAACGATTATTTGGATTACATTATTTTATTTTAATATGTATTGTAATAGGCAGAAATGTTGTATTTCTATGTTAGTTATTACACGTATCGGATTTTTTGTATGTTGGTAAATAGAGATGTATGTGCATTTCTCCATAAGATGATGTCATAGCTTAACCAAACGACATACGCATAGTATGTTATGGAATTTGTTCATTAAGCTTTGGATTCAGGGGTCGACGCGTTTCAACTGTCTCAGTATGGTATAACCCTTCATATTACGCTAAAACCTTTAGAAATATTATGAAGATCATATTTCTTTTCGTTATTACGAATGCAATAATACGTAACAATAATTAAGAACCTATTTACCAGCCGGAGTAATATGATACGACGCGAATGATGGTAAATAGTTAACTGAAAAACTCCAACACAATATCTAATTATTCTGACAATAGACGTTAAAATATCGTACCTTATTGCATAAGAGGATACTGTATTGACGTGGTCAGCAACATACATAATTCACTGTCAATTTACCAATTCAATGAGATTTTCAGAATCAACAGCAAGATCAGGTAGCGGTCCCAAATTGAGAATTTTAATTCAGTTTGTTTGGAGAACTAGTCGGATCAAGTTTGATAGTGTGGTATAGTCTTTAAATACACGTTAAACTGTGTTTAGTGTGCAAAGTAACGTGATAATTAAACTAGCTATAATTGTTCGAAGCATAACTATAACGACGCCGACGAGAAGGTCAGTGTAATATTTTTCTTCATAAGGAAATAGCGGTATTTTTTGACATTTTGTAATTCGAGATTCAGTAAAACGCAATAAGGTCTCACTTGCATAGAAAGTTGCAGTGATCGCAGCAAGTGCTAGGTAACGGTCCAGGTGAAACAACAATGTATATGTACGAACGAGCCCGATAGACATAAAAATAACGGTCTCTACGTATCGCATAATGTTCTTACCTAAACGGCCACGGGGGCAGCGCATACTTTAGCCAAACATAAATGTTATAAAAACATAGTATTTGAATTCTGAATAATAACTTGATTAAACATTTTTATCAGGAGCTAAGCCATTTTTAAATCATACCGGGTGCTACTGAGCTTGAACGAAAGCTATGCTGCAATTTTTTTGCTTTCGAGCGCAGGGAAACTAGCTCGACATTTAGTTAATTATAATAAGTTACGGCAGTGCATCATACGATCAGAAAGTCCGCATCATTTTACCCACTGCATGCCGACTCGCTATTATCATACTCGAAGTTACGACACTAAGATTTATTTTTGCGAACTTTTGTCTATTTTCAGTTTCAATTACATAAAAAATCATTTTCAGCTACTATGTATCGCAGCCAAGGTGTACCTCTTTTGAAACTTCTAAAATTGAAGAAGTTTTTGTCACTTGATGCCTCTAAAACGCCTTTGTCCATTGAGCATATGCCTCGTCCAAAATCACTGCCTCTTCTAGGGACAAAGTTAGAATTTATTGCAGCAGGTAGCGGAACCAAGTAAGGCCCTTTCTTATTTTTTATTTACATTCATCATGAATGGGGATGGAGATTAGCCAATACATTCATAGGTATATTAGGTATAATTCTCGCCAAACTTCTGGAACGCCCTGAAGTTGGCTTTCCGATGCGCAAGGCACTAAACGATGCTGTATTTTTTATGAGATTTACTACTGCGCAATCATTTTAGCCAACATAAGGGAGGCCAAAAAGTTTGGCGAGAACTATAGGTGGGATATTAATTAGTTTTATTTTACAGGTTACACGAATATGCTGATTCTCGCCATAAACAATTAGGTCCCATATATTGTGAGAAGTTAGGCGGTAACACAGAACTGGTATTTGTCAGTGATCCCATGCTTATAAGAACATTATTACTGAATCTCGAAGGAAAGTATCCCGTACATATTTTACCAGAGCCTTGGGAGTTATACGAAAAACTGTATGGGTCTAAAAGAGGTTTATTTTTTATGAACGGTGATGAGTGGTTAGAAAACCGTAGAGTTATGAACAAATTTTTACTTAAAGAAAATTCTGAAACTTGCTTTGAAATACCAGTAAGAAATACAGTGAATAATTTAATCCAAAAATGGAAAATACAAATGGAGAAAGGCACATTTGTGCCGAATTTGGAGTCTGAGTTTTACAGGCTTTCTATAGACGGTATGCTTTTTCACAACTTTATTTAAGCGGTCGAACTGAGAATTGTTTTTCTCACATCATACTTAAGCAAATGAAGTAGCTACATTTTTACTATATAAGTTTTGCAATATCTATAGATAATTTAAATACGAGTTTATCATGAAATTATAATACCTACCAAACTAATGTAAGCCTATGTTTTGAGTACTCGTAAACGAAAAACGTGAAATAAATAATTTTACAGGTCGACCAAAGCATCCAGATCCAGCTGGCAACAGTTATAATTTGTCTGAATTAATGCATCAACCAATCGCTTACTTTTTCAGTTATAATATCAGTTATGTCAGGAAGCTCTTCATCACTCAAACCAGTTAAACATTATGATACATTGCTGACTATGTTTTCTGAAGCGGTCAAGAAGATTTTTCTAACCACCACAAAGTTATACGGGTTACCAGTTAATGTGTGTCAAAAATTTAATTTAAAAGTATGGAGAGATTTTAAAGAATCCGTAGACATATCTCTATCACTAGGTAATTATTATAACAGCGTATTCATCTAGGTAATGTCTGTATGTTTTAGGTACTAATCGTTGGATTTAACGCTTTTCAGCTCATAAAATTGTCAGTGAAATGTTATTACATAACAAAGACAGTAATGGTTTAATACAGTTGCTATCTGAAGAAAATATTAAGCCCGAAGTTATTAAAAGAATAATCGGTGATTTCGTTATTGCGGCTGGAGACACGGTATTTAATGTTTGTAATATAGGTACCTGTTAGTTTTTTCGAGTATTGGGTATTTATGTTTAGTTTAATTTCAGACTTCTTATACATCCATTTGGACATTATTAATGCTTTCAAAAAATGAAAGTGTAAAACAAGAATTACACTCAAGAAACTCTTATATAAATTATGTGATAAAGGAATCAATGAGGCTTTATCCTGTGGCTCCATTTCTAACAAGGATTTTGCCTAAAGAATGCATTTTTGGACCATACAAGCTCGAAAAAGGCGTAAGTATCTATTAGCTTCTTGATAGACAAAATATTAACTAACAACTCAAGTATTAAAATCAGTTAAAGCATTAACTATGTATCATCAATTTATTGATATGAATGAGTACACTATTTACTGCCTCTACTTGTGTTTTTACTGTTACACTATACTTCATAAAAGATAGCTTGATTTCTGCGACAGCTTGACCAGGCTAACAATAACGTAACAATAACGTATACGTCAGTTTGACATATGTCGCAGAGATCAAGCTAATAATTATTATGAAGTTAAATAGTATGTTCATTTTTACTGGATTTATGCATTATGTTCAGAACTACTAAGAAAGTACAAATATAATTATTTGGCAACATCACTATATATTAGGAACTTATTAACAAGCATGAAACTTTGGTAGTGTAAATCCTCCTTTACAAAGTAACTCCAGCTGAAGGGGAGAATAAAATACTATAAGTACCTATCTAAGACCTTATTGTTGTTGGTCTTTGGTATTGCGGAGATTTTGACAATTGTCAACTTTGACATTGACACTTGATTGACTGATTGTGACAGTAAAATAATAGTAGAGATATAACCTAGAAAATTATTATTAATAATTGATAGAATTTTATTATTGTGATTTTTACTAAATAATTCCACTCAAAATGTTAACCTACAAACTTATTACTAAGTGTAAAATGAACTCGACAATTAAAACCTATCGGACTTTTAGTGCAATTTGTTGTAACCATAAAGTTAGAGGAAATAACGAAAAAAAAGTGATTCAATGCAGTGCACTACATCCAAATCAGTTTAATTCGATGGATTACCCTCTAAGAAGATATATATCAATGGAAGGATTCGTCAAATGGCAGGAACAAACGTACGCAAGCATATCAAATAGCACTCCTGTGCATTTCATGCAGGACGGGTTACTTTACTTTCACGACGCTACCGGCATGACTTGGTGGGCGACAATTGTTACAGCCACGGTACTTATAAGAACGCTCATGACTCTACCATTGTCAGTTTATCAAAACTACATATTAGCTAAAGTCGAAAACATCAGCTTAGAACTGAAGGACCTGGTAAATGAATTAAAAAAGGAAACAACAATAGCAAAGAAAGCTTACAATTTAACAGATAAACAAGCTGTAATACTGTACAAGAGATCATTGAAAAAACAATGGAATAATTTAATAGTGAGAGATAACTGCCACCCTTTCAAAGCCAGCTTACTAATATGGTTTCAACTTCCAGTGTGGGTGTGTATGTCATTTGCACTGAGGAATCTAGTTTACATGTCCGATGCGGATCCTGCAGCGCTAGTGACACTTATGGAGTTATCTGCTGGGGGCATAGGGTGGATTCCTAATTTAACTGAACCAGACCATTCTTGGATTCTGCCAGTGGCATTTGGATTGACAAACTTATCAATTATTGAAATACAAAGGTTATCTAAGCTGAGACAACCTTCTAAGCTGTACAATGTTTTCACAAATGTGTTTAGAGTCTTTACAATAATCATGATACCTGTAGCTGCCAGTGTGCCTTCATGTATGTGTTTGTATTGGATGACTTCAAGTAGTATTGGCTTGGTCCACAACCTGGTGTTACTGTCCCCATCATTGAGAAGGAAACTGAAGATACCATTGGCTCCAAGTGAACTAGAAGAACCCTACAAACACATAAAAGATGAATTGAAACACTCATATACAAGAATTTTGAAAAGAAATATACCTAAAGAATCATAATGTTTGTTTTCTTCTAAACCCACACCATATATTTGTTTAACTGTCTTCAAAAAAAAAGGAGTAGTATTTCTTAATAACAAGTACGGTATTGAAAGTAAAGAAATTGACAATACAATAAATTAAAATATTAGTAAATGCTATATTGTTGACTGGAGTAGAAAATATTTCGTGTATTGATTTGAGTAGAAATGGGCATTACTATTTTAATATAAATTATGAATTACAGACGCCAATCATAGCTTCAATTTATACATCAGGAAGAGACGAACAGAACTTTAGTAAAGCTGATGCATATCTTCCTTACCGCTGGGACCGCAATGATGAAAGGAAGAAAGATCTGGCGAACCATGTGTCTTCTGCGTCACTTCCCTTTGCACTTGGCTCCAGATCTTGCATTGGAAAAAAGTTAGCAATGCTACAGATGACAGAGCTTATAAGTCAGGTGAACATTCAGAAACATTATTTATAAAATTCAATTCAAATTCAAAGATCTTTTAATCAATTGCTAAACACTGTCGAGATTTTTATAAATAAGTGTGTCTATTCAATTTGCAAATGATTCTGAGTAGGGATTTCATGTTTTATTCATTCATACCCAAATTTTTTATGTGCCTTTTGGGTTCTTTTTGATTCATCACACTAAGTTCTTTTTTTAAATAAGGTTATTTTTTGTTACAGATTGTGCAAAACTTTGAATTTGAGTGTTTAAATAAAGATGAGATAAATGCAAATACTTCACAGGTTCTTGTGCCAAGCAGAGATATTAAGATGGCCTTTACATTACGAAAAACAGAAATGCAGTAAACCTCTTACAAATGAAAGTGCTTGTTTACTGATACTGAATATAGAATATATTGTAAATGGGATGTGCAGGATATACCAGCATATACAGTACCCCCCAATGTTCTTGGCCGTTCTGAAGTTGGCTGCACAGTAGTAAATCTCATACAAAAACAGAAGCACCCCATGCCTTGCGCATCGGAAACTCTATGTTCAGCCTGGCCAATAAGATTGGAAAATATTATAAGTTGTACTAATGTATTGAGTCTGCTTTGGCTGTATTTTTTTCATTATAATAATTAAATTAAAATAATATTGATTTGTTTAATGGATTCGTTTAATTGATAAGTTTGAGGTAGGTTCAGTGTGCTATTGAATCATACACAATACATTAGAGTAAATATAAGTTTAATTACATTTAGACTGTTATTTATATCTTTATATAAAACAAACCTAAACTAATAAACACTCAACAATGAAAGTTCATTTTTAGCTGCAAATTCATTATTATATTTTTGGTAAAAGTGAAAACCCTCCACTCCATGCCCAAAAAGACCAATCACAGAAATTTAAAAAATAAAATCACAAAAAGTTACTGGGTGGGTAAATCACACGGAACAGAAAAAACAGTGGAAGTGCCATTATATAATAATATATTCCGTTATTATACCTTGGGAAGTACAATGCAGCAAAATTACTATGGGAACCGTTGTTGCACACACACATTAAGTGAAAATTAAGTGTCCGCACTAATAAACTTTATTTTTAATACTATTTGTTCCATTCCCACAGACAAACCGTGAAAACGGTTTTGTGGGGAAAAGTTAAGATTTTATAAACTTGTATTTTTCGATTGCCAAGTAAATTCCGCTACCGACCATAGATGGCAGGTATTCTCAGTGGTTGCAATTATAAACTTTATTGTGTGTGATGTAATGATGCATAGGTCGATATCTACTGCTACTCGGCCACGGAAGTAACATTGCATTTTTAATTACAATATCGATATCGATAGATACCCGATTTCGTACTTCGAAAAAATAAACCTTGCTCTGAGTTCAGTAAAACTGTAGGATGAATGGCGTAGTATTATTTAAACATAAAATATTTTATGTATACAAATCTATTACTAGAGCATATCGCGCTTGATTTGGATGGCATTCAATAAACTCTACCCGTTGCATCTATCCATTTCTCTTTGACGCTAGCTTCTTTGGGAATTCTAAAAATCAGAAGGGTTTTTTTATTTAGTGATTTCAAAGAAATTTCTGCAAAAACAATCATTGTAATAACTATTATGCATGCAATACAGCATACTTCCATTTTTTTTTTTATATTTAATCCACATAATATAAAAGAAAGTATAGGTTCCTATTTTCTTTTATCGATATCTATCTATAAAATCAATACCCGACCCGACTACATACCTAAAATAGAGTAGCGAAGAACTTACGAGAACGAAATAGTGAATACATTCAATCCAAAATAAACTATATTTTTATCACGTAAGGTTGATTTTAACTAGACGTTTTATTAAATTATTAGTAAATTGAAATTTACAAAGATTTTATTAGAAATATTCCATTTTTAAGATTCTTTCTCCTACTATCATTTTTGCACTGCAAAATGGAACAAAACGGCATAGTTACGGAAAAATAAATTTGTCGCGAGACTAGCAACTCGACGCGATGTTAGAACACGACTGGAATCAAGTTGCGTGGAAGCGCTTAATAGTGACACGCGTGCTACGCCTACTTTGCATTTCCACTGTTTTTTCTATTCCGTGGTAAATCATTAGTTGTTATTTAGATATAAAATTAAGTAGCTATAACATTTAAATAAATGCAATATACACAAATATTAAAAAACTGTTTAAATACATCAACTTATAATATATTGCTATAAATGGCAGTTTTGTTTTTTTAATAATATTTTATATCATAGTATATTTAAACTACTAAAGCACAAGACACAGGAATCATTACATCGAGGGCTCCTTGCTACCTCAATATTATCACTTTACCAACTGTCTCAGTATCATAGATTTAATATCTTCAAGCCATTGTTCCTTATACTCTAGGTTGAGTATATTTCTGAAAGCGTTCGTGCGATCTGATTCGCCCATTTTCCCTGTTAGCAAGTAAGCAACTGATTCCACGCATAAGAAACCCATGCCTTCACTTAACGACCATACATATATTTTATCGGCAGTGTCTGGATTCAATTGAAACTGTAGAATTGCACTGCTCAGTAATCCTTTCAGTTTTTCGAATAAAAATCTATCCGCTAACAAAAGGACTTCTAAATTAGTTTCTAGTTTCTCGGCCATTGGGAAGACTTGGACGTCACATCTGGAGTTATTTAATCCAAAGTGCAACAAAGTAAATAGATATTCTAATGCAGGTCTGGTGACATTCTTTAACCTTACACATTTTTCTACAGACTCCTTGAAACACCCCATCAACATGGCGCTGAATACTTCGGAGTTTTGACATAGAAATACTCTGTTTGCTTTAACTGTTGTCAAATCATCTAGTTCAAAAGTTACTATTTCGTCGAGGGATAAGTTATCAAGGATAGGGTCGTAGCTAACATATATTTGGCTTGTAAACCTATTTTCAAGTACTTTTGGATCTTTGATGTGGACATTGTTGGCTAGTTTTGCTAAAGCAGTGACGCAGTCTTGTATGTCTTCCTTAGACTCGGCTATTATTGCGAACAACGAGTTTAGTGCATTGCAGTCTATCAAATATTTCTTGAGCGTTTTTTCAGTTCTGTGAAAATTTGAAGTCGTTAGAATCATGAAGGCAAAATTTAATACTATATAATTGTAATTGACCTTACCTCACGATGTATGGTAATGTCAGAGACAATGTTTGTTTCATAGATGAGCTGCCTTTCAGTAGTTGATAGCTAATTTCACCGATTCCATAACTAGACTCTGCTAATATTGTTAGTTGGCTCAATAGTTTTGTACTCAACCTCAAAATCTGAAAAAGATTAAAGTTGTGATATTAAGGTATTTTTTACATCGGGTGAATAATTTATATTTGAGTCTTATGCTCTCGCTTATAAGAACTACATTACAAAAACATCAAAAAATAACAATGTTGGACTCACTTGTTTGCACTGCTGGCATTTAGTAGGCGGATGCTTAGAGCTGACGGACATGTTATGTAATCTTAGTGCTAATCTATGTTTCAATATACTCATTAGGCAGAGAGCATTGCTGAAAATAAAATAATATATTTATCAGTGAGGGTTATACTAACATATTTTAAGAGGCGTCACGTCGCTCACACACTAAGGAAGCGAGTCGGCGTCAAGGCGTATTATTATATTACTCTTTGGTCGAGGCGTAGGTTAAGTTTTGACTGCCTCAATTTTTATGAAAATTCCGCAGTAAACTCGACTGCAGTGAGCGCACTTGAGAACAAAAAGGGTAAGCGCCCCAATAAAGGTCTTTTTAGGGTTCCGTACCCAAAGGGTAAAAACGGGACCCTATTACTAAGACTTCGCGATCCGTCTGTCTGTCTGTCCGTCTGTCTCCAGGCTGTATCTCATGAACCGTGATAGCTAGACAGTTAAAATTTTCACAGATGATGTATTTCTGTTGCCGCTATAACAACAAATACTAAAAACAGTATAAAATTAATATTAAAGGGGGGCTCCCATACAACAAACGTGATCTTTTTGCCGTTTTTAGCTCGATATTAATAACGGCAACAGGTAGACGCTTGAAATATTCACAGAATGTTTAGTTGTATATTTACTTCAAAAAATAATAATTAATAAAATAAAATAAATTAAGGGGGGCTCCCATACAACAAACGTGATTTTTATGCAGTGTTTTGCGATAATGGTACGGAACCCTTCTTGTGCGAGTCCGACTCGCACTTGGCCGGTTTTTTATTTTTTGTTGACGGTGGCAACCTTTAAAAGGCGCCTGGACTTTTGGGGAAAAGACCAGGGGTTGTGGATTTTTAGCTCACACACTGCCAAGGGCCTGCTCACATTTAACTCGACAAAACACGTCTCTTTACAGCACTTGTCTTCCTCAACAGGGTCATATACAAACCTGCCCATAATTTGCGTGTCACACTTGTCGTAAATGAGTTAAATTGTATCAATTTATTTACTAAACAGGGTTCACCAGTTATTGTAACGAATAACATTGCGACGATAATTGCACAATAAGTATACACTAGGGATGTGCTGACTGGTTGTAAAAGCCGACTATCCGGCTCCTTACTTTGTATTTATTTCTCAATAAAATGTATATAGGAGGGAAAACATCCATACGCAAGACTTTCTTTTTGACATGATTACATTTAAATTTCCCTTTAATGAACAATAACAGTAGGTATTGTCTTTATTTTTTTACACAAAATTACCGCTCTGACCCGTGCAAAAGCAAAAATCAAAAAACAATGCGATGCTATATTTGTTTCGACACGCTCGCAGGTGTCGGTTATGACTGCCGCGCGAATCAACCGTAAACGAAGCGTCACGGATATTGCCGAATACCCCCTGAAACGGTGATCGGCTTGGCCGACTACTCTGCCACTTTACAATCGGCTAGTCAGCCAAGGTCATAGTTGGCACATCTCTACTTCTCTTCTTCTCCCTTTGGCTCATGGAAATCTATTTTGCATAGTAGCTGGGCATTATTAGACTTTGTGAGTTACCTCAATACTCTGGCAAGAATGCGAGCTGCTCGTCCTAAAGGTCGCTTGCACCTCGCCACATAATCCAACAATGCGTTCAGGCACTCGCGGCCAGTCAACAGCTCAAGTGTTTGGTTCGGCACTGGTTCCTCACGAATTGCGCCGAAGGAGTTGCACGCTCCATGGGATACCCGGAATAATAGGACCAACACGCATGCTATGCGAGATGATTTGGTGTTCGTGACAAGCTTAGAAACATCTGAAAAATATAAAATAGTGTTAAGGCCTGCGCACACTGGCGGACAGGACGGCAGAGGATTTTAAATTTATCAATTGAATTTAATAGTTATCCAATCGAAATAAGGTATATATTTCAATGCTCGGTGCTCCAGAGAAAACTGCGCCACGATGCTTCGAGGCCGATCACCGAGTACCGGCCAGTGTGAAATTTTGAAAATGATGGTTGCTTTAGCAAAGCAATCGCCGCAAGTTAGTAAATTTTAGAACCTCACCATGCTTTTCTTTTGACCATACGTACAAAAACCAAGACGCCTTTGGCGACTTATGCAGAAAAGGTCAAGAAGTAAGTAAACGTAGGATGGACCAAAATTTTAGTATCTGTGTAAACCCTTCTTGATGACTGGGACCCTAAACCGGAGCTCTCAAATTATTAACAACAATTATGTATCGTTTACTGACACTGCTAAAACCGTAAAGGGGCGGTTCCAAACCGCGGGGGGCTAGTAACCCTGGCGAATTGAACCACTTTGCACCGTATTCTGTTTTAGCAGCATTGTAAAAAGACTGTCCCCTACGATTATAAGTACAGCAGTAGTTAATTTTTCTTAAGTCTTGTAAATTATTAAATAATTTAAGTCAAGAAGCAATATTGTCCTTTGTCTTGAATGGCGACTGGGGACCCTTTATATTCACAGGGCGCCGGGCTGCAGCCCAAATAGCCCTTAGATAGATCCGGCCCTGGGTCAACGCATACTGATACAGAGACGAAGCGTCAATCTAAAAATGTAAATTTCGGCATTACGTTGTTTGTTATGTACGTAATGCATACATTCAGTCTTCGACTTTGCGTCAGTGTGCCTTAACTCCTAGGCCCACTGTCACGAAAAATTTAACTCTCGAGTTAATTGCTAACACAAGGTTAAATTGACAGTTTGTCATACAATATTGTCAATTGAACCTTGTGTTAGCAATTCTCTCAAAAACCTCTGAATTAAGTATTTCTTGCAAGTGGACCGACGAGACACTTATATAACACAAAAAAGTTAGAAATAATGTTACCTTCCAAAGGAGCTTCTTCCTCGACACTCTCGTCGTCTTCCATGATGAGCTCGTCCAGGTCGTGCACCATCTGCGCCGCGTCCAGCTCGGCGGCCGCGCTGCTCACGGCGGCCAGGTCCACCGCCTCGCTTTCGTGGTCGCTGCACACGGGCGAGTAACGGCCAGAAATCTCAGAGTCTGAACTGTCTGTAATTATAAACGTGACTTGTAAAATCAATCACACTTTCTTTTTATTTTGTGTCTATTTACTCAAACTTAAATAGAGATTACGTTCAGAGCTGGTTGTTGAATTGAGGTTGGCGCTGATAAGTGCCTTTGTGATCGAGATTCAGTAGAGTCATCGTGGTGAAAGGATTAGTCAGCTAGACCCTGCATTACCGGGTGCTAACTGTCCAGGGTGCGCCGAGCGTTTGGAATTGCAATACAATATTTTTGACACCACTCATCCTTCACCTTATAACATCACGATTTTATTCATCGAAGGGTTAGGCAGCGATGCATCTATTTTATCTACTGTTACAAAATAAGACAACGCCATCTAGTGACGAGAGGAAGAACTAGTAGTTGGTAGTTATCATCATCATATCAGTTGAGAGACGTCCACAGCTGAACATTGGCCTTCCCCAAGCGTCGCCACATTGACCGTTCTCGTGCGTCTCGTATCCAGCGGATCCCCACAACCTTCACCAGGTCATCGGTCTACCTAGTGGGAGGCCTTCCAACGCAACGTCTTCCGGTTCGCGGTCACCACTTCAGAACTTTTCTACCCCATCGGTCATCCGTTCTGCGAGCAATATGCCCTGCCCACTGCCACTTAATTCTTCGGGCTATATCGGTAACCCTGGTTCTCTTGCGGATCTCTACATTACTGATTCGATCACGCAAGGAAACTCCGAGCATAGCCCTCTCCATTGCCCTTTGGGTGACTGTGAGCTTTCTGATGAAGCCCACTGTGAGCGACCACGTCTCAGTGCCATAGGTTATCAATGGCAACACACACTAGTAGTTGCTAGTAGCGCCACCTAATATCAAATAGCGGCACTAATCTTCTGGGAAGCTCGTGTCGAATGGAACTTCCATTCTGGAACATTCTGGCATTTTCTCGTCGCTTCGGGAACAATGGATTCGAAAGTCGATTGTTCTGGAAGGTTCGCGACGTATCTAGAAAATTATGAAACATTCCAGAAACATTTCTCGTGCTATATAAAGGACGGTCGGGTGCGTCGTGATACAGTTTCGATATGGAAGCGACACAGAGCGAACTTGTGCGAAGTAATAAAATGATTTAAGAAGTGTTTTAGTAATAAACACATTACCCTCCTTCGGCAGTCGGGTAATAAAGTGTGAACAATTAATGTCTGCTGTTTAAATAATTTATCCCTGAACCCCAGCTCGTAACGGAACTTACACCCAAATTTGGGCAATTGGGTTGTTGAATTTAAAAAAAAATACGATTTTTAAAATTTATTTTGAAACTTTACATATCATAAATTATATTGTCGTTGCAAAAATCTCTTAAATATTTTTTTTCAATTTATTATAAGCAATTGAAAATCGATAAAATTTTAAAAAGAACCACCTGTCTACGAACGGGCCATGATTGGTCGCCATGTTGGTGACGTCATAACGTTCAAGGAATTTCACCATAGTACAGTGTCACGTAAATTTACTAAAAATATCCGAAAATTAGTGCAAAAATATTATTTATAACAGCAAATTTTATTTAGACATGTGTGATAAAGGATTCATAAAGGCAAATTTCGAAAAGATATCCATCTGATGGACGATTTGGAAAAATTGAGCTTAAGTAAAGTAGTCGTACTAGTAAGTATAATGAATATTACGCGATAGTGGACCGCAACCGGTGTTTGTCATTGTTGTTCATTGTACACATTACATTTAGAAACATAATTGTCATAATGTAATTGTTGTTACATATGGGTAGGTGATATTCGTGTAAAATAAAAAGCTAACAAACACGATTGGCGCACAACTTCGACTTTAGATATCAAAAAACTTCATAGGTACCACTAAATATTATACAACCTGAAATCTGTGGAGCCTTTATTTTTATTTATTTTTTGCATAACATCCTTAAAATTTTCGGTATTTTTTATTATTTGCATATCCCTTTATAACATTAAACACAAATATCTATATAATATAATTACAAACACTAAAAAACTTTGTAGAACAAAAACGTGAAAATATTAATTCGGTACATTTTCCAATATCTCTTAAATGCGTCGACCGATTTTCACAATTCAAACAGAAATATTAGTTTTACGCCTATATCCGTCATTTAAAATTAAAATAATGAATATATCTCCATAAACAAAAAATCATGTTTTGAAGTTACGTAATTATACTAAAATGTCAACTTTGCTCGAAAGTTCCCTTAAAAATTTACTTTTCTCAATCTTTAATGATCAAATTAAGAGTTTAATCAGAATCTAATACTAAATTTGAACAAGATAACAACATAATTAACATATTCTAATTGGAATCTAGTTAGACATAGAACATTTCTCAAAACTTTAGTACAGTTTGCTAGGTTGGGTATTGCGCGAATCACATAATAATGGGGAGTTATTTGTAATATTCGTACATAATGATGTGAAGCAAGCACGATAACTTTTAAGGTTCGATATTTATGATCAATGTATTCGATATTCATCAATATATTGACAATAATAACAAGATGGAATTGGTTATAAGTCAAAACACTGTATAAGCTATGTGCCACAATGAGTAGAAATGAACGTTGTGACGTCACACGGGCTCGGCTTTGTTCGGAAAACTGTCGAGGTGTTTTCGGTACTGCATTCAAAAAAATATTTTCGATTGGATTTTACTTTGTAATTACAATGAAAAAAAAAAACTAAAAATAGTTTTGTATGAAAACTTATATATGATCTTTCCATTTATTACAAAAAAAAAGTTGGTTCATCAAACCAATTATGTTGGACGCTGTTACATTTTCGACGAACTCAAATTTAGGTATCAAGTCGCACACAGCAACATTACGCGTACGCACACATTGAAACTACTGAGCGCTCGATTTTATACATCACTCAAATAATATTGGTCCTTGATATTATTTTTTTATTTTATTGAAGTTGATTCAGGAAGGCTTGGAAGGTTAGTTTGCACTTTGGAAATGCATTCAACAGGCAACTGTTACAAACCGTGTAAAGAACAATGGCAGGTGCTTTTACATTGTTTTAGCTGAGATTAAATTCGAAAGTCTTTAAATGAAAAATATCTGGTTTAACTCAGGGTGATGTTCTGAATTAGTTTGTGCAAGAATTTTTGTTCGAGAATGTAGAGAATAATAGATATTCAGTCATAAACTTTTGTAGGTTATGTCTGGGTAACTTTTAATAATGTGTTTAATAGGTAATATTATTCAATTTCGTGGAAGTAAAAGGGGAATATCGCATTAGTATTTCCCATACCTAGTTATTTTAGCATGAAATGTGCAGTATACTCTTTGGAAAGAGTATATTTATTTAAACTAAGTGACTTTGACGTGTATCAAAAGGTTGTCGTCAACAACCAAGCTATATTTTTTTAGACTTGGGTACTAGTCTTTTTGCCAATCATTAATTGAAAGTAATTCATTTATTTCTACTACACTACAATTTTCTTACCTACCTGCAAGGAACATCTACACTTAGACATAAACTGTATTGTTAACTCATTTACTGCAATAAATACAATAATGATATTATTACTTAATATAGTTACTACTTGTCACTTAGCAGATAAAATATATAATGGCAACACTATGCTAAAGAAATGAACTAAAAAATCAAATGACTTTTTATTTATAATGTTTTATTTTAATCTATTTTGGACCAGGCCTAATTATACTTTAAAAAACATAGACAATTAATAGAATGTCTTTCGTATATAACTCACTTTCAGACGCTCAAATTTAAGTCAGCTAAAATTTCGCCATTGTTCTTTCAACCGACTTCAAAAAAAGGAGGTGCTCTATCTATTCGACCCGATTGCGACTGCGATTGTCTTAAAAACTACTGATCCGATATTGATCGGGTTTTCGTCGATAAATTTATGTGTTTTCAGGAAAGGTTTTTGTTTAATATATTAGGATCTGATAAAAATCTTCGGAGATAGACAGTGGAACTCTTCAATAACAAACAGCAAATGACCTGCGATTACTGTGATCGTATATTTGTGTATTGATTTCACCATACCATAATATAACATCACGCTTGTACGGTTTTCGGGGGTACACAGATGTATTTAGTATAATAAACTAATTTTCTTTTCGGAAGTCGGTGACGGTTACCTATTGTTTTTCGTTTTTCGGCACAGGAAATTTATTATTTTTTAACCGACTTATCAAAAAGGAGGAGGTTCTATGTTCGACTTTATGTACCTATGTTTTTATTTTTTTTATAATTTCTTTTTAGGGTTCCGTTCCCAAAGTGTAAAAACGGAACCCTATTACTAAGACTTCGCGGTCCGTCTGTCTGTCTGTCTGTATGTCTGTCTGTCTATCTGTCCGTCTGTCACCAGGTTATATCTCATGAACCGTGAATGCCTAAATAAGGCATTTGAAATTTTCACAGATGATGTATTTATGTTGCCACTATAACAACAAATACTAAAAACAGAATAAAATAAATATTTAAGGGGGGCTCCCATACAACATACGTGATTTTTTTGCAGTTTTTTGTGATAATGATACGGAACCCTTCGTGCGCGAGTCCGACTCGCATTTGGCCGGTTTTTTATGTATGTTATCCGATATCTCCTGTCAATTGTGGGTTGATTTGGAAAATTCTTTTTTTGTTTGACAGATTATGTTCCGAAATTGGTCCCATTTTAATTTGAGAAATCTCTCAGGATTGCTGCAATCGCATGTCTGTTCATTGTTTATACCATTTCATAATATAACATCACGCCAGAACACTCTAAAGGGGTACGCAGATGTGTACAGTTCACCTTGGTACACTCTCATTTCACCGGTTATGTTTAGTTTCACGATATTCGAGTAATCTATTCTGTTTTGTTTGATGTCAAATTTTCGTCGGCGCCATCTTGTATTTTGGTTTTGACCCCATATATATACGATATAAGCGACCCCAAAAACCATGAAAATTACACCCATGACGAAAAGATGTCAAATTTTCGTCGGCGCCATCTTGGGTTTTGGTTTTGGCCCCGTATTTGTCATACATACATACAAACCAGTTAAAATCATAACCCTCCTCCCACCCATCCAATTCTAAACTTCACCGCCGACAGCTTAACCTTACCCATCCAAATCTTAACCTTACTAAGAGCTGCTTAATCCCACCCATCCATTTCTCAACCTTGTCAACAACTACTTAACACCACCTATCCTAATCCCAATCTTACCCAACATAATTTCTAAATCACATTCTAATAATAATAGGAACCTAAAACATACTTTTATTTCGGTCCGATAAAATGTCAACTCCTTTCGATCACGACAAACGACGACGACGCACGGTACGACTCACACGCATGCACACTACAATCTTTTCTATTACATTTATCGTATTTATTTTTTGCGAGAGAGAGCGATATGCCCGTCCTTCCACGAGCGCTTCTGAGCGCGGATTGATGAGCCTCGAGTGCAAAATGTATGAAGAAGTCGGCAAGTGTTTTTATTTTAGCTAATAATTAAAAAATATAATGATTTAGTTAAAAAATAATTAGCTGAACCTGCAAAGGACTATATTATACCGTAATTTCTTATAATTTTGAAGATAAAATATGCTGTAAATTTACCTAAGCTGGGTCCTATTCGGACCCTATTTTTTTATATTATTGCAATTATTGTGATGGGAAAAAAGTATTTGTGCGAAAATTTTGTATCATGTCATACAATTTTTCTGATGCCAATATGGAGCTGAATATATTATCTTTAAATTAAGACCATGATATCTTCACATCTGTTATTGCATATACATTAAAAAGGTACCTCAAAAGCACTGTTATCTGTAGAAAAATGTAATAGCGTCCTTAAGTCCCATTTAATAGGATGGGGGCAAGCGAGATGGCAAGGCCATCAACCTGTCACAAATCTAGAATCCGAGCTGCTACTGAGAAATTCCGATGGAAAACCCAGCAACTCTTTACCCGAGCTGGGAAACAATTATTTGGAAAACCGATTAAGCTTCAACCAAGCGTCAACAAAATGCTACAGGCTTACTAACTGAAAAGAAGCCTAAGGTATGGTAGCTACGCGGTTCGGCAGGGATATTGACGCCTGTCCGCAGGTGAATGACTGAGCTGGCGCGTCACTTCGTTAGACCCCTCCTGCACCACCGTCTCAGTCAGATTGGCCCCTAGATGAAATGTCTACTTACAACTATTTAATGTCAGTATATTGTATCTTACCTTCTTTACCGCTAAATGGCGAAGTAGGTCCTCCAGAACTGCTTGGACTCCATTGATACTCAGTAAAATAAGGGGACATTGAACCATTTTCGCCAGAACTATTGCCAGATTCAGGACTCCAGTCCCATCTAGGCCTTTTATTAGTAGAAAACCCTCTATACTCTGGACTAAATCCAGACTGATATCCATCTGAATATGGAGATAATGGTCCATGGTCTGCTCTATCTGGGCTCATAGAAACACGAGATCCTGATGCTTGAGGGTTTGTGGGCCATTCAGGACTCTTAGGTTCCCAATAAACACCAGCGGACCAGTCCTTGCTTGCCATTTTGATTAACTGAGATTTCTGAAAAACAAAATGTTATTTCTTAGGAACATTCACACCCAAGAGTGGGACATATCAGGAAAATCTTCTATATATATATAACCGCTCTAGCGCGAGTCGGACTCGCGCACGAAGGGTTCCGAACCATTATCGCAAAAAAACCGGAAAAAAAAACAAGTTTGTTGTATGGGAGCCCCACTTAAATATTTATTTTATTCTGTTTTTAGGGTTCCGTAACGACAGACAGACGGACCGCGGAGTCTTAGTAATAGGCTCCCGATTTTACCCTTTGGTACTAAGACTCCGCGGTCCGTCTGTCTGTCTGTCACCAGGCTGTATCTCATGAACCGTGATAGCTAGACAGTTGAAATTTGCACAGATGATGTATTTCTGTTGCCGCTATAGCAATAAATACTAAAAACAGAATAAAATAAATATATAAGTGAGCCTCCCATGCAACAAACGTTTCTGAGACGGACCGCGGAGTCTTAGTAATAGGGTCCCGTTGTTACCCTTTGGGTACGGAACCCTAAAAAGAAGAAACTGACTGACTGATCAATCAACGTACAGCCAAAACTGCTAGACCTAGAAGAAGCATGAAATTTGGCAGAAAGATTTCTCAAGTGACGTAAATGAGCACTAACAAAGAATTTTTGGCAAATCCACCCCTAAAGGGATTAAAAGTTTGTATGGAAAAAGATAATTCCTTCGGCTAATATTCTTGAAACTTGGCACAAATAGTAATCTAAGTGATAAAGATTGTCATTGTCATTATTAGTTTTTCGAAACTGCCCCCAAAATACGATTGTGTTAAAGTGGATGTTAAAGTTGTTTTGAAGAATTTTATGTTTTGATTTAATAAAATTGAAACTTGATATATATAACAACCTAAGAAAACAATAAACAAAACAAACAAACTTTAACACCCTTTTCGAAAAATATATAAATACGTCCATTTATATATTTTTCGAAAAGGGTGTTAAAGTTTGCTAAGAATCTTACTACACAGGGTTTCGTTTTTGATGTAGGGGTATAGGGGAGCACTTACAAGGAATTTTCGAAAATGCAACCTTTAAGGGGTTGAAAAGGTGGAAATTTGTTTGTATGAAAAATCGAATTCCTTGCGGGATAAAGTAATTAATCAAAATTGACACAATATGGTTTCTAAAACTACCCCCAGATAGGGTTAAGGGATGTTTCTTTTGAGGAATCTTACTGCGCAATCTGACTAATGCAAAATTAAAAGAAGGTGAAAAGAGTGAATTACATATTTGGGTTGTTAAAAACGGAAGTAACCTAATATTTATTATTATTTAAATCTAACGCAAGCAGTATAACGAATCGTCTAAACCAATAACCCCTAGCCCTCTTACAAATAAACGCGGCATAAAGTTATACCAAGTATAAACCTATTAAAATGTATAGTTATTCCTTTGTTATACCTGGTATAACTTTATTCCGCGTTTATTTGTAAGAGCGTAGATATTTACGATAACCCATTTTTTATTGATTTAACAATAGCTTTTGGTCTCCTTCACTAACTGCACATAAGAAAGTCATCTGTAGGATAAAATACGAAATCACGCGAACGAAGTCGCGGGCGGAGTGCTACAAAAATAAAAGAGGTTGATAATTACCTTTTTGACAGCCTTTGGACTTTGAGAGCGAGCTCTTTTGAGACCCTTACGTCGAAGTGGCAGCGCCTCATCTTCACTGTGGCTGTCTTCAGTAGCGTCACTATCAACAGCATCAACAAACCCGACGATCATGTTATCTCTTTCTATTACCACCTTTAATTCGTCTTCATTTTGAGAAGACAGTGGGCCTTTACGCCTTGCAAACAAACTAATTTTTCCTTCAGCATTACTTGAGGCTTCACTGGTAGGTAATTCCGCATCGGGTTTATTGTCTTTTAGACTTTCCTTGACTTTTTCTACGGCCTCACATAACATTGATGAGTGATCCAGATTGGTATGTTCATAATTCATAGTTGTTAGATATGTCGTTAGTTCATCAGTAAGTAAGCTTACAAGACCTTCATTAACTAAAATCTGGAACGCTGTAAATGATATACATTAATTATTTGGATTATGTATAAATTCGTTAGCTAATAATCTTTCTCATTTTCACTGAAACCGACGCTTCCTCTTAGATTGATTCGTAGGGGTTAATTTATAGCTAGAAAAAAAAAAAAAAACTTACATGTATCATCAAAAACGTATTGTAGAAGAGCATGCATGGCGTGAGGGTTGACTCGAGCGGCCGCAACCAACAAGGGCAGGCCGCCGCAATGGCGCAGGCGCGAGCGGTTCACTGCTTCGCCGCTCAGCTGCGCCAGCGCATGCGCTGTGCCCTCCGGCCAGAGGACCACATCTGCAATGTCAAAATAAAATAATGTTTCTTAAATAGGAAGTACTACTTATTAGCATAATGGGGTCACATGCTTGTGCGGATTTTAATTTATAAATAAAATTTAATTAATGATGAATGAAATTGCGTCTCAACAACTCACGTCAGAGTCATACATTCCCATGACTAAGTATGCATAAACATACGAGTCGAGTTAAATAACAACAGACGAATGCAGTATAACAGATAACATGAAGGAAGCAAAGTTACTAATTGGGGAATTTAGGCCCAAATAGGAGGAATTTATTTTGTCGAATTGAACAGGTTGTCTGCCAGACAGTAGACACAATAGAATATGTATTCGGAGGTCACCGGTGACCGGAGCGGCAGTGAAGATGTTAAGAATAAAATACACAATTAAAGGTACCTGTCATTTTCTGCAGTATGCTCACCAAGCACTCTACAAATCCCGCAATGCCTAAAAGAGGGCGACAGCTAGACATGTAGCATAGATTCATGAGACACTTCAATGCAAGAGATTCAAACTTCTTAGTTAGGCCTACTAGGCATTGATAACCCCTACCGTCGCCTTGAATCTGGAAAGAAAAGAAACTAGGTTAAATTAGGTGCATGGGCGTCGGCGGTGCTGTTTTTTGCTAGCGATGGGAGCTCAAAAATTTTTGCACTTCACCATGGATTTTTTTATGATTTTGTTTTATTGAAATCCAGGCGCAAGTGTACACTTGCACTCTCTCCTGGTGCCCATGAGTTGGTAGCATGCGTGAGGGAATTACACGGGCGTGGCCAGCCGGTGTGGGGGGGGCAGGGGCGGCTTTACCTATAGTGCAGGGTGTGCGCAGCGCCCTAGGGGGCGCCGAGCGCAACTCGCGCGTCCTCCGGCCGCGGCACTTTCAATGACCCACGTAAAAAGAGCTCCGGTTTGTTTACATTTTGTATGGCATCTAGAGCTCTTCTTATATATGTCGAATTACAGCAAAGTTTAGTAGTGAGTGTCGCATCGCTACCAAAGGCGCGTGCCGGCACCCGTTTTATTCGTTTGAAAACACACCGTCAATTTATATTGCGAATCCTGAATTCGGCTGTTTAGAATAAAAAATAAAGATCAAATTGCCATGGACGACCGTCATGTGCATGGCATTTCCCAAAATCGTGTGTATGCGTGGCGCGTGCCGCACTTTGTGTTCTACCGCTACACGTAATTTTGCGAAGTAAGTCTTGACGCATTGGATTAGGTCTTATATTATATTAATTTGATTAGTAGTATATTATATTAAATTTGAGTAAACATGTAAATAAAAAGTACATCGGCTTTTCTTTTTATTAAAATATACTTAATAAGTAAGATTTGTTATAAGCTGCCACAACTGTTGCGTCTTCACCGCGGTCAGAGCTTTTAAATAACCACAATGTTGTATTTTGTTATTCTTGTCACTCCTTCCTACCTTAACCGTATAGTTCGGACGGGGTACATTTTGGGGCTTGACAAGCATACCTCCGCTGGCTCAGCCGCGGTTCATTTTGGACCCCAGATTTACGTCATACGACATCCTAATTAATAACTTAATTATTGATTAAGATACCTAACGAATCTTATGTGGGGGCTTTAATTAAAATAGTTGGATAAAAAGCTTACATGTTAGCGCAAATATTTTTTTTAGATTAAGTGCGCAAGTTTATTAATTTACATTTGTTAAAAACAAGTGTAATAATACGATAATCGCCATTTTGATGACAGTGGTGGTCGAAGCTAAAAAACATAAAAATGCAGATTTTGGACACCCTAACTCCACGACAGGGGTAAAGGTTTGCTAATTGTTTAATTATTGGTCGAATTCATCCATATTTCAAAATAAATAATTAGTGGTAATGAAGTTATTTGTTATTCAAAGTCGAAGTTAGGCGCCAATCGTGTTTGTTTACATTTTTATTCTACACAAATGTCACCCTTCCACATGTAAAATTGATTACAAATATGACAATTATGTCTCTAAATATAATAAACAACAAGAAGAAGCCCTGATTTTAACGTAATTAACAAACACCAGTCCAATAATACGTAAAATTCATTACCACTACATTATTTTTGTTAAATTTCCAATTCGTCAAGTAGATTGTTTTTTTTTAATGTAATAGTTGTGTGGCAAAACGATTTTAGCAATCGATTTTATTTATGCTATCCACTCGATTAATGAGCGATTATCCCAAATCGATTCTTAAAAATAGAAAAATCCTGTTTTAGGCATAAAATACAATTAGTACTTAAATTATTACTATTAATTATTTCTTAAAGTAATCTTAATAGATTTTTGGACATTATTTGACTACAACCAACTAAACAATTTCATCGAACCGTGGATAATTTCGCGCCGAATTATCTATCCGATTCAAAATTCAAATTCGGAATGCGTTCGCTATTCAAAACTATTTTGTATAAAAATAATAATGATTGAGTCTTTATGTTTGATAGTCTCAGAAGTATACAGAGTGCCTAGTATATTTTTATGTAAGTTTGTAACGCAAGTGTAGATAAATTTAGTTTCGGGGAACCAACGATTTTGTGATTATTCGTTATATTGCAATGAGTGTCGTACTGGCCCAGTGGCTAAAGGCCTCGCCTTGCCTGAGGTCATGGTTTCAAATCTGGACAAATACCAATGATTTCCATTTTCAAATTCATTAATGTACTTTCTAAGTATATTTTAGAAATCGTTGACAACGGTGAATGAAAACATCTATAAAATCTAAAATCAAATATAGTCTCAAATCGCCAACCCGCATTGAGCAAGCGTAGTGATGAATGTTCGTGCCTTCTCTGTATGAGAAGAGGCCTTGCAGTGGGACAATTATAGGCTGGTATTATTATTATAATTATATATTGAATAATGAGTTGAGAGTATGGTATGGTTAGGTTTTGAATTCGGTCGAGTTTGTTGTAATGTTATGAAAATTGGTTATTCTATACATACTTTTAAAATTTTATTTTTATTCATTTTAAGAACATAATTTTGGGTTGTATTTACATCTGCACTCCCCGAAAACTATTAATATCAATAACCTTGTGCATATCTTCTTGCGCGGTTCCTTTCCAAGCGAGTTATGGCATGGTTGTCAACCAACTAAGCTGAAAATCATCTAGAAGCATGAAATTTGGCAGAAAGGTTCCTCAAGTGACGTAATTGTGCAGTAAGAAAGGATTTTTGGAAATTTCAGGGGCAATTTGCAAATTGCAATTTAAGGGGGTAAAAAGGGGTTTGAAAGTTTGTATGAAAAATCTAATTCTTTCGGCCATAATTCTTGAAATTTAGCTTTTGCTAAGTTTCAAGAATTATGGCCGATATTATTCTTATTCTAAGTAAACAATATAGGTTGCCATTATTAGTTTTTCGAAACTCCCAAATGACGATTTAGGGGATGTTGAAGTTTGTATGGAAGAATCTGATTTCTTGGGTCAATCAACATGAAACTTGGCACAAATACCAACCTAAATAAACAATAAAGGATTTCATTATTAGTTTTTCGAAACTACCCCCAAAAGATGATTTAGGGGGTGTTAAATTATTTTTGAAATATCGTATATTTAAAAAATAATTTAACACCCCATAAATCACATATTAAATATTTCTTTGGTTAATAAATTTGAAAATTTACATAAATACCCATCCTAAGTGAACCATAAAGGTTTTCATTATTAGTTTTACTTATCTAGTCCCAAAATACGATTTTTGGGAAGTTAAAGTGCTTTGAAGAATTTTATTTCCCGGGTTAATAAATTTGAAATTTGGCACAAATACCAACCTAAGGAAACAATAAAGGTGGTCATTATACATTTTTCGAAACTAACTCAAGCTAAGAATCTTACTGGACAGGGTTTCGTTTTTGACGTGGTTTTCTTGGGAAGCACTAAGGCACGATTTTGCGGCAATTCAACCTTTAAGGAAGTGAAAAGGGTAAAAATTAGTTTGTATGTAAAATCAAATTCTTTGGGGAAAAAGTTGATGATCAAAATTTCCTTCCCAGATTGGGTTTAGGGGTGTTAAAGTTTTTTTTGAGGCAACTCACTGCGCAATCTGACTAACATAAAATGATAAATAAAAAAAATTAATTAAAAAAATCTAAAAACCCGACTGCTTTGCAGTCGGAGCATACATCTGGTTTTCGTCAGCTAGCCCGCGAATATGTATCCTCCGACTGCACAGCAAGATTTTCTCCTTGTTTAAGTCTTTTTATTTCGCTTTTAAAGCAGTCGGGTTTTTAGATTTTTTGAATTAACTTTTTTTATTTATAACTTTTTAGTTATCTGTTTTTAAGATTTAGGTACATTTAAACATATATGTTTTATATTTTCGAAATCACCTCTTATAGCCCTTTATTTTGATACCCACACGATGGGTTTGGAAGAAAAAAAAATTATCCTCCGCAATATGGCGCCCAAAATCTGCCATTTTTCTGTTTTCCTATTTTAATGTAGCCAGTGACACTCGCGGGGTTAAGACGAATCGATTGACGTATGAATCATCAAAATCGGCCAATACGTTTGGTCTCTAGAACGCCACATAGGAACAAACATACATACATACATACATACTTACATACATACATACATAGACTGATAAACACATTACCCTCCTTCAGCAGTCGAATAAAAAGAGAAGAAAGGAGTGAATAGCATATTTAGGTTGTTCAAAACTAGACCCTCAACGGCGCAAAAAGGGTTGATAAGTTTTTAGGGGAGGATTTCACTTTGTGGCGATAACCTAAAATGTATTATTGTTTAAGTCAAATAACGAATCGTCCCAATCCAATAAACCCACCAACCCCAAACCCAAATCCACGATACCCAGTTTTTAATAGTTTTAATAATATCTTATTTTTGGTTGCCTTTACTAACTGCATATAAGAAAATCATTTATAGGATAAACGAAATCACGCGAACATAGTCGCGGGCGGAGTGCTAGTCATACATAAACATACTCATATTTATACTGGTCATTCTGTATAAAACCGTCTGAAATGATCAATGTAAAACTCTCTTTTATATTAAAATGTGCCCGATAAAATATTTTGAATACCGACTGCATTCCAAATTTGAATTTTGAATTCTTTTACGTTCGGCGAATTCGGCGCGAATTTAGCCACGAATCCTATTTTTTTTCAATTTACTCTTCTGATAACATTATGAAAGCATTTATGTATAGTTATTACTATATATTATTACTATAAGTTGTTATTTTATTTTGTGCCTATAAACTAATTTTAATTTTAAAACAATACATTTTTGAAAATCACTTTTTTATTTAAATGAATAATTTTAAATAATCGAAATACACTTAATCGATTAGGCTGAATGCAGTTTTAATCGATTATGAGACGCGTGAATGGACAGCAAAAAAAAAACAACACCAAAGAAATGTCATGTTGCAAGGTTGCATCAAAATTTTAAGCAATTTTTTTCCAGATTTTGGCTTGTTTTTTTATGAATTTTTGTATGACAAATTAGGAACATAAGGACGCAAATAAAATAAGTATATCTTTGTGTTGTCCTTTTGCATCTTTTCAGCAAGGGAAAAGGTTGTTTATGTACATATTTTGAGCAAATCTAAATTGTCTACCATTTGGAAAGGTGTAGTAATTCGTATTTTGTACACATTTTGCAGTAGACTGACGCGGTTTAACCGAGCGCAACATGTAAATAAATATATTTTTTTCAAATTTACTGTGTAAGATAGCTGCGTAAACTTATTTTTCTGAATAAATTCGAATGTTGAAAGTTCAAGTAAATTCCTGAATTTCATGACGTAATTTGCAACAACCTGTCGACTCAGCTGGTGTGTCATGTGTCAAAATCTTGTCGAGCAGAATACTTTTTACCCGTGTACAGTGGGCCTCGAATTAAGTTTCCCAAATCTGTCAAATGTTCCCTATTGATATTGAACTCTGTACGTATGATATGAAGTCGTAAATAGAGTTCTATCAGACAAAGAGCGGTCACACAGTCAAGCGTTCAATAGGTCAGTTTTGCGTTCGAGCGTGCAGTTGCTCACGAACCCCTTGCTGTTGGACGGTCTACGCGGTACCACCCGTACCGTCACCATGTTTTTTTGACGATAGTTCTTCATCGGAAGACGAATTAATGATTTTGTGGTCATTATCAGCAAAAAGACCGAAAAGAAAATACTGGGTGTGGCCCAGTAAATAAGGATAGACAACAAGATGGAGATTTTCGAAGACTTTTTTCTAAATGGGTTGAAGATGAAGAAATGTTTTTAATTATTTTTGGATGACAATTGATTCCTTCGATAAACTATATGAAAAGGATAAACATGACTTAGTTAAACAAGATACTAACTGGAGGAAAGCCATTTCAGAAAAAGAAAAGATTGGTGCTACTTTTCCTCGGTTTTTATAATTGTTATCCTTCGCATCGTATAAAAAACGCCTTTAACCGCCATAATTAGCTTTTCAGTCTCCATCTTCCTTCCAACACTTTTGGTCACCGAAACAGCAGTGAACGCACGAACGCGCACGTTCTGGTTGACCGACGCGGTCAGAATGCCTCCTGTGTGGGTATATCTATGTAACGTAATACAACACATGGAACGCTCTTGTTTTGAACGGTTAACAGCGTGACTGCTCTCTGTCTGATAGAATCCTTAGAATGAAGAAATTTTACAGGTGTGGGAAGCTTGATGCGAGGCCCAGTATTTATCTTAGTGTGTTTGTGTGTGTATCTGTTGTTTACCGCCGGTAAGCTAAAAGATATAGCATCATTTAAAATTACACTATTTGCAGTTTTGCACCTGGATATCCGTTCACTGTTGAAAATACAAGATGTTTTGTAAACACCGTGTATAATTCTAAATATAGTCAACTGCACATCATGGCATCCAGAACAGTCAAATTTCTTCAATAGATTTTCAATTTAATTTCCAAACAATAGAGTTTATTATCCATTGGGGAAATTTGGCATTTTGTGGTTATGTGCTGTTATTTGTACCTATTCCATTTTGACCGCGCGCTTACTTGAAGGTGCTAGGGTAATGATAGCACTCGGGCGCTACATAGGCTAGAGACGCCTCTGGGGAGGGGGGGGGGGGGGGGGGGCGCGTTGATATATGGAGGATGGGCAAAGTATGAATTTTAAATACAATCAAAAGCACATGAAGCTAATTGACGAGCAATGTGCCCACTGTCACTTAAGTTTGGCAATTCTTCGGGCTATGTCGGTAACTTTGACAATTACAAGATTTTAATAATAAAGTAGTCGAGCAAGGTCCTTTTTACCCGACTGCCGAAGGAGGGTAATGTGTTTATCAGTCTATGTATGTATGTAAGTATGTTTGTATGTATGTAAGTATGTATGTATGTATGTAAGTATGTATGTATGTATGTATGTATGTATGTTTGTTCCTATGTGGCGTTCTAGAGACCAAACGCGTGGGCCGATTTTGATGCTTCTTACGTCAATCGATTCGTCTTAACCCCGCGAGTGTCACTGGCTACATGAAAATTGGAAAATAGGAAAATGGCGGTTTTTGGGCGCCATATTGTGGGGGCCCAAATTTTTTTTTCTTCCGACCCTATCGTGTGGGGTATCAAAATAAAGAATTATAAGAGGTGATTTCAAAAATATATAACACTTATATGTTTAAATGTACCTAATTCGAAAAAATAATTAACTAAAAAGTTATAAATAAAAAAAGGTAATTAAAAAAATCAAAAACCCGACTGCTTGAAAAGCGAACTAAAAAGACGTAAACAAGGAGAAAATCATGCTGTGCAGTCGGAGGATACGTCTGGTTTTGGTCAGCCAGCTCGCGCAGATTAAGTTAATTAAAACACAATCTTTGAGGGTTTTTGTAAACTTCTCGACTAGTCTATGAAAATCTTGTAAGTTTTCATTATGTGGTGAGGCATCTGCCCCTACAAGCCCCCAGTAGTATGAAACAACACAATGCATGACACTATGCATTTTATTATGTGATTAGAAATTATTCAATAATCATAATAATTTATTTGCTAATATAGGTAATTACATAGAGTTCTTAAAAATATAGCACAGTCCAACCATATTACACATTGAGGTATGCAAATCACAAGCGTTATTACACACATAAACACAAATAATTAATAATTAACAACACACTTTCAATTTATTTTGTTTTGTTTATTTCACCGCGTGGCAAATAACAATGATACTGTATAACAAATGAAGCTATAAATAATGTGATTACAAGAATTAAATATAAAATGTCATATATTAAATGAGTATGTCAAGATACATTTATGAAAAATATTTAAGTAATAAAAATATATAATAATTAAATTTCGCCAAGCGGCCTAGTGTTCCGGTACCATGCTCGGTGTAGCCACTAGAAGAGTTGGGTCGAGATAGCTGTTCCACTGCAGGCTGACTAGCCGGACGCGCGCTGTTTTGGACGTATCGGGAGACTGGTCGCGGAGGGTAGCGGGATCCGAGGCACGGTGCGCCACTGGCCGACCGCAGGTAGTTGGGGGCGCAAGTAGTGTGCCAGCCACATGAGCCACACATGAAAGGCTGCCCCGCCAACTGTCGAAAAATCCCGGAATGCACCATCGTGCTGGTTGGCGACCAGATGGGGAGGGCCCGATGGACATTCCGGAGGGTCTCGGGCGTCCCCGCAGTGTTCAGACTAGTGCCCCAATGATGGCGCCTTTTCAGTGCGTGTCTGTAGATTAGCAGCGTGGAACCTCGTCGCACTTCCTTCTCCTCTCCTCCCTTCACTCGTATACAAACTAGGGCATGTAATATCGGAAGTTTTTCAATTCCGATATTGATTTCCGATATTAATATCGGAATTGGGCACTTTCGTTAAATATCACATTTTTTTTGTTATTTGCACAAATTCGGTATAAAGTTGGATTGGGTGCAATAAAAAAACACGTTTATGCCGCGACATAATAGGATCTCAATTGTGTCTCTCTCTAATCACCAGTGACTGTGTTATCGGGCGCTTGTTTACATAAACTTTACATTTGTTTCCATGAAACAATGTAAGTCATGATTCTTTGAAAAAGTTTAATGCAAAAATATCCAGAAAATAAATGATTATCAATCAATCTGAAAGTAGTCCCGATAAGTGTAGTGAGTAATCATCTCAAGCCATCATCATCAGCCTTATAATGTTCCCACTGAATCACTGGATGATTCACCACGCGGTAATAGGTCTTAATTCACCACGCGGGCCCAGTGCGGGTTGGTGAATGTCACACGTCTTTCGAAGACGGGTTTGATTTTGAGTTCTAAGACATATGGACCATTTTAAGAGTGGAGATGAAATAATTTACACAAAGTAAAGCGCCTGGCTGGGTGCGAACTGACGACCTACGATACGTAAGTCAGGGCCGTTACCACTGGGCCACCACTGCTCTTAGTGAGCGTCATCGTCATTTCAGCCGAAAGATGTCCACTGCTGAGCCATATGCTCAGCAGTGGACATCTTTCGGCTGAAATGTCGTCACATAAGCCGATCCCGTGCGTCTCAAATCCTGCGGATACCCGCAACCGTAATCAATTAAAAAATATTTGTTACAACGAGTTATATGAATCTGTGTATTTACTTGTATTCTTAAAGGTAAAATTTTTAGCAATCTCAGGACTGTAACCCCGGGATTCATCAAGGCACATATTATTTTCTCATGAAGTGAAGTTTAAGTAAATAAGTGTCCGATTAGTAAACAGAATATCCGACCACTGATAATCACCGTAGTCAACGAGCTTAACCGCGCTTTGTCGCTCGGCGATTCACAAGGAGCTATAATAAAGGTATTTTTCCGATTCCGAGATTCCGATATTGGATCACTCAGTATCGGAATTGAAATATCGGTGATTTCTTTCCGAGATTCCGATATTACGAGATTCTGAGATTCCGATATTCATGCCCTAATACAAACATGGCAAGGATAATTAATACTGGAGTTCAACAGCGGCAGCACCCCCTCCCCCACAAACACCTCACCAACATTAGAGGTCTTCACTCAAATCTCTCTGCAGACCAAAACCACCTGGAGGCTGAGAAACAAGCGCTGTTTTTCCTTACGGAGACGCAGATAGCGATTCCGTCAGACGTGTCGTACTTATCTTACCCAGGGTTTACCCTGGAGCACAATGTTAAACCACGCGCGGGTATGTACACCCGTGACGACACTTGCTATCGGCGTCTCCGTAACATTGAGAACTCCAGATTCTCAACGCTTTGGGCTCTGGTGGACACAAGTCTGGATAAAATTATCTACGCATGTGCCTACCGTTCGCACAAAGGAGATCAGGAAATAACCAGGCTCACAGAGTACCTCAGTGAGGCGGCTAATGCGGAACATCAGCGGTACCCTTCCGCCCAATTAGTGTTACTGGGGGACTTTAATGCCCACCACCAGGTGTGGCTCTTCCCATACCAGTGCACTGACCATGCTGGGCGAGGGACGCGAAAGCTTGCGCTAGCGTTAAATCTGACTCAGCTGGTCCAAGGGGCAACGAGGGTGCCGGATGTTCGCACACAGCCAATTGCTTACTCTGTGTCGATAACTTCACCTTTAGGTAGATCAGACCACTGTCTGGTGAAGTCTGTGTCCGTCTACTCCCCGCCCGATCCCAGCCCAAGAGGCACCCGGCGGGTTTGGCGGTACAGGTCAGCAGATTGGGATGGCATGCGATGATTCTTCGCATGCTATCCTTGGCAGCCTACTTGCTTTTCTTCGGCTGATCCTTCGTCGTGCGCGGACGCCGTGACGGATGTGTTGCGTAAGGAAATGGAGTACTACATTCCGTTCTTTGGATGTAACAATGTCCAGCGTTGACCGGCCATGGTTTGGCGCCGAATGCTATCGCGCCGACGCGCTTAAACATGAGGCGTACCTGGCATGGGTCGACTCTCGATCGCGCAAAGCGAGTGACGTGGGTTAGAAAAAGAAGGCCTTCAACAGGGCTGCCAAGTCCTGCAAGAAGGTGTTGCGAAGGGCTCGGTTCAACCACAATGCCCGAATAGGGACCAAACTTGCTTTTTAATCAGCAGGTAGTAAAGCGTTTTGGTCCCTGGCTAAGTCGGTCGAGTTAGCTAACTAGCTAACCTGTGCTGAAACCCGACAGGTCGCTGGCCCACTCCACTGAGGAGAAGGCATTGCCTCTCTTTTTGCGGAACCTTCGCGACTGAATCCTTGCCCCCTCCTTCTCCTGTTGGATGCGAAACGAGTATGCCGGACATTCGCATCCATCAAAAGGACGTCCATAGGGTGCTGCGCAACCTCGACGTAAACAAGGCTAGCGGCCCTGACGGAATACCAGCAATAGTTCTTAGAACATATGCGCCTGAACTGTCTCCGATCTTGACACACCTATTCCGCCTTTCATATGAGACTGGAACAGTGCCGAATGCTTGGAAGCAATCCAACGTACAGCCTGTGCCCAAGAATTGCAGTCGAGCTGACCCGGCCAACTACAGACCCATCTCTGTAGCGTGTACTTAACACTAAGCTCCTGGCATACCTAGAAACTAACGATATCCTTAGCGACCGCCAATACGGCTTCCGCCGAAATCGGTCTACTGGGGACCTTCTAGCGTATCGCCATTCACATTCGGAGTGAGGCCATCAAGAGACACGGGGAAGCGCTTGCCGTCTCCCTCGACATCTCGAAGGCTTTAGATAGGGTTTGGCACGAAAGCCTTATTGGTAAGCTTCCTTCATTCGGTATGCCCGGTTGTCTGTGTGATTGGATTGCAGACTTCCTGAGAGATCGGTCCATTCGAGTGGTTATCATTCAATTGGATATTAATGCCGGGGTCCCTCAGGGGTCGGTACTCTCAGCAAAATTATTCTTGTTGCACATTAACGATCTGCTAAAACCTAGCACCTTTGGGTATGCAGACGACAGCACTGTTGCTGAGAGATACTTGTCCAACGCTTTCACCCGGCTCCAACATTCCGTGATGTGACCATGCTAATAACGGACCATCTTGAGCTTCTTGGTGTTACGTTGACATCGACTCTCAATTTTGGCCCATACATTGAGGCAAAGGCTCAGCTGGCTGAGAAAAAGTTAGGGATCCTTGCGAAGGTGAGAAGATACTTCACGCCAGAACAGCTGCTCAACTTGTATCAAGCCCAAGTTCGATCATGCATGGAGTTCTCATCTCTGGGACGGATCTGCCAAATACCAGCTTGACGCACTAGAGTCGATCGAAAAGCGGGCCAAGAGACTCATCGGCAATGAGGCACTGGTCAAGTCAAAGCTCCAGAGCCTTGAACACCGTCGCCGAGTTGCTAGCTTGTCGGTTTTTTATCGGATTCATTTTGGAGAGTGTGCGTTGGAATTGCATGATCTAATTTCGCCCAGCCCGTTTCATTATCGGACTACCAGACGTACGGCGATGCGTCATCGGTACATGGTGGATATCTCACCCATACGCACAAAACTTTAAAAAAAAATTAAAATTAGTTTTGTGATACGTGTTTTTATATATGAAAATGCTGTGCACGTCTATAGACCGCCCCCGAAAAATGTAATATGTCCATGTTTGTGTTCGAGTTGTTTGATGTGCCTTAAATAAATAAATTAGAAAATAACATAATCCGTTTGTATACAGTTCAATTATTTTCTTTATGTCCCTCGGCAATCATCGCATTTCCCAATACAAACGGATGCTAATTTCCATGTCCATCAATCATTAGATTAATTTTATTGTGTATTATTATTATTATTAATTATTAGTATTATTATTAAAATTCAGAAGTAAGTACTGTTGTTGTTTTGTTTTGATTTCCGTGTGAAATATATAGAGCTGTAAATGTAGCAGTTTTAGTAGCTTTCCTCCCATTAAAAAGAAATATTACATTATGTTAAAAGAGTAATATGTAAACAACTCTGAATATGGCTTACTGAAATACTAAGTGGGCGATAAACAATGGGCGAATACAAAATATGTTTAAAACAGCGACGTGAAAATAAAAGTTTGTCGACGGTTTTCTGTCTGCAGGGTATAAAGTCGGGGTTCTCTAAGCTCCCTAAATATACTTAACTCAACTGATAGAAAACCGACGACTGACGAAACACGAAATATTTGTAATGTAATTTGTCTAAACAAAAAAACTAAGCATATTTAGAAAGAGTCAACTAATGAGTTAAGATATCTATTAAAACACTTTATTCTGGAGGCTTACCTGTTCAGCACACTGTGCAGTAGAATGTGTAGTAAAGTATCCCAAGCACTTCAGTATGCCAGTGACCAGTTCTTCCTGGCTCTTCCTGAAGCCTTCAGTTTCACGGGCTGGGGTTGTTGACTTGATGATGCCAGCTGTTTCACATTCTGTTGTCAATAATATTGCTATGCAGCGCACTGAGTTCAAGCTCAGCATCTCATCTCTTTTCTCTGTTACCATCCAAAGTTGCCTTAGAAAGAAAATATTTATTGTTTATTCTTGCATTGCAAATAAATCTAATCAAAGTGAGTGACAAATATTTTTGCCTAAAAACTAGAGAGTTTTTAAGGGGTTTTATTTTCTAATAACTCCATCTATTAAAGGCTTTAATCGAGAATACACTAGATATCTAATTAGCACTTTAAAAGGACCCAAACACAAATACATTTATGGTCTTATTTGTCAAAATATATTTTTAACCTTATTGCTTAACAGTTAAGTATTGTTTTAGAATAAACATATTTTTGTACCTACTTGAAATGATTGTTTATCAAGTTTATATCAGATGATAGCATTATGTTTATGCATTAAGGTTTATAATAAAGTTAGTTTTTGATGATCATGATATATTATTGTTCCTGATCCTTAACTCCATTTACTACAGTTTATTTTCAAATAACTCCATCAACTCGTCGGTGCTCCGTAGACCAATTGGAATTCGACCAATTGGTCTATGGGGAAAATTACATGTTTCCATCGTCCAATTACCAACTGGTCTATGGAGCATACTCGAGGTAAACCAAAACTATGTTCCATTATCACATTATAACCCTGAGTTCACACCAGTTTCCTATACTTTGGGTTCAAAGAAGCTTTTGTTATATTTTTGGGTTCACATCAAACTAAATTCAAAAATATTATAAAGGAATAAATACAATAACCTTATATTGTATTTATTTCATTTATAGCTAATTATAATAAAATCTTCAATGAAAAGAAAAGAAAAGATAGGAAAGTATGTAAACTTTTTTAAATGGCCACTTCACAGAAAACTTATGTGTCATTATGGTGTCAATGTAATGACAATTAATTGATTTCTCCTTAGCCTATCAGAGGGAAGAACTGAAGAATCTTAAGATTCTTTTCTTTTTTTCAAAGCAGTACGCCGTTTTTGAGCTGATAAGGATTATCCATTTTGTTGCAGAATGTTATAGTCTTCGCCAAACTTCTGGGCCGCCCTGAAGTTGACTTTCCGATGCGCAAGAAACGGTGCTGTTTTTGTATGAGATTAACGACTGCGCAGCCATTGCAGCCAACTTCAGGGCGGCCAAGAAAATTGGCAAGGACTATAAAGACAGTTTGTCCTATCTGCGTATTTTTCACTGGTTTTTTTTTAAATTGTTGTGCCGTAATTATTCAATAAATGATTATTAAGCGATTTCAAAAATTGTTTATGATATATTTTTTTAATACTTATGGACACGGCTTTACTATACCATTAAACTGGACAGCGGAACATTTCTCAATTCTCCATAGACCAGTTGGAAATTGGACGATGGATACATGTAATATTCCCCATAGACCAATTGGTCAGATTTCAATTGGTCTACGGAGCACCAACGCATCAACTACATGGTTTATTTTCTTATAAGTCCATCTACTTAGAAATACCATACCCAAGAGCTATCATTTGTGTATAAAGTAGTAAAATTATATTTTTAAATTACCTGATGGCCCGCACAGCCATTGTAAGAGTAGGATAGGACGTACTCTTGTCTCTGCTCTCAATCAGTGTAACCAGCGCAGTTACTGCACCATGATTGTGTAGACCATCTGCATTAGAATTCTTTTGTGCCAGATTGCCTATCACACGGCAAGCTCTGCCCACTATGCTATCACGGCATACTGTTTTTATTATATTCACTAATGGTCCAAAGATATATAACTTACCAACCTGAAATTATGTTAACAATGAAACTTTTATATTACTCATACAGTGTTACATAGTGCAAAACGAATTAGTCAAGACTGATGTAGTAAAAAAAAAATTTGTTTTTTTGTCCTACTATTTTAGTGAGTGTTCAAACCACATACCGCTAAGCTGCTTTCTTCTTCGAGACAGCAATTCCCAAGTATACTTAGCGTAACATCAAGTATTCTTTCATTTGGTTTGCGCAAATGAGGCAATAAACATTCCAAGCCACCACATTCGCGAAAAAGCTTAATTCCAGCGTCGTTGGTAATGATTTTACCCCTTATCTTTAAAAGGGTTTCTTGAACACGACTAGAAGACGAAGATTTTAGGCCTTCTATAATGGATTTGACATAATTTGGATCCATATTTTTGCAAAAATTAAGATTTAAAAATTTTAATAACAAACTTTGACATTTCTTTCTAATGTCCAGTCCAGCTGATTTTGTCTATGACAATGGACTTTTTTGATACAGACCTTTCCTTAGGAACCTATTCAGTAGTGTGCAGGAACAGCAGATATTATATCCTCCGACAGCACAGCATGATTTTCTCCTTGTTTACGTCTTTTTAGTTCGCTTTTCAAGCAGTCGGGTTTTTTGATTTTTTTTATTAACTTTTTTTATTTATAAGATAAGATAAGATAAGATATATTTATTATTACACTACACGGTATTCAGGGCCCTAAACTCTAATTTAGGGTAGTGTAATAACTGTTAGGTAGTTAGGGTTCTCATATTATCGACCTTTGCTTCAGAATGATTTAGGGACCCGGTATTCAGGGCCCGGAATACCGTGTAGTGTAATAAGCCCTATTCTCTGTTACGCTATTCAATTTAAAGAACAAAATGTCTATGGTTGTTGTTATAATGAAGTTTTTGTGACATCTGTGTTCTTCACATATCTGTGGCACTAGTATATAGTTATCTGTGATCTGTGGTAAATAAAAAATGAAGAATTTGCAATGCGATGACAGAATTTGTTATACATTTTTTACACTGCTAAAATTACAAAATTAATTATTTTTGATTGTATTGTAAGATAAATTTGTCATGACATCGTTTTCTAAGAGATGAGTGTCTTCGGGGATTTTCAACGCGTGTGGGTGCAACGTTTTCCAGAGAGTGCATTACCAGCAGCTTGGGAAGAAGATGTCAGGGCCAATTTGGCTAAACACAAACAAAAAGTTGCTATATTGAGAGAAGAATTAGAGAAGGAAGAGTTTTACGTGGAGTATTTAGAAACATTGCTATCAGATGTGGAGAAACATAAAGCTGCCGCACAAGGCAACCGGACGGCTCCGCCCTCGGGGGGTGACGTGAACGATCTCGACGATAAGGTTTCTGATAGCAAGCAGGTAAAACATTATGATCATATTTACTTTATACAGTTCACAGTAATCAATACACAAAGCAGATGTATTGCGTTATTTTGGAACATTGTCCCCAAATTATTATTGTTTTAAAAGGCCTTAACTAGATGCCACACTAGTTTCTAAATAAGAATATAAATGTTTATAGAAAAACTAAACTTCAAAAGTCCTCACATATACATTTTTAAATTGATTGACTCTTAAAATTAACTCTTTAAGTACCTAGTTATTAATATCATCAGCATAATATTGTAAGACAATTAAATGTAAAGACTCCATTCCTGGAACTGGATCCATTTGCTTTTTCCTCTTAAGCTTAATTTGTGTACTTGGGATGATTCATGAAGTTTCATGGATATAGCCTTGTGCACATCAAATAAAATTGCTTTCATTCCTGTGTAAAAATAACACTAGTCATAATATACCTCCATTGTTGACAAAAACTGAGTAATAAGTGTATCAATACAACCTTGTGTGATGTAATTGTCACTCTCACTATTCAGACTTAATTATCTTATTAATTGATACTTAAATTCTCCTGTATGAATGCTAAACCAATTATGTAAATAAGAAACTTTCTAATAACTTTTAAATAGAATCTGCTTAGGTAAAATTTTTCAAACTTATTTGTTTATTAGACTTATTAGCATAAAAAGTAATACTATTTTCAATATGCCTATTTATAATATCAGATTACATATTAATAATGTTGTGCATATTTCACTTTTCATTCTTAAAGAAAGCCTAGCTATAGTCTTTTATATGCATGTTATTTTATTGCCATTTTGAAGCACTGCTTACCAGAACAACCAAAATTATCTATAATAATTTTATAGAGAGGTAAAGTTTGTGAGGTTGTAGTGGTTAATCTCTGGATCTACTGAACCGATTTACATGAAATTTGGCATGGAGATAGTTTGAGACCCTGGGAAGGACATAGGATAGTTTTTATTCCCTTGGGATGATAAAACACTTTTTACGCGGGCGAATCCGTGGGCAGAAGCTAGTGAACAATATAAGAGAATATGACAAGACATAGTGGTTTCTATGCTATCTATGATATTATTAAGATTATAATGAGGAACAATACTATTAATTGTTAATTATATTTGTATACATATCAAAGAGTGCACAACAATGAAAATCTTATGAGAGTACTAGCTACTGCCAGCGGCTTCACCCACGTGAAAGTCGACAATTATCACGAGGGAACATATTCCCGGGATAAAAAGTATCCTATGTGCTATTCCTGACTATAATCTATCTCTGTGCCAAATATCATCCAGATCCGTCCAGCCGTTTGAGCGTGAAGAAGTAACAAACATACACACTCAAAGACTGGCCTTTATAATATTAGTGTGATATTTATATACATATCAAAAAGTGTAGCACAACAATGAAAATCTTATGAGAGTACTGCCAGCGGTTACACCCGCGTGAAAGTCGAAAATTATCCCGAGGGAACATAGTCCTGGGATAAAAAGTATCCTATGTGCTATTCCTGACTATAATCTATCTCTGTGCCAAATTTCATCCAGAACCGTCCAGCCGTTTGAGCGTGAAGAAGTAACAAACATACACACTCAAAGAAAGTTATCACACTAATATTATAAAGGCCAGCTTTATAATATTAGTGTGATAACTTTTTAGTATTCAAATAATATTTGTTCACCAAGCAGATTTTTAAGTTATATACGTCAGCTTATTATTAGTCCGATGAGTAATAAAATGTAAAGAGCATCAAAACAATAAATTAGTCACAGAAAGGCTATTGTGTTTCCTTTTTGAAAATCACTGTGCTGTAGGATTGTAGTAAAATGTTACACCTTGTAAATGTAGTTCAGCATTATACATGCAGTATTCATAACTGTGAGATAAATATTAATGTTATGGAAACATTATCCACACATGAGTGCCAATTAATTAATATTTAATGCTAACTGTTAATTGATTTGTGAAGCGTGTGAAAGTAACAGTTTGTTTGACCTGCTTCATGACTACTTAATATCTTACAACATAAGAGAGTCTACAAAAGGTTACCTATACAACTACACTGAGGTGTGATGAATCATCAATGAGGATGTAAATGAGATGCCTGTTATAAGGCTCTGAATACAAATAAGTTCCTATACTAATACATACATATACCAAGGTGTTCAATACATCCCATGGATTATAACTATTGTTATTGTTGAGTCAATATCCTCAACCAAAACTGAACAAGACTACAAACTATGAATAACTACTATTTATTTTTGTATATAAAAGTTACTCATTCAAACATATCTCTTGCGTGCTTTGTTGCATCATGAACTAATTTAGATGAAGGCATGTCATTGTGTTAATTAGTGGAATATGAGGTAAACGGGCACATTGGCATTCATAAAAACTTAATTAAGTACCCAGTTATTACAGCTATTTAGATTGGAGTTTTTACATCCTCTGAGTTAATAGTATGAAAGCATTACTATTCAAGGCTGGATTATGTTTATTTTAGCATTCCATTATTTTTAATTTAAGTATTAATTTAGATGTATTTTATAGGGTTCCGACACTGATTTGTTACTGCAGCAAAATGAAGTAAGTCTAAGCAGCAATAAAAGTGAAGACTCCACACCCGAAAAGGCTGAATGTGAACCACCAGTGCAGCTCAGAAACAAACCGGTCCGCATAACTGAGAGGAGCTCAGTGAATCAATGCATCAATGAATTATCAAATCTTGCAGCAGAGGCAGCACGGAGAAGATGTAATAGTGAAATAGTCCAGAGAACTGACATTAATCATGATAATGGTAATATTCTCATGTTATTATGCTAAACATTTAATTACTAAAATAAAATACTAATAGTAAATGATTAAAATGACTGCAAATCATAATGCCCTCTCATCGGATCATCTTTCATCGGACTGTTATGTTCTCAATTTGTTACTGTAGTAAATATCACAATCAAACTAAAAACTTTGTATGGCAAATTTCCAAAATCCACGGCGACAGGTTGTGAGCTATTCACTAGTAATATCATAAATTATAAAATTATCCCATTATTGCAGTAGCAGTAGAACAAACAAGTCCAAATCAAGCCAAAAACCGTCCAACGTCACAAACTGGTGATTTTGTAACAGTCATCGAAGTAAATGGTCTGAAATTAGCAGAAGCTTCCAAGAAGTCTGAAGAGTCCCAGCAGTCATCAGAAGGCAGTCCTGTTGATCCTGTGGCAGTTGCTAAGAAGAAAGTCCCACCTAAGTAAGTTATTTTCAAGTTGTCCCTTAAATGTATTCGGAAATGGGCTATTACTAGAGCTTCCTTCCTTTTGCTTTAATTTTTTTTTCTAGCGATTCATAGTAATTTAGCATTTTTTTTTTTCTAGGCCTCCACCAAAAGTGTTCAGTAAGCGCGGTGCTTCATTACCGGAGACCGGGCTAGCAGAAGACAGTCCGCCTTCCTCACTGGGGCGTAGAATCCGTAACGCGGAGTCACGCGAGTCCATTGCTAGTAGAGCGTCGACGCCCTCCATTAGTGAGAGAGTAAGTGTTTACATAAATATTTTTCCTTATAGAACTTGTTGAACCTTAGATCCTGAATTTTTGTGTAGCTAAATATCACACGGTATTTAAAATGATAGTCCCGTGCATGATGACTAAAGATTACTCTATTATTTTCAGGTAAAAAGTTATGAGTCGATCAACTCCCTATCTTCGGAGCGGAAGCGTTCTGGTGGAGCAGCGACGCCCCGGTCCATCGATGAGGAAGGGACGTCCACGACGCCGGACTTGGGCGACGCTACAGACGCTGATAAGTCTGCGCCTATATCGTTAGAAAGCATACCGGCTGCCGTGCCCGGCTCTGAAGACGAGCCGTACTATGATCAAGTGCCCGTCGACATCAATGATGGCGAATATGTTTATATACAAGCAGGTGAGCAATAGTTCCACGAATGCGACGCAATTACGTAGTATGTCAAAAATTGTATTAACCTATCTATTCCCGTGTGTCATGGTTAACCTTGGCTTTAATTTGCTATGACAATAACGACTGCGTCAAAAAAGGGAATTAATGTTAAGTAATTAATAAACACATGAGGAAACCTGAAAAATTAACATGTGTCATGAAAGTTATAATTACAAAGTCAGTTAAAAATAAACTTAGTAATAATGTTATGACAAGTTGTGGTGCTTCTTTGAAGTAGGTTAGGTTCAGACTTATTTGGAAAAGATATTTCATAATTATTCCTTTTTAAACGGTAAAAGAAAACCATGTCAAATGCCAAAAAATTAAAGACATGCCTTATCCAGCGGTACCGCATGATACAAAGATTGTGATACAGGGTCTTATTTAAAAAAAGTGTCGACGCTTTTTAGCAACTGATTAGCATCATTCAAATTTTCTAGGTATACAGAATTTGAATTTAGAATGTTATTAATCAGTTGCTAAAGACCGTCGATATTAGTATAAATAAGGCCCACTGTGCGATGAGACGGCAATAGGGATGTTTCCTAGGTAGGGGTAGAAAAATGATAATTTATTTAGTCCGTCAAAGAGATTATCAAATAATATTGGACACGTATTTTTTGCTTTACCAAAGCAATAAAAATTGACAAAGATAAAGCGCATTAAAGTTCAGGATTGGGCGTTTGTGACGTCACTATGTCAGTATAAATTTCAAGGCGTTAAATCGTTGTCACTTTATGTTTACGTGTCAGAAGAAAAAAATACGTGTTCAATATATTTTATTTATCTACCTGACGAACAAAAAACAATTTTTCTATTCACACCCCTATTGTACTCATAGAATTAAGTTTTTTGTAAATGTGATGTGTAAATTTTATGCCCGACTACGGCGAAGCAAAAAGAAGGGTTTTGTTTTTGACAGGTATGTAAGTATGTATGTTCATTTGTGCCCTCATAACTTCTAAACTACTTATCATAATTTGACAAATGAGGTGTCGTTGGAAGCGTCATGTTTGTCCGCTGGTTATAGGCTATGTGACGAAGTCCATTCTTGAAACTTATGCATTATCTAGATACATGTAAACAATAAACCCTAAACAGAAAAAATGTGATGTGGCTCTGCAAAAACCCCAAAATACTTTAAATAAAAAATAAGTTCTTAAACTAAAACCGGACTACTGAAAAATCACGTCCAAAAAGTTTGAAACAAGTAGTTTTTGAACTTATTTTTTAGTGTGCAAAAGAGTATGTATATTCTATTCTAATGTGTTGTTGTGTTCATCAGGCGGTACGGGGTCCAGTACAGAAGACGGATCGAGCGGCACGAGCACATTGCCGCTGGGCGCACCGGGCCCGCCCGCGCCCGCCTTACCCGCGCCCCCCACCGCGCCGCGCGCCCCCGATTCGCCACCCTGCGCTACCGCGCCCAACTACGTCAACATTCACTACTTCCTGCAGTAAGTTACGCTCACTACAAGACCATTCGGTGCTTTCCACCGAAGATGCGCTATGTAGCGAGGCTAAGCCAGGATGCGTAAAAAGCTGTGAATGTGTACTTATTTCATTTCTTGCATATCTTTCGCAAACATCCCTAGCACGCATCTCTCGCTTTTGTGTATGTAAAAAAACATAGCTCTGTTAGCCCTTTTTTACTAGAGTTGCGCTAAGCCTGGCTATTAACATTAAGTGATCCCATTGGGCATATAGAGTTCTACACAAAAATTGTCACATTTCCATTAATAACACAGTGACGCCCCCATAACAGTCAAGTATAAGCCGGGCGCAGAAAGTTTACCGATGACTACCCCGACATCGGTAAACTTTCTGCGTCCGGCTAGTACATAATACTTTCGGCGGTTGTCCATTCCGTCTCCAAAAGTGAGATGACGCTGCCGAAGTAGCCACATTCATTAGAGTGCATCCTCATCTCAGCCACCGAAGCTGTGTGGAGTTTCACACTAGTAGTAGGGGCCACAAGTACTCGGCTGCAGATCGTGACGGGACGACTGTCCGCAGTGTCCACTACACCCGAAATTACCGTTGTATGCATAGAGAAACCATAAATATCAGTCGCGGTGGACATGTCGCTTCGTCGGCTGATTTTATGGTTCGTCATTATCACTCTCCGTCCAGCCTGTTATTTTACATTTGACAGATGCACGCTTAAGAAGTTTTACAATTATTGACAGGCAACCATTGACAATAAAATCCAAAACTTCATGGCCAGTAGTGAAGAGACATGCTTATTCGAACCGTTATTCCGATAAATTAAAATTCGCAGTTAAATTGAATTAACGTAGCAGTACATATCGCAGTGTAAAGGTGTGAAGGTAAAAATTATTAAAAAAAGTAATATTGGATATAAAAATATAGAAAAACAGCAAACAAAAATTACAGGCTGGATGTAGAGTAGAGATCGGAATAATTATGCAGAGTATATTTTGACGACAGCACTGAACAAATTTTAATATGGGTTTTTTATTTGTTTACTCCCCAGTAAGCAAAAAAAAAAAAGCCCATATTAATATTAACCTTCAAAAGGCGCCTGGACTTTTGGGGACAAGATCAGGGAATATGGGATTTTTACCTCACTAAAACCACCCCGGTGATCACCATCAGAACCTGGAAGGGGCCCCGTCACGTCTTAAAAGACCACTCCGGGACCCCCTCTGTGCAACGCTTGTTAGGACACATCCCTGGGGAGGCTGAAAGAATCGCCTCCCCTAAGCCACGTTGTGCACGGCAGCACGTGATCACTGTGCTGCCGTCCTTCCTGAAGTCACTCGGTGGGTGGACAGAGTCCCCAATCTGACCACCCGCGACCCCGGAGTCCCGCTTGCTTATTACTCTGGCGGGGTGCCGGCGTTTTAGGCATCGAGGCGGTTGCCTCTCCGACGCCTTCTTCTTCGAGCGGGATCGGCCCTCTCATGATCCCGCTCGGCGGCCTCCTTCTGGACCATCATAGTCTCACAAATGGAGGCCATTTCCCTCCAATTTTCAGGTCTCGCCCGATCCTGGCGACCAAGACCTGCCGCTCAGAGGCCCACACCGGGCTGTCCTCGAGCGTGTGCTGTGCAGAATCAAGGTCGCCTCCACAATGGTGGCAATTTGCCGTGGTCTCTCGCCCAATCCTATTCAGGTACTTACCGAAGCAACCGTGTCCGGTCAGTACCTGAGTGAGCCTGTAGGAGATGCGCTCCTCTCTTTTCAGCCAGGTTTCGAAGTGCGGCAGGATGGCTTTGACAACGCGCTTGCGCGAAAATTGCGGCCGCTGTAGCCGCACTCGCTACCGCTCGAGCGCGTGTCGCCGTTCCTGCCGCCTAAGCCTTACTAAAGCGACCCCTGGTACGCTTTCACCATTCTGGCGGATGGCGCGGATTCGGTTATAAACCCTTGCGTCCATATCCGCCAAAATATCCAGCGGAGCAAAGCGTGCCAGGAGAGTTGACGCCTCAAAGGATACCGTTCGGTAACCTCGTGCGATACGAATGGCCATTTTCCGCTGCAGACTATTAATTTTAGCCCTGCAGCGTCGGACACCTGATAGTCTGCTTGACCAAACAGGTGCGCCATAAAGGACCATCGATCGCACAACACCCGCGTAGAGGCGGCGAACTTCTTCCCGAGGTTGGGCAAAGCACCCACTGCCTTTTCAACGCGGAGGACCAGTCGCTCAAAGTGCTCTTCGAAGCCCCACCGACCGTTAGTCCAAGATACTTCATGTATCGATCCACCTGGACTTGCGCATCTCCAACTGTCACTAACGAGCTGGGTGGCTCTCTGCTCCTCGGCAGTTTATGGAACCACAGCGCCTCAGTTTTCTGAGGCGCTATCTCTAAACCCAGCTCGCGGATCGACGCCACGACTCTTGCCATCCCGAGCTCGGAAAGCTGGATGGTCTCATCAAAGGTATCCCCGCCGGCCAACACCAGGGTGTCGTCCGCATAGCAAACGACATTAACGCCGACGGGGAGTTCAACACGCAGGACCACATCGTATGCGAGATCCCACAACGGAGGACCTAAAACCGACCTTTGCGGTGGGGTGCCGCACGTAATCTCCCTCCGATGTACGCTACCATCCCGACCCACATAGCGAATGTGCCGTCGTTTCGGCAATTATTCTTTCGAATAGCTTGGAAACCTCGTCGAGCAGGCAAATGGGACGGTATGCAAAGGGAGACTCCGAGTCTCTGCCTGCTTTTCTCAACAAGACCAATCCAGCCTCCTTCCAGTCGGTGCAACACGCCCGCACGGAGGCAGCTGTTAAACAGCTGTCTTAGGCGGTCCCCCATAGGAGCCATAGCCAGAACCCACGCTCGGCCAGGGACGCCATCCGGGCCTGGTGCAGTGTTACGGGCCCCCATGCGTCTATTGGCACGGTCCAGCTCACCTCCAGTCACCCTCAACTCGTTAGTACAGTCCGAAGGGGTCAATAATGGTGAGGGACTTTCACTAGCTACTGGAAAGCGCGTGTTGACCACTCTTTCCAGCAGCCCTGGATCCATGGTTTCCGTAATGGGGAGGACCCATGGACGTAATTTGGCCATGACCAACTTATTAGGTCGCCCCCATGGATCCCGGTCCAGTCCCTCCAAAAGCTCCCTCCAGGACCTTGACTTGGCATCCGAGAAGGCGTGTTGGAGCGCCATGGTCGCCTCTCGATACGCTCTGTAGGTTCTGGCTATTTCCTAGTTCGCTGCTCTTGGCTGTCTTTTGCGCCAATACGAGTGAGTGCGTTGATACTGGCGTCGAGACCTAAGACAAAAAACGCGCAGCTGCGCGATTTCTTCCGACCACCAGATTAATATGGCCTACAGATAGTTGTTCCGGTCTGGTTGTTTGTGTATGTGAATTTATGTTTGTAAATGCACCCACGGTACAGGAGAAATTCCTAGTGCTAGCAACGTTTGAAAATAATAAAAATATATTTACCTAAATTTTAACAAAGTATCATATCAATATCATATACGAGTGGATAATAAGTCCTATGAATTACTGGAATAATGCTCGTGGCATAATTAGGGATGAAAGGATACAACTGAGATATCGAAACTTTTATTCGATACATTATGTAATTCGATACGGTCATAGAGTATCGATACTTACTCGGTAACGAAAGAAAATATCGATTCTTACTCGATATCGATTGAAGTATCGATTTTTACTCGTATCGTTCAACGAACGAAAACAATGAGTCAATTACGAGAATATAATAATGGCGACTGGCGGATAGATTTTCCCTCTCTGGTATATACAAATAAGCCAGTCAAATGCGCAAAGGACTAGGAAAAGATAAATTAAAAAAAAACAAAATATTTGAGTAAAACCGTGACATACGGATACGAGTGTTTTTAAACGATGTGTACTTCTGACCGATACCTGTTTAGCGTTCCGATTGGTAGTTTCTCAGCGGTCTCTACCAATCAGAACGCTGTATTTGCGGCAACTGAATTTAGTTTAACTAATCGCGATTAGTTTCATTGGTGAAATCGGCTCTTAGATTCAAAGTATCGATACAAAAAGTACTGGATATCGGATGCAGAGTATCGAATAAGTACTATATTTGGCTACCCCAATAAAAACCGACGATTGTACCTGGCAACATGCAACACGCGACCAACGAGCAGGTTACGATGCAGTATTATAGGGTTAACTGAAGTACGAAGAGAGGGGAGGACTCGATAATCCTCAAACCCGGTAACCTGCTCTATTGCCGAGAGGGTGACCGGCAGTCCCATGGTGGTGTCGGTTTTATCGTCCACAAGTCCCTTATGAACAACGTGGTGAAGAGGGTGTGTCGGCCAGGGTGGCGAACCTTATACTCAGAATATCCTCAAGTTATTCGCTGAAGGTCATACAGGTGTAAGCCCCCGACCTTGGCACACCCCGACGACGAGGTAGAGACCATGTATATCATAGACATCCTCATATCTTTAGATCCACGCATGATTTAAAAACTCACTTCACCGTTGTCATGGGGGACTTCAACGCGAAACTGGGCAAACGAGACGAGGATGAGCTGCAAGTTGGGCAATTTGGAGTCGGACATCGGAACCACCGGGGTCACCTACTGACAAGTTTTATGGAGAAGGAGGGCCTCCATATGATGAACTCCTTCAGAAAGCGTGAACAGGTACACCCTGGCAGAGCCCTGATGGGCCAACTAAAAACGAGATCGACTTCAACATGCCAACCAAGAAGCAAATGTTCAATGAAATCTCTGTGAGCAATTCAGAATACAGCTGATGGTCACTAACTAGGGACAGAGGAGCAGTTGAAAGAGAAAAGAAAGATATTCTCTTTCATATATAAACAAAATATACCTGATTGCCTCATACGTTAATCCGCTAATTAAAGCGGCCTCCCGGTACGAACACCCACAAATCGCCCGAATTCGCCGACCAAGGCATACTATCATCGCCTCCGATGATGCCACCACCCTGCTCCAAGACAGCCGCAAGTAGACGAGCACACTTAGAAGACACAAACCGCCTTCGTTCTCGCCGTCGAGGCCCGCCGCGACGTCCCCGTCAAGATATTCAAGCCTGCCCGCGCAATGCTGAGCCGTAGTAAATAATTAGGTAGGTTAACACATAAGAGTTTCTTATCCGTTGTTCTCCACGTAGGTATTTTCCGAATGGATGGTAGAATCACTTAATCATGATCCAGCACTAGTTTGCCCCCCAGCGACGCCCTGAGCCGAGGTTGGACCCCACAGGGAGTAACCCTAAGCGTGGTCGCTTAGGTTTAGCTTTTTGTGCCTGGCTGGAGGCTCTAGCACAGTCTCCACAGTTTCGCCCGGGTAAGCAGTATCACCAATCACTCTGATTAAAATGCGATTAGCACATTAAAAAAAATATTCATACGTCCTACTAGTTTCATTGTTATTTTTTACGTGTGTCCACGTGATTACTCGCATCGTTTTTCATCGCAGGAGCGACAACTGCAGAGCTAAATGGGTTAGGTTAATTGGTATTATATTTTGCCTTCGGCATTTCACATAAAAACGAACGCTTGCAATTGGACGACGCCGTTTGCATAGAAACGAATCATTCAAAGCCGACGACAGATACAAGATTACCATCACGTCGCGAAAACATTCTCTCTCTCTCATGCATTCCAAAATTGTCTTTCTTATTCCCTTTTCCCGATTAATTTATATCTGGATCACAAATAAACCATTCTATCTCAATAATATATATTTTTTTTATAATGTAACATTTTCTTTTTAAAGGAAAGGAGGTGATGGTACTGAACAAAGTGACACGGTGTCCGAGCTGGCAGATTCAAGCGACACTCCCCTCCTCTTGAGAACCATATCTTCGGATACAGAAGCCAGTGCCACTCCGCCGGCGCTGAGGAAACTGCAAACTCAGGTAACATTTCATCACCATCCATAACCCGATTTCACCCACTGAACGTAGATCTCTCTTTGATATAGGTGAGCAGTTTTGAAGCTTGTCAACAAGTCTCATCCAGGTTTGATTAACATTTGCAAGAGCTCACTTAATAAAAATCTAGTACTACAACAAAACCATCCAACCATATTCTTTGGGCCGATTTCATCAAAGAAACTAATCGCGATTAGTTCAACTTAAATCAGTTTATGCAAATACAGCGGTCTGATTAGTTGAGACCGCTAAGAAACTACCAATCCGAACGCTGTATTCGCATAAACTTAGAGTTTAGTTGAACTAATCGCGACAAGACATGCGACATCCATCAACCCGCACTGGGCCCGCGTGGTGGATTACGGCCCATTCCCTCTCACAGACAGGAGGCATGTACCCCAGCAGTGGGAACATTAATAGTCTGATGATGATGAATCGCGATTAATTTCGTTGGTGAAATTGGCCCTTTGTTTATTTTGTGACTACGTCCTACTATAGACTATAAGTGTAATTAACATTTAACAAACATCCAAATATCAATGACGCGGCTGAACGGATTTGGATGTAGGCTAGATGTAGATAGATAGCTTGGGATAAGGGTCGTCCATCTCCTTGATTCGGACATAGGTTTTTTCCCGATAGTATGTTCCCTTGGGACAATTGCCGACCATTACGCTGGCAGAAACTTGTTAATTATAAATGATAATCTTTGTAAGCTTCACTCAAGTTAAATATTTATTATTAGCTGCGGCTTCGCTGTTGCGGTTTATCTCACAAGAACTGTACATTGTAAAGGGATAAAAGGAAACTCATTCGCCACCCTCCGCCCCACTTACTATTTTTATGAAAAAATCAATATTAGTAAAACTCATTGAATTGCACTAGCCAGATAAACTATGAGCTAGCTAAAGGTCTTCGCCGACTTATACGACACCCACCCGGCAAAATAAAGTTCATTGTAATGTGATCTTTAGGGCGTCCTCTGTAGACACACTTTACATTGACAACACAAATTAGACAGCTCGCTTACAGCGAGCTGTCTCGCTGTAAGCGAGCTTACCGCCATCGCACCACTCGACAACTAATGTCTCGCTTACCGCATGCTTACCCCGCTCTTGAAGCGGACGGCCCGCGCGGTGTACGCACGCAGACTGCTCGCTTGTAGCACCTTGTTAGCTTTTGTCAACCGGGTTCATAGCATTTTTGGCCGAATAAACTGCACTTTTAACATAGCCTTTACGATTCAATATTGCAAGTGAAAACATTTGTGACAGAAGTAACTGGTGCTTATAGCACAGGAATCCTCCTAGTTTAAGCCCAGTTGCACATATTTTGAATCTTGCCACTAACTTAATGATTCTAATTTAAAGTAAAATCATTGTAATTAGGTTTAAGTCTTGAACAAATAAATATTATGTATTGTTTATTTTGAACTAATTTAGAACTCTAGGAAAGGACACAACAAAAAAAAAGATGATCCTAATCTTTAATGAAAGAATCCCGAAATTTGTATTTAGAGATATGCCATGTTGTGGATGCAAATAAGTTGCTTATTACACAATACTTTTACAACAAATAATGTTATACCTATGCAAAAAATAATAGGTGTTTTAATAATGGATACAAATGAAAGCGTCTGCACCTATGTCTCATGGTATATTTATTTAATTATCTTCAGGGTCTAAGTTAACACAAACACAATGTAAGAACTTAAGTAAGCATAAGTCCCTTATCTAGAAATGACACAGATGATAAGCCTCGTAGAATTTACTCATACTCCGCCGTCCCGTCCGCGTCGGTTCGGTTGAGATAATCGCGGGCATTCCATTGTTTGCTTGCTTTAAAAAACGATGCGACGGCCAAGTATATTTTCTTTTCTACTATTATTCATTGTCTTGCAAGTTTATAGTATTATCTTCTGCTAAAATATTTGGGATATTTTTTAGTTTGTATATTATACGTATTTAGTTCAAGCTCTTTCCTGGTATAGTCGTGTTGAAGTAAAACATCGTGTGGATCTACAAAATTGTTATTAAACTCTCAGAACTTTCTTTATTTAGTCCTGTAAAAGAAAAAAAATATTACGTTAGTACCTATACAGCACTACTATGATATAATTTAGTTTTTCACTCTCGTAACTACAAATAAGATTACTTCAACTATGAACACGAATCATGTAATAAATCTTACATGATCTTTTGATCAAACTATTTCAGAATATACACTCAGCATCACAAAAGTCGCATTCTTTGAAAATGGAATTCAAATGCCAACGTATGCTTGATACCCAGTTAATAATGGTATCTGCTAAAAGTATGTTAAATAAACTGTAAATTAATAACAGTTAGGTTTCATAAATAACACAATTCTTCAGAGCACGAGCCGTTAAACAATTTTTTTATTATAATACGCATTACTTGCACCACCATAGAAGGGTATAAAACGACCGATCAAGGTCAAATTAGATTCATTTACCATGCAGACTTTTAATTGAAAATAATTAATGAACAACTCCAGTAAGTAAAACAACGATACACTGATTTTTCTTCCATTCAGTTAACCCGTTTTATTTTTGAAACCTTGTTTAATAAAACCAAAAACCCTTAACTTTCCTGAGATTTGAATAATTAATCTTTCAAATGGTGTACCATAGTAATAACCCTACCATTGATCTAATATGGTTTGAACAATTTTGAAAAAGATTAGGAGAAAAATGTACAACATAAAATGAATAAATTGCTCACCTGTTTTATGAATAGCTGGATCTTGTTTGCTTTCAGATTGTTCCTCCAGATTAAGCTTATTTACAGTTGACGATAGAACTGCTTCAAGTTCTAGAGGATGCTCTTCAGCCGCCGCGTTATTGTCCTTTTCTTGAGTGTTATTAGTGAAAGAGGTTACATTATATGTTTCTGTTGGTTTACTCGGAATAATCATTTCTGGTGTCGTCTCTGTTGTCTTTGGCATTGTGATTTCATCAGAATTGGTTATGATATTGTATTCTCTACATTCTCCTTTAAAATCTGTATCATAAATATTACAGGTAATGTTCCTACATTCCGTCTTATTGCATTTCATTGTATTACAAGTTTGATCGTTACACCAAATTGTAACATTGTGGGTTCTAATGTCTAGACTGTCATTAGGGTTGTTCGTCGAGGATCCTAAAAGTTGTCCAGTCACAGGTTGTTCGGTTTCCCCTGAACTCCACCAATAAAAAGGATATGTTATCCATCCCCATATAGAGGTCATGACCCCGCGTGCCTCTGTTACCTCATCTGCAAGCAACATTGTCATTACATAAAAATGTAGTAGCTATTTTACCCAGTAGCACTTACAATCATATTATTTGTACAAAAAAGTAAAAAATAATAAAGGTGATTGAGTAAAACTTACTTCCTGTTGCTGGTTTGCTTACGCAATTATGCACGAAACACAAGAGAAAAAACACGACAAAAGTCTTAGAAACTAGCATGACGACAGCTGGTACGAGTATTCTCAACGGGATTAAATGTTTAAAGAGTCCCGCCTAGCCTTTTTATACTTACCTCAACTAAGTACCTACTTAATTATCTTTGTTGAGATAAGACCCTGTAGGGAATGTTTACTTACTGTGCGGGGAACGCAACGAAAAGTATGATCTTTAAGCCTCCAAACTGCACCATGGTTTTAGTAATGCGTTAAGATTTAAATAAAATGACAATTTGTATTAATATTTTTATTAAGTAATTATGCTGAAATATCTCCTTTCCTTTTAAAACTAATTCTCTACTTTGACAGAAACGATGTGTCAAATTGTTCGCAATATGTAGAGTTTGTAATAATATGATCTTCCTCGCCCATGTTAACGTAACATACAAAACAACATTTTTTTATATCTGGGCATGCCAAAAATCTACATTTTGTTCTGGTTGCATCGCACAGGGTAAGAATTTTCAGTTTACTCTTCTTTTTTTCATTCCTAATTTTTATTTGCTGCATAAGATCTCGTAAATCCGTAGAAGTGCCCGTACTCCGCGTGTTCGGTTTGAACACAGAACCCATTAAAGCCGAAGGTTTTTTCTTGTATCTCAATGCTTCTATTGTTGGTAACATACTGATTATGTCGTCTTCCGAAATTTTCTTTAATTTTAAGTCACCATTGGAATCAAATTCCACAATTTTCGGATTTTGTATTGTTTGCCAAGGATTCGAATACTTTTCCTCCTCCAATCTATTTATTACATACGAATTAAACATAGATAGAATATTTGTCATAGAAATACATATTTTCATGTAATTTGACAAGAACCAACGTTATGTAACGGTAAAAAGATATTATTTTGAAAAAAATACACAATCTAAACAAGAGGTGTGTTGGTTGTTTAAGGTTGCTCTAGTCGGCGGCACGAACAATTTTGTGGCCGGGCTTAAAATGCATGCTATCTCATCCGACAACACTTACGAAAGGGATATACGCTGTGATGTGCAGTAAGAAGCTAGTGCGCGTAAGATTACACAATCATGGTATAAAAATAATAAATGGATGATGATTTAGAACGAAAAGGAACGCGCGAAATTTTATATACAGACCTTTGGGAGTATGAGTATCATGAAAAAACTACTAAACGTATCTGGTTAAAATAAAATTATTTGCTTTTTTTAACTGCTAATCTATCCCTTTATGGTGACTGTTTTGCAATTTTCCTTCTTTTTATGGTATTTCTTTCCGCCCAAAGATGCGTTGAAATTTGTGTTGCAATATGACGCTTGATGTTTCGACGCTCATAACTTACATATACACGTTATTTTTTTACTTTTTTGGTTTCCATGCAGGGCTAGATAATGATGAGACAAATTGATATCATTTTTTATTTTGAGCGTACACCGTCAAACAGTGGAGTAATCGCCATACCTCGTTTGTATGGAAGAATGACTGACCAGAGCAACCTTAAATGGTAGTTGTTTATAGTATACCCATTTCATCTATTTTACGTAGTCGTTGGCTCCACAGTAAATTAAAGAAGACTATACTAGGCGTTTTTATGTTTGATTGAGATGGAAAAATTGTATTCGGCTTTTTTGATAATAACCTTTATTTCCTTTAATTAACTATTTTCTTATTAATTACATTTTTAAATATTTTTATAAAAAACATTTAAAAATATAAAAATAGTAGCCGGTATCGGGAACAGGGTCCAAGCTACCGGTGGTCAGGGCTCCTGAGAGAGGAACCTCCTAACGATACGCGCCGTGTCCAGGAGTACCGCTTTCTGGATCAAGCCCTTGATTCAGCTGCCCAACGAGAGCCTCCTCAGATATTCAGCGAGGCTCTTGGCTATTATTCCATTGGCCGTAACGACTATCGGCACATTGATCGCTGTATTCACATTCACACATGTCGACAACCTCGCGAGCCAGATCAAGATACTTACTTTTCTTATCTCTCTCAGCCTTCACGAGGTTCTCGTCATAGGGGACCGCTATATCAACAATAATTGCGCGACGCTCTAGTCGGTTTATCACCACTATGTCAGGCTTATTGGCAACAATAGTCCTGTCAGTGATGATAGACCGATCCCAATACAACGTGACATTGCCTTTTTCGAGAACTGGGTCGGGCTAATACTTATAGGCACTTACGATTCCACAAGATTTTATTTAAGAGCAAGTTGCTGATGGATAATCCTGGCTACAAGGTTCTGTCTATGTAAATGACGCAAAAATAAACTTTCCGGAGATGAGATAATGTTAATATTGCCTGAAAAGGTAGTAGTTGTATTTGATATTAATAATGATGTCGGCAATGTTAACCGAAAAAGTATTCACAGCAGCTTAATAAAAAATACCATTTTATTGAAACGTGTGAGCACAAAAAAGTCAACTTATCACAGTAGTTAACTATAGGTAATCGCGTGCATTTTCTAAGTAAACAATTATTCATATCGGTTTATTCATTAAATAAGAACTTACATAACTTTCAAGGGCTTATCATATGTACAATGGCCTGCTGTGTTCAACTCCTTGATAGAACATCGAGATTTGGCAAAGATCTTTTTAGATGCGACGAGCGTTATACATTTGGCATTAATACAAAACGTTGCCTTTCCAAATATTTTCCCTGACATTTTGTTTTGCAAGATATCTACTATTTCAAATGCGATATTTGAAGGCAAATCCATGATGGACTCCATCGACGCTACGCTATCTGGAACAAACGATCATACAAAATTTTCCACTTGATAATATTTTTTCTAGAATAACGAAATAATTATTGTACTAAGATTGAATACCTGTACTGGTGGTCCCGCCGCAATGTCCTCTGTTGTTCAATCGATCTAAGGGCACGCAAACCCTATGCAGACATGTCTTATTCGCACAGTTCATCGAGTGACAAACTTTCTGAGAGCAAAATGTTAAAACTCCACGGATATATTTGCCTACGAATGACATGAATGCTGGCGCGACCGTGTCGACGTCGTCCCAATCAACGTCACCAAATATAGCCTGCTCCAGTGCTCTGGTATGGTTTTGACGAATTGTATCTTTACTCATGTTTAACTTGGTCTTCTTGTGTTCATTTTCCAGTATCATAGTTGTAATATTCTTTGATCCGACATCTTCTAGGTTCCTAGTTATATTTGGCCAATACAATAATTCTTCATCACCCAGTAGATTTTTGTCAGCTTTTTTCACGTTATGTTTTTCTTTAGTCTTACCATTTTTTGCTATCTGCAGGGCTTTTGTCGCTAAATGGTTACTACTTGTGGTTATATTAACATAAGAAACATCGCGTTTTTTACGAATAGCTGTGGTCACGTTAGTGATCTTTCTCGGTAAATCAGTTTCGATGCTATTTTCAATTTTGTGTATATCTTCGGTTCCATTATAAGAATTATTTGTTATATTTACCATCAAATAAAGACTTTCTTCGGTCTGCGTTTCGTTTAGAATATCATCAGTTTTATTAACCAAAGAATTAATTTCAAATTGCAACACATTTGAAGGTTGCAGTTTTGTGTCATTGGTTACATTGTTATTGGTTTCGTTATTAAATATATTACTGATATTATCATTAAAGTGATTTGGGAACAATGGTTGCTGTACCTTGATATTATGGAAAGTTATAACTTTCTTTCGGTGTTTCTTATTATTATTGTTAGTCCTAGATTTCTTTTTTTTATGGATACTTATTTTGTGTAATGAGGTAGAATCGTCTTTACTGTACTTTGAGGCTTTTTTGTATCCAAATAATTCCATGGGAATAGGGAAATTGAAATATGGAAATGGTAAATTCACCCCAGTTGTGCCCTCTTTAGATACTGCGTCATCTTGATCAAACATTCTTTCGCGATTGTGAACTTTAATATATTTTCCTAAAATATCTTGAGGTTTTGGTAATTCAAGATCAATTTTAATGCGAATGTTCAGCGTATTATCCTTAAACATATCTTTTATATTATCGTCAATGGAATGTTCTGACTTTTTATTAGAATTTTCATATAGTGAAGAATGCATTATGGTCTTTTTCTGGTCATCCAGAGTACGTATTTTCATTTGTTTCATAGGATCATGCAACATTGGTTCAAAACGCACAAAGCACTGCTTACAACCACAATCGCAAGGAATGTGATTGCTTTTACAATAGCAAGATGATTTTATCAACTCCAAAGGCGATTTATGCATAACAGGAGACAAGTTCATTATTTGCTTTTCATTAAACATCATGTTTTCAAGTGGTAGAAGTTCTTCACGATTTCCTTTTGGAAGTATCGTTGTCGTGTCTGGTTTATTCATAATATATTTTCCTTTCGAATTAACGGGGATGAACACATCTAAAGGACTACCGTACGATGTTTGAGGGAATTTATATGAACCGGGATTGTAGAAACCGTTAGAATATAAGTATTCGTCATGTTTAATACCTACTACACCAGATTTCGCCTTGGTATACTGATCGTGACGTGGTAGAAGTGGTACTTTGTTTTTTGTTTTAGATTTTTCTATGTAATTCTTTCTCTGTTTGTGTGCTTTTTCTAAGTAATGCTGATATTCAGAGAGCAAGTTTTCAATGGCTTCGTCACTTTGGCTCTCGCTGTTCGATATACTCGCAAACATATCGAACGGGGAAACCTAAAAACATTACAAATGCATTTTACAAAACTTATCTTGATAATAATTATACCTAAAATGTATACTTTAATACTTACACCATTGTCTCCAAAGTCATTTATTATATCAGCGATATCACTGTAGATAATAGTATCGTAAAATGGATTCACTTCAATTCGATTAGATTCGGAACCTAGAAGTAAACGAGATTCATTAAAATTAATCAATCCTTTGAATAACTTTGTGTCACAAACGATTTAACTTACTTTCTGAATCATAGCAGTAAATGGCGCTTAAGATAAACAAAAAACTGAAAACTAATATATTTTTCATGATTCCTATGCCATGCAGAACTCCAAAAGAATGACTGAAAATGAGCTTGTACGGGTAGTAATGGTTTTAATGTTTACCTTTTAAGTTGATTGTTACTCCAAACAAAAGTTTAAATGGCTATTGTGCACTGTTACGAAAGTAGTTATACAACTTTCCTGATTAGACTGTATAATTGTTTAGGTATTTTTGTACTTAATAATTAATTTAATTATTTTCAGGAGTCGAGTGGCAGCAATGCGGAAGCGGAGCGTCTGACTATGCACCGTTGTATCATAACGAGTATCATTGAGAGTGAAACCGTTTATGTTGAATGCCTTTACGTTATGGAGAAGGTATTATCATTTGCAATTGTTTTCACTATCTTTGATTGTATTGTAATGGTTTTGTCCTTATCTGATAGCAGTAAATCAGTCATATATTCAGTAAGAAACGCTTATTTATCAAGGCACAACAGTTTTGTACTGAATTAAAATAAATACAATGCTGATAAATAAATTGATCATGTTGGCGAAGGGTTTTGAAACCAGATAGGCATACAAAAATAACGATATACGATCATCAGTTTTCTGCCACCTAATGTCTCTTCGGTACCTGGGCGACCGATCTCTGCTCGGGTGAAAATAGAGAAAACGTTTTCTAAAAATGAAACCTAGCTAGATCAATTTATCGCCCCCGAGAGGGTCAGCATACAAAATTTCATGAAAATCGTTGGCTCCGTTTCCGAGATTCAGATTATATACTATACTATATGTACAAGAATTGCTCGTTTAAAGGATAAACAATTTATTAGAGCAAAAAAAAAACAATTAACTTAAAGAAATGGCTTTGCACATCTACAATTTTATTTTAATTGAATGTATCAGTTGTAAATAAACACATAGTATGATCAACTTAATGCATCAATAACACAACAGACAATAGCACGCGATACTAAGCGTGAACTCGTTGTACATACATTTTACCAACATATTATATCTACATTAGTCTGCAATGCCTTGAATTGCAGTTTCCTGTTGTGTATAGGTATCTAAAATTACTAAACAGGGCTGAGGAAAGATTTTAATTTACTGACAATACTGCTGTTAGCTGATCTTCAATTGTATTGGTTGTTCTTGCAGTATATGAACGCAATAAAAGCGACGCTGTCGACATCGCAGCCGGTTATAACTGAAGAAGAATTTAATACAATTTTCTACAAAATATCAGAGCTACACGAGCTACATAAGAACTTCCTCGAGGGTTTGAAAGCAGCTGTCGCTAGTTGGGAAGAGCCTCTATCAGTAGGGATACATTTCAAGAAAATGGTAAGGAACATACATTATTTTGCAGCAGTCCCCTACAAGCCCCTCCTCATCAACATTTTCCTGCCACTGTCTTATACTATTTGGGGTCGGCACAACACGTTTTCCTCTTTCATTCCGTTCACATTACCCATCGATCTTTTCTTTAACCTCCCTTTCCATCCATCCCACATTTATATTTATAATATCTGGAACCTAAGTCACTACTGTCACGGGGATCCGACGCTAAGAAAGAAAATTTGGTTCAAATTTTAACTAGATGGCGCGAAATGCATCGATTTGTTATTGAATTTTGTGTAAAATTAACATTTTCTAGAATTGGTCACAAAAATATAGATGGCGCGGTTTGAAATTTCTGAGGCAATACGCATTAATATTTAAATTTGTATTGTAGCACGTTTTGGTACAATGAAACTTGCAAAAAATACTATAAAACAAATCGTCACGTATTAAAAGAAATTAATATTCACAAACCGAGTAAACGCTTTTACTTGCAAGTCACTGCTAATACCATCTAAATCTCGGGAGAGAATCGACCGCATTCGATGTATTTTAGTGAAACAATCGGTTTAATCCGTCGAAAGACGCTACTTACGTCGCCATGGTTTCTTGGTATAGGATGAGGCATCTGTATGCTAGTATTATAATATATTATCTGTGCTACTGTAGATTAAAATAACTTACACTAATCTTGGTAGTTACCATTCTCTAGATTCTCAATACAGTCATTAACAAGAAACGTACAGTATCCGGCTGTTAATGTGGCACATCCTGGTTTAGATAAAAATTGGATTTGTGTAACGCCGTCTCATTTACTTACGCTTGTCTGACAATCTCATTTTAAAGCTGGATGTCTCATAATATCTTTAGTACTACAATTGCATACACATGTATATAGACAATTTGGTGTTACAACAAGTAATAGATTTGTTTTGAGTATCAATGTTTATATCAATGCCTATAACACGGTTGGCGTAGTTGCTGATCGATTGGCTTGTACATGTCGCGGGTTTGAATCTTGCACGGAACAAATATTTGTATAGCCTACAGGTAGTTGTTCCGGGTTTGGCAGTTTGTGTATGTGAATTTTACTGTGTGTAAACGTACCCACGATACAGAAGGAATTCTTAGTGTGGGCAAAGTACACTTAAAAATTTGAAATAGTATCTGTATGTTTGACCAGTACGTCTCTAATGGGGAAAACCTGCCGAACGAGCACGGCCTACTGTGTCAGGTTTGAATCACACATTTTTATCACAGTTTGGGAGCAGTCTGGCTGTATGTATTCGTGGATACATATGCAAATTTTATTTTATTTTTGTTATGGGTATGGTCCTGGATTCGTTCCCCGGATCGGGCAATAGAATATTCCATTTGGTATTCCTAAGTAGCAGTTCGGAGCCTTGATTTGCGTCCCTTTGATGGCAAGAGGCTTGCCCCTTATTATATGGAACTAAAACATAAATGTCGAAATTTGGGTGTACTATAAGTGCACGTCTGCTTAACCCTTCCGAGATTGTAGGCGTGATGTTTTAGAGGTATGCGAAACTGGATGTAAAGTCCCGCAGAATCCGTTGAAAAGGGTGGACCTTCTGTCCAGACGGGTGTTGTGTCTGGTCCGGGGAACTGCCCGACGGTTGTTGTGTATTCTGTTAGAGGATTTTGTATGACACCCGCAGGCTTATTACGTAAGAAACTGCAATCATCTCGCGATCAAACGCTTCATGTCATTAAAGTCGAAATTAACTACAGTGTAGGTATGTTAGGTTTACACAATCGTTTGCTAATCGCTCGCTGTTTGTCAAATGTACTTTTTCCTAAAAAAAAACCGCCAAAACCTCTAAAACTTCTGCATTGAAGAGCAATTATTGCGCAAATATCGCTATCGTTTTGCTCTTGTGTGATACGTAATAAGCCTGCAGCTTATTAGTTCTTACTTGGCATCACAGATGTCGCTAAAATCAAAATCAAATCATCAATGTTATGTATGTGTTATAGGCTGAAAACATAAACATCTACGGCGCGTTCCTGCACAACTACGGGCGCGCCACGGACGCGGTGCGGCGCCGCTGCTCCACGTCGCAGAGCTTCGCGCACCTCACGCGCCAGATCGCGTGCCACGGCCAGCCCATGTCGCTCGACGACCTGCTGCACAAGCCCGTCGCCAGGGTCCAGAAGAACGCGCTAGTCTTGCATGTTAGTCATCCTCAGCTACTAATATTATCTTAATATGTCGTCTGCATAGATATCATGTATGGATTGAATATAAAATGCTTAAAGAATAACGTTCAATTATGAATGTTAGTCTTTATAAAACAATCACTTCTCAATGGCTGATTTTGATTAAATTGGCAAATGGGAATGGGTATACAATGACCTTCAGCCTAATTGCGTAAGTGAATTCGGCAAGGCAAAGTGTTTGACCCTATGACACAGTATGACAAATACCATTTAAATAATGTTTGTAAACGCACCCACGATACAGGAAGAAATTTCTAGTGTGGGCAAAGTTTTTTAAAAAAGGAAAGAAAATAATGGGTTGCCAAAAATTATTGGATATTTCGAAAAGAGTATCTTCACCAATGAAAGCGTCCAATAATTTTTGCCAATACCTAATTATTTAAATAGTATTTGTCATAATCTTTCATGCGGTCAAACTCTTTGCGTTGCCGAATGCATTTACGCAATTAGGCTACTAGACATAGGATATTTTTATTCCCGTAGAATGCTCCAAGAGATAATAAAATACTGTTCAAGCGGACGAAACCGCGGACAGAAGCTACTTGTTCAATCATTTAAGGGTTGTAAATGGTACAATGGTTCTATTCTATTCGTTCAAACGATTGCTATAGGTTGCCGAGATTTCATCGGGTACTTATTCATGTTATCGCTTTATGGCTCTATTGCGATTGAAATTGAAATCAATGATAAATGTTTTATTGGAAACTTGACGTTATTTATTTTTCAGGATCTTATAAAGTATACTCCAGCCAGTCATCCTGATCACGCCATGTTGACAGAGGCACTGAACATGACACAGCATTTCCTAGACGAATTCAATATTATACAAACAAAATCCATGTTTCCTGTAAGTATAATTTGGAGGTTTTTTTTTTTAATATCTTTTATAGACTCGCGCTTGGCCACTTTCTCACCTGTTGGTAAGCGATGATGTGGTCGACGGTGAAACACGCTTGCCTAGAAATAACCTAGTCACTCTTGACTTAAAGACCCCTAGATTGTAGCTGTCGGGAAACACAGACTCCGGCAGGGAATTCCACTCCTTAACTGTACGCATAATAAAAGTGTTTCCAAAACATTTGGGTGGGATCCCATACGCACAAAATGTCCACCCATATATTAAAGTTTTAAATAATAATTTAAATAAAAGTTCCAATGCCAATGATATTTATTTGTCCGTAGAACGCCGATCGTGCTCAAAGAAGACTCGTCAAGAATTCATTTATCGTGGAACTGTCAGATGGGCACAGAAAACTTAGGCATCTCTTTCTCTTCAACGACGTCATTGCCTGTGCCAAGTATAAGGTAACTACGGTAATAAATGTTTGTATTTTTTAACACAGAATGGTAATCAGATGAAGTGCCAGCCAACGCGTATCATTACTGAATTTGTACTGAAACTGAGAGAACTAAGCGCCGTCTGTTGACAACAATGGAGAACAAAATTATTTGATATAAATGAACTTAATTGATATTTTAAGTTAACGTGATTGAGTACGTATAAAAATTTGCACTCCATCTGTGAACTACTCCGTGTTTTTTTTAATACCATGTTAGTTTTTGATTATGATTATGTGTTTTAAATATTGGCACAGGCATCCGGGCGCGACAAGTTCACGTTCGAGCTGAAGTGGTTCATCCCTCTGCCGGATATCGTGGTGGTGGAGGATGACACCGTGGGCGGCGACGCGCGGGAGACGTCGCCCGCCAACATCGTGGCGCTCAAGTCGCAGGCCTCCACCGTGCGCGACCAGATCCTGGCCGAGGAGCGCGCCGCGAGTGACGATAAGGTAAACTAGAATAACGTAGGTGGTACAAAAATAAAAAGGTGTTTCGTTAAAAACGAGGTCTTTCCTAAAGTTCCCAGAATTTAATCTATAAATAAAGGGTCTTTCAACAAGGACGGGTCGATGTTAAATATGAATAAAACAAGATGTGTGTGAGATATTAACGAAATTTATTTTTTATTTAAAAGGCCCATTTATGCCAATTATGGATGGAATATGACATCGTTCAAATGTCCGCCGCGGCTTCGTATGGTGGCACGAATCCGAGAGGTCCATTTTTTAATGACTCTGCTGCATAGATCGAGCGAGCGCTACAGATCAATGATAAACAATTTCTTTTGGCTTGAATTGAACAATATGGACGTGAACGACATGTGGTTCCAGCAAGATGGCGCTACTTGCCACACAGCGAACGACACAATCGACATTCTGCATGAACGGTTTGAGGGTAGAGTTAGAGTTCCGCTAGACTTTTTCTTGTGGGGTTTTCTGAAGTCGCAGGTCTATGCCAATAAACCACATTCGACCGTTGCCGTGAAAGCCAACATAACGCAGGCCATCGCTCGGATTCAGCCGGATCTATGCAGCAGATATATAATAATATATTTTTTTCTCATCGCAAATGTTGCAGGTATATACAGAAAGTGCTTAAACTAATATAAAAATAAGTGACATTTGTGAGAGACTGGTGCCCGAAGAATGTTGTCGGCACGTAACTTGACAAGAGTCGTTCGTTAGATGCGCACAGATCGTTTTTAGGTCTCTTTGGTTACCAAGCGGAGCGCGGGGAACGTTCAGCACCGTTCCGAGCGCGCGATTGGTTGGTCACTTGACACAAGGATCGACTGTCCAATCGCGTCGCGTCCACGTGCCGTTCGCTCTATATGATGGTTGATCAATTCGCGCACTATGAACCAAAACCTTGCCAAGTTACATGCCGGGGACAATACCTGTGTTGCGGATCACCAGATCTATATTAGCGACACTGTGCGATGGTGTATAATTCAGCGTGTTTTAAGTTTTTCAAAATCAACGAGTTCCATTCCTGACTAGGAAAATTAAGTAAAAAAAAATTTGCCCGATTTTGATGAAAACGTAAAATGCAATTTTGTTTTCCATCAAAATCGGGAAAAAGTTCCTGATTTGGCCATCCACGCCGACTTGAAAATCTCACATTGTACATTATTATTATACTGTCTGTCTGGTTGGCTTCGAATTTGTTGGCGTCCTTAGGGTAAACATACTCAAATAACTTTCTGAGATATCAAAAATAATTTATAATACAAGAAAGCTTTACGAGTATCTACCGAACAGATGCTAATGAGATCAAAAGTCTATAGTGGCTACTATTTAATAAATTGAGCTAAAGTTTTCCTCTTACTGTTCACATGTTTTGTCAACATTGACGTAATACTTGGAAATCCTATCCAGAAAATCCGTATCGGCGGTCGCGGAGCTGCGGAGAAACAACGTAAGAAGCTGGCGGAGCTGGAAGCTCAGCTGGTGCTAGCGTCACCCAACCTCGTGTTCCGCGTGGGGGCGCGCGCGCCCGGCTCGTCCACCGCGCTGCAGCGGCAGCACATCTTCTTCCTCAGCTCGGAGTATGAGCGCACGCAGTGGATCGACTCTATACATGCTTTGCAGGTTGGTACTCCAGTAATAATAAATAATGTATCTATGGTGTCTTATAGCCTGTTTCAGAGAGAGGATAGGCAATATTCAGTATACGTCAAATCAAGATGGATCACAATTTTATAGGAAATTGTCACTCAAATACCTACGTACGAAACCTATTAGTTACGCATAAAGTGTTGACTGTAGACCAAAATTTGTTTCGAATTGAACACCTTGAAATACAGTTGAAACACGTTAGAGTTGAGTTTTACAATCAACAGACTTATAATTTGGACAAGATTTAAGAAAAGATTATTATTTTCTCGAATTCTAAAATATAAAAATTACGCGTTTGAAGAAATTATTAAGTCAAGAGTCAATTATTAAGCTTAGAAGCTACAAATTCTTTAGAACCACAACCTTGACATGTTGAGTGGATGAATGAAGGACAACTGACAGATTGTATTTGCAAGGCAGATAGGAGCGGGCGTCCTTGAAGACTGACCTTATTGATATTCTTCAGTATGATCGGATTTGTGAACGTAAATTAATCAAAAGAGTAAGCATAAAAATAATTGTTGAAGGTGACATTGGGGTTGTTGTTATGGGATTTTTTTTTAGTATTATGGTACTAATCAAAATATTGTGTCAGGCATCATCAGCCCCCCCGGCGGGCTCGAGTTCGATCTCGATGCTGGAGCTGCAGGCGTGGGTGACGGCGTGCCGCAGCTATCTGCAGACGGACATGGGCTCGTACCTGCTGCGCAGCGGCCGCGACGACTCGCTGCTGCTGGGCGACCTGCAGCTGCATGTCGGCGGCATGACTGCACCGCTCGATACTGCTGCCGGTAATTAATAGCACAGATAATATAATACTAGCATACAGATGCCTCATCCCATACAAAGAAACCGTGCCGATATAACTAGCGTCTGATTAAGATGATTATTTTTATAAGTACTTCCATCGCGGTCGGTTCCGTTTCACGGCTATAGATGGTGTTAGCAGCGTCTTGCAAGTAAAAGGGTTTTCTCGGTTCGTGACTATGTTTTTCATTAAATACATTGACGATTTGTTTTACAGTATTTTTTTTGCACGCAAATAATCTTTAAAATGTGAAATAAGAGCCAAATATGCCATAATTTTGTGCTGAATTGATTAAAAAATAACATACAATTTTTATGATCAGTTCTAGAAAATATTAATTTTACAGACAATTCAATAACTAATCGATGCATATCGCGCCATCTAGTTACATTTATTTGAACCAAATTTTCTTTGTTAGCGCTGGGATCCCGTGGTAATAGCGACGGCGTGCCGCAGCTACCCGCAGACGGACATGGGCTCTAACCCCCTATACGAACATTTCTTTAACACAGGCGCCACAGACAGACTTATCGACATGAACCGACATTTAAAACCGTCGGTTTCTTTACGTAATTTTTGTTGCAGTGCCAACAGGGTCATACTTGGCCTCTATGGAAGGTGTTAACAATACTCTAGCAACTGCCGCTAAGGCATTTCCGAGCCCTTTTTATTTATTTAATACTTTATGCACAAAAACCTACAGAGGCGGACTTAATTCCTTAGGGCATTTTCTTTTTCCTGTTGTTACAAACCAGCATGCGCACCGAATTTCTTTCATTCCAGATTATACGCGAAGAAACCCAATCCCTTATTAAAGCAACCAATTAACTGTTTGATCGCAGATTACTACATAGTGGTGGAGGTAGACTCGTACGGGCATTACTTCCGCAAGGCCAAATCGAAACTAGTGTGTCGCAGCGCGCAGCCGCGGTGGAACGAGAGCTTTACTCTAGACCTGGAGGGCTCGCAGAACTTGCGTTTGCTGCTGTACGAAGACGCGGCTAGACCAGTGCTGCGAGGGAAATGCACGATCAAGGTAAATAATGAAAATACTTTCTATTATTTATTGACCGTCATTAAGAGGGAGGTTTGCGAGCGTGAGAACTTATTTTCGAACCCACACATCGACATTTTCACTAACACAGTTGCATTACACATTGTAGTGTACACGTACCGAAGAACAAATGAAAAATCATGCGGCGCAACGGACATAATATACATTCAATGCGCGTTCGCTTCTGAAGGACTAGTAAGCATGTTGCAAAAACGCGCAATGTATTAGCTATTAATTCAACGCACCGCAAGGCACGCGTGCCCATAGTATTATAGTCGTGAACAAAGGGTGGGGTCACAGTGTAATCGGTTGTGTAGTTTGATTGTTAGAAAAAAAAATACTATAAGTAATACAGTAAAGTTATTATTAAAAAAAAAAAATGCTTGTTCCGTTTCTTCGATTCTCTTTTAGCTTCTCGTTTTTTAATTGCCTCAATCAAATAACCTTCGTGTCTACGTTGGTCCAAACCGTAAAAATGCATTCATTTTTTTAGGTAATGTGAAGGTGTCCTTGGACCTGATAATACCAGTCATGGTTTTTGTTTATTATTAGATTTCCTGTTTCAGGTTATTTCCAGAAGTTAATCTTTTTCATTTTGTTGCACAGGTATATGGACACTTGATTTCCACAATTTTATTGTTTCCTAATAATCCGTCTGGACTAGCTCCTAACTCTGGATCAACAAATAAGCCACATTTGTCTATGATGCAGGGAGGAGAAGGAGCTCGTGGCTAAATAATAACAGCCGCACGGGTCGATCTTCAAGGTTAAGCAACGCTTGACGAGGTCGGTCCGTAATGGGTGACCATTTCAACATACCGAGTTTCCTCCGTGCCTCGGAAAGCTCGTTAAGCAGTTGGTCCCGGCTGTCATTTGAAGAACTTTGACAGTCGTTACGAGTAGTCAGAAGCTTGAGATCTGACAACCAGTCTAGCCAAAGAGTTCCGTGTTACCCATTACTGGGTTGTGGAGGCCAAATAGGCAGTCGCTCCATGTAAAACACTGGTACTCAGCTGAATCCGGTAAGACTGGAAGCCGATCCCAATATAGTTGGGAAAAGGCTAGGCAGATTGATTGATTGTCTATGATGCAGGGTGAGCTCTCAACACTTCGTAGAACTGCTAATTGTTCCAGCGCAATATGTTCGTGATTTTTACTGTACTGAATTGATTTCACGTTGTCTAATTTTGCTCCACGAAGTAAACTTTTCACCAGAGGTCCGCATTTAATAAGGCCTCTTTTACAAATTTTACCAAACCTAGAAGCAGTCAAGCGCTGTCTTCTTTCTTGAATCCATTCCATGGAATCCGCTTGCAATTTAGTTCTTCTTTCAAGAGCTTTTCTTTACACTTCTGTGAGGTTTATTTTTTTTTAATGTTCCGTTTTAGAAAATTTTTAATTAATTTCATTTAAGTCTGGTTTTTGACAAAACTGACCATAATCCTTATCCATGACATTATTGTTTTTATTTGAAGAAGAAGTTGAATACAGTATGCGGCTGGATTTCGATTTAAAGCGTATTTCCTTCTTCTTCAACTCAAGATGGCTTATAAATATGTTAGGATTTTTGTATATGATTTTATTGTACAAGTAGGTTTGTGGCTGCTTAGTGTTAAATGCCACAACCGATGTTGCACAACGAGCTGCATACGATTGTCTAGTTGAGAAATTAATTCGTTTTCCTCCCACGAACTTTGCAACAACACTGTTAAAAACTTCTGCTATATTACTATTGACTTTATAAATTAAGCTTTTATCATTGTTGACTAATCTTGAGACAAGTTTCATTACCGCATTATAAAAGGTGCAAGCTTTCATTTACGGCACAAAGTTTTTTTTTTTTTTGATGAAAACTTTGCCTCACACTAGGAATTTCTTCCTATATCGTGGGTGCGTTTACAAACATGTAAACTCACATACACAAACACCCAGAGCCGGAACAACTATCATTCTGTAGATCATACAAATATTTGTTCCGTGCGGGAATCGAACCCGCGACACGCAGCGCAGCAGTCAATCGCTCAACCACTGCACCAACCGTGCGCCCTGATTATATTATCATATTGCTCGAATAGTGCGAAAATAGCTCGTTCAAGTCACGACACTCGCGACCCACCCTTATGTCTTTTGTGTATGTGTGCGTAGCCGTTTTGCGAACTCGGCTCGGATAACAAATGGACGTGCTCTCACCTTGGATTCTAAGACGGCACTGAATTTTTTTCGCGCGCGTGCTCTTTTATAAATCAAAATACGGGAGAGTAACGCTCCATACTAAAATGTATGGGGAACAGAAAACAATTTGTCTAAAAAAAATAACAATGTTAAAACGTAGATTACTATCATTTGGTTTGACTTATTAGAATTATAAAACGGTGAACGTCATATTCATACTTTCGTGTCATGATTTAACTAAAAAGATTTTTATATATGCTTCTATAATTATGATAATAGTGCAAATAGAAAAGGTCGATTTAGATGTTTTTGAGAGTTTTCAACATTTTTTTTTCTCGGAATTTAGGATTATTTAGCAAATATCTCGTGGTGAAACTGTTGGCACATCTATTAAGGTTCTTCGTAATTTTTTTTGTGTAATTCAATGCGGTGAATTTTTAGAAATATCGAAAACCGTGAGTGCCTTTTTAAGTGTTTCTTAAGGACTCGCCTCTTAATGTATCCGGCGTTAGTGCGGCGTCCCTCCGCAGACCATGATTCACTTTTCGTCCTGTACCAAATGCCCTGTAACCTGTACATGTAAGGACCTTATGGCTGCGTCAGCGAATGGTATATCCGTAGCTGAATATTGAACATTTAAAATTTTTATTTGCGATTGATACGCTAAGAAGAAGAATGTGACATTTTTAGGCGCTTGATGACTGAAAAAATAAATCAATCAAACTGTTATTATTAAGGCAATCAAAAATCCATAATTTTACACTTCGCTCTAAAACTAATTCAAATATAATTGATAACCTTTCAAGTTTGTGAGCATAGGCCATTACTACATTAGTAGGGTGGGCTATGTTAATAAAATGTGGGATAACTCAACAGCTGTCGCGCGAGTGGGTGGCGGAGAGCGCGGGCGCGGGCGGCGGCGTGGGGCGCACGGTGATGGTGGGCGGCGGCTCGCTGACGCTGCGCCTGCGCGTGCTGCCGCCCGAGCGCTCGGCGCGCCGCGTGCCGTCCGCCAAGCCCGGCGCGCTGTTCGGCAACAAGATCACGCACGTCGCCAAGTGAGTGCACACATTACATTGCAGAACGCACATACAATCATAACTCTCCTTTTGGCTTCGTCTTAGTCGTATAAAAATTATACAACGCGCAGCTGCTTAATTAAAATGGAACTGAATTGGGCAAAGAATGCCACAGATGGAAGTTGGTTCAGGAAACAGCGACGCGGTAAGCCCATATTGAAGATTGGGATAAAAACAAGTGGAAAGATAACAGGAAGGCCTCTTCCCTGCAGTGAGCGGGATACGATAACCAAAAATAGAATAATTGCACTCACAACACGCTAGAATAATAAAAAGTATTTTGTTAAAAAAGTTAATTCAGAAAATTATAAATCCCGACTGCTTAAAAAGCGAACTAAAAAGACGTAAACAAGAAGAAAATCATGCTGTGGTGTCGGAGGATACATATTCGCGAGCTGGCTGACCAAAACCAGATGTATCCTCCTAATCCTCCGACTGCACAGCATGATTTTCTTCTTGTTTACTTCTTTTTAGTCCGCTTTTTAAGCAGTCGGGTTTTTTAATTAACTTTTTTTATTTACAATTTTTTAATTATAATTTTTACAATTAGGTACATTTAAACATATAAGTGTCATATATTTTTGAAATCACCTCTTCAATCCCCTTTATTTTGATACCACACACGATGAGTTCAGAAGAAAAAAAAATCCCCCATAAAATGGCGCCCAAAATCCGCGCAGGGTTAAGACGAATCGATTAACGTAAGAATCATCAAAATCGGCCAACGCGTTTGGTCTCTAGAACGCCACATAGGCACAAACATACATACATAGACTGATAAACACATTACCCTCCTTCGGCAGTCGGGTGAAAATGAGGTCTTATTAACGACACTGTTGGATATAGTAATATTTTTTTTTGCAAAATCAGCTATTCTATTCTTGGTAAGGAATGTTAATGTTTCAAAACTACAATGATTCAGTTTTAGTTTTCATCAAAATCTAGCCCGAGACTCCTTTGTGTGTTTATCGCTATTCTTCATAGTTTTAGATTAAACCATCTAGACTCACTTGAAATATTCACCTGTGTATTGTTATTCTCACAGACGCGAGAAGCGCAACATCCCGTTCATAATAAGCGCGTGCGTGCGCGAGGTGGAGCGGCGCGGCATCCACGAGGTGGGCGTGTACCGCGTGTCCGGCAGCGCATCCGACCTCAACCGACTCAAGAAGAGCTTTGAGACCAGTAAGTATTTCATTACATCAAGACAGAGAGGCATGTCTTAGGCCGCTTTTCCACCTGTAAGCAACTCGCATGCAAGCTTAAATTATTGCGGGGCACGATCAAATGACCTGCATGTGGAAACTGGGTGCAAGTGGAAACGTGGCTTTACATGCGTCATTAAGCTTTTCTCAAATATGTCGGGGCAGCTAAAGCCAGAAGTTTACGTAGAGGGGCTGTCATTCTGCACTTGACAACGCAGTTTCTGGATAAAGGTATCGGCACGGTTAGAGTGCTGACCTTAAATGCGCAGAAGTCGATTTTTGGGTCTGTTTGGCGGGGGGAGTGAGGCGCAACGGTGAAACGGCCAGCGCTGGCGACTTATTGCTCAACCAATGTCGCCATCCCCCGTCTCGCCGCGCTTATACGTCTCGTGTGTCCTAAGTACAGTCGCGCATTATTGTGTTAAATAAGAAGTTCCGTTGCATAGTGTTTAATAATTTCGTTCGTTTAGTTGGCGATAAAAGATGCCGAAAAAAGAAAAGTGTTAACGAGGCAAGCACGAAAAACTTACATAAAACTGTGTTTATACCATTCCCCCCTAAAAAGCTTATTTTATTCACTGAAAATAGTGAATAAAGAGAGCAAATTGTAATCACTGTTTTGGTGTTTCAATTTAGAACATACCAATATATATTCGACGTCCAACTCAATGCTATACAACCTCCTTGCGCATAAAATACTCGATACAAACTCCTTGTGCAAAGAATTCTCGACATTCAAACTCCTTCATCGATTTAATTTTCAGTTATAATATTTAGGATTTTAATAATGATTTTGATTTTAGTCTGGGATGTTTAGTGAATACTTATTTGGATTGTAATTCTAATATTAATTGCATTGGTGTTTAATTAATTACTAATATTAAAAAGAGGAAAGATTTTTTTGTTTGTTTGTACCGAATAGGCTCCGAAACTACCGGACCGATTTAAAAAATTCTTTCACCAGTAGAAAGCTACGTTATTCCTGAGTAACATAGGCTATTTTTTAATCCCGAAAACGGGTCCTGTGGGGTTGCCAACGGGAGCGAAGCCACGCGAAGCAGCTAGTTAATTATAATTATGTAACGTAACGCACCTCCGTTCCGTCACTGGCCTCTGAAACACAGATGCTTTTACCTAGCTCAGCTTCAATTTACAAAAAATAAAATATTTGCATTGTTGATACTAATCTATCCCTGTATGGTGGTTGTTTTGCAATTTTCCTTCTTCTTATGGTATTTATTGCCGCCCAAAAATGCGTTAAAATAAGTGTTGAAATATGAAACTTTCAACGCTCATAACTTTCAAATATTTTTCTTTTTTACTTTTTTTTTCCATTCAGGGCTAGATAATGATGAGACAAATTGATATATTTTTTTTTAATTTGAACGTACATCATCAAACAGTGGAGTAATCGCCAGACTACTTTTGTATGGAAGAATGATCGACTAGTGTAACCTTAACTTGCTTTCCGAGACACGGAAGGCCATAGATATGGCCATACGGTCACGTACCAACAGACCACTCGAAATGCACTCTATTGAATCATATTTTTTTCTTACTAAATGCAATTTACATTCAGTTATACTATTTTTATCCAGATGCCTACGAAGCGGAGCAGTTACTAAAAGAGGTGGACATACACTCGGTCACCGGTGTGTTGAAGTTGTACTTGCGAGAATTGCCCGAGGCGCTGTTCACAGACGCACTGTACCCCGAACTACTGAAGGCGTGGGGATCCACACAAGTACGACCATTATTTTTCTACTCGTGTATTCAAATTCATGCAGGATGATGGATAGGGTACGACAGCGAGTAGCGCACTTCACAGCTGTTATACACAAAATACATTTGGTTTGTCTCTTTGTGATGGTAACCACACAATCAGCTTGCATGCTGTCACACATAAAAAAAGTTAGTACACAAAAAAATAAAAAACCCGACTGCTTATGAAGCAAACTAAAAAGAAGAAAATCATGCGGTGCAGTCGGAAGATACGTATTCGCAACTGGCTGACCAAAACCAGATGTATCCTCCGACTGCATAGCATGGTTTTTAACTTGTTTATGTGTTTTTAGTTCGCTTCTTAAGCAGTGGGGCTTTTTAATTTTTTTAATTTACTTTTTTTATTTATAACTTTTCAGCTTTTATTTTTAACATTTCTTTTCGAATTAGGTACATTCAAACATATAAGTGTTAGATATTTTTGAAATCACCTCTATAAACCCTTTATTTTGATATCCCACACGATGGGATGAAAAAAAGTGTCCCCACAATATGGTGCCAATAATCCGCCATTTTTCTAAAGGGTCTTTCAACAAGGACGGGTCGATGTTAAAATTGACTAAAACAAGATGAGTGTGAGATATTAACGAAATTTATTTTTTATTTAAAAGGCCCATTTATTCCAATTATGGATGTAATATGACATCGTTCAAATGTCCGCCGCGGCTTCGTATGGTGGCACGAATCCGAGAGGTCCAATTTTTAATGACTCTGCTGCATAGATCGAGCGAGCGCTACAGATCAATGATAAACAATTTATTTTGGTTTGAATTGAACAATATGGATGTGAACGAAATGTGGTTCCAGCAAGATGGCGCTACTTGCCACACAGTGAGCGACACAATCGACATTCTGCATGAACGGTTTGAGGGTAGAGTTAGAGTTCCGCTAGACTTTTTCTTGTGGGGTTTTCTGAAGTCGCAGGTCTATGCCAATAAACCACATTCGACCGTTGCCCTGAAAGCCAACATAACGCAGGCCATCGCTCGGATTCAGCCGGATCTATGCAGCAGAGTCATTAAAAATTGGACCTCTCGGATTCGTGCCACCATACGAAGCCGCGGTGGACATTTGAACGATGTCATATTCCATCCATCCATAATTGGCAGAAATGGGCCTTTTAAATAAAAAATAAATTTCGTTAATATCTCACACGCATCTTGTTTTATTCAATTTTAACATCGACCCGTCCTTGTTGAAAGACCCTTTATTTTAATGTAGACAGTTACACTCGCAAGTTTAAGACAAACCGATTGACGTAAGAATCATCAAAATCGGCCAACGCGTTTGGTACATACAATACATAGACTGATAGATCCTCCCGCCTCAAATTACACTCTTCTAGTCCGTATGCTATGTCGATAAAAATATATAACAAATTACCGGAATACATAAAACAAATAAATAAAACCTATATTTTTATTAATAAATTAAAACAATTCTTAATTAGTAAAAGCTATTACACAATTGACGAATATCTGACGGATAAATTCAATTAAAAATAATGACTACTGTTAACTCGATAAGTGAAATGACATTATTAAATAATTGACTCAAAATATAATATGGACATTTTAAATTTTATTATGTATTAATTTTATTAAATATAAACTATCTAAATCAAATATACTTATTGTAATATAAAAATTTAAACAAATAATTAATATTTAAGAATAATATTTAATTCGACATAAAATAAAAGGGATACGTATTAGTGCATTAAAACAAATAAAAACAGATAGAAAGGGAACAGATAGCTAAAATGTTAATAGATAAGGAAATATTGAGCGCTATTCCTCTCTCCTAGACACTGACTGTATCTAGAATGCTGCTGTGCCCGACAGGGTCCATAATTGTTTCTGTAACTTATATTTACCACCTGTATGTACATTATGGATGCAATAAATTTAATTTGAATTTGAATTTGAAACACATTAACCTATCCAGCCTTAAAAAGTAACTATCACATATGTGAGTTGGACATCTCTACTGTTTCATGTGTGATGGATGATGTGTGCTTGTAATTTTGGAAGCATTTAAAATATACATTTTACTAATTCAGGGTGCGGGTACATCCGTGGACTCGGGTCCGGCGCATACCAGACGCCATGCCTTGCTCAAATGTTACGCACAGCTGCCTGACCTCAACAAGAATTGTATCGACTTTCTGCTAAACCATTTCGTCAAGTAAGTATAATGTTTATTTATATCTACAGTCTTACTAATATTTAAAAAAATCTGTTACCCTCCTTTCGAATTTTACCAAAATTGGGTTAAAAACAAAAGACTATACGTATCAAGACGTATGCGCCGATTCTAAAATCACCGGTGGCGGGTGCCGGTCAAAAAACGCGGCGTGATATCGGTCCGGCGAATTAATAAAACTGTCTAGCTTGTAGAATTCTATCCATAAAAAAATCACATACATCTAAATCAACAATTAACAGCAAAATAAATGAATTTTTAATTAATGGCTGCCATGCAGCGACTGAAATTGTCATGAACGAGAAGAACACGGCGTCGGGTGATGACGGAATTACGACCGCACTCCTAAACTGAAGGCGGGTGGAAAAACGGTTCTTAAGGCCCTTCAAAAGCTGATTGATTCCGTTATACTCGAGGAGAAAACGCCGCAGGCATGGTGCAGGGATGTGGTAGCACACTTCTACAAGAAGGGTGACAATGCCGGGCTAAAGAATAACAGGCCTATCTTATTTAATTTAATTCTGCTGTCTATAGTTTTATGGTCTCTCTATACAATTGTTACTATGGGAAGTAGAGAGGTAGCCACAACACAAGATTTTTTTTAAATTGGTTAACGTTGCCCCACACTAGGAATTTCTTCCTGTATCGTGGGTTCGTTTACAAACATTTTGAACTCACATCGAACCCGCGACACGCAGCGCAGCAGTCAATTGATTAACCACTGCGCCAACCGTGCGCCCATTATAATAATAACCCCAGTATAATTTATAGCTTTCTGGGGCTAACTCCGACTATGTAATGCAGAACAATGTATGAGTAATAAGAAAACATTTTGTTTTTTTTTATTGATCCCACTTCTGAGCCATGTCTACAAGCTGTTTTCAAGAGTCATGACGAATCGTCTTGCGCGCAGGATTTAAGATTGCCACCCTTCCGAATAAGCCGGCTGCTGAAAAGGATTTAGATCCGTAGACCACAAACATACGCTGCGGCAGGTTATACAGAATACCGAAGAGGATAACTTGCCTCTCTGCTTAGCGGTTGTGGACTACAAGACAGCCTTCGATTCGATCGACACTCGGGCTGTACTGCAGTCTCTCCAACGGTGCCAGATTGATTACCAGTACATCCAGGTGTAGAAGTGTTGCGCCATCATGCCAGTCCGACTTCAGGACCAAACCTCGGAACTTATCCTTCTGCAGTGAGGTGTGATACAGGGAGACGTCATCTATCGGAAACTTTTCAGTTGCACTGGAGGATGCCTTCAAGATTCTGGTTCTGAAGAGGGCTAGGCATTAACACTCACCTTTGATTTGCCGACGGTCATGGTTGAGACCATGTAGGACCTCGGTACTATGCTCGATGACCTCAGTAGAACTTCGGAAAGAGTGGGTCTTCAAATGAACATGAAATAAAAAAATTAATTAAAAAAATCAAAATACCCGACTGCTTAAAAAGCGAACTAAAAAGACGTAAACAAGAAGAAAATCATGCTGTGCAGTCGGAGGATACATATTCGCGAGCTGGCTGACCAAAACCAAATGTATCCTCCGACTGCACAGCATGATTTTTTTAGATAACATTTTTTTCGAACTAAGTACATTTAAATATATAAGTGTAATATATTTTTTAAATCGCCTCTTGAAACCCTTTATTTTGATATCCCACACGATGGGTTTGGAAGAAAAAATAAAATTGCCCCCCCACAAAATTGCGCCCAAATGCCGCTATTTTTCTATTTTCCAATTTTAATGTAGCCTATGACACTCGCAAGGTTAAGACGAATCGATTGACGTATGAATCATCAAAATCGGCCAACGCGTTAGGTCTCTGGAACGCCACATAGGAACAAACATACATACATACATAGACTGATAAACACATTACCCTCCTTCGGCAGTCGGGTAAAAAAAAGGTTATGTTAAATGCCCAAGTAACACCCACTTCTATCAAGATCGGAAACTACACTCGAAATTTTATTGTGAATGATTATGTCCGCCTGGGACAAACGGTCCTGTTAGGTAGGTCTAACTTCGACAAAGAGGTCAACCGTCAGTAAAGACCAGTGTGTGCTGCCTGTCAGTGATGACTTTTAGAATTTAGACGTGGTCGCTCACAATAGGCCGCATCAGTAGGCTTAGTCACCCAATGAGCAATAAAAAAAAATAAAAAAAACTATTTATTTCCACATCATCATCATTTCAGCCGAAAGACGTCCACTGCTGGACATAGGCCTCCCCCAGGCGTCGCCACATTGACCGATCCCGTGCGTCTCGCATCCAGCGCCTTCCCGCAACCTTAACCAGGTCATCGGTCCACCTAGTGGGAGGCCTTCCAACATATCGTCTTCATTTATTATCTATCGTCATTTATTTCCACATGCATTCATACAATTTTTACATAGTAAATAACGCTCAATCTATTTGAGGCAAGATTATGTGCGCTATTGATGCTGGTTTACAGTTACTCGCTCACAGTTTATCTGGTAATGGAGTGGGCTATGCTCGGAGTTTCCTTGCGTGATCGTATCAGAAATGAGGATATCTCCAGGATAACAACACGGTTGGCGTAGTTTTTTGCGATAATGGTACGGAACCCTTAGTGCGCGAGTCTGACACGCACATGGCCGGTTTGTTTTTTGACTAATCAGCTAAGCACTACTGAATGCTTTGCGAAAACGCTCGCTTTGACCTGTTAGGCTTCGTTTCTGGAGACGCGGCGCGTCGGATGATTTTTAGGGATCCGTACCCAAAGGGTAAAAACGGGACCCTATTACTAAAACTCCACGATCCGTCTGTATGTCTGTCTGTCCGTCTGTCACCAGGCTGTATCTCATGAACCGTGATAGCTAGACAGTTTAAATTATCACAGATGATGTATTTATGTTGCCGCTATAACAACAAATACTAAAAACAGAATAAAATAAATATTTAAGTGGGGTTCCCATACAACAAACGTGTTTTTTTTGCCGTCTTTTTGATAATGGTACGGAACCCTTCGGGCGCGAGTCCGACTCGCACTTGGCCAGTTTTTTCCGTTTACGGAGTGGCGGCGCGTGCAGAGCAGTAAGGCCTCGTTTCTGGAGACGCGGCGCGTTGCTCGGCCGTATGTTCGTATTAGAGCGTGCAGGGCCGCGGGCCTAGCCGCTTGCGGTTCGGGGCTACCATCCGCGGGCTCCGCCAGCATCTCAAGCGAACGCGTTTAAAATCGTCGTGAACAGTCTCATATAACGGCATATTTTTTAATTTAGTGGTGGCCGCACCGCCCGACGCGACGCGCAACGCCCCGCGTTTCCAGAAACGAGCACTTAGGCAGAGCCTGGACTGTGCTTAAACCTTGAATTTAGACTAAGCCAAAGCTTCGAAAAGCAACTCACGGTCACGTTTCGATGTATACAGAGTGAACCAACACGAGAGCGAGAACAAGATGTCGATGCACAACCTGGCGACAGTGTTCGGACCGACGCTGATGCGGCCGGGCAGCGCTGGCACCGGCAACAAGCAGCGCACCGACCTGCTGGCGGCCGGCACGGTGGACGCCATGGCGCAGGCCGGCATCCTCTACTGCCTGCTACAGCAGCGCCAGCTCGCCGCCCAGCTGTCCAGCCACCACCGCGCGCCGCACAACCTGCTCGACTAGGTAGCGACAGGCATATTACTGTGTCGTGTCACGGGATCGACAAATCTGTTCGAACCATGGAAATAGCTGGAAAACTGAAACATTATCTGGCAATGCCGTGTCAAACAAAAATGAACTCAATTCTAAAAGACATAAAAGTTACTCATGTTTAAAAGAAAACACGTGTCGACAAAAACACACTGGATCTTCGTGTGTCACTTTCACACAATTGAATTATGATTTGTTAGATTGGTTTGGTTAGTCTGTCACGAAACGACATTCAACCAATCAACCATTTTTCACAAGGGACGCGTTTTTGTAACAGGGAACTACCTTCCAGTTGTACAGCTTACTAATTCCATAGTTCAAACGTAAGTCTGATCACAACGAGTTTTAATTGGTTAACATAACACTAACCCCCGATGTTTTTATTAAGAATTTCAAGTTGAGTTTTTGTCAAACACTAGTCTCTCTCAAGAATTGTGTAGCTAATTTCGAATACAATCAAGTATATTCAATTCTAGTTTTTAGGAGTAATGTAGGATTTCACACATTCTTAACTTCTAATACTCAATTCAGAAACTGGCCCTACAAAGTCAGAAGATGTCACGAAATGACACAACACAGTAATGTTATTACGGCTTCAGACGACAAGCTTTACTCCAGATTTAGGAAACCGGCGCGAACAACGGTCACAAATTCATGTAAGTAATTTAACTTGAATTCAGAATGTTTACGCTTCAGAATGTTCACATTCTCTAGCGTTAAGTAGTCCATATTGATTTTCGAGTATTTAAAGGTCCTAAATGTATTTTGTTTAGAATTGGAACTTTGTTATGTTTTCATTGAGTGTGTTTCCAAACCCTGTTAATTATTATCATATATTTTGAATTCAGGTTTACAAAATATTGCCTTCATAAGGAACGACATTTTTCCTAAGATGCTATAATATAATGCACTGCAACTCAGAATTTCTTCAAAAGTTTAAGTACGATTTCTGTTTTGCTTTAGAGTTCATATTACGGGTCATACGTAGACGTGCTCAACAGCTTGTCGCCTCGTATTATGAATAGAATGGCTCTACCACTAGACATTCGTTACCCTTCCTTTTTTGTAGTCGGGTATAAAGATCCCGATCGCCCGCCTATAAATACTTTTATTATATTGTCCCCGCGGCTTAATGACAACAAAATAATGTTGGGACTGCCAATAAGAACCATGGAACGATACTCTACAGTTCCATTATCTTTGTATTAGTGCTTTTAGGGTTGAAATTACTATGCACTCCATATTATCAAATGAGTCGTTTACATAATTAATCTCAAAATATATGTATTAATTTAATGAAAATATGTCAAAATACATACAGTGTTCGAGATGGTTATAAGCTATTATGCCGCTCATTAATGCAATTTTCACGTTTTATTGCAACAGTTTATTTATTTATACACCACCCGATTTATTCAACTGAATACATTCCATTAATTACGACAACAGACTGATCATAGATGTATCATAGAAGATATAACATTTACAAAAATTAGCGTGTATTTAATATGATGAAGTGGATGTATGTAGGTGACACTTAAAAACGGCCGTATCAGAAGCCGTGTGTTATGTTGTTCAAATTGAGAACGCGGTTGTGACGTGTGCAGCTGACTCCGGCGCTGGGGCCGCACGGCTTGTTCAGCTTTATGAACTTGAAGTAATGTTTGAATCAGGAAGATTGATGATTTTAAGAAAGTATTATGAAGAGGGACCGAAATAAATTTAATCATTTATGGTAATAAAATCATTAGCATAAATTGAGGCAGACTGATACTAATAAAATTGTGAGCGGTAGTGTTTATTTTCAGCTTTGCAAGACATTTTGGATACAAACAAGTTTCTTTTTAAATCAAAATTGCAACTGTATTTTTAATACTCTTTGGAATATAAGACATCATGCAGTTCAATTACCTATGGTATTTAAAATTAAATGATTGAAAACTTGCATATTCACATTGAAAAACAAAGAGAGATAAGTAAAAAAAAAATACTCCATAGTGGGATAATTAACAGTTCAAAATCAGCATCACATTTTTATTGACCTATTTATCATCACTTTTTGACCTGGCGGATAAAACATTTTGTGTATTTGATATCACATTTGATCTCGGGTCGTATTATTTCTGAGTCAATGTTAGGTATATTGAATACAAAATTAATAAACATGGACTTAACAGTTGGTCCACTTATAGCATTTTACATGCTAGTCGTGTGTATTTTATTATTTAGAAGCTTTATGTTATATCAGCACCACATTCTAGTACTTTTGTAAGTTCCCTGCAACAGTAGGTGTCATGAATAGTTTAAATAATGTAGGCGTTCTATTTCACAAATAGGCTTAGATGAATGGTGTGTTATATTAGTACTTAAATGGAAATTTTACCAAAAATCAAAATTCTTAGAACAATATTAATTTCACTTATATTAATTTGTGTTTATTTTGTTGAGAGACATTAATTAACCTTTAATTTACGATAGTTTAAATATGTTGTTGAGTAATATATTCAAGACTTTAAGTTAAGTGACTACACGTTTTTGTTTTGTCATTTTGGAATGCAATGTTTATTCTTCACCAAAGACAACTGTTTATCACATAAGCTCTTCAAATATTTGAAGAAATTATGTGATAAACAGATAATCACAGTTCACAAATGTTTACTTTTTTATTTTCATAGGAACTGAAGATGTAGTTTGTATTCATTTATTTTTATCATAGTTTCACGAACTACATGCTTGTATTATAAAATAATATATCTTTACTTTGTATTGTAAGTACATTTAAACACATTCTATAAAGTCTATTATTCGTGAATAAGTTTGATGCACACAAAATATCTGAATGATTTAATAAGAAAATGCTAATGAAACTTTTCCAATAATATTGTATAATCTGTAGAAGTACTTCTCTAAACTGAGATCTTTTTGTTGATAGGTACTTAAAATAATAATGATTGAAGTTAGTCAGCGGATTTTGTGTGTTAAAATAAATGACATAAACTTAAGATTTCATTAATACCATTACGCAATTATCAGTTGCTTTATTATCATCAGAGAACACTGTTTATACGAACAAATAAGCACTTAAGCGAGCTTGACTTGTGAGTCAGTCATTATATTTTATTACTAATAAGAATTATCGTTTTGTCAGACTGAGAATGTATACCTGTGCTTGCTGTTGCCAAATTAACCGTTGCCAATTTTTATTCTTGATAATGATAGAGTAACATTTAAATATTTCTCACAATTGATAAATAATTAATAGTTGGTCTCAAATAAATGCGGTTTTAATGACTTGACCTTCTTCACAAAATGCAGTCAGTGTTAGTGTGCTGCTAATGTAAGACACGTGAATTTATACCTTAGTTTAATACATGTTACCTTGTACTCTGTTTTACAATAAATATAAGTATGCTATTTAATTACTTTATACTATAGTTATTACCGACCTACATTATTGTTTATGGACTAGGGATTTTACATATAATCTGAGATGAACACTGGGGCAAAGGTATTGTCATACCTATATTACACTTAATTTAACTTTACCTGGCCTATTTTTAATAATTTGCTCTTTTTGCCTCCCAGTTTGTGTGAAAATCTCTGCACCAGCAGCTGTATTATATAGTATTCCACAACTTGGTTATAATACCTAAACTTTGTATTTAATTTTTGTATATAAATGACACTAAGATGTAGTTACATAAATTTTGCAATAAAATGTATTTTTAATACACCTTTTCAAAGCATTTTATTTGGCGCAACCTAAGTTAGTATTAGTTTTTAACACGATACTGTGACGATACAAAACAAAATGCTACTTACAACATTTATTTACACACACTATAGCTAAAACATCTTTACATAATTCAGCAGTAAGGAAGCGATCATCGTGCAAATGTTATGGACCAAGTGATTAATACGGCATTATTCATAATGGCGTAGGCAATATGCTAAAAATAATTAAATTGACCGGGCTTTCTGAATAATGCCCTTCACATATTGAGCCGGGTAATAAAAAGATGCATTTTTTTAAATTATTATACCATGTAAGTAACAGTCGCAGAGCGGGGCTCCTGTCTGTCTGCAGGGTCTAAAGTAACCTCACATGAAATATGAACCATACGCAAAATACGCGCTTGGTCGTGGAGTTGCGGAAACCAGCCCGTTTTAACCTAACATGGAGATCACGGGAGCTGAGATCGTTCGCTTACTTCAGTTCCCGTCATCACCTTCGAACCTAACTTATCCGTATCGGGGTGCCCTAAGCTCCCGAGCTCGCTCTTAGACTATTTCAGTGTCCATAATTATCAAATTGCCCAACCGTCACCATTCATAATGACCAGACAATGGTGATAAATATAGAATCTCTGTATAGTAACTTTACTCCTTGATATAGAATTTTTGACTTGAGATTCATTCAGACCAAAAAAATGAACACGGAGATCGCATATTTGCGTGATGATTGCTTTTTATTAGGATGACGCCTAAACCATGCCTGTCTATCCACCGGAACGGAGAGCAGAGGAGCGGAGCGGAGCTGTGCCAATATTAACCAATGAAATTGCATAAAATCACCACTCCGCTTCAGTGGACCGGGATTTTCGAACTAGTTAATAAGCCCTGTGGCTTCACGCTGTGCAGCGCGAAACCACTGCCCTCTTCAAGCATGACGCGTCGCGCGCGGTTTAAGCAGACAGTCACTGATGAATTTTATAAATAGATGTAAAAGAAGTGCTTGTATGTAAATAAAAAACAGGTTTTCTTAAATTCAAGTTCTTGGCTTGTATTTGGTTTATAACAGAAGGTAATTAATTACTTACAAGAAAAGATGTAGATCTAGTTAATTAAGCTGAGAATTAATCTTAATTACAGATTTTACTTACACACATTCTCACATCAATAGCGGACAGGTTATTTACATAATATACATCAGTTACTGTAAGTTATAGTTCTCGCCAAACTTCTTGGCCGCCTTGAAGTTGGCATTCCCATGCGCAAGGCACGGATCAGCTCCATTTTTGTATAAGATTTACTACTGTGCAGCCATTGTAGCCAACTTCAGGGCGGCCAAGAAGTTTTAGCACTATACCAAACAAAAAGTACACAAAGTAGGCGTGACCTTAAGATTTTTTATGTGGTGTCCATATTTGTAAAATGGTGTGACCATTGTACAAACTGCTAGTTTTATAAACATAATATTCTGTACAACTGGTTGCATGTAGCAATACTTGACACAAATACACAGACAATAATTATTATAATAATTTAACTTAGGTTTGCATGTAATGTCTGCAAAAGAACATCCATTGTATTCATTCTCAAGTTTCTCTCAGAGAAATACATCAAAATTGCTATAACTAACACTACAATTGAAGCTACTGATCTTGAGGTACGGGATATATAGAATGTTATGATAAGCAAACCAACATACAGTGCTATTCTCTTACAAGTATTTGCTAAAATATTTTGTTTCAGTTCATTGTCAACACACATGCCAAACCATAGCACATTAGTTGATTCACATGATGTACAATTAGAGGATCCTTCACCTATACATGTTCTGCATGAGGAATCACATTTGTTACAACTATAGGAACCTTCTGTATTACTACAATACTGCTGAAGTTCACAAACAGTTGATGCACACTCATCTATGTCTACACACATACCAGATTGTAATTGCCAGCCAGAAGTGCAAGCCTCGCAAGCAGATGCACCATCACCACTACATCCATCACAAGCTTTGTGGCATAATTTACAAGAACCAACACTTGTTTTGTAGAAGCTCTTAGCACATTCATCACACAGTTTTCCTGTGTAACCCTTTTTACAGATACATGTACCATTTCCTTTGCGAGTACCAGCACCATCACATCTGCCATATCCAGAACAAACTTTATTGTTGATATCCTGAGGGCAGGCAGTGCATGCCTCGCCATAATGATTAGTAGGACAACAATGTTGAAGATTTTCAATGCACAGCCATCAAATCAAATCAAATCAAATCAAATCAAATCATATTTATTTGTTCACATAGGTAATAAAATACAGATGTTGCGTTTAAAATGAAAATAGAGCGCTATGTCATGCCAAGAGGCGTACAAATATTAGGTGTAGGTATCTACCTGGAGATTAACAAATCAAATGTCTAGAGAAAAAATAAGAAAAAAAACATTGTCGTAAGATCATGCGTATTAAATTAGCAGAACCAATAATTAAATTAACAATAAAAAGTCAGAGAGTAAAAAGAAACAAAACCAAGTAAGTACGTAAATCAATATACTTAATTTAAAATGTCAAAAAATTACCATGTCAAAGATTATGAGATGTCAAAATTATTAAATGTCAACATTATTAATCCAAACAAAACTCAGTATTTTATTTCTGTTATAATATTATTAAGAACATTTATTTATACTGACGCATTACAATAACAAACATTTTATATGGTTTTCAATGATTCATCATTCAGAAATTCCTCCATTGTATAGTAACATTTATCAATAAGTAAGCTATTAAGTGCTTTTTTGAATTTTAATAATGGCATGTTTTTAATGGCATCGGGTATTATATTATATATTTTTGGGGCGTTGTTGAAAAAGCTTTTACTCATTAAGGCTGTTTTACATTTAACATTGCAAAGTTTGTTACGATATTGAGAACGCATTGGATTCCTTCTGACTGCAGATAGGCTTACAAATAAATGTGGGTTTTTTTTCACAAACAATGCAGTTTCCATTATGTACATTGCTGGCAGTGTCAATATTTTTAGTCTTTTGAAGTATGGAATACAGCTATCCGTCGTTTTTAGACCACACATAGACCTTACATGTATACAAATCTAATGAAACTGAATCTTTATTAAACCACCATTTTTCTAGAACTTGCTCAGACTCTTCTGCAATGGCGTAACATGCATCTTGATGTGCTTTCAACTCTGAACATAAACCTTCTTGTATTTCCACTAACCGGATCTCACTACGTGAATATGATTTTAATTTAGCTTCTTCCCAAGCTGCATCTCCACCTTCATATTTTCCTCTGGATGTATGGTCAAGCCAGTAATTAAATGAATCCGTTAATACCTTACATCGTCTACATTCAGTCAGTTTGTTAGCCCCATTGAAATCACGAGAGTTTATTTTTTTACTACCTATGAATTCATAAAACAAAAATAATAATAAAAAAGATATCTTTGGAATTCCCAAAAGCCCCATAATTATAGGAAAACTTTTGATATCAGTCAGTGGTGGTGTTTTATGTTAATAAAATATTTTGTAAAAAAAGTTATAAATCTTTACATTTCAAATCATAACCTCGTCAAAGATTAATGACAGGACAGTGACACTGACTGACACTGACAAACAAAGTGAAGTGACAGTTGTTAGAGTTAGTTTTTTTTGGGAATTTATTAACATGGCTACTGAGGCCTTAAAAGTCAAGTCTTTAGTTTTTGGATACAATCACGAAAACCGACGAATATGGTGTGTGTTATGGAGGAGGGTAGAGTAAAGGTGGAAAAATACTACCAAAACGCGACGCCACCCGACGCATTGCAGTACTAATCAATCCCATATGTTAATACTTCTTAGAAGATAGCTTGATCTCTGCGACATATATGTCAAACTGACGTTTTTGTTAACCTGTCAAGCGCTATTGTTGTTTGTATTGATACTGACAGCTGTATAGTATGGTCAGAAACAAATAGACAGCATGCCATGTGATCGAACGCACTCCCATGCGGTAACATCCAGTCGGTCTGGATCAAGGTGGAAACATACAACTAAAACGCGACGCGACGTAACGTGTCGACACCTGATGCGAATCGTGCACATGTACAACATGCCACGTGATGCTATAGTTCTCGCCAAACTTCTGGGCCGCCCTGAAGTTTCGTTAGTATAATAGCTTCGTTTCTAGCTAGTATTATTTCTAATACTATGATCACGGTATTGACCTGAACTTATATCACATAATACTGTGTACCGTTTCTATTAATTGTTCATCCGACATTTTAAATACAATCTAACAAAAAATATTTTTTTTTGCTTTTTTTTGTCATAGGCTTTCGCTTGACCACTAGAGTCTGGCCAACGAAAGTGTGATCTGAACCACCAACTATACCTCTAGTTAAAAGTTTTGATACTTGTATTATTTGTATTTATTATATTATTTTTTTTTATTTATTGGCTCCGTTTGGTGAAGTGTGACGGAGCCGTGACTGTCATGGATGTGAGTTAAAAAAGTGTGTGTAGATTTATTTATTAGTATGTACATAATATTAACCCACTTAACATTTAATTTATTAATTACTTAATCATCATACTCAAAATCATAGTCCAAAAATTCAACCTCTAAGTATTGAATCATCATCTACACTTATATAAATTTTTCCAATACTTCTTCTGTTATGTGAACTCTTTGTTTATATTTATTTGCCACATATATTACATGGTACGTCAAATTTCCAGTCTTCTGCAGTTATTCGGCCAAATGAAGAACATTGAAACATAAACATAAGAAAAGGTATCATCATATCGTAAATATATAACAATCAGCCAACATGGATCAAGATTACCAAGTCATACTAACAATCGCAATCACAGACAATACACAGATTAATAATGTTGCCATACCCCAACTTTGGAAATACCCCAGATCACGCTTTCGTTGGCCAGACTCTATCTCACCTGATGGTAAGCGATAATGTGGTCGACGATGAAGCACGCTTGCCTAGAAGAAACTTCTTCACTCTTAACTACTTAAAGACCTGGGAGTCTTTCAAGTTAAGAGTGAAGAGGTTTCTAGTTGTTACTATCAGGAAATACAGACTCCGGCAGGGAATTCCACTCCTTTGCTATACGTATAATAAAAGTATTCCCAAAACGTTTGGTGCGTATGGGTGGGACGTCCACAATGTACCGATGACGCATCGCCGTAAGTCTTGTAGTCCGATGATGGAACGGGCTAGGAGGAATTAGTTCATGTAATTTTAACGCACACACCCCAAAATGTAACCGATAAAAAACCGACAGGCTGGCAACTCGGCGCTGATTTTCGAGTTTCTGGAACCTAGATTCGACCAGTACTTCATCGCTGATGAACCTCTTGGCCAGTTTTTCGATCGACTCAAGTGCATCCAGCTGGTATTTGGCAGATCTGTCCGAGAGATTAGAGCAGTATTCCATGCATGATCGAACTTGCGCTTGATACAAATTGAGCAACTGTTCTGGCGGGAATTACCGTCTCACCTTCGCGAAGATCCTTAAATTTTTTGGCAGCCAGCTGAGCTTTTGCCTCAATGAATGGACCAAATTTAGCGTCGACGTCAACGTAATGCCAAGAACCTCAAGATGGTCCGTTATCGACACGGTCACACCACGAAAACAAGGAGCCGGGTGGAGTATGCTTCTTTTATCGGAAAAAGACACGCCTGGGTTTTAGCAGCATTGAGACATCGCCCCATTCGGAGACTACCTTCAAGGACAGACTCAAGCGCCCAACCGTGGCCTCTCGGAGAGACCGGATCTGAGGTCTAGTAGCGCGCGCGTCGGACACATATCTCTCAGCAACAGTGCGGTCGTCCGCATACCCAAAGGTGGGTTTTAGCCACAGATTACCTGCCAATAGATATCGCTTGCCTACTGTTTTGTTTGATTCCGAGTTCACCAAATTTGACGGAAGGCACGGGTTGCACGGGGAATGAAATGTGCACCGTGATTGGCTATCCAAGGTCACGGTAACTGTCGTAGTGATTAGCGTCGCATTAAATGTCGATAAACATATCGATATTTTTCGAACAGAATGGTATTTTATGTAAATTTTTTTAGGCGGTGATTTTATAATTACTTTAATAATAATAAAGAAAAAACATCGATCGAGAAAAGATTTAGATTTTGGGCAAAAGTGATTTAATTTAATTGTAATTCTATGTAAACATATGTCATATGTCACACTGAGCTCTTGAGAGAGCACAATTTGTTCAAAGTAAAAATAAACTATATTGTAAATTTTTAAATAATCATACTTAACAATATTATTTTATTCTCCTATATACCTAATTAATTATGCTCTATGGAGCATAATATAACCTTAACCAACGGCGAGATTGCAAAATTTCTTGTAATACCTACTTCAATCCGTTAACAAAGTGCTACATTCTTAGCACACCCTTTGCCAATGTTAGAGCCATTTTGAATCTATTATTTATTGTAGTACATATAGCTGGTAAATTTTTGAACTTTTTTGAATTTACCCTCCATAGTGTGCGTTGCGAATTTGGCTTGATATGAGTAAGTACTAATCTATGATCGCCTTAAAGCCAGCGAGCTACTACTAATCAGACGACAGGACAGGCCATTCGAGTCGAGTACGACGTAGTCAGAAGCCAGAAAATATGACACCAGTCTTGCCAAGGGGTATCATGTAACACAGCCCAGTAACTGTTTTGTGGAGGTCAGCTCAGCACTTACTCCATGCTATAATAGTACTGCCCCGACTGCCCGGTTAGACTCGAAGCCAACTCAATTTAGAAAAAGCTACTTTTTTTTTGTTTTTTTTACTGTACTGTACTAATCTGTCTATGGTTCACTTCACTTGAAGGATTCTACGTCTGTCGTTTGTGGTTTTCGAGCAGAAAACCTGATATCCAAAGCATATTATTAAAAGTAAAGTGACACTAAAAAAAAAGAGTGTCAATTTGTGCATTGTAACAACGAGGCACGGGTTTTTAAACTGAAAATAATTTATTGTACGCAATCGTGAAATTGAAAAAAATCTTTTAATAAAAACTGTAATTCACTTAATTTGCCATCCATAAGAAGCTTAGCGGAGAAGGTGTAAGATTGTGTCACATAGAATAACCTTAGTCGCTGCGATTATTTCCATGAGCTTACCCACGATTCACGTTGAAAATGGCAGATAAAATAAAGTAAGTTTGCATTATTTCTATTAATTGTTACATAAATTGTAACTTAGTAGTTTGAAAGTGTAAATAAAATGGTTTCATGTACTATTGCCAGAATCAAAGATGGCAATCATCCCAATGTTCATGTGTTCTTTTTTATTTCTGCTTAGGTGTTACGCGTCAGCTATGCGTTTATATATTATGCAGTATCGAAGTCTTTTTCATGAACAAATGGAGAATGGCATGCTATGATTTGCATTTACTAGAATTATATAAATAAATGTAGCTGCCAGCTGTGTATTTTAATGCTACTGATAAAAAAAAATACAATGTTAATTTTTATCATGATTATTTATTTATTGATTTAAACTTCATGTACAGTAGTGGTAACTTCATAGTCTAGACTTAGTTCTAAAAGAGATTCTCTACCAGTAACCTTATGAATATAATTTATCTGACTTCAAGTCATGTATGATGTATGTATTAATGATTCCTTGGTTGTTATTGCAGAGTCAAGTCCAACTTTGATAAGAAAGGTAACTATGAACCTTCAGATTCAGAAGATGAATATACACCCAAAGAAAAAAAATTGCTGGAGAAGGTACGGAAGAGAAAACACAATGATTCAGAGAGTGAAGAAGAAATGTATGCTTTCTCTGAATCAGGTGACTCGGAAAATGAAAAAGAAGACTTAGGCATTGCTGATAGTGATGTAGAAGGTCAAGAACAATCAGATGATGATTTGCCTGATTCTAAAGCCTGGGGTAAAAAGAAAAGATCATATTATGCAACCGATTATGTGGATGAGGACTATGGAGGCTTCGGCAATGATGAAGAAATTGCACTTATGGAAGAAAAAGAAGCGAAAGACATTCAGAAAAGGCTTTTAGAGCAGCTTGGAGAAGAAGATTTTACACTTGATTTTTTGTCAAAACAGGTTGCAGATGTTGAAGAAAAAGAAACTGTGATAAAAAGTAATTTAAGTCAGATGACAAAAAGACAAAAGTTACAGCTACTTGAAAAAGAAAGTCCAGAATTTGCAGGCCTAATTGATGATTTTAAAACAAAATTAACTGTTGCAAAAGATGACTTACATCCTGTTCTAGAGCTTGTCAAAGATGGCAAACTCCCAACATGTCCCGCCTCAAAATTTGTTAAAACGAATTATGATCTTATTTTGAATTACTGCACGAATATTAGTTTTTATGTACTTCTTAAGAGTCAAAGAATCAACATTCAGAATCATCCTGTAATAAAAAGGTTGTACCAGTACAGACAAATGTTAAACAAAATGGAGCCAATTTACTTGGAAGTTGTAAAACCTCAAATCGAGAAAATATTACAAGCAGTGAGTAATAATTTGGAGCTACATGTAACTGAAATTAAACAACTAAAGAAAGATAAGAAACGTAAGTCAGGAAGACAGTCACCTGAATCAACTCCCAAGAAGTTGAAACTTATAAATGCTATAGAAAAAGATGAAGGCGAAGATACTGGTGTATCTGATGATGAAGATGAGTATGAAGGCAACGACTTCTTCAAACCAGACAGTGGTGTTGATGTTCAAAGAAACAATGATGAATCTGAAGAGAGTGGATTCTCTGACAATGAAACTTCTGCTAATGATATTGAGACTGAAGAAAATAAACCTTCAACCTCATCACAGGATATTGTTCCAGAAGATATTGGCGAAAAACGTGAGATTACTTACCAAATTGCTAAAAACAAGGGTTTGACTCCTCACAGAAAGAAGGATCAAAGGAATCCAAGAGTTAAACATAAGCTCAAATACAGGAAGGCTAAGATCAGGAGGAAGGGAGCTGTCCGTGAACCTAGAACTGAGGTGACTAGATATGCTGGAGAAGCATCAGGAATAAAGGCTAATGTCAAGAAAAGCATTAAAATTAAGTGAAACATGTTTATTTATTAATTATAATATTGTAACAGTTATTCTGTAATAAAGTTGTATTTCACTGAAGTGTGGCTGTCATCATTTAGTGTTGCCATCTGAAAACAATTATTAACATTAAGTATCAAATAAAAACTAAATAGTAATATTCTGTTGGTTCAAATTCAAACTTACAATTTTAAAACTTTGTCTTTTCCTCCTGAAGCTACATATGCTCCATCTGGTGACCAGTCTACAGCAAAAACTTCATCAGCATGTCCTGGTAAATCTAACTCTAGTTTTTTTATTTTCATATTCCAAACTGAAAAAAGATAAACATTGAATTATTTCCAATTTCTATGCATCAATTCAAGACAGGATGCCAAAGTATGACTAACACACCTTTCAAGGTAGAGTCTGCACTGGAGCTCAATAAAAGTCTGGAGTCAGCTGACCAAGCCACCATGTATACTGCCTGGACATGACCCCTGAGAGTTGTTATGAACTTGCCTGTAGTTGCATCCCACAGTTTCACTGATTTGTCAAATGAAGCTGATGCTATTATTCTGTAAAAGAAGACCATAGGAGGAACTAGTTATTGGCAATTACATTAATTAACTGATAGATTAAAAATTATTCATTAAAAAATATTTTTTTAAAACATGCTTTTTTCGAATTCTTCTCAGCAAACCCTTTCATTTGGTACCTTTAACATGGCAGTGCACAAAAAATAATTAGTCCGCCATCTTGGGCCGTCCGCCATATTGGATTTAGAATGACTCACTTAGCTAAACATGTCATCCAAACTAAATGTGTATGCAAAATTTCATCTTAATCGGTGGAGAATAACTGCTTTAAAATTCAGTTGCAAGACCTGACCCGAACACACATACGTATGTATACATTGCAAGTTAAATAAAAGCTTGTAAAAAGGTTATCTACATAATTAATTACAGTACCTTGTGTCTGGTGAAAATTTAACATCATTTATGAGCTGCTGATGTCCTGTCATTCGGGCTAAAGGACGTTTCTCCTTCTCAGGCAGCCAGAGAAACAATGTAAAATCATCTGATCCTGACACTAGACGTTCTTCGCTCTTGCCACATACTGCTTCATACCTTTCTAGAGCCCGCTGTTGGAGAACATTTTCTGAAAAGGATTGTTTCATGATCAAATAGTCATACCAAATCAAATTCAAAACTAAATTAAATTCTGAATAGAATGACTGTTTTTAACTGACTGCCGAAAAAGGAGCAGGTTAATTTTTTTGTTAAAAAGTTTATTACGACGATGCATGTTGAAAATATTTTTACCGTGGGTAATGGTTTACTCACTATCACTAAAGCTGGATTGCTGGTCAGTAATGGGATGAAAAGGTCCAGTTCTGAGTACATAATCTGTACTTAGTGCCAAAGTGTTGACCCAATGTGCATGTCCTTCTAAAGTCCTGCAGAGAATCCCATCATCTGCTCTCCATACCTAGAAAAATTAAGGAATCATTTTAATAGTATCTGTCAATACAAAAATAGGAATGTTTCAAAGAACATTAGTGTTGTCACAAATGGAGAGCCCCAAGTATCTATACAAACCTTTATTGTTCTATCTTGAGAAGATGTGTAGATAAGTCCATTGCCTCCCCACTTCACAGATGTGACTGCTTTTCCATGACCTGTTAGACTCAAGATTGTAAGGCATGTGACGGTGTCCCATATTCTAACATCACCATCTTTAGATGAACTGGCCAGTTTTCTACATTCTGGATTCCTAGAAAAACAAAGAAACACTTTAATAAATAAGTACTACAGTAGTGTACTAATCAAATATTGTGTAATATGTATTTTTTTTTTACTGAAGCAATAATTTAAATTTAGCCCTTCCTTGTCGTTTTGTGGAACATACTTGTGATAAGGTTCCCATGCAAGTGCTGTAACCCATTGCTTGTGCCCTATCATCGTTTTTCCTATTTGATTCCCTGTATTTGGGTCCCATATCATAACTCTGCCTTGTTTACATGCTGATGCCAATTTTAAACCATCTGGAGACCAGCTTATGCAAAGAACCCAATTGGCATGACCTGAAAAAAAAAGGGATTTTATTTAGGTAATGTTTTTTTTAACAATGAACCCAGTGTATTTATGGAATTATTTAATTTGCTTTACCTTTACAAACATGTAATGGGGTTTGTGTACTTAGGTCCCAAAATCTGACAGTGGTATCTCCTGAACCACTAGCCAACTGTTTCCCAGATGGACTGAAGGATGTTGATATTACTGCTTCTGCATGGCCTGGTATTGAACTAAAACATTATGAAAGTATAGGATAAATATACTTATCAGTTATTTAATTGCAAAGCAAAAAATAATTTACATTTTATCATACTAACCTGGTACATCTGGTAACAGGTCTTACTCTAAAAACAGCTTGTTGCTGGTATATGATTTCAACAACTTCTTCCGAGTTCAAACTTTTTATATCGAGGGCATCTTTTAGGCTGTTTGTTATTTCAACATCTTTAACGAAAAATAGAAATGGCTTGTCTTCCTGAAATAATATTTTACAACATGAAAAAGCATCTAAGACTAACTTTAAAATCTTTGGAGAGTATTTATTTGACTAATTAATAAAAGATTGAATACTATTTATAAAAGAATATTACCAATAGTAAACAAAGACACTAGGTACTTCAACTTGTAGAAAAAATAAATAGTTTGTGTTAAGTTCTTAAGAAGTTTTAATTGAAGGCCTGTATAAAAACTGAAAGGTCATATGGTAAATAAAAAAACAGTCCCTGAAAGATAAAGGACATTATTTAATGAGAATGGACTTACTTCTTGTAATAGAGCATTGCATATTAGCTGAAGTTGATCTCTGGTTATGTTTAGCGGTAGATCTAAAGGACTGCCTGTCTCTTCTCCTGTGTCCGATTTAAGTCTAGCTTGGACACAACTAGGTAAGTCCACTTCCATTTTTGATCGTTTATTTATACTTTTAATTAATAAAAATTAAAGAAGTTAAATAAATATAAACATGCACATATGTCATAACCTCAAAATATTTGACTTATTGGGCAAGTCCACAGAACTCTTAGATAAAGTAGGTATAGATTAAGCCTTAAAATGACCTTGATTGATAGAACGAGATGGCTAATTGGCAGCTCCATGTAAATGATAAGGACAAAAGATTATTTTTTGTCTTTGTCACCGTGGCCGGTTTCTGTCGTTTGTCAAACTCTAATACAATGGCAGGTTTGACAAACAAACTCGGTTTTGTTTGATTTTCTATGATTTCGTGGTATTATGTGTTAATTGAGACAAGGAATTTGGGTTATTTATAGATAATAAGTGTCAGTGCGATGGTGGGTTGTAGTGTTCTTGTTCTTGTTGTAACACCAGAACTAACTATTGCTGTCTCATGTGCGGCCACGCCAGTGCTTAATCTATACCTACTTTATCTAAGACAGAACTTATATACCCATAACGAGGGCAAGTCAAATGTCAGAAAGTTTAAAAAAACATGTGTTGATGCTTGCTTGATGGAGCATAGCCTGTTGGCTGGCGATTTTTATTCGCAATTTTTTTGTAGTATTATTTCCGCGCGATTTTGTTACCGCAATGCAGCTTCATACAATAATTGTATGGAATTATGGAATTATTCCATAAGTCGCAGAATGGGCGAAAAAAATCGCGTGAATAAAAATCGCAGTGCGTGCTAAGCCTTAAGACCAAATCGACCGGCTAGTGTAATAAGCGGATACCGTGTAGTGAACTGTAGTGTAATACCCTTAGATAAAGTAGGTATAGATTAAGCACTGGCGTGGCCGCACATGAGACAGCAATAGTTAGTTCTGGTGTTACAACAAGAACAAGAACACTACAACCCACCATCGCACTGACACTTATTATCTATAAATAACCCAAATTCCTTGTCTCAATTAACACTTATTACCACGAAATCATAGAAAATCAAACAAAACCGAGTTTGTTTGTCAAACCTGCCATTGTATTAGAGTTTGACAAACGACAGAAACCGGCCACGGTGGCAAAGACAAAAAATAATCTTTTGTCCTTATCATTTACATGGAGCTGCCAATTAGCCATCTCGCTCTATCAATCAAGGTCATTTTAAGGCTTAATCTATACCTACTTTATCTAAGGTAATAATCCCCAGAATAAATAAAAATCCTCAGATAAAAAATACTTATTTGAGCCTTAATCAATTTTGAGATGTTTAGGGGGATCTAAGACGACCAATTTATGAAAGCTTACAAAGAACACGCGCGTGTTATTTAAAAAATAATCAAAACATTAGTTTAATTTGTTTGTAGATCTTTGGTTTTAGAGTGTAGAAAGTGTTTTTACTGAGAGTTCTGAGAGAAAGAACTATACAATTGTTAAGTGAAACTGCCCTAAACAATTTCTTTGTTAACTTGCATTCTGAGGAACCTTTGTCTTGTCTGAGTTGTGGGCCAGTCATTCCTTCCGTTTCTCGAGTGAACAATCCAAGGCGTCCCACCATTACCTCCTCGATCTTCTTTGACCCCGTCTAGCTATCTAAGGGTTAAATAACTATCGATTGAAAAGCTGAAGAGCTATGTTAAGGCTCCATTTAGACGGATTCGGCAGATATGACCTGCATAGTCTCATTATAATTTTTATTTCTTTGAGTTTCTCGGGACCCTAGGGTAATTATAATCCTTTATTCATGAAATTTCTTGATATCTTTTTAAATATTTTTATAAATTATATTTAAAAACAAAAACATTTAAAAATATAAAAAATAGAGGCCCACCGGTATCGGGAACAGGGTAGGAGAGAGGAATCTCCTAACAATGCGAGCCGTGTCCAGCAGTACTGCTTTCTGGATCAGGCCCTTGACCCAGCCGCCTAACGTAAGCCTCCTAAGGTGTTGGTCAAGGCTCGTGGCTATTAAGCCATTGGCTAACACGACTATCGGTACAATGACCGCTGTGTCCACATCCCACATACTAATACTATTACTAATACATACATACATACTAATACTATTTTAAGGGTTTAGCTTAAGTATGTTCCTATATTGTATGTCGTTTTGTGACAAATAAACACTTTTTCTTTCTTTCTTTTTTTTTCTTTCACATGTCGACAACCTCGCGAGCCAAGTCAAGATACTTGATTTGCTTATCTTTCTCGGCTTTCACGAGGTTCCCGTCATGCGGGATGGTAATGTCAACAATCATTGCCCGCCTCTCGATTCGGTCCACCACCACTTAACAGGCTTATTAGTGATAATAGTCCTGTCAGTGATGATGGACCGATTATAATTATAATTCCATTTATTAATTTTATTTACATATTTTTACATTTTTAAATATTATTCTATAAAATTAAAAATCATTTAAAAATACAAAAATAGTAGCCCATCGGTATCGGGAACAGGGTCCAAGGTGTTTTATGAACCTCGCAACATGCCTCACGAAGCGCCAGCCCAAGACGCGCCAGTCCAGGATGACGCAGCACAAGGTGACACAGTCCAGGACATCGCAGCCCAAGGTGACGCAGTCCAGGACGTCACAGCCCAAGGTGACGCAGTTCAAGACGTCGAAGCCCAAGGTGACGCAGTCTAGGACGTCGCAGCTCAAGGTGACGCAGTCCAGGAAGTCACAGCCCAAGGTGACGCAGTCCAGGAAGGACGTGGCAGCCCAAGGTGACGCAGTCCAGGACGACGCAGCCCAAGGCACAGCAGTCAAGGACGTCGCAGCCCAAGGTGACGCAGTCCAGGACGTGATAGCCCAAGGTAATGCAGTTCAGGAAGTCGCAGCGCAAGGTGACGCTGTCTAAGACGTCGCAGCCCAAGGTGATGCAGTCCAGGACGTAGCAGCCCAAGGTGACGCAGCCCAGGACGACGCAGCCCAGGGCACAGCAGTCAAGGACGTCGCAGACCAAGGTGACGCAGTCCAGGACGACGCAGCCCAAGACACAGCAGTTAAGGACGTCGCAGCCCAAGGTGACACAGTCCAGGACGTCGCAGCCCAATGCGCAGCAGTCCAGGACGTCTTAAACTAAGGTGATGCAGTCCAGGACGTCGCACCCTAAGGTGACGCAGTTCAAGACGTCGCAGCCAAAGGTTACGCAGTCCAGGACGACGCAGCCCAAGGCACAGCAGTACAGGACGTCGCAGCCCAATGTGACGCGGTCCACGAGGTCGCAGCTCAAGGTGACGCAGTCCTGGACGTCACAGAACAATGTCACGCAGTCCAGGATGTCGCAGCCCAAGGTGACACAGTTCAGGACATAACAGCCCAAGGTGACGCAGTCCAGGATGTCACAGCCTAAGGTAACTCAGTCCAGGACGTCACAGTCCAAGGTGACGCAGCCCAGGACGTAGCAGCCCAAGGTGACGCAGCCCAGGACGACGCAGCCCAGGGCACAGCAGTCAAGGACGTCGCAGACCAAGGTGACGCAGTCCAGGACGACGCAGCCCAAGGCACAGCAGTTAAGGACGTCGCAGACCAAGTTGACGCAGTCTAGGATGATGCAGCCCAAGGCACAGCAGTCCAGGACGTCGCAGCTCAAGGTGACGCAGTCCAGGACAACGCAACCCAAGGCACAGCAGTCAAGGACGTCGCACACCCAAGGTGACGCAGTCCAGGACGACGCAGCCCAAGGCACAGCAGTCAAGGACGTTGCAGCCCGAGGTGACACAATCCAGGACGTCACAGCTCATGGTGACGCAGCCCAAGGTGACGCAGTCCATGACGACGCAGCCCAAAGCACAGCAGTCTAGGACGTCGCAGCCCAAGGCGCAGCAGTCCAGCACGTCGCAGCCCAAGATGCAGCAGTCCAGGACATCACAGCAAGAAGCTACAAAAGCAGCAGCCAAGATGTTCAAAGCTAAGTGACCGTTAATATTTTATTGACAACTGCTCTACTTTTCTAAAGACTTGTTCCATTTTTGTGGCTTTGCTGAGGGAGAACTGTTTGCCCAGATAGGTATATTCCTCTACAAAATGAGAGTGATGGGAATGAGGGAGACCTAGTTGGTGACATGTGGTGATTAGTTGTTACTTTCTTTTTGCTGAGATTTTGCTGATTTGGCTTCTTTGGTGATAATTCCCAATATCCTCTGGATCGCCTTTTGTACAACAGGATTATTACTGATTTCGTCCATTAACGTGGCACAACTTTTTCGTGTAATATTTTGTTCCATAGAAGCATGATAAGTCTTGATAGTAAAGTCCTTGCATAGGACTATGGGCAATTCTGCCACATCCCAGTAGCGATGTAATATATGTCGTTGGATTCTTCACGGCGAATATTTCTTGGGTTGTGGATACTTGAGAGCTTTAAATGCGAGTTTTAAATTTTGGTATTTTGTTAAGAGTAGGTGGCCCGGTGGTAGCGGCCGCGACTTACAAGTCGTAGGTCATGAACTCGAACCCAGGCAGGCGATTTAGTTTGTGTAAATTATTTCATCACCACTGCTCTCAAAACGGTGAAGGAAAACATCGTGAGGAAACCGGCATGTCCTAGAACCAAAAACTCGAAGACATGTGTGATGTGACATCCACCAACCCGCAATGGGCCCGCGTGATGGCCTGTGTCCCAGCAGTAGGAACATTAAAAGGCTAATGATGATGTTGATTTTGTTAACTCAATACTTTGATTAGTACTGTGCATTTCAATAATTGTTTTATAAATCTATAAGCGTCAACCTATATTGGCCAATATTTAGGAACAATGTTTTAAGAGTCTGGTCGATTAGACCAAACGTTAAGTCTATCCCTCGCCTTAGTATGCTGGGATATGTGTCGGATGAATCTTTTCAGGTTGAATATAAGAAATATTACAAGTTTGTTTGTATAGTGTCTAGTGAAGGCTCAACTGGCAGCCAAAAAGTTGGTATCCTAGTGAAGGTGAGTCAGAACGCCGAACCTCACGCCAGAACAGCTGCTTAAGTTGTATCAAGCGCAATTTCGATCATAGATGGAGTACTGTTCTCACCTCTGTGGGACGGATCTGCCAAATACCAGCTTGATGAGCTAGAGTCGATCGAAAAATGGGCCAACAGGCTCATCGGCAATAGTCGAGTCAAAGCTCCAGAGTCTTGAACATCTTCGCCGTGTAGCCATTTTGTCAGTTTTTTATCGGTTGCATTTCGGAGAGTGTACGATGTAATTACATGATCTAATTCCGCCTTACCCGTTTCATCATCAGACTACAAGACGTACGGCGATGCGCCATCGGTAGGTACATGGTGGACATCCCACCCATACAAACTAAACGTTTTGGAGATATTTTAATTATGCGTACAGCTAAGAAGTGGAATTCCCTGCCGGTCCAGAGTCTCTGTTTCCCTATAGCTACAACCAAGGGGTGTATAAGCCAAGAGTGAATAAGTTACTTCTAGGCAAGCATGCTTCATCGTCGACCACATCATCGCTTCCCATCAGGTGAGATAGTGGTCAAGCGAACATACCAGAATTAAAAAATACAAGAAAATAGTCATAATAATTTATAGCCTTTAACCATCTGGAATAATGACCCTACCTTTCAAATGGTAAAAGACTTTTTCAAATAGGTGTTGTGGTTCCAGAGGTTACCCTACCCTAAATGTAGGTAGGAACAAACTCACAATTTTCGGGCTCTTTCTATATAAAGTATATATAGTAGATGTAGCATGATGGTCGATGAATGTCTATGATTGAATGTCTACAATCTAATATATTGTCTATGGCTCTAGCTCATACCCGATCTTAGGAAATGGAAGTGTGTCCCAATAAAATAATTATTAAAAATCAAGACATCTTTATTTCAAGAACCTCACTCCACTCCGCCAGAACCCAGGCAAGCCCAAAGGCAACATGGTGTCAGAATTGGTCACAGAAGGTAATAAGAAGTGATAATAATGACAGAAAAAATGTTCATTGCGAACATGAGGCCACTAACGATAGAAAATGGCGACAATGCTGCCGAGAAATGGAGGCAATGGAAACAACGTTTCGAAATCTTCGTGGATGCGAATGAAATCAACAAATTTCCGACCGCAAAACAGACAGCAATTTTATTAAATGCAATTGGAGATGAAGGGCTTGAAATATTCAATAGTTTCAATATTGACAGAACACAGACAAAAATTGAAGAAATCTTGAAAAAATTTGATGATAAATTCAGTCCTCACACAAACGTAACAGTCGAGAGATACAATTTTTTCACTAGAATGCAAAAACAGGACGAGACTTTGGAGGAATACCTCACAGTTCTCATTAACTTATCTACCGCATGTGAATTTGCAACACTAAAAGATTCTCTAATTAAAGACATGCTGGTCATTGGTATGAAAAATACACACATAAAGGAACGACTCCTTCAAGAAGAAAACTTGACAGTTGAAAATGCTATGAAAATTGCAAAAAGTCTAGAACTCTCTCAAGAAAGGTCAACAAAACTTATGTGTAAAACCGAAAACAAAGAATCAGTACAAGCTATCAGGACAAATAACAGAAGCCGTTCACAAACTAGTTACGACAGAAATAATTATTACAACAGGAACAAATCATCATCAAGCAGACATAACTTCAACCAAAGATTGAAATCACCAGCCAATAAAATATGCAGGAGATGTGGTCAAGTACACAAATACAAATGTCCAGCTGAAGGCAAGATATGCAGTAATTGTAAGAAGAAAAACCACTTTGCTAAATTCTGTTTTTTCAAAAATTCAGGAAATAACAATAATTCTGGTAACAATGGTAAAAATAATCATAGAGTAAGTACAATTCAGTCATTATCAAATCCACAGGATAATCATTTTGTAATAGGTTCCATTAATAAAAATCATAACAATGCGGAAGACTGGCAAATTGATGTCTATTTCCATAACTTCAAAGTCAAATGTCAAATAGATACAGGAGCTGATACAAATGTCATATCAAAGCATATTCTTAATAGAATTAGGTCTAGTACGCAGGATCATATTAATGTGTTTAGAACAAATAATAAAATATATACTTTTTCAGGAGAACTAGTGCCAAACTTAGGTACTTGTATTATTGATTGCAAATTTGAAAATGGATCTTCAGCAAGACTTTACTTCACCGTTGTAGAATGTGAGTGCATACCAATAATTGGGTGGAAAACATGTGAAAAACTTGGTATTGTAAAAAGAATATTCAAAATTGAAGGTAGTTACAGGTCAGTGCAAAACATTGTGTCAAAGTACGCACATACATTTGAAGGTTTAGGTTGTCTACCCTACAAAGCTCATTTAGATATTGATCTCAGTGTTCAACCAAAAGTTTGTCCAGTTCGTAGAATACCATATTCTTTAGAAAATCGTCTTAAGGATGAATTAAAAAGTATGGAACAACAAAAAGTCATTGAAAAGATTGAAAAGCCAACAAAATGGGTCAATTCCATAGTCTTAGTTGAAAAACCTAATGGCAAGTTGAGAATTTGTCTTGATCCTAGAAACTTAAATGAAGCTATTAAGCGACCTCATTATCCTTATCCTACATTTGATGACCTTAGATCCAAAGTAGCCGGAGCTTCTATTTTTTCAAAATTAGATGCTAGTTCTGGATATTGGACTATTTGTTTAGATTCAGAAAGTAGTGATTTATGTACTTTTAATACACCTTATGGTAGGTATAAATTTCTTAGATTACCATATGGAATTAATTCCAGTGGAGAAATCTTCCATAGAACTATGAATCAATTATTTGGAGACTTACCAGGAATAATAATTTTTGTCGATGACATCCTTGTCTATGGGTCAAATGAAAAAGAACACAATGAAAGGTTAGAATTACTATTCAAACGTGTTTCTGAAGTAAATTTAAAATTCAATAAGTCTAAATGCCAATTTGGTATGGCTGAAATACGCTATGTTGGTCATATTTTCAATAAAAATGGTGTGTCACCCGACCAAACTAAAGTTGAAGCAATTTCTAAGATGTCAAGTCCAACAAATGTTAAAGAACTCCAAAGATTCCTAGGAATGATTAATTATTTAGGTTCCTACATCCAAAACCTTGCAGAAGAAACTACCATTTTGAGAGATTTGTTAAAAAAGCAAAATATTTGGCAATGGTTAGATCAACATGAACAGCAATTTAAAAGATTAAAGTCATTAATATGTCAATCACCTGTTCTTATTCATTATGACATGAAAAAACCTATAAGAATGTCTGTCGATTCTTCAAAAAATGCAGTAGGTGCTGTAATACTACATGGTAAAAATCCTATAGCATATGCTTCAAAATCACTAAATAAAAGTCAAATAAACTATGCTCAAATAGAAAAAGAACTTTATGCTATTGTGTTTGGTTGCAAAAAATTCCATCAATATATATATGGTATACCTATTCAAGTAGAAACAGATCACCAACCATTAGTCACTTTATTTAAAAAACCAATGTCAGAAGTCCCTACAAGATTACAACGTATGATGATAACTTTGCAAGCATATCACCTAATTGTCTCTTATACTAAAGGCACAGAAATGTATATTTCAGATACTTTGTCACGTGCTCCAATCAAGGACACTAACCAAAATCAGGAATTAGTCAGCCTAGATGATTTAGACAATGAAGTTGAAATTCATATTAACTTATTAACTTCTAACTTAGCTATCACAAAACAAAAACTTGAAATAATTTTACATCACACAAATCAAGATTTAGTATCACAAAAATTAAAAGAATATTATAAAATGGGATGGCCTAAATGTAAAGAACAATGTGACAATTTAGTATCACCATATTGGAACATCAAGGAAGAAATTCATGTAATTAATGATATAATTTTCAAAAACAACTTAGTCATTATACCTATTTCAATGAGATCTGAAATTTTAAATATTTTACATGAAGGTCATTTAGGTATAGAAAAAACAAAATGTTTGGCTAGAGGAGTAGTCTATTGGCCTAATATTAACCAGGATATAGAAAATAAAGTAAGACAATGTGAAACTTGTGCTATTTATTCTTCAAATAAAACAAAAGAGTCAATGTTATCACATGAACAACCAATATTTCCGTGGCAAAAGCTAGCTACAGATTTATTTGAATATAAAGGCAAAAAATATTTAATTGTTGTGGATTTTTATTCCAACTACATAGAAATAGCAAATTTGAATAAAGACAGTAAAACTTTAAATGTCATAACACACTTGAAATCTATATTTGCTAGACATGGTATCCCATTACAACTTTTAAGTGATGGAGGTCCCCCTTATAACTCATTAGAATTTAAGAACTTTCTATTTGAATGGAATATTGAACATATTGTATCAAGTCCACACTTGTCACGTTCAAATGGTCTCGCAGAAGTTTCTGTAAAAATCATAAAAAACATATTAAGAAAATGTGATGAATCAGGGTCCGATCCATACTTAGGATTACTTCATTATAGAAATAGCCCCAGAGGAAATATCTCTTCACCTGCACAGTTACTAATGTCAAGAAATTTAAGAACTCAATTACCTAATAAAGTAAGTGATTTAAGACCTAAGATTGTAAAATTCTCAGAGCACAATGTAAAGAAACAAAATTACTTAAATAAAACAAAAGCTTATTACAACAGAAATTGTAAACAATATCCTACATTTTATAATAACCAACAAATATACTTTAAGAAAAATCCAAGAGATATCATATGGACTAGAGGTACTATTGTGTCTAAAACTAAATTTCCTAGATCATTTATTGTAAAAGATTGTCATGGTACAACTTACAGAAGAAATACTCAACATATTCGTTTAGATCATAAGTCAAATAATAATAATTCAAACTATATGTTACAGTCACATAACAAGGAAGTCAAATTCAATGAAACAGGTCAAACTATGGATCATAAAATTCCAAGTTCATGTAAAACAAAGTTGAAATCAAAATCATTTTCTCAAAAAGAAGAGGAGGATAATAATTGTATATTTATCTTCACTCACGAGTCAAGTCCTATGTCAAATTATACAAGCAAAGAAAATAATGATTCTGATTCCTTCTTATCAGTTGAGTCAAATCATTCTATTGTTTCAGAGGAGATAATAACCTCTCCAGTATTTGTAAACATTGAAGAAATAATGTCACCTGAAAGTGTTCATGAGTTTAATGAATATGAAAGTCAAGATTTATTAAAAACTAATGAAGAATGTAATTTACAAAGTCCGATTAACATAGAAAACTTAATCAGTAGTCCTAAGAATGTTATCATACCTCATAACTCTGTAATGTCCAAAAATAACGATGCCCATCAATCTGAAAAGGAAATGCCACAAGCTGAATATAGCTCGAGAGGTAGATTGTTAAAAAAGAAACATAAATTAGATTTATAAGATTATAAAATTGTATGCGTAGTATTAATTATTATTAAATAGTATTACTCAATTTTGATAACCTAGCTTTGTTTATCAAAGTTTTAAGGTTATATTGTTATAATTCAAATCTGTCAATGTCAAATAAATTTGTTTATGTCTTTTTAGAAATGTCAATGTCACTTTAAAGAAAAAAGGGCATGTAGCATGATGGTCGATGAATGTCTATGATTGAATGTCTACAATCTAATATATTGTCTATGGCTCTAGCTCATACCCGATCTTAGGAAATGGAAGTGTGTCCCAATAAAATAATTATTAAAAATCAAGACATCTTTATTTCAAGAACCTCACTCCACTCCGCCAGAACCCAGGCAAGCCCAAAGGCAACAGTAGATATAAGTAAGTAGTGTTATAGTACCATTTACATCACATCATCAGCCTATTAATGTTCCCACTGCTGGGACACAGGCCTCCTCTCTGCGAAAGGGAATGGGCCGTAATCCACCACGCGGGCCCAGTGCGGGTTGGTGAATATCACATGCCTTCGAATTTTTGGTTCTAGGACATGCCGGTTTCCTCACGATGTTTTCCTTCACCGTTTTGAGAGCAGTGGTGATGAAATAGTTTACACAAAGTAAAGCGCCTGCCTGGGCTCGAACCCACGACCTACAACTTGTAAGTCGTAAGTACCATTAGTACCAAGTAATAGCTCATTCCTTTCCCTCAATTTTCTCTGTCAGTGGTTGCCCACTGTTTTAAGATCTTCCCAGTTGGAAAGTGACGTTTCAAATCTAATAAGTATTTTGTGTGTTGGCAATATTATTCCATAGATGTCCGACATCGGCATTTCACATACGTGTTATGTTTATTTTATTTGTACTATAAATTGGTGTTAGGAAGTGAATTGCTGCATAAAAATGAAGTATTTGTATTTATTGTTTATTTTTTGGACTATAGTTAACTGTGACGAACATACCCATACATATAAAAATGGAGAACAAGTTGTGCTGTGGATGAACACAGTAGGCCCGTACCACAATCGCCAAGAAACGTATGCATACTTTTCACTACCTTTCTGCGTAGGAACTAAAGTGACGATTGGACATTACCATGAGACTTTGTCCGAAGCGCTCCAGGGAGTGGAACTAGAATTCAGTGGTCTCGATATTACCTATCGGGATAATGCACCGGCGCAGCAATTTTGTGCCATCGAACTGAATGACCAATCCTATAAAGCACTTGTGTATGCCGTGAAGAATCACTACTGGTATCAAATGTACATAGATGATCTACCGATATGGGGAACAGTAGGCGAAATTGATGGTGACCATTATTACATTTGGACTCACAAGAAATTCGACATTGGATACAATGGGAACAGAATTGTTGAAGTAAACCTTACAGCTGAGAATAAGGAGCGACTGTCAGCCGACGCCAAAATTCCATTCACTTATGAAGTTAATTGGAAGAAAAGCGATATCCACTTTGAAGATCGATTTGATAAATATTTGGACCCAAATTTCTTCCAGCATCGTATTCATTGGTTCAGTATTTTTAACAGTTTCATGATGGTGATATTTTTGGTGGGTCTTGTTTCCATGATCCTCATGAGAACACTTCGTAAGGACTATGCGAGGTATTCAAAGGATGATGACCTTGATGATTTAGAAAAAGACTTGGGAGATGAATATGGGTGGAAACAAGTTCATGGTGATGTGTTCAGGCCAGTTCCACATTTGCCAGTATTTTCAGCGCTGATTGGAGCTGGGTACCAGCTTACTGTAGTGACATTGGCAGTTATAATATTTACCATCTTTGGTGAACTTTACACTGAAAGGGGATCATTACTGTCCACAGCAATATTTATCTATGCAGCCACATCTCCGGTCAATGGGTATTTTGGTGGTTCTCTTTATGCCAGGATGGGTGGTAAGCTTTGGATAAAACAGATGTTACTTTCGGCATTTTTACTACCTGTTCTTGTTTGTGGCACAGCATTCTTTATCAACTTTATTGCTATGTATTACCATGCATCAAGAGCTATTCCCTTTGGAAGTATGATAGCTGTCATGTCCATTTGCACATTTGTGATACTGCCCTTAACTTTAGTAGGAACGGTCCTTGGTCGCAATTTAGCCGGACAACCTGACTACCCTTGTCGCATTAATGCAGTTCCTAGACCTATCCCAGAAAAGAAATGGTTTATGGAACCTTTTATAATAATTATAGTAGGAGGTATATTGCCTTTTGGTTCTATTTTTATTGAAATGTATTTCATCTTTACTTCTTTTTGGGCATACAAAATTTACTATGTGTATGGATTTATGCTACTTGTATTTTTAATTTTGATGATTGTTACCGTCTGTGTGACTATTGTTTGCACTTATTTCTTGCTGAATGCTGAAGACTATCGTTGGCAATGGACCAGTTTTCTGTCTGCAGGCAGCACAGCCATCTATGTGTACTTGTACTCATTCTATTACTTCCTTTTCAAAACGAAAATGTATGGCCTGTTTCAGACTACCTTTTATTTTGGCTACATGGCTTTGTTCAGCTTAGCTCTGGGTATTATTTGTGGAACTGTGGGTTACATTGGTACAAGCATATTTGTCAGGAAAATTTATTCAACTGTGAAGATTGATTGAAATGTTGTGAATTGTGTTGTTCATGATTATGTCATTTGATGATTTTGTTAGAGATGATCGCATAGTTTCAATTTATTCGGAATAAAATGACATAGAGCAATCAAATTTATTAACACATAGTATTTAATATTGGTTCAAACAAGTCTAAATCTAAGTAAAATCAAAGTTAAACATACTTCGTATAAATGAAGACATTCCCTAAAAAAATTAAAGTATGTGCTTCACAGCATTTAGATGACGTAATTATTAGACACTTACCTTTTCACTGTTTACAAATGAGTGTAAATTAATTAAAATAAGAATAACTATTCATCTAGTACTTTGGAAAATATTGTAAATTTTAGATCTCACTCTCAAATAATTAATTTAGCACTGCCATATATATGTATATGTTTTTATCAAATTTTTAATAGTGAAACTGTCATAATTCAAAAGCTATACAAGTACTGTTCTTTCACATCTTTATTGGCAGAATCTTATTCCATGAAGTGTTAATACCGATATTATAAAATATAACAGTAAAATTGAAAGTCTAATAAAAAAACTAAAATGAATAGAAGTCATTTAGATTGATAATAATGCTAATTAAAATATGCTGAGAGTATTAACTAAGAGTTCGGAAAAAAAAGGTGCATGAGATATTTCAAGTATGTAATGTGGTGTAAGTTTTTAGTGATACAAATATGCTGATATAAGGAGTTCTAAAGAAGTATATAATTATAATAGTGTTATTATAATTATATACTTATTTAGAACTCCTGGCCAATCTGTTTGTTATGCTATGTTTTATTTTATTTTATTGTTGTTAGGCACATAATATGTAATTATTATATCCCTAACTTACTTTCATGCTATTCTAATGGTGTGTAAATATTTTCCCAGTCTTTCTAGTGTTAATTAATATAATATCTTAGTGTTAAAACTGTACAGTCAGCAACAAAAGTAAGTAAACACCATTGAAAGATTCAGAAGAGTATATGAATATAACATGCTAAATTATTACTTGTTTAGAACATATTTATTATTGAACATTAGAGAATTCTTTAAAACGATATAAGATTAAACGAGAATGATTAGGTTCATACATTTAAATAACCAAAATTCTGAAATTACTTTTGTGGCTGACTAGCAAACTTCACTGATAGTGCAATGACTGGTGGTATCTTATAAATTATTGCACTAAATCATAAGTTGTGTATGTTTAGGTGTGAAATATAATTTATTATATTTCTTTATAGTTAATGGAAACATTAAATTAAATGTCACTTATCGAAAGCTTGACTCTGATGTCGTTTATATCATGTCGGGATCTAATTATTGTCTTAAACTTTGTAAATACTAGGGCATTAATATAATATGAGCAAGTTCAGAGACAACATTTTGAGATTGTAGATCACTTTGGTTTCTTTATTTGTGACACAGACAAATTTATAATAATGTATGCCATCCATCACTCTTGTAACTATTTTGGCATAAAAATAAAGGCGGATAACGATAGTTACAGTTGTTTAATTTTAACGATGTTTTTTTCCTGGCAGCAAAAACCCTACTAATAAGTTTCACAGTAGGTATGTGTGTATATAAAATAAAAATGTGGTATTAATTTAAATTATATCTTTATTCACATTGCATCATTGTCCCCTTCAACGAACTTCTCGACGTCAACTGCACCTTTTCTAGATTTTTTGCCTCCTGGAGTTTGAGCATTAAAAGCTTCAGCAGTTCTTTTTCTTAACATACTGATATCTTCCGTGTCATCGCCTTGTTCGGCCCATTCTAACACTAATCTCCTTCCGTAAAGATGCGTAGATTGACACAAAGCTTCAAACGCAGACTGAAATAAAAATTTAAGCATTATTAATTCCATTTTTCAATGAGAAAAAGATAGATTAATCTGAAAGTGTTAATTGATAAGAAGTGTACCTTTGCGTCTGCTTTGGAGTGATAGTCTACAAACGCAAAACCACGATGTTGGTCTGTTCCAGGAGATAGTTTTTTGGGTAATCTCAAAGTCTTAATTTCGCCAAAAGCCCTGTAAAATAATAATACACATTACACATTGTTATTTAATCCATTGTATTCGTTAGATAAGAAATTTAAATTGTGTTTAATCTAAAATTGGTTACGATAGCGCATTAATTACCAGTAACTCCGTATCAGTTCATTAACATTACAACAACGTACTATAAAGTGACTGCTGCTTTTGTGTTTGCATAAAAGTGGATTTTTTGCTTATTAGAAGAGTATTTTCTACAATACCTAGCTATACTTAAACATTTTTTGATTAAAAAATGCCCAATTATAAGGCAGACAAATTGAAAGTTGGTGGTATGTAGGTCTCAAATAGGCAACTTGAGAGTAGGTATACGCCAGTATACCGAATAGTTACGCTATCACACACCCAGGACCCGATATCGATAGTATTGTATGAGTGGCGAAAAGTTATATGTACAGTCAACAAAATAACGATGACACATTATAAATACTTTACTTACCTAAATATTTCGTGTAATTCGTTTCTGTTTGCTTGGAACGGTACATTTCGAACGAGAATTTTGGTGCCGTTTTGCGTTCTTTCCTTATTAGATTTCTTCGATGTTTGTACTTCGTTTCTGTAAATTAAACTTTTAAGTGAGTATAGGAACTACCAAAAAGAAAGTGCACACAAGACATTTAAAAAGGACGTAATCAATAAAAACTAACGTATTTCCTCTTTCCGATCTTTTCAATTCTAACGACTTTCCATCAAGAGTAGTAACTTGAAGGTTCTTGAGAGCTTCGTTGGCATGTTCTCTTTTATAATATTGCACAAAGCCGTAACCCATTGAAAGAAGTTGTCCAGGATTTTTTGGGTCTTTCTTTCTTGCGATTGTCACATTGTGAACTTTCCCAGCTGCAGAGAAATGCTGTAACAATAATAGTTATTTTATTAACGTGCTACATGTTAGGTGCTAACAGAAAGTTTATAATAAAATCAGTTTTGTGTCTACGAACCGTTTTAAGAGTATCTTCAGTAGTTCTAAAGTTAAGATTTTTAACGAACAATGTCGTATCGTTTTCGGGTTCCTCTAGCTCCATTTCATCGTCTTCTTTGACAGCTTCCTTGATTTTCTCAGGTTCGCGAGATGCAACATTCGTTTTCGCTTCAACTTTATTTACAACTTCTTCAGATTCTTCTTCAATTGTGTTTTTATCGGATTCCGTTCTTTCGGCGGATTTTACAAATACATTTTCAGGTGCCCATTCCAAATACAGTGGCGCGCTTTTGAATTGCGAATATGCCAACTTAGTAAATGCTTTTTTGGCTTCGAATGGTTCAATAAAGTCAACAAGGGCAGTTATGCCATGTTGTGGCATTAAGAATCTTGCTATTTGTCCATGTTTTGCAAACAAAGACTTTATTTCTTCTTTCTCAGTGTTTGCAGGCAAATTTTTGACAAGTATGCATGTCTTTGATCTCTTTTTTGCAGGCTGTAAGAAAAGTTTGCAATTAAGATAACAGTTATATTTAGATTGACGACAAGGATGGCGCAATTACTGAGCGAATGGTTGCTGGACTGCGTCGTAGGTTTGATGTCCGCACGGTACAAATATTTGTATGCTTTACGGATAGTGTTCCGGGTCTGGCTGTTATCATTAAATGTTTGTGAACGCATCCACGACACAGGCGAAATTCCAAAGGAGGGGCAACGTTTTTTAAAATAGAAAATTATATGCTGATCAAGAAGACAATAGGGATGTTTGCTGGGTAGAAAAATGATAATTCTATTTAGTCCGTCAGTGATATTATCAAATAATATTGGACGTATTTCTTGCTTTACCAAATCAATAAAAATTTACAAAGATAAAGCGCATCAAAGTTCAGGAGTGGGGGCTTGTGACGTTACTATGTCAGTATAAACTGTAGTAACTGCGTGACGTCACCCAATATTTCAACGCATTATATCGTCGTCACTTTATGTTTACGTGTCAAAAGAAAAATACGTAGGTATCCAATATTTTATAATAATCTACCTGAGACGGACAAAAAACTAATTTTCAGTTAACATCCCTATTTTGTTACATATTGTTTAGTATTACTCACTTTATTGAATGCATCCAAATATACTCCGTTACCTTCAAGGAAACTTCTGGTTTCGGCAACAAGCTGCGTTTCACCGAGGGCCAGCCTCACAGCAGCGCTTGTATCTGTTCCATTACAATTAATAGGTATTTAGTATTTTTACAAGCCCCAGCGATAACCATAAAGAAAATGTATCAAAGTTGTTGGCACTTAACTTGGCAAGAGACGTTGGAAGCGCACAAGTCGTTTTTTAGGGCTCTTTGGTTACCAAGCCGGACGCGGGGAGCGTTTAGCACCGTTCCGAGCGCGCGATTGGTTGGTCACTTGACACAAGGATCAACTGACCAATCGCGTCGCGTCCACGTTCCATTCGTTCTATATGGTGGCTGGTTAGTTCACGCATTATGCGCGAACATACCCCCACTACGCCAAAAACTTGCCAAGTTACACGCCGGGGACTATACATATCGTTTTAGTTATTAGATACATCAAAGATACGTGACATCTTATAATACTTTCATGACAATTTACCTAAGCTTTGTGTAAAAAGTCGGAGAAAAGTTGATGTTCCATGCAAAGCAGTCATAATAAAGTCGTACTCACTTTTATTATTATCATTGAGTAGCTGCTCCTTTGTGGTGTTATAAGTGGACGCGATGACGTCAGCGACTGCATTAGTACCCAGGAATAGCACGTTCCAGTTGTGGGACGACTTCGCTTGCGCTTTCAACTTCTTTGCCTTCTTCTCTTTGAATGTTAGTCCCTCTGTAATTAAAATATTATGTTAGTATCAACATCAAGAATCTACTTTTCTAAATATATGTTCCCATATGCCGTAATTTATATATTTACTAGCTGACCCGGCAAACTTTGTTTTGCCATAAAAACACCAAACTTTCATCTACCCTACCCACAGAACAGATAAAAGAGGTTAGAAGGGCCTTGTGGGCGGGGCGGGCGCGCCGCTCATATAAGTGAACGCTCATATGTCGACCGAAATTACCGTCACCGGCCAACAGTCGCGCTCATATTGTAACAACGTACGAAGCTCCGCGAAAAAAAAAGAATTATGCCGTCTTGTGCTATTATAACGTGTCGGAAAAGAAGCCAGATGTGTAGTGTAGCCCGAGAAGGGATTTCTTTTCACCGGTAAGTCCTAAAACCTTATAATACGAGTGTTATTTGTAATTATTACAATAGTATTATGTAGTTTGTAGACAAAAACGACGCAATCGCAAACACATGCAAAATTATACATTGCTTGCGATGCATGGGTACCATCTTATACTACGCGAGCGATCGCGCAATGTATTGCGTTCATTGCGAGAGTCGCGTGTGCCGAGCCAATGCTTGAATGCCACGAAATTCCATGCGTATCGAGTGTTGTGCCAAGTTGTAAACACTGTCGATATTACAAATGTATTCAAATGATTATTATCAGTAATATTGTAATTAAAATACTTTTGTTTATTACCACCAATTATTGTTAATTGTGGTTATCAATATAGTTTTCGTCTAAAATTTGGTTTTAGGTTAGCCGTTTATAATGAAAACATACATTTTATTATAAGGTTTCCAACAGATCCAGATACAAGAAAATTGTGGATTGAGGCAACCGGTAGAATTGAATGGATACCTACTGAATGTAGCACAATTTGCTCTAAAAATTTTGCAGAAAATGCGTAAATACGTATTATATATATAAAATAATAAATACGTATTATTTCAGGGACAATAATAAAATCAGTATTGATTTTTGTTTAAATGATTGTTAAATATAAAAATACTCTTGTACTTTTTACTTGTTTCATTTTTTTTTTTTTTTATTTAGATATAGGCTCGCGCTTGACCACCATCTCACCTGATGGTAAGCGATGATGTGGTCTACGATGGAGCACGCTTGCCTAGAAGTAACCTATTCACTCTTGACTTAAAGACCCCTAGATTGTAGCTATCGGGAAACACAGACTCCGGCAGAGAATTCCACTCCTTAGCTGTACGCATAATAAAAGTATTCTCAAAACGTTTAGTGCGTATGGGCGGGATGTCCACCATGTACCTGTGGCGCATCGCCGTACGTCTGGTAGTCCGATGATGGAACGGGCTGGGCGGAATTAGATCATGCAATTCCATCGCACACTCACCGAAATGTAATCGATAAAAAACCGATAAGCTAGCAACTCGGCGACGATGTTCAAGGCTCTGGAGCTTTGACTCAACCAGTGCCTCATCGCTGATGAGCCTCTTGGCCCGCTTTTCGATCGACTCTAGTGCATCGAGCTGGTATTTGGCAGATCCGTCCCAGAGATGAGAACAGTACTCCATGCATGATCGAACTTGCGCTTGATACAAGCTGAGCAGCTGTTCTGGCGTGAAGTACCTTCTCACCTTTGCAAGGATCCCCAGCTTTTTGGCAGCCAGCTGAGCCTTCGCCTCAATATATGGGCCAAAATTGAGTGTCGATGTCAACGTAACGCCAAGAAGCTCAAGATGGTCAGCTATTGGCACAGTCACATCTCGGAAAGTTGGAGCCGGGTGAAATTGGCTCTTTTTAGCGGAAAAATCATCAATCATTAATTTACTTACTAACTTTTAATCCATGTCTTTCTATGCATGAATAACTTTTGTCGCGGAAACAAAGCCCAGGTACACACGGGCGGTTTTTTTCAACTCTCGGTATTGAGCCGAGCATAATATAGAAATTCACAGGGAATTTAACATTAGTCACATGAAATTAATTAAATAGCTGTAACGGATGTTCCCCCTTAATTTGACATTATTATTATGTATTTAGAATGTCCACACTATTCGTACCCCGTCCCCATCCCGATACTATAGCGAATAATTGCAAAACTTAAATAACAATAATTTTAAAAATACATTAATTTTATCGATATCGATAATCGACCTTTTGGTCACCGTAACATGTATGAGAAATAAATTGCTTTTGCGCGTGTGTGAGTGCACGTCAAGCACAGTGTTTGCGTTAGTGTGACAATCAATAGCAAGCTCGCGATCTAAGTGCGTGTAGTTTATTTGTGTGCGTAATGAGCGTACGTATGGGACTCTTGCTTGTAGTGGAGTTAAAGAGTGGGAGACAAGTGGCGACACGCATTCTAATACAAATCACGAACTATTTCCTTTCTAACCTCTTTTATCTGTTCTGTGACCCTACCTACCATACCCTACCTACCCTACTCTATCTACCGTACCCTGCCTATGTAGGTAAGCTACCATTTTTTCTTTTTCATCATTTTTTTTTCATAAGAACCTTCTCCTAACAATAACACGCACAACAAAAAAAGAATAAACCAAATCGGTCCATCCGTTCACGCGTGATTCCGTGACCAAGGGAAATAGGGATTCATTTTTATATATTTAGATAGTTACGTCCTTTACTAATTAGCCAAGGTAGAGTTACAGTTGGCGACAAACCATTTCGGAATTTTGAGAGCAGCTGATGTAAATGTAACCCACCATGAATTCGAATTTATGAATACATACTTTCGTAGCTGAAAGTTTATCGTTATTAAAAAGCACAGGTCCGATACGAATATTAGTAGCAGCAAGCAGCACACGTAACCCTCCACGCCATGGCACCACATTCTACTTCTACATTAATTTATGTTAAAAAGTATAGGTATTTTTATTAAAACCTGTATATAAGTAGCCATATCTATAGACTATAGTAATTTTAAGTAGGTAGTGACATTTTTTATGACCATGAACTCGACCGCACTGGCCAGTAAAAAGTAAATTAAGTATTATTACCTTTTAAAAACCGGTCAAGTGCGAGTCGAACTCGTGCGCCGAGGGTTCCGTACCTACCTATTATACCGCCATAATAAAATTGGTATCATTTTTATTGGTGGCTAAGTTTTAAAGATATGGGCAAATTTAGATTTTGGCGAAAACTTGTAAGTGCCAGTGTTACCTTAATTTTCTTTCTATTTTTTAAAATTTTTAGGTTTTGGGTCGAAAACCTATATGGTAGTTCCCGTTGACCTAGCATTGTAAATTTTACACCTAATAGGGACTATAGACCTCAGTATCTGGTATAAATTTCAACTTGCTAGGTCCACTCGAAAATCGGTGGTGACACACGGACAGGCGAACAAAAGAGTGATCTTATAAGGGTTCCTTTTTATACCTTTTGATGTACGGAACCCTAAAAATGTGAAATTATGGTATATTTTAGTTCTTTCACAAGTTTATAAATCGAATAACTCAAGTTCTACCTATATTCTTAACTATCTCAAATATTTTCGTTAGTGAAGGTAGAATTATCAGAGAGAATTATAATAATCCCCGCGGCGTCGCACTGCATCTCGAGGTTCAGCGCGATGCAGCGATGCTTTACCGATAGAAGCGGCGTGCAATAGCCTGATACTCGGATCACTCGGTGTGAGGTGACCTTAGAGGGTCAGGTGTGTGTGCTGTGTTGTAGCACACAAGCCAACCATCTTTGTGTTTACCACCTATAACCTTTTGTTTGACTTTGAAATACATTATTTAAATAGAATTCAGACGAGTGAACATATGGTGTTATCACAAATGGTCTGGCCACATAGTAAATATCCAGACAAAACACTGGTGGTCGTATATAAAATTGCATTTAGTGATAAGGCCGCCGATTATAACAGCATTTATGTATTTGCTATTTCATGACTTTCTTCCATTCCGTGTACCTGCAATTAAGTAGATTTTTATTATGAACCATACATACCATCGTCATCATCATTTTCAAGCTTCTCAGTTTTGGCGGGCAACAGATGGAGCATTCTGCCACAGAAGGCGGTGCCATCCAGCTCGGTATACGCTTTCACAGCATGTTCGGGCATCACGAACGTAACCGTCGCGAATCCCTTCGGCAGGCGCGAGATTGGGTCTATCGGCACGTTGACTTCAGCAAGTGGTCCTGTGAAAGTTATAAGATATAACTACTGCTTTTGCAAAAAAGGTATTTTAATTAGGAAATGATAATAATAATTTCAGCGGCTTCCCGGGATTTCAGAAGAGTCTGTCAACGTTGTGTTGTAGTGTACCTTAACATAGGGTTGCCATCTCTAATACTCAGTAGAATAACATATGGGTTTAACGGTTATAAATCAACATTTTATTTATTTTCATAACTTTTTAAAACTAAATGTAGTTTTAATATATATTTTTTATATTAATTTTTTATACAAATCCGGTAACCTGCTCTATTTCCGAGAGGGTGACCGACAGTCCCAGGGTGGTGTCGGGTTTATCGTCCACAAGTCCCTTGTGAACAACGTGGTGAAGATCGAGAGTGTGTCGACCAGGGTGGCGTACCTTATACTCAGAATATCCGCAAGATATTCGCTGAAGGTCATACAGGTCTACGCCCCGACCTCGGCACACCCCGACGACGAGGTAGAGACCATGTATGAGGATATCTCTAGAGCCATGCATGGTTTCAAAACTCACTTCACCGTTGTCATGGGGGACTTCAACGCAAAACTGGGCAAACGAGACGTGGATGAGCTGCAAGTGGGGCAATTTGGAGTTGGACGCCGGAACCACCGGGGTCACCTACTGGCCAGTTTTATGGAGAAGGAGGGCCTCTACATGATGAACTCCTTCTTCAGAAAGCGTGAGCACAGGAAGTGGACCTGGCAAAGCCCCGATGGTTCAACTAAAAACGAGATCGACTTCATCATGTCAACCAAGAAGCAAGTGTTCAATGATGTCTCTGTGATCAATTCGGTTAAAACCGGGAGCGATCACCGCATGGTAAGAGGCACATTGAACATTAATGTTAAACTTGAAAGGTCTCGACTGGTGAAGTCCACGCTCCGCCCAGCACAGATCCAGGTCCAAAACCCCGAGAACTTTCAGCTCGAACTCCAGAATCGTTTCGAGTGCCTAGGAAGCTCCGTGGACGATTACAGCGATGGGTTCGTGGAAGCTGTCCATACGGTCGGGTCTAAGTTTTTCAAGACCCGCCGTACAGATAGGAACAAAAAGCTCTCTGATCCTACTCTCAAGCTAATGAAGGAGAGGCGTGAGATGATCCTGCAGTCTTCAGACGATGCGGTAAAATACCGGCAGCTAAATAGACGGATCTCAAAGTCCTTGAAAAGCGACCTCCGCCGCTTTAATACTGAGCGTATAAAAGACGCCATTGAACGGAATAAGGGCTCCAAGGTCTTTGCAAGAGATCTGTCTATAGGGCAGAGCCAGCTCACGAAACTGAAGACCGATGATGGCAGGATCGTTTCCGCCAAACTAGAGCTTCTGAGGGAGATCGAGAGATTCTATGGGCAGCTGTACACGTCAACCAGTAAACCCGTCGCGAATCTAGCGAAAGACCCTAGACCTAGATTGACCCGACACTATACCGAAGACATTCCGGACGTCAGCCTGTATGAGATTAGGATGGCTCTGAAACAGCTTAAGAACAACAAGGCACCGGGTGATGACGGAATTACGGCCGAACTCCTGAAGGCGGGTGGAAAACCAATCCTTAAGGCCCTTCAGAAGCTGTTTGATTCCGTCATACACGAAGGGAAAACGCCACAGGCATGGTGCAGGGGTGTGGTGGTACTCTTCTTCAAGAAGGGTGACAATGCCTTACTGAAGAACTATAGGCCCATCACACTTCTTAGCCATGTCTACAAGCTGTTTTCAAGAGTCATCACGAATCGTCTCGCGCGCAGGTTTGACGATTTCCAGCCTCCCGAACAAGCCGGATTCCGTAAAGGCTTCAGCACCGTAGACCACATACATACGCTGCGGCAGGTTATACAGAAGACCGAAGAGTACAACCTGCCTCTCTGTTTAGCGTTTGTGGACTACGAGAAAGCCTTCGATTCGATCGAGACTTGGGCTGTACTGCAGTCTCTCCAACGGTGCCAAATTGACTACCGGTACATCGAAGTGTTGAAGTGTTTATACAAAAACGCCACCATGTCAGTTCGACTTCAGGATCAGACCTCGGAACCAGTCCTTCTGCAGCGAGGTGTGAGACAGGGAGACGTCATATCTCCGAAGCTGTTTACCGCTGCACTGGAGGATGTCTTCAAGATTCTGGACTGGAGAGGGCTAGGCATCAACGTCAATGGCGAGTACATCACTCACCTTCGGTTTGCTGACGATATAGTGGTTATGGCTGAGACCATGGAGGACCTCAGTAAAATGCTCGATGACCTCAGTAGTGCTTTCGAAAGAGTGGGTCTTAGAATGAACATGGACAAAACCAAGGTGATGTTGAATGCCCATGTTACACCCACTCCTATCAAGGTAGGAGACTCTACACTCGAAGTTGTGGGCGTTCGGGAAGTTGCGCGGTATCTTCTCGTCCAACTTACCACAGTGTCTCAAGACGAAAGTCTATGACCAGTGTGTGTTGCCAGTGATGACATATGGATCTGAGACGTGGTCGCTTACAATGGGCCTCATCAGAAAACTTACAGTCACTCAAAGGGCAATGGAGAGGGCTGTGCTCGGAATTTCCTTGCGTGATCGAATCAGAAATGTAGAGATCCGCAAGAGAACCAAGGTTACCGACATAGCCCGAAGAATTGCCAAACTTAAGTGGCAGTGGGCAGGGCACATTGCTCGCAGAACGGATGGCCGATGGGGCAGAAAGGTTCTGGAGTGGCGACCGCGAACCGGAAGACGTTGCGTTGGAAGGCCTCCCACCAGGTGGACCGATGACCTGGTGAAGGTTGCGGGAATCCGCTGGTTGCGAGACGCACGGGACCGGTCAATGTGGCGACGCTTGGGGGAGGCCTATGTCCAGCAGTGGACGTCTTTCGGCTGATATGATGATGATGATGATGATACAAAATTGTACAACCGACTTCCAATAAGTTCCAAACACAACAAAGAGAAAAATAATTTCAATTTCGGAAGTTGGTATTTATGGTTTCGTTTATTCGTTTTTTGACACCGACTTCCAAAATTGAAGTAATTTTTCACTTGTAGTATTTTTAATTAGAAGTAGGTTTTTTTTTGCAAAAATTTTTTTTCTCAGTTTTTTTGTTGTGGTAGGTGCCACGTTAGTGGTAAATTTCTATAGTTATCTTACTTCTTACTAATATTATAAACACGATAGTTTAGATTTATGTTTGTTACTCAATCACGCCAGAACGGCTAAACGGATCTATATGAAATTTGGCACACAGACGGATTATAATCTGGAATAGTACAAAAAGTATTTTGTTCTGGTATAATATCCCTTGGGATGATAAAACAATTTCACGTGGGCGAAACCGCTGGCAGAAGCTAGTGTACAATAAACAGTCATGCAATCCCAGGTGATTTGCCGTAATTTTTGAAGAGTTCCGTTGAATATCTCCAAATTTCTTCATCAGATCTTCACCAAATTTAAATGGGACCAAATCGCGCTCATACCCTTCCAAAGAAAAAGATTTTTTTTAAATCGGTCCACAATTGACGGAGAAATCGGTGAAAAATTGCCGTTGGTGATTTGAAGACTTTAAAACCCCGCCCGGACGCTCCCCGGTCGCTTTCTAAACTAGGACAAATCCGGGGAAACCCGGACGGAACGCAACCCTACCTTAACACGATGCGCCTTTAGGTAAACTGATAGATGGGAAAGCATAGGACCTGCCGTTACGTAGGAAGATATTCTAAGTTCAGATAGGACATAGCAAATCTTCTAGAAGCGGACTTTTAGCTGAATGGCGATTCAGAATACTAATTCTTAAATTCGTATACTACTCGTACTTACCATACTTTTCGAACAAGGATGTTATTTCTTCCTCCGACACCACGTACGCTAAGTTACGTACAAATATGCTTCCACTTTCACCAATGCTTTCTTCATTTTGGGATGTCTGGGAAATAAATTTTATGTCAGATATTGTAAACGATAATTTATTAAGATCTATTGAAAAGTATAAATTATCTATTGATTTACTTAATATTAACAATACTGGGTTGTGGAAGTTATCTAACCAATCGCTCCAAGTAAAATAGTATTGCCAGCTACCTACGATTTGACTAGAACCCGACCCTAATATAGTAGGGATAAATAGGGGTATAGTAGGGGGGGGGGGGGAATTGATTGGTGAGTAAATCAGGGTTACAAATGAAGAATAATTTAAGAATTCCGGTAATCTTTTCGCTATTTGCTACTAATGTTCGTTTTCAAATTCGAAGACATGTGACATCCATCAACCTGCACTGAGCCCGCGTGGTGGATAACGGTCCATCCCCTCTCACAGAGAGGAGGCCTGTATCCTAGCAGTGAAAACATTAATAGGCTGATGATGATGACGAATTTATGCCCGAACATAATTAAAAATAACATCCAAATTGAGAAACTCGTCCTTTTTGGCAAGTCGGTTAAAATGCGCGCTGTTGGATGTGCACGGCTCTGAGCCGAAAGTTAAATAGTGCACTTTGAGACATCACCAGCGGTCACCGCCATCCCTACATGCTGGACGACCAAGGCGAAGCGGCGGGCGCGGAGGAGGCGTTCGACCAGACTAGGTTGAAAGCGAAAGGTGTCGCACCGGCCAGTCCAGCTGATCACTGCTTCATTCACCGCGGTCCTGACCGCGCGCTTCACCTTTCGCTTTCAACCTAGTCTTCTGTTAACTATCGATCGTATGTTATGTTTATGTAGATACAATCCTGTAAACCACCAAGTCAGTGTTTATCCTATCACCACCCTTAGGGTACGAAACCACTTCTTTCCACGGTCCTTCGAGCCGGATCTATCCATATCATTTTTGTACAAGACGCCATATAATTGCCTGTTACATCCTTTACTAAGATACAGTACCCGATAAATCCGTTATTTATTTTATTATATCATCTTTAAAAACTTAAATAGGATCAATTTCTGTAACTAAGATAATTTCTCAACGAAAAATAATGTACCTATACTTTAACCATCTGCTAAGTACTATTGTTTAATAGTACTTTACAGATAGTTAAAGTTATCGTAGTGTTGTTATCATTAGGAACATTTTCGTAATAGGAACAATTGACTAGAAATGATAAGCAAGCCTGCTTATGTGGAATTTCAATTTAAGTCATTTAGTTACAATGCCGGATTGCCGATATCAATCTTTGATGTATATCTATCTATATAAATTCCGCGAACACGCATAGTAGCCCAGGAAATAAAAACATTTGTCGCGAAAAATATCCTAGTTGAGTATTTGCACCGGAATTGTGTTCATTATGATAGTAATGGTGTTAATAATGTCAATGAATGTAACACGGCTATCTTGAGCATAAAATAAAACTTTACATGAATTAAGTTAAAAACTGTATTTTGGGCCTTTTGACAGCCCATTTTTTTTTGCTGTGATGGGTATTTTTATGGACTTCACGCGACATTACTACTACCATAATGAACTTAACTAGGTTTTTTCTGCGCAGATTGGCCTCTAATTACAGTTATTACCCGACTGCGGGAGGGTAATGTTTTTCGAGCGTATGTATGTCCATTTCTAGAGCACGCTCTATAGCCCAAACGGCTTGACGGATTAAGACATATGAGGTGTCGTTGGATTCATGTCAATTGTGGGCGTGACATAGGCTATATAATTTTAAATATGGCGCCCCCCCTCCTCCAATGTTACATCCAGTGATACATTATTTTTCGTTATCCTAACAATATGGGTAACAAATGAAAGCTACTAAATAGACCATTTCAAATATATATATTTCGTAACACATATAAGTTACTATTTTGGCACAAATTCAAGATAAATGTAAACTTTTATAGCAAAATAAATAATCTTTTACCACATAACTTATTTCGAGAACTCATTCGTTAATAAAACTAAAAAGTCTAAAATAAAACAAATTATTATAAAAACACAATTATTATAAAAAAACAATTATTACAAAACCCGACTGCTACAAAAATATAGCAGGCGGGGACAAACAAAAATTATAGAGAAACCTACCAAAACTTCGTTTGTCACCGCTGGCAGCACTTCATTATATTTAACGTTTATTATCATAGCATAGTTTTTCTCTTTCCAGTTATTTTTTTTTTTGTAGCTGTCGGGTTTTTTGTTTTTATTTTCCTGGGCTATATATATATTTTTTCTTTTTTAGTTTATGGAATATCTTTTAAATTGGTCCAATATTGGAAGGAGGAAATAGGCGGGAGCCAAACCTCGAATTACGATTTTTTACTTAGGAAATTCAGTTGGATGTCTGCGACCGCATTTTCTCATAAGGATAGTCGTAAAATACATATATAATCGACATTAATTAATGGAGAGTGCATCTAAATAGTATCACCTATCTACGCAGGACTCGATATTTTAATTTGATAGGAATATACGTTAGCTAGATGTGTCAACAAATAGACTGTTGGACTTTACCGGACATGAGATAGCTCTGCAGACTGCATGTTATTTTTATTCAGTTACAAATGGCCATTATTTATTTAATTGAATGCCGCGTTGTAATAGCCGGAAGTACAAAAATTTGTCCGTTCGGTCTCTGTGTGTCGTGCAGATTGGGTTATTTCACAAAATATAATATGCCGAATTTGTGCCCGGTTCCTACGGATAAAAAAAAACACTCTGACTTTACCGGCCACAAATCATAGGCTATGACAAGTCCATGCTCGCCCACTTTCTTTACATAGAACTTATTTTCTTTAGGTACTAGGAGAATGGGTCCAATAGACTGTACTCTTCTGCTGCGAGGAATTACAGATGTTTTATTAGAGCTAACAATATATTGTAAAAAAAAAAAACATACCTCTTCCCTCCTCTTTTTACTAGTCTGTTCCTCCTCCTCGGCAGCCATTTTTGATTTATCCTCATATTTATGTATGTGAACACGATGATTACCTAAAGATAAAAATCATTATTGTAAGGGTTTTTTTGGTTGCTGTACTCACGAACGATTGTTCGTTTCGCGAATGAATGTTCGAATTCGTGAAGCGAATGATCGCGATGGTTACCTACCACTATCCACAGGTTTTTTGTCTACAGTTATGAAGTATAGTTAAATTAATAAAGTTACCTAAAAATAGTTTATCTTTTCCTAATGCTTTCTTCAACTCTTTCTCAGTTCTAAATCCAACATAACAGAAGCCAGTGACCTTTTTTCCTTTTCCAAAGGGCAGTCTTATTGAAAATGGAACCAATGGCCTGAAGAACTCTTTTATATCCTTCTTCTTACATTTGTAAGGCAAGCCCATGATCTGAAACAGTAAATGTATAATTAAATGGAAAAATGAATTAGGGATAATAATTGAAAGAAGGCATAACATAAGCAATTCAATCATACTGTTTCATTTATTGAATAATTTTATAGCCATGCTGAAAATGACCTATGTTATAGAATGTGGAACAAAAGCTCACATCTCTTACCCAATAGTGTATGCACAAACTTCAGTAAGTACTATTGAAAATAAATCATTAACCTATCATAATATATGAGTTCTTTCTCAAATTTAAAATCTTTACTATTTAAAACAAAGTCGGGTTAGTTACACCATTTATAACTCGAGAACGGCTGTACCGATTTACATGAACTTTAATTTGTCCGATTTATCTTCGCCTCGGTTTAATAACCGAGGCGAAGATAAATCGGACAAATTAAAGTTCATGACGGACGGACCCTAATGATTTACCATTAAAACATCGTTTGCGAACACAGCGCCATCTCTGATACATGACAGAAACAAAAAACGGACAAAAATTTACATGGCGTTGTTTTCTGGTTCTGGTAATGCCAGTAGATGGCGTTGTCGATTTTTCTGAAATTCATCCTATAATTTATCTTATCTAGGACCAATGTTTCTCGCAGCAATCGATACTTGATAATTATCGCAAGTATATGCTGAAGGGTTAATGTTTCCTTCTTCATTGTGTTGACTGTATTGTTGCTAGGTTGGTTCTGGTGGGATGGAAATGACTTGCTAGATTCAATGAACAATTACTTTCACTGGTACAGAATATTATTATTGAAAACGTGTATAATGAATTGCCGAAACGTATGTACGCGGATAACTTGAGAACAGTGTTCCATTTGGCATAATTATGTTTTGGTTTGGTTCGCCAGAATACAGGGAAGGTTTAAAAAATATAAAATGGCTGGGAAGGTAGGTTAGGTAGGTAGGGCAGGTAGGTAGGGAAGGGTAGGGTACGGTAGGTTGGTATGTAGGGAGGTAGTGTAGATGGATAGGTAGGTAGGGAAGTAGTGTAGATGGATAGGTAGGTAGGGAGGTAGTGTAGATGGATAAGCAGGTAGGTAGGTAGCCAGTTGTCGACGGAAGTAAAGCCATGGTGGACTGCTAGTAAATAAATATTTTATCTTTGACATACTCACTTTAGCATGAAACAAAGGTCTGTTTCTGATTTTCTTTGGCTCTTGTTCCTCTTCTACAATTTCACTCTTTTCTTCTGTTTTATTTTCACTTGGAGGATCTCCTACTTTCCTCATTAGTAATTTCATGTACTGGAATAAATAAAAGTTATAAGTAACTTCTTACTGTTTCTGTGTGTGCATAAATAATTAAATAAATAAGCAATATTTTTTCACATTCTACTTAATGTAAAGATCTATTGTTTTAGAGCTAAACAATAGATCTTTACATATATAATATAAGTAGAGTAACAAGTATAGTATAGCCGTTATCCTTGTTTATTGGTATATAAAAGATGTTGTAAATTTTAGTAAATATATACCTCTAAATCACTGATAGGTTTATTAGCAACCTTTTTATCTTTGTTCTCCTTTACTTTCACATTTTTTTCTTTTTCATTGGTCTGATCTTGTTCTACTGGAGTTTCATCTTTCTCCAGGTTTTCATTATGGTCTTTCTTTGTTTCTTCATCAACATCATCTTCATCATCACTTTTAGAAGCCGACTCTAGGGCTGCTTTTATCCAGGCTGTGTTATCATTGACATGGGCTTCAATGAACTCTGCAAATAGCGGGTCATCTTTATGCTGTAAATAATATTAAATTATTAGTTTCTATCAGTTAAATTTTTGAGGTTTTTACAGTAATCAATAAAAAAGTTTGCAATAATAATAGTGAGTATTAACCTTTTTCAGCAGCTCCTTAATTTTATTTTTATTTTTCTCAATTTTCTTCTCTTTCTTTTCTGATTTTTTTTTGTCTTCTATTTCATCTTTATGAAGCTTCTTGTAGGCAGTACTATCTGGTGCATATTTGCTCCATGCTTTAGGTTTCTTCTCATCACCTAAGTTTGCACATATTTGCACTTGTATTTGCATAGAATTTATGCAAGTGCCATCAAAGTAGTCCCTTGCTTGTGATGCCTGTTCCTCTGTCCGGTATCCAATGAAACCAAAGTTTCTAAACTTTCCATCTTTAGTGTATTTTAACTGTACATCAGTTACTTCACCCTTTTCTCCAAATACATCTTTAAGTTTTTCAACAGTTACCTAAAACATAAAATTCTTAGGCCTCAATTTATGAAAAAACCTGTAAATGTGGTGAGACCTACTAATAAAAGCTTTTTGTTTCGGCTTGACTGGGATATCCTCATTGGACGCCCAAGCTGCCTCACAAACAAGACTTTCTGGATGGTGTCGGACTCACTTAGGTGCCTACCGACAAAAACATCACTCCTTCCTTACTAGAGAGTTAGAAAAAACATTGAGGGAATAGTGGTGTTTATATGTGAATCATATAAACACCACATTTGAGCTTTGGGCACAGTTTCCTCTGTAGGGAGAAATCTGAGCGACAGGAGATTTTTTCAACAATAAGGAACAACAACATTGTAATTTCTATCCTAATATAGACAGATATTAAGCAGAAAGACCACGAAATCTGAGCAAGTCGGTATCTCATAAAATACTAAAAATAGTTATTAGAAACTTGCATAGATGATCAGTAAATATGTTTGAAACATTTTAGACATATACACACCTTATTTGGTAAATTCTTTACTATAAGTCGAGACATTTTACAGTGTAATTATATCATTTACAATTTGTAAATAAATCCGAAGCACGTGCAATGCACATTTCACTTTGACAAGCAAGATGAATGACAATGATGACAGATAGAAATGACACTTCGTGTCTGACAATGGATACCATGTTGCCATTTAAAAAAATAATTGGGTATGAATGAAGGCTTTTAGCAAGTAGTTCTATAGTAAGTTTTCACCAGTTATCACATATCAAACAAAGTTTTGATAGGCAGACATAAAAATTGGATATTCCGAACCAAAATTAGATACTCATATTTAATCTGCAGCATAACTTTAATTACTTTGTAACTTAGATAAATAAAATTATGCATCGCTCACGAGAAGGAATAAAATAACTTTCTGAACGAAAATCTTAGCTACAGCTAGCTGTCAACTGTCATCGTCAAGTCAAGTGTCAATACCAGCTGTGCTGAGTTGTGCCCAACGAAGCTAAGCTATAAAAAAAATATAAATATTGAAAAAATATATAAAAGCAAATTTCAGTTAAGAAAGTTTGTCAGTAATATCTGTCATACCTTTGTTTTCATATTAGAATTTTGCTTGAATACTTAAAAATGTCGACTGCCATGACATTTGGACAAAAACAGTTCATACCGACTGCACCTGATAAGGGCAGCTTTCCTCTGGATCACGACGGAGTTTGTAAGGAAAGCATGAGGAAATACATGAAGTGCTTATTAAATCACAATGGTAATAATTCCATGTGCCGAGATGAAGCAAAAGATTATCTAGGATGCAGAATGGAAAATAACCTAATGGCCAAAGAAGATTGGAACAAATTAGGATTTAAAACTGAAGTTCCAGTGGAGGCTAAGAAATGATATTGTTTTTATAATATAAATTAGGTAAGAAAATTGATAATTGTTGTATTTAATAAATTTTAGAAATAGTATTAAATGGTTTCCTCATTTTTGCCCAACTAAAAGTAAAGAAGTTATTTTGTCTATAAGTACACTTCTGTGCACACAAAATGAGAGTTTTATATCTGGAATATCTCAGTACCAGCTTGGATTTGTGCCCAGTTGATGGCAATGGACTTACCATTAGGGCAAACCCTTTAGGGACCAAGCTATGGCCTTCTCAACATCATAGCCTGCAAATGTGAAAAGGGATGCAGGCAGCATGTACTTGTCTGAGAGGTGGGCTGAAATGTCTTTTTCCAGGTTATTGTCTTTTCCTTTGGTACTATTTACTTTATTTATAACTGTTTATAGAACTGCGCTTGGGCTTAAATTGTTGCAAATTTAATTAACTATAAAAAAGTGCTGAATCTTGTTTGTCGAAAAACACATAGTTTAAGACTTTTAGAACAAAGAGACCGGCAAGTGCGTTTTGCGGCCATTGTGAGCGACCACGTGTCAGAGCCATAGGTCATCACTGGCAACACACAATGTGGTAAGTTGGAAAGAAGATACCGCGCAACTTTCCGAACGCTGACCAGCCGAGTCGGATTCGACAGTTGACCTCTTTCTCGAAATTGGCCCTACCCAACTGGATCGTTTGTCCCAGGTAGACACACACACACACACTGTAGTATAGCCCAAGTATCGATCGAATCGAAGGCTTTCTCGTAGTCCACACACGCTTAGCAGAGAGGCAACTTGTACTCTTTGGTCTTCTGTATAACCTGCCGCAGCGAATGTATGTTGGCTACGGTGCTGAAGCCTTCACGTAATCCGGCTTGTTCGGGAGGCTGGAAACTTTTATCTGTTCTGTGGCTGGAAAGCGTCAAACCTGCGCGCGAGACGATTCGTGATGACTCCTGAAAACAGCTTGTAGACATGGCTAAGACAATAATTTAGTCAGAGCCTGCATCACCTTCTGGCAATGCTGGAAAAAGAAAGGTTAGATATATGATTGGTAAGATATATGATAGGTAAGTGGGGCCTATCCCCCAAAATTATACTCTGGCTGTACAGCGCGGTGATTCGAAACAAGATCACCTATGGAGCCGCGGTTTGGTGGCCTCCCACTAGACTAACTACAGCCGTGAACAAGCTACAGCGAATGCAGAAATTGGCCTGCATGGCGAAAACGGGCTGCATGAGGACTACCCCGACCGCAGCGCTCGGGGCCATGCTTGGACTCCCCCATCTGCATCTGTTTATATATCAGGAAGCGACGATGGCAGCTGTACGTCATAAGAAACTGGATCTCTGGGGTAAGAGAGAGACACAACACACGGCTCTGCTCGAGGGTATCACCTTCGAACTCCCCCTAACTAGAGCCATTAACGACCGGATACTCCAGCAATTCATTTTTTGATAAAAAATACAGAATCCAATTACATGAGGATAACCGCTGCGGGGGGCTACGCCCCGATGAGCTGCGGATCTTCACAGACGAATCCAGAACAGGTACTGGTACGGGTGCAGGAGTCTTCTCAGAGGACCTAAACATACACTTAGCCACACCACTGGGGGTCCACAACATGGTGTTCCAGGCCGAATGCTTGGGCTTTCCATGGCGGCCTTAGCCGTCCTAGCTAGGAAGGTAAAGGATTTCCCTATACGTATACTTTCGGACAGCATGGCCGTCCTGCAAGCACTAAACAGCCACACGGTCAACTTCGGGCTGATTTACTAGTCACCAGCACAATAAAGTAACCATTTAAAGGATCAAGGGACACAGCGATACCCTAGGCGTTCCCTAGGGTATCGCTGTCCTTCGCTGTTCTGTCTGTCCTTTAAATATATACTGCGGATGAGCTAGCCCGAAGGGGTTCTAGTATGGCACCGGTGGGACCGCAGCCCTTTGTGCCTTTATCTTTCGGTTACGTACGTGGTCCGGTAAGGTAACGCACCAGGGTACACAGCAAGCTATAGATTGACCATAGCGAGTGTAACCAGGCCAAGGAGGCACTGCCCTCCATCGACGACCAATTCGCGAAAATGTAGTCGCAGCCGTAACGACTGGACACGGGACCTTTAATAAGTCATAGAAATTACGGACAGCCCACTCTCTCGCATGCTCTGCAGCATGCATGGTGCATGCATTACAGCTTAGGAGGTTCGGGCTTAAGAAATTCAACAAAGAGCTCGGCTTTTTTCCCAGGTTTTCTCGCTCAGTTACCATTCAGTTGTCTCAACGGAGGCATATGGTCTTGTGGTCGTTTTATTGTCTTTGTGATTTTTATCATCTACTTTATTTGTCTATATAATATATATATATTTATTTTATTTTTAAATAGTACACCAACGACTACCTACAGTAATGTCTTTCCTTTCATTTTTAAAATCCATCCAAAGGTTGTCTTGAAAAGATCGCTTTTAGCGATAAGGCCGCCCATTGTGTCACCCAGTGTAATGTTTTCTTCGTCTATACGTTCTGTAACTTTTATGGTGTACATAATAAAGAGTATTCTATTCTTTATGGGGTGACAAGGTCTTTAGCTTGTCTTGAAGAGTGGCATTTTCGTTTTCTTGCAGCATTTTCGTCAGTTTCTTTTTTGCCTTGTTGACAGCCTTTTTATCATGTACATTCCTGGTTGTATGCCATTGTCTTCTTAGTCTCCGTTTTGTAGCTATCATCTCCTTTATCTCTAATGTGATATCCTGTTGCAGAGGGCTGTATTTTAGGCATGGAGTGAACATCCTACAGCTTTTTGGATCAGGTTGGTTGTAATTAAGAAGCATTTTAGTGACATTCCTTTTGTAACAAAAAAAACGATGAGGTCGGGTGTTTCATCGGGATGTTTTATTGGGATGTTAAGGTCGGATGTTCATTTGGCCAGTGGGTTGGCTCCCCTGTTGTTATTGTTTATCAATAACATGCAAGTTAAGAAAGAAAATTAGATGATCTGGGAATCGAACCCAGCACAATACGAATGGCATCCACGACTGGAAGGATAAAGGATATTGATAATAATGAACAAAATATCATAGAAATATTCTTTATTAAACATATAATATTACTTAAAAGATAATACATTAAACTTAAATTATTCATTGAGTAATTATTTTAGAAAGACTTTAGAAATTTTTATTCCTTTTTATCGCCAGTGTTTTATGGCATTTTTTATAAAAGTAAATATCACAGTTATTATTAAAATGTATTTGTGACCAAAGAAATTATAAAAATCTAATGTAGCCTATATTATACTAAAATGTTGAGTGGCTTGAGAGGTATAACATTGTTCTATGTCCAAGTGAATCTAGCTTGGGTCACTTGGCAGTAATAGTTCTAAACCCCTTTAATATGAACATACTTTGATTGCTGATTGCACAAAATTGTGTACTCTAATTGTTTCACATTTCTGTTCTAAGTGATTACAGGAAAAGGAGAGGTATATCATTGACTTTTATGGTAAACATTGATTCCAGACACAACAGCAGCATACAAAAATATCCAAAGAGAATTTATTCTGTACAATGACTAACTATAATAAGCACCATTTTCATTCTACCAAGTTTTACTTTTCTTTTCCACGTTGGCAACACAATCAGATTATACAATTCATAATACATCATCCTCCTTAGCTTTTCACAGTACACATAAGGCCATTTGTTAAAAATATATGTATATATTATACGATAAAACTGTATAGTTAGCATTGATTAATAATGGCATCTATAGTATTTAATTAACCATTATATTATTTCATTTACAAATTACATTTAAAGTGTACCTCTAGTAACCAGCATATGAGATATTATAAATAATTTACTCAACTATTATATAGATGACATACATAAAGGAATAAAGTAAACGAGTATAATTTTTACAACATTAATCTACAAATGCATATTCTTAGAATATCAGATAACTAAGGCAGTATGTGTTGATGGTACCTAGTACCTATGACACAAAGTATTTGTTACTTAAATACTCTAGTACATAGATACAACATACCTGATTATCTTGAATTCCACCATAATAATTAAACATCGAAGTACAATAGAAACTGTACAGAAGCTAAATGGATGGTGTTTTATACCTTACATGACAATAACAAACCAAGCACACGATCGTTTTGAGATCAAAATGTACAAATATAATAGAAATAATAATTCTTATCAATACTTAGAATCTAATTACATTACAATTACCTATATTTAAATAATAGTATAACATATTGTAGATATTATTTTGTTAATACTACACACAGGCAGTGAGATTTTGCGCAATAGTTACTTAGTCTAGTTTTAATTCAGACAGTTCCGATATGTACTTGTTATGTCCGTCCGACGCGCGACGCTGGTACGCGTCTGTGTACTTACATAAGTATTATCAGTTAATAATCTAATACCTTTAGATTGTGGAACTCAATGTAAAGCAGCTTTATTATGACCGGTTCATTTTATTATGACAATTCGTTTCTTTTCAGTTGTGCAAAAATATACAAAGGTGTTAGGTGTAGGTAGAGAAAAAACAAGCTTTTAGCTGTCATTTAGTATTTTACAATGTTCCCAAATCTTATCAGTACATAACTTAGGTACCTAATGTATTACTACGTAGGTAACCAGATTAAAGTACCAACACCATAAACTTAGTATAAGTACATACTTCTGATACTTTGCTGTTACTTTACTTAGTAGGTATACAATTCATATACCTAGTATAGTACTTACGGTACATATGCTAAGTTTATGACTCTCCTCAGACCAGACCTATCTTTTAAAATTCTGCAGTCGTAGAAATAAATTACGTAAGGTTAATAAAATAATTATCATTAACAGTATCTAATATAAGTTGTCAATAATACAATTGTAGAGTATAAGAATGGTAGTAAATTGATAGTAATAGTAGTTGCAGCACTGGGTGAGCGAAGTGTTGAGCCGGGCGGGGGCAGAGTCTTGTATCCGGCTCGACGCCCCGTGCGCTCCGTGGCGCATCCCATCCAGAATGTGGCTGATGGTAACTGCTCTTCTGTTTCAACGCGCATGTGGAGATCGTTAAACTTCCAAAAACCTTTGCCTTTGAAGAAGTATGTTTTACCTGGAAACATAAAAAAGAGAATAGGTTTATTTTCTTCGAAAAGTGGTGAAGGAAAACCCGACTACGTCTTAGAACCAAAAACTCGATGACGTGACATCCACCAACCCGCATTGGACCCGCGTCGTGGATGACGGCCCATTCCCTCTCACAGAGACGAGGTCTGCACGCACAACGGACCAAATGGGAGTCTAACTGCGAAAAAGGGGGCCCATAGGGGATCTTCGAAAAGCTTAGGAGAGTAGAATGTTTCTTTTTCTTGGTGAAAGAACTGAAAAAAATGATTGATTCTTACCATCTTTCCATTGGAACACGCTGTCGATATGGTATCCCACGCCTTTCCACATAGCCATGTTACGAGGGTAATCGTAGTCAACGCGACCTTTTTCTTCATCATACCTGAAATGGATTGACTGTTTTAGATACCGTTCGATTTTAGACATGTTATAAGTCGTATTTTAAACATTTTACAGTTATATCTGTTTTTTTCATAATGGCAGGCTCGCTCGCCCTCTACATCAAAATTAAAAATAACTGGTGCATTGAGAGCTTTCTATATATTATACCCATGACCTAAAACCCTTTGGGGGAATACCTGCAGGCCTAATATTGTAATGTAGAAAGTCAAATGAACTCACTTCCAGTACATAGTGCCGCTATAGAAATACGTATTGCCGTTGTGACCCCACACCATGGCAGCATCTAGTTTCTCCAAACTTTCAGGCAAACCAAACGTTGATAATGGTTTCGGGTAACCCGGCAACAGATATTGGGAATCGAACAAGTATAGCTTTTTACCTGAAATCAATGAATAAATAAGATTAGTCTCAGTTAATTAGTTCCTACATGAATAGGAGAAAAGGAAAGATTCCATTAATATTTTCGAATACTTTTTATGTTACAAAATGTCTCGTACCTAAGAAAATAGCTATTTTACGGTCTGGCCTTTCATAAACTGCGTCGACGTGCGTGAGGTTCTTTGGTAGACTAGCCCACATCCTTGTTATTTCCATAGGATATCCAGGGTAACGCCCTTGAGCTCCTATCCTCCAATGGTACTGAAAATTAAATTGGAAGGTTAGATAGAGCAGTATTTATTTGCCTGTCAATTTACCATTAATTCTTAAGTTTGGCGGTCTATGAGGATGAAAAGAATACGATGTACATTGTGATAATGAGTGCTTACTCTATTTTTAAATATGAAGAGTTCTCCACGTATGAGCGCCACCGCGTCGTAACTTGTGTCACACGTGTCAGGTTTGTCCGCGGGCGTCGTGGTCGTCGTTCTCTGCGTCGTCTTCTCCGGGAAGTGCGGCTTCCTCGGGTTATCTTGCCTCGGATCATTCGGATGGTGCGGTCTAGGATTACTCGGATACTCGGGCGGCACGTAGGGGTAGCGCGGGCGGTATGTGGTGGGGTGGGGCGTAGTTTCAGTGGTGTGGTGGGTGTGATGCTGATTTCTGCGTCGGGGATGATCTTCACCCGCGTTGTAATGACGGCGGTCGGGGTATTGTGGGTAGTGGCTGGGTTTTTCGACTTTGGGATTGTATGAAGGGTATTTAACAGGAGGACGTGTGTAGGGAGTGTAGCCCCGGTGTGGGTTTCGTTCGTTGGGATATCTGTTGTTAGGTTGATAGACGTACGGCCGCCTGGTGGTCGTGGTGGTGGTGGTTGTGGTCGTCGTTGTAGTAGTAGTGGGTGGTGGCTCTACTGGACGGTAGTTTGGTATCTTGGCCCACTTTGTACTTTTTTTAGATCCTGAAAATTAAGCAATGAATGGTTTAGAATTTGATACTAATGAATGACAATAATGTAACATTTAGAGGTGAAATGTTATGAGGATGATGACTGCTGTGCAACTTCGATGCTTACCATACATTTGTTGAATACCATTGCGGTCGTCTTCGGGTAATACAAAGTTTGGTTGGATGCCTTGATACCACGGAAACATGAGCGCGCCCTTCACAGAACTGTGACTGAGACCCAGTGAATGGCCAAACTCGTGTGCAGCCACCGCAAAAAGCGAAGTGCCTGAAAAAGATATATAAGACATTATTTACAAGGAACATCAGTGAATATTCATCGACGAACGAAGCTTACAAAACTCTGCCACGATCGCCGTTTTCTCAGTATTCAAAATCGTCACTCATCATCGTTTAGAAAGGCAGTCTCTGTTCTATTCACATGTGGGTTCAGTTGAATAAAGGTGGATATTTACACATGGCTAGCCGAATACAATTCGAAGTGGCGTTGTAACCGTCCGTTGTTCGTGTAAATTATCACGTGTGCACAGTACGGAGCGCGCGGTAATCGCAGCGGCGGCGTCCTCGCCGTGCCTGCGGTCGCCACCTATCGGCTGCTGCCGTGTTTACACTATACATACGACGACCACACTTGGCTCGCTTCGCAGTGTTCCCTATAGCATGTGCATTAATTCTGTGACGTAATTTTGATAGCTCTATGAAGTTTCGTAACGCTGCGAGAATTGCCAAAACCTGGCAACATTTACGTCAGTTTACCTATGTTTTATATAAGTGTTCCGATTTGCTTGCAATTGACTTCAAAGAAGGATGTGAAGAAACTTATTAAATGAAGTAGTCATATGAAATGGCCTTTAATTGGCAGCAACCCAGATTACCCAGACTTTAACTCTTAGATATTCTAAAGGCATGTTGTTCAAGCTGCTGTAAATTCAGAAATAATATCCTTGTTCCACACGCCTAGAAAAGGCAAAACGTGGGCTTGTATGACAATTATGGTGAACAGGCTTTCGACATTCGCATCTCAAAAGTCAAAACATGGCTGACCGCAACATGGCTGACGCGGTCGTGATAAGCAATGAGTAATTTTATAGTAAGAATTCAGTGACAATGACCAATGAAAAGAACAGGATGGAAAAGACGCTGGCTTGAAACACTTTCAGATTGAATGGTATTACACAAAATATATTAATACTCATAAACCTACTAGAAAATAAGGAATGATAGGCGATGGCTTCCCGTGCTAAACATACCCCTTTGACCCCTACCCTATGGAGATAATGTAAATGTCCTGAACATGGGCATAAGTACAAGTCTTTACCTTCTTCATCGTCATCCCTTGGCTGTAGCAGCCATAGCTCGTCGTCGTCGAAGTGTGCGTCTCCGCCGCGACCAGTGCCGGGGAAGAACGCGTGCGCAAGGATCGAGCCGCGCCCGTCGAACGGATACGCGTCGTCATGGTAACGCCTGTTTCAAACAAAATAAAAAAGGGATTTAGCACTGATAAAATTACACCGTTTCATGACAAAGTTGTATTAGGCTTTTACTGTTGATGAAAACAGTCATACCGAAGTAATGTATTCATCTCGCAACAAACAACAATGGATGGAGTGGATGGAGTCTGCAGAGCAATCAAACTTGCGTCCCAGGGGCCCCACGCTCGGCTACTACCCACCTAATCATTTTTCGCGCCAACAAAACACAACGGAAAGACCTCGCCCATGCATATTTCACGCGATATTAGCTGACCGTTGCGTTATTGAGTTTCCATGTGAAAGTTCTGCCATTAACCGATATGGGCGGGGTGCGCTAATAGGGAAAATATTCCTATACTTAGTACGGCTATTATTATGCTCGCTCGGTTTCGCTTAGGTAATAAGAACCGCACTGGAATATTCCAGGAGCGATTTAACCGCTGTATTGGTAGCCTAGGGAAAGCAACTTTCATTTTTGTTTTATTCAACTGTTTTATGACAATTTGAAAAGTGATAGAGAAATGCAATCTGTGTTTTGAAATCTACATTACCTTGCTCGTAATGACAGCACTTTTATTGAGTGCTTTCACAAAGGTAAGGTTGTGGAATGAGGAAGTGTCTCGCTGACATACGCCGTCAAATATAATGGGTTCGGAATGGAAAGTTTCCGAGTTTCGGGGATGATTTATTGCTGTGTTGGTATCTGCCCTTAGTAACCGCGCCTAAACCCAATGTGTGCGGATATGTAACGGGTCAATGTTTATCATATTTGAAATGATCCTTTATTTTTTATAAAGATGCAATAAAGGCAAAACTTCAGGCATAAAGCCAAAGCCAAGTATAAAAGAAATAAAGTGCTTCACTTGAAATTGGTCTGTAAAATATACATTACATGTCTAAATGCATGAGAACTAAAGTATTGTATATAAGCGTATGATAGCAGCCAGTGATTGCACTTATATCATTCGTGAGTTGGAGAACGCAGTTAAGTTGTACGTATCCTTTATTACTTGGGCAATATTACAGTTTATGAGCGTAATAAATCTGGTAGACGCATAGTGTGGGGTACCTACTGCGCTATGTGCAACTCTTAGCGTTCCAGCACAATGACGTGATGATACAATTGTTCCATATTAAATAATAACATATCGCACATACTTCCTATCAAATAATACCTACGGGTTTATGCAATGTATCGTTACTTACTTGTACGTAGAGCTATGAAAAAGCAAACCTTTTCACGCAATCCATACATTTATTGATTTTGGTACCTCTTTGTATGCATACCTGTGTGCTAAGGTTGATTTTATTTGAATAATATGGAAATAGCTTTGTGTGCAAAATAATCTATATATATATAAATTAATTTGAATATCATTTGTCCCTACAGGGTTATCTACTCTGAATATTTTAGGAATAGTTTCCATTTTCATTTTTACTAAACTGTAATAGGTATATAGGTAAATGATGTAATTCAATGCATTTGTTATTACGTTTGTTTTACGTACAAAGCTATCATTTTATATTATTCCTATAGAACAAGAACTGCAAAATACGAAAGTTGCGCGAATTAACTCGTAACTGTCGACGAACGTCAGGGAACTGTATCTATATTTATTAGAACGTCAGATTATTACGTCATACTTAAAGAGGTTATAGAAGTCAAGAAAACACCTATTTCATGATTCAGAGCGTCATCTCAACAAACACAATGAAATAGGTAGATGTATGTAATTACTCTTTTGATAAAACATTATCCATTTGAACTATATCTATAAGTATCGTTATATCGGTTTATATTGCATTGAAAGACAACTTTTCCGTAGATATAGTAGGAAACGGAAGACTTTTATAGAGTGTAATATAAGTTAACGGCACGCATAAAATCTGAGGCAGGTACCTACGCCGTAGCATTTGATTTGATACTCCTTCTCTATCGTATATACGACTTTAATAATCTAAAGCCTCGTGCGTTAATACAAACCTATATTATTTGCATCTGTTGTAGGTAAATTATTCTTGAAGTAAAACAATAAGGTATAAACGGGCATGGGAAACGCTTGGAACTCAATTTCAATACCTGAAGTGTTCAAAGCATAAATATTTAAACGGCAAGCTGAAGTGTATACAGAATGTATCGCAATTCGGAAAGCATTATCGAATAATATATCGGAAATCGTGAGCAAACTTCTTATTGATTCGACAGCAAGTAATAAAAGTGAGCTTGTGACGTGACCACGGTCGCCTAAACTCACAAAATGAGACGCTCCCGGAGCTCGGAGGAAAAAGAAAATTTTATGCAGAGAGCGGTGAAGTTGTCGACTGCCGCTGCAAGTTTGCAGCGCCCGCCGCAATATGGTGGTCGCAATATGTCCAGTGTTGAGGTTTTTGTCGCCGCGACTTTCTCATATCGTCGTTTACGGTGATCTAATAAGTGAAACTTCGCCCTACTCTCATTCAATATGAGACTCCTGTCGGAAACTTTGGGTCGTTTGTCAGTGTTAGCTTCGTTCGGCGTTGTCGTATCTGTTTACTAGCATACATTTGTTATTAGGTCATATAAAATTGATCTGAAATACTATCGTTACAGTTTATCGTTTGCCATGAAAATAATCTAATATAAGACATAGCTTATTAATTTACATGAAACTTTTGTCAAACTTATTTTAGTCAGATATCAACAATAGAATTGGATTTAGATCACGTCTCGTACTTGGAATGAAAGTGAGTAGGAATCGAGACTTCCAACGATTAAAAAGGACCCTTGCGTTCTTTAATTTGCAATCTAATACATTTATTGAAACGACTGAAAACATTTCTTTGCAATTTTATTGCACATTTAGTTAGAAAATATTACTATGAGTGCGTTACACCTTTATCGATTGAACTCTTTGACTTTGAAGTGATCTTTTCTGATAATTCTTCATTGAACGTAGATTTTCTTTAAAATCTTAAAACATTCTTCTAACAAAACCTTATTTGGTTTTAAGAAAAAACGGGTTTACTCATGTTATAATGTAGTTATTCTGTACGTTAAGTGAACGCTATAGTGTTCAGTTTGGCTTGAGCAATGTCCGACCCTATTCTTATGCCCCGCACGAGGAGATCGCAAATCCCCTTAAAATGGATAGGACGTTTCTGTAAATCCTCAGTTGATTATTATTTATTATCTACACAATAAATCAAGCTTGGGGATATTTAAAGAAGTCTGCCAATTTGATTTGTTGCGAGGAGAGATATATTTTTTGTACTTATGCAAAAAAGGACTTTGATGCATATGTGCGAAAATTACCTAACTCAATATATGAAGTGTTGCCTTCTTTTAATTTACAAATTAATATCCATGCAACTTAAATTTCATATATGTCTTTATTAGGGAATATATTTACAATCTTTTATTTTATAAAAAACCCAATTTGTAGAGCTTAATTAAGTAGATATCACAATAGCTTTGGCACTCTTCGTGGCAATCTTCATCCAGAACCAGTAATAAAAAAAGAACCTAGAATTTTCCGTCTAAGGAGTCTTACTTGGCAAAGGAAACAACGATATCAGCCTCATCCGAGTTGACTTCTTGGAAGGTGAGGCGGGATGCTTGGGCCCAGACGTCGAGAGCTCGCGCCAGCACCGCCCGGGTCATGTACGGGTCCAGCTGTGATGGCCGCCGTGCCGAAGACAAGCTGCAGACAAAAATAACACCACATCACAAAATTGTACACATGAAAAAGGAAATACAGACCTTACCTAAAGAACACACACAATTTAATATCATTGCTAGATATCAATCTATTCCTGAAGTCTTGATTTTATTATATACCTAAGTATCATTAGCATGAAAGTTCTGGCAAACTATTAATACTAGATAATGCACCTAACCACTGTTTAAACTTTAAAATCAACGAACTTCAAGGCATTAAAACAGCTGTTTTCTATTTTCCGTGACTAGCTGTAAACGTTTCTGAAAACTAAAAAGTAACCCAACTTTGGACATGGAAACTTAACACCAATACTTTGTGCAACAACTGTTGTCATCCATCTTTGTTTATACAACTTTTAAGAGGACAAAAGTCTGTAAGTCCTAATAATAAAATAGTGAGCCTTTACTTAATGGTAGTTGACGAGAGTGGTCATTACGTAAAGGGACGCGTTACGTAGCTCGTGGGTATTGTGTTCGTGTGTGAGTGGCATGGGGCTGAACGTACCCCATTTCAGAGTTGTGTTGTGTGCTGCGGCCGGACAGCTTTCGAGTAATGGAATAATCGCATTGTGGACAATTTGAGTGACTCGGCTCTATTTAACGCTCGCTGCGTTCATTACACGGGATTTATGCGTTGTCATGTACAACACGAGACCTCATTATCCGCACAGGTTTTAATTAGAGATCTAGTCCGAGCTTAATACCACTAAGCGGATATTTGTCGTGAGGTTATTAAAACTGTAATGGATGAACTGTAGCGGCTCGCATTATGCAATATCGATATATCGGCAAGTGCACCAAACCACTGGTGTCGTGGTCAGCTTTCAGTCTATATTTGTACAACACATTTTGCCGGATAAAATATGGTATCCGCGGGTAATTAAAATTAACCAACGCGGCCGCCGCCCGCAGCTCCTGTTGTTAACAATTATTTTAATATAATTATTTAGGGACACCGGGGAAATTAGAGAGATAAAGCGGAATAGGACGTACTAAACTAATGTTTCGAAGTCAGCGTTATTCATTTGAGCGCCAGGATGCTCGTCTCTTGGCAGCAGCGATGTGCAGCACTAATGAAATGATATGTGCAAAATAATACATCGAGTCTTTTTAATGTGCTGGCTGCCCCAGGACAGTCGGGCGGCGGCGGATGGAAACCGCTCGAAATTTATTATTGCCATATTAACATGGGCCGCCGCTCGTGCACGCACTATATCAGCCAACTAGTTAATTGCAAGCTTTGGATGAAACTCGCAACCGCATTTCGAAGTTAATGTTGTTATGTCAGCCCAAAATAATGAGTGTGGTCAAACTGCATGAGGGAATTTAACGTAGCCGCGCTGCTATATATTAATATAATCTTGGTGATAACATTCAAAGTTAGGTAACGTTTCATATTAATTGGATAGTTGAAATGTTTATCTGTTTCGACTAAAATTTCGGATAGTTCGGCTTGTGTAACATCAGTTATCGACGCGGCCTCCTGGAGCGGTCACGTCACGCGTGTCATGTATCTTTACACCCCATTACACTAATTATCTGATAATCAAATCCACACACGTCCGCAGCCACGTGTGTTAGGGGACAAGCTTTACACACACTTAGACATCGTGTACGCACATGAATTTTAATTAACTCTGTACCTAGATAAATAAGTAGTAAGTATATTGATTTAATTTATTTCTGTACACAACATTCGGAATGCTAAAAGTCATGACTTGCTCCTTGTTGCTGGACTAAGAATTGTACAGTCTTCACTTGCTAACAAAGTTTTCGAGGATGAAGCCAAAAAAATGCCCAAATTTTTTCCGAAACGAGGTCGGCTCCGTAATAATTTTCATTTAAATGAAACACGTGAGTTCTCAAATAAGTTTGTAGTGGTTTTGAAGGAGTTCGCGGCACGTTGTTTATTGGTGGGTCAGTTTGAAGGAGTTGGGAGTAAACAGAAGCCTACAGTCTGAGCGGGGGTTCGGGACACGTGCCCGGCGGGAGCTGGCGAGGGCACGTGCTCACGTGCTCGCCTCAACATCACAATGCCCTGGCTCACGCCTACGCTACGCCTGCTGCCTCTAAGCTCTGGCAACAGTTTTTCATAATCTTGCCGGTGAAATTCCATATTTCTTTGACGGAAAAATCCCATACCTTGTACTGTGCTTTGTTAGAAACGTAAAATACAAAACCTTAACCTCCTTACTAATAAATGTTCTTTCGAAATTCAAATTTCTGACGACTGAAAGAGAGAAATCGGTGTGTAACTAAACGTTTTATTGCAGGTAAATACCTGCTTTAAAACGTTTATTAGTAAGGAGATAGCGGTAAATCTATAATTTTCTAATGCTACGTAATTTTTTTCCGATAAGTAGTTCTTAGTATCTTGATCAAACGTTGTTCAAGATGAAAAAGGTCCTTTATTTATCATTCCATACATATCAGAGAGTAAACCTGCATGCATCGAAATATTGAATATATTTTCAGGAAGTCATTGTTAATTTTGTCATTAATGGCAATTTACAATGAAAGCATTTTATTATCATACTCGTTTATCGTATGCACGTATCTATAGGAGATTGACACCCGCATGAGTTCATGAAATCTTTATTCCCTATAAATAAGTTCCATTGTTATATTTATTGGTAATAAACTGTCATGATGCGCGTTCGATACTCACATTAAAATGTTTCTGTATAATTTAACGCAGGCGGGCGACGGCAGCGACACTGCGTTTATTGCGTGAAATAATAAAACATGCGATATTGTGACGACATAGCGATGGCGACGCGAGACGTCTTCACTGCGAAACGGACATAATCTCGTTACGATGTCATAACAAACAGATTTGTAAGCACGAATTTTATGGGCTGTGTCCAACGAGCTAAAATTTAATTTTCTGAAATAATCTGTCAGCGAGCTATTAAAATTATTCGTCCGTGTACTGCCCTACAGACGTTACAGTTTATTGCTGCAAAAGATGTTACAAACAGGACAAAGCGACTAACTTTGTTGGCCAAGTATTGCTTTATTACCGCGTATATTTTCTGTTGTATCATATTAGACTTCTCTACTATCACTATGTGTACCGCAGCAGTGTTTTGTGACCTTTGCAATAAAAATCTACCCAAGAACTTGTTCTACGACGGAGTCATAAAGTTCTACGGAAAGGTGCAGGTCTCAGTTCGTGAAAACTCTTTTATTTCAGTTTTCATTAACTTAAACTAGTTACTTATACTAGTTGAAAAAATATTAATAGTGCAAAATTTTTCGGTACCTACACAAAAAGGACCGATGTGTATCACGGCGGAATATTTCAACAAGGACAGAGATGCCAAATTACTTTTTATTTTACTGCTCGAAGGGGGAATTAGCATAAAAATAATAAAATGTCAGTGGGATAAGGTCCCCCGTGGCGTGCCAGGCGCGCCCTGCCACCGTCTGCTGTCACTACGACTGTCAGCTCACCTCCGACAGCGAGACATGGAGCCGCTATCTCGATTATTGTTGATAAATAGAAAACATCGCTAAATTGAACGCTATCGATAGCCCATCATAAACATAATAGTCGGTAGAGTTCGATAAACACAAAGCTAAACGATGCCCGCATCTTTGACAGCAAGTCTTGATTGGCCTTTGAATTGTACGACTTGATGATAAACGCATTTAGCGGAGTCATGACATTAGTCAATTGTTTCTTATTGGAACGACAATAAAACGCAGATGACTTAAATATCATCGATGCTGTACGTTCAGAAATGTTAATCGTGGCTGCCGATTGCTATAATTGTTCGATGCAGTAAGGCACTCCTTTGAAATGTCTTCCCCTCGGTGGCGCGCCGCCTGCGCCTTCAGCTCTCATGCCGTACATTGTAGATAAGCGACGTGGCAATAGGCATTGATGTTCACTGGGGATTTCAATAGCAGTCTACCGCTTGAATTCTTTGATGTATATAGGGATTTAAAGAAGAGACTCTACAACGTGACGAAATTTCAATTTAAACTCGATGCGTTTCTGTTTTGAGTTTTTTTGTAGCTGTCGCCGCAATAAACCATAGTAGTGTTTTTTGGTATTCACACAGTACCTTACGTGGAAAAATGCACGAAAAGTAGGATAGGTATTTATTATATTTGCTCCGTTCTCTACCGCAAGATACATTCAGCATTCAGCAATAAATTAGTGAGTCAATAGCGGTTATACAAGCGCAAGTGCAACGATCCATCGTTGTTGACGTCGATTCCTAATTGACCTCCATCGACGTATTCCTTTAATAATAGCTCCTTTGAATGTCGGCTGTCGGCCGCCAGCTCTCACGTGCGCCATTGTGGAGGAAGCATTGACGCTCCTTAGGGATTTCAGAGGATTTCTAGACAACGCTTTATCGTCTCTCTATAGACGTCGGTTTAAACGCTAGTTCTGCCTCCATTGTGTAGACGTTTACATGTTTACAGATGATTATAATGGCTGTCTTAGAGACTAAATTTCCGTTTGCATTGTGTTAGGCTTCGTGGAAGTTGTATGCTGTAAGTAAACATCTGTTGTGTTCGATAGGCGCTTAGATTGATTTTTGACGGTGGGCATAAGAGAAATTAGTGAAGCGGCGGGCCGGCGAAGCGCCGGGAGCGGAATTAAGTCGAGAGTAACGTTGTTATGATGGTAATGGCATATTACTGTTCGCTCCGTGCGGACATTTTCCGCACGAGCACAGATACAAAATTGAAACGATTTTTCAGTGATACGATTGCATCGGTAATCAGTGAGCGTGCTCTTCACAATTCACGTTGAATATATATGATGTGACTCTGTGGGATCGCTTTCAATCTTTTTACAGGTTTATTTCGACAAAATGTTGATATTTGTAATGAAGGAGGAACGTTCAGAAGTATTTCGGGGAAAAGAAAATTGGATCACAGTGTTTATTATTTTGATTACGAATATTTTGAAGTTATTAGTAGAGAAGTTACGGGACACGGGTAGAGTTAACGGTATAGTATCTTGGTAGAGTAGAAACAATGCTACTGCTATTGTTCCTACTCTACCGTTTACTCTACCCGTGTACACCAAGCTTTAGAGGTACAGCTTTAGATTTATCTACCTACACTATCTTAGTTTATAGTTCATACTCGTATGATTAAAGTCATAACAGTGGCTAAACTAAGAGCTAGTTAAAGACAGGCGTTGTTAGAACTTTTATATGAGTTTGCTAAACTGGGAGGGATGTAATTGGAAAGTTGAGACGGCTTGCAATACCACCGCTGTACTGGTCGTAGTTATGACCTTAATTTTGGCTATAAAAGCGCAGTTTTTCTAGAGATAATCGGTTCATTAAGTTTTGAAGAGCTGAAATTACATGCCATAGCAATTTTCGCTTATCTATACTTTCAAACATTATATTATGTTTTACGTTAACTAGTTACCTAACATCATGTAGTACTTAATTCATCATCTGCCTAGCCTTTTTTCCCAATTATTCTTGGGCTTGACTTACAGTCTTACCGGATTCAGCTGAGTACCAGTGATTTACATGGAGCATCTGCCTATCCGACCTCCACAACCCAGTAACTGGGTAACACGATAAACCCTTGGCAAGACTGGTGTCAGATCTCTGGCTTCTGACTACCCGTAACGACTGTCAAAGATCTTCAAATGACAGCTGAGACCAACGGCTTAACGTGCTTTCCGAGGCACGGAGAAAACTCGGTATGTTGCAATGATCACCCATCCACGGACCGACCTCGTCAAGCGTTGCTTAACCTTGAAAATCGACCCGTGCACCTGTTATTATTTAGCCACGAGCTCCTCCATGTAGTACTTAATTAATATAATGAAATTTTGTTACAAAACAAATTTGTTATTGTGTGGTAAAAAAACGTGAGGCAAAGTCTTTGAAAACTTGCGAACTGCTTCTAAAGCGGAGTAATTTACAAGGTTTCTTTGCAGAAGAAAAGCTCTGGTGGTTTTCACAATAATATAATAGGTTATAAAACGTCGAGTTGGATTTTTTTTGTTCTACAAACTCGAAGTCCGCAAGCTGTAACCCTACCCTCTGTTTTACAAAGGAAAAGTCTTAGCCTTTTAAATATTTAAATACGAATTAAAAGAATGTTAAAGAAACATGTGAAAGTGTAATTTTCTCGTATCTCTTTCGATATAGTGTTTGCGGCGGTGCGCGGCGGGTTCCGCCCGATAACGGACGGATGTGAACGGGCTTTATGAATATTCCCGCAAGCTTTCTGAAGCTCCGGGACTGCGGGACTCCGGGACTCGGCGAGATTAGAGGCCACTGCTCACGGATGCCGAATGTGCATGCCAACACATATCCTGCATTGTATGATGATGCTTTTTTGAGTATCTGGAGTTAGATTTCGGTATGTTCATTTTTCGGGTAATAAATAGCTTCGTATATGTGACTTTTATGGTTTTTTCTGACTCTATCTTTATTTAATGGTCTAAATCGTTTTATGTGGCGTGTGGCACAAAACCAGAAAATAATATCTTCTATTATTGATTGAAGTTTTGCAGAAAAACCAATTAGCTTAGTAGTACATTAAAAAATAAAGTGGAAAGAAAGAACGATCAAATGATATTCAACCATAAATTTGTTCTCTGTTGTTCAATAGATAAAAAGATAACATTAGCACTTCAGCCGTCTGTGTGTTCGAAGATGTGTGTCTAAGTAAGTCTCAATTTATCTATCCAATAATGCCATCGGCTAAAACAACGGCTGCTATTTGATGTTCTAACTCCATGCTCTCAGAAAAGCAAGTGTCTCAAGTTATTTTTACCGTCCCCTCACCTTAGTGCACTAAAAGCGTTTGTCTTGAATTTTTAAAGTATCAATTGAACTTTTACGGGCAGCGGACGAAGGCCCGAGTTAACTTAGCGATACAAAAGTTTAATGTTAAAATATGGACTGTTTAATTACGAAAGTACCGGACAACAAAGTTCATTTTTGTTGGTAGATATTGGAAAATGACTTCGGCCCTCAACTAACCTGTTAGTTCTGTAATACGTCTATCTAGAGAAAACAGGATGAGGATTTGACGAATTGAATCTCCGTACAGTGTTGTAAACAAAGGACAAATATCAAGTATTCAAAACGGCGTCGCGGCGGTCTATTGCGGAAATGACAAACCGATTAGTTGCAGGTCTCTGCGTCCTGGGAGAGATATATCCGGCGGAACTGAGCGAAATTACTTCCCGCGTAGCTCCCGATGCACCGCAACAATGTCCAACCAAACTGAGCAATTCGATTTAAGAACGAGCCACGAGCGAAAAGTCCCCTCTACGTCCACTTGTAAAGTTCCAACTCGCTCGCTTCATTAGAATCGAAATTCCCACGGTTCATTAGGATTCCCCAGAATTCTCGGCGTTCGTTAGAAATACTCTGGCGGCAGTGGACCCCGGACGTAAATAAGTGATTAACGCAGTTGGGATTGTTTTCCGACGCTCCGCGCTCCGGAGCCGGCGCAGCACTACATAGTTGGAGCGAACTCTTGATACATTTACAATGAGTCGCGACTTCAGCGCGGCCTGCTCCCGAGCTCCCGTCCCCCCGTCAACTGAACTCGCTAATGTTTCATGAGATTACTTACGATCTCTTTCTGCTGACATTGTCATCCCTTCAAATATTGGTACACTGTAGATAACAATTTCAACTCGTAAGATCTTGTAAGGTTTACGTAAGCACAGACAGATGATCGCACCCAGCTTTAAAATATTTTCATATTCTAAAAGGAATGTATACTAAAGCTGCGATCAACGGTTTGTAGGCAGGTACGTAATGGGTATTTTTAAGCTGAATTTTATTACGTCGCCATGAAAGAGGGTAAAACGTAATCCCAGGTATCAATGTAGATTCTGAACTACATTTCGTTGGAAGTTAATATTACGTTCTTACTTTGTACAGGCGGCTCTGTCGCTTTTTATACTGCTCGCGTAGATAATTACTGATTCATTTTCAAAAGTGATCGACTTTGTAGTCGTTTAGGGGGAGTTTCAAATAAGTAAGCAGGAATTTTCCTGGGTTTTCCTTTTATCTTACATTGTCCATTAAATCATGTTATCCGTCGTAAAGTAGAAGTTCGATGGTAAGTTGAATGTAGGTAGTTATATTTATAATTTAGACACTCAAATGCTAAATTATTTTAGGCAGGGTAGAGATTTTGCCGTTGTTTAGAGTCGCTTAATTAGATTAATTAGTTAACGCTTCAGATTCTCGTTTAGATTTTCAGTCCCGGAATTAACATTCGCAACGAATCAATTTTCTTCTCCTCAAATGAGATAAGAAGAGAAATTCGTTTCGTGATATTGTATTATGTTTGTAACCCCAAAGCATGGAAAAACGTAGGTATAGCTCACGTATGGGCTAGGGCGAGGTGACCCTTTTTGTGCGTGTGTAACTCTATTTACCGTAAGCAAGGGAGGATAACCAGTTGAATTCAGTTTTAAAAGTGTGTGCCGGATATTGATGACTTTGGAAATACCCAGCAACGAAGCGTCCACCCCTCTAGCTTCACTTTGTACATGTGTAGAACAAATCGATTCTTATATAATTCTGATGTTATGCTCAAGTAACATAATTTTATCATTATAATCTTTGTTGGTTATTGGTGCTTGCTCAGAAGTTAGCAGTTGGTTTAGGGACTAAATGGACCCGCACGTCCGGACAAACATCGCGGGAATTCGCAACTCAAACAAGTTTAAGCAAATTTATAACTTCCGGATTGGAAGCAGGCTGTTGCCTTCTTGCGCTCACCGTAACACGCTATCAACTAACACATCTAACAACTACATTAAACCGAATTACACGGACGAGTTAAAAGAGTCATAATTAACTTTTTAATAACTCAAAAGGTACCCTATTATTTAAATAAATAATTAGTTACAAAATTAAAGGTAATAAAGGCTCGGAGCTCGTATTATATAAAGTTGTTCTGCTTTGTTTGCCCTGCAGATTAATAATCGAGCTAGTGATGTAATCTCTTCGCGTTGTAATACTATTCGAAATTCTTATAAAAACGCAGGTAAAATAAAATTCAATGTACATATTTTATCGCTGAAATATTTCCATTCTTGTTATGAATACGAAAGCAGTTCAAACAGCAATTGCTGTAATTCAAGAGTGAGCGGAAACTTTCCTAATGATAAAGCACGGAGAAATTATATGAAAATAGTTTCCTTATACCGGTCGATGCGCTCTGAGAGGAAATAAGGAGATGGAGTATTGTACGCGAGGAGTCGGAGACCGCGAGGTCGTGGCCCTCATGTGACTGTGTGCGGCAAAATACAGGGGCTGACGGAAATGTGTTGCATCCCTCATTAATTTCACAACTGATTTACGGAAATTTCTTAGAACCATGGAAGCAGGTTATTGCAGGTTCAGATTTCAATACACATAGCATGTATTTTATAAGAATAATGTCTTAATAATAAAACATTAGAACCAGTATTATAAAATAATCGCCATTTCAAAAAGAGCTATGAACCTTTTATTGTTTTATGGAGCTGTTAGAAAACGAACAAAGTTACGTAAAAGTGCATTATCTTAAATAGAGTCGCTTAGAGATAGAGCGAGGGTGCAAGGTCCTCGAGGGCGGCGCCCTACGGGGCCGGGGTGCATGCCCGCACGAGCACCTTTTGTCTTCAAGCTTGCGTCACGCAGGTGACCGCGAATCTCTGAATCATGCCAGTAAGCCAAATCGCATAATAGATGGGGACAGGAACACGTAAACAACTTGTCAAACGAACCATAAAAATAATGCTTCAGCGGTTTCAGGAATATTATGTTTGCTTAAGTTGACATATATCAGCATATTTTATTGTTTTAGAAGGAAAATGCAATGAAATGTATTGCTTTCATAAAATTATTCATGTTTTAAAATAAAAATACTGAAAATGATTTAGTCAAAGGAAGGAAGCTTTTGAAAATATGTGAAAATTATCGTAGTGCTGAACATAGAATATTTTCATGTACTTTATGTACCGTGGAAATTCGATTTTGAAAATATGTAGTAGTATTATAATCTGAGAAATATGGGGTATACCTGAACTGGTTTCAAGTCTCGTTCCCGCTGGGGAGCGATCGTGTGTATTCTGTAGTACTGTACATGGCATCACTGCGATATAATTTTATTTGAGGAGCCGTCGACCGCGAGGTTACTGAACATGCTCCGAGTTCAACCGCTCCTGGGTTCGAAGGTCGGAGTCCGCATGAAGTGTCTTTGTTATGTAACCCGGGTATGTGAGCTTGTCTAACTTCTGCATTATATGTATGTACTTTCTGATGTCATTTTTATTTAAGAATCTACTTAAAATAAGCGATTTCTTTTTTGGTGAAATCGGTTTTTCATCAAAAGAGCTTTGCACACGTATTAATTAGGTGTGAGTCATGAAATCGTTTGATTAGTTTTTTTGGGGTTATCTTATATATCTTTTCTACGTGTGTCAAAGGTTTTTCTCGAGATCTATGCAACGAATTAATTTGAATTACGGGACTATGTTATCGTTATTTTGGGGTCGACGATGCATGCCATAATAAATAGATAGACTACGACATTATTTTTAGGGTTCCGTACCCAAAGTGTCCAAACGGACCTATTGCTGTCTCTCACGTGTCCGTTTGTCTGTCTGTCGTCTGTCACACAGGTTTTACAGCCAAACGGTTGGAGCTACATCTTCATTTTTTTACAGTTTATGAATCTTATTGACCCAAAGCCATACCATTGTCAATATATATTTTTAAATGTTTTTAAGATACCCATAAAGCTAAAGGGGGAGCGAAAAAAAAATTACCTACCCCATCGAGTTGGGTGTCGTTGTTTGGATAATGTTTATTATTACCTATATTTTTGTAACAAATATTGAAAATCAGACTTTTACTAGAAAACTAAATTTTCATATGTTTTTGCGGTTTGGTACGGAACCCTAAACGTGTGAAGTCTAAATACTTGGCTGGTTTTTTCATTATTTCCTCATGGAGGTTAGCAAGAAAGACTTACCTTTTTCCGCCGTTGTTGCAGTGGGGTGCTTTCAAATTACCGTTTAGTGTGTAAGTACCTATCTAAGTAGCCAAGTTGCTTAGCCTAGGTTTAATTTTGTTACGTATCTGTCTACGTTTCAAAAAAATTTCGCTAAAGCAATATAAAATTCTGCACTTCTGTAGTACTGTTGTTGCTCTGAGCAATAAAAGAATTCAACTTATCATATACTTTTCATGAATAATGCCTTGCAGACTTCGAAAGGTTCTAGTGTTGGCACCTAAACATTAAATCATTTTGCCTGTCTGCGACTAGTAGTTCGTGGAAACTAGTTTTCGTGTTCCAGCGAAGGTGAAGCCCGTTTGTATAGCAGAGGAGCATTGAGATAATCTCTGTCTGCCATCGGGTCGCTCGTATATCAACACGCAGGAGTTTATCATGCTCCTCAGAATAAATGGAACATGTACTTATGTTATAAGATAGTTTAACCATTGTGGGTTCATGTACGGTTTCGTTATTTGTTGCTTTCGAAAACACGTTTACATTCACACCTAAAATGTTTTTGCGATTGCCTATTAATGAAACTAAACCAATTGTTGCGTAATTAACCACCTGTTTCAGTTCGGTTGGCCTGAAACGTTATTTAAATTAGGTCCCATATTACAAAGCGAACCTCATTTGCGTTTACAAAAGTGCAGATCATATTTTTTCCTTCTGTGTGTTCGAATTGAAAGCGGTGTAATATTCTTTTTTGTCTGTAGCGTGCGCCGCGCGCGCCGCACAAAGACTGGCTGGTTTTGTATTCGCTCCCTCACTCACCTGGAAACGAAAGAAAAGAAAATGTTAATTAAGAGCCACTGAACAAAATTGATATCGTCGGGAATGAAGCTTTCGCTGTTATTGTAAACGGATGCCAACAGATCGTTATAGCTATCAAGGAAAATATTCTTTTATTTTATATAAAAACCACAATGTTTGCTTTCGTATCGGAGGAAAAATCACAGTTTACGGACAATAAAACTAAAGAGAAGCGTAATATGAAGTAGCATAACGGCTAGATATTTAGGTAATGTCGTGCGCGGCAGGCTCCGCGCCATGCCAAACGAGGCTGAAGCGTACGTCTCATTAACACGTAGCGGTGGCGATATTTAGGGAGCGGTCGCGCGCGGTGAGCCGCGAACTAGCATTTGGCAATGCACGCGCTCGTACACAGCCGGCTCGGTAAACTAAACAACTCGTAAAAGTGTGAAAGTCGTAACGATAGCGGCGGAGAGACCGCCTAATATGAGCGGTGGCGGCGGCAGCGGCTGGAGCCGCGCCAGTCGCGCTCATTATCAGATGGGACGTTCCGGCGCAACCCTTTCGTTTTACGATTGGCCTCTAATTACAACAGCGCTCAAGGCGGCGCACTTTTTCAGTTGATACGAACATGGAGTGGGCGCGCATTGCCAAATGGATATATTTATCGGCACAAGCCAAATCGTTTACGCGGTTCGACTGCCGCGTCCCGGTCGCCGGTCGCCGGTTAGCGTTACAATCAGCAGTCGTTTTGCGATATGAAAAAAGTCTCGGGAAATGTCGCAACCGAGCTGCAATAACAGACGGCGTTGGTTTACGAGAGGCCGCTGATAAAGCTGCGCGGCTCGCAGTGTGCGGGTCGCCTTAACGACGTGTTGCCAATTTATGTTATGCGATAAGCTGAGTTTGTTTAGCCTCAGGCTGATACGAATTACGAGTGCTGAATCACGTCAAGCCATAACGCTGTAGGCTTCAAGCTAGGGCGGATTACTTTGTAGATAGAAAAATATTATGGAGCTATTAACTTACAAAGAACTCAATGCGTTTAATGGCTGAGCGTAATAAAAACTAAAGGGTTTTGTGGAGCCGTGTTTTTTTATATATTTCCGTTTTCAGTTCCGTTATAAAGCAGACGAATGAACGGCCTGAGTTAGTAGACAAGTTATCTAACACACGAAGTTGTGATAACGTGACTGCACAGATTTGAGTATCGGCATTTCGGAGGCATCCGGCAGATCGCTCGGTAGGTCCTAGTAACATATTCAAGATACTGGCTGGCGCACAATCGGAGGCGGAGTACCGATTGGAATTACATGGAATCGCTCGCAGAGAATATTAGTATGCCAGGAGCGATCGCCGCTGGAATGAGTCGACGTGACGTAGCCGGCGTCTTCCTCGTCGCTGCGTCAAAGTGCAATAACAGGAATATCTTAAACTAGGAGAAAAAGCGGTATATAATGCTGTAAATATTCTAAGACATTGCATATTCATGAAGCAATGCACATTATTTAAATAAACAATCCTGTAATCGCGTTTGATGTCGTATTAAAACGACGTGGTAGAAGCCTTTTGAGGAGACGGCAAATTATTCAAATCGCCTTTACACAATGTGACATGTACCCGAAGTCTTTATATGGTATCTAAATAATGATTGAGTATTATTAGGGGGGCTGTAAAGCTATTTGGAAGGAAATCGCGCGATGAAAGATGAGGCGTTTTTGTCGGTTGCTCAAAACATAGCGCGTGACGTGCATGGAGTATGTGGGAGTGTTCGGCGTAATCCCGGCGTATTGACGGGGGCATGACGCGCATCCCACGCCGACTAAATGCTGGGCAAGTAGATATTAACCACTTCCTTCTCATTATGGTTTGATGTCTTGGAAATAATTGAGAGTGACTTATTGTGTTCAATAAATAATTTCAAATTTAGTTTAAAGTAGTTTATTACGCACATAATTAACAAGTACCTTGGCGACCGAGCTCTTCTCGGGTGAAAATAGAGAAAACGACGTTTTCCTAAAATTTAACCAAGCTAGATCGATTTATCGCCACTGAAACCCCCTGCATATTAAATTTTATAAAAATCGTTGTAGCCGTTTCTGAGATTCAGATTATATATAAATAAGAATTGCTCGTTTAAAGGTATTAGATAAACAGTGTAACCATTGTAGATATGCCAATAAAAAAATAAAAAAATAGTTTATTACGCAAATAATTAACAATATCCCACATCAATGGATGCAACTTCAATATCGATTTAACAAAATTGCGATTGCATATTTTAACTACAAAAACTATCGCTTATAATAATGAAAAAGGCTGTATGTAAATGTGATGTCGTGCGGCGAGTTACTTCGACATCGGGTGTCGGCGCGTCGCGGTGTCGTGTCGGTCGCGTCGTCATTCGCGCGGCCAAACCCGCCCGCTCACCGTGGGGACCGTCAACTCAATCTTGCCCCATTACGCGCGACAAATTGGAAAAATATTCAATTACATCTCGCTAAATATTGAATTATATCACAGCAAATTACAATTTTGCATCGGAGTAACACTAGACTCGGTGCGAATTATCAAAATTTATGTTAGAAAGACGAGTCGATACGTTCGGATACTTATAATGATGTGAAATTATGAAGAGTAGGTACTTATTTGCAGTTTATTTAGTTTGGGACTTCATAAGGTATAGTTATGTTGCAGTTTATAACTATGCCTGTTAGAAATAGATCGATACTCATGATTTTCACGCAAGCAAGAACTAACTCGTAGCCCATAGGTATTTTTGAACATTAATAGCTGAAATACAAAACCAAAACCCCGAATCAATATTGATTGTTCGTAATGCAATCACAAAAATATTGATTACCCCGCCTTAAGGGTTTGATTGTATTTTGTTCGCAGCACACACGATCAATTTATTTGCTCGATGGAAAAATAATATGCGAGCTTAGCTCGGCGACAAGTGGGCGCGGGAATTACTCGCCAGTTGGAGTAATTGCCAATTAATCACCAGCCGTTTTCTATTTCAGCAGGCGACGTGTGCCCGCTAACGAAATTGAGACTGCACCGTATGTACTGTTATGACAGCACTCCTACTACTTCCTATAACACTAATAAACGAGAAAATCGAACTTGTTTCGAGGATCACGTTTGATCGATCGCCTTCAGGTTAAATGTTTATCAAAGAAAGTGGATTGTTTTACTTAGTCGTGTTTTGCATCTCTTAACGTAGCAAAAAAGGTCTCGTTTGTGACGAAAGCAATAAATAATAAAATGGAGCTTGTCTCGGTGTGAAGCCGCGCGATGAGATACCAATTGTCTGTCGGTCGAGACGATTATTTCGTCGGCTTTCGGCACTCCGTTTTATTCAGATCAGTATCTTTATAACATAATTAAGTAAATTTCGAAGTCGTCGCGCTCCATCTCCGAAATAATAAGAGTGAGAGCTTAGATAACCCGCGATTTAATACAATTTGCTCTTATTTTGCCATCGCCCGTAATTAGGAATTTCGTTGTGACTAACGAAATCACTCTACGTATCACGTTTTCCGTGGAATATTATGATCCCGGGCCCGTTCTCACGAATTATTTAATGGTGCTAAAAATTTCGAAACGCTGAATCCAATTTGAGTATTAATCGACTCTGAACTTTGACTTTATTTCATCAAGTTTAGGATTTTCTATTGATTTTAATGATCGAATACCGTTTAATTATCTAGTATTACTGTCAGCAGTCTAAAAAAACCGGCCAAGGACGTGTCGGAGTTCGCGCATGTTGGGTTCCGTACCAAAGAAAAAATCTTATTTATCAGTATATTAGTATTTGTTAGTAAAGTATATGTAATAATAAACATTATCACCAAATTACAAGTTCGTAGGTCAATGGAAAGTTAAAAAAAATCGGAACAAAATTGTGTGACAGACAACGGACAGACAGACACGTGAGTGACATCAATAGAGCTCCGTTTGGGCGCATCGGGTACGGAACCCTAAAAACAAGACCTCTATCCTCTTTGTTTTACTGTAATGCAAAAGGTACTTATTTGACAAATGACTTTATCATTTGTTTACGTAAACAAGTCGGATAATATGATAACTTTCCGCGATCAGGTAAATGTTTGTAATAAACAACGCTACAACTTTCTGAAGTTAAGTGGGGACAAACAAAACAGATATGCAAAACGTTTTCGACGTTACCATTCAATTGAACAACATCAATAGAGAAGCTTTCACAATATCGTCACCGTGAGTGGCGTCGCCGGTATCGGCATCGGTCTCGGTCTCGGTACTGCGGAGTGAGGCACGTTGTTTAAACACATGTCCAGCTAGGTAAATGGGTCAGGCAACTTATTTCCTCAGAGTGATTTATACTCAGGTTATTCTAGGTGGGGTATTTGTATCGGCTGTGATCGCTGAGTGGATTGCGCGGCGACACCTTTCAAATAAATTGTCTTGAGACCGGCCGGCGAAGGTAAACAACTCAACCCTATGCAGATGTTCTCAAAGCAAACACCTTCAATTTCCTAGAGGGTTAGTGTCGGCCCTAACATTGCACTCGACTCTCGTTTCTTCTCGCCGTAAGTGACTTAGGGGGCTTTTTTATTTAAACTGTAAAGTGAAATTGTTTTGGCTTGTTTTTAGAGCACTATCTTGTATAAACGTCTAGAATAATGCTAGCATTTTATCAAAAGATTTTCTTTCACGTCGAGGTTAAAGTTCCTGCGAGTTGAGTATAGAAGTTGAATTTGCAATAAATATGTATGACGGACGTCGGCAAAGTTTGACAATTAGCGGCACCTTGCAGCGCGCAGTGATAACCCTCAATCGCCACTAAACAAGTTGATTAATTACTGGACAGCGCACGCCGCTAACAAATTTCCGTTGTCAAGTGTGGAACTAGACGGAGTCACGTGCAAATTATATTGTTACCTGCCAGTACATAACTAACAAATCTTCAACTTGGCTATCTCAACTAAAAGGAAAGCATTGACAGTATGTGGGAAAGTTTGTTTGTGTTTGAGGGTAGGTTTGCTTTGCTTGCTGAATAGGGTAGTTGACATAAAATATCTATTTAGTCCGTCAGTTGGATAACCTAAAAATATTGCACACGTATTTTTTCTTTTGCCAATATCGTGTGACGTCACGGTGAGCTACAATTTATACTGACAAAGTGACGTCCCAAGCCCGCACTCCTGAACTTTGATGCGCTTTATCTTTGTAAACTTTTATTCATTTGATAAAGCTAAAAATATGGGTGTAATATTATTTGATAATCTCACTAACTGACTAAATAGAGTCATCATTTTTCTACCCAGGAAACATCCGATACATAAATATTTTTTGCTTTAACCGAATCCCAAATTAGTTGAGACTTGGCTGAGACCATATGAACAGTTTAGGGATAGTTTCCTTTTATTTTGCCAATTTTTAATTGCCAAGAGTATCGCCTGCTAATGACAATGCGTTGGTACAGACTGCAGTACAGTCGATGTAAGCGTGTATAATATAAGCAATTCCAGCTACACGTTGTCGGTATGAAATTGGTGTTGCAATAGACGCCACGTCGCCGTTGCCAAATTACCGTGTGTGGAACCGCCCTAACAATTACACCACCGGCCTTTAATGTTTCGTCGTTGTAATAACCTGATGTTTTTGTATTAACTTTTATTGTTATTACTGACAATACTCTTGTACCAATAGAAGAGGGGTACTTGTAGGTAATGTTTGTCCGTATTGTTATTTACATTTTTATTAATTTCTCGAAACTGGTATCTATAATTAGCTGCCATTTTTTTACATTTTCTTTACAAATGCAATCATGGTTTACTTAAACGGAAATATTCTTACATTTATATCACCACAATAGAGGATTAAAAGTAAGTATTTATATAAGCATTACCTAATAAATAAAACATTAATCTGTATGACCCACAACAAAGCTACATCAAGCAAATAGCGCAACAAATATACGATAAATGCCTATCGGGGTAATGAAAGTGTAATGCTCGTAGTACGCTACTGTACAGCTACGAGTAGCTACGCGAGACGGCGACGCGTAGCACCTCGCGCGACGAGCGACGACGCGACGTCGGCTGATATCGGCTTAGCCGCGTAGGCTTGGTTGGCAACTGCTACGAATGCGCGAGTTGCCAGCCTGCCGGATAAGCCCACCAGTTACACACATGGCAAGACACGGCTGTACACCACTGTACATTGTATATGCAAATTGTAAGGTATGTAAGGTGCAGTTGTCATGTACATCGTTCTCACGTATACATATATATAATTTTCCAAAATTAATGATGAACGTTCTTTTCCGTAAAGATCTACCGACGCTTGCGAAGGTGCAATAAGCTTCATCTTTTGCATCGCATCTTCATTTATCATTTATCGAAAAATAAATGATTCGAGTATTGAGTAAAAATAAAACAAAACTACGAACGCGTATAAAAGGGCAGGGGTCATAGGGCGCCAAAAAATTCGTCCACATCGCTGTCAACGTGAAAAGTGCCCAGAACGCTGGCAGCATTGCCACGTTGGATGGCAATGCTGATTCTCTGGCCAAGGAAAAGCCTAGCCTTCTGGTCACGTGAAGAGTCGACTAGCCGTTTTCTTACATCTCGAAATACTCGAAGAGCACTCGGACCCCATGGACCTAGTTTTATTTTATTTTTATTTAACTGTATATAAAGGTAGTTATTGAAGTATTTAATAGTATGTAAATTTTAATTGAAATAAAAAAAAAATAAGGAAAACGTATTGAGTTTCTGAAATCGAGTGTATCATCGAGCTGATACACTAGTTGGTTGAGCTACGTTCTTAATAGGCGGAAAATTATTTTATGAACCATAAAACATTGTACACGCATGTATTACAAGGTGGTTATAATAAATGTATCAGCGGTTTGGATTATAAAAACAGGTGGGAAGTTAAAAATGTAAGCAAAGAAAAATATACAGAAATTTTCCATCAACCGTGTGAACATTGCAATCTACCATTCAAGATGAAATGAGTAGTTCAATATGAATGTTCGACATATTTGTACATTCATTATATATAGCTATGTCTAATTATGTGGCTGCATGTATGTGTCAAGACGTAAGTGTAATTATAATAACAGATGGCACATGCAATCGGACAGGTGTAAAGCGAACACAATCGGTGTCTAAGTGTGAAACATTGCATGGATAATCAGGCGCACAGTAAGCGCATATCAATGCGGCCAGGTGTAACAACCAGATAATGGCAGATATATTGCGTACTTGATGACTGTACATGACTGTACCGCTTGATATGGCAAGCACTGCTATAACAATACTATAAGAAGCATTCAAGTTATTAGATATTATGCGGAAACAAGGGGCGGCTTGCAGTACCTACACTTCAAGATTCATAAAAGATATATGTTTTAATTACAATAAATTATCTGGTTTTCCTCATGTCGAAAGGAGCGGTAAAGAACCGGTTCCACAGTCCACACAATATGCACAAAAACTTTCCCGGAAAATGCTTTACATGATTGTGAAAAGCATACCAAACTTTGCAGTAGTTTCTGAGAAATTACGAAGTTTCGAGCATACAGATAGAGGGACACGGTTGAAATAATTTGTAAATTATTTAGTGAGTTTTTCTGTACCCAGTAAAGCTTTACTCCCAAAGGAAAATTACCAAGTAAATACGTATTGAATTTCCAGAATAATACATATCTAGTTTGTAGTTATTTCGCTAAGCGGTTTGTGCTCAACAATAACTGCACCAAATGGAATAGAGGAAAGGATAAAAGCACTACTTGACGTAAACAGAGTACGGCTCTCAGGTAACGATGTTTGCGAATCTTCTTTACCGCGAGCACAATGCTCTGCAGGTGCATTGTGCCACCAGATATTCAATATATTGTTATCTATCCTTCATTTGACATATATCCGTTTTGTGATCTACTTATGACCCTCGATCGTATGTCGTAAACCGCCAAATCGGTAGCCAATAACGCATAAATCACGTGATCGATGCGCGCCTGTTTTCTGTATGTCCGTGATGCTATTTTTGCCGACCGGCAGGCCAAGCGTTTTTCTATGAAAATTTCGACAAGATGCGTATCGATACACCTCATTGAATTTTACTACAAGCTAGCGCGTTGCTTGCTAAACTCCTGTATTCATTTATCAACAGTTATTCAATCTCCAAACATAGACATCGTAAAGTGTGAGCATATTAAGGGCCTTCCATCGTTTTAGTGCCGTAAAACGGTTACTTTCTAAAGCATACTCCTTAGTAACAGCTAGATTAAAAGGTTTGAAGATAAAATATATGTTTCTTTCGTGTTAATAATAGTTTTGCTTTAAAAAATAATTAACAACACGATATTTTTTCGCTACTTTTGTATACTCCGTCAAAACGACTTGGATGTCTAAAAATAAATTTACACAGAAAAAATTACGGCTAGAATTTCTTCATAACTGAAATAGCATAAGTAAATCAAATAACATTATGCAAACAAAACTGTCCAAAAGGAGGTTCAATCTTACCGCGTTAACATTGGGGCATCTACACGCCTTAAAGAGAAAAATCCGAAATAGAGAATACATGAAAGTCTATTACATTTTGAATTCTACAAATATATATTATATAGATAAGTGCCTACATACGTAACAAATAGAGTTAATCCTAAAGTTCGTTGAGCTGGTAAGGGTCCGCGTACATATAAATGTAATCTGTTTGAGAAGTTTTCATTGATAAAACGAATAATGAACTAGAATGACATCTTCAAAGAATATGAAGAACATACGTGACAGACAGAAAAATATCTTATGTTATGAACTCCGCTACCATTATTACGCTACTAAAAAGCTAATTTTTATCAAGTTTATTGCCAATAAATCAATGAAAACTGCTCGAGCAGTTTGCAGTTACGTTGTGTCTGCGGTGACAGCAAGTGAGTTTGTTGCGTTTCATGTCGATTCTTCTCTGGAGCCGTTGTATTTCTCATCCACGATCGCTCACTCAAGGAGGTTGTGATGGGCCGAGCAACGAGTGCACACATCACACCCAGGTTGAGTGAGTAACCGGGAACGAGGTTAAGAGATCTTCTAATCTTCTTTTTGGTGATGATGGCTTCTTTCTTGAGGTTGGTTTTACATAATAAGTTATACATAGAAAATAATACATTTATGATAAAGTGGTGAACTGATTACGATTTTCAACAGTATACAATGGAAAATCTATATGTACAGTATTGTTTAAAGAACACAATTGGGTTTGTTTTATCGTGAGAACAAATTGAATAACCTAAACGATTGAGTCCGGTAACAAGAAAAATCGTTGCCAATTTTTTTAATCGTTAACAAGAATTATGTTCAAATCATTGTATAAATCCATAAGAGCGATATCGACGCTTGTTTGATGGAGCGCCCAAAATAGCGCGCTGTGGAGCGCTTGTAAACCGATCGAACGTCTTACTTCGACTATTTCGGCCTCAGCGCGAGGAACACGATGTTTTCATAATAAACACTCTTATAGCTTTCACCTTCGAGACTTGACCACTACTTGCTATTAATTAGCTACATATTAATTTATTATCTTCTGTTACGCACACCGCTCTCAACTTTATGGCCCACTTCAGCATGCTACTTTAAAATTTATGGAAAAGTAAAATACTAAAAAGAAAGACGAACAGAAAACACATGTACCTTGTCGTGGAAGAAACAAATAAAATACATGGCTTCGTTTATAACATCTTTGTTCGGCAATAAAACACAAACAGTTTTATGTAACACAACGACAGATTCGATTTATTTATTAAGTACGTAAGTAATGCCACACGCGGCCAACGTTTTATACGGCAAATAAAATTGTATTGTAAAGGGGTGCGGTTCGAAGGCAACGCCATCTATTATTTACAGTACGCACTGTGCCCGGCCTACCCTCGTTTACATCACAATTAATTTAATTTGCTTTTTCACTGGCTTCTTCCATTCCCTCATTGTGACGTGGAGGGCTGAGGGCGTGAATTTTCTCGTGATTTGGTAACGGAGGCGGTAATTAGAGCAATTGTGAGGTTTCTCCATTTGTTTTTAACTGTTTATTACCGCGCGCGGTTATTTTGAATGTGTCTATAATTAGCTTAATGTTTGATATCGCTGTAACTTTGTATTAACACTTTGTTTTTGAGGAAGCGAGAGGTTTGAAGAAACAAGATTTACTAATACTTTTGTAGGTAGTTACTAGTTAGGAGTGTTGTGCGGTAGGTTCGCTACGTGTAAGGCGAGCCGCGGTGTGGAACCCGAGCCAGCTCGCTGTCGGTATCGCGTGTCGCCGGACATGCGCGCGCGGCGACGGAAGTCGCCCACCAGCGTACATCCCTCCGCAACACATCCGCCTGACATCTGTCATCGACTGATATGATAAGGCTTCCTGGACAAAAGATTACGCTCGAGTTAAATTAAATTATATTATTTAATATTTACGAATCCGCTGAATACTGGACCGGTTGAAGCCTATGTCCAGCAGTGGAGGTCGTTCGGCTGAAATGATGATGATTTAGTATATTTTACTTTTGTCCTTAGGAAGGCATGAATACTTAGCATACAATAATACTTAACCTGCGACGGAAATATATATTAATGATCTTAAAATAGCATTTGTAATGAGATGTTATCTTGAAACTCCAACGTATGCACCCACTCGTAATATTTTCATGAAATTGGCTCTTGAAACCAACGCGGAGATCTAATTGACTCTTGTATCAATGCACGGCCTTCGATAGGTATTAGTCTATTTCATTTATATTGAAGTAAAAGAAAACTGAATCTATTTGTAGAAAGTTTTATATTGAGGCGCTATGCGTAGTTGTAGTTTGAGTGTTCATAAGTAAACATGCTGTATGACATAGTGTAGGCGGCTAGGCTTCGAGAACAGTGCAAAGTTGGTGTAAATCTTGGTCTAAGTGAGCCGGGATACAGTTTGAGCACGCGCTCGCGTCGCCGCCGCTGTCGCCGCGTCGTCGCCTTCAATCTAACTTAGGCGAGCGTCGCCTGTCCGCTACACCCCTGCATAATGAAATGGGAACTGTCCTAGAATTCGCAAAGTTACCCGATACTCAATAATTACATCCATGTTCCACGCTCCTTCACGTCAACGTTCAATATTCTATATATTAAAATGTTAAGTGCAGTTTTTACACGAGATTTACCCGACCGTTTTATGCGCTCCGCCCTTATCTAATGCGTCGTAACATTTATCTAGTATCTGTCACTTAAAGCCTTTGCTCTCGTGTAAACGGGCGACCTTATTTTTTGCCGAAGGGCCGGAGTTATCAGTTGGTCCCGCGACACAATATTACCGTGCACAGCGATGTATCGTTGGAATCACGTCATCGTTCACTTGCTGCCAGGGCGTGGCGTATAGTGTGCTTGCGGGAAGTAAGCATAAAGCTGATAGATTTGCGATGTTACCGGCGTTCACACCGCTATCATCTCACCACAAAACTTTCAAATTGTATCGCACATTATTTTTCAAAAGCTTCGAAAAAGACACGAAGCTCTACCATGTGATTTCGAAGGTAACGATTGAAGTGAGGATCTATTTTTAACATATATGTTAAAAACCTGTTATATGCACTTGTTACTTACTCCCTGTAAGAATAATAAATAACTCAGGGAATTGGATGCTTAAAATTTACACATAAGTAGTTACCTAAGTATTATTTTTACTGATATTACAGATCAACAGTTCCGCTTCGAACTATCTCATGTCTGACTAGGCTATATAAAAGATATACTATACAATAACTAACCGTAACCCAAATTAATACGGGCAGTGTCGCCAACTAAGCCGAGTGTACACTAGTATGTATTATATCATGGCGAACATATAACGCGTCTGTTATAAATGTACACGGGACATCTGCACGGAGCCTTATGAATCCAGAGGGTGATGGATGGATCGGTCTGAGCAGAGCCATGCATAGTCGATTATATGTCGTTTATAGCAAATCTATGTGCTTGTATGTCAAAGTTAATACTTCACAATGATATTAGCCAAGAAAAGGTACGGTATATCTATAATATTATGCAGCTATGAAAAGTTATCACGGCTCTCTAAAACATTATCGCAAAATCGCATTGAATAGACAATTTCTCTAACCAATTAGATATTCAGCTGAAAACTTTAAAAGCATTTGTAAAGTAAATTAAGCGTACCAGTGGAGTAATTTGTCGAACGTTTCGGCTTCACCCTTTTGCGTTGAATGACCTAGAAAAATAAGCTCTATCTCTGTTTGAATGGCCGCGAAATTAAGTAAAGTTTTAAGACAAGCTGTCAGTTTCACGCAAAACTGACGTAGACTTGGAAATGTTCAGAAAAATATGATTTTATTATGTTTAATTTGAAATTTCTTCGAATTTACGAGCACATTATTTGACGGCGGCCATCAGAATGTTGCCAGATAATAAAGTGTTTGAGGATAATAAAGGAAGGTAACAAAAAACACAACCATAAACATAATGTCTCACAAATAAAGCAGAGCATCTACAACATCGTAGAGAGTCCTAAAACTTGATTCTTATACTGTTCACGTTTACATAATTTCAGATATCGTGTTGTCAACGAGGAGGAAATGAGCCAGTTGATTATAATGCCGCGATGGCACGCCAAGAGAGGAAAATTCAGACACGCGCCTTTAGCAGATCGTATCGCCAAGAAGGCAGGTTAATGATGAGGTCGATCACCCATCGTTTACTCAGCCGTGAAGGGACAATGTGGTGATATGAATATATAAAAAAGATTACTCGGCAAACCCGCTTGGTCGTGTATCAGTACATAATATAAGATGTATCTAGTTGTTACATTACGAACGTATACTACTATTCGGTATGTATCTAATGGTCTTACCTACGTGTATGGTATGGGTGCGTACATATAGGCGACACCACGACAGAGCACTTAGCGGAGCCGCGCTGAGGCGGGGTCGCATCAATCACAACACAATTTTATATCAAATGTCGCTCTCAATCAATTTGTGCCAGGATCGTATTCCCTATACCAACTAGTGACGTTCACCTTCTCTCTATACGTTTTGTGGAAAGGGATGATACTGACGCAAATCCAGGTATAACTAATGTCTTGTTTACACAGCAATATGTATTGGGAAAAATTGATGGCGGCGGGGTATGGTGTATGCTCAGGTCGTAATACGTTGTCGTATAATAATATATTGCATATACGTGGTACGAAATTACGAACGATACTGTAGAAATAACTTACTAGATATAACTCACTAGTAAATAACTTACTAGAAAATTACTAGAAACAACTCGCTAGTAAAAGATGCTGCGTGCTAAGCAGTTTCAAATTAAACTATGAAGTATATTTTTATGTCTTATTTTTTTCTAACTTATAGGCACTTGAAGGAGTACGTGGCGATGGGATAGTTCCTTTGTTTTATTTAACTTCCTATCGGTTGAGAGTGAGTAACCAATTGTGGCGTCGCACAAATGAAATGTTTTCGTCGGATATTATATTCTCTGTTGTATTTTCCTCAACGCGCTCAGAACTCAAATGACTAATATCGGATGACGTTGTAACGTGGCCTGAGGTGTTCCAACGGCCACGGACTAACTTTCCTAATGGATGGCGTAGTTTTGAGGAAACCACTACAGATAATTAGAGAGTTAGCCGCTCGCATGACTGTTCTTAATTGATCGAGACATTCTTACGTCACAACAATTCTACATGGCGAATTATGTTCCGTCTATCTTTTCATTAATCTACGGCTGGCATATCATGAAGGCAACATTTTGAACAATTTGAAATTCAAATGTGTTACAATTTCTTGCGTTGAATCATACTTGTTTCCAGAGTGTAATAATAAGAAATTACAATTCCTTACGATATGAGTAAATCGAGTAAGTTATGAGTAGGTATGAGTGTGGCCACACAAAGGCGCTTGTTTATAAAACAAAACAGCCGCGTTTCTTGGTCTTGCAATGCGTATTGAGAGACTATGAAAATAATGGTCTATTAAAGAGCTAGGCAGCTCCTTGTGCCTAGTGCTCTATTGTTCTGTAGTCGGCATTGCACTCACGTGCAGCGTGGCGCATATACCGGGAAAATAGCGGGGAATGATTCCGCTACATACTAATTGTCGACGATATTTTTTTTGGATATCAGTCCAAAGTTACGTGTTTCGAATTAATTTGACGCTAAGTTGAGAATTTAGAGTACCCGAGTGCCCGCGAACGTTACAATAAAAATTCATCACTTAGGAGGATTATAAATTCTTTGGGACTGTTGTTGGGTGTTAATATTTCGACCGCTTCGCAGCAGTAAAATTATTAAAGATTACGTTTTAATTAATTGTGGACTCAAAACGGCTGTCTAACAACGAGAAAATTACTAGTACCACTCTTTATTGAATTCACTTGGGCTCAATACACGTCTCCATTAAATAAGAATGCATGTGTTCACAACCATTCTTCTCTCAATAAGGGCAGTTAAATCTCCTCAAAGTTTTATGGTTCTATAAGGCCGTTACAACCATACGCTTGTAATATCGTGCCTTATTTTATCAGGAATACGTGCTATAGACTTTAAGCACCTACATACGACTATATTATCGAACCGCTGTAAAGTCCCGATTTATAGAAGCGTTGCTCGGTTGCTTGTTTTAAGCATCTTCATTAAGCGCTATGGTTTTTTTCTGATATCAGGGTGAGAGTGACAGGCAGGGGGCGGGCCGGACGAGATAAAGTATCTTATCATCTGCTATCTGGCCAAAGGGAAGCCACTCAATCGATAACTGAATGAAATACTTGTGTATTATGGGAATATAATGCGAGGGGCTATTAGGATTGTTCGGGATGATAACCGATGTTTATGGAGTGGAGTTTAATGTGAACTTTTAGTATGTGGGAACGGGTGAATATGTTAGGGAGTCGATAAAGAGATCCGAGCTGACTCTTAACGCTGTTAAAGTGTTTGAGAAGATCTAGGATCTAGACCTTCTTACAACTTTATCTAGATCTATATTTGACGATAGTCTAGACTCTAGATATTTGTTAAATAGACTCAACGGTAGCAGAAGATTATACAGGTAGGTTCAGTGAATGGTTAAGTTAACACGCGTTTCACCCCTATTCACGTAGATTTGAATCAGTGAAGATTATTGTACAAAAGCGTACCTAATTGTGAAGATTAGTGATACATCCGAGAGTAGGAATATATTGTACGCTTACTGTCGCTTTCTGTGACAAGTTTAAATGGTCTAATGGAATGGGTGTTGTCACTGATTGCTTCACAATGCGCCTGAGTGGAGAGCGCTCGGGATCACAAGTTGAATAGTTGTTGCTTACAGATTTGTATGTACGTAATGGTATGTTATAGTTAAGATTGCTTTATGTTTTACGATACACGGATAGTCAAATTAAAACAGTTCCTAAATTGGTTTGGTTAAAAGAACATAAACCACTTAAACGTATTTAAAGGAAATAAAAAAAAACTTAAGACAAAAAACCAAAGCAAAACGGAAGTAATAAAAAGTAAATCAAATAATTTATAAATGCTAACAACTCACCATTTCATAGCCCGCCTCCATTTTCACTTACGCACAAAACCAATAAAAACAAGAATAACAACGTAAAAAATAATATAGTCCGCGCTGCTCGAGTGCAATTGCATTAGGAGATGCGAAATAAAAACGAAAATAAAAGACGGAGTAATAAAACGGCGCGCGTTATCGCCGCGAGACGTACAATTAATGGAATGTTTGATTTGAATTGTTTTGCTCGGAGCGTGCGTCCGCGGCCGGCGGAGGTTGGAAGTGATATGGCAGGAGTGGCGGAGTGGCACGGTCGCGCGGTGACGTGGGCACGGCGGGCACGACTCTAGCGGCAGTGGCACGCGCGTGCTGTGCCGGCGGTACACAGGGCCTGCGCCGCGCGGGCGGGCGGTTATAAGCGCGGACAGCGGGGCGGTGTCGATAAATTACACGATAATATCGCATTACATACCCATTAAAAGCTGCACTTTACATAACTATTAACTGATAAATATTAACATGTGTTTAAGGGACTGCCTCTTATCGGTTCTCTCCCACTAAATTGTTTTTGGATATTTCGTAATATCCTTATAGCTCTGTGCGTGAACCAAACTTTTAAATTTAACGGACATGATAAAAGATGTAGTCTTTTATAATGTCCGTTAAATGTTTGGTGCTAAGTTGGATGTACTCCGCCTAAAATAGCCTAAAAATAATGTTCGTCTACGACTTTTATAAGAGAATTACCTATCACAAACAATATTGAAGCAAGTAAAATGCCGATATGATAATCCTATAACGTATAAGGTAATAAATGTGTGCGTCAGTATCAAGTAAGGGCGTCACAAGGCTTCGGTATAAGTAGCGCCGAATTGTGGCTTCATGTCCGAGCGACGATAATCTAATGATTGCGGTGGGATATACCCGATATCTAATTATACTTGTAAATGGATACCTAGCTTTAAATACATTGATATTTGAGGCTAGAGAAATTACTTAGTTTGAGGGAAATTTAAGTTACTGAATCAGATGGATTTTAATCTGTGGTTTGATTGATAAGTCATGATAAACCTACTGTTCGGATTCGGACTAGTGGTCCAGTTTCTGGAAGTTGTAAGCATGTCAAAATTCTACTAGAATGCCAAAGTTTTACGTGATTTCAGGCTCAAGTAGTTTGGACAAATACTCAATTCAGAAATCGGAGCTAAAGTAATGAAACACGCAAATGATAGTGAAAATACAAAAATAAAGTTACTAACTTTGAACGTTCTTGGTTTCAGAAAGCTATGTATTTGACTAAAATCATATTTGTATTAAATTTAAATTACTTATGTAAATAACTCATTTCCTTATTTACCTCACATAAAATATAGGTGGAGAGCATTGAGTTACGTATACGTCATATAAACAGGCGTCGCTTAAATTGTAATTTCACGGCTCGACGGAAATTTTCATTGGCGATTAATTCGTGATTTTAGTTCGCGGCGTAGACGCCTCTGGCGGAGGGCGCTCCTAGCGCGTCGCTTACGACGTTACCCAGCTCCCGATGTCAACTGTATCATAACAATTAATTTGTTTTTGTTTCCCTTCTGTGAGTTCGCAGCTTTATTTAAATCCTACCCGTTGGCTTTTTGTTTCGCGCCTTCGTTAAAAGCAAGGGTTGTGCGTTTTTTATTTTCGTATACAATTTTTTTATCTGAATCCGATAAGACTGAAAGCCGACCCCAATATAGTTGGGAAAAAGGCTAGGCAGATGATGATGGTACAATTTTTTTTTATCGTGTATGTGTCATGGACCAAGTGATTAATCAAGGCACTATGTATAAATCCCGGGCAATATGAATCTAGTCAAGTCAAATCGGGCAATGTAATGAATACTGATTCACTTCATTATTTATCACATTGTCTGGTTATTATACTGGTCATGGCACTAGTACTCTACTAGTGCACATACACTGGACACAATTGCACAACGAACTCACAAAAATCTATATTTTCTATTTCTTTTTAGTTACAACCTATATTTTTACTAGCTTCTGTCAGCGGCTTCGCCCGCGTTAATGTCGAAAATTGTCCCGCGGAAACATATTTCCGGGATAAAAAGTATTTTATGTGATATTCCTGACTATAATCTATCTATGTGCCAAATTTCATCCAGATCCGTTCAGTAGTTTTTACGTGAAAGAGTAACAAACATACATACATCCATCCTCACAAACTTTCGCATTTATAATATTATTAATATTAATTAACTATATTATAAGTAGGATAGGATATGTTTTTTTTATTTAATTTAATTAACAGACCAGTTTCATTATTGACAAGAAACTGTAAAATATACATGTCCATACTATTATTTATCATATTTATTTTGTTGTATGGTTGTTATCACGTACTGGCTATTACTGTACTTATAATTTTTACCAGCAAAGTAATTTAATAAATAGGTATTAAATTATGTTCTTAACAGAAGTAAAGAACTTTACGCTCTGCGGTTAAGTTGGTTATAAATAAAGCGAAATATAGCTCAGATTAACAGTGCTGGTTACTAGGCATGTATGCAATATTTCTTATTGTTTCGTTTAATTACTCATACTAAAGAGTTATAATTTTATTAGTAGGTACTCTAGTCAACAGTGCTCTTAGGTAGTTCAAACAAATGTTAGGCATTAGGGAACTACAAAATGGCAACGTCGTAAGTTATTGCAGGGCAAATTCGATTGTGTCCTAACACGATGTGCGAACCGCTGTAACTTGTCAGAGGCGTATTAAGGGTTGGAATATGGAATTGTTACGATACCGCCCGCATTCAAAAAACAAAGAGCCGACGGCATTTTCGACGCTGCCGCAAATTGTGACAAATTGTGTTATTGAAATTTATGTCCGGCAGTTTTGAGACATAATTGGATGCGGAGAGTCGGCAGCCATGTTCCCAGAGTGACGCCACGTGCTCTAATGACATTTATTACGGACAGTTCATTGGCGCCGCTCGTCTCCACAAGCGTATTGCTATTTCACATTTGGAAATTAATTTTCGCGGCATTCTGCAGGCCAACGCCCGGCGAGGATGCAATGTCCCGACATAGCTGCGGAGCGGAGCTTAGCTTTGAAATTAAGTTTGAGTTTTGTTTTTCTAGCAGCTAACTGGATTAGTGTTTATGGCTTTCAGTTAAATTTTCTAAATTTGTTCAGACTTATTTGGCGTTCAATTAAATTTAACTTACTGTTGGTGTTATTCATAACTGTCAAAAGCTTACCTGTAACAAAAAAAATGAAATTTAGTTAGTTATTTAAAACAAAGCTGGGGCATAATCTAACATAAATTAAATTTCGATACAACATGAGGTGGACCAAAAGGGCGGTGTTCACGTCAGCGTAAATCTGTATCCAATAAAAGTAATAAATCGTGAAGTGTCACTATACAGGTGGTGATTTTTTCCCCACAGCAACAATGCGAAGATTGCGTCTATAAATAACTGCAGAAGTGAGATGGGACAGTACGTCCACTCTGCTTGAAGGCCCTTGACTGATTGCCCGGAAAGCAAGGATCTACCGATAGGTGGCGTTGATTAAATAATTAATCAAGCTGGTAACTCTTATAAAATAGTGTGGACAGATAACTTGATAGGGGAAAGATGTTTGTACAGAAGTTGTAGTATTTTTCAATAACAAGGAATTGATTACCTCTCTAACTCATTTTAAACAATGACCTAAAAATACGAGTTCAATTGTCAAGATTTTTATTTTTTGTAATTTATCTATACAATCTGCAACATCGTTATTGAGTTTGATATTGTTTTTAAGAATATAAAGCGCAATTTTTCTTGTAAGTGTGAAGCTGAAATCACGTAAACAATGTTTTATCTCTTCAGTAAAACCTCTTTGCGCCATTATGAAACAACGATGTTTTTCAATCATCAATATATCACGTACGTGGGTGGAGAGGATGAGGATCAAACCGAAAACATTGGCGAGGAGGAGTCGCTTTCAAACCTGTCAAATGTGACAGGAAAAAGGGCGGGAAAATGTCACTATAATGGATGTGTCACTGGCATCGTGGCATAACGCGACCCGTTGGCATGCACGGCCTCAGATACACTCCCTGTGGATTAAGTAATACCAGATTTGATGAAAATTTTAATACCTACGGGTAACAAACAACCGCAGATGGAAAACGGGGTTGTACGGACTGCCTAGCTGACAGTTGTTTTATTTAGGACAAAACAAATAAGGCGGTTTTTTCCAGGCACAGATACCATCAACTTTCGTTTGTTAATTTAAAATTCGTATTGGCTTTTAAATCGAAACCGATGACACATTTTTTATCGTACAACGAGTAGAATAAGTTTTCAGCGACATAATTTTCTTTTTCAGTTTTACTTGAGTAGGTATATGGACTTTTTGCTGTCAAAAATAAAGCAATTACTTTTTTAAAGTTATAGGCAACTAGTAAAATGCAGAATGGAATGTTAAAGCAATGTTCTCTTGTAATCAGAATAATGAATGCGATGGCTCAGTGCGATAGTCAATAAATACGGTTCGGGAAACATGTCCAAACGTGATGGATGATGGAAGCGAAATGTGATGAAAGATAGAGATAGATGTCTGTTAATAGTCTTGTATACTCTATGAATTTTGCGACACTGAGATATTTTAAAATTGGAATTGGAATTTTAGCGCTCTGAAAATAGGAATGAGTACTCAACTTCAAGTTTGGAAAATCCAAAAAGCTATCACTTTTCGGGCTCAATCGAATAAGTTTCGCACCAATTTTATCTATATGAACTTTATAGTTATGTTCCAAAGTTTTTTATATATGTATCTAAACTTAAAACAATATCTTTAAAGACAAAGGTAATAGAAATAATATCTTGAAAAGTATTACATGCAACCCGTTTCTAACTTAAACAATTCCGTTTGAAGCAACGAGTCGTAGAATAGAATTTTATGTACTTCAGAATTTTTATGAAAATTGGGACATGAGCACTGAAATTCACCGAGGTAGATCAGTTGATATCATCGAGTTGACATTTACCAACGGCCATATTGGTCGTTATCTGTCACCGCCCCCCACGATCCGTTTCACTTGCAACCCGATAGGGGGCGACACCGGGCGACGCGACTACTCGCTCCATAATGGCTACCACGGCCCCTTTTTTATTACTGACCCGCTAGTAAACAGATCATTCGGGTTTGTGGTGTTATAAAAACGAAATTAACTCTGGCCGGTAGATGTCCAGATATCCTCAGTGCTTACTGCCCTACTATTAACATTAAATCGCGTGTCACGCACATTCCGCAGTTTAAAGCGTCTCAAAGACATTAACCGCTGGTGTATTGCCTGGTAATAACGTCCGAAAAGTACATCAACTCGGTAATACTCGCATATTTTCGCTAAAGCCGGCTATCATTCGGATTCTCAGGTGCGTTCAGAAGCTCGGCGTTCGGGTCAATATAATATCTTTTGGAATATGCTGACTTATGAATTCACTGGTCACAAATATTATTTAAGTATTTCCTCGCTTAGTTAGATACTAACATACCTACTTGCAGCTATCAGCGAGAGCACGCGCTCATAACAATAAAACTGTTTAGGCATGTGTGATATGATTAAACGATTCACATCGCTATCATTTCCTATGCGCCATCCGCCCGATGTTCATTATACCTAAGTACATACACGGGTGTACTGCGGGCACTAGCCCAGTAGGCACGTATGCCCGACCACCACGAGTGGAGCCATTGTGCACTCCGATATTGTGTTAATAGATTAATCCAATCAAAATATTAATTCCACAACGCAGCTCGTTCGTACCTATTTACATTTCAATCGCACGATTTATTCGTTGGATTTGAGATATTCATCGACAATGTTCAGAATCGATTCTATTGGGAGGCATAAATACGCTTTTATAAAGTATGTTGTAATCCCCATTCGGGATGTGTTGGAACTGTTAGGGATGAAAACATTTCTGAAATATTTAGAAACAGGTGGGATGTCGTTTAGAAAATGGGATTGCGTTGCTATGCTGGCTACATAGAAATCTTGGACTCCAAATATCGAGTGTAATAGAAAAACTCCAATATGAAAATCTATAGATATCTTTTTATTGGAAGCAGATCGGTGCCGCAACTCGAGTCAGTACGCAACGTGAGCCTCTCGAGGGCTGCCTTGGGACCCATGAAAGCCGCTGTTTAAATAAGGGTCTAACTGTAGGGATTGCTCGAAATAGCACTTTGTAACACCATCGCTTGACTCGAGCACATTCAACTTACGTCGAGTGTAATAACTGAGTACCGTATCGAACGTGTATATTGTAAGAAACTTTTAATAAAGGAACTGGGTCTACAGGAATCAGCGTCAAAGCCTTTGCTTATAATAATAATGATACCACTTTAGGTTTAATCATTTTAATAGTGGTATTGAGAGAATTTCTAAATATAAACGCAAATTGTAAATTATCCAGAGGAAGTGTGGCGGCGCGTGCTCGGCCCGACCCGCCCGGGATTAGTCCCAGTTGTGCGTTTGTGCTGTTATTCCAGCATTCACGTATAATATCCCTCTATTGTTTCTACTAGAAAAAGCTTTTGATATTCGTTTCAAAGCTCGGTGAAAATACAAAAATCTGAACACAATAGCATTTAATAACTACAAGCTGGCGTCGATTGCCACTTTTAGATTTTACATTTCAGACTAATGCCACGAACCGGTCGATTAAAAAAGTTGCTTAAGAAATTGTAAGCGGTCATTGGGCTACACCACAAGACAATTGAGTCCAAATGGGACGGCGATAACTGGGGTTAGCATAGATGAAATGAGTCGGGGTCAGCGCGCGCTCTCAGGACTCAATATTTGCGCTGCAATACAACCTTTATTGTGAGGATCAACACGCCGCGCCAACATAGGCGTGCAGACGCCCCGCGCCGTATTCTTTTAATGAATAGGCATCAAATCACGTGAAACCTTTGTAGCTTATGAGAGTTTAGCTATTTCCACAAATTGTGTTGGACAGTATCCACACAGCTCACGAACTTACTTGCAGCAAACGAGACAACATTTTTCTAGTGTCATTTGTTGGAGTCGCGTGGGATTGGATGATATTACGTCTGTGACGAAGACGAGCATGTAGCGCACTTCACGACTGCACCGACGACAGCTGCTCCTCTTTATTTGATTTCCAACTGCACGAAGGAGCATTCAAGTTTTATGTCAACGTTGCGACACATTCCAACATTTGGAACGAATGTCTTCTCTAATGAGGTTTCAGATTTCTAGTTAGAATTCGATTTTATATTTATCCATATATGGCTTGCTCATATCTGCATTTGATAAAAATGCTGCCTTCACATTTTTCACCCTTATCGCAAGCGAACCTCGTAAGTGCGTTCACATAAAGTTGCTTGTGCGTTTTTCCGGAATCCATTTCGTATATTGTTGTGTTACATTCTGGTATAAAAACGACACTGTTATGTTTATATATTATTGGCGCAGAAAATCTGTTCAGCAAGTTTTCCTGCTTCGCTGCTATTATCGTGTCTGCACGTTGGGCACTTATGGCTCGCTCGAAGGTTCACTGATAGTCCAGGAAATGGTTCGGAGATAGGTATAAACATTAAAACCGTTGTTGAACAAACGTGGGTCGCGAATATCGTGCGTGAGCAATATCGTTTGGGACAGATGTCGAAGGGCGGGGATGTTTGCGTCTGTGCCTCGGACGGTCAACAGCGGCGGCAAACACGCGTGCGAACGCTCATGTGTCGAGCGGAGCCGGGCGGCATGCTTGTTGCTATTTTGTATCAATAGAACTTGTGACGCGTTCAAATTGCGTGCTGTACGTTCAGCTATAATGCGGTGCTTTGAAGTGGTTTTCACCTGATTCATGTTTGTGCACGCTTTGCAATGCCGCTTTGTGCTTGCGTACTTCAACTTGTTATAGGTATAATATTGGTTTTGATAATTGGTTCGTAGATGCAAACTGAAGTTTATTAGTTGGTGTGGAGGTGATAGGTTAGCTTATTTTCCAAGGTTGTAAGTTCCCACTGTTTTTAGGGTTCCGTACCCAAAGGGTAAAAACGGGACCCTATTACTGAGACTTCGCGGTCCGTCTGTCTGTCTGTCTGTCTGTCACCAGGCTGTATCTCATGAACCTTGATAGCTACACAGTTGAAATTTTCACAGATGATGTATTTCTGTTGCCGCTATAACAACAAATACTAAAAACAGAATAAAATAAAATTTTAAGTAGGGCTCCCATACAACAAACGTGATTTTTTTGCCGTTTTTTGCGATAATGGCACGGAACCCTTCGTGCGCGAGTCCGATTCGCACTTGGCCGGTTTTTTTCCTATTTATATCAGTAGATCATCATTACTGCTGCATAAACAGATGCAAGCAAAAGGTTGCACCTTTGTTATCTGGTTCTGAGTTGTATAACAAATAAATGCCTCATGTTAGCAACTTTTATCAGCGAAATCTTTACCACAACAGCACTAAGTAAACTATAAAAGGTTTGAAAATAAACTCACATAAGCTGTATGCTAGTTGATAAGCAGCATGCAAGCGCCTCCATTGGAGCGCATTTATCACCGCGGGTTCAAAGTTCCAATACAATAAGCTGGTTATATAAGAGTGACACTTTCTACGTCGCCGCCCCGCATCACGGAAAATACTGATAATACTAAGATACGTCGGTTTTGTACGTCATCTATCATACTTTATAAGTAGGTGTGTTAGGTTCTTGTAATTGCTAGGAATATCTCAAAAAAATTACATGTTAAAAGCTTGTAGCTAATTTTAATTACCTTGCAATGTATGTATGTATGTTTGTATGTTTGTAAGTGTGTTCGGGTCAAATATTGCAACTGAATTTTAAAGCAGTTATCTTCCACCGATTAAGATAAAATTTTGCATACACGTTTAGTTTGGATGACAATGCATGGTTAGTTACCTAAGTGATGTCATTCTAAATCCAATATGGCGGACGGCCCAAGATGGTGGATTAGTTATTTTTTGTGAACTTCCATGATGTGGGTATCAAATAAAAGGGTTTGCTGAGAAGAATACGAAAAAAGCTTGTTTTAGATAAACATTATTAATGAATAAATTTTTAGTAATATGTTCTAAGGCGCTGTTAGGTACTCATATTCCATATTTAAACATATGATTACGTAAAGGAATTCATAAACGGTCATGCCAACATTTGAATGCAAGGAATTCTGTAATAGCAAGTCCATAGAGCAGGGAGCAGATAACTGTAATTCCTTTTTCAAATTGCAGCGCCACGACGCGCTGATGGAGATTCATTGAAGCAGCGCATCATTTATCAAGCTAACATTTCTTACTCAGTTTTATATCGCACAACCCTAGATTTAAACTTTATTCCACTCACTCGTTAAAGCGCTGCATGCTATGATTGCACTCTTATTTTTCGGCGCTTTTTGTGCAGTACACAAAACAGCGAATGAGTTTTTTTGGTTGTTGACTTTTCAATTTAAGTCTTGGATTTCTGCGTATTCAAACCAAAATATTAAAAGCGTGTTTTCAGTTTTGTTTTTCGTTGGGCGGAGTAGTGCTGTCTCCGGGCCTCGGGGGTAACGGAGGTCCACTATCTAAATGGATTTCGTGGCAATCTGAGCCACAGTTCCGCGGGAAATAATCAATAGTATACAGTAGTGTGATGGCGGAGGAGTTGACGCTGATCACAGTTGTTTGTTTTATTTCCGCAGGCTCGTTTAGCCCCGCGCTACAAACAACTTCACGTATATACGTCGTCATTAGATCAAATTGACTTTTGGAGTGACAGCTGCCAAAATCTCCGCGTGCAACAAAGTACAAAGGATATATGAAGTCCTGTGATATACAAACACAAGGGTTCCAAGGTTGAACTTGCCGTCCTGATTTTATTATGAAGGCCTGAACAATGTAATGTGGCAAACATCTTTAATTTTTCACAAAAAGTACGGTAACGCAACCTTCGCTTCCGTCAGTATCTTTACTTTATATTATTCTTGTTTAGAGCTTATTATGACATTACAAATCTCATAAGTTCGGTATTCTCCATAAGTTTTATAAGATTTATTACACAATAAGAAACAACAACGGAAACTTTCGTATTTGAGTTTTGTTTCCGCAACAATATTAAAACAGCGATATACAAGTGAGAAGTATTGAAAAATCTGAGGCGGAAACATCAGTTCACGAAATACAAAACCGGCACACGAAAGAAGTTGTCCGTCGGCGTCGTAGCCGCGGGGCCGCGGGGCTCAAGCTCGGTGCTACAAGTTCGCGCTACACTGCTACGCGCGTAGCTCTCGTAGCTCGTAGCTCGTAGACCCGCCTACCGCGTAGCCATGTTCAACTTTCAGCCACTTAGTTTTATTTCACACCCAATTTATTCCCGAGTAGCAATCTAAACGCGATAAACGTAGTTCGTTCTTGCTCTTTTTATTACCTACCTGTGGGTTACTAACTCAACATAAGCGCTTGTTCAATTTAATTCTGATCTAAATTTTGAATTCTAATAAAAAACTTTTTTGATAAAAAAATACTACCGACTTCCAAATAAGAAAACTAGAAAGTGAAAAATAACATTATTTTTGGAAGTCGGTGTCTTTGGTAGGTACCACATTTTTAAGTTATGGACACCGACTTTCATAATCGGTCCACAATTGACGGAGATATCGGTGAACATAAATAAAAAAAATAAAAAAAACGTACATAATGTCGAACATAGAACCTCCTCCTTTTTTGATAAGTCGGTTAAAAATGCAATAAACAGCTTTAAGAACTGGCTAATTCGAAAGTTTTTGAAGCTATTCGTTTGTAATGACTATATCTTTTCTAGCTTTAGCGAAGCGGTCCTGTGTGCGTATAAGTAATAAATGTAATAACTGGCAATGTCGTAAAGCATAAAATACATAAAGACGCAATATTGGTTTAAACATAAAAACGCGGTTGATGTCTAAAAAACCCTTAAAAGTAGTATCAGTCCAATTTCCCTATTGGGGTTCAGAGTGTCACCGCATAAAATAAAAATACCTACATAACAGCCACCCCTTGCCCATGCGGGGGTTGGGGGGCAGGCGGGGTGCGCGGGGGGGTTCTTGTAATAAAAATTCGTTAATACTTTATTTACTGTATTAGTACACGTACGAGTATTTTCGCTTCATATGAAACGATCAATAAACCTATGCGTCTTCAACTATTTATTAGGTTTGCGCTCCGCTTTTCCTTTACGGAACCCGTATGGCTTTCAGCGGAAACGTGACGTCGGATATATGGCGGAAGGTCAAAATAACATGCCTATAATTTATGACGCTGGTTAAAGGTAAGCAAGTGATACTGATTTACATAAGTCGGTTATATTTTATATTATGGGCGCACGGTTGGCGCAGTGGTTGAGCGATTGACTGCTGCGCTGCGTGTCGTGCGTTCGATTCCTGCACGGAACAAATATTTGTATGACCCACAGATAGTTGTGCCGGCTCTGGGTGTTTTGTATGTGAGTTTATATGTTTGTAAACGCACCCACGATTCAGGAAGAAATTCCTAGTGTGGGGCAAAGATAATAAAAAAAATATATATATATTACTCGTTCCAGAAAACGAAATGAAAAAATCTTAAGTAAACAGACAGCTTAATTACGTTTTAATATCCAAAATAAAGATCCTTTACAAGCAAGATTAGGCGAGTTTAAAAGCATTAGGGGTTCAGCAAACAATGCAGGCGATTATCTAGTGAATGGTTGTCAGCAGCATCGGTCTCGGAGTTATTGTAATATGTAAACGAGTCCCGCCGTCCCGTCCGTCCGTCCGTCCGTCCGTCCGCACTTAATTGTCCACGTCAATATTAAACTTAAATGTTTGTCATCCCTGCCATTTGTATAGTTAGTGGCCTGATAGCGGGGGATTTAAAGGTATTTTCCTTTATAAAGGTGTTGTAAATATGTTGATTGTGATATGTGATATTTAATTGTACCTCGATTTGTTTATTGCAAAACTTTTAAGCTGTCGACTATGAAGGAGTGGACAGAAGTTGGTATTCATTATTGTGTTTGTCAATTAAATACAGAACTTATTTAGATTAAATACCTACATAAATTACCTTGTTAACAAAAAAACAGTAAGTTTTTTTATTTATTTTTAGGGTTCCGTACCCAAAGGGTAAAAACGGGACCCTATTACTGAGACTCCGCGGTCCGTCTGTCTGTCTGTCTGTCTGTCACCAGGCTGTATCTCATGAACCGCGATAGCTAGACAGTTGAAATTTTCACAGATGATGTATTTCTGTTGCCGCTATAATAACAAATACTAAAAACAGAATAAAATAAATATTTAAGTGGGGCTCCCATACAGCAAACGTGATTTAGTTTGCGATAATGGTACGGAACCCTTAGTGCGCGAGTCCGACTCGCACTTGGTCGGTTTTTTTAGTCTTTGCCCCACCTTAGGAATATTTTCCCGTATCGTGGGTGCGTTTACAAACATTTATACTCACATAAAGAAGACACCCAGATTCGGAACAACTATATGTACGCCAAACAAATATTTGAACCGTGCGGGCATCGAACACGCGACACGCAGAGCAGCAGTCGATCGCTGAACCACTACGCCAACGGTGTCGTCAAAAAATATTAGACGGTAGGTAGCTAATTGGTCATTAGAAAATGTATTGAAAATCGAGAAGCAGTACAAATGCGGTATGATATACTGTTAGACGATACTCTGGTAGTTTCTAGTGGAGGTAAGGAGTTCATTCAACTTTAATTGCCTCGTTAGATGGCTCAGACTGAACATTTTCCACGACAATAATTTTTCATTTTCAATAACGTTACAGACCTTTCGAATCACTGACTAATGGCGCGGTAATATTTCAACGAGATATAAAATAAAGCAATCTGTTAGATTTGTGGTCTAAAATAGGGGTTATTATAAGTCATATTGTTAAATATAAAAGTGGGTATAAGAAGTGGAAAGTCTATGAATTTGGATTGTGTTGTTGGGTTGGCCGGTTCGGGCTAGTTACAGCGCGGTACACCGCAGGTGTCTGACAACAGGTGAGCACTAAGGATACTCAGTTTCCATGACTCAGCACCCGTGCCAAACTACTTACTGAATATATTTTCTACCACGTCAGGTATTCTGCGTTTCTATTTTCTACGACTGACAATACAGAAAGACAGCGTTGTATGCAAGTTCTCGTGCACGCCAAAATTTAATTAACTTGTTTGCGGACCACCAAAAAACCCCGCCGTTAATGTACTTAATTTGACAATTAAAATTTAATTTGATTGCGGCTGCGCGCCTGCGGGCAACACGCTACACCTGCAGGTCCAAGTAAAATGAAGTAATTCGAGTCGTTGCGGCACGTCCCCGGCATTACTTACCATCTAGCAACAATTTGTTTTTTTCCCACCCTCGAGAGAAACTCGAGCAAGCGCGCCCTGCTTTTTAGTCCCAATTTATTCTTCCAATAAACTTTTCCGCTTTGCTTTTTGCACGGAAAATGTGCCTAAAATATTTAAACAGTTTATGTTTTCGTTCACATCCTTATGTTACTGCTTATGAGCTCAGTATTACTCGATGATACCGTTCGCGAACTCTTAATGCCGTTCGTGCCCATCTTTGTTGCGTAACCAGAATCACAAAACGGTATGTAAACTTTGTTTGTAAAAACGACCCACAAAAATGTTGCCCTTTCATTTGATTGTTTTGGAGTACTTAAATATTAATTTTATTCTGCTTTTAGTATTTGTTGTTATAGCGGCAACAAAAATACATCACCTGTGAAAATTTCAACTGTCTAGCTATCACGGGTCGTGAGATACAGCCTGGTGACAGACGGACAGACAGACAGAAGGATCGCGGGGGGTCCCGTTTTTACCCTTTGGGTACGGAACCCTAAAAAGGAAGACGACAATCTATGACAATCCGTATTTGAGGGTACCTATGCGGAGAACGGCTGTACGCCCAGTGGTTCGCGACTCTAACGGGCCGTGACAATCGCTTCCATGCTAAATGTCATGGTGGCCATTGTTCTACAGCACCTCCCTCACCCCTTGAGTTGGCCGCGCCACCCTAACTTTCCCTACTGAAGCACTGGCATTTATTCCCCACACCCTTACCTCCGTTAATGAAAAATGTAGGGCTCGGGTTATTGATTATAGTTTTTACTCGTGTTTGCTACGGTGAAATATTACAGAGTAATTCTGACGCAATACAGGGAAAGAATCGCAATTAAAAACTTGAATACGTGTTTGTAGCTCACGTTGGGATCAAAGCAGAAAAAGGCTAAAAGCGCGATACACTCACATACTTTATTTTGTTATCTCTATAGTATACCAGGGTACTCAGTGAATTTCTTATCACTATTATTTTCGAGAAAATACCTTTTTTTTTAAGTTTCTAACATTGAACAAGTTAGGTACTTAATTGCACGACTCCGACAGTCAGACATACTAAAGGATTCACTACGTTTTACTACTAAAATATAATGGAAGGTCTGAACTCTCGTTAATCAGGTCTAATCACCTTTATTGCCACCTTAAGTAAATTATGACACTGAAATAGTGAATTTGGTGAGTTGAAGTGAAGTAAAAGTGGGGGTGGGGGATGTTAACTTAATATGGCGGGGGGCATCACGGCAATTTGTTCGAGACGAACCTCCAGTCTGCCTGAGTGCCGGCAATATCAGGGTTGCCGTCTATTATGATAACCTTTTAGTGTTGTCATGATACAGGGATTTGGAGCACTCGTAAACCGATTTTTATCACAAATATTTTTCTAAAACTTTTATTTTCGGTATCCTGTGTACCTAATCTTAATAGGTCAACGAAGTTATAAAGATAAGAATGTTGCGTAGTTAATTTTGTACAGTGTCAAAATAAGTAATAATCACTTTTTATTATATCAAGATGCTTTGAGCTAGATAATATCTGATTCTTCTACTAATGCTAAAAAAATATGGCGTTTGCCAGCCCTATATTAAGTTTACGCTTGCGTTATCGAGGGAAATCGCGCGCAAAGTAATTATAGATCGGTAAGACCTTTTGGTTAAAACCTGCACTTACACCGAGACCGATAATACGGCGCACAACCCACACAAACAAGCAAAGTGTTGACGTCATACACGCACACACACGACGGCGACAACTTCATTAGGAAGCCATAAGTTGGCGTGAAGAGGCATCACACGGTAGACTTATGTACATAGTAAATTGTTTACTCTACTTATTATGTACACGATCAAACTAATTATTTTGTCTACTTTGCTGAGTTAGTTTTTAGGGTTCCGTACCCAAAGGGTAAAAACGGGACCCTAATACTAAGACTCCGCGATCCATCTGTCTGTTTGACTGTCTGTCTGTCTGTCACCAGGCTGTATCTCATGAACCGTGATAGCTAGGCAGTTGAAATTTTCACAGATGATGTATTTCTGTTGCCGCTATAACAACAAATACTAAAATCAGAATAAAATAAATATTTAAGTGGGGCTTACAACAAACGTGATTTTTTTGGCGTTTTTGCTATACTGGTACGGAACCCTACGTGCGCGAGTCCGACTCGCACTTGGCCAGTTTTTTTTTATCAATTTTGTGTTTCCCGCGTCATTTTGCTTTATTGAAACATACCGTGCACAATGGTACAATTATTTTAATACATAATGTGTCACTTTATACGCTTGCAGATAACATATTGCATTCATAATTAATTGTGACAATATTGTTACAGTTTCACATCTCATTACACGTTATAAAATGGAGCGCAAAATTACCATTAACGTTTAATGCCGCCCCATTATTTATTCATTTATGAAACAAAAACATTTGACTGCATTTGCGGACTGACTGCCGACATGAATATTTTGTGCCCGAGAACATTCTTTGCACAGTATTTTATGCGAGTACTTCGTCTCGTCCATAAAAATCATAAAACGTAGTAAGGGCGGCCCCATTTGTTCCACTATTTGCATACGATACAAACGAGTGAAGACAACGATGTCCTTTACAAAGATCGTCGGACGTCGACAATAAAAGTGTATTTGCGAAGAAATTTAATAAAGCGGAAGTGGACTGCTATTAGGGCGCGCCCCTAGAGCCCGCGGTACTTCGGACGTAGGTGTACGGAGTGCCGTATGCGGCCTTGTTATGCCCGTAATGGTAATTCGTATTTATTTAGTTGCGACGAACCGACGGCCACACTGAAAACGTGTCGGATATCGGTGTGAAGATAAATATTGTCAGCGGAAACGTTCTTGTTTAGTTTGTATTTTATTTAATTTGTAAAATGTGGCAGATAACGGATTAAACTCAATAGCTGTGAACAGTTTGGAGATAAGAGATGATGAGTCACGCTGTGCACTGGACAAAGCTATCAAAATTATGTGTTGATCACATTTATTGGACGTCATTGATATTTATGGGTAGTTTCACTTATTCGAATTAAGCCGTTCAAAGAAAGGGAAGTATTCCTTTGGAATAAAAAGTTATTTGCGCTATATGATATTACTAGTATGTAGGTATTATATTCAGGGGCGTAGCTACCACGGTATCAGCTGTATCAATGCTACGGATGTTGCCTAAAACATCCAATTTTAATAGACGATTAAAACTAACTCATTATGATGACCGTTTAATCTCTGCGTGTGGGTATACTCCAATTGTCTAGCTTCCGTTTCTCGCTTTAAAAAGTTTCTGATATAAAACATAATGGATCCTGAATCAAAAAACCTGACTTGGATAGCTTAAGCTTTCATTGTGTTTTTTTATTTATTTCGTAAATAAAGCTTTCCTTTCGAGTCAGTACAACAAATTTTGACATAGGGCCCCTTCAGGACTAGCTACGTTACTGATAACATTTATCTGCTTTGAAATTTAATAAAACCGGTCAAGTGCGAGTCGGACTCGCGCACGAAGGGTTCCGTACCGTAAACGGCAAAAAAATCACGTTTGTCGTATGGGAGCCCTACTTAAATATTTATTTTATTCTGTTTTTAGTATTTGTTGTTATAGCGACAACAGAAATACATCATCTCTGAAAATTTCAACTGTATAGCTATCACGGTTCATGAGATACAGCCTGGTGACAGACAGACAGACAGACGGACCGCGAAGTCTCAGTAATAGGGTCCCGTTTTTACCCTTAGGGTACGGAACCCTAAAAAGCGAAGTCAATTGATTTACCAGGTATTATAAATTCATGGAATTTGTCACGTTACGTGTATCGATAGCGCCTCGAAGCGGCTCGTAGGTCTTCATTATACAATACACGGAACCGATTCCGCTTCAATATTATAAATCCCAGAAAATATTATTTTTTAACTCAAGGGATGGAATAACGTATTAAGGAGATTTTAACGGGTTTGCATGTAAATCTGCCTATGTTTAGTTTATATTATGGCATAATGTGAGACGGTAGAATAAATAAATCGAGGATAGATCCTATATTTTCTATTAGCGTAATGTTGTTTTCGTATAGAAATAGACGAATACAAAGCGTTCATTTCGAAGGCATTCCAATAGTTTCGATATATTTTTGCTAATAAATGAAAAAAAAGTACATATTACTATTTTAAGTTAAACAATTCTAGTTTGACTTATTAAGTTTTGTTTACGTAGATCTTTTTCTTCAAGAAGCAAGTGTCGTAGCACTTTCGTAGCGTCGTAGCACTCGTAGCATGCGTAGTGCCTTACAATCGTAGGTCTTTAAATCGATTGCCGGGGTGAACTTTTGAGAGGTCACGGGGGCCTATCTACGTGCTGATGGTGATCACCGGGGTGGTTTTAGTGAGTTAAAAATTCTACACTCACTGATTTTTCCCTTAAAAGTCCAGGCACCTTTTGAAGTTCTCGTCCCGTTAACAGAACAAAACAAAACCGGCCAAGTGCGCGTCGGACTCGCGCACGAAGGGTTCCGTACCATTTTCGCAAAAAACGCCAAAAAAATCACGTTTGTTGTATGGGAGCCCCACTTAAATATTTATTTTATTCTGTTTTTAGTATTTGTTGTTATAGCGGCAATAGAAATGCATCATCGGTGAAAATTTCAACTGTCTAACTATCACGGTTCATGAGATACAGTCTGATGAAAGACAGACAGACAGACGGACCGCGGAGTCGTAGTAATAGGGTCCCGTTTTTACCCTTTGGGTACGGAACCCTAAAAAGGTCTTAAAACCTATACGGGCTTTTTCACATTTATGTGACAAGTCAAGAAACTTCAATGACAAACTTAAAATCATATCCAATCGCCATTAAATTCAAATTACGAAAGTAAATTACAGCCATAATTAATATAGTAGGTACATTATATAGAATATAATCTACCTATAGAGGTACTATATATTGAAATCTGTGGGCAATGCAAAAGTTATGACTAATAAGTTCACAAACTTATAACGTTATTGTAAATACTGGAAAAATTGATTATGTAGACGAGTACATTTACTTGGGACAGCTTATTTCTCCAAAGGAAAAAAAAAAAAAAAAAAAGATAAAGAAATTGAAAGAAGAACAGCCAATACATGGTCTTTCAGTGAAGTGATGAAGAGCAAAGACATGCCTATGAAAGAAAAGAGGAAAGTATACAACATGTCTATTTTACCTTGTTTAACTTACGGATGTCAAACATGGGCGCTGACAGACAAACTAATGAACAAAGTAAATGTGTGTCAAAACGGGATTGAAAGGAGTGTAATTGGTGTGAAAAGAAGAGATAAAGTAAGATTAGACGAAATAAAAAACACAACAAAATTTAAAAATGCCAAACATGTATGCAGGACTCTAAAATGGAGATGGACAGGACACATGTTAAGAGAAAAATCTGATAAATGGACAAAAAGAATAACTGAATGGTACCCTCGGGATGGAAAGAGAAACAAAGGCCGACAAACAAAGCGTTGGGAAGATGAACTTAAGCGTGTGGCCGGTCCAGAATGGATGAGAATAGCGAAAGATAGAGAGAAGTGGAGGTTCTTAGAGGATACCTTTGTCGAAGGACAAGCTGTGGAAAGTAAAAACGATCGTCATTGATTAATATAAGTTTTATTAATAATATTGTAACAGCAATAAAGGCTTATTTAAAAAAAGAGGTACTATATATTGAAATCTGTGGGCAATGCCAAGAGTATTTCCATCCTAAGAGCTTCCTCCGCCATTTGAATTTCTTTCAACGCTATCCACGGAGGTTGTTCACTAATTCCAATATGTGATGGCGCCGACGCGTCGCCCTACTTGTTGCGCACCACGCACCACGCACCACGCCGCCCAGTATTTACGTTCCGACCAAACAATATCGACTCTTTCACTAAGCACACTCGATTGTTATGTCTCTATCTACATATTAGACATAGTGTGGTTAAACACGTCTCTTCTATTACTTTTCAGCAGTATTGTTGTAATAAATATGATGGTTATAAGCTTTGGCAGTATTCCATTTGTTTAATAAGTTTAGGTTTGTAAAGTTGAATATTGAGATGTTTTCCAAGTTTGGATTAAAAGTGTGTTTTCTTATATCAGCAATTTACAAGTGCAGACTCAACGACACTTTAAAGAAATAAACTATTAAGAGTTTCAGCGACTGTATGTTTTCAAAAAACACCTTACTTCGTAACTGAGGGTACTGCAGTGAATTTTCGCGGTCCACCCACAAACGAAGTTCTCGAATATTCGAGAAAGCACGTTAAGGGTAATAAAAGACGGTCGCTCGTGTGTAATTTGCGCCTTTGCTCAGCTCATCACGACCAGATTGAAATTCCTTTCGCAGCCCCACGTCGGCGGCTGGCTGGCGCCTCTACTTGTTGCGTTGTGAAACGTCATAACTACCCTTACGTGAGGATATTATGCGATAGTTTGTTTTATTTGCGTCCGACTTATCAACAACTATCTACACAATAGACACGGGGTTCCCTTAGTGTTGGAACAGCAATAAATTCTGTCGTAATGTTGACATTCACGCAGTTTCAAATGATAAGTTGCTGTTAACTTACGGTTTCTGACGTCAATCAACGAATAGATACTGTAAGTATTGTTGCTAGACTAAAAGTTAAGTTCAAGTTTCATACTGATTCAGACTAAAGTGTCCAAAATGTGAAATACAATAAAACACAAAGATCGGTCTCGCATCGGTCTCGCTTTGAAAGTTAAACTTCACAACTAAGTTTAAGAACAATCGTGCAAATGGAATTTGAGATTCTTCGAGTAAATGCATAGCGCCGGCATGCATGGATGTCTTACTGATTCATGTTTAAGACTATACAACAGTGAACTCCACCAACAAAGGGACTTAGAAAAAACCGGCCAAGTGCGAGTCTGAGTCGCACACGAAGGGTTCCGTACCATTATCGCAAAAAACAGCAAAAATATCTTGTTTGTTGTATGGGAGCCCCACTTAAATATTTATTTTATTCTGTTTTTAGTATTTGTTGTTATAGCGGCAACAGAAATACATCATCTGTGAAAATTTCAATTGTCTAGCTACCACGGTTCATGAGATACAGCCTGGTGACAGACAGACAGACGGACCGCGGAGTCTCAGTAATAGGGTCCCGTTTTTACCCTTTGGGTACGGAACCCTAAAAAGGATTGCCGCATAAATTAATAGCTAAACAATCGACCAGTTGCTTTATATAAACTAAGACAGATTTCCAAAGTAATTACAAAGTTCGGTTAACTTGAAGGCTGTGGAGGTACTCAATATATTGTTAAAGTTCGCTATTTTAATGATATTTTATCGTTGTCATTGTGAAAGTCTTTTCGAATGACACGCTGATACATTAGTCGCGTTGAAAAGCGTCTGTTCTATACAGAAAAAGCTCAAAGCATTTTAAATTCAATAAGCAAGTCGAGTCGTGAAGCCATTCGACGCTCCTATATGAACAAGCAAGTAAATGAACTACAAGTCAAGTAAATAAAACCAATTTGCGTCGTCGAAGCTCCAATCAGATTCTTAGAAGTGCGCTGTGAGTCTACACGCCTCGCGGCAAACGTGACCGTTCTGATTAATGGCGAAAGGTTCACATGTTATTAATTAATTAGTTGCTACAAATTAATATTGTGAGGCTTGCAGTTGACGTGAGGCTGCAGCTCGCCGTCGCCGACATGCGTCACCACGCCGCGCCGCGCGCTGATTGCGCTTTGCGTCACTGCACCGTCGTTTAATTAAAGAAGACTTACAGTTCGACTATGCACATGTAACTAATAGCGAGGCGATGGAGACAGAATCCTCAGAAATGTACTGTTTGATAGCGATACGTTCAGAACGTGGGTGTGAATAATTACTTGTTTAACTAGTTTTCCACGCGATTTCAATCAGCATAATTTGCGAAATATATATTACAGAAACTTTGATGTCTGAATTTAAATATTTCATAGGGAAAATATTAAATGTTTCTCATCACGAAATATTTAAAAGTCAACATCGAAATGCAGCAAGAGCGCCAGAAGGATAAAAGCAAAAAATAAAATTCTTTACGATACTCAAGATGGAAATCTCGGTATGTATGACAGAAAAACAGATATTCCTGAGGGCAACGGAGCCCCGAGCGGGCACTTAGCTTCGGCTATTAAGGGCGCTGTGACCGCCAGCGAGACGAAACGACGAAAACTATAAAACCGTTAAAGCAACGTTTCAGCAGCCGTAAAGAGCGTCGCAAGATCTGTTGACAATGTCGCCCCAACCCGCCATAAACCGTATGCACCCGGCGAGGCAGTAAAACTTAATGGCACTCTGATTAAACTTATCTCTGGGGCTGGCAAATCACGACCTCTAATAAGCGCTCATTCACAAAATCCTGCAGTTTTTATTAGTTGCATAGTCTTAAAACGGTATAAACCGAGGATTCCGGAATATGTCTAGTGTGAAGCTATGGCTTCTTGGCGCGGCGCCCGCCCCGGCGCGGTATCCAACATTGGTTTGTTGTCCTAATACGTTAACTTGTGCATCGTACAAATAGCAACACTAAATGCTTTAGGACGCTCTATAAATTGTGCGGTTTGTACCCAACTACTGCATTGTATCGTTTTATTATTTGATGCATTAGCATGCTATTTGTAAGTTAACTTGCCTAAAAACAATTTGCATGCGTACGTTTCAGACTTACAGAAGTACAGGAAAAGGTTTTAAGTTCCACCAACAAATATAAAGTAACAAGTGCTCGGCTAGCGTCGCAGATAAGATCTCCTTCTAAGCGGGTAGACTAACGAGGCGTAACTTTAAAATACTTTCATTTATAGCGAGCTCCCGCGATATCCAGTACAGACGTCTTTATGTACAAACTTGTCTACTTAGCGACGACTGTATGATCACACCGAGACACCAAAAAAATAGAGATAGTGCGGGGTAATGCGAGGTCGCATAAAACGACGAAGACTCTCAAAACGCTTTACAAGTGCTGGAAGGATGTTATAAAGGTTTTACGATCGCGTTCCGTCAGTGAACGTTGCATTGGCCTTAATGGACGACCTAAGTGCATAGGGACATTCATGACAGCGGTAAAGCTGTAAGAAAACGCTTGCAATACGAATGGTTATACCACTAACGGTTCATTACAGAGAAATAAACGTGACCGCAGTTGCCGGAATGTTTGTAGCGCTCACAATGACGAGCGGCCCGCCACGACACTCTCACTGATAGTATTGTCAGTTTTGTGGAGAGACGGGAAACGAGATACTGAACCCAGTATCTAAAAGTATTCTGATAAATTATTGTGCAAAATTTCCGTGACTAATATTACTGCTTGCTGAATTTTATAGGCGCGTTCGTATTTCGTACACTACATTAGTTATAGCTGAAAAGTTACATTAAATTAGATGAGTCGCGATTTTGTAAACAAAATGAACGATTAACGTTCGCTTAACATGTACATTATGAACGGAAATAAAACGCTGAATAAATAGTATGTTAAATAAAAGCTTTCGAAGCGTTGCTCTCGACTCGACATTTGATTTACTTTGTGTTGAAACGTTTATCTAGAGTGATTCATCACATTGGACAATAATGAGGGAGATTCTGTTCGGAAGTCAAACAAAACCACGTCATCGATTAGTAATTCGAGACTTTGGGGGTTTATTCCAATTTTTCATTTGCCGACGGTAAATGAGAATCTAATAGTTATGAAGCATGATCATGTTTCTATAAAGTGGTTTTCATTATAAAATGAATTATTATTCATTACCAAACAGTTTTATTCTGTAGCTTTCCACGATTTTAGAATTTATTATAGCAACGTTGTACGCTCGTAGGTATTCATATATTCTAGAGGCAGCATTAATGATTGTAATAGTTAAAATATCCCCTACCATTGTTTCGTGAAATGAGTCCGAATTGGAAGACGACAATCCTTTTCTATTCTGACAGTCAAATACCTAAAAGACCCTTTTTTACGTCGAAATGAAAATGCTAATGAAACCCTAACCAATATTTCCCAAATCAAACAGTCGAGTGATTTAATTCCCACAAGCTTTTATTTAAACAATAGTGAATAAGTATTGGATCCGAACGCAACTACTCGACCGAGTCCACTCGTAACTCTGCCCTTTCCAATCCAATTCCATAAAACACAGTCTATTTCAAGTTTCAATCAACATGTCCCGGAATCGTTTTACTGGGTCATTGTACCAGGAGCACAGAGAGTCGCAGGTGATGTGGGCTTTGTGTAGGGTGTGCTAGGTAATGGCTAGACAGTCGGCGGCGTCGAGCTTGTTTTAGCGGCTGATCGATACGCCCGGCCCACCGCGCCCTACTTTGCTGCCCACAACTCTATTTTCTTTTGCCCTTTATTTGAATACAACGATGAATGTATTATGAACAAAGCCATTGCGATTACGTACCTCATGTTTTTTGTGTAGTTGAAACAAATAGTAATGTTAGATATAATGTCCAATAAATAATTCAACGTTTGCAAAAGGAATAGGAATCGCCCGATAAAATTCCAATGTACGGTCTGAAAATAGGAGAAAAAGAAATTGAGCGTCGAAGAAATGTTGATGTATGTATAATTCTTACTTTTTTTCTTTTAGGATTTTTTACGTCGGGATTCGTCTTGATTTTAAAGGAAAGAATAAACAAGGGAAAAAGGGAAACCGACCACAATTTTACACGCCAAAAAACAAAGTGACAGAAGTCAGCGCTGTAATGCCGAGCTCAACAGCTAATTACAAAGAATAGTAGCAAAGCTTGGCGCGGACATTATTGAGTAGGTACTATGAACCCTCTTCTTTGTAAACTGGAAAGTAGGCAGGAATCGCCAACATTTTTGGCATACTTGCGACAACCAGTCTAGAAAGTGTCGTTCGAGAATTTATGGTAAAATGTAAGACTCTGACAAATGAACTTTACGCATTTCGACGGGACGTGATGCCAAAGACAATGCGAATGTAAAATACATTCAGCACATAAATTCTCGTTGTACTGTTTTCTTTAACTGGCTGAGAAACAGACGTGAGCGCAAATACGTATGAAAGCTTAAGCTACGCTAATGGAGAATTGACTTTCTGAAAAGCCAAACATGAAACCAATTTGTATTTATTTTAAAAGTAGTTTTCAGTTAATCTTTTCTGATAATATTGAACTCATTTTAACCTGCACAAAATCGAGTTCAGTTACAATAACGTGTTCAAAAGAAAAGTTAATTAATAATTACATATTCGCGAGCTGGCTTACCAAAACCAGATGAATCCTCCGACTGCACAGCATGATTTTCTTCTTGTTTACATCTTTTTACTTAGCTTCTTAAGCAGCCGGGTATTTTGTTTTTTTACATAACTTTTTTTATTTATAACTTTTTTTTTTTGAATTATTTACATTTAGGTGTTTTATATATTTGAAATAAAGAAGTGAAATATTTGAAAAAATAAAATCACCTCTTAATACCCTCTATTTTGATACCCCACATAATGGGTTTGGAGGAAACAAAATTTGGCTCCCACAATAAGGCGCCCAAAATCCGCCATTTTTCTATTTGCCAATTTAATTGTAGCCAGCGACACTCACAGGGTTAAGACGAATCGATTCCGTAAGAATCATTAAAATCGGCCAACCCGTTTTATCTCTAGAACGTCACATGGGAACAAACATAAACTGATAAACACATTACCCACCTTCGGCAGTCGGGTAAACATAGCGTTTAAAGAAAAATATGGTTTAATAAACAGTTAGTCCTTAGAATGGCATTGTGTGGTGAGTGAGTTTAGTAATAGAATCATAAGTCGGTGGTTTCTCGGCGTCGTCGGGTTGTGTGCAGTGTTTCGGCGCGACTTGTAAAAGCTTTCCTTTACGAGAAAAACTTTTATAATTAAAGGACATCAAAGAACCGCCGCGATGGGGTTACACTTTGGATCGTTATTCAAAGCGGCTGTAACCGAGATAAGGGATCTTTTGGCGCCTTTTCAATGGAAGTTTATTTTATGAACTGTGACAAGGAGATAAATTTGTTCCTAAACATGTATAAATAAAATAAGATTTGTTTATGAATAAATAGCTTCTGCCAGCGGCTTCGTCCGCGTGAACGTCGAAAATTATACCGAGGGAACATATTTCCGGGATAAAAAGTATCCTATGTGCTACTCCAGACTATAATCTATCTCTGTACCAAATTTCATCCATATCCGTCCAGCCGTTTGAGCGTGAAGAAGTAACAAACATACACACTCACAGACTTTCGCCTTTATAATATTAGTGTGATATTTGTTGAGAGGATGGATGGAAGGCGATTAACAAAGGTATCTACAAGGCAGACTTAAATGGAACCAATATAAACCAACCTCAATTAAAAACTTTAATGGAGGGGATGCCCTAGAAAGACATACATAGACCTTATTGGTGATGTTCTTCAGAAAGACCAAGTGATAATAGACCACTCATAACCGGCGTGCGTGTATGACTAGATGTATGAACGTGAGTGAAGCAAAAGAAGTATGTAAGGATCCTAGCAGGTGGCGTTCTGTTGTTCCTGCCTACCCCATGGAAAAAAGGCGTGAGTTTATGTATGTATAAACTCACGCCTAAATATGTTTGCTACAAGGTTCATAAATTATGTGGATAACACGATACGACATGATGCCATATAGTCCAATGAAGGAATGCCAGCTACAGAGAAATATTAAAAAAGCTGCCAGTGACAATCTGTGCAGTAGCTTGGAAATTAACAGTTCAGTAAAACACTCATATAGTGTGTCATTCCCGCTAATCATTACGAATAAAACCAACTTAAATCAATAAAAAGGCATGTATATAATTTCCTTATCGATTACATTTCGTGATACAAATAGCATCAGTACGTGCCCCAGTGAACGGAGTAGCATTGATAATCTACACTCGTATGCGAAACAGCCGCCAGATGAATACTAAAGACGTAATCGCAACGATACCGTACACTGATGCGTTTGGACAATATCGTTAAGTCTACATCAGTAGTGGAGCAGTAATCAACTCCCCACTGGCGACTGCAGAGTAATTGATTGGTCTCAGACGCAGACAACAAAAGATAATACCGAGTCTCGTGGTAAATGGATTTGTCAACCGCTGCGCTAGTAATTAAATAAATTCACTATTTGTTTCTTTTCTCGTGTGCGGTTCGTTTACATGCTGACAAGTTTTATCAGTCGCATGGCTTTTGTCGAGGGAAGTAATGCGAGATAATTCTAGTATTAGCATTAATTCCTAGATAATTCTAGTATTAGCATTAATTCCTAGATAATTCTAGTATTAGCATTAATTCCTAGATAATTCTAGTATTAGCATTAATTCCTAGATAATTCTAGTATTAACATTAATTCCTAGATAATTCTAATATTAGCATTAATTGCCGTCCATCAACTGCCTAGTGCCTACCCTACCCGACATACCAAGACCTAACTACCTACCCGTACCCTACTTACCTTGCTGCTTACCCTACCTAATTACCAATGTTTTTTCTAGGGTCATTCTGCCGCGGCGAATCTTAACACCACCATTCAGAAAACTGACGTCAAATGTACAACGCCATCTATCGATTATGGAGTTCAACTGTCCGAGTATCTCAATTGCATGTGTTGTGATATTTTACTTCTTGAACACTTAAAATTCATCTAACTTTTGATAGAGAGAACCAATTGCGATGAAACAAAAACTAAGTAATACTTCAATTTACACACATTTTTTATGTATAAAAGTTATCAACATTGGTTTCGTACATTTTACGTGACGCGTGCACAACTAAACAGATAAACAGACAAACAATCCAAAAATGCTGGTAATGGGTTCTGTTGGTTATCCTTTAACACCCTGCCAATTATTTTTGGAATGTATTTACGTACAAAAACGACTTTTCTTCAGAATTATTATATGTGTTGATAGGTACAAGTTCACCTCTAGCTTTAGCTGAACATTTAATGTCCCATGGTGACATTCAACTTATTAACTTATAATTATCGCAGTTACATAACGTCAAATTGCTACGCCAAATCTATTAATATATTTTTAGAAACCATAAGTAATCGCATTTATTGTGTTCGGTGTGATATTTATAAACGTTTACTTTCGCGGCAAACTGGAGATTAATTAACCTTTTCCTCAATATTTACAACAAAAAGCAGGATAACGTATAAAAGCTTGTTTTACTTTTGCTCTTTCGTCACCAAATCACGTTTTATAACATTTATTAGGTTTTGATACGATTAAAACGTATATATGTATCGGGCTACATACAATATAGAAATCCTTTCGGCATTACGAGCTCGCGTATATTTGTGCGGCGTATATTATAGTTGGTTGGCCAGGGGAGAAGGGGGAAGGACATCAATCACTGAAACCTTTTTGTCAAGTTGCCACTTCGACACGTTTACCCAATGTTATGGTTAATTCAAGTTGTATAGTTCGAGCTTTCGATGTTAACGGTTGAAATGATATTATTAGTTAAGAAAATATTTCATTTTATTAGATTTGTGGACAATTTTTATGCCAAATTTATATGAATACCCTCAAAGTTTACACTGGACTGGATTACTTCGATTATTGTTACGGAAAAACGAACACTGTAGAGACCTTAAACCCTTTTTAGAACAGATATTTTAAACGATATTATCCACCGAGGAGGGTTTATAAAATTAGACGAACTGTATTGATAAAACCGATTAACTTTATTGTGGCTTTTTAATCGTTTACGCAAACAAAGCGTGATAATGCAGTGCCGGCACCTGACACCCGAACCGGGCACCCGGCACCCGACGCTCCACCTGATCCCTTTATATGCTCTCTCAACCTTTAACTTCTTAAAAGACCTTCTCTGTCTACCGACAAACAATTTAACAGTATAACTTCGTCGAATAGACTTTTCGGAGGAGATTTGTTATTCACTCAAAAGTTTTAAGTGGCTGTGAAACATCGTTGTCAAAGAATTAAATAACTACTCGCTTTAAACGATTTGATGCTTTAAAGTTGTAACGTAGGGTGTATAATTGTGTGTAGTTTGTTCGCGAACAGTTGTTAGTCGTCACGTCGATCTCGGAAGTTTCGCCGACAGGTTGTGGTGAATCGAGTGTATTCACTTGACGGAATGTAGATGTTTGTACTTGTCGCGGGGGTTAAACTAACTTTAATAGAATTAAGACGCCCTACCTTTACTGAAAAGAAAGTTAAACACTATTGCCCTAAATTTTAATTTGATTCGAACTTTTGACCCGATGTCATTTGAAGAGTTCTCTTAGAAATATTGCTTTATAAATAGCAATAGCAAACAACTACAGAATTCAGTAGCAATGTCTTCTAAAATCTTTACTTCCACAAAGAGCTCTAACGCTAAAATTTATTTGCAATTTTATTAGAGTTCAGCACTTATCAGAGATATTACCAGTTCTATCAGACGGACTCAGCTTTAATCTACTAAAGCTGGGATTAAGACTTCTACCAACAGTTATAAGTCCCCTCTGCAGCAAAAAGTCCGAGAATCTTTTCTAAAATTGTATCCTGGAGTATGTTAGAGAGAAGGCTTAATTCGTCGTTATTAAGAAAGTCGATGTTCGATAAGAGGCGTGTGTAATAGCCCCCCGGAGCGCTGCCGGGCCCTCCATTAGCGAGCGTGTTGGCTGCGGAACCCTGCGACGCCCAGCGTGGCGCCGCGCACTACCCACGACTTCAACCACTCTCTTTTTCAAAGACAGTCATCGCAAATTAATATAATCAGCTCCCCAAGGAACCATAATTTCATATTTCCTCGAAATGAATGGCTAAATAGTATTAAGCGCGGATAAATAGACGGCTGAATACTCAGAAACGTGACCTATTTATTTAGTAATATCAGAAGTTCTACTGCCTGTCTCCGTCAGCGAAGTTACGGGCCACGTCCGAAAGTATTCCGAAACTTTGGGGTGAAAAAAACAAGTGTAGTTAAATTTTTCGGACCAGTCAAAGTCAAAAACATGTCGGGAGTAGGTAAAATTGTCAAATTGTATTGTCATTCAGTTCGGGCCATACGGAGTAGACCCCAGGTTCCTATTCTATGAATTTCCATCATGAAAACCACGATGGAAATTATAACCGGTTAACCGTTGACAACATCTGGAAAAACTAATAACAGTCATCGTAAAATTACAAAAAGGGCCAGTTACCGAGTGTCGGTGTAACTCGTTAGTTTCCACGGACATGGGATAATTGTGATAACCGCATTTATTCGCGTCCGGAACTCTTGAATTTTAAACTTAATTGAGTTATTTTCTCCGGCGGCTGGCTCGTTTAGACATGTTACTACCTCCAACGATCTAACATTGAATATAAAAAAGTTAAAAAGAACTGACGAACTCTGTTTACAGCAGAAATAATTGAATAACGATTTCAGTGGCCTTGTTCGTTATATTATTGTCAATATGATTTACAGGACCTGACAACTGTATTTTTAATTATTTATTGGAACTACTTTTGACAATTCTAGTGGTGTAACGACATCGAGAAATATGGAAATTTCGTCTTGCTTCACGTAACGTTAAAGGAAACTTCGTTGATTTCATATTAGATATTAATCCTATGATCCTATTGAAAGCTCTAGGAAAAATAACAAGAAGAAGAATCAGTATCAAGGCACGGTTTCAATGGCGTGTAGCCCAGGAGGCGGACGGTGACTTAATGCAAAAATGCATAAGAAGATGGATTTTCATGCTCAAAGAATTCCATTCACAACGTGCCAGTGTCTGCTAGATTAAGAACTTTACTGCGACGAATAAAGTTTGGAATAGAACTCATTTTGAATTTTAATCGCAAAATATTGGGTCGGGTCCCTAAAAGCTTTTTGTTGGCAGTAATGGCTTACACAATTTTTGATAATGGTGATATTATTTTCGCTGATTAAGTATTTTAACAACAAACTGCGTTACCGGAATTTCCTTAGGAATATTAAATTAACTTCACAAACACTTTATATGCGTTCATAATCAACGAAATGAAACTAAAAAATCTTGTGATTTCGAAATGAAACACTAAAATCGTAATGAGAGGGCTCTGTAAATTTCTAGCGCACACATAAGATCCACGAGCTTCTGTTTCCGACTGTGTGGCGTCTAATTACAAATGTTGAACGGAACTTTTTGTTCGGCCAAATTGTCGCGCCACCAAGTTATATTCTCTTCAAATTGAATATTAAATTTCCATTGCATTACGTGGAATTTTTAAATTCTTTAGCTGCGCAGTTATTTGGTATTGTTTTAACTGCACTCTCTAATTTTGCAGCGAGGTTTCTGTGTACCTGTTCCGAACAGAATATAAAACAGAATGAAATGACACAATTGTAACCTAACCAAAGCAGAACAGAGCCGGCAGTGTCCTACGTAACTATATTGTAAGTGTATGTTATCGTTAAACGTATCATATAACGTAAGTAGAAATTATTAATGCGTTCAACGCACGTACAGCTGCAGCTATTTCGCCAATACGACTGCATAATCCGCAGCATCCTATTTTGTAGCGGCTGCATAGCGTAATAATCTCAGCTATTCGGTGGGCTTCGTCAGCGCTCGGCTCGACAGCACTCGAGGCGGCTCGAGCCGGGCTCGAGGCTCGCGGCTCGAGTTGGCTCGAGCCGCTGAGAGCGCTGGCGCGGCGGAAGCGCGCCCTTACGTGCTTGTCGTCACGACACGCCGCCTTTGTCCACCCACTAGGCTTATTTGCTGAACAATGAAAAAGACGAAACCCTCCGACATATTTCTGCAAAGCTTCTGCGATGACTCGAAAGAAAAAGTATTTATCGCGAAAAAAAATTGCCATGATTCGAAAATAATAGAGGCCGCTCCCTGTCAGTGTCGAATTCATTGTATTGATTGATGAAAAGGCTATTATGAGATTCCGCCAGATTTTCCGAATTTTTCATTTTCGTTTATACGCGACTTTGCAATAAATCGATTTCGGCTCCAATTTATCAAGCTTTCTAAATATTCTTCTTAGGCGAGTCGTGTCTGTGAAATTGAGAGGAACATCGAAAATGGCTAAAATTATTTTAACATTCTTACCGCATGTCGTTCTAGAAGCGAGCGACAATTAAATTCAGAGGGTGTGAGCTCTAAGTGGGAACGTGTTCCTTTAAAATGTTATTAAGGTGGAATCCTGATTTGATTCTGAAGACTAGTACAGCGCCAGCATACGTTCGTAGCTTTACGATTTACTAGAAGGGACGTACATTTGAAACGATCAACATTGATATTGACGAGGTTTTTGTGATTAGGTACGCGTTTCAATTTCTCAATTGAGTCGGTCCGTCGGAGCGCGTGAGCGATGCGCACGTCGAACTAGCGTGACGGGCGCCCCCTGGTGGCTCATACGCGGCTCCCTAACACCACTGTCCTGGAAGAGGACCTTGTCTTTTTGTTACAACAAATTTTTCTGAGTTTTTAAAGGCTGAGATTCGCATAACGATAATATGCTGGCTGTAAAAATGGCATATGTCTCTATTTAATTGTAAGTAAGGGTGTGCGGTGTAAAGGTAGGTAACCTCTTAAATACTTCCTAGGAAATTTCAAATCGATCAGTTTTCAGCAAACCGATCTTGTATTTGGTATTCAGCCTTATTGATTTGTTGGGCAAACCTTAGTAGGTACATAGAAAAATCTGTTTAGGTACTCGCATTTCTTTCCTACGAATCAATCATGTACCTATAGGCTGCAATTATTTTCGAGATAGGTTTTTGAAGTTTATTTTTCAATGCAGTAGTTCCGTGCTCATATCAATGCAGGAACTGTCATGAATTTATGAAAATAATAGCACGCGATCGAGTCGCTTTTCAACCTCTGTCATCGTAGAGTTACCACAGTCACGGAACAAACAGCAGCTATTGAAATGTTTTAAAGTAAATATATGATTTGGCTACGGCTCCGATCCGCTTTGAATATTTTGGCGTATTTTTTTGTAAACGCGAAGGGTTTCCTACCTGTACTTTGGTATCGGTATTTAAAATCTTGTCAAATCAAGCGATTTTAGTATGGAGGATCGCGGGGGAGAGCACTTGAAGCGGCCGAAGGGTCCGGAGTGCACTCTTGGCGAGCGCACATTATTCGACCTACTTAGCGGCTACAGACGCGACGCGACGCGCCCGAGGTGTCACCCAGAGCCGCCTACTTGATATTGTCGAGCTCGTGGACGACTGCCTGTTGAGATCTACGAGTATTTTTATGATCCTTTTGTAAGCGCCACGAAATTATAAAAATCCTGATAGCCATTCCAAAGATCTTCAACTCCAATTGAAAAGTGAGGACGCTTTGTGTTATTTTATTATCTTATTTTACACATTTTCCCATCTACAGTGTCAGAATAAAGAATGCGGTAAAAGAAAGTGCCTAATAAACGTAAGTCACAATACAAGTTATAAAACGTTACGTCTTATACACACCAGCGAACCCCATCTACATGTATAAGAAGGGTATAATATTAAACGTAAGAAAATAAGGCTTCAACGAAAACGAATTGAAAAATTCAGTCGAGTGAATTACGGGATAGCTCCTAATGCCAAGATTAAGCAGGATTGCCTCTGCTTGAATATTTCCCTCCTTCTGTAAATAAAACACCCACATCTATTGGGTTGGTAAATTGAGAGCTCAGCAAGACAATTTACTTTTGTAATTTTCTTTTTATATCAAAATCTGGTCAAGTATATTGCGTTAGATGATACGAGCGGTTCGATATCGGTCGGCGAGTGACAGCGGCGGCCATATTGGTCGCATAAATCAAGCGGGCGGCGAAGTGACACCGCGCGCCGTAAGCGATCGAGTGTCACCCGTCGAGAAATAAAAGCAAGAAAATTTTTCACTAGTTGAGTGGTTTACTCCGAGGCATGCGGCGAAATTTGTCTCGTCTGCTACCCACTACCACTACTCACTTACTTGTTGTTTATGTTTTGTCTTCTAATTTGGAGACTCGGTTACTTAACAACTTGGTACGTTGTTTATCTGCGTTTGTGCAAAATATTTAATGTTATATTTTAGTTACATAACGTTCTCTATCCCGCGTTGGCTACCCTACCTACGTACTGACGAAATCTGTTTTGTTTTAAAGCCTTAGTTACGCCATGATTAGTTAGGGTGGTTAGGGTGCGTAAACGGCTTATTGTCCAACTTTTAAACGTTTTTATTAATTGAGTATTTTTGCGACTTCAGCGACATTTGGGTACTTTACGCAACAGTTATTCGCAGTTTATTTTAGAACAATGACGTTTATGCGGCTTCTACGCAACACTGTTCTACGCAACAGTTTGGAAGTCCTTAAAGTTATTCCGTTGTTTTTCCTAATTCCAATTAAAATTCGAAAATAGATCCATTACTTGCGCAACGTTTTTTGAACATAAGCAAGAGTTTACACGAACCTGCTACAGTAAAATCTGTACGAGCATACAGACAGGCACTTAGTTTTATTATATTAGTATAGATTACTAAATCAAGTCTAGCTGCATTAGCGATGGGAAAGGATATCGATACGTGCGCCGGCGTTGAGTTTCGCGCGGTTGCATGTTAGCCGCAAGTTATGCATTCCCAGTACATATTACTGTTACAAATCAACACACACGGGAATTTGCCACTACTTATACGTGTAGTTAATACCCTTGATGTCTTGGGAGTATTACAGCGGATAGGTACGAAGTTCTGCGGGCAGAAATTCGCTTTAGCGTTTCACGTATATCACGTAGAAGGTCTGGAGAAAAACACTAGGCAATATAGGCATAATAAGAAAAGTAAATTCTTTGTTTGATAAAGACCAGTCTGTTATAGGACTGAATTCTCAGAAAGAGATACTTTTAACAGCATGTTGTGTTTGTGTCAGGATGGCATATTTTCTAATTTCTTACGATGTGTGTGAACAGTGTGCTGGTGCCTACACTTATGCATGGAAGTGAAGGTTGGCTATGGCAAAAAAGACATGAAAGTAGGATTAATGCAGTAGAAATGCGTTCCTTGTGAAGTATGTGTGGTGTAACTTTAAATGATAGATTGAGGAATGAGGTAATAAGACAACGTTGTGGTTTAAAAGAAGATGTAGTGACTAAAATTGAAGAGTACAGAGTAAAGAGTATGTTAAGATGGTTTGGTCATGTTGAGAGAATGCATGAAAGGCGACTAACGAAATGTATTTACATGACAGACGTGAATGCCATGCACCTGCCATGTTGTCTCTCCACCACCCTTGGTTGACTGGTAGAGAATGCCTTAGGCATTAAGTCCGCCTATGTACCTTTGTGCATGAAGTCTAAATAAATAAATAAATAAATGGAAACGCTGGGAGGGGACACCCTAGAAAGACATACATAGACCTTATAGGTGATGTTCTTCAGAAAGGCCAGGTGCGCAGTACTCATAACCGGCGTGTGTGTATGACTAGATGTATGAATGTGAGTGAAGCAAAAGAAGTATGTAAGGATCGTAGCAGGTGGCGTTCTGTAGTTTCTGCCTACCCCCATGGGAAAAAGGCGTGAGTTTATGTATGTATGTATTCTTACGATGTGATTGCATTGTGTAATGTGACTAATGATAATGCAATAGATATTAGTCTAACTAAAGGGCAACCGGTGTTACTACATGTATGCGTTTGCAAATGTTTCATGCATTTCAGTCACGCGACTCTAAGGAGTGGTTCGCAAAGGACCTACCCACAATTAATGGTTTCTTTCTATAGTTAATATACGTAAGTACCAGCTTTGTTATTTTATCATCGTTATTAATCGAGCTGAATTCCTAATATTGTCTGTTCACTGCCTATTTCGTAAAGTATGGAAATATATTGAGACAACTGGATTAAGAAGGCTTGTTGATGATTCATTGTGTAAATAGTTTTAGTCTGTTGTAATTAAAATTGATTGTTTTAGGACTTCGTTTCATTTATCACGTTTATGGTACCTACTACCTATTTAAAAATTATATTGTTTAACTGTAGGTAAGTATCTGAAAAACGACATTAATCTATTGAATTCAGATTTTTAATTTCGTAGACTAAACTGACATTTCAGGGGTTGTCACTTTATCGTTACAAAAAAATAGTGTTGTATCCTGACTATCCTGAGTGATCGAAAGTTAATCGAAAATCGAAGTAGATCGAAAATTCACGTCAAAAAAATTACATTTGTTAAGAAACTAACGGTCCTTATTTAGTTTCTATTCATTTATGTCCACCCCATTTTATCGATCGCATTTATTTTATTGTTGATTTCATATTTAGCACAATAAACTTTTATGTACTGTGTTCAAGAATACTGTTATCTTTAAATAAGATAAGTTTATATTCATAAAACATTTATTTACAAATTAAATTGAGAAGTCATGTCACATCGATTCGATGAATCACTAATGATTGAGACTTACCTACAACACTATGCTCCACGCTTGCAACATTTAAAAAAACCAAGGTCATTGGCAGCTGTCAGTTTAGTCTACGAAATAAAAAATCACAGTTATAGCATTGAGGTAATAATGTACTAGTTATAGTTAGTTTTTTGATAAAATAAATGGAACATACACTATCCTCTGAAAAGCGTAGTTTACCCATGAGGCCATGACACAGGTAAACGTTGACTTGTAAACTAAAGGAAATAAAAAAGCATTTCATATCACACGTCGCGAGGCGTGACCGAATTTTCCGTTCTCCGTGACACTGTCAATATTACCCTATCTTTTTCTTTTATGTTAAACCAATTTCGTTCAGGGTAAAAATCAAAATAAACTCAATGTGTCTTTTATACATAGTTTGGTCGACCGGACCAAGAAATTCGGCAAACTTTTGAATAATAAAAACAACTCTACCGTACTTGATATCCAATATTTCAATAAAGCTCCAAGTTTTGGGTATGAGAAAATGGAGAGGCGAAAAATTACATTACGAAGGTCTAGGAGATATTGAGGCTCTCTTATCAGACGAACATATACCTAGTAGATAGGTAGGTACATATGAGACGTCGTTCGGTGCGGCCAGATGGAGTTATTACATGAATAAAATCGCCCGTACGACTTTCATTTCGACAGGTCTAGTACAAATTGTGATATAGTGGACGTATATACGTTTTAACATGCTTCCGATGAACTCTAGGTAACCGTAAAATAGAGTACCTACTTTGGATATTAGGCGTTATGGTTTTTCGTTGGACTACATAATCCTTGAAGAGGAGAGACATATGATTAACCGAAATAATACGAAATTAACCCTGAAACGATAACAAATAAGTAATGGTGCCCTTAAACATTATCACTAGCCTATTAATGTTCCCACTGCTGGGACACAGACCTCCTCTTTTGACAGGGAATGGGACGTAATCCACCACACGAGACCAGTGCGGGTTGGTGGATGTCACGTCTTCGAATTTTTGGTTCTAGGATATGCCGCTTTCCTTCACCGTTTTGATAGCAGTGGTGATGCAATAATTCACACAAAGTAAAGCGCCTGCATTTTTTTTGGCTTGTTAGTCATCCAATGACTTTTCCCGCTCTGGGTGAAGCGGGAGGACGTGTCAGACTTTTACTGACTAAAACCCACCCGTGTTCCTTCAGTTGCTTGTGCCAGGGCCGCGCTAACTCTCTTTAAAAATTATTTATTTATTTAAAGCGCCTGCCTGGGTTCGAACCCACGACCTACAACTCGCGGCCGTTACCACTGGGCCACCACTGCTCCCGCTCAACATAGAATTCAATCAAATCAAAATCTGTCGTGGTTAATCATACAAAATTCAAGGGGACACGTGAAGCCGCTTTATTACTAAATCATAAACATATATTTTGATGAAGACTCTTTCCATCTATTATCTTATTGAATATTGTAAAAGCTCTTGCGTAATTCGTAAAATATTCCACTCGCAGTTCCCTGAACGTTTAATATTGGATAAAGTACACCCTAACGTTCCTCCGTATTCCCCCGTTGTTCATATCGGCATGTTATTCAGATTATACACGAATATTTCAATGCTTTCTACTAAATTACAGCTCACGAAACTCTTTTACTTAATGTCGTACGTTGAGTGAAGCGTGCCTGTGTGTACATCATGCTACAAGCAATAGCGAGACCACGATAAATAATGTGGACGAGAATAAAATGTACTGAAATATGGAATTATAATTTTTATTTATATCTTTGTTCGAGTAGATTACAATGAATGACTGGAAACAGAATACTCTATATAATATTGTAATCATGTTTCAGTAAAAACCCATTTATGAAAAGCATAATATGATTTGAAGATACGTATCTCAGGGCCGTGTTTTCTTCATAACCGCGGAGTCCGTAAACCATTTGCATACTGTTATTATAGACGAAAAATTGCAACACATTAGGCGGCTCCGTCTTAAATTATAAGAGAATGGATTTCCTTGAGCAAATACGCCCGTTTCATTATTCTAAACAACGAATAAATTTACCGAGGGAAAACAAAACAATTGTATTTATTTTGAGCGACTGCGGTTGCTGCATTACTTGATCAAATTATTCATTCCTACTTTTTTCTTTTTGCTTTGCTTCTTACATTATTTTTGTTGAACGTTAACCAGAGTATCACCCGCAGAACGACACACCAAAAACAAACCAATTAACCTCTGGATTGGTATGGCGGTATAAAATAAAAATCGCGTCAAATGGCAAATGTCAGCATTTTGGACAAAACGGTGCCTTTTAATTAGATTCGAACCGGGCATAACCGGCTTATTCCAGCTTAGGCCGGTTCCGCGTAAACACAGCCGAGCCACTGCAAAAATGACCAACTAATTGGCTTAGAACATTGTGTTACGCAGTTTTCGTATCCAATATTCTGTGGATTGGTGCTTTGTGAAAAAAGAGCAATTTTTTCTTGTTAGTCCGATTTAGATAGGTGCGGCCTGGTTTATCTGGGGTCGCTTTTGTAATGGCGATTTGAGGCATTTATCCATATTAAAATAATACTCGGTAAATACTTTTTAACGTTGTCTCCAAAGTCCATTAACTGCCAAAGGTTTGTGGTGAATACGGCAAAATGGCGTGCTGGCGTGATTGTCGCGGTGAGTCGGCTTCCGCTTGCCGGTGCTTGTGTACCGGATGCGTTACGTCTGCCGCGTCTACCGGCTGTTTCCAACTCATCTTGTTTCTTTGTATGTACACTTGTCAGGACACGACCAAATTTAAGTATTTTGTGCCCGCTATACACAGATAGGGGAGATAATAGTGTGTAATAATAACAGCTGCCTTTGGTACGTTTTTACGTACTATGTTTAAATAGAGAAAATTGGTTGAAATAATTTTAATCCTCGCTCAGTGAATAATAAAAGCTGCTCACAAGCTTAAAAGTGTTACAAAAAGTCAAAGCTCAACGAGCCTAAGTGGGTCTCAAAGAACCTCTATTCGGTGGGTATGTTAATTTAACGAGCGTTTATTAAGCAAATAGCCGAGAGTTGTTTAACGTAAATGAAAGTGTTGTTAGGTCGTTTTGGGCTCGGAGCACGACACGGGAACACGCGTACCGGGCGCGGCGCGGGAGTGCGGGATGCACACGGTATGTTACTCACACTCGGCTGGGCGTCGCCGTAGCAGCCACCTTCACGTTCAAATACTTTTCATGTGTGTAAACAAAATGGCTCTTACGGGACAAAATTTACAACGCTTGATTTCCTCTCAATTAAATGCTTTTAAACACTTTGACATAATCATAAAACTTCACACTCCAATGACGCTTAAAGAATATGTATTTTATAATGAAGGAAGGTTTCGGGAATGTTATTTTTAGGTGTCAATTTTAGTATCGTGATTCTACACTTAGCTTATAACAGAGTAGTAGTACAGAAGAGTACAGACACAGAGTACAGTAGTAGTAGAGTTGACTACAACTCTACTACTACTTTACTCTGTGTCTACTAATATATCAGAGCTTTCTTTTTCTCAAGGTGAAGCCATTTATCAGATAATGTTACATGTATTTGTTTGTTTGCTAAATAGATAGAAATACCTAACTAAAACCAAAAGGAAAAATAATAACGGCGCACTGCAATAGACTCCCTTAAACATTTATAGCTTCAGCGCAATACAAAGTTTAACTTGCGAGTGTACCTACTTATACTGTCAAGTTCTCAACGTAAGTAAAGAGTAAAGCTTCATCTCCACAATATCATTGTTTGAAGCACGTTGGAAAAAACGTAGAAAAGCGGAGAGTGTCCCAGTTTATCCGGCGCTGCGGTCTCAACCGCATCTAGACACGAACTTGCTTCAGTCAAGTCACCTCAAGAAAGGTTGCGCGTGTATTAAGCCTATAACAAACTGTGAACTTCCACTACACAGCCTCTGCAGTAAATTTCGGGGTTTTATTGAGCCGTTTTTTCAGCTGGGTTTATGTGGAAACAACGTATGTTCAGCGACAGCACAATACATTCGAATTTAAATAAAAATCCTTTTCGTTACGCGACTTTAACAGGCCAATAACAAAGTTTATGTTGAACAGATTTTTGAAAGCACTTTGTCGAATCTAATCAAAATTGCTTACCTACTAATAATGCCTACACAATTAACGTAATTTGCGTGGCTCTCCCACGCTTACTACAGATAATGGTTTTAATGTACCTTAAGTGAATTAATTGAAACCGGGCGGCGAAAAGCCTTAGCAACTAACTCCGTGCGGAACAGTCAGAAAAAAAGTGATATTCGAACGTAATGCTACTGAGGTCGTTGATACACTGGCTTGTGTGGAATACAGTACAACGTGTGTAGCATTGTAGTAGCTATTCATGTGAAGTTTGATATATGGGGTAGCGTCAAAGCCAGCCGGTGTACCTATGTCGACGCTATGATAGACTTGCGAACTATTATTTCTCGATGCACATTAAATTAGGCCCATAATGAATTAGTTTTGTTTAGGAAATGTGTGTAAATCGTACCTACATATCTCTCTAAGGTTTCTTCATCGTACCATTTTCGCAGTATCGTTGTTTTTCCTCGTACTTTTCACAAAGTCGTAGATACAAATTTTCCTGTCACATCCTTTTCTTTGCCGACATAACAAATGCCTGCCACAAATACGTACCTACTTTAAAATGTAAACGTTTCAGAGTACCGACATTCGACGTTGACAAGTGACGCGTATTATCATACATTCGAGTGTTCCTAGTACTTTGTTTGTTATTTAAATAGAACTGCAAGCACGCTAGGCCAGTGAGCCAGTCGAGCTGGCGCCTCGCGCTTTAAATCTTTAATTACCACACGTTTAAATGACCGGAACTATTGCCCGGTGACGATAGTTGAAACGCGCTTAGCTGGTAAGTTGTGTTGCGATATGAAACATATGGGGTTGCGAGACTTTTTCTATTGACGGGTTAAACCAAGGTGTACGTGCGTTTGTTCTTTCTTATATCAACTCATTCAGATGTGGATTTATAGAAGTTGTTGCTTTAGCTTTAAAAACAAAACTCTGAATATTTTTTGTTTCTACATTAAACTAAATTACTAGATAAATGATCAAAACCAATTTTTCCAATGAATCTTTAATTTCTATCTTATGTCTATCTGCTCGTTTTATTCGTTCAACCATTTTACAATGAGTTCCACTGTTGCCTAGTTCTAGTTTTCGTAGTACACCTTGTAATTATGTACATTTGATATGATAAGACCTTGGAAAACTAGCACAGTTTCTCTTGAATTATTGACAAGTATCGATTCTAAAAACTCGTGTTCTTTATGAAACCGCAGCTGTGGAGAATGGATGCACAAATATTCAAGGCGTATCAATATAATAGAGTACCATGCTAATGTCGAAGTTCAAGTTGTAGCAGAACTGTGGTCATAATGTCAGTTTGCCCGGGCAGTGGGCAGTGGGCATTGGCCACGGGCAGGCCGGGCAGGCCGGGAGGGCAGGGAGCGTATCGCTACCACAATAATTTACTCGATTACCCGCGTCGCGTGCCCGCTACCACTACAAATAATTCATACGACCCGTCTAGTAATGGCCTTTTAGCTGCCCGTCTAACTTCAAATGTAGTTACGTAGATGTGGTAACCAACTATTGCTATTAAAGTAGCCACTAAAACCTTCAATTTGTGTGTGTCACATGTTGCTACTGGCAGTTGGGAAACTATTGAAAAATTAACTGGTGTAGGTCCTCCTATTAATCGTACAGAATTTTCGCATGAGTTTGCAAATTTCAGTAGAGACGCGTTTTGCTTTTGTTGACTGCCCATTTTTATCAATGAAAAGATTTATGATATTTGAAGGGCTAGCATATCTTAAAAGCAAAGCGAAGTCTGGTATTAGACTGGGAAAAGTTAAGATGAAAAATAAAAAACTTTATACTAATAAAAAGGAGTGGAGGACGCAAAAGATGTGTGCAAAGATTCGGAGCAGGCGGCACGACGCAAGGTTTTTTGTCTTTGCAAAGGATCTTTTATTAAGATATGTGTTTGTACGAAACATTGGACAAAAAGCTTACTTTAATACAAGTTAAAAGAGAACTTCGTACGTGGGACTATTTAATATACGATAAAAAGCCTTTTGAGTAATTCACGAACAATTTATTATACCTACGTTAGAAATTCATTCAGAATGTTTTAGAGTCGTCCATGTTTCAGTGAGGTGGTTTGTCCCACTAGGCGTACTGGCGCATGCCACGCCATCATAACTTAAAGCCATCAATTATTAATGTTAACACTGTCGGTCGGAGGGCTACACAATAATTTTAGTGTGGCATTGTAATTTACCCGAGACTATAGTCGTCAAGTTCCCTGGTTGGCACATGTTTAACTTCATTAAGCATAATACGAGCGCACAACATACTCGTTTAAGTCCAATCTAAGTTGTGTGAGAGGACGAGTTTACATGTGAATAAATTATTATCTTGCAGTCGGCAGAGTTGGTGTGAAACCTCGGGAACGCTGTAAACTCAATGCACGGAATGTCCCGAATTTGTGTTGCCAGTTTAGATAGGTTCCGTTTAGCACTGGTAACTGAGGTAAGCGGTGGATTTGGTTAGCAGAGGCAATTTTCAATTAGACTTTAGTTGATACCTATATTCTACAAAGTCAGAGTTAAGGGTACATTAGTCGACGGCACGAACTATTTTGTGCGCGGGGTTAAAATGCATGCTATATCAAACGACAACACGTGCGGAACAGATAGATGCTGTTATGAGCAGTAAGAAGCTAGTTCGCGTACGAATACACAGTTTTGCAAATTTGTAGCGAAATGGATGATGATTTAGAACAAAAACGAGCGCGCGAAATTTTATAAACAGACCTTTGGGAGTCTGGATATCAAGAAAAAACGACTGAATGTATCTGTTCAAAATAAAATTATTTGCATTGTTGAACTACTAATCTATCCCTGTATGGAGGCCATTTTTCAATTTTCCTATTCTTATGGTACTTATTTGCGCCCAAAAATGCGTTAAAATTAGTGTTGAAATATGGAACTTTCGAAGCTCATAACTTTCAAGTAATTTTTTTTTTACTTTTTTGCTTCCATACAGGGCTAGATAATGATGAGACTAATTGATATTATTTTTTATTTTGAACATACATCAACAGTGGAGTAAAAGCCAGACTACGTTTGTATGGAAGAATTTTCGACTAGTGTACCCTTAAGTTCTAGAAATATGTCAAGAAACTTCTGTCTCAAAACTCAACATTGGAAAACTTTAAGTATTAAACCATATTAGTCCTATCCAAACTTACGGTAACTGTTAAAAGAAATTCTCTAGAGTCTGTTTACATATTCGCTAACCCTTTCAAGAGCTATCCTTGAAGAATATAGATTATGTAACACGTGAATGTTTTATTAGGGGTGTTACAAACTTCTGTAATTTGCAAAGATGCTAGTCAGTGTGCCAACAGCCTTATTTACTATCCCCATTTCATAATAGCCAATTCAAACTGCGTTATCTTATCTGTTTGAGAACAGGCCCCTATAGTGTCTCAGGACACTTCATACGGGCATAGATTCAGGCAAGGATTTACTACATAGAAAGCCTGTGTGTTTGACTAACCAACATATTATCCAACTAGCTATTGCCCGCGACTTTGTCCACGTCAAACTCGTAAAAAATGTATTTTTATTTTTTTAGTTTACCACCGGAACTATGAATTTTCTCGTGATCAAACGTAGCCTATAATACTCGTTATTACATCAGCTATCTACCAGTGAAAGTCCCGTCAAAATCGGTCCAGCCGTTTCGGAGATTACCCGGAACAAACAGACAGACAGACAGACAAAAATCTTAAAAATTGCTTATTTGTTGTTAGTACCGTATATACTTTCACGTGCATTCAATAAAACGTTGTTATTTTGATATTACATACAGACAGTTCAATTTGATTTATTTGTATGTATAGAATTATAACCTATTATAATTAGACTAGCACCTACTGCTTACGTGATTGTCGGCCTTTAATATGTACATGCCCTATACCAATCAACGTTTTGTGATAGTGCTTAAGCAAATTCTAATAAAATATGAATTGTCTACAATTTATCAATGGTTTGAGTAATCCTTGTAAATGTCGAATGTACCATAAGGTAAACTCATTAAAGGCGTATACTTAACATCTTTTTCATATCTTGAAAATAATAAATCGTAGGAAATAAACACTAAAGGAATTTGGACAAGTTCCCTAATAGCGTAATAACTTGTAAGTTGACGCTGGCAATATGTTCCGAAAATTAATGAGAATGTGAATAAGAGCGCAGTATCAGCGTGCCACATACGCGTCCCGTTGTGCACGAAGTTTGTCCGCCACTGAATAATTAACTCACTAATGGCCAGATCGCAAATAAACTCCGAATTATTGCACTCAAACTTGCCCCGCGTTAGAACTATGAAACACGGCTGTGTTAAGCAAACGAACACTTTTAAAACTACTTACAGTAATAATAATATGTTGCCTTAATGGCCCTCCCTACTTCAGTATTTACCCCGGTTAAATTCAAATAAACCCAAGGTCTACGCAAATAAGCCCGCGCGTAGCAGACTGCTACGCCGTAGCGCCGTAGCACACACAAGGATAAAATAAAGACTGTCATGTAGAGTTATTAATGAAATATTTATGGTTATCATAAATATTATTGTAAAATATTATACGGAGCCATATATTTTCTCGAGCAAGAAGCAAGTTTGCACAGCGATTGTCACGGCTCGCTGCGTATGCCATCTACGAAGTAGTATTTTCTGTAAGCGGAGTAAAATTGGAACATGTTTTATTTTTTAAATGTTATCTCTGTGAAAATAATTTTGTGCTGAAAGCCTGCACATAAGGTTGCTTTTTGAAGAAACTGTCTACTTCATCTCGGTATTCGCCTATGCTAAAAGTGAGATGTTTGTCTGCTCGTTAGGATGCTACGAAAAGTAAAAAAAACCGGCCAAGTGTGAGTTGGACTCGCGCACGAAGGGTTCCGTACCATTATCGTAAAAAAACGGCACAAAAATCACGTTACTTGTATGGGAGCCCCACTTAAATATTTATTTTATTCTGTTTTTAGTATTTGTTGTTATAGCGGCAACAGAAATACATCATCTGTGAAAATTTCAACTGTCTAGCTATCACGGTTCATGAGATACAGCCTGGTGACAGACAGACAGACAGACGGACCGCGGAGTCTCAGTAATAGGGTCTCGTTTTTACCCTTTGGGTACGGAACCCTAAAAAATATGGCAAGTCCCCTAAAGCCTGCAGCATCTTTATCAGGCATAGCGTAAAATGTTTTAGGAATTTATTATTTTTTGTAAGTATTATAAGATTATAAGTACGATTCGTATGAAGTAACTAACATGGGAAAATTTGCCGATGCATTTAAAATCCTATTATGTTTCAAACTTACAGTTCGAACGTTTCAGATTGCAGTTACATAACGTAAGTATTTGATTAATATTTGCTGGCAACTAATGATCGTGAAAAATGGCTGGCGCTATATAAAAGGTTATTAAAAACGAGATAATACGAGTATTTTAATTTATTCGTTACTAGCTGGTATAAGAATCGAAACTATCCCACGGGTAGAATAGAATAGAATATATTTGTCTAATCGAATACCTTTAAACGAGCAATTCTTGTACATATATATATATATATATATATATAATCTGAATCTCGGCAATGGCTCAAACGATTTTCATGAAATTTAGTATTTAGGGGGTCTCGGGGGCGATAAATCGATCTAGCTAGGTTTCATTTTTATAAAAAGTTGTTTTCTCTATTTTAGGAGCTCGTAGCTAAATAATAACAACCGCACTGGTCGATCATAAAGGTTAAGCAACGCTTGACGATGTCGGTCCGTTGATGGGTGACCATTTCAACATACCGAGTTTCCTCCGTGCGGAAAGCACGTTAAGCCGTTGGTCGCGGCTGTCATTTGAAGATCTTTGACAGTCGTTACGGGTAGTCAGAAGCTTGAGATCTGACACCAGTCTTACCAAGGGGTACCGTATTAGCCAGTTACTGGGTTGTGGAGGTCAGATAGGCAGTTGCTCCATGTAAAATACTGGTACCCAGCTGAATCCGGTAAGACTGGAAGCGGACCCCAATATAGATGGGAAAAGGCTACGCAGATTGATTTTGTTTTTTCTATTTTCACCCGAGCAGATCGCCCGGGTACTTTACATAAAATATGATACGTAAGGGAATCCTAATCCAAGCTATGGTCTACCTGTGTTTAAATTTCATCCAAATCCGTTCAGCTATTAAGGTATGATTGATCAACAAACTTCCAAACATTCACACTTTTACATTTATAATAAGTACGGTCGGATTTAATAAGCTAAGGTACGTTAATATTCACGCTTCAGATGCTATCTGCTTGCATATTGTCTATTAGCTTACAGGCACAGCCCGCAGTGGGGGCAGTGTTCCAATATTATCGCATAATACCCTCAATTGAGACTGTTCCGCCGCACACGATTTCCATAAACTGTGTTCCCGGGAGCACGTGCCACTAAAACTGCACTGATTGCCGTGTACCAGCCACCGATAAAACTTTTATTTGAACGCCAATTCAACGGATATGTTTCACACTTTTTGATGGGTTCTTCTTCCATTGTAAAGCAAGCCATTTTATGAGTCGACTTAACTTGTTTTAGAGGAAAACTTACAATCGGTTTCGTATAGCTGCCGATGATATTTACGTCAAAGTTAATGCAATCTTTATATTTTAAAGCAGTATATTTTATAATGAAAGCTCGCTGTGCTTTACCAACGGTATTCTCGTATCCATTTTAGGTCAAATTTCTCTTTATTGATTAGGCAGAGCTTCCGAACACACGCCAATGGGATTTCGTGGAACCTCGATGAAAATGTCACACACGAGAGGGCGCGATCCACGTATTTGCGTAAATTCTGCATTCAGCTGTAAACTATACTAATATCGTTTATAAGCAGCTTTTAATTGTGTATTTCGATGCGTTAGTTACATAGTGCTGCTCATCAGTCGTTTGTCAAACGTGATGATTGGGACAATGTATGCAATTTGACATTTTTAACCGACTTACCAAAAAAGGAGGAGGCTCTATGTTCGACATTATGTATGTAATTTTTTATTTATTTTTTTCCACCGATATTTTTACCGTCAATTGTGGATTGATTTTGAAAATTCTTTTTTTGTTTAAAAGAATATATTCCGAAATTGGTCCCATTTTAATTTGGTGAAGATCTGATGAAGAGCTTCGGAGATATACAACAGAACTCTTCAATAAATAACGGCAAATCTCTCGGGATTACTGCAATCGCATGTCTGTTTATTGTTTATACCATTTCATAACATAACATCACACCAGTACGCTCGAAAGGGGCATGCAGATCTCTCATTTCACCGGTTATATTTAAGTTTCATGTTATTCGGTTAATCTATTCTGTCGTTATAGGTACTTACTTAACTACTTCCCTATTATGTAGGTACAACTAAAAAGTGAAAAATAAAAATCATTTTTACAAAAAAATACTACCGACTTCCAAATAAGAAAACTAGAAAGTGAAAAATAACTTTATTTTTGGAAGTTGGTGACCATAACTTAAAAATTTGGTACCTACCAAAGACACCGACTTCCAAAAATAAAGTTATTTTTCACTTTCTAGTTTTCTTATTTGGAAGTCGGTAGTATTTTTTTGTAAAAAGCTTTTTATCGTTAACAAATTGTTTCTGTATTTCACGTAATCAAATTCAAAATTTTGTTGTCGCGGCAGGTAGGTTGTGTGGCCATGTTCTTGTTCGCGCGTTCTAATTAAACAATCTAATTGGGTCAGTCGTACACTTCCCTATGAAATACCGAGCCCATTCGTTCTTCCAAGTAGCCGACTCTGCGAAATTGTCTACTCATGTTAACTTTAAAAATGTATCTGTGCCTTAAGCTGCTTAATTTTAGTTTAAAATATAGAACGCAGAAAGGACTTTATTTTAGCGACGACAAAACTTTTTTATAATTTATGAGTTTACTTTTTTAATAAAACATATTTTATTTGTTGGTTTCCAAACTTAAAAATGTTGTAGACGTCGAGACGAGCGTCAGGTCGTATAGGAAATCTCCGGCGGTGGTCGTGGGTAATGGCCCAAGTTCGGCTAAGCCCCGGGAAGCCCCCGGACGTGTGAGGAATGCGCCCGCTCCCGCCTTATTACATACGTGATTCTTATTTATATTATATTTGGAGGCGAGGAACGCGTTTCCGATATCGCCGGTCGGATTAACGCATTGCCGCCTTTTAGTGCTCTTAGTACTCAACAACTTTGTGAGAACCTTACAGAGTTACGTGAACATTGTCGGGAAGCACTTTTACGGGTATAAGTTTGTTTTATAATGTATTTGATGGCTCTAAAATGTTATAACAGCACTAAGTATCAGATTTACGATGTGTATCGTAAAAAATATACATATATTTTAGTTGTATTAAAAGCACGTAAATTCAGAGTACCTACATTCGGAACGAAGGACCAGTATCGTTTTATTTACTTTAAAATATTACCTTTTTATATTTCCTCTTACATTTTATCCCCATTCATGGAGCACAAATCGATATAAAACATCCGGTAACAATATATCAAGTGTGAGAGGGACCTTTATAAAGTATTTTCGGTAGTGTCCTGCGGGCATGTTGGAGTTGTAAGAAAATCCGGGCGTCCCTGAGGGCCGGATGCACTGTTTCCGCCCGACCCGATGGTGACAACTGCTCCTATATTTCTTTCTACCAGTTATATCTAACAGTAGATTAGCACTAATAGTAGAGTTGAAAACTTAAGTGCCCCTTGCTGATTTTTTTCGGATCTTTTTTAGGGTTCCGTACCCAAAGGGTAAAAACGGGACCCTATTACTGACCCTATTAGTCCGTCTGTCTGTCTGTCTGTCTGTCACCAGGCTGTATCTCATGAACCGTGATAGCTAGACAGTTGAAATTTTCACAGATGATGTATTTCTGTTGCCGCTATAACAACAAATACTAAAAACAGAATAAAATAAATATTCAAGTGGGGCTCCCATACAACAAACGTGATTTTTTTGCCGTTTTTTTGCGATAATGGTACGGAACCCTTCGTGAGCGAGTCCGACTCGCACTTGGCTGGTTTTTATTCTACTTTATTATCTAAGTTTGCAAACTAGAACTTTTGAGTGATTGCCACAGACATAAATCTAACTAGATGACGCGATTGTATGTACTTCGCTTGTCAAAAAACGGAGTTAAATGATGATAATTAATAATTTATGAGTTTATATGATAATTAATATCAAACATCGTAATTTGAGCTTTTTATTTAGCATTATCGGCACCGGAAATCCACCTAAATCAAGGAAATGTCTTTCTAAGCCACATTGAGCTGTAAAAACTGTATAGAAAGAAATTAAATCATCGCGTTAAATTCCAGTGATATATTGTATAGAAGAAGTTGGCCGAGGCATTGGAAATGTTTTCTTTCATTGGTAAGAAACATTGTTTTCAAATTGTGTGTGAAAAAGTGGCACGCTTGGTTTTCATACAGATGGAGGGATCTAGTTAGATTTATATCTGTGGTGATTGCACATAAAAACCATTTAATAATCTAAGCCATGTCTAATTTTCCATTGTATTTTTACTTACTGATATAAAATTCTAACACCGTAACATTTTATAAATCTAATTGCTCAGAACGAACGAAATAATAAGGACAAATTGCCCTTGTAGATCCCTCGGTATCAATGGAGCGTATGTGTTAACAAAGTTTGGACCTCATCCCCTGGCTATAGGCCGCCATTGTCACAGGCACAGTGTCGTTTGTAGCCGTTCAAAGGATTAATTACATCCTTACACTGATTGCTTTTTATCATCGTAATAAACAATGAAATACGATCTTAACTTTTTTTTAAGTTTTCATTTCTGTTGGACGTTCGGCTTTCCTGACAGTTGTTAATTCAAACTCCATGTATAGTTGCTCTGAATAAAAAAGTTTTGTAAATGAAGAAAATCCTGAAATATTCTGCTTACCAGATTAGCAGACTGCGGAAAGCGGAAACAAGTACGTACCTGAAATTAAGAACACTTTGTTAAAAACATAATTCGGTTGTAATCACAGCTTATTTATATTAAGGGTACACTAGTCGACGGCACGAAATATTTTGTGCGCGGGGTTAAAATGCATGCTATCAACCGACAACACGTGCGGAACAGATAGATGCTGTTATGAGCAGTAAGAAGCTAGTTCGCGTACGAATACACACTTTTGCAAATTTGTAGCGAAATGGATGATGATTTAAAACGAAACCGAGCGCGCGAAATTTTATAAACAGACCTTTGGGAGTCTGGATTTCATGAAAAAACGACTAAATGTATCTGTTCTAAATAAAATTATTTGCATTGTTGAACTACTAATCTATCCCTGTATGGAGGCCGTTTTTCAATAATCTTTCTTCTTATGGTACTTATTTGCGCCCAAAGAAGCGTTAAAATTAGTGTTGAAATATGGAACTTTCGAAGCTCATAAGTATCAAATATTTTTTTTTTACTTTTTTCTTCCATACAGGGCTAGATAATGATGAGACAAATTGATATAATTTTTTATTTTGAACGTACATCGTCAAACAGTGGAGTAAAAGCCAGACTACGTTTGTATGGAAGAATTTTTGATTAGTGTACCCTTAAGAGGAACAATTTGCACTAATTTGCAATTAACGCGAATTTCCATAGAGAAACGAATTCCGCGTTAATATATCAAAATAATAATTATAAATTGCGCTACCCTATTCATTTTCATATTCATACATCATAATATTACTCGCGTTTATTCCAATTAAGACAGACGAAGATACATGTGCTTTGAAAAGTATAAAAATACAACATAAATACAATTTAAGCTGCGTAATATCTGTCTAAATTATAACAGAGCGCAATTACTCAAAATTAATGGTGAAATTAATACTTTGACCGCTGTGTTTATTAAGAGCTTTATATTTACTGGTGAATTTGTAACGCCGATGTTTTAATTACATTTATATAGCAAGAATTATGAAATCCAGTGTTCATTGACACGCGAAACACGATACTTTTCACAGGAAGCCCTAATGAAATATGGGGAAACACGTCGAGCGCCCAGATTTTATCTGATCACATTTTAACATGGACATATTTAGATAACATTATGAATTTAATTTATTATGAGTGAAGCCAGGTTTAAATCGAAACGTGACTTTAATAACGTGACTTTGCCGTCACATTATTAAAGAACTTTGAAAGAAAATAAGCATTCGTACTCGCTACGCGGTAACGGAATAACAACAAGTAAAAGCTCTCTCTATTCGGAAATCTGTTCATCGACTCACAGTTGATATTATTTTCCTTCTCGGAATATCTTTAAAGGAGACTGCCCGTTAATAGGTACACGGTGTGAATGCGTAAAAAGTTGCCTTTTGCATTACCGCGGAGTTTCACACGAACCGAAATATTCCGGGCGTGTATCGCATTTTACATCAACTCCAACGTCATTCGGGATGTATTAAGGAGAATGACATTATATGCTTTGATATGCGGTGGCGATGCAACGGACTCGTGTGTACGGAATAAAGTAGAATGGCGTGGAATATGCCATTATACCGGTTTTGTGTGTGATATTACGTGTGAAGCTGCTTTGTATTGTGTTTTGCACAAGAAACATAACTCGTGTATTTTTAAAAACAGCTTGGATTTTAAATTTATGAGAAAACTTCTTGAATTAGTATCCATACTAATATTATAAATGCGAAATAACTCTACTAACTTCGTCTGTCTGTATGTTACCTATTTACGCTTAAACCACTGAACCGATTTAGATGAAATTTGGTATGGAGATAGTTTGAGACCCTGGGCAGGATATAGGATAGCTCGTAAATCGTCAGGGGACAGGCAGTTTGTATGGTAAACTAATAATTTCTCAAGTAAGGCGGCCCTACAATATTATTGCGCAATATTAAAAAAATGGAATTTTGAATAAATGCTACGCAGACATAGTCGCGGGCAACAGCAAGTTAATTTATAAAGCGAAATGATAGCATACCGAGAATCAATGTGGCGTCCGAATATCTGCGCAGGAATTATTCGGGGCATATCATTGAAATGTTATCTTTCCTCAAGTAATTATACCAGAAGTTTAACAATAAATTATTAGAATATTAAGCTTTGTATTATGAAATTTTGAAAACAATATTACAAGGAAAACTGTTTTAAATATTTTAGGGAAACATTGTAGAATTACTGTTCATTGAGTACGATCTATCGTGCACGACTGACATCAAACATACCGCAGTCTTTTGAGTCCGGTAATGCGATAGTTTCTTTGACATGATAACGAGCCGCCTTCCCGGCTCATATCAACCGAATACATTATATTCTATTGACGTGCACCCTCCACTGCCACTGTTCAGGCAAGCAGGAAAGATTGAAAATATAAAGCAGCTTTTCACTTACAGTACCCGTGTTACGAAAATATTCATTTACAACGACAAAAAGATCAACAATAGAGACACAGAGGTCAGTAAATAAAATGTAAAAATAAAATAAAAACAAAATGTAATCCGAGTCAACTCGGCCGGCCTGCAAACCGAGCCTAAGCTTTGGAGAGATAAAAAACTTTTAATTGGAATTTTTTGCAGATTAAAACAATTATTACTGAGGAGTTTGTCAAAAAGTAACGTTGAAGAAAAATATGTTGAATTAGATACATTCCTCTTCTTTACAATTAATGTTTTATAAATTGTTAACAGGACGATCAGGGGATCAGAGAGGGCAAAGTTCGTGATAATTAAACTCTTGCAGCTAACTCAATAATGTCGGAAGACGGCACTTTTCATTCTCTGTTTTTTAGACGTTTATCGATATCAATGAGCTTTTGAGCGACGGATTAAATTATATCTGAATATCGATTAGGGATTTAAACTATGTGAGCAATCCTGTCGCTGGAGGATCGCTATTGTCTCTCAGAGCTGGTGAATTCTGCCAACAATGAACACTTTGTCGTGGCGCAGCCGTGTGTACATCGCTACGATTCATTCAGCGTATATTTTGTTGAACGCATTACGTCACTGTCAAACCTGTTTCCATCGCTATGCTAATGTTTTTTTTAAAAGCAATGCAATTTGAAAACTTTTATCGACATCATCCGAGATGCATTTTGGATGAGGGTAAACTGTCATCATGATTGTGATGTATTCTCATTGAGAATTATTCTATATGTCGGGGCACGGGAGCACGGGATCCTGTTTGCTGAACTTGGATTACTGGAAAGCAATCTTAATTACATTGTTGATTCAAAGCCGACACTTAGAAGATAGCGGGAATGGAGCTCACTCGATAAAATGCTTTAATGTTTACATTTTATATACGATGTAAATTTTATGTGAACAAAGTAATTTAAAAAAGAGACGACGCGGTAAAATCTAATTTACAGCGAGCGAATCCTTAATCCTTAACCAAACATCGCGGAGGGGGAAACTGGCGCATTAGCCGCGTCAGTCATCAGCAGAATGAATCATTACTTGAAGAGTGCGCCAGTGGCTCGTGTCAAAGAGCCTGTAGCTCAAAGGTCCTCGTGCGTCCCCCCCAGCGGCACCGCGATGCCGCCCCGCGCACGCCGCGAGGAAGGGCTGATTGAAGGGCCACTCTAAAACCTCGACTACCCGCTCGTTCGCTCGCATTCAAGGGTCGAATCCGGATTATAGGGCGCCAAAGTCTGCACCTTCATCAGATATGTATAAATTTGTTTGCAGATCGGCAATAGAGGCGCCGAAAATTGTAGACCGTCTGTAATTTTGCTCCATTCAATGTCTAAAATAAAACGGGTGTATGAGATTAAACTACCTTATCATAAGGCTTGTAGCGAGGGTGCTCGAAGTAATGTGATGGCCTGATTGAAACGTCGGGGATCTTTTATTAGATCTTTTAGGAAAAAGCGGCATACAAATAGAAATGACAGGCCATCATGTATTAGACGGCATTCAGGACCAAGAGGGCGTGGTGCTGCGCCCTGCGACACGGCGCCATGTGTCGGCACACATCGATGCCTCAAGGCGAAGTTGCCGTGTAAGTTATTATAAGAGAGGTGCGCCGAGGGAAATGAATGTCGAGTAGGGCGACCCGTTGTCATTCATATTAGCTGCGACGGCTTAAATTTGTAATCACACTGCGCCAATTCATGGCTGTTATGAAATGGAACTGTGATGAAAATAGGAAAAAGTAAGCGCTGCCAGTAAAAAGTAAATACCGACGTTGATAAAATTGAGCTCGAAGTGAGAAGAAAGCGATGTGCTATACTGCGGGTCGTTACTTCGGAATAAAATTGGTATCCATTATGTGCCAACGTTTTGATGGGACAATATTATTTCTGAAGGGATTATCGTTTGGATGCCGAGACTGAAACCCGTGATTTCAGTTTTCTGAGGAGTAGGATCGCAAAAAGCGCCAATAGCGATGAACAGACATGTAGGAACTTTTGAAAATAAGACGAACCTCCATCAAAAAAACATGGGATCCTCCTAATATGGTCTTTTTGTACTACGTTCTATAACAGATACTACTTAGGAAACTACCCTGAAAAATCCTAGTCTTACACAACAGCGGAAAACATGCCATGACAAAAAGATGACAAAGATATGACATGATTCTGAACTCTTCAAATCGCGGCGCATAAAGCTGAGCGGCGGAAGGACAGGCGCGCCTTAATAACACTCACGGATGACGAAGTCCGTCGTAACACAAAATGATTACACACATAAAGAACCTTATCTCTTTACATTCTACACTGACATAAACCGGTTACAGTCGGGAGTAACCGTTTCGCAACCGCTCGAATGTTTACGCGAGTTTTACGCACCAATCTCGCCACCGACGTTCCCGCTAGAAATTGAAAACGGAATTATGATGAAATAAAAATGGCACGCGAAATGTTCGGTGCCGTGGTGGACAGTCGCCGATGCCGCCGGGCAGGGATGCTGCCGCCTGCTGAGTGCTGACTAGACAGCAGGAAATGTTTCATGTGCCGCCGGATATCGGCGAATGTGTTCCAATTTTAAGTGAGCCGACGAAAATTGATTCTACTCAATTTTACGTAAACATGACGAGTGGATGCACTGATTGAACTAAATCCGGATTGCTTTCGCACCCCGTCCGCACGACGTAGCCCCCGGCTACAACTCGCATTACGAACACAGGTCGTCTGCGACCCAACCCGATGTCAGTTGTAAACAGCGCACATTTACGAATTCGTGGCACCGAAATAGCAGAGTAAGCGTTTAATTATACTACATGCTTGATTTCAATATGCACCATAGTACCTGCGCGTGGAATGCGGTAGAAATATTCAGAATATCTGCGTAGCCTCAATCACGACCCCGAATCACGCGAAAGCATAACTTGTACATTGCGGAACATGTATCTATTTGTAAGTGCAGGCACTGTAAACAGACGAATACCATATTACCCGCTATGTGCACTAACATTTCAGGGAATGAATGCTTTACAGAATATCTTTTAAGTCATGATAATATTTTAATGTAGGCGAACGAGACCACAATGCTGGAAAATGTCAGCTCAGCAAAAAAAGTTATGTCGTTAAACGTATGGAAATGTCAAACAGAACCTTCTCAAACAGTTCGTTTATCCGAGAATCAAGTAAAATCTAAATTAACACAGTCTATTGTGACAACTGTGACCTTTCAGCGCGACGCGATAAAAGACGATGATGTTTCATGAAACAAATTGCATATAAAGCTCCGATATAAATGTGTTTTTAATTATCACGGAGCGGATGAAAATGAATGTAATTTGATCTGCAAACGGAGCATTTTAGCCTTTATGTCAGCTCTCTGTATTTAAATAGAACAATTAAAAGCGGTCAAGCGTTCTACGTAAACATTTTTACGTCCGCCTGTTCACTGTTGTTAGGGGCGCGACGGTGAATTTGCATTTTGCACCGAGTCGCGCCCGCTTGCATCGGATGTCGCACTTCATTGCAACCTGGCAATTAGCAAGGAATCAGTCGTCTGGATTTATTGATATGCGACCTATCTTAATTAACGCTGCTTTTAAAACATTTGTTTTGATATTATTAGCAATTGTGAAAACGAGTGAAATTGCTAACGATTAATTTTGTTACGGGCCACAAACAATTTTATCTGTTCTTTTTAGTTTTAGCTTGTTCATTTCACCACATCATGTTTTAATAATAATAAATCAATTTCATTTCTCCAAAAGCCTATCTTACAAACATTCATAGATCAAAAATTATAAAAGCCTTATTAAAACAATAGGTATTTTTTAGATACTCTGATTCTTAAACTAGGTGTATATTCCTGTGATTTAGGAGTCAGAATCAAAGTTCTTTGAATGATATATTTGCATGTATCATTCAAAGAACTTTGACTATTATCAAACTAAGGAGCAGCAGTTGGAAGTATGTAATTTACGCCTAACTAAAAGTCATATAGCTGAATGGCCTCGCTAAAAGTTTCGCTAGTTTCAATTCCCGTGCGGTCAGCAAAAAATTCCCCCGGTCCGCTGTGTATGTAACACGCTCGTCTTTTTGTGAACCGACAGCTTCTACCTGACCAGAGGCTGCGAAATACTACTCTCTTCAAATACTTCTATTTTTTTTTGTTCCGAAAACAATGGATTTACAGACAGACCCCGTTATGAGAGTTTATTTTCCTTACTATTGAACACTATTGGTATTGACGACTTTGTACGAAAGTAATCACACTATTATAAAGGCGAAAGTTTGTCAGTGTGTTTGTTACTTCTTCTCGCTCAAAGGGCTAGACAGATCTGGATTAAATTAGGCACAGAGATAGATTATAGTCAGGAATATATAATACTTTTTATACCAGGTATAAGTTCCATCGGGATAATTTTCAGAAGCCACTGAAACTAGTCCTGATTCTAAATCTGAAGGTAAATTACTTAAGACAAAAGAGTGGTTTAGGAGCGAGTCCGTTACATAAAGTATACTTTTCCTCAAGAGATTGCCTTCAAGAAAAGGGAAATGGCTGTCAAACGGAACAAATAGCCGTGTAACCCACGTCTTTCATTGAGAACTAATTTAGCTCGTCAGAGAAAGGTCGCGGGACACGTCAATTCTATTACCAAACCACTTATCCCTGTAAAACGTCACGTTTGCGTTAACGTTAAACTCAATTGCGCTAAAGTGAGGTGCACTCACTCGCCGGCGGGAGTGTGAAAATAGTAGAGGCGGGCGTGTGGAAACAGTAGGGGCGGGAATATTGGCCTAGCTAGTAGGTTGTAGCTCTGCTCAGTCCGTAGGTAAACATTTTTGATTGAGCCGGTACCAGCTACATTTTCTTCGAAATCTTTGAAAGAATTCCGCCGCATTTGCATTACCTTTGGCACGAAAAATAAAGTTGAATCGATTATATTTCGGAGGGGCCTATGAGCACCGCCCTATGACACGTGGATCGCTGTATGTTTTTTAGAGAGTTGCCTTATTGCGTTTCTCTCATGGGGAAGACAAATCGTTTTAGGGATTTGATGTGATTATTCATCGGTACGAAAACGTAATAGAAGGCTTGGAGTGCTTTTCTTGGAAACTGGAATATTGCATGTAATAGGCACCCACGTTTCAAATAGCGACGTATGACAAACTCTTGAATAACTCGTGAGTTTAATCATGAAAAGTCTAGGGGCTCTACGCTGAAGTACTTAGCAATGAAAAGTATGTACTCTTTAGTACATTTTTCTTGAAATTTTGAATGTCCTTTGATTTGAAACACATGCGATTATCGCTAAAGTTTTGATGTATTATCTCAGATTCTCGTCATTAAAAGAATATAATCTACCCAGTATTTAATTTAGATACTCGTATCAAATTACAAACCGTATGACGTACGCAGAAACATAATATATTGTTTTCAAATGATATTATTGTACAATTAGGTACATCTGCATTGCATTAGCTTTGAATACACATAATGTTAATAGACAATTCCCAGCAACAACAAAATCACACTTGTGTGTTACAATACCAAATTAATTCTCATATTTGAAAGGAAAACCGTTTCCATTAGTTATTTAGAAATAGCGGTCCGTGATTTTGTACAGCTTTAATACTTGTTATTAAATTGTTAGCCGCGGTCGTTACGACAAATTGACAGTCGGACTGAATGAAACACTAGTTCGCGAACAATTAACATTGATACCCTACAAATTACATTCAATTCAATTTGCTAAAAACTTTACGTTCATTCAAACGATGTACATCTGTTTAAGATAATTCGCGAACGCCAACAAAACTCAGTATCAGAGCAGCAATTAAATAGAACATTAAAAGTGAAACGGAACCTCCACCTTAATTACGGCGGCTGCTTTCTTTCCTTATCGCAATTTTATTACAACGACAATACGCAGGAGCACGCCTATTAAATTATTTGTGCGTCTGAAGCTCTGCGGCGCGGGCGGCGGTAAGCTAGAATTACTTATTGTACAAAAAACATGCTTGGTAAATGGTGTCAAATCATCCTTGTTTACCGGAGCTGGGTCCGCGCGGGGGCCGCATAAATCATAATATTCGTAACGAGTGTAAGACGCTGCAAGGGTACTGACGGCTTGCCAACGTTTCCTCTATAATTCAAATGCGGCCTCCTCCGTTCTCAGCGGAAAAGTTGAGCTTTCCGCACATTTTAAAATGTGGCGGATACATCACGTATGTGTAGCGTACTGTCCTCGTATATCCCAACATTTATAACGCTTCCTAAATAATATTTCGAGCTTTGAATTTTTATCTCGACGTTTTTTTAACAGTAAACCTTTATATTTTTACGTTTTATGTGAAACATTCTCGGAAAACAATACTTTTACCGCTACTGGGTGTAATTACGGTAAATACGGGATTGTTCATTCAAAGCATGAAAGTTGCGTCCCATTCATAATGTTATCTACATTAGTACCTACTAAATTTTGCAACCCGTAGCAATAAAATACTTAGTTGTGAAAATAACTGTGAACATTTTCCGGAGTACCGCCGCCATATTTTTGGGCTCTTGGTACAAAACGTGGCACAGTCGGATTATGAATAATAGCGGAGTATGAGACCACTCGGCACATGATATACAGTACTTTTATGTACACCTATATTGTTCTTGGTTACACGTATCTAAAATTCATGCTCTAAATACAGAGCGCGCGGTTCAGTATACAGTCGCTGGTCTTTTATTGCCGACCACACGAAAGCAATCTTGAACACGGTGTGTACCACCACTTTTTAGTATTTTCGAGTTCCTTTTCCAAAAATCTACGTTAAAATATCAAATGCCAAATATCGCTCGAGCACTTTCAATTTGATGTTTCTAGGTTTTCTTTTTCAGTTTTCTTACTTTTTTTTTAAAGAGTTGCATTTCATGTTAAATGTAAAATCTATTTCAAATGTGATTTTTACAATAACTTGCTCTAACACCTTCAATATCATACGACAAACGAGAACTTACGCGTTAAATGAGTTGAAAAGTTTTCCGAAACAGCGCGATAAGCCTAATCAGAAGTCAGGAGCTGCTAATTCATTAATGGCTCCGTTTAACGAATAAGTGTTTTAGCGGCAATAAGATCGTTCGGAACAGACGCGAGACGTTTTAAAACAATGCGCATCATTCAAATATCCCATTAAATCGTGCGATTTAGCTCCGAAGAGCGGGTTCGGGTAAATTAAGCAAATTAAGAGCTCGCTCCTGAGACAGTAATTACTGCGCGTCTGTACTTGGCCACCGACCAAGTACCCTGCCTACTTATACTACATCCAGCTCGATTTATGAACGAGACGATTTTCCCGATTGTCGAACGTAACTCGATTGGTTCAAACCCTATGGGATCTCTGCCGATTATGAATGTTATCATACGCGAGCTGAACCCGACCTCAACAATTTCAGATTCGACTAGATTTTAGGATTTTAAATGAGATTATACCTTTAATAAAGAGATTATCCCAACGAATCAGTGAACAGCAACGATCGGAGGTTCCGATAATAAGTTTAGCATTAAATACTTTTTCCGTCGGATGCGGTCGCGTCTTAATCGATTGAAGTTAGTTTTAACTCAATTATATTATAACTACTTATAAAGGCAAAACTTATGCAAAGAAGCAAGCAAACAAAAGTGTAACAGACTCTGTCAATAGTATTTTCCTGCAAAAACACAACATAAAAGTTCGAAATAAGTCTAATTGAAAAGTTTGTTAACGTCCTTGAGTATTTCCTGGAACCTGGAACTGCGCCCAACTTGCCGACGGCTTTCTGTGACGGAAACACTTTGAAGAGATGAGAGCTATTTCAAAATACAAGAAAAAGTGACAAAACGCCACGTTATCAAGAGAAACAGGCAAACAGCTGTAGTTGCGGCGCGTGGGCGGGCGGAGAGCCTATCGACTCGCTCGCCCGCGCGTGCAGCACTCACCTCAAGGTCGCCGCGACGCGCCGCGCCGCCGCCCGAGCCCTACGCGACGCCGCCGCGCCACCCTCCTTACATTTCGACTACCCACTTTAAAAATTTAAAGTATCCCTCGTCCTTCCGGCACATTTTCCCGGGTGAGGGCGACCGGCGCCCGTGGCGTCCCTGAGAAAACTGACGGACGTCGCCGGTCCTCGTCGGGTTATATAGCCGGCGGCGGGGCGGGGCGTCGGCGCGAGTTGCGCCGTCGATTCGCGAACTCGATAAATAAATTAATTAAAAGTGCAAGTGAGTGATCGCCCGCGTGCAGCCGACCTGCGAACTCGTCTAGAGCTTCCTCTTAATTGGAATTTCAGACCCACCGGATACTTGGCCGAGGCACGGATTGTTTTCCAGTCCAGGATTTACGAGCACTCGTACGGAGCCGCGGAGGTCTCCAAACGTGGCGTGGAACGAGCGCGGCAGAGATTGAACCTGATTTATATCGTCCTGTTGAACAACCTCATGTCTAACAATGTCTCAATTTGTGTCCGAGATAAGGATGTATTGCAGCACCAAGCTTTAATGAAAATGGAGACTTTAAAGTTCAAAGGGGCGATATCAATATACACCTTCTCATTCTTAAAGCGATTAACTTACGAATCAGTATAAGTTTAAGCCCTCGAGTCCTTGATGTAAGCATTTGTTCGGACTAAGTCCTCCATAGCAAAGAAAGTCATTTCAGAATCTAAAACAAATTCTACATCCACTGTATACAACCTTTCTGAAAACTTTGAAAATCCAACCGCAACTACCTACATAAGTGACATAACAAAACCACTTCTGAACCTAATACAAAAACCAGACACCGCTGTAAGAACTACGACAAGTAATAGAAAAAGCAAATGGATCTGTGTGGGCAGTAACGGAGTTAATCACTTCGTTACTGCTAGTAGTAACTTGAACCCTTCAGGTTCGAAGAAAAGCTGATTGCGGCCGCGTGACGTCACCGCGGCAAATATACAAGCGACGACAGCTCGTAGGACAATACTTACCTACGGATAGTGCAGGAATATCAGGCTACCCGCTACAGCTGTCTGTTTATAAGTATACGATGGCTCTGGTATTACAGGGAAATTCTTTTGTAGCTTTCGGGGTTTTTGTGTAGTCGGAACCGGTGTTCGGAGTTCATAACAAAAGTGTATGTGCATAAGAATGTATTTACTGTGTCTACTCATCGTGAAGTAAGACTGTACGATTTTGATTAACAATTTGCAGCATATTATGCAAATATACATGTCAAGATTTTCTTTCATCTGGTAATTTTGGTGAAGCTTTTCGCAAGTTTCACGTAGTGTCAAAAACGGGTAGGGGATGCATTTTCAAATTGCTTGTGCTTAGGTACTTTTAACCTGTACTTGGGGACTCACCAAAAGTTGGGCAAAGAGAAGAAAATGATGACTTACCTTATTAAATATTGCTAACCAACGGTTTCAAATTTCGGTAAAACACCATTTTTCTGAACAAAAATGACGAAAATCATGCTGTGCAGTCGCAATACATCTGTTTTTCGTCAGTTAGCTCGCGAATATGTATCCTCCGACTGCACAGCATGATTTTGTTCTTATTTACGTCTTTTGTTCGCTTCATAAGCAGTCGGACTATTATTTTTTTAATGTCTTTTTTTTAATCCGTATTTAACTTAACCAATGGTTAAATAAGACAACAACATATTAACTTCACAAAAGTAAATACAGCGGATAAGGAGTAGCTCGACATTATTCAATTTTGTTGAAAGACCCTAGCAACAGTGACCAACCCCTACCAACTACATAGACACGCATACATAGCATACAACGTTGGTTCTCATTCTCACATACCTAGTAGAGCGGTTTCGACTTTATTCCTCCATTCAGAGAACAAGACGCCATATCAGTGAGTTAAATTAACTCGCCTTTCTAGAATCATTAACTTTAATAATGAAAACTGTGATATGAGATATCGTTGAAAATCTAGCGTCTCTGAAGCGAGGCGAGGATCGAGAGCGAAAGCGAAATAATTTTTCGACAAATAATTTTATTTATTTGTTATATTCTTGCATCACAAAAATATATGTACAGGACAAACAATCATAAAAGCAAGTGTACAGTGGGCGGTCTTATCGCCTATAATATGACTTTGAGAGATTTATTTAGAACTAGCTGTTGCCCGCGACTTCGTCCGCGTCAAACTCGTAAAAAATATATTTTTATTTTTTTAGTTGCCCGCCGGAACTATGAATTTTCTTGTGATCAAACGTAGCCTATGTTACTCGTTATTACATCAGGTATCTACCAGTGAAAGTCCCGTCAAAATCGGTCCAGCCGTTTCAGAGATTACCCGGAACAAACAGACAGACAAAAATCTTAAAAATTGCTTATTTGTTGTTAGTACCGTATATACTTTCACGTGCATTCAATAAAACGTTGTTATTTTGATATTACATACAGACACTTCAATTTTATTTATTTGTATGTATAGATATAGATGTAAAACTGAACAATGGTTGTAAGATGTTTACGCCTTATTTCTAGATCCCATCCCACTGCTCGTACCGTAAGGTGCATTTGCGTGGGATGAGCAAAATAAAACTGTATAGAATTTTACACCTTCTGAAAAAGGTGAAGATGAAAAATCGAAGTGACGTGTAACTCCTGCAGTACCTATTAGGTAAAAGAAAACCGCAAAGATTTTTTTTTTTTGATGAAGAAAAATGGTGTTTTACCGAAATTTGAAACCATTGGTTAGCAATATTTAATAAAGTAAGTCATCATTTTCTTCTCTTTGCCCAACTTTTGGTCAGTCCCCAAGTGCAGGTTAAAAATAATTAACAAACTCTTAAAGTACTCAGGTACTGAAATCTGTTTGCCATACGGTTTTGGAAATACTTTAATTATGCGTACAGCTAAGGAGTGGAATTCCCTGCCGGAGTCTGTGTTTCCCGATAGCTACAATCTCGGGGTCTTTAAGTCAAGAGTGAATCTAGGTTACTTCTAGACAAGCGTGCTACACCTTCGACCATATCATCACTTACCATCAGGTGAGATAGTGGTCAAGCGCAAGCCTATATACAATAAAAAAAGCGATCATTGCCATATTGACGTAACATTAACTTAACATCACGCTTGAACTCCCCAATGAGTAAGGCAGAGATGTAGGTAATTATAGTACGTCTACATTACGCTCATTATGTTAAGTCCTATGTACATAAGTATCTAATAGTGGGTGAGGGGGGGATAGGTATTCATATTATTTTCCAATAAGTCTAGTAAAGACAATTCGTTGGCATTTTACGGGCAGGTGAGAAATAAGAAACTTATAGAGGACGTAAACATTGTTAAGAACAAATTCAAACTATAAAGTACTTGGGCATAGCACTGATAATATAATACTAGCTTACAGAAACCGTGCCAACGTACTGTAGGTACTGATTATACTGGTCATTTTATTGTACATCGATCGCGTTCGGTTCCGTTCCACGGATATAGATGGTGATCTATCTATCGCTGTGGAAAGGAACCGAACGCGATCGATTTACAAAAAATTATCGGTATAATCAGATGAAAAACGCTAGTTACGTCGGCACTGTTTCTTTGTATGGGATGAAGCATCTGTATGCTAGTATTATTTTATCTGTGGCCAAAGCCTCCATGCAGCCAAGCTTTGTTAGTAGGTAGTTACTAAATGAACCTAACAGACAAAATCAAAAGCCGTATTATGGCTTAGCTGCCAGTAGCTTTGGTATCAATAATGTTAATTTAATCGTGTTAGGATGCCATGTGAACATCGGCCGAACTGTTGGATATGGATTGGGAATACATAGCTTCGTGGGTTGGGTTAGCTAGGTAGTAATAGATATCTAAGTTGGTGAATATTAAGGTAGGTACGATCACGGGGTCCCAGCGATAATAAAGAAAATTTGATTCAAATAAATGTCACGAGATGGCGCAATATGCATTGATTTGTTATTGAATTGTGTGTAAAATTAACATTTTCTATAATAGATCATGATCGCTTCTAACACCATCTATAGCCGTGAAATGGAACCGAACGCGATTGAAGTACTTATAAAAATAATCATCTTAATCAGACGAAAAACGCTAGACACGTCGTCGGCACGGTTTCTTTGTATGGGATAAGGCATCTGTATGCTTGTATTATATTATCTATGGTACGATATAATATGCAGTTCTTGTTAGGTATAGTACTTACCTATATAAACAGGCTGTAACGGAAAGGTGCGATCATTTTTTAAACTGTTTCTGCCATTCATAAACAACTTTCTCCAAGGACATCCTAATGAATAGGGAAGATGACAAAAAAAAAAAATCCGTCAGACAGATTTCCAAAAAATATTGGACACTTATTTTTCTTTTGTCACGTTAACAAAAAATTATGACGATACAGTGCGTTAAAAATATGGCATGACGTCATACCTGGGTACACTTTTTACATAGAAGTGACGTCACAAGCCCCCACTCCCGAACTTTGATGCGCTTTATCTTGGTGATTTTTTATTGATTTGAATAAGCAAAAAATACGTGTCCAATATTTTTTGATAATTTAACCGGTGGACTAAATAGAATTTGTTGTAGCTGACTACAACTTTGTATGGAATCAAAACCTCCCGTGGACCACCTCAAAGGGCCCGTTTTTGGGATAAAAAAATTGCCTGTTACTCAGGAATAATGTAGCTTTCATCTGGTGAAAGATTTTTTTAAATCGTTCCAGTAGTTTCGGAGCCTATCGGTACAAACAAACAAACAAATCTTTCCTCTTTATAATATTAGTATAGATTAATGTAATTGAACCATGTATGCACCTGTAATGTAGTTCTTTTTATGATATTAAGAAGGTCAGAGTCAAATGTGAACCTTTGTTTTATACCACCCGGGTTACTTGACTTTTAAGACGTCGAAATAAAAGTCATTTTGCTATGACTCATCCGCCTTTTTGAGATCGATAACGTGATCGACGATGGCGGACACTTGCCTAGAAGTAACCCTATTCACTCATAACTTGTATTTTAAGAAACATCAGATAATACAGGAAGGTGACGGTTTAAGGGTGATTCACACTTGTCTTAGCTCTGGGACGCTACGCACGTTTAGTGTGAATCAGACTTTTATTATCTGGGAATCTCCCAACAGTTCCAGATAATAAAACCTTAGACTTTTCCTTAAAACGCCGCTTGAGGTCTGACTTAGCTTATGAAATATTTACGACGAAAACTAGATTCTTATTTTTTATTTTATTTATGAATTAGGCTCGCGCTTGACTACTATATCTCACCAGATGGTAAGCGATGATGTTGTCGACGGTGATGCACGCTTGCCTAGAAGTAACCTTTTCATACCCCTAGATTGTAGTGTAGGTATTTGGAAACACACCAGTCTGTACTTACCTACATTTTGTGTTATTACTTGTAAATGCCACAAAAGAACATCTTTTATCACATTTCTGCGACTTTAATGAATCACGATAACCTGTCTAACCGCTATGTAAAAAACATTAAAAACCACGCGGTTACACGGATCTTCAACGAGAATTATTTCAATATCTTTGTGTTTTACGATCAAAAACCGTTCACAACCAAAATGTAGTAAGCGCCGCTTTGAACGCGGTGCGCAATTTCGGAGCTGCTAACATGAGCCCGGATAGCTCAGTCGGTAGAGCATTGGACTTTTAATCCAAGGGTCCAGGGTTCAAGTCCCTGTTCGGGCGGCTAGCTTTTTGCATTATTTTTTTTTGTAAATTAATATTTCGTTTAGGTATAAAGATAATACAATACTAGCAAGCATTAAGTAATTACATAATTATTTTGAGTATTAACACAAAATAATTATGTAATTACTAATTTACATTGCTTTTAATATTAATTAGATATTAAGTTACAAAGAATGTTTGTCATACTGTTTTACTATAATAATAATATAATATGGCATTTAAATAACTGACTTTCACATTAATATTTATAAAAAGAATATATAAAAAATCACGATTATATTTTAATCGAAAAAAAAACTTGAGATTCTGTTTACTCCGTAAACGAAACAAGCATGAAAAGCAAATTTTGCTGCTATATACATAATATATATTTATTGTGAAATAAGATAAATAAATTTCGACGCTCCTTAACAAGCCCCTGTGGCCTAATGGATAAGGCATCGGCCTCCTAAGCCGGGGATTGTGGGTTCGAGTCCCACCAGGGGTACAAAATCCTTTTTGAATTTCGTTTCAATTTTATTTTACTCTTGTATTAACTCTCTACAACATTTAAGTAAACTTTTGCTTGATACATTTATTTTTCGAAGACTAACATTCTTATACCCGCCAGATGGCGCGTACGTGCTAAGATGTTGTTCGCTTACGTTCATACACAACACACCTAAATGCAGATGTGTGAAAATTCATGCCTTATTAAATTTTACGAGGTTCTCCTGTCCAGTGTGAGTTCAGAAAATGTTACTAGATACTTTTAAAGTACTTTTACACTCGTGTTCTACAAGCATTATAATATTGCTTTGCCGGTGGAACTTGCACTTTACATTTTAGTACAAAATCTATTGAGGAAGTGTGGGTTTGATGTCCAAGTAAATTGTTAGCATAATTTTAATAAAATGATTCACAGATTCCACGGCGGTTTACTACATTCAATCTACGCATAATAAGCTCTTTATTACGTCGTACAGTCGCAATAAAGAGCAATAGAAATTGTGAAATGCCTTCAATATTGAAATGTCGACCTACTTCGCGTGGCCACGGGGAGCCTGCGGGGCGCGGTCATGTCGCGGGCGGACGGGGCAGGAGGGGGGCCGTGAGGACGAGGGGGCGGGCCTCTGACTACGTCACTACAATTAATAATGGCTCGTCATAGTCCTCATCTATTTTATCGGTGAAAAAATAACTGTTTTCCATAAAAGTTATGGGAAATGCGCAAGCTATTATATTAATGTAGGTACCCACACTGACTACCTATCTATTAATTGCTGGGGGGGTTTAATTTGGTTTCATTATTATTTAACTAGCTGTTCCCCGCGGCTTCGCTCCCGTGGACCATCTCACAGGACCCGTTTTCGGGGATTAAGAAATAGCCTACGTCACTCAGGAATAATGTAGCTTTCTATTGGTAAAAGAATTTTTTAAATCGGTCCGGTAGTTTCGGAGCCTATTCGGTACAAACAAACAAACGAACAATCTTTCCTCTTTATATTGTTATTATAATTATAATATATAGTATAGATTAGAACTTACAAAACCAACATTACGAATGGATTTTGTTAGAAATTCTGTACTTGATATATATATATATCCCAAAATATTTACCAAACTTTTCCGGAAATTAGTCGAATTGAAGATTTTCGCCGCACACAAGGACCGACTAATAGACGATTGATTGTATTTACGTTTGTCAGAACTTCTAGGTACATAAGCAGCCGAGGGTCTATGGCAGTATGAGTTACGGAAATGTTATTGATGACATGCATTCGACCATTATTTCGTGACCATTTGCATGCTCATCATCTTGACATGAGCTTACAATAATGCTCCACTAGCAGAGTTACGATTATTTCATGCAAGTTGTTATGTATACGCTAGAGCTAGATAAACATATAAAATATAAAGTCACTTTTGACATTTTCTTTGTTTAACTAATCTATAGATAACCTACATTAAAGTACTTAGTTACCTACTAGTGTAGCGAGTGTGTTCACAGTTTTCCTTCAAGTAATCAAGTTTGCACCTAAAACCACAGAATAAATAATAGTACAATAAACTCGACTATTTCTTACCGAAACTCGTTTTGAAATGAATATCCTACCTAAAATTTAAAATGGAAAAGGAAGTAATTATAAGAAAAAAAATTACTTAATGTGAAAATGTTATTCGTCACCGGTCACCGACGTCGCCACGTCAATTATAAACAAGACGAATATTAAATTCCTCCACTTTATTCCACCACATTGTAGTGCATCTTCTGTTTGTTCCCAGTATGTATTACTTTCAGAATAAAACTCTAAACTTTAGAATTGTAAATATTACCGCGTTTAAACAATAAGTTATAGGTATGGATTTCATAAAATAATAATATAATTCGTAGTGTTGAGCTGAGTGCCGATGACAGCGCCCCATGCGGCGGCAGGCGAAATGCGCCTGTCACTTCCCTGTCAGCGACATTGCGAAAACAATACCGTTATTTCCATGTAATAACTCTATCGTTATCGGACGTCTAAAACATAACGACGTTTGTTTACGTTTCATTGTATCCATTGCATTAACTAACTCTAGTTGTGTTGGAGCAATTATTTTAGGTACGCTGCGGTGATCATGAAATCTATCTCTACTGAAGACATTTTTTATTTAATATGTTGTTTTTTTAGGCAATGATCAAAATTACTCTTAGGGAGTAAAAACAATTATAAAAAAAGAAAGGGAAGTCAAAATAGAAGATCTTGAAATAAAACATGACTATAATAAAGTACAGCTGCTACTAGCTTCATCGTTTGCTTGACAATTCAAAAGTACCTTTTGAAGGTTTCATTGAAATAATTTATTTTCATTTTGTACCTATTTTAGGGAGGGGATCATTTTCTAAGGACCAGTTTCTGAATTGAGACTCTATAGTAGTGTGGACAAACCCTTATCAAATCGTGGGTAATTCTCTTCACTCAGTTTATTTAGATACTGCCGTTGATACAAACGACACCCCAGATATTGCTTCAGCAAATAGATATCTGGAATTAGACAAGTTTCTTATAAAAATAAAGTCATACCCACGTCAGTGTCTGCAGGTGGAGGTGTTTTCTTATTATATCTCACGCTCACTCTATAAAAAAATACTTACCTACCATTACCTATTATTCGATTCCAGAAATACCTCATATGGCTAAATTGTATTTTTAGACAAATAATCCCGTGACGTGGGTCTGTGCTGACCCGCCGGCGCCGCACTCTCGTAAACCCACCGCGAGATGGCGCTGCTAGTTTTATTGCTTGTTTGCACAACAAGCTGTAATGGAGGACTACAATATTGACAGACCATTAATTCGACAGGAAATTGTGCTGAAGCCGCGGTCTGTGCAGGTGATTGTGAACTTTTCAAATTATCCGCGTGTTCCGCGGTTGTTTCCACTTCAAACAGCGAACGAGCAAGTCGAGCTTTTCACTCCAGGGATGGCAAGTTGAATAAACTCTGCAAGCTACAGCCTGGTGGGTAACGTTACAACGTGGTAGCGGCACGAACACGACATTTTTATATAAATGTCCCGCTATCGATTTTACTCGAATATGTCAGTCTACCTATACCTATTGAGGTACACAGATACAGTACTATTTACTCCTTCAGGTAGGTACATAGGCAAGGTTAGGTAAACATAACTATGCAAGTAAAATGTAAATCGATTACTTTCGCATGAAACGGTGTCTGGCTAGACACATTGTAAAACGTATGGGCATACGGCCAAAGTCTTGATCCAAATCGACCATATGGGAAATGCACAGCCAGCACAGTATCAGGTGAGCTCTTGAAACACAGTTGGCAACAGAGCCCAATGGAGCAAGGTAAGGATATAGATACATGCAAGTCAAACCAATCAAGGAACTTGTCTTGGAAGCGAAAACATTTCGTTTGATGACATTATCCATGTAGGAAGCAATTTAGATTAGGTAATGTCGTAGATTTTGATGACCCTAAAATGTTTACTGGACGGAAGATTGAACATACAGCTGGAGAATTTGAACTACGAGTATTTTCACAAATCAGAAGTGTTCGGACAGAAAAGGAATCGGAAACCTAAGGTTAAAAGCTTAATTGATTAAAACAACATTAGAAAGCACTAAATAAAACCAGTAGGTTTCCTATTAATATTATAAATTTGAGTATTGGTGTTTGTTTGTTGATCATAATTTTTAATGAAACTTGGTACACGGGTAGACCATTAGGACACCTACGTTCTTCGACCAATAGTGCATTATTGGTCGAAGCCTATGTTAGCTTTAAATGGTAATGTTGCCATGGAATAATTTCACGCGTTCGAAACCGCTGGCAAAAGTTAGAGCTACAAAAAGACATAAAAGGTACCTAACTTAATGACGTCTTAGTTAATTAATTGTTTTGCAGAATACCTAAGTATAAACCTAATTACCGAAGTAACGACGACAGACGACATAGACGTTACTGTGCCACACCTTGTTATAAGCCGACGCAGACGAAAACACAGTTGCCAATGCTACCAAGCTTGCAATGGATAACCTAGGTACTTACACTACTTAGCCTATATTCTTCTTATAAAAGACCATTACAGAATGTATATTCAACATGAGCTGTAAAATCTACTGTGAATAACATGTCTTGTCTTCGCACCCATGTCAAGTAGGTGGTGCCTACATTATATCAATAAGAAACGTCGTAATCTGAGTGATGTCAGGATGAAGTTAAGAGCTTTCGTTGTTTATCTGAAGCTCCAAATATCCGTCGTCGTCAGGCGTCAAAAGGACATATTCTTTTAATTAAGCCACGCGGAAAGCGTCGTAACTTTTACGAGGTCCGTGATTTAACTATTATTTGTCATCAATTTTATGTGGTCTTAAAGCAAATAGTACAGTCGGAACTGTTCGACATAAAATGGGACATTAAGGTCCCACCTTATTCTTTTTCTAATAACGTTATTGCTCGTAATTTGCACGCTTATTATGTTATTGAACCGTTTTTACTCACTTTGGGAAAACAACCATAAAATAATTATCTAAATGTGCCTTTGATCTTATGGGATTAGCTAGGTCCTAGAAGGCTCATATACTATAACTTCAGGGCGGCCAAAAAGTTTGGCGAGAACTATACCCATATATAGACATGAACTATCTATATTACTATCCTAACTAGACTAACTTATCTTCAATTTTATTTAAAAATAGCTCTTGTACGAAATAAATATATGTTCAGTTAAATGCAATGTACTCAAATAAGCTATAACTTTTTACCCGACTTCAAAAAGGGGTTATGTTTTTGACTTGTCGAGTTTAAGCAAATAGCATTTTATCGTCATCTAGCGTCGAGTAACGCAAACTGAACGACTAGTTGATTATTGGTTGTCTAACTAGTGTGAGATATAAATAACAGATGGCTCTCATCATTCTTGTTATTCTATCCGATACTAGATGGCGTTATTTCGTTCAATTGGTTTCTGGCGGCATTCATAGATGGCACTGATGTTTCGTTGTTGTAATTTTTTGGGTGAAAATTGTGCACGTTTACTGTTGTCTTTTTTATATATATTATATCAATTAATGTGTTTGTAAAGAAATTTAATTGCTATGTAATTGGTTGATTTTACGGGATACTGATTTGTCGTCTGAAAAGGCGAGCAAGTTACCGGCTTATATCAAGTATAACGTTTATCGGCTTATGGGACAGTTTAATTTTTCAGGGTTTTATTACATATAACATGTTCTTGTCAAGCAAGACTTGGTAAATTTACCAAAAAAAAATATTGTTACCTACTTTAGTAAGTAGACGAAGCAAGTACCTATGGGCAAACTGTGCGTGTGTTCTTCAATTTCGGCCGGCATAATTAGTGTCAGTCTGGCGAATAACATCTGCTCGTGTCACCTGAATTAATACTCTATGTAGTCTTGTGCACTTAATATTAGTTCACGTTATCATCTTTGACCTCACAAATCTAGATTATTAATTAGTACCTCGGTCAGTCTTACCTCCAAGTCAAGTTGGTGTACTTCCACTTCTCCCCCTGCACCGCAAACCGTTTCTTCCTCCGATGCTCGTCGTCACCAACTTCCCGGTCTGGTCTGCCGCATCGCTTCTGCGTCATCAGCATCGCTGTCGCTTTGTCGATCTTTCCCGTCACCGGTATACCGCCGAATTGCTGGAATTATGATTAAAGGTTAGAGGTAAAGCAGATTGCTAGGAGTTGCTAAGATTGTCTTAATGGTTTCGTCGGAGTAGAGATTGGGAATACTTAACACAATAAAGGGAAATTCAACAGCTACGTGAATCAATCAATTTGATGAATTACGTTTATTGTAAAAATGTATAGATTTTATATTTTTCTTGCCTGTACCTGGTCCCGTGACCGTGTTATAGGATGGTATAGGAAAGATGGATCATGAGCGTGCAGGCCTCCTCTCTGTGAGAGAGAATGGGTCGTACGTAATCCACCACGCGGCCCCCGTGCAGTTTGGTGGATGTCACGTCTTCGAATTTTTGGTTCTAAGACTTGCCGGTTTCTTCACGATGTTTTCCTTCACCGTTTTGAGAGTAGTGGTGATGAAATAATTGACACAAATAAAAGTGCCTGTCTGGGTTCGAACCCACGACCTACATCTTGTAAGTCGCGGCTTTTACCACTCGATCACAACTGCTCTCTAATAAAACCGATGATATAGGATATAGGAATCGTGCATTTATAGACAGAATTTTATCAGTGAAAATAATACTGATTTTGATCATTCTTCCTTTTATATTCAGTCTATTCTTCTCTGGAACGCGCTTGCTCTCGATATCTGGGCGGCCACCAGTCGGTATATGCATTCTAGCGGAAATTGTGGTTTTATTTATAGGGGTGGTAGCAGAGTCATCTCAATAACTTCTTTTTTCTGTTCACAGCTTAAATTTTGCGACCTTGGTTGGCCGATAGGGAATGCCTAAAGCTAATAAATCCGTCATTGTACCTTTGTACATAAGGTATAAATAGATAAATTAATAATAAAATCCTACTATAGTACCTAGTAAGTACTTCTACAGATTAGCTTTTACAAACATAGACACCAAATAAAATAAAAAATTTTATTGTAAAACTCGCACGGTTGGCGCAGTGGTTGAGCGATTGACTGCTGCGCTGCGTGTCGCGGGTTCGATTCCCGCACGGAAAAAATATTTGTATGACCTACAGATAGTTGTTCCGGCTCTGGGTGTGGTGTGTGTGAGTTTCTATGTTTGTAAACGCACCCACGATACAGGATAAATTCCTAGTGTGGGGCAACCATAATAAAAAAAAAACCGGCCAAATGCGAGTTGGACTCGCACACGAAGGGTTCCGTACCATTAACGCAAAAACGGCAAAAAGATCACGTTTGTTGTATGGGAGCCCCACTTAAATATTTATTTTATTCTGTTTTTAGTATTAGTTGTTATAGCGGCAACAGACATACATCATCTGTGAAAATTTCAACTGTCTAGATATCACGGTTCATAAGATAGAGCCTGGTGACAGACAGACAGATAGACAGACAGACCACGGAGTCTTAGTAATAGGGTCCCGGTTTTACCCTTTGGGTACGGAACCCTAAAAAATAACTATGATAAAGCCATTACCACCATTTAAACACTTATATCTACCTAAGTTATCCGATGATTGAAAAATTACATTTCATAGATTTTCATTTTCAATTATAGTAATAGATTATGTAGCTAGATTAGAAAATGTTCTTACTTGTAAGGTTCTGATGGCGATCCTGAAGTCGTCCTCATACTCTTGGTCATGGTGGCCTGCAATCTGGAGATTGCCCACCTCCGGCCTGCCCTTCTTCAGATATCCAAACGTCTCCAGGTAACTCCTCTGAAAGTAAATGATAGGAAAACATTAATATTGAAAGTGAATAAATATTTATTTATATAATAAATTTAGTGTTAAGATAGTTTAGAGAAAAAATTTACAGAAGGGTTGTTTTTAATTTATGTAAAAAGATATATCGCGTAGGGTTTCAAAAAAGATTGGTCAATATAAGAAGTGTATTTAAAAAAAATACTTTGTAAACATTACGTTCTGTTAACTCAAAAGGACTCAGCAGAGGTGTGGTAACATTGGGTCCTATGCTTTAAGGTATGGTGATACTCAATTTTCCATCATTTTGGTGTTTAGATAGCCTGTTTAGGATTATTTATACTCGTAATATGTAATGAAATACAATGCACCGAAATACAAAGCTTTAAAACACGAACATATAGAACTTGTTTTGTGGTAGCTTTGATTTATTTGTAACTATTTATAATCCATACTAATTGTTGTATAAACATCTGAAACTCAGGATCAGATGATGATCATAATGGGTTTAAACTTTTCTTTACGTTGGCGGATCAATAGGTACTACTTTATTTACGAAGAACGTAGGTCTGTATAATAAACAATTATTATTTAGTTTAATTAAATTGTAAGAGGTAAAACACAAACATGAATTATGAAACCATGGTGAAACCCATGACAAACGTATAAAATTAGGTACGTCCTAACATAAATCATACTATATTATTATTATTAATTTGGTTTTTAAACTTAAGTTTCTCAGGTAAGAACCTGGTGTTTTTATAAGATCTCACGGGTGTGAACCAAGGTGAAATCCTAATTTTCTATCTGAACTGGTAAATTATTTTGTACTGCACTCAAATCGTAATCTAAAACTAACTGTAAAAATTTTCTTACTATTCGGCAAGTGTTCAATATTGCAGCTTTTTGTAGTGTTAGGTATGTGTATTTTGATAGATTGAGAACATTAAAACTATTGTATATTTGTTTCGGAATATCACCTGTTGTTGATATTACTATTGGAACTATTGTAACTCTGTTCATTTTCCAAACTCTGGTAATTTCTTCTTGTAACTCTGTGTACTTCCTAATTTTTTCCGAGATAGTTTTTTGTATATTATTAGTGTTTGGGACGGCTATATCTATTATGTATGTGTGTTTGTTTTCTTTATCAACAAGTGTTATATCTGGTCTGTTGTTATAAATAGTGTGATCTGTAATTATTGTGCGGTCAAAATATATTTAGTATAATTGATTTTCTAAAACAGCTCTGGGTGAATATTTGTAATATGGTGTGTACGGATCCTGCATGATTTTAGTTTGATTTTTGTCACAGAGATAGATTATAGTCAGGAATAGCACATAGGATACTTTTTATCCCGGGAATATGTTCCCTCGGGATAATTTTCGACAATTACACGGGCGAACCGCTGGCAGAAGCTAGTATGTCATAATATTCACGTGAAACACACGAGACGACTAAACGGATTTACAGCGTACTTAGCGCATTAGGGATTCCTTTTACTTTCCGAATTGCGAAACCCCAAAGTACGGCTGATATTAAGCCTCCATTAGCGCCCCCTGCCGGACATACGGCCCTACACTTATCTCTTAAAGTTGTCCTACAAACTGGACATGTTGTTGTAATTATTTGTCGTAAGAATGCCTCACCCTTTTTCCCGTGGGTCGCGTAAAAGGTGAGTTAGGGATTATGAGAAGGGGATTTTGTAGCAGCGTCTTTCTGTTTGGACAAACACGTGGTAATACAGGGATATCATTTAGTCAACTATACTCTTCGACTATAAACAATCATCACACCGTTAGGAAAGTCCGAAGTAACATTTTAGCGAATGATTGATTCAGAATTGAACAGACAACACTCGATTCCTCAATCAATCTGGCAAGCGCGGTGAATATTTAAGTCAACAATCCTTCAGCAGGAAATAATGGCATTGTACCAACCACAGCTGTGCCGATTGTTGATGTAGTAATTATCGTAACAATTGCTGTAGTAAAAAAAATTAGAGCGAGTATTCAAAGTCGTTATGAATTAATGCAAATGAAACATAGCCGGGTTATTTCGGCAATTAGTGACGAGGTACTCAGCTATTATTACTTAGCAAACGGGCCCAGAATATAAAGTTTGTGATCTACATTTTTAAACACCCTCATTCATCCTAAACCAACGTTATTTTCTTCATCAAACATCCTGCTTTATTACTTTTAATTAAAACCACACTTGTGGCTTGACAATGCTGGTTAAACGAATCCCTTTGTATTTTTTCGGAGACTTCCCTTTTGAAAGTCTTTGTTTATTTTTTAGGGATACGAGGTTGATATTCAAAGTTGTCGTGTAGTGATACCGGTGGAGATAACGTCGCCTGTCAGTTCGTCTGCTACGCTCAATTATCTCTGAAATGACTGAAGCCGTTATCGTGAGGCTCGTTTATGCAGTGTTCATGTTCAGGTGTACTGGTCACGTCTGCTCTTTATTCTCGATAAAGATCTTTAGATTTTGTCGAAACATAGGGATAGCAAGATTTAGGTAAACAAACTTTCCCTTCCAAAGTTTCTGAATAGGAAGTTCCGAAAACTATCAAACAGATATTGTGCATAAGTAGCGGAATACCGTGGCTTTTTGTCCGCAGGCTGCGGTGAGCGCAAAGTTTGCTTTAGCCGAGGATGCCCCCGACTTTACGACTAACAATAAAGACTTTGTAAAGCAATCTGCCGTCTATTATTCACTCCCTTAACTTATCTAAGTTAGCTTCTAAACGCTTCTGTGGGGCTCTGTTTATATTTACATATACCTGTGTTTGAAAAGGACCTAAAGTAACTCGCTTTCAAGTTGAACAACTTTACTCAAATTAAAGCAATCATTCCTTTTATGTTCGGAGAAAGAATGGCGGTATTATCTACTGTGTCTACAGATTGTATCAAAGGAAAAGCGGTAGGAAGGTACCTATGTAGATATACAAATTTAAGTAAAGCATATATTTTTCAGAAATTTTGCGTGTAGGTCTGCCATCTCTTTATTTATGACAGATCTACTTTATTTCAATTCTTATTTTTTTCTCTATTCTAAGTAGGTATATTTATTCGCGCATAGTATTCCGTGATAATAGCTCAATATTTCTTAATTTCTATAGTGCAACACGACCACGTAAATCAGATGGACGGTGATAATTTAGCGCCGTTTCTGTGTCAGGTCAACAGGTACACGCTGACCCCTAGTTCCTTATGACGTAGGAATCGAGAGCCATAAGAAACCCATAAAACAATGCAAATATTTCCACAATTAGGTTAATATTGTTGCTATCCGGAACGATCGGCACTTAATAGATTGCCATTAATTTGAAAAAAAACCTTATATTTTTTTTAATAAGGAAAACTTTAATTTTTATTTTATCAGAATTACTTTTGCCCTTAGTTGTTATCGAGAATAACATCTACACAAATAAAAACATTTGTTTTCCTGTAGCGTATCGAGGTTATTGATTTCAACATTGTTTTTTAATTTAGGCCACAGTTGACGCGGGTCAACAGGAAAAAATCAAATTTTTTCAATAGGTATTTTTTTAATAATTAGTAGATATTACGCCCTTCACGTATGTATCGTTTTTTAAATTCAAACCATAGATATTCATTTGCTACGATAGGATTAAATACGATGGAGGAAATACATAATAAATAATAATAAATTATTTAATCTAAAAAATATTATAAAGGTTTTACATTGACAAGTTTTGTGGTTTAGTAACAGCTTTTTTATTGCATTTTCCAATGATGCTTCTTAGCATCAGCTGAGAGGATAATGTTAAGGTTAAAATCCATTCTAATATTTTAAATGCGAAAGTAAGTCTGCCTGTCTTTTGTTTTTCACGCATAAACCGCTGAACCGATTTGGATGAAATTTGGTATGGAGATAGTTTGAGACCCTGGAAAGGATATGGGATAGTTTTCTATCACGGAAATTATCCTTTAGGGGATGAACAGGTGGGTAGAAGTTTGTGTGGTCACAGATAATATAATGGTATGGTGGAATAACAATGTTTCAAGTAAGGCGATTGCTACTCATTGTACTAATGCTACGCAGTCGAAGTCGCGGGCAACAGCGAGTTAAAATTTATGGCAGATATAATGACAAAATATTCTTGGAAGCGTGCGCCTAACCTTTGGTGCGACCTGCGAAGGATTTTTTGCAGCACCTAACCTGAGCATTCCATTATTATGTTATTTCCTCGGTCAAAATTATAAGGAATTAATTTTAATGAAGCAATTAGACATGACTGCTCGATTTTTTCGAGGTAAAATGATGCCCGCACCTTATTGGGTAAAAATAAATCTGTAAAAAAAATAGTTTTGTACATCGAAAATATTTCCATAAAGAATTGCCAGGGTGTTAAAGGATCTGGGCACGCCACAATTGCGGCGATAAGGCCCCTCTTTGAGGAGTGGCTTAAGAGGCGCCACGGCTTCCTCACCTTCCGCCTGACGCAGGTCTTCACCGGACACGGCTGTTTCGGGAGGTTCCTGTTCAGGATTAGGCCGGTGGAAACGCCCGGGTGTCACCATTGTGTGGATCGCCCGGAGGACACGGTGGAGCATACGGTGGAGATCTGCCCCGCTTGGGCTGGGCACCGCCGTGTCCTCGTGAAGGCGATTGGCGGTGGCAACCTCTCGTGTCCGGTCCTGGTTCAGGCCATGTTGCGGAGCGAGAGGGTATGGTAAGCTGTCTCCTCCTTCTGCGAAGAAGTAATGCTCGCGAAGGAGGAGGCGGAACGGGTGAGGAAGACGCAACGGCGTCTCCGTTGCGTCCCTCACGCCCCTAGCCACCGCAGGAGATGCCCTGGGCGTCGGGAGTCGCAAGCCGATTCCTGGCCACCGTAGGCGCGGGCTTGCGGACGGCGAGTAATGGGTAGCTCGCCGATAAGGACCAGGCCCGAGTCGACGGCGCGTCTTGTTCCACGCGCGCCTCAAAGAGATGTCAACAGAACTGACTGGGTCCGCGAAGGCCGATGCCTGTCTGGGTCGCGCACGGGTGGGTTTTAGTCAGTACAAGTCTGACACGTCCTCCCGCCTCACCCAGAGCGGGTGAAGTCATTGGATGATTTCCCACTCAAAAATAAATAAAAAAGGGTGTTACAGGATAACCAATAGAACTCATTTCCAGCATTTATGGAACGTTATGATTCAGTATTCAGTAGGTAGGTAGGTAAGTGGGGTAGGGTAGGCAGTTGAGGGGAGCGCAGCCGCAGGCACAGCTAGGTATTAATAAATTTTGCCTGGAAATGCCCATAATATCTACATTAATACATTGACGTGCAACTAATAATATTATAACGTCAATTTTATAATCACATTAACTTTTGGTTCTATGTACATTTTAAATACGTAAATGATTGAATCACATAAAAGTATTTATTACCTAATGCAAATACAATTGTGGTACATTTAATTAGTACCTAACAAACATGAAAACATAATAATTACCTACTTAATTACTATATTGCATGTTGTACGTAGGTACATGGGTACAATCTGTCATCAAGGTACCCCCAAATAGGGGTCGAAGATTCCTAATGTAGGACACGGTAGGTAAGTTAAGTACCCTGAATCACTAAGTGCGTCGCGTGACGCCGCCTATTTTGTCCCCTAATTAATTAACAAATCTCTGCCATCAACCTGTGCCAGTTCCTTCAGTGTTGCGGAAACAAGTCAAAAATCTTTATCTAGGTCGATTAGAATAATGTATGTCGTTATGTTGGGCCGTCTTTTGATCTACGTTGTTGTTATCTTAATAAAGCTGGGATTTTGCTTTCAAAATCTACAATTGGTGCTTTTTGATCATAGCTTTGGTAAATTAGGGTCGTCCCTACTAAGATTTGTTTTTTTTTAAAACGTTGGCCCACCCGAGGAATTTATTCCTGTATCGTACCCACGATTACGCTTATGATTATGCGTTTACAAACATATAAACTCACATACACAACACCCAGAGCCGGAACAACTATCTGTAGGTCATACAAATATTTGTCCCTGCGGGAATCTAACCCGTGACACGCAGCGCAGCAGTTAATCGGTCCACCACTGCGCCAACCGTGCGCCCTATGATATGTATGGACATACAAAATAAAAATATCATAATCCACCACGCATGAACAATTTTCATTATAAAATTACCACCCATACGTTGATGGCGCGTTCATGTCGCCACCGCAAAATATGAGCTTCATTAAAATATAAATTCGAACTTCATCAATATCCATTAAATTATACGGGGATAATTACCATAGTGATTACCATGCGGCCGTCATCGCGCGCCATAGACAACGGGCGCAGTGCCATAGTGGTCCGGCCATAGATTATAGAATGCATCGTGTGTGGTTGTCATCGGGAGCTAATCAACCGCGGTGCGAGGGTGACTGCCTCAGCGGGGCTTGGCCTCGGCGCACGTTGCACCCCATTGATTGACACCCGCTGTCACTCCGGTCCCCCACAGCCACACGATATGATTATAAATTACTCACACCACTACCGTTTCGTAGTTTAGTTTTAATTTATGCGGAGTCTGTCTGCTCGTAAATTAAAGTTTCGTGGATAAAAATTGAATCGAAAGTGCGAAAATGCCGTTAAAGTCTTAAAAGTTTATGCAGGGAACGGAATATTCTTGACAATAGAGTACTAGTTTTATTACATTACCTCACACGGTGCAGAACGCACTGAGGTGCGACAGTATAAATATTCATAGCGTGGATTGTAATTTACGCCGTGCGTAGGAATTTGTGCAGAGATGAATGAATGCAAATGTACACACATTCTTGAATGAACCGTTCAACTAGACTTCGTACACTTGGTTCACGTTTATCGTTGAACATCTGCTCCTTAGATAATAATGATAACTATTTGTCGCAGGCGTGGGAGTCTTCATGTGTTATTTTAGTTAAAAGCGCTTCTTAGTTCCAACAATAGAGCGATGCACGCGTCTTTATAGAGCGCTATACATTAGTAAACATGCATGTTGTAATAAACTAGATATGTTTACTAACTAATGGGGGTTTTCACCTTTTGCGCTACATCGTAAAGAAGATATCGTTGGGAACCTGGGCAATGTTGCTTGTATCAAGAGAGCTATGATGGAGGAGCCTACTGCATATTTTAGTACACTTTTGAAACATATACTTGGTAACAGCATCAACAGTTGTAAACGACCCTTTGTGCCTATTGGCCTTATTTGTTCTGTCTCCTGCTTGATATGGAGTGAAGTGAAAATTTATATTTTTTCCTACTCCTCCGTTATTCTTTTCTGATTAAATTCGTTGCGGGATCCATGACAGTTAAATTCATTCTCCGGGACTTCGTCGAGCTTCATTGCCTCGGCGCTTTTCTGGTGGTCGCCACTGTTGATTCTGGCTTTCAGGAGTTGCAGTAGTTTGGGAATAGTGCGGTGGGATTGGCCCAAAAAAAAAACAACATACAGTATGATCTATTATAACTGTTAATGGTACTAGTGACAACGAAGCATTTATTCTTTGGCTAGGTTAAAAAGCTCCTGGCAACACACTTTCCCTCACAAACGATACATTTTCACCGAAATGCTTAATGTACAGATAATATTGCATTATTAACTGCCGAATTAAATAAGTTGCTTATTTTGTTGGCATCGGTGCTCGTTTCCTGCGAACGTAAAACACGACGTTCCCAGAAGGGAGTGCGGAGTAAAATTAAACTGTATTTTATTGCAGCCTGCCCTCCGGGGAAATGTTTGTGCATTATGGACTGCTAATAATAGCTGCGACGATATTAACTCGCGTTTGATTTTCAACACCATGTTTTATAGGAGACAGAGTAAAAAGACTGCACAATAAAATTATGTTGGATTCTAAATATCTATCAACCAAGACCAGATGACTTATACTTCATAAAAGATAGCTTGATCTCTGCGACATAATGTGTCAAACTGACGTATACATTATTGTTACGTTATTGTTAGTTAGCCAGTCAAGCGCTATTGACAGCTGTCGCAGAGATCAAGCTATATTTTATGAAGTATAGATACTTCGGACCCTAGGCAATTATCCAATTTGAGTACATACTTGTTATATTCGACCTACTCGGTGTACAATAAAGTATATATAAAAAAAAAATACTCAATCAGTTTTCTTTTTTCAAAATAGGTATTTTTATTTGCCCTAATAAAGTTGAATGTAAGTCCAACGTCGAGTATATTTTGAAAACCAGTGACCAGTTTGTTCGTCATTTCATGTATGTAGAGTACAGTGAAGTGCACAAATTAACGACAGGCGTGAAATCCGTAAACTGTTTGCTCTCGATGCAAAAGCAGCCTGCGGGTGTACTTTACAAACATATGCGGGTCGAAATGAAAAGCTCTTCAATTTTAAATCGATTTAAAACAATAAAATGTTTGAAGTGCATCGAAAGACTGTGGTCATTCTTAAGTAATTATTTATCTGAATGTGATGATTTGTAATTTAATGGCTCTTGATTTAGAGACGCGACGAATGGACGGATGTAATAATGCGTACATTGAATGCATCGCATCACATATAACCCGTCGCTGTTCGTATTCATTGGCGTCACATAATGTGCAGGTTTCATGACGTGGCACGGGGTAACTCGAATCAAAACACTAATTCGAGTTTAGGGGACAATGGGGGATGCATTTGAAATTCAAATAGCGTCAGTGACACACGAAATTGAGTGGAATTATGTGTGAAACAATGGTGGTTTATTCTTTAATGTTTGTTCCGGCTTTTGTACGTAGGTAAGTGCATTAAATCCATTCATATATTTAAGACATTTTCCTGTTGTCGTTACGACCGAATATGTTAGGGTTTGATGACGCGTGGCGGTATGTTTGAAAACTATATTATTATGATTAATATTTCTATACGTTGGTGCACTTATTTCGTGAACTGTATTTTCCTGTTAACCTTATAAAGGCAGATAATGTTGGTAATTATGACGTGATTACTAAATATGATTATGTATGTAGGTTTAGTTTTATTAGGTCATTTATGAAATCACTTGGAATTCCCATAAATTCGAAATTATGTATAATTTACGACGGGTTTCATGTCATTTGATTGAAGATGTCAACGACTTCGTATAATTCACAAAGATCGTGTTTGCTTCCGTTCGTAAAAAAAACAAAACAGGTGTTTAGGCCATTGACATGACATGGCCAGTCAGTCACTTCACAGTCGTCCTTTTAAAGTTCAACTTTATTAATATTCGCAAAACAATGAATACGTGACGTTTACAGTACGTCACGGTTAACTGTTTAACTTTTATTGTTGATAAATAATTCAATAAACTTTGCGGTATTACTGTCTCTTGAAGAAGGTACGACAGACGGTTTATGGCGGTCATATCGAGTTAGTTTTACGACTGTTTTACTATTACCTGCTCATTATATTGTGTGGTTACCTTTGTGGGCTAGTGGAAACTTTGAGCTGTCACAATTTGAAAATAGAAGACAGCGTGACGTGTTTGATAATGTCGCTACATTCACAAAAAAGAACTTATAATTCCCTTGTCGATGGTATATTTATGAAATTTTGAGATTCTATTTTCAGAAATAGACAATGTTTATCAACAAAATGTATTTTATGATACAGAAATATCGTAGGTAGATAATAGGAGGTCTATTCTCGTTCCCGGCAACTTGCAGGTGATGGGATATTCTGGTGTCCGTAGGCGATGTTAACAATCTGTAATTGCGTGGTTCCGCACTATCATTGTAATCTTTAAATTGCTATTCTTGGTACATACATAGATAGTTGCAAGTATGGAGCATTGAATGCAGCCTAGATTACGCGATAAATTGTTTACAATATTTAATTTTATAAGAATAGGAAACTATATAGAAATAGATATAAATACTGTTTTATTAGGTAGGTAGGTAGTATTTTGTTACATCTTATTTATTGTAATTTAATATCTGTTAAAGGTAAATAGTAGGTATGTTTTATATTACTTTGTATTATTGTTATTTGCATTGGTGAAGAGGAGGCCGTCCTCCGTAGGCGTTAACATTAATATCATACTTGGAATATACAAGGTAAAATAATGTAGACTTAAAGCAAACAACTGCGAACAATAATATTGCAACTATATTCAATCTCTAGAGGTAAAATAATATTTATATTATCCAGAGTTTTTAAACTTTTTCATTCAACAAAAATAAGCCAGTTAGTTCTGGTAGAGAGATTCAAGAAAAAATATAATATTTTCCAATTTTCTCTTGACCTCTATACATTATTGAATATAAAGGGTGCTCCTCCTGGAGTCTAGACGAGCCACACAAACTTTTAGAGCTGAGCTTTTATAAATAACTTAGATATCACTTTTTGATTCAGTCCTGTGGTGGGATTTAGAAAATTCAGATTTTCAAACCAACCGAAAACTATTGATCCAGATAAAAAATGTAGCATACTGTAGCTTTATGGGTGTGTGTGGTACTGCAGGTTGCATATTTAATGATACTTTTTTGGGCACGACTTATACACGAATGTTAAGGGTACACTAGTCGAAAAATCTTCCATACATACATACATTAATACATACAAACAAACATACATACAAACGTAGTCTGGCTTTTACTACACTGTTTGACGATGTACGTTCAAAATAAAAAATTATATCAATTTGTCTCATCATTATCTAGCCCTGTATGGAAGCAAAAAAGTAAAAAAAAAATTACTTGAAAGTTATGAGCTTCGAAAGTTCCATATTTTAACACTCATTTTAACGCATCTTTGGGCGCAAATAAGTACCATAAGAATAAGGAAAATTAAAAAACGGCCTCCATACAGGAATAGATTAGTAGTTCAACAATGCAAATAATTTTATTTTGAACATTGAGTCGTTTTTAGGGTTCCGTACCCAAAGGGTAAAAACGGGACCCTATTACTAAGACTTCGCGATCCGTCTGTCTGTCTGTCTGTCTGTCTGTCTGTCTGTCTGTCTGTCTGTCTGTCCGTCTGTCTCCAGGCTGTATCTCATGAACCGTGATAGTTAGACAGTTGAAATTTTCACAGATGATGTATTTCTGTTGCCGCTATAACAACAAATACTAAAAACAGTATAAAGTAAATATTAAAGGGGGGCTCCCATACAACAAACGTGATATTTTTGCCGTTTTTTGCTCGATATTAATAACGGCAACAGGTAGACGCTTGAAATATTCACAGAATGTTCAGTTGTATATTTACTTCAAAAAATAATAATTAATAAATTAAAATAAAATAAATTAAGGGGGGCTCCCATACAACAAACGTGATTTTTATGCAGTGTTTTGCGATAATGGCACGGAACCCTTCGAGTGCGAGTCCGACTCGCACTTGGCCGGTTTTTTCATGATATCCAGACTCCCAAAGGTCTGTTTATAAAATTTCGCGCGCTCGTTTTCGTTCTAAATCATCATCCATTTCGCTAAAAATTTGCAAAAGTGTGTATTCGTACGCGTACTAGCTTCTTACTGCCCATAACAGCATCTATCTGTTCCGCACGTGTTGTCGGTTGATATTGCACGCATTTTAACCCCGCGCACAAAATAGTTCGTGCCGTCGACTAGTGTACCCTTAAGTAAAACTACGCTAGTATTATATTGTCTGTGGTAAATTTATTTTTAATTTTGTACTTTTTGACTGACTGACAATGAACTTTTGTTGGCACATAAACCGGATCAATGTCATACCGTTTAAAGATACTTTACCACAATTCCAACTAAAAAGCTTTGCAAAATACCGCTTTAATTGGGTTGTTGAATTTAAAAAAAAATACGATTTTTAAAATTTATTTTGAAACTTTACATATCATAAATTATATTGTCGTTGCAAAAATCTCTTAAATATTTTTTTTCAATTTATTATAAGCAATTGAAAATCGATAAAATTTTAAAAAGAACCACCTGTCTACGAACGGGCCATGATTGGTCGCCATGTTGGTGACGTCATAACGTTCAAGGAATTTCACCATAGTACAGTGTCAAGTAAATTGACTAAAAATATCCGAAAATTAGTGCAAAAATATTATTTATAACAGCAAATTTTATTTAGACATGTGTGATAAAGGATTCATAAAGGCAAATTTCGAAAAGATATCCATCTGATGGACGATTTGGAAAAATTGAGCATAAGTAAAGTCGTAATGAATATTACGTGATAGTGGACCGCGACCGGTGTTTGTCATTGTTGTTTATTGTACACATTACATTTAGAAACATAATTGTCATAATGTAATTGTTGTTACATATGGGTAGGTGATATTCGTGTAAAATAAAAAGCTAACAAACACGATTGGCGCGCAACTTCGACTTTAGATATCAAAAAACTTCATAGGTACCACTAAATATTATACAACCCGAAATCTGTGGAGCCTTTATTTTTATTTATTTTTTGCATAACATCCTTAAAATTTTCGGTATTTTTAATTATTTGCATATCCCTTTATAATATTAAACACAAATATCTATATAATATAATTACAAACACTAAAAAACTTTGTAGAACATAACGTGAAAATATTAATTCGGTACATTTTCAAATATCTCTTAAATGCGTCGACCGATTTTCACAATTCAAACAGAAATATTAGTTTTACGCCTATATCCGTCATTTAAAATTAAAATAATGAATATATCTCCATAAACAAAAAATCATGTTTTCAAGTTACGTAATTATACAAAAATGTCAACTTTGCTCGAAAGTTCCCTTAAAAATTTACTTTTCTCAATCTTTAATGATCAAATTAAGAAATTAATCAGAATCTAATACTAAATTAGAACAAGATAACAACATAATTAATATATTCTAATTGGAATCTAGTTAGACATAGAACATTTCTCAAAACTTTAGTACAGTTTGCTAGGTTGGGTATTGCGCGAATCACATGATAATGGGGAGTTATTTGTAATATTCGTACATAATGATGCGAAGCAAGCACGATAACTTTTAAGGTTCGATATTTATGATCAATGTATTCGATATTCATCAATATATTGACGATAATAACAAGATGGAATTGGTTATAAGTCAAAACACTGTATAAGCTATGTGCCACAATGAGTAGGAATGAACGTTGTGACGTCACACGGGCTCGGCTTTGTTCGGAAAACTGTCGGGGTGTTTTCGGTACTGGATTCAAAAAAATATTTTCGTTTGGATTTTACTATGTAATTACAATGAAAAAAAAAAAACTAAAAATAGTTTTGTATGAAAACTTATATATGATCTTTCCATTTATATCAAAAAAAAAGTTGGTTCAACAAACCAATTGTACCATTAAGAGAGCTACCATGACTTTTTAAATGAAATATGATGTTTTCTTTTGATTTTCCGGTATGTTGAGTCTCGGCAAATTTCTGGAATATGTTTCGAGATTCCTTTGTTCACACCTGATCTTTGGCTGCTAGCCAGTTTTTTAGTGCTAGAGGGCTGTCTTTCAAAAGGTCTTCATTATAATAAGGTAACAGAATTACTGCGCTTCGTGCAAGTTTTCATTAAAATATGAATCTGTAGATACTTGCACCGGAACTATATTTAACAGATTTTTAAGAAATATAGAGGCTAGTTCAGTTTAGCTGAATAATCTAGATACGACTGAAATGCTTAAGGTGTGGAAGTTAGAGGGGTAATAAGATTGTAGAAGTATTTTTTTAGAACTAAAGCTGCGAAGCTATTTTTTCATACCCAATACCTAGTGTCGTTGAAATAATAATATATGATTTTCTAAGTTCGATATCTGTAGGTAGCCTATAATTTGCAAAAAGGATGAGCATGAGAAAGCATGATGCGCGTGGTAAAGTACCAATAATGACAATTCGCGAGGACGAGGGTCGCAATTGGAATCAGATTACAATCGCGTTTCCATCGAACTGTGAGTGACAGGCATTCTCAAGTAACCTGACGCGCTCTGCTGAGAATTAACCTTATTCAGTTACATCGGTTCCTAACTACTTTTTACCCGACTGCCGAAGGAGGGTAATGTGTTTATCAGTCTATGTATGTATGTATGTATGTATGTATGTATGTATGTATGTATGTATGTATGTATGTATGTATGTATGTATGTATGTTTGTTCCTATGTGGCGTTCCAGAGACCAAACGCGTTGACCGATTTTGATGATTCATACGTCAATCGATTCGTCTTAACCTTGCGAGTGTCATAGGCTACATTAAAATTGGAAAATAGAAAAATGGCGGCTTTTGGGCGCCATATTGTGGGGGGCCAATTTTATTTTTTCTTCCAAACCCATCGTGTGGGATATCAAAATAAAGGGTTTCAAGAGGTGATTGCAAAAATATATAACACTTATATATTTAAATGTACCTAATTCGAAAAAAAAGATTAACTAAAAAGTTATAAATAAAAAAGTTAATTAAAAAAATCAAAATACCCGACTGCTTAAAAAGCGAACTAAAAAGACGTAAACAAGAAGAAAATCATGCTGTGCAGTCGGAGGATACATCTGGTTTTGGTCAGCCAGCTCGCGAATATGTATCCTCCGACTGCACAGCATGATTTTCTTCTTGTTTACGTCTTTTTAGTTCGCTTTTTAAGCAGTCGGGTATTTTGATTTTTTTAATTAACTTTTTTTTACAGTTCATAAAAATGATACTTTTATCGATAAAATCATTTTGCCAATGAAAACTAAACATTTCGTATACTTTTCAATTTCGTTAAAAAATAAACATAAACAATGCATACGTGACACTAATCTAATAAAACTTAGAAAACTGTGAGAGTGACCTTAATTATTTTCAGTATTATTAATAAACACATGCTGAATACTGATTTCGAAATCCAAATAAAATATTAGATTATTCTTTCTATTTTACATTTGATTTTATTCAAGACGTGTCTATTTTTTTAAATATGAAGATGAAAGGAATATTTCTCGTTTTAAATGTAATTCGACAGATTTACCGATGCATTTTTAATTTAGCTAGGTAATTACAAAATCTGTCGTAAGACATCAAGACACTTGAATGAAAGCAATTCGCAAATGGCGAGCTATCGTAAGTAAACTTTCTAGAAAGGCTTCATACAGTAATTCAGTTAAATCGCCACAACTAAAGCTAACTGGCATCGTTACTTGTCTTCCTCTTGTCAAAACTTTCTGCTCAAGCTCTGCCAACTGCCCAACTTTTGTACTTGAATAAATTGATCCAACTAATCCATGTTTCTTCAACATTTACCTACAGATTGATTAAGCTATTTTATGTCAAAGTGCGTATGAAAAGGAGAGATGAAAGGAACTGATTGGGCATCAAAAAATTCGTCCACATCACTGTCAATGAAAAATATGCACAGAAAGCTGGTAGCATTGCCACGTTGAATGGCAATGCTGATTCTTTAGTAGAAGGCCATGTTGAATAAATTGATCAAACTAATCTATGTTTCATCAACATTTACCTACAGTTTGATAAAACTATTTTATGTAAAAGTGCGTATAATAAAAAGGAGAGAAGGAAGGTCCTAATTGGGCATCAAAAAATTCGTTCACATCACTGTCAATGAGAAAAATGCCCAGAAAGCTGGTAGCATTGCCACGTTGAATGGCAATGCCGATTCTTTGGTCGAAGGCCAGCCCTCGAGTATGATAAATTAAACTCCATATTCCTTGATAAATGAGACAAAGAATAAAGTAAGTATAATCAAAATGCAATTTCTAATTAACAAAGTCCATGACATTTTATAGGTTCATTTAGTGCGTGAAGTCGTAAATGGGGGCGACATGCGACACAGCGACAGTACAATGTTTAATGCACTCGTGAGTGTTCGTGAGACGTCGGCGATACGCCGTTTGAATAAACCCGTTGAGCCGCGATGCTCTTGCGCATGCCATTTGTTAGGTGCGTGAGAACAACCAGAAATGGCGTGGCGTTTACTTGGAGTGCTGAAGTGATGCTATCGTGAGCCATTAGTCACAAGTAGGTAAGGCACCGTAAAGGAAACTGACCTCTGACGTAAACGTGAATACTGACCCATCTGGTTTGAATGTCGCAGTTTTGGGTTAAGCTCTTAACTTTTTAATATTTTCAAGTGAAATCTCATCATAGCAAAACAACCGGCCAAGTGCGAGTCGGACTCGCGCACGAAGGGTTCCGTACCATTATCGCAGAAAACGGCATCCCGCTTTTACCCTTTGGGTACGGAACCCTAAAAACGAATGATTATCTTAGCAATATAGACTTCACAAATATCTTTTGTTTTTACTTCATTAAATCCAAGACTTTAAAAACACGCATCAAACTCAAAATCACAATACATGTTTGCGAATGTGTATATTATCCAAACATTCGCACGAGAGCTTTTCAAGTGCGGTGTGTACCAAGATTAGTTATGTAAATGTGGTTTGTTTTGTAAACAGAGAGGTTGAAAGTTTCTCAGTAATACCAAGGTGAAATCCTTGGGTAAGCTGCGGGCGGCCAAATAGCCCACGGCTGAACTCCAGCAAGTTTCAGTTATTGCCACAAAGTAAATACTAATATCGGGTGGCCGCGCTATAAACTTGCGATATTGCCCAACATTATATTGACACTTTTTAGGGTTCCGTACCCAAAGAGTATAAACGGGACCCTATTATTAAAACTCCGCGGTCCGTCTGTCTGTCTGTCATCAGGCTGTATATCATGAACCGTGATAGGTAGACAGTTGATATTTTTACAGATGATGTATTTCTGTTGCCACTATAACAAAAAATCCTAAAAACAATAAAATAAATGTTTAAGTGGGGCTCCCAAACAACAAACGTAATTATTTTGCCGTTTTTTGCGAAAATAGCACGGAACCCTTCGTGCGCGAGTCCGACTCGCACTTGGCTGGTTTTTTACTGGTTTTACGAGTTCCTGAAGAAACGTTGCAAGTTTTACTACAACACTTACGTTACATTTGTGAAATTGATATAATGTTATCTCCGTGAACGTGCCGGTGAATATGTACTTGTTTATAGGCATGGGAGACCATAAAAAAACGTTATTATATGGCATCATTAATCAAGCCCTATATGGTAGGGTGGAATCCAACATTACCAGCCAATGTAATCTTTATTTCAATGGGGTAAAGTGCAGTGTGGCTTCAATAATATCTATAAATTTCTCCAACACTTTAGTAAATACAGCATAACGAAATACATTTCAAATAATCCCTCCTTTTTTGGTAGTCTATTATATTCCAAAAATATACTTAAATGTATTTTTGAAACGGCTGGCCTAATTGAATTGAAGAAAACATACGCACAACTCGCCTTCCTACACAAATATATTTTTACACTTCTTTAGCTGATAAATCATTATACTGAATAAGCAATATACGATAATATCCTCATACTTGTTATGATTAAACCTGGTACTAACAACAAGTAACGCGGTGATTCAACGACAGCTGCATATAATGCAAGCTCGCTTTTACTCTTATGGTAACTTACCGGACGACTTGCACAAAGAGTTTATTAAAACCTCATTAGCTCATGTCTATGTCTGGCCGGTAATAAATATTTAACCATTATTTACGATTTATAAAATTGAGCTCGAAATTGCTTTGTACAAAATTAACACAAGTACAGTTTAGAATGAAATTGATTTCGAGAATTAAGCATGACGAAAGTTACGTACCTAACAGTCCGATGTGCAAATGTAAGCTAAATTTAAACTAATGAATACTAAAACAGAAGTTACATGAGCCCTCGCGAAGTAGCCTTCCATGTAAGTGAGTGCTAAAATATATAACAGAATATGGCCAAACTTAAGGGCCTCTTAATTAACATTAATTTTGAAATAAGCTTAAAGCTGCAAAAGTTCGCAAACGGCTTTGTTGATGTTACAACGAACTTTGGTTTTAAAACGAAATGTCAACGAATTTGCGTACAAACTTGGAATGGAAAGCTGTTCAAGTTATGCGAAATAAGTCGTACCTTCCTTGAGCTCTTTAGTTAGATTCATTATTTTTGAAGTTTATGACCTAATTGAGTAAAAAATCTAAGATGCCAAGTGATAGGGAAAACATACTAAATTTAATTCCACACACAAGATATTTCAACAAGCGATCAATCCACTCAATTCTTCACGTGTAAAGGATAAACACGCAAGCGAAGTGATACTTAAAGCTAGTTAAGAGATGCCTTACAAAGTCTAATACCATTTTAAAAGACACTTGATAGAAACACAAAAGTAGCGAAGAAAGACATGTAAACAAACACTTCTATAGATCTATGGATGCCTTATTAGGGCAGTGGAATTTTTCCTAGTGTAGGAGAGTGGAGAGTGTAACCAGTCACGCGGTACGACAAGATTGGAAGTCGAACACGTCACACTGCTGCACCGGTGGTACATTTTATCGGGCGAACCCAAATAGGGTGCCGTAGCCGCGGGAACCAAACGCGACTGGTAGGGCTGACAGATCGAATGGAGATGGTAAAGAAATAAGCTGCGATTCTTTAGCTTGAGAGAGCATTATGTGCCAGAGGAAATATAATCAAGTCTTTGGGAGTTGCTGCTTAGAGGCTTCACCAAATAAAGCTTTTAAAACTATTTGTTTTAGAGAAAATAAAAGCCATTAAAATCTTTGTTTTATTTGCAAGTTGGCTTCTAATTAACTGCAACCATAACCCTTTGTTGAACGAAAGGGTAAGGACTCCCCAACGATTTTTCTCAGTACTAATTATTAAAAAGGAATTTGTCATAATCTTTCATGGAGTCATACCCTTTGCCCTGCCGAATTCACTTACAAAATTAGGCTGCAGAACTTTTACGGCTTCTCACCGACGGCGTAACAAAAATACGTAAATTTGTAAAATATTATCCGTGTCAGTCAACCCTAAAGCCTACTACGTTTAAGTGCATGCTTTACTTCACGTAGACAATTACACACGATATGCACGCTTCTAATAGCAACGATAAAGTGCATCGTAAACCCTTAGTTACCGAAATATTTTTATTTTACTCAGAAACTAACAAAAACATTAGGGAGGCGCATCGGAACGTAAAAAACGATAGTTATTAGCGTCACTCGTCAGGAGATGTCGTTAAAACTTAAAATGTTAGTCAGTTTGTGAACTATTTACGATAGCTTAATTTTGTGTAAGTTTACGTTCAGTATGGCATATATCTTTGTTATTATAACGGCATTCTTGGCAGCTTATATTGTGTCTATTTAATGATCGCACGTCGCGTCAGTCATTGAACTAAAGTCTGGAGCCGCTGTGCAGACCGCATACGCTTCTCTCGTTACACTGAGAGCAATAAGCGTGAATGAATCATCCGGAATCAAAACAAACCATACACTACACCAGTACAGCTTCCTTAAAACATTTTTTTACGGTTTTCTGAAGTCTACGTACGCTACGTACCATATCTCCTAAATTTATGCGTCATAAAGATAGTTGCCAAACTTTATTCCATTGTTCGTTTGAGCAATTCACAGAAATACGTTTTTGAAACAGGTATTTTAAAGAAAATTATAGCGAAAGATAGCTAAGTTTTTCATCTGTTGGAAACTTTTGTTTTTATTTTTTCTTAAATGTATTTTTTGCTCTGCACCATTTGGGACTACATTTACTATCCCGCAAGAGACTTGCTGCAAAATTGAGATAGTAATTTGGAGACTGAATGACTTTTCAAAACCGACACTGCAGACAGCATGGTTTATAGCTACCATATTTCACATAATTCTCGTGATATAACGTTTCCCACATCATTCAGTGTCCCCAGAGCACCAGAGCATAATCACGACAATCTCGCATCCAGCCGAGATCAAAAGTCCGCCAATAACGAATTAGGTCGTCGTCTTGTTACACTCGATCTTATTATACAAACTTTTGAGTCAATGACCGTTTGCAAATTCGTGTATCATATGGCGCGAGGTCGGCAAACTGAAATGGCAATAGCAAGGTCGTTGCGAAACGACGACCACCTCCGAACGGTGAGATATTAGTTGACGGGTTTGCTAAGTTTACACCATCGCACAGGTGTTCAACGTGCTTACAATGTTCTGTAGTTTGCTGTTGCCCTGTTGCAGCAATACAAATGCCAAGCATGATGTACTGCATTTTATAGTAAGTGCAGAATGATTGCTCGGCTATTGAATTTGCAATTTTCGTTTCGCAATTAGGGCTGGTCAGGCAAGTTTTTTGCTCGAAGTTGTTTACTTTTTGCCTGACCGTTTTTAGCGCGTTAGCGGTGCTGTGGGTTCAGAGAAAGGTTATTAGGTAGCTTTTGTTTGTTTTCTAAAATACTGTATTTATGGGCAAAGTATTGTGTTGGCATGTTTGCTTTTAGCCAGTCATTTATGTTTTAGCATTTGTGTAAATAAGCTTGTAAATTACTAACATATTCTTTTACAAATTGGACTACTTTAGTAATGGATGCGGTACGAAAATACAGTGACGAATTTCGAACTTCAGTCGTGTTTAGTCACTTCTTCATCGATTCGCATGAGTGTAGTGTGTAAATAAAGAGAGTCAATTTGCCTGGAACTAATATTACCGGTCGGCGACGAGGGGTTACTCCCGGACGATCAGACAATATTAACGGGTGCACTTAAAACAGGCAGCTCAGCTTATTATGTCGTAACAACATAACCATTTTTTTTTGGAACTTGAACATGAGCATAAAAATAACGTTTAAGTCCCATGTAATAGTGGGCGAACCTATTGCCGTCAACCGGGCACTAATTTAAAACCAAATTTCTCAAAACTTTTAAATGATCTGTTCAAATAATCTTTACAATGAGAATTAAGGATTCGGATAACATGAAACTCAAAATGCCAATGCATTCCACCATCTTCCTGGACAAATCTTTTACTGTCCAGGCCGCTCGTCTATGGAATGCATTGCCTGTGACAATAAAACGCGCGCAATCACTACCGATCTTTAAAAGACTGGTAAAGGATCACTACCTGTCACTGTGATCTGTATTGTTTTCTCACTGTCATCTTGTTGGAGCTGTATTGTTTTCTTGCCTGTATATTTATATGTATGTATGTATTTATGTATCTATTTTGGTATTTTATATTTTGTGATTTCTATGTTTGTAACTTATTATTTAATTTTAAAATTGCACCAAGTGCAACCCCATGTCGTGTCCAGGCTATCTCTCTCCATTCTGGGTTGCCTGGTAGAGATCGCTGAACGCGATAAGGCCGCCTGTTGTATGTTTGTTATTACTTTAAGGTTTCCGTATGTAATCTTTTTATCTTGGTACAATAAAGTATATATAAATAAATAAATAAATTAAGAACCCAATGATCCATAATTTTGTGCTTAGGTTAGTTGATTAAACAAGAACATACAATTTTTATGATCAATTCAAGAAAATTTAACTTTTACACACAATTCAATAACAAATCGATGCATATCCCGCCATCTAATGTTATTTATTTGAACCAAATTTTCTTTCTTACCCCGTGATATAGTCGTGAAAAGCAAAGACAAAAAATGCTTTCTCACGCTAAGTAAACTCCCCGTCAACTTAAACGTTCGATTACCAGAAGAGATTGTCATCAATAAAGGGCTCCCAACTATCCAAGTCAAGACAGACGTCCGCAAACTTGGCAAACTGCAGTTTAGTCTTAACTATTAATTGTCCAGTGGACTTTGTCACGGTATTGTGGCAAATTGAAGTGGTCCTTGGACATATTAACGTCCCTTGGTTGGCAATGAGCGTGATTAATTATATCGCGCGATACACACAGACGGCCACCCAATTCGGGTAAACGTAGTTCAGTGACTTGATGTGGAAACCTATCGAGCAATGGCCACCGTGCATTGAATGCATATTTGACATTTCGTACAGTCATCGCTGCACTGACACGAATTAGGTAACGTTTGGCGTGAATGAAACAAATGCAACACCTTTGTATACAAAGAAGGTGAGTTGGACATTGGTGTTTAGGATTACGTAGATGACGCAAACCCTTTGAACTTAATGGCTTTTACGAGATTCCTTGTATGTACATTTTTCTTTCAGAAATTATGTACTTTTTACTTATAGATACTCTTAATTCGGAAATGGATACCTACCATAATAACAAACGCGTAGTAAAGTAATCCCAATGTCTGTTAAATAAGGCCACAGATAATATAATACTAGCTTAAAAGGCCCAATTAACAAAGGTGACATTTGACAATCTGACCATTTGACATTTAAATGTTGCAATCATTTCACTTTTTAGCCCTGATAATGACACTGGTTGCCACTTTACTCGTTCAATTCGATATTTAAAATGATTGACTGGGACTCGTGACTTCACTAAGCTCATTGGCGTGTGCCGCATCAATTTCGATAATTGTCCATGATCAGCTTATGATCGTACTGACCGTAAAGTTCTTGTAACAAATTAAATAAATTATTGTTGATATGTTTTTATAGTTGGTATAATTATTATAGTCGTTTAATAGCTGTGTTTTATTGATGTCGCTATAGTAATCAACAATGTTACTAGGGTCTGCTAGTTGTTACCTTTTCTTGTGGTATTTTATAAAGTTTTTCTTCAATTTTAATTAGGTTCTATATTTTAAAGGACATCGATATATTTAGGGTTCCGTACCCAAAGGGTAAAAACGGGACCCTATTACTAAGACTCTGCGGTCCGTCTGTCTGTCTGTCTGTCCGTCTGTCACCAGGCTGTATCTCATGAACCGTGATAGCTAGGCAGTTGAAATTTTCACAGATAATGTACTTCTGTTGCCGCTATAACAACAAATACTAAAAACAGAATAAAATAAATATTTAAGTGGGGCTCACATACAAAAAACGTGATTTTTTTGCCGATTTTTGCGACAATGGTACGGAACCCTTCGTGCGCGAGTCCGACTCGCACTTGACCGGTTTTTTTATTTAGGATATTAAAATGACGTTCATACTGTAATGGATTGCATTCCGTGAGTGTGTTATGTACGGAATAACTCTGAGACGCCTATAACTCCAACTTAACTAATGCACCTTCAGCAACCTCAGTTGACAGCTAGTGCCAAACTACGGCAATACATATTACTTCCATGCCAAACTTTTAAGAGTCACGTCCATGTCATGTCGACGCAAAAAGTGTCAAGATTGTATATTTAATGTATATGTTATGCTACCTACAACGAGATGTTTCACGACTCTATTCGTGTTCAAAACTGCTTTCTTTTGTTTATCTCGCTTTTTATATCCCCCCGGGAAATTTGGAAAATCCCATCTCCATGGTTGCGAGCGATAAAAGATACCGACTTGTTCATATTATAAGTTTTCATAATGTTTACATAAATATTTCCAATTTTTCTGTTTTTATTCTACCGGGGGGTTAAATAAATAAAAAAAGCCCTACAGTAAACTGGCTTAAGATTGAAATTTCATTCCCGGAAAAGCGTTAATCGCAGCTTTGTAATGATCTTTTTTCGGGATAAAAAGATAAGGCTTCTAACTTGATAAGTCCCAGTAAATTATGGCATTTACACAGGAGGAAAGCCTATAATAAATCAGTATAAGAGTACACCAGCAACAGGCACTTGACCCACTCCTTTAAGAAACGTCTGTAACGACGCGATATCTTATAATTAACTACCCGTGTAAACGCCGATCAAGCCATTACACCACATTATCACAGCAGTTAAGCCATTCAAATATAGCATTTATTACGTATCACATAAGTTTGAAAGAGATAGCAAACAGTAATCACATAAGTATTCACATGTGGTTTAGATTTGATATGCTGGACGCCCGCCGACAGTGTTGTCAAAACTGTTGGCCGGCCCACACACGTTGAACAGTGAAATAACATATTACAATAATTTATTCACTATTTACACTATATTAACTAACATTTAAACAGAAATATAAAAGATAATATTTTAATATTTAAGGCACTTTACCTCAAGGAAATCTCGTGGAAAGCATGGAAGAAAAACTTTAAAAGCAGGTAATTTTCATGTAACTCTCTAAAGGCTATGCTTCCGATACCGCTGTGACTTTATCTATACCAACATACTTAAGTACATAAGTATGGTGGTATCGCATGGTATCTAAGTAGAAAGGCAGTTTGTCGCCAGTTCCTATCGGGCGACATTATGATAAGAGGCGAAGGGAATGCGCTGCGTGGAATGAGAACACATTGGATACAAATGTTAGTATTGGAAATACCGATGGCTTCAATTTTAGTAGAGATGTCCATAATTTCCTGGTATCAAAAGGTAAAGAAAGTTCACAGTCACCCAAAGGGCACTGGAGAGGACCATGCTCGGAGTGTCCTTGCGTGATTGAATGAAGAAATGTAGAGATCCGCAAGAGAACCAGGCTTACCGACATAGCTTGAAGAATTGCCAAACTTAAGTGGTAGTGGGCAGGGCATATTGCTCCCAGAACGGATGGCCGATGGGGCAGAAAAAATCTGGAGTGGCGACCGCGAACCGAAAAACGTTGGCCTCCCACCAGGTGGACCGATGACCTGGTGAAAGTTGAGGGAATACGCTGGATACGGGACGCACGGGACCGGTCAATGTGGTGACGCTTCGGGGAGGCCTATGTCCAGCAGTGGATGTCTTTCGGCTGATATGATGATGATGATGAATTTACGGTAAGGTACCTTCCACATGGTGGTAACCATGGTGGTACCAGTCCTCTTACGGTACCCACTACTTGATAGAGAGTATCTCGACCTTTTCTTTGTTAATACTGGTGAGTATGAACATACTGTATAAAAGATATACGCAGATAGACAATCAAAGTCAATGTCATCGACTTCGCATCGTGTTGCGTGTAGTTCATTCTCACTATTATAAGTTCGGAAAACTTTTTCCAAGTATCAAAGTTAATCATTTATGACTTTATTTAGTGTTTTACATACGAAAGCTACGTGTGAGAAATTCATAAATCTTGTATATTGCGATGTTATCATGTAAAAACCTAATAAACTTGTATTTTGTACTTTTGATCTTGTATTAAAAATAATTTAATAACTTTTCGCTCGTACCTATAGCATATTATAATAAAAATAGGTACAACACAATATTAATATCTATTAGGTACTAAGAAAGAAAATTCCAGACGTCTAGAATTATTTACGCGCAACTTTACGATAAGTCTACGTTTTATGAATGTTAATATTTTTTATAAAACATTAACTTTTACAACGTTATTGCGTACAGGTTGTAGTATCTAATCTAAATGTGACATTTTACAATTTACATGGCAGTCACGTCACATCACTAATTTATTGCATCGTACTTGCTGAGATAAACATCGGGTGGTAGTGCGGTGCAAGCTATCGATGTTATTGTTATCGATGCGATAGGGTTGAGTTTCCCGTGAGCGTGCGTCGTCGCGGCGCTAACGAGGTCGCATGATTCACTATCGTCGTCATCCCGGCGCCTTGCGACTTCGCTATCCCACATCTTCCCAACAATCCCGAACCCGACTACCCCAGGGAACCGAGTAATCTATTTTCATTCGTTTGATGTGAAAAGCTGTGTCCGTCAGCCTAGAAAATTATATGTTACACAGTCTTTTATCTTCATGTTATGTATCTAAAAGGCAATATGGCACAGTAGCGGTGGAATTGCTGTTTACATTTTCGGAAATATGGTTGAGGTGAAAGTCATAGTTGACATCAAAATTTTATTGTAGTACTGACAACGAAGCTTATCCAATGAAATTGAAGAAGACAAAACTCGTGGAAAATAAATTAGAAAAGTGGATAAGTAGTAAGAAAAATCCAATGTCTACACGTGGAACGTATTTTCCTAGTAGACATAAAGTTAAGATCAGCAGGCAAATTCCGTAAGTGAATTCGGCAAGGCAAGGGCAAAGAGCAAACAACCGACAATCACGAACAATCGACTAATCACGTGCAAGAAGAAATACGCGATGCGGATTACCGTCTATGTAATTGGTCGATTGTATATACTCTTTGCCCTTTGCCTTGCCGAATTTACTAAGGGGGGCGGGACAAAGAGAAAAGACGTAAGACGAGGACGCGTACAGAAAAAAAACTGCGTCTCGTCCGCGCCCTGTCTTTTCTGTTTATTTTGTGTCGCGACGCTTCTAAACATTTTGAATGAAAACTTATAAAAGGGGCGCCGCGTCTGAGACGCTTACTCGTCTTACTTCTTTTCTGTTTGTCCCGCCCCTTACGCAATAAGGCTGCAGCTTACTCAAAAGTTGCCTAATCCTTTAATTAGGATTACGCTTCATTTACATTAATTTAATTATAACGTAGCTTAAGTTTAATCGTAATCATAATCCTGCTAATCTTGTTTCTGTCATCATCCAAATATAATCATCAAAATAAACTATCAAAATTAAATTGAACCGTCGAATATCAACCTTATCTGTGGCGCCGTTACCGCCATAACGGTGAAAAGAGCTTAGGTAACAATGTTATAACTTAGCACTTATTATGTGATACAATAGGGTGACAGAATCTTCTCGCAAATAAGACTTAATTAATTTATTCACTGTAAAGTTACGTAGCGTGTTGATGAATTAATTATGCAGATTTTAACGAAAGCCGAACAAAAGCGGCGCCATGGTTTATATCTGCAGTCGCGTTGTGTGGATAACGCCTTAATCTTTAGTTATGTCATGTTACGCAAACTCTACTAATTAATATTATTAATTTTTATTAGACTTTGCGCTAAGCATTAAAGCCCTTTCCAAATTTTAATTCGTGATCTTAATCTTGGAGAGTAAGAGCTTTTAAACTAAAACACTTTGTGAAGACTGGTCAATATTTCATTCTTGAAATAAGTTGAAGTGTCAAATATTTTGATAAACTTAATGATGACATTTATGGTGATCAACCTAATGATGACATTTATGATGATCAACCTAATGATGGCAAAACCTGTCGAGATTTCTTCAAAGGACTCAAATAATTATTGAAAGAAGCCTGGAGTGGAGCTTTAGATTTTGACATGGATAATTAAATTTAATATATTGTTATTATATTAGTACTTTTTTAACAATTTTGGGACCCTTGGGTCCCGGTCCTTTGAAAGGCGTGCGAGGAGCCGAAGCCAGCTCGCAGATGCCTTGTTAGGCATGTATCAGGCATTGTGACACCTTTAATACTAATAATAATTATTAATAATACTTATTATTATTTTACTGTGTGCAATTTTGTTGCTAGGTTATTTTAGTATTATGTTATCTTGTGTGTTTCTGACTTGATGCAAAGATGTTATCTTCATCAGCCTATTTAATGTTCCCACTGCTGGGAAACAGGCCTCCTCTCTGCGAGAGGGAATGCGCCGTAATCCACCACGCGGGCCCAATGTGGGTTGGTGGATGTCACATGTATTCGGAAAGATGTTATAATTGGTGAAAATAAATAAATAAATATTTCACCCAAGTGCGGCTTTGTAATTTATTTTCAATCAAGGAAAAGTGACCTTGTCCTTGATTGAAAGACGAAGAAGACCTTGTAACAATTTATTAAGTTACTAGCTGACCCGGCAAACTTTGTTTTGCCATAAAAACACCAAACATTCAGATGAATTAGGGTAGATACCCTACCTACCCTACCTACCTTACCAACCCTATCCTACCTACCCTTCCCTACCTACCCTTTCCTACCTACCCTATCCTACTTACCCTACCCTAGGTAAGGTACCCTTATTTTTCCTAATTTTTTTTCATAAGAACCTTCGTCTGACAATAACAAACACAACAAAAAAAGAATAAGCGAAATCGGTCTAGCCGTCCAGGCATGATACCGTGACCAAGGCAAATAGGGACTCATTTTTATATATATAGATTATTTTATAAGGTTATTTAGGTATACCAAGCCTATTTAATTTTGATAAAAGCATGAGCTTCTTTTAAGTACTCATACATTTGTTATATTCCATTATTACTTACAAATAAACCTCGCATCACATATACTTTTTACGATATTAAAAAGATGAAATCATTTCAAACGCGTTTTTATATGACATGAAAATATAATAAATATAATTCAACGTTATATGTAATTTTAGTGATAAAGGTTTAATGCTTGTAATAAAAGATGAGTACGTACCTAAGTATAAGAACATATAATATTTAGTTTATAAGAATGTACTAAATAGTAACTGAACATCATAATAAAATGTTAAAAATTCCAGATACATTTTTATTTCATGCTACATAATTTTTAACCCCCGACGGAAAAAGAGGGGTGTTATAAGTTTGACGTCTTATCTGTGTGTCTGTCTGTGACATCATAGCGCCTAAACGGTTGAACCGATTTTGATTAAGTTTTTTGTTTGAAAGGTGACTTTGTCAAGAGTGTTCTTAGCGATGTTTGACTAAAATCGGTTTAGCCGTTCAAAAGTTATTCGCATTTTACTCTTTGAATCTGGATTTTTTCGCAAGATATCGTGTCATTATAACGTGTTTCGATAGATTGTCGATTGAAGCGTGTCTGCTACTAGGTTTATTATATGTAGTTTAAAAAGCATGAAATTAAAATTAATATCGGGGGTTTATTAAATTTGTAATTTTATCTTGTTCTAATAGTAGACACGCTTCGATCGTCAGTTTATTGAACACGTAATTATGACATGATATCTTTTTAAAACGCCCCGATTCAAACAGTAAGAATCCCATAACTTTAAAACGGCTGCACTGATTTTCATCAAGCTAAGAACACTCTCGATAAAGTCACCTTTCAAACAAAAACAAACGAAATCAAAATCGGTTCATCTTTTTAGGAGCTATGATGCCACATACAGATATTTATAACACCCTTCTTTTTAGTTTTTCCGTCGAGGGTCAAAAATCAGAAAGGAAAAGTAACAGGGGTGAACCGGTGAGTAAATACGTTTTCGTTTATTTCAAATGTAGATATATATTTTTTCCAGTGCGTGTACCTATTTGGTGCGTGACTTGTTAGATTAGGTTTTTCCTTCTGATATAAAAACAAAATACCCAATATATTCCTTCCCTTTTCGTTTATTATCGGTAGTTTAATTAATAATTTCGTTAATTAAAACATAAAATATAAAAAATAACGAAATAAATTATCCTGAATTCCTGATAAGGCACTATATATGAAGTAGGCGGGAAAACTTAATTTAGTTTTTCTAATTATTATTTGACATGATAAATCCACTCCGTATAAAGCGCCCTATTCACAAAACATATGAGCCAGAACGTCCTTTTCTCGAAATGACCCAATAGCAAAAGGACCAACAGGAAGAATGGGAATGGATAAACAAAAGAATGGGAATGGTACAGCCATACCACACAAATATGAGATTTTTATAGGAATAATTTTAACAACATTTTCTTGAGACTAGAGAAATCAATAACGCGTTGTTTTTTTTTGCGTTCAATGCGAATGTGTATCATTTCCAGTTTAAATGCAGACATTCTTGTGGATTTTCTTCGCCCTGGAGCGAGTGGAGGGGGTCATTTGAGAATAGGACGATCTGCTTATAGGACGTTTTGCGAATAGGACTTTTTGATACGGAGTTGATAGATCATAGTTAGGTATAACTAGCTGTTGCCCGCGAATTCGTCCGCGTCAAACTCGTAAAAAATATTTTTTTATTTTCCTGCCGGAACTATTTTCTCGTGATCAAACGTAGCCTATGTTACTCGTTATTACATCAGCTATCCCGAAAGTCCCGTCAAAATCGTCGTCGTCATCATCGTCCAGCCGTTTCGGAGATTACCCGGAACAAACAGACAGACAGACGGACAAAAATCTTAAAAATTGCTTATTTGTTGTTAGTACCGTATATACTTTCACGTGCATTCAATAAAACGTTGTTATTTTGATATTACATACAGACACTTCAATTTTATTTAATTGTATAGATGAATAGATTGAAAATTAAACTTTTATTACTTTTTCTCTCCATCTTAATTAATTATTTTAACATAACATTCGCTTTTGTGGTGACCATTTTGAATATTTTTCCTCAAATGCGCAAATTTCTTGGAACATCGTGCTGCTCTCGACGTCAGGATTACTTCATAATTTAAAATACCGACAATATTGCAAGGGCTTTGAATTGAATTCACGAGTATTATGTTATGATTCAGATTCGTCAAAGATTAAAGTTCATAAATACTACGACGGAAGTTATATTTATAGATACTTACATAATACAATGCTTAGTCAATTTTCTTGAAAAAAATGCACATGCAGCTAAATCCTGAAGACAGATTTAATTATAAACGGTGAAGGAAAACATCGTGAGGAAACCGGCATGTCCTAGAACCATAATTTCGAAGACATGTGACATCCACCAACCCGCACTGGGCTCGCGTGGTGGATTACGGCCTATTCCCTCTCACAGAGAGGAGGCCTGTGTCCCAGCAGTGGGAACATTAATAGGTTGATGATGTGATGTGGTTAGCTGATACTCATATGATAAGCGGCGGGGGTAAGCTAATACACTAGCTTACCCCCGCCGCTTCGCTCCCGTCAACTGGCTATCTATCTACCCTGCCTACCCTACCTAACCTACACACAAACAAAATCTTCCTTATAATATTAGTATAGATGTTGTTAAAACTCCTTCGCAAATGAACAAATTTGATTACCATAAAAAAAGGTTATAGTGAGTCAATCTTAAAAGATAGACATATGGTGTCGCGGATGTTTTTTAGAATACTGAATACAGATTTCTTGTTAGCGAATACTCATATGATTCCATTTAAGGTATTGTATGGACAGTACAGTAGCATATATTTACACTTTACCTATGTGCTGTGGTCTTCATAGTTCTTGAAAATTTGCACATGCAGCAAACCGCTGAAGACTTGTTTCATTATAAAAGTATGGTTAGGTAATAGGTACCTACCCTTATGATCCCATTTTAGGTAATGTGTAAATAGTACCATATAGCATATAAGTAGGTACCTAAATTGGCTTTACAACATAGGATATTAGTCACAAAATCGATCATGAATGACAAAAGTGTCTGACGTCCTTTTGACGTTTGCTTCTCATATATGTGTCTATTATGTAATGAAGTATTGTATCGATATCAAGCCCCATTTATTATTCTCGACATATCGCATAGAGATGAGTCACGAAGGTATCGATACTTTCGAATCGTGAAAATCGGTGATTACATAAAATATACGTAGTTTACAATGTGGTGCAAGTTTACAACAAAAAAAAATATCTGTCATACTCATAACCAGCAGATCTGTCACTAAAACCGCGGCAAACGGTCACTTTAAAATTATTTACTGTGCCCATAACTCTTTTGGTAAATTTTTATGTTGTCATTGTTGCATTGCTGTGGTTTTGAATGCAAATTAAATTACGAAAATATTATGCGACGTATTTTGTTTACTGTCAGGTTCATAAAGACGAAGAGTGTGACTTGTATTGGTGAATGTTTTAATGTACCTACCGAAGATAAGTGATTAGTAAAATGAATATTTTTTTTTTTGAGCCTCTGATATTATTAAGGTATTTAATATGACAGGTGTCAGTTGTGCAATGCCGTTTGAATGAGGGCTATCGCGTTCGAATTTGCCGCTAGTGTCGCTGGTGGAGAGTGGAGATGGAGTGAGGTCTACAAAATGTCAAATGTCATTGGTTTTTGGCTTTTAGCGCGAGTTTATTTACTATTTTTTTAACGTTGTTATTTTTATCCAAATTTGGTAATATAAGATAGGTACGGCTTTTACCAACCACTACTTTAATAGTATGAAGTTTCGGAAAATGTTATCCCACTATTTTCGATAAAAAGTGGCCGTGCAAAACTACGGCATACCTACTGTGTTATATCTTCTAATCGCACTTTTACTGCATAAGAAACGATTTTATTCAGACTTTGCTTCCGTGTTCTTAATAATTTAAGGACCTTACCTACTCGCTAGTGGCGTCAACTGGTGGGCACAAAAACGGTAGCTCTTATTATTTAGGCAGCTGACATTATGTTAGAACTTCAAGTAAGACAAGCAATAAGAACAGTAAGTAAAGTATCATCTAAAAAGACACGATGACACGTAACTATGACAGTTCCCAGTAAGATTACGTTACACTTGATACGCAGTTAGTTAGAACAATGAGGCTTAATTAAAAGCTTTCATGCCAAATGATCCTTATTCCGAAACTGTCAAGATCAGGGGGATAAGTTACTTGATTTGTCTCATGTCACAGGCGACAGCTGCCTCTACAATGTAAGTGATATTCAAATCCAGGACTCATGCAAATGAAGCTGTCACGTCCTTCTGCGAAGCAGTAATGCTCGCTAAGGAGGAGGCGGAACACGTGAGGAAAATACAACGGAGACGCCTTCACGCCCCAAGCCACCGCAGAAGACGCCCTGGGCGTCGGGAGTCGCAAGCCGATTCCCGGCCACCGTAGGCGCGGGCTTGCGGACGGCGAGTAATGGGTAGCTCGCCGTCCGATAAGGACCAGGCCCGAGTCGACGGCGCGTAGTGTTCCATGCGCGCCTCAAAGAGATGTCAGCAAAACTGAAGGGGTCCGCTAGGGCCGATGCCTGTCTGGGTCGCGGATAAATTTGAAAAAGAGTTACCGCGGCACTGGCTCAAGCAACTGAAGGAACACGGGTGGGTTTTAGTCAGTAAAAGTCTGACAGTACGGTAGTACTCATGCAAATACATGGTAGGTGCATTATTACCTATAGGTACCAATTACCTGACCGCAAATCCTTGCAGTATGAGAGGAAAAGATTTTTCCCCGTAATCTAAACTTATTCCAGTTAAATGTTATTATAATTAAGGTCCAGTGCACAATGGCCGTCCGCCGGCCACGTCACTGTACCAACGTAACGTCTGGCGCACATCCTCCACTAAGCACAATTAATCACCGCTGACCCATCCAATCAGGATAATAAATACCTTATTTCAATGATACTATGGCCCAGTATCCTGTGATTGATTCAGGCCTAACAGTAAACACATTATGTCGCTGATGTACAGACGGCAGGCGCCAGCCAATGAAGCTGTCTTAGAAAAGGACATGATTATAAAAACAAAGATCTTAATCACAGAACTTAATCATGCAAATTTTGTGCAAGAAGTGTTCTGACGGCGAAAATAATAATTATATTATTTATGTAAAGTTATTGAATTTAGAACTTACTCAACATGTAAGTTCTAAATTCAAAAACTTTAGAATCAAATTTATATTTCAGTGTTGAAGCAAATTGATTAATTATAACTACAAAAGTTAAAAGTTTGTTAAACGAATGTGTTGACTGTGGTTATGTTTAACAGGTAAATAATTACATTTATTCCAATACATCACATGCCTACTTTATTGGAAACTTATCTTAATTAATTAATTGACTAAATTTGACATTGTTATAATTTTATTTGATTTATTCGATTTTGCATAAAGCATTAACCTACCATGTAGCTGCGTTTTACTGTTCATTAAAAGATTCTGACTGTACGTCAATGGTCTTTAATTAAAAGAAGCATAAAGTGCATTGAAGCCTCGCTAAAACTTACAAATGCGCACTTTAAAATACGTCGTGGAAAATGATGCGGACTGTCAAAAGTTATGAGTAACATTCACTCACAAAGGATTTATTTCGATGATTCCAGGAACACATGTCTAGGAGAGAACAATAACTTTTGTCTATATACAGAACGTTTATGGCATTCAAACGCGCGAATTCATTGTTATTTCTACGGGCAATTGTTTCCGATAGTACGTATATACACTGAAGGCTCGATTCTCGAGATACTTCGGCAGTATCTGCTTGTCTCAAGTACGTTCCGAGCGTGAACTTAAAGATAGAAACTAAACTACCCAAAATCATGATGAACTCCGGAACAGATAACCCGTAGACTCCGTAGAGCCACCGAGGTCCCATAAACTTTACAACGGACGTAAAGGAGACATTGATATATCGCAAGATTATCACGAAGTAGATCCTTTTACGAACTTTTTCACCGAAAAACGTTGATATTTTTGTAAATAAAAACGTTCTAGTTTATTGTCTTTTATCTATTGTTGTGGTTGGCAGTTTGAATTTAGAGAATGTAGTGTTTCAGATTGTATCTGACTCTTTCCTCGATCAACATTAAGACTAATTAAGAACTGTGTCACAATGATTCATGTTCCATCTGCTATGGACCTATGTTAAACGGAGACTAATAAGTTGAATTGCAATGCCTATGAGTAAGCCCATTTAAATGAGGCAGATGAATGAGACGCACAGAAAGCTCAGAACCCGAATGAGAGTGCTACCCCTGTGTAATCTGGCTATATAAATCCTGCCATAAAGTATAACGACATTTCAATACCTTTTAAAGTTATGTGCCTACGAGATAGGGCTGGCTGGCAACTGATATGTCGAATATATTTTTTAAAAGAATCTTTACATTCTTTTCTTTTGAATTTGAATATAGGTAAGATATTTGTATATATCTTATAATTTTTTTCTTCTTAAATATAGAACCTATTCCATTTTTAAATGGTACTTTTCCAAGCACCTCTCTTTCATTGGTTTTTAATTCAAATGCTAGCTACATTTTGGAGTGCTAAAACATGCAGTGAACTGTATAATAGGATGCCGTGTCAAACAGTCCATTGTCGTGTTTAAAGCCAGCCCTGAACTTAACATTGAAGAGCCCGCGAACGTGCGTTACACAAAGCAGTTAAAACTGAAATGCATTGATTGACGGATTCATGGCGACTATAAAAAGTTCTTTCAACCTTCAAAAAAATACTCCACGGATGTATTTTGACGCACACTGCACAGCGTTTTGTCAATAATATTGTTATTAATGTTACCATTGACTTTCTCAGTGACCTCTCAATTTGGAGTGTGATATATTTGCTATTCTGCCAGTTGCGACGATATGAGTGAAACAAAAGAATCGATTAAACTGTATACATCGATATACGAGATGCTGGTGTATTGAGGGGCGGCCGTCACCTGTCTAGCATGTAAATGTTAAGTGAACCAGATAAATTAATGTGTCTGACCCGAACCACCCGAGCCTCGAGCCCCTCTTCAAAGTAAAAGGAAAAAATAACGGGTATTTTGTTACTATTTTTTACTATCTGTTACTGCTGAAGGTTATTTCACTCGAGCACATTTTCTCATTAGCTCTCTAGACAGTCTGCAATAATAATTTGCAAGTAAATAGTTTTTTCTCGTTTTTAATCAAAACGTGAGAAAGATGTTATGAAAAAGTCGTGGCTTTAAAAAATCTTGCAAGCCTTTTTAATGGTTTATGTTTTCAATTTGACATGATAAATCTAACCTCACTTTTAATTAGCCTTTCTGCGGTTAAAGCTTTGTTATTTTATTCCTGTACATTTGTTTTATCAGGCAGTCGGACATGTATGTACACAAGAATATCCTTGAACTATTTATCGGTCAGTAGTTTGATTATGAGAATACAAATGAGCAACCTTTTATCCTCAATACAATAAATATAATAAAGCCATCGTATTTTGATAAGTTGATTCATTAATAATTCCGTCCAATTTAGTTAATGAACAAAGTACTAGATAGACTTATTAGTCTCTGTGGACTTTCCAGCATGGCTGCTAAGTGCATCGGTCTCTCGTTTTAATGTTAAAAGAATATGATAGCGTTTTTATGGGTGATCGTTTTGTTACCATCGTCGAAACTTAATGTTTATTGTTCTGTCATGCTATCGCCCCCTTGTGGAACTTAAAATGTACCACACTGACTATAATACCGACCAAAAGTAAAACAACTTTAGTTAATAGAACAATGCACTAACTCAAATTAATATAGACCTTATACATAGTTCAATGTTCAAATTCTAATTGTTTTAGTGGAAGGCATAAAATAAATGGATTTATGTTCAAATAATAGCTGTAGAGTGGTCGTAGGCTCGCAGCCAGTATTTAATTTAATCAAATATTCACCCCTATAATATTCAACGCGGTACTATGTCAGTATAATAACTAGGTTGGAATATTTATTTACATTATACAGGACATTATAATTACATAAATGTGATGTTTATTTATTTATCACTTGGGTTATGATGCAAATTAACATAATCGTCTCTAATAACGGCTTTTAACCCTACAGTCTGTCCATTCAATATAATAATGGCTTGTAAGGTCATTGCTACTACAACAATTCTGGGTCACCGTCACTCCAACTTATGCTTTAATATCTGGGCCATAAAGTGTAGAACATGTGTTTGGTTTATGTTTCCGTGGCAAGTTCAGAAAAGCTCCTCAATGGATGTGATAGGATACATCCTGCGGTTTCAATTACATTGAAAGTGCAATTTATAGTTTATTGATACGAATGCGGCTGCACAGACATTTAGATAAACAAGCTCAATGGGCGTAGCGTAAATAAGCCGCAATTTGCGTGTACAGTAAAGAAAATAATGTAATTTATAGTTCATAACAAAGCCTACAATTATAAGCTCCAGGGAATGACAACGTAGTTAAAATAACAAATATTATATTCAAAAATATTGCTTGACTCAAACAGTAACTTCTAAGTTCCAGTTCAAGAATTCAAACAATGCCCATTTAAAGCAGCAAACCCATTATCGGTGCAACCAAAATTATACGTCAAGTACGTAACAGTTACCAATTTTATAGTGACAATAACAGTGATTCATGTAACAGGTATTTTGAACGGTTTGTCGTGCTGCCAGTGTACCAATGGCAATAAGCTAACTGCAGGCGCCGACGACGGTAGTAAAATACACGTGTTTAGAATCACTGTTGAACAACCCGCCATCTTTGTCTCGCGCTCCCGACAAAAAAAGTAAGGGAGTATTTTAAACAATGTGTGTTTTGTTCGCGAGCCCAAAGGGTTGGGATTGCGTCTGGCGTTATGAATGAGATGGACAATTTCGGTTAATCTGCAAAAACTTACTTCAGTGTCTTCTGCGACTTTACTGCTGTTTTTACCCGACTGCCGAAGGAGGGTAATGTGTTTATCAGTCTATGTATGTATGTATGTTTGTTCCTATGTGGCGTTCTAGAAAATAAAAACGTTGGCCGATTTTGATGATTGCCGTCAATCAATTCGTCTTAACCCTGCGAGTGTCACTGGCTGCATTAAAATCAGAAAATAAAAAAATTACGGATTTTGAGCGCCATATTGTGAGACCCAAATTTTTTTTCTTCCGTACCTATCTTGTGGGAATATCAAAATAAAGGATTTTAAGAGGTGATTTCAAAAATATTTAACACTTATATGTTTAAATAAACCGAATTAAAAAAAAAAACTAATAAGTTATAAATAAAAAAAGTTAATGAAAAACATCAAAAACCCGACTGCTTAAAAAGCGAACTAAAAAGACGTAAACAACGGTTTTGGTCAGCCAGTTCGCGAACATGTATCCTTCGACTGCACAGCATGATTTTCTTCTTGTTTACGTCTTTTTAGTTCGCTTTTTAAGCAGTCGGGTTTTTTGATATTTTTGATTAACATTTTACTGCGCATATTGAAGTGAGATCGATATTGAATTTTATAGAATAACCCTGCCTTTCACATTGTAAGACCTTTACTTAGGTACTCTTTTACGGACGACTGATGTAACAACTATGACCTTTTTAATTAATTCATTATATTATTAAATATTCAGTTCAGTGGGTCTATGTTTGAAGATGACCTGTCTATCAGGAGAGGCTTCGTCAGTATTGCTACGATTCTTCTAAATTTTATCCATAGTCCGTCCTCTACTAAAATATTTATATACAGCAGCTTCCTACCATTTTTTATCTATATTTATGATTTAATATCACAGAAAGTGATTTTTTGTGTTGTAAAAAACAATGTTGGATTGTCCCTTGTCAATTTTATTGACATTCCAATGAGTCTATGTCAAATGTTTGCGACAAGAGAGCGACGAACTAAAAAACGTTAGAGAAAAAGTTCGGTCAATCAATTCGTTGAAACCACATCTAAAAAAAAATTGTGGAGGTTACGTAAACAAACTTTTTTAGGAATGCTGTGCTGCAGTGTACCGTTTTTCTTTTAGTTTTTCAGTTTTAAGTGCTGCCATTGAAAACATACCTACGCGTTTCAATCTATATTAATATTATAAAGAGGTAAAGTTTGTGAATTGTGAGTTCGTGACTTTGTAGGGGGTAATCTTTGGATCTACTGAACCGAATTTGAAAATTCTTCCACCAGTAGAAAGCTACATTATTCCTGAGTATCATAGGCTATAAGATATTTTAAAAAAAAATAGAGATCCTTATGAAAATTGCAATAATGTAACCCAAAGTAGCAAAATGTTGCATATAAAACTCATTCTTTGGCGTGCGCTGAGAAAACTATTGATGATACATAAAACATATGTACTACATGATTAGGTAGGGTAGGATAGGTAGGTAGGGTAGGGTAGGTAGGGTAGGGTAGGTAAGGTAGGGTAGGTAGGGTATGGTAGGTGGGTAGAGTAGGTAGGTAGCCAAATGACGGGAGCGAAGCCTCGAGGGTCAGCTAGTAATACATATTTTAATAATTAAACAAGAATAAATATAAATGGCTTATTTATACATATTTAACAATAGTTATGATTAAGTATTATATTTAAAGTGCTTTATGTAAATGAACTTAGGTACACCCACAGACAAAAATCAAAGACTGTAAAATCTGAACGTCCCAATAAAGCTATTTATAGATTATATTATTCACGGCTGTATGAAGACAATATGAAATTTTATTATACACTAAATTATGAGTGACTGGGATTCGACTCGGCGTCCCCGAGCTCCGAGCTTTATAATGTAACATGTCGAAACCCACATGATGACAATATTTTATTCACGACGGAGCGCGGCCATACTTTAATATTATACTACACATGTAATTTAAATTTCATCTGAATGCAATGTCAACGTGGTGGATTGTTTTTCATAAACTTTTCAATATTTGTTTTAACAATTCATAAAATATTCATAGCTTTTCGTTGATTTTTTTCCCTTTATGAATAATACGCACTCTAAAATTGTATTTAGCGTTTTCCCAATGGCATTGAACTAGCAACATACAGATTATTTTGATTTATCATTTTCAACTGCATTTAGATTTACACTGATCAAGTACTGTTGTTTCCGACTGTACTATATCCACTGTTTGTTTATCATTATTAGCTGTGAATAATCACCGATCATTTAGAAGGAGCATGAGTAGGAACACATTATGTGTGTCAAGCTAAGACAGATCTGTTCCGCAAACTCCGGCGCCAGTTATGATTAAGATCGAGCACACGTGCCCACCCGGACAATAAAACGGTAGTAAAGCCGCGTACACACCGACCACTGATCAAATTATCCTTAATAAACTCCAATGCGTGTACTTGAAGCGCTCAATAAAAACTTCCACGAGAAATATTTACAGTGGTATAAAGCTTAGTACAGACCAGCGCATGATGGATGGTGTTTCAAGAGCTCCGTTTGTAAATAAACATTTTATTCGTTCGTTTTGATTTCTTTGTAAGATCTCGGTGTAAGGTAACACTTCATACAGATAAGATTTTATTTATTCTTTTTCATTTGCGCTCTCGAAGAGGGAAGCTCTCTTCGCGAATACAAATGTAGGCAGTTATGTTTTAGAGACTTTATTTCTGAGAAGACGTTCCAATCAAGAAATTTTCTTACAGATATTAAATGTAAGAACGTTTACTATTAGTAGTTGAAATATGAAACTGATTCTAACCTACATGTATGTAGCAAATACAAATCACAGGTCAGTATCCTACTGGGAATAATTTGGACAACAAACAATATCGTCAGTGGCCCGTGACGCTTGACGTTGATGGGTAAAATTAAAATTAATGCCGCGCATCATTACGTTCAGTCCAGTATGTAAAGATCGATTAAATAACGTAATGTCAACTTAATAAAGCAGTCGTTCACCTATCGCAGTGAAATGGAAACTTATGCCCGGAGTTGTTAGAAAATGGAGTGCCAATATGGAGTGGCAACACGGTCCAGTGTGCTCAGAGTTAGAAACGCAGATGTTTTGTTAGTGACGCTATTATGCAAACGATGCACCCTCGATGGCTTATATGAGGCAAATGATAGAGCTTTCGCCTATTGGGCAGTCAGCAGAGTCATCATCACGAGAATAAGAAGAACACGATGACCACAGTGTAATTCTCTGACCGTTGACTTGTTTCTGTCTTGCGTCGACATTTCTATAGGACATGATCTTTTATCGCTAGCCCTATATAATATGAACTTCTATCAAGAGTTTGATAAGGCATAATCTCCAATAATTACGACAATAATGATAACCATTTGAGCTGTTTTGAAATCTTCAATGTGAGACGTCAAGAGCACTGACCACCCGCACGTTAGCACTCCATTCTCAACTTGTCCATGTGCTGGCCCAATGCCCGCCATTGATTCGTCCAGGCGTGCGATCATTTCCGTGATCGATGACTTTGGTATCATCGAGCACTTATGCGTTCACCGTGATGAATAGCGTTTGACAACCCTGAGCTGAAGTATTACATAACATTGGTTGGAGTAAAGCTCTTTGAAAGCGGAGGATTGTACTGAGCAGCAATTGGTGAATGTGGGCTGAATGAGAAGTACCGACACCTTGTGTTACTAAATTGATAGAGACATATGAATAAATTAAGCAAATACCCGAAAATATGCTTAATATTGGAATCAATAGGCAATAGGAACGTTCCCATGCCAGAGGGCCCGATGTCCTTGGTGAGACGTCTGGGATAGTTGGGATGCGGAAGTCGGCGAAGCGGTGATGTAAAAAAAGTAAAGAGGCCTGTCTAGCAGTGTTCTACGACATGTTGTAATGACCGATGGGAAGTATCAATAAACAATGCTAAAAGTGATATTGATGTCTTTCCAAAATTGAATGCCGTCGCCACTCTTAGTGCGGTCAATGACCGTCCAATGCATGCGCGAATGCCTATAGGTATAAACCATACAGTACGAATCTGGAACAGCTCGAAAACTGATCAGAGTATCGTTATTTGTTAGCATCAATCATCCCTAAAACAAACGTGTGGCAGGCTGAGCTGGTTCACACTACATCTTTATTTATACTTTATTTATAGGCACAGTTAGATTCAGAGTGGGGCAGGAAATGTTGAAACAGTTATATATTTACGGTAGTACGTTTTATGATACTGCATTGTGTTTGCACTCTGTTGAGATTTAAAGAGGAGACCCCTCATAGTCCAAACATGGAAGCAGGCCTTTCAGCGAAAGTTGAAAAAAAACTCCAAAAAGAAAGTGAAGTGATATTTTTTTCGATTTGCAATTCTTGAGTAAAACAAAATACATAATATAACCGTGGAGGGGTTTTATTAGTCGTTTCTCATTCAGATAACTTTTCGCAACAGCTCAACGATTTGTCTTTACTTGTCTATGCGAAAAGCATTGAGCAAGATATGATTATCACTTGCCATTTGACAAGGCAATAAATTGAGAATGAAGATATAGCACCATGTCAGATGTTAGGTCTTGTGTCAGCCGTTAATGGGCCATCCAATCAGTTGCTTATAGTACTAGGTCTTGTAAGGAAGTAATAACATGCTGGCAACAAATTGATGCCAGGCAAGTTAACCCAAAAACGAACACTCAATCTTTGCCTTCTCTTTGACTTCTCCTCTTTAAGTTATATTCTGTGAAACAGAGCCACGTTTGAATAAACGATGGGTGAGTGAATATGGTGTTACAATGACATAATATGAATATGCTGCCTTTTAATCAAAGTCAAATATGTTTATTTCAACTAGGCCACTAAGGGGCACTTTTGAACGACAACAATTAAATTTTACATGTAATAAAAATTGATTCTACCGTGCATTCGGGAAAGTAGCTTGTAATGGAGAAGAACGCACAAGAAACGCCATTTTTATTTTTGAGACACATTATTTCATTCGTTTTTTTTTTATTAGATGTCTTCTAATGACTTCTCTCGCTCTATGAAGCGGCAGGGCGTGTCAGACTTTTACTGACTAAAACCCACCAATGTTCCTTCAGCTGCTTGAGCCAGGGCCGCGATAACTCTTGTTCAAATTTATCCGCGACCCACGACTAGGATACCTACGGATCTTACACGGCCCGGTCCAGTAGCTCTATCACTTACTGAACCCGGAAACTATTCACAGTTTCTAAGGAACAGGTCATGATTCACGGTGAATAATAACAATTATACAACCATTATTTATATCCTGAACTCCAAAGTGCATACATTAATTACATTAAACATACTTAATGCATAATGTTTGATATAAAAATCGATAAATCTCAGGCATGAACTTTCATCGACCTACATTTTGTGTAACAGTACCTCTTTAAGATGAATCATCCTTACTGCACTACCTTTTATCGAGCTCATAAGATGTATAGTCAACCACACGTCCATCGAACCAGTTTTAGAGCGCTTTTATGCCGTAGCAGTAAGGACAGTTTTCGCAGTTCAAGTGTTATCATGGACTTGCGATTGACCGTACAGACCTACGTGTATTAATAATGTTAGGAAGTAGTAGCCGATGAACTTTGTACGGAACTCTGTCTGTTCATATTTACAAATACGTGCTAAGTGGTAATTTTCTGAACAGCGCATGACCAATAAGACATACTCTAAATGGCAGTAAGTGTGAGCAAAGGAAACATTCTGTGAATTTGAGTATGTAGAACCGTATTCATTAAAACATCCATATTAGGCAGATATTCAAAGCTTGTAAGTGTTGACATGTTTTCTGATAACTCCATAAAAAAAAAGTTTATTAAAAAAATAAAGAAACCCGACTGCATAAAAAGCAAACTAAAAAGACGTAAACAAGAAGAAAATTATGCTGTGCAGTCAGAGGATACATCTGGTTTTGGTCAGCCAGCTCGAGATTATGTTAACATGTGTTTTTTTCGTATTAGGTACATTTAAACATATAAGTGTCATATATTTTTGAAATCACCTCTTTAAACCCTTTATTTTTATACCACACACGAAGGATTTGGAAGAAAAAATAATTAGGACCCCAACAATATGGCGCTCAAAAGCCGCCATTTAGACACTCGCCAGGTGAATACGAATTGTTTGATGTAAGAATCATTAAAAACGGCCAACACGTTTGGTCTCTAGAACGCCACATAGGAACAAACATACATACATAGACTGATAAACACGATAATTAGTTCTTAACACCACCGACGCTATGCAGACAATCTGATCTACGTTACAATTTACAACAAGTTTCCTTCAATCATTCCCATACACAGCGTGGGTAGTTATTAATTGGTACTCTCATCCCCATCAACCAGCCTAACATGAAAGACTGGATCGACAGTTTATTCACAGCCGCAATTACTAACAGTATATGTTAGCTAAATAATGGAGCAAATAAGCTTGTTCAGTCGGTTGGGATGACAACAAAAGGAGCTCTCGATAGTTCATTTTCCGCGTCACTGGCGACCAGCCAAAGCACTGCATTTAATTCTTTCGAGCCCCCTTCCTACGAGTTGGACATAAACTGCCTTTCCTCAGTGTCAGGGACACAGAACGATTTATTAGTAAACAAGAGACGCCACGCGATTTCGTCCGGAGTGACTCACCGCGGTTACGCGGTATAATATATGCGTGACTATGTCGCTCTCGAGCATATCGACCATTATAATATGTCGCTTCTGCATGAATTAGCTATGTATGTTGTCTGTAATAGAACAAAATAATTTGTAACTTTTTCTAACACTAATACTTGTCTCTACTATTTTCCAGCCAGTATTTTCATCATTTTCTTAATTAAATTGGTGTTGACACCTGGGATGCGTTTATACATGGTTTAATAGTTGTATGTAATAAAACAAGAAAAAAACCGACTTCCAAAACAAAACACTACAAAGCGAAAAATATCTTCCCTCCCCCCTACCCATCCTTCCCTTCCCTTCCAAACAAAAAAAGGTTTTTTAAATCGATCCATAATTGACGGAAATAATATCGGTAAACATACATAAAAAAACATACATACAGCCGAACATAGAACCAGGAGGTTATAAAAAAAATTGTAACTTTTTCTAATACTAATGAACTATCTGCTATTTTCCAGGCAGTATTTTCATTAACATTTACACTTTTTCTAAATTAAAGGGGTTTTGACGCTTGGGATGCGATAGAAAAAAAAATGCTTGAATATACCGTTCTCGAGCATACACACATCACACATCACATCATCAGCCTATTAATGTTCCCACTGCTGGGACACAGGCCTCCTCTCTGTGAGAGGGAATGGGCCGTAATCCACCACGCGGGCCTAGTGCGGGTTGGTGGATGTCACATGTCTTCGAATTTTGGTTCTAGAACATTCCGGTTTCCTTCACCGTTTTGAGAGCAGTGGTGATGAAATAATTTACACAAAGTAAAGCGCCTACCTGGGCTCGAACACACGACCTACAACTTGTAAGTCGCGGCCGATACCACTGGGCCACCACTGCTCATCTCGAGCATGACCGCCGTCAAAATATGTCGCTTCTGCGTAAATTGATATGATATCTATGTTGTCTGCAATAAAATAAATTGTACCTATTTTTTTCTTAAACTATTTGTTTGTCTCTGCAATTATCTAGGCAGCATTTTGTTCAACATTAGTTTTTCTAAATTAAAGGGGTGTAGTCGTGTGAGCTGCTTTAACTCACATTTACTTGTAAATTACAATAAAAATAGATCACATTCTTGCTTCATCATTTGGGCGGCTAATTTAAGAGTGCTGCATATAACTGACATCTGTCACTGTTTCAACATCTTGTTCAGACATAAAACAACGGTTCTTCTTGACTGAGCTGAAATAAGTCAACATTTGAAATTGAGTGTTGTACTAAGTTGTGTGTAGTACTTGCGATTCGTGACAATGACATCTGTTTTCAATTTTCAATGACAGAGCTTCGGTTATCCGAAACAAGTTACTTTATTTATGTTGTTGTTAGTGTTTTTTTGCCGTTAAAATGATCAATGGGATCATTGATGTTGAACAAGTTTCAACTTACCCATTAAAAAAACAAAAATAACTAAAAAATATTTAGAAAAGTATCATTTTTAAATAAAGAAATTATTTCATTTTTCGAATACAAATAACGTTCGATCAGCTGGTTCAAAGGTCAGCTGCCGTGCATTGACCCCTCCCGGCAATCGATTGCGCTTCCCGCCATGGCGTATTGTTGGCATGCCCATTGAATAATATTCAACTACTCGCACGAACTAAGGTTATTACGATTAATTAAGAACTCGCTCAAGGTAATCTTCCCATTCATCGTCTTTTCGCAAAACACTTGAAGAAATATTTGCATCGAATCTATTATATATCTTATTTCTGTTCCTCCACGTTTTGGAGCCAAAATGTAGGTTTAATTAAATAAATTTTGGTTGGTTTGTAACTTAATTAGGTTTCGAAAATTAAGGTCAGATTGAACTCTGGACCAACAAATTATAGCAAGAATATTTGGCTCATATTGAGAGAACTGGAAATTTAATTCCAGAATACAGTCTGAATACTGGCACATGTAGCATTCATAAAGCTTTGACGCGACTATGAATATTGCGAGCCGTCAGTACGTGATGTTGAATATATTCAGATTCATCCTTCTTTATCCTTTCACAAGCCAAGTCCTATAGAAATTAATTAAAAATATATTTACGACGCAATGAAAGTTATACCTGTTTTACATTTTAAATCACAAGTTTCTACTTCAAGTTAATGGAAATGCTGTACAAGTGTGCAACCTGTAGGTAATGTAAATGCTGGGTGAACATTATACAAATGCAATTCTTTCGTTATCCGCGTAGGTACTAGCTGAATACAAACAACAGAAAAGCGTAAAGTCCGCAGATAAAGGAGCCAGCATTCTATCGCATCGGTAAACGCAGACTTTTCCGAGATAATGTACGGAGATAATTAAAAATACCTTCTTTTCTTGCACTATCTTACAGGAAGTGGGCACGTACGGAATCCGATATCTTGATATATTACTGGAGGGTCTCCGGCGCATTTTTACAACCCCCACAGGGGTGTCTATCTATTTATAAGGGCGTGGGGTACGGGCGACCTTTACAAATACAGCTCTAACCGATATGCTCTACAAACTGCTATGATAAAAGCGTGTTCGATGAAAGTGAATGAATGACGTGCCGTGAGGGGTGCTGTCGTACTGCTTATACGAAAAAATACCGCATGTCCCTTAAGAATAATATACATTCCCTGCCCCTGAATATGCCCTCTGTCTTACATGGTATTGCTCAGATAGTGTATTGGATCCTCATATCTCGCAAACCGCTTTTCAAATGCGGCACCGATACTGAAACTTGTTACTCCATGTAAAGAAGTGGACATTAAAGGGATGTTGATGTTTCAAACCCAAATATTTATATGCCTGCGGCTAGTGTCTCCAACACAATTGGTAATGAACACCGACAACTGTTGTGCCATTTCTTTTGTAAGTTTTGTGACACACATGGGAACTGTGAATTTGTTTATATTACAGTTCTAAAAGCACATCAAAGCTTAGGAACAAAGTGTACTGAACAAACAAACATTCCCAAAATATATTAAAATCATTTCTGCTCTATTATATTTATTATTTCTTGGAATCTATTGTTAACAGGCCTAGAATCGGTTGTGATCCAGTTTTGCCTTAGTGCTTCCTGTTTGCTGGACGGCAGACACCGGTGTGTTAATCAGCAGTCAGGTACCTATTTTCATTGGTAGTTACAGCTATGTGGCACAAGCTTTCGTCTTATGTAAACAAACAACTTTTAATGCTCTATGAAAGGAATACACGTGGGAACTGAATTGCGGAACTGTAATAGACGTTTTTAATTATGTTATAATTTTTGAACATGTTTTATTTATTGGTGTATCGTCATCTGAACTTCGAATGTGCAGTGCAGCAGTGAGAAATTGAATGATTACGTCAAGTGGACAATAAGAGTTACTTGAATGGTGTCGTCACTTCAAACGTAATCTCTTGATCGGATTCTACAATAACCAAAGATAGTTTATTCTTTGCAGGAAACAAGACTGTAACTAACATACAACTAAAGAGAACACTATAATAGACTTTTATTAATGTTATTATAGTTATTAAGCATGTGTTTTAGTGTTTATGACTAGTGATCTGTTGCTCCAATTCGCCAATACATCAGCTGTGGGACGGGTCACGCCCTCGCGGCCCGCGGGCGAGCGGTGAAAGTGGCCACATTTATAGTTCGGCGCATGCACAGGTAGCCCCCCTCGCTGCGTCAGTCTAAACTTAGCCTAAGACTGCAGACGCAGTGCATGGGCGGCCACCGACATTCTTGGGACACATAGAGCAGTATTGGGATAAGGAGATTCAGTTATTAGGTGGGATTTATAAATGGACCAAGTCGAATGAATAGGTAGGTAGTAAAAGCTTTAACTTTGATAATCGATCTATCTCCTACGAAAGCATATGAATTCGAATCATCGTCATAACCAGGGGCCTTACTACGACGGCTTAATGCCGATGATGTATTTAAGACATCGTAGTAGGTACCCTTGTCGATAGTTACTGGTTGGACAAATTGTAATAAATATGTAATCGACACGAAAATAAAAAGCAGAGCAAGCAAATGGCACGTAAGACATAGATTAACTGCGAGTTTATATTAAAAAAAAATGCGTACAGAGATTTCGATTATTTATCTGCGTATAAAATCGCCATCTCTTGTACACTGTGTCCACAGCTAGAGATAATATTAGGCCGCGCACGCGCCGGCCGCGGCCGCCCGCGCGCCCTCTCTGTCTGCGTGCATTAAAACATATTTGTATTTAACTGTATTGACTCCGCATAGCTTATGAAGCCTGTATAGTGCATACACCAGGCGTCAATCGACTGAAATATGACCGAGACGGAAGTGAACTCATCTTTCGAAATGTGCATCTCAACGTGTATTTGAATTAGGGCTGGGATAAACACGTTAAAAGTTGTTTGAAGCTTTTTGTTTAGCTTATAGAAGAAGAAGCCGTTTTAAAACGATTAATCAATCAAGTCACTTAGGTATTTAATCATGTAACTCTACTGCATATTGATGCTAAGTTCTTGGAAGTTTTTAATTTTAAGCTAGCACTTTAAGGGTACACTACTCGAAAATTCTTCCATTCAAACGTAGTCTGGCTTTTACTCCACTGTTTAGATATGTAAGTTCAAAATAAAAAAATATATCAATTTGTCTCATTATTATCTAGCCCTGTATGGAAGCTAAAAAGTAAAAAAATAATTTACTTAAAAGTTATGAGCTTCGAAAGTTCCATATTTTAACACTCATTTTAACGCGTCTTTGGGCGCAAATAAGTACCATAAGAAGAAGGAAAATTGAAAAACGGCCTCCATACAGGGATAGATTAGTAGTTCAACAATGCAAATAATTTTATTTTGAACAGATACATTCAGTCGTTTTTTCATGATATCCAGACTCCCAAAGGTCTGTTTATAAAATTTCGCGCGCTCGTTTTCGTTCTAAATCATCATCAATTTCGTTACAAATTTGCAAAAGTGTGTATTCGTACGCGTACTAGCTTCTTACTGCTCATAACAGCATCTATCTGGTCCGCACGTGTTGTCGGTTGATATAGCACGCATTTTAACCCCGCGCACAAAATAGTTCGTGCCGTCAACTAGTGTACCCTTAACAGTTCAACTCCCCAGAACAATGATCCAACCTAACGTGTTGAACTTAGAAACATGCTCAATTACTTAAACACTGTATATCCCGCGTGTAAATAATAAATTATACGGTCACTTCACACAGGTATTAATAAATTATTCAAAAAGCTCCTTTGCATGTGAACTCTAGTCACGTAGAGCCACATACGACGTTAATACAGTGTATAAGCGGAAGCGGTCATTCGATAACAGATACCTTGGAAAGAAAAAATACTTATAGTCTAGAAAAAATATGTCAATCTCTGTGAAAAAAAGCCAATTTATAGGTATATGTGCTTTCACTGCAATTATGTTTTATGACAATGATAACAATAACAAACAATGATATTATTATGTAAAAATTGAGAATGAGAGAGAAAGAGAAAGCGGTGTTTGTGTATGACTAGAAAAAAAAAAAAAAAAGAAAAAGATGTATGAATGTGAGTGAAGCAAAAGAAGTATGTAAGGATCGTAGCAGATGGCGTTCTGTAGTTTCTGCCTACCCCCATGGGAAAAAGGCGTGAGTTTATGTATGTATGTATGTAAGTCGAGAAAGAGCCCAAATTCGGATTCGCAGATTGGCTTATAATTACAGATTACAAAACAATATATATGAGAGTTTGATAGCAAATTGAAAGTTCCTATCAGACCATCACTATATCTAAGCCATGCTTCCATGGATGTAGAAATGCAGTTTTAGCTATGGCAATGAGGCAGAAAGCTAGGATAAAGGGATTTTGATAGGAATAAACAGTGCCCATTATAATCTAGATGACTAGTACGGTTGGCGTTACTGCAGTAAGTGATGAATGGTTAGGCATGATAAATGGCAGTGATGACAGGGCTAAAGAGCTGATTTTCTGCAAATCATATGGCACAATCCGCACAATGTTGTCTATGAGGAAAAACCGGCCAAGTGCGAGTCGGACTCGCGCACGAAGGGTTCCGTACCATTATCGCAAAAAACAGAAAAAAAGTCACGTTTCTTGTATGGGAGCCCCACTTAAATATTAATTTTATTCTGTTTTTAGTATTTGTTGTTATAGCGGCAATGGAAATACATCATCTGTGAAATTTTCAACTGTCTAGCTATCACGGTTCATGAGATACAGCCTGGTGACAGACAGACAGGCAGACAGAGAGACGGACCGCGAAGTCTTAGTAATAGGGTCCCGTTTTTACCCTTTGGGTACGGAACCCTAAAAAGGCATTATCCAAAGCCAATCAATAGTGTTATTATATCGTAAACTTATCTAACTAACCAATGCACCTAATAACGGCAAAAGTGTTTATAACGTCAATAAAAACATTCAAGACTAAAGTGACTTCAAAGTTTTTACATTTATCTTCCTAAAAGCAATATCCTCGGTTTTCTGCCCGTACTTTTCTCATATAGTTGCCTATTTCCCTTATAATATGTTTCGTACCGATATATACCTATAGGAATACGGAAATGCAAAGGGAGCGAAACAAAGATGGGGTCCATTCCTAAAATAAGGAGCACATCCAATAGGAATCCTATTCATTTCAGGTTAGTCGGATTCTTGCCAGACAGTTAACTTTACCAACAGCTTTCGAGTATTTAGCGAGCTTTTCTTAAAATCAATGGCAAACATTTGGGACAGCTGCCAAAGTATTATTGTTAGAGCTAATTAGTTGTCCGTATGTTATTTTATGTGGTTTATAAAACTGAAATTGGTTAGGTATTTTTATTTTATAATTAAATTAGTCCGCAGAACTCAACTTGTTAACTAGAATTTTGCTATTCTTATTCTGTGCCCAAGAAACTCAATATAATTATATTGGTATCCGAAGAAACTCTGCAATATCTGTTACAACAACGATCAAAGGATACAACTACAAGAATCGAACAGCAATGTAATTCAATTTGTTGATGCAGAATGCGACTAAGGGGAGCATTAAAAGTAACAATCTGGTATAAAGCAAGACAGACACGTAACAAGTCCGAGAAATAAACTTGACCATATAAAAACGACGGGTAACGAGAATGCAGTATGCACTTTTAAGGTTACAAAGCAACTACGACAAGAGTACACTTGGTCACACTGGCAACACCCCTTCAAAACAGTGCACGCCGAAATAATCTTTCTACCAAGGCCTGTTAGACTGTTTTACCATAAAGTTTAAAACAAGGTGTCGTTAGGTTCTCGGTCAGCTGTACCTAGTTCTAGTGAAACCTGCTGAGCATTGTGACATAAGGAGGATACGTGAAATGGTGAAATGTTACGCTAGCAGCTAGCAGAAATACAAGGAAAATATACATTGTTTGACGAAAGCCCAGTCAGTGTGACACCCGCTATGGACGCTATTTTATAAGAGCTTGTCTAGAAAATAATATATTAGTCTATGAAAAATATATGAAAATCTGCCGCATTTTTTTATGCATTGCGTTATGTCTGCCTGCAGTGTCAGTAAGTAAGCATTTCTACTGTCTGGTGTTTGGAGGTGATTTAGTTTGCAAATTGAATAATTTGGCAAGAGTATATTCACACGTAAGATTATGAAGCTACAGACGTACTAACACTAAACCTTAAACAAACTATACCCGTGTGTCCGCATAAAGATAATTATGACAGAATTGCGAGAAGTTGAAAATCCAAAATAAAGTCGGCGTTGACAACTTGCTTGAACAACATTAATTTTACAAAGAAAACTGTAACCAAGAGTAAGATTACTCATTGAACTTCAAACATAAAATTTTATCTTCATCGTCGGCAATTATTAGCAGAATTAAGAGTAACAAATTAAATGCGCTGATTCTAAGAACCCGAACATTGTTATTACATCCAAAAAAATTTGAGTCGCGAACGAATGAGTAACACTTTGGAAGCAAAAAAGCTTTCGCCCAAGAAAATAAATAAATTAACTAAGAAAATATCGAACCTTATGCTAAATTTAAGATTTTCCATTCTATAATGGCATTAAACTATTTAGGAGATACTAAAGAAGATATAGGTCAACGACGTCATAGAAATAAAATTTAAAGAATAGGCTAAAAATACGATACTGAAACACATTTGGAATAACAATGGGAAAGCGGTATAGAGCTAAATTACTAACACAATTAATCATTTGCATTAGCATTGAAGCTTATTAGAATGCTGTAGAGTTTAAATTTGTTTGGGGAGTTGTAAATTTGGACGGATGCAGTGTGACTCACCGGAACATTGCGCTGAATAGTGTCCGGACTCACCTGGGAGTCGGCGGCGAACAAGCAATGAATACTAATTGACGAATCTGTGAATAGTTGGTGCCACAGTGCTCAAACATACCCTCGATTAATTGTTACAATTTAAATTGTTAATTTTTCGAACAGCGACTTGTTCTGAATTGAAATTAGGATACATAATACATTTTTGCATACTGTAGTGTGTTATCGTTTAGCAGATCTTGATTTATGCAAGTTTAGTTAAGCGGCTGTACTTCCTTATCGTAAGAATCTTCATTAGCAGTCGTTATTCATTCATTGACACCACTAAAGAAAACCACATTATGAAGGCATCATAGTCACCTGTTCTTCCTTTACCACAAGAATGTTGAGTTGTTTTTCTAATGATTCTAACAACATATCTTTTGTATACTTATGATTCGAATATGCTCGTGGTTCCGACACTTTTCTGGCACTATTGGGTAAAACACCTTGTCTAGAGCTTGCTTGGCTTTTATCTATTTCTATTTTTTAAAGGTCGAGTGCTTTTTCGTAACGTAGTGTTCAATCCCACTTGATTGGTAGCAAATGAACCACAAAAAATCAACAAAATGTTGGCAAACTTATCAAGGCAAACTCAATTAGCTTCTTAAATTCATTAGAATTTAACAAAAACTCAGCTACTATCAGCATTGTATGAATAACCCAATTATCGTTGATTCACATGTAAATCTAAATAGTGCAGGCCTATTCAGCAGCTGAACAACTGAAATACATTTGTCTCTGTCTAACTGGTTTGTATGGGTATTATTTTTGTATGTCCGTCCTCTTTGCGGCTAAATTTATCTCGGAGATGCGGTTTCCGGTCAGCACATGCCATTCGGCAGGCCCAGAGTTGCATTGCACTCGATTCGAATGAGTTTGTGAAAGTCATGCACTTCCTGAACGTTATATACGATTTGGCATAAGGCAGCATATTAAGATTAAAATAATAAACAAATGTTTATTTCGGTTCAAGAAAGATATTCTTAACTTTTTGTTTTAAAGTCTCAAAAAAACGGCGGATTTTGGGCGCCATATTGTGGGGCCTAATTTTTTTTTCTTTGGTACCCATCGTGTGGTGTATCAAAATAAAGGGTTTTAAGAGGTGATTTCAAAAATATATAACACTTATATGTTTAAATGTACCTAATTCGAAAAAAAAAAATTTACTAAAAAGTTAAACAGTCCTGCCGGAGGAGGGTAATGTTTAATCGTCGTGTTGTCGGGTAAAAATAAAAAAAAGTTTGTTTAAATTATCTCTGTACTTACGGCAGCGAACGTGTTAACAGAATACTGATCACATGCATGCTTGTATTTTGTTGCCGGAAGCAATTGTTTTGTCAAACCAGATAACAAAGAAGGGAAGATACCACCTACAATTTTTTTTCCCACATCATTGCGTGGCACAGTTTTGTTTACTGCACCTTGCAGCAGATAGTGACTGGGGTCTTATGTCATCGTTATCAATTTTCGGCCTTCTTATCAGTTTTTCTTATCGCTGCGGGCGTTAAACAAGAGAAGATTGAGAATTTTAGAATACTGAGATGTTTTTTAGTTAACAATGTTGTGATGTATTTTTGTTTAAATTGTTGGCTGTTCAGCTTTCTCTGGCGTTTGTATATTTTTTTAAGTGGTTTTAATCAATGATCAATTGATCACCAATCAATCAAACTGCCTATATATAATCTTTCCTAACTATATTGAGGTCGGCTTCCTGTCTAACCGGACACAGCTGAGTACCAACCATAATTTTTTATTAATTTAAAATACAGTTGAAATGATTGGATTAAAATTATTTGACAAGTCATCGTACACGAAGGACCATTTTCACACATGGGGCCATAAGTTTGCAGCTTTACAACATATGTATAATGAATAAAATTCGTGGAAAAACACTAATTATTATCGCCGTCTGCAATCTACAGAAGTTGACTAACCTACTTATACTAAAATATTTTCAATGCAAAATAAATTCGATACACACAATATTGGTGTTGTATTTTACAGTTTTCATAAGAATTTCGAACAGAAGGTAGCGACGACGAGGTACCCTCTTAACTTTTATTTCTCCAAAAAGATATACCTATGTATTAACATTATTGGTAACGGTTAAATAAATACGACCCTGGCCGTAAAGGTTTAGCAATCCTTTATCGCGAACTTTCTGAGAAAAAGAACAAGAGCTCCATGTTTTTTAGGGTTCCGTACCGTAAAAAAAAAACCGACCCTTATAGGTTCACTTTGTTGTCCGTCCGTCTGTCTGTCTGTCAAGACCCTTTTTCTCAGGAACACGTGGAGGTATCAAGCTGAAATTTATATCAAATACTCAGGTCTAGTGTCCATTAAAGCTGTGAAAAAATTTAACTTCTTAGCCAACGCAATCAAAAGATACAGCCGTTTATGCCGCAAATTTTCGTCACTCGCAATGGAATCAAAACCTATAGGGTACTTCACGTGAATCTTAAAATTTGGTACGAAGCAACGTCTTATAGCACAGATAAAGGAAAAATTGCAAAAACCGTAAATTTTTAGTTACTTCATATAATAAAAATATTTTTAATAATTTCAAACACTACCCCTTGCCTCATGAACGCGTAGAGGTATTAAATTGAAATTCATATCAAATACTCAGGTCTATAATACCTTTAAGCTGAGGATTGTACGGAACCCTCGGTGCGCGAATCCGACTCGCACTTGGCCGGTTTTTTATGTTGGCCTTAGTATCAAAGTAATGGCGCCTATTAGAGCATTATTATATGTATTTTATTAACTAAACAAACTTAGAGAGCTCATTTAAACTGTAACATATTTAATATCTAGGTTATCAGCGTTTCCTGGAAATCTAGGTTTAACCGAACATGGAATGAAAGATGACCAGTGTTCGGGACATCGGGCCCAAGTATGCTAATATTGGCACGAATCTCAAAGCTTAATTAGTGCATTAATTACTTTGATGAAGCTGACAGGATGATTATCAAAGGTAAACCCGTACCCGATGGTTGAGGTGCTCAACCATCGGGTACGGGTTCGTTCTAAAATGCAAATTCTAATTGGTGGTGCATTCATGCGGGTAGATGAACAATAAAGCTATTTGATACGCGGGTAGGATTTTGATTAAGTTTTCAAGATAATTTTTGTGGTGCTAGTGGCATAAATAATCCCAATTAAACTTTTTATATACTTTAAAATTGTTTCAGAGGATCACAATTTTTATTTTTATGACAGACGATCTTGTAAGGATTCAACATGTTTTTTATCTAGTCAAATTGGGCTATAAATTGTAAAAGGCTTATGTTTAACAAACCACCAAATCTAGTAATATACTGACAAAAATAGTAAATGATCACCAAAAATAGTAAATGATCACCAAAATTAAATTTAGAATCGCAACAGAGTCGACGGAGCCCCGCTGGGCGGGGCTCCTATTTCTGAATACAGGGTCTAAAGTAACCTAACACGAAGGTGATGACGGGAGCTGAGTTCGCTCGCTTTGCTCGCTCACTTCAGCTCCCGTCATCTCCTTCGAACCTAACCTGTCCGTGTCGGGGTGCCCTTAGCTCCCGAGCTCGCTTCGCTCGCTCTTGGACTGATTCATTGACCAAAACACTAGATTTGATATCTTACGGTTTTAGCACTTATGAAATTTGGTGATCAATTTACTAAATTTGGTGATCATTTACTATTTTTGTCAGTATATTACTAGATTTGGTGGTTAGGGGTTATCGTCACAAAGTTTTTTTTGGTGGTCATTATATTTATTCCCATTGTAAAATAACAATAAATTTCGAGCGATCTTTTGTTAAAACGATGTGTCGAATAGGATGCTATAGATAGCGTAACGAATATTTGGGTCAATACCGATGGCCTCCAGCGCAGTTTCAATTTAATTATGACTCACGTTAATTTTCACTTGTATTGTCCACGAAATTAACATTTTAGTACTAATATACTGAATCCCATGAAATGATAAAGGCAACTAAATTAATCTAGAGTTAATTTATTCTGTCTTATTTTTGTTGTCAAATTATATTTAGTACCCGGGCGACCTAGCTCTGCTCGGGTGAAAATAGAGATAAACGACGTTTTCTAAAAATGAAACCTAGCTAGATCGATTTATCGCCCCCGAAAGGCCCTACTTGCTAAATTTCATGAAAATCGTTTGAGCCGTTTCCGAGATTCAGATTATACATTATATATACAAGAATTGCTCGTTTGACCTTGACGTTTGCGGGCCGGCCCGCAGGAGAGGTTACGGGTATTAAATATGTAGCCTATGTAGGTGACACTGATGTCAGATCGAAAATAGAAACCAATATACTATTTCGAGCGAGTATCCCAAGCCCGGCTAGCTCAGTCGGTAGAGCATGAGACTCTTAATCTCAGGGTCGTGGGTTCGAGCCCCACGTTGGGCGCAAACTCTTTTTGTTAAAGTTTTCCTTATTTAAATCAGGAAGTCCGAAGTGATCTACAGTTACTAAAATAGTATTGCTTATATTATTTTGTAAATTTTTCGACAGCACATCTTACTAATATTATAAATGCGAAAGGATGGATGGATGTATCTTTGTTACTCAATCACGTCAAAACGGCTGAACGGATCCGGATGAAATTTGGTACAGAGATAAATTATAGTCTGGAATAGCACATAAGCTACTTTTTATCCCGGTATAATGTTCCCTTGGGATGATAAATCACTTTTCACGCGGGCGACGCGCCGCTGGCAGAAGCTAGTCTATACTATTACTATTTACTATTATTATAATGAGGAAAGATTTTTTTGTTTGTTTGTTTGTACCGAATAGGCTCCGCAACTACTGGACCGATTTAAAAAATTATTTTACCAATAGAAAGTTATATTATTCCTGAGTGAAATAGGCTATGTTTTATCCCGAAAACTGGTCCTGTGGGGTGGTCCACGGGAGCGAAGCCGCGGGGAACAGCTAGTATTTCATAATTTTATCGAGATCGCTGCAAGGCTCTTAAGAGATGTGTGAATTTGCGTCCATTTATCACTTAGATCAATGTTAGCGCCGCATGTTACAGTCAGATGTGACCTCATTTCGGCTAAAGAGAATTATACACATATCATACAATGTCGGTCATACATATACACATACGTCAGTTATATTACACCTAAAGGTATAATGACTACATTACGCGAGCCACGAAAAGTTGTAGGTAACCTAGTTTTACCATAAAGGTCAATTACGTTTTAAACGACTGTTCTTAAAAGCCTCTTTAAGCCAAGGAATTAAGTATTATAACAGTATATACTTGTTATAATAAGCCTTGATTAGCCATTTGTATCAAGAACAATGAATGGAATACGCACTTTAGATTGAGTTAATTATTTACTTCCGGATGAACGAACATTGGAAAATAAAATTATGATATTTGGTTTAGTTAGATAGAATAGAGAAGACTGGAAGGGAATATTGATTTATCACGGATCTAGGCTTAAGACGACGATAGTCGCCAACGACCTTGATGGACAAAACGCGCACTCGTTTCTCACCCGCGCTACCCAAAATTCAGTAGTTTAGTGTACTTTCCTTATTATTATTCATAGACTTTAAAAGAAAAAGGTTCATATCAAATAGTTGATAGTTAAATTGTCTTTGAGATGGTGACGTGGTGTTAGAAATAACTTTACTTATTAATTACACTATGTTATACGAATAAAACTCAAAATTTTATTAGATCAAATTATTAATAAAATGGTCTTATGTAACATATATATTTTCAAATATTACGACTAGCCGTTTAGACGTGATTCTCATTTTAAAATCAGCTACTGAGGGGTATCTGCGACTTGCGTCAACTTTTAACTGACGCAAAATAGTTACGAGTATTAAAACAATCAATTTCCTTATTTTATAGTTACGCAACACTAATGTTTCCGCATCAAAATACCCATGAATAAGCCAGTAAAGCCAAGTGTTGCTTGCTGTCTGCAAGCTAAGTGGTCCGCCGTAGCCTGTAAGGAAGGCGGTAGACAATGCATATCCCGTGCAGTTTGCAAGGTATTTACCAGCTTTATACCGGCCGAGCCCAGACACCTTTTGTTCATAGCACATCACCAACACATAGCCGCGGTATCTCACTGCATAAAATAAATCTCTTCAGGCAAGTGCCAGACTTTCGAGACGAGACCAATGTGAAGAATGAAGACGATACCGCATTCTACATTGTTTTTGTTTTCAACTTCTCTCCAAAATTACTGACCCTTTCTTGAGTGGCTTTAAATTTCGCTCTTTTGGCTTGGTATTGGCTAGTGTAGACAACGATATAACTTACATAATAGTAAAAAATAATATCAGAAATCTGACCTGCTGATTACAAAAATTGCAATACACATAAAGGCAAGCACATATATATGCACTTACAATGAGACTAGAGCAAGGTGCAGTTATCTTTCGGCAAAAAAAAATTAACCTCAATCCGTTTGTATGAGATTCAGTCTACATTTCTTGGTCTCTTATTACATAATTCTCATAAACCGTCTGTTTTCTTTTCTATAGTTCGATTTTGCGCATTGTCCGTATTAGCGTCAGTGCTTCTTTATTTGATACAAATATATTCTATATTTTGTGCTATAACTGCACCTGTCACATCAATTTGCGCTAAATTGTCCTGCATTGAATCCTTTTAATGTTTATCCTTAATAATATGTATATTTCAATTTCCACTTATTGAATAAATAGGCAACAATGACAGACCTATGTTATCCTCAATGTTTTTCCCATACTAAAATTATTTACCGTGATTTAGCCCTCATAAAAGCTATCGTTTAAAATTAAACACACAATGGATCGAGTAATTAATTAAAATATCTTTGTAAACATATATATTAATTGAATTCTAGTTGCCCAATATATTCTGACACGTCATGGTAGCGCTGCAGGCAAAGACTGATGTAAAAAATATTTGACAGTAGTATTTGAATTTAGTTCCGTTAATCACCGGCGACCAAGTTATGCTGGGCAGTTAGCAGATTGCGACTACAATACCCGCTCCTCCTACGCCGATAATAAACTCGACGTAGGAAAGTAAACGTGTCGAGAATGCACCTCTACTGCACTGCATCTGTTTTGGTGTCAACAAATGCTACGTAATATTCTAGCAAATTAGAATTATGGTAATGTTTTAATAATATTGTTACTGTTGATAACGTGCAGACTAATTGAAGGAATACCAAAGAAGCAATGGATGAAATGTGTGAAAGATGATTTATGGCAAGAAAGGGTCTACTGGGAGAAATAACGACTAATATTTAGGTTATATCCCATACCCATATGGAAGAAGACGTTGCGATATAATGACGGGTGATGTCCCGAAAACAAGAGTTGCAAGCAAGGAGGTAGCTCAATTGGTGGTAAGAAAGGGCTAAAAAGGGTACTACCTGAGATGACGACAACAATTTATAGGTAACATACTTCCCGTATGGAAGAAGACGTTCGAACTAACGACTGGTGGCGACGCGAGAACGAACAGAGTTGCAAAGAGGTAAAGCAAAAATATGGACGGCTGAAACTATGGTGCATACCTCAGCTAAGGTTCTAACTTGCCAACGGGTATACAATTAGACTACAAATAATCAAATTATTGCAGTTGGGAATTTTCTAATCATCTCGGTGTTCGTCTGACTCTCAGTTTTACTACAACACACTTCCTCTGATTTACGCATCCAACTCTCCAATATTTATTGGACCAGGCTTTATGCCTTGCAAAGGTCTGCGATATGCAGTCTTGATTGATTAATGTTGAATTGTTGATACTTAATAAAACATTACGATTGCTCTGGAGAATCCATAACAATATTATCATGAATTTAAATCTTCCCATCTGTCTTCTACACTTGAGAGGCAAACAATTGTGAAAATACCCGGTGGGTAACTCGGTAAACATAATGATTTAAGTATGGAAATATCCACAGGATTGTGTACTACACTAGATTTCCTGCACTCCACGTAATAAACTAACTTGGTTAACTAATACTAGATTCAAATAGAGCAAAGGGCTTTACTAATAAAATCACGGAGTATTATGAATGGAGTGCTTAGATACAAACATATATTTACCGATTTTTATGCCTAATGCAGGTATGGGTAGTAGAGACAGCATCACGTCTTTTAAAGTTCCTACAACAATCTTTTACATCGATCACCCTCATATTACCCCGTTTACTTACTTCACCGTGCTCGCAATGGACCAGTTATCACTTACATAACTAAGTTTAACACAAACACGCCCTATATGCGCTTGCGCAGGAAGCTGTTAACATCGCGGTCACGCCGTGTTTAAACTGTAATTAAATCGGGTTCAAATCTGATTCAACTCGTACCGTTCGACCTAACTCATTTATATCGTTGTAATCTATTTTTGTGTTCGGATTAAGAAATTTTTGGGTGTCGGTAATAGATGGTAAATGTTTTTAGCGTAGTGAAGCTAAACTCATCTAACGAAGTTTACTTTTAGATTTTTTGTTGACGTTAACTTACTTATATGTTGCAAAGGAAGAAATAATCCTGTGTAGGTATAGGGAAAATGTATCGAAATCAGAAGAATACATGACATTAATAAACATTAAGTCGAATAGAAAACCCGTGTCTCCCACAGGACTAGCTGTCGCGTGGCCCCAATAAAATTAGTCGAATTTTTCACTATTTGTAACGGTCCACGAAATAAATGAGCGGGACGTCTTCCCGAGTCGCGGAGGACTACAGGCATGCCTCCCACTCGTCACTTAGCCCATTAATCTCCTCCCAAACGGTCCGTCCGTCTGTCACTGCCAGTAATCTAATACGACACGCCAGCTTTTTGTCCCCATATTACTTGCACTCAGTAGAAATAGGCCTTAAAATGGTCGTTAATCCGTCAGTGGATAACGGTCCTTTCTAAGGGAGAATCAAACATTCTCCGGGTAAAAGGGAGACCGTCATTGCGAACATTACGGACGCATCCTATGTGGACTTACATAACATCACGACTTTAATCGTGATCCGACTAACTACACGCGAATAATAAAAGTAATGATAGAGGTATGTCCTACCTGCATAGCCTGTGGGTTCTATGATGCCATAACGGAATGCTCGTTATTTTCATCATTGGTATGGTTATGGACATCTATGGTAGTAAAGAACTAATAATTTTTATGTTGTAGATAGAATATGCGCTGAGCCGTAGATTAAAAATTTACTATGTAAACAAAGCCCCTTTTAAAACGGCTGTAAGTACCAACTAACAACTGCTATTGTTTTTTATGAAAAGATCTCACACAAAACTGTGCGACTGCACAAAAAATGGCTGTGTAAAGAAAGACATTGTCTGGTAAATCAGACAGATTCAGATAACACACACAATGTCAGTATAACAAGCAGCACGTTTCCGGCGCGCTTGGGACGGGATTGAAGTTTACAAATCCTCAGGATACACGTACGAGTATCTTTCTCTTTAGTATGCATGAGCTACTTATTATAATTTATAAATCATAGGACCCATTGTCGTTATTTGTATCTCCGCAAACCTGCGGTGAATCATGATAATTTAAATTCATGGTAATTTTTAAAAACTTACCGGGTTGGGTGCACTGCGCGTGGGCCGGGACCTGGCGGCAGCAGTAGCGGGCGCCGCGGCACTCGTCGCCAGCGCGCTCAGGAACAACCACAGCACGACGGCTACGGCGAGCACGTGAGCACGGATGCCTATTGTCCTTCCGATCGCTCCCGTCCACTCCTGTGCATCTCGACTACATTTAAATTTCAAATTGGCGGCCCGCCTTGAACCGCCGCATTCGTCAGCCTCAACCCTCTTTCTGGTAATCGATTCTTTTCCGTATACGTCTTCTTTGTTATGCAATACGCATCGGTCGGAAGCTATATGGCAGGGACGATCTGTGGCAGAGCATCGTCTTTCAGACTCATGTTGGCATTCAATTTGTTCTTTATTAAGTATTCTACATCTATCTAAGTCAGTCGATTTATGAACATGTTCTAAATTATCATTGGAATGATTGTCGTGTGCCACTCTGTCGGTGTTAGCTACCAAACATGAAGTTTGCGAGTGAGTGTTGGTCGAACTGGGTGCAGTCATATTGGCGCTTTGATCCATGATTTCGGATGAGTTTGTTTCACGTGAGGTCACAGATGTCAGCTAACCATATTTTGTACTTATAATATTCTTGTAGGGCACAAGATATAGAAGCGATTTCTGAAACAAAAGAAACATAGATGTTGTACCAAGAGGTAATTGTTGATTTTAATAATATTCAGAGATAAGTTACAACACAAAGAAATTCTTTGCACGTTATATCGTTAAGTAAGTTCGTTTTATTTTTACATTAGTAATGTTGTTGACATTGTAAATTAATTAGATTCCATAGCATCGTACTCAGGTATAAACGCAGATAGGACCATATGAGATCATGAACTTGCTATTCTCAAGTCTAGCATTGAAAACAGGAAATCCAGATAAGGAAGCTCTCATGGAGCAACTTAATATTGACTGATATTGCTGGTCGGTACATTGTGCGTAGATAACAGCGGGGAAAGTAAGTATTTCATTATATTACCGAGATAACACCTGCGCCCTTAGCATAAATCTTCATATATATTTATACACAACAAATAGATTGTTTGTACATCTATACTAATCTATACTAATATTATAAAGAGGAAAGATTTTTTTGTTTGTTTGTTTGTTTGTACCGAATAGGCTCCGAAACTACTGGACCGATTTGAAAAATTCTTTCACTAATAGAAAGCTACAGTATTCCTGAGTGACATAGGCTATTTTTTTATCCCGAAAACGGGTCCTGTGGGTTGGTCCACGGGAGCGAAGCCGCGGGCAACAGCTAGTTTTGTATAAATAAACGGAGGAACGTAGAAAATGCTAACAAACTGGTTTGTAATAATTCAAATTAAAGTCTGTTTTTAATCTCGGAGACAAAATTGACACATGCAAATGTCAAATTACTTCTTTAAGGGCTTACTAAGGCTTCTAAGGTATGCAATATATAACTCCTTTTAGACCTTTTACAGTATATGAGACTTACAAGAGTTTTATATAACATACCTCAGGAGGCCTGCCCTAAAAAAGGAAATTTGACATTTGCATGTGTAAATTTTGTCTCCGAGATTAAAAAAACAGACTTTTAATATTAGGTAGTGAGAATTCTAATGAGAAAAAAATATTTCAAGCATATAAGCATAATTCGATAGTATGGTTGTTTGTAATTGGTAAGCTCTGGCAGTACTGCATGTTTATTGCCTAAGGATACAGCCTTGATCACAGCGCTGCGCCAGCGACGAAATTAGTTCAAAACTAGTTGCTTCGTCGCTGGCGCAGCGCTGCTGTGTATCCTTAGAGAATTGCACAACTGATCAGACTTTGAAAATTCACTGAAGTGACATAAGCTACTTTTAAACACGAATAATTTAACAGCTCCTGTGGGCTGGCTAGCACGGGAGCGAAGCCGTGGGAAAAGGTAGTGCCTAAACAATAAATTATGATCATTATGGTAATAATGGTCATACATGGAGCGAGCGAGTAAGGACTTTAATATTCTTTGTAAAGAGTTCTCATTTGACCCATTTACCACTAAAACCTATTCGGCACGCACTCGGCAAAATGCAGACTTTTTTAAAAGTGTTTAGTTCTTATTGTTCTTTATCTATACATACATACAAATAAATAAAATTGAAGTGTCTGTATGTAATATCAAAATAAAGTTTTATTGAATGCACGTGAAAGTATATACGGTACTAACAACAGTTTTTTGTCTGTCTATCTGTTTGTTTCGGGTAATCTCCGAAATGGCTGGACCGATTTTCACTGGTAGATAGCTGATGTAATAACGAGTAACATAGGCACGCTTGATCACGAGAAAATTCATAGTTCCGGCGGAAAACTAAAAAATAAAAATAATTTTTTTACGAGTTTGACGCGGACGAAGTCGCGGGCAACAGCTAGTTTAATCATATAAATCGTGCTTGTTAGTCCTAGTTGTGTAGTGAGTGTTGTAGTAGTGATCCTAAGTTTTCTACTACTTTTTCTGTTTCTATCCGTGAGAACCTGTAATTGGCTCTATGTCTCATATACAATTGTTATCCATCTGTTATAGCTGTTGGTTCACCTAGTATTAAATACATAAATAAATAACACAAATACATTAGCCGAAATGTTAATTAATACATTTTCCCTGACAGTGGTTGCAGTTTATTATTGCAGTTTAGAACTACCTTATATTTACTGACTGTAACTGCGTTTTCATTATGTATTTCCCATTAACTTGGGGAAAACAAACAACTAGGTACCTACATATCTATGTATCTACCTAAGGACTGAAAGTCCTAAGTTTAGTATTAACAAAGCAAACTGTTTCCCTATAATTATACGCATCAGCTCCAAATAAATGATTTCCTAAATGAATGCAAACTGTTTAATGTCGAAAGTTAGCAATGACACATAATTTAGGTTCCATATTCAAAAGTTGCTAGTCGAAAAAATGGAAATATGCAGTTATCTACCTATTGTAAATGGTATTACCCTATTAGGTATTTTTTTTTCTGTACTTCGTCATATTTTTATATTTTCCTAAATTCCTACCTATATAATCCATGTTTGTAGATTCTATTGGTATGTTGAGTAACCCACCTATTAATATATCTTATAGTAATACCTGGGCGACCGAGCTCTGCTCGGGTGAAAATAGAGAAAACAATGTTTTCTAAAAATTAAACCTAGCTAGATGGATTTATCGCCCCCGAAATCCTTAATCATACTTAATTTCATGAAAATCGTTGGAGCCGTTTCCGAGATTCAGATACATCTACATCTATATAAGAAAATTGTTTGTTGTAATTTTAATACATAACTAGCTTTGCAAGCGGTTTTGCCCGCGTGAAGGTCTGAAATTGTGCCACAGGCCTAGTTCCTATGATATAAATTATCCTAATACTGCTGTGATATAGGTATAAATTCCTTCCAAATCTGATCAGCGGTTTAGACGTGATAATGTAAGCGACCTGCCATGTCTCGACGCGATTCGATTTAAATCACACCAACAAGCAATTTTTATTGAGCTTAATTGCAAGTACGTTCACATGGACGTAATGGAATATAATTCGACCGATTTGCACTTTTCTTAAAAATAGTTACTTGTACTATGCTAGTATTATATTATCTGTGCTTACTGCTTATACGAATATACGATATTGCCAGGATATTGCGTTGCACCATTTTGACGTTCCCTTACTTAACTGTCAGAGCTACTTTCACTTTTGAAAGTCGGTACATTTTAAATTCTAATAAGATACGAATTAATGTTTGCTGAAAGAGTTAATTTTTTTAATTCAGGAAGTAAAGCAGAAATTCCAAATACTATAATGGGAGATCTAATTACCTAGGGAATTCAAAATCCAAATCATAATTGTAATGTATTTTTGCTTCCCGAAAAGATAACTAATCATAACAGCTGATTTACAATTACTTAGACCATTTTCCGGAAATAAGTCAACGTTCCTAAATGTTACAACTTATGTCTAGGTTACATTATTATTTAATGATCCCTTTCTATATTAATCACATCACTACGACAGACATCGGCGCCATTTTGTCAAATGCACTTCATCTGTCATGAATGACCTGTCATATCAAATGTCATCGTTACATAAAGTTACAGCTGCGTTTATGCTTTATTGAATTTCAATTTTCAATAGATTTAAGACATATCATATATAGTTAGTGTTTTTAATTTGCTACTTTATTGTTTTGGCCAAAAATTTTATAATTTTTCAGGCAATTTGGGTTAACCCGATTATCTAGCTTTTAATATGGGTACATATAGTATCGCCATTTTATTAATACATTTTGGTACTTAAGTTACTAACCATACTGGTACCAAGCCGGCTTTTGTGAATGATATAATTACAGTATTTTATATCATTAACCATAACATTAACTATGGGTTTCATAAGTGCCATGTCAGATTATTTACATTGTAAAACTTTTGCAAGAACCAAGAGCCAGTGTTGCATGGTTAAAATAATAAAAAACCTAACAAAAAATAATATCAAAATAAAAAATGCATTTATAATTAATTTGAACTAGCAATGCTTAAAACAAACCTGTACCTGCTAAAAATGGTAAATGTTATGATAACGGTTTAAACACTTAGCAGTAACCGTACTTTTAACAAGATTTGGAAAGCTCTCAACGCAAGTTTTGAATGATAAGTGTAATAATACGCAGCTTAGTTAGTAGTTGGCACAAGTAACGTGCAAGGGATCCTAAGTGGAGACTATTTATAAACGAACTCAAGTCTAATTGGAGCCGCCACATGACCGAGAGTGATCTACAAATAAATCATAACATATCACACTAACTAATTTAGTAAGTACTACTAGATGACAGCACGCAAGCAGAAAGAAAAATTAGAGCACATTGCTTTGTTGTTGTCAAAAATGTCACATTTGACAGCTAAGATTTTGTCAACAACAACATAAAACCAAATGATAAAAATAAAAAAGCACACACATTTTAAAATAAAAAAGCTCATTAATAACACTTACATTTTCTTAATCCGCTCTACATTTACATACAGCAAAGAAAATCATGAAAACAAAACAACGCTTGCTTAACTCTCGGCCTTCCTTTCCCTTTCTACAGAACCGAGAGGGATAGCAAATAAGCTTACACAGCTGACACTGAAAGCACTAATAACTTTGTCGAATTCACACTCAAGACTTTACATCCAATGAACTTGTACTCAAAAATGATGAAGCTAGCTAATTCTCTAAGGAGTTGCCAGAAATCGATTTATCGAACATGAAAATAGACACTATAATTATTTCATACGTACAAACGGTATAGTATTTAATTGAACTAACACACTGTTTCCATTGAAATTCAAATTTAATACGAGTTTATCGTAAATGAAAAAATATAGTGTCCTTGAGCACAACGCTCGTCTCGCGTCTACCGCCGCGGCCACGCGCGCACTGACTAAAACTAACTTTTGAATTGGGGTTCGAACAGAGCAGCGGCGGCGGCGTGCGGCAGCTTAAATAGGGCTGTCAGACAGTCTTTCTTACAAAAATCTGTCAAACAAACGTCATACGCTTTTTATTTTCTAGCCCAAAACGGCCCGGTAAAGTGAAAAAAATTAATTGTATTTAGCTTGTGGTGCAGTGCGCTTTTTGTTATCTAGGTTTTATTTCTAGTCGTTTGTGCTTGATCGTGGGTCACACCGCCGATATTTATACCAACTACATAGGTTGACAACCCTTGCTAGGCGGCCACTTACGCACAGCATTTTGCGTTGCATTGCAAGCAAGAGATGACATGAACGAAGCCCTATAAATATGACATTGAAAGTTTTTTTTTTATACATCTGTGTCATCTGTTACCTGCCATTAGTTATGTTCATCATTCAGTAACACGGGTGACGATATTTCTGGATGCAAAATAAAATAAGCTTTGAACAAAAAAAAATATTGCATTAATAAAAAATATAAAAAGCATCATCATTATCATACATAAGTGCAAATATTGTTTAGCAAATGATCAAGGCCGACAATAAATATAATATTTTTGTTGCGGAACACCGAACCCCAGTTCCATTCAGACATTACCGTTTTTTTGTTTTGTGCCCATACGCAGCTTCTGTAGGGTCTTTGTACATGAGCTTAGGGGAACTTATTAGTCTGCAGCTCAATGTGTTCAATTAACACAGTTTACCGTTAAGAAAAAAAAAACAAAAGACTCGCTTGTGAACTTTGAGGTTCAAGTCGAAAATAACCATGAAGTATTTACTTTCAATTAAATAAACAAAGGATCGCCTGCGTAGCAAAAAGGTGAGACAAAAATTGGGGGTTAAATCTGGCGTGTTTTACTGAAACGAGCTTCCTATAAAGTTCCCTGCGTCGCGTCCCGGCGTCGTCTAGACACGCAGAAGTTGTTGTAACTAGGTAAGCTCCAGACCAGACGCGACTAGTTTTGGAACATAACATCTGGTCTAGACATGAGACGGTTGCATATTGACTACTAACACAATAATGTAAACAATAGCCTTTTTTGCTCGTTCAAAATAGATCGTAACCTATTTATCTAACGAATGAAATTACTCATTGAATCATTAAAGTTAAAAGTAGGGCCACATTTTTATAGGCCATTCCAAACATTATTTTCATCTTAATGGAGGTATAACGTTCATAAAGGAGACGGTGAAGCGACCTTATTCACTTCCAAAATCTACAGCTGAACATGATCAAACTTCTGCCTTCGGCTTCGATTGAGGAATGAGAAGCCACCAAAGTCAACTTTTCTTAAGAAATTCTTTCCCAAGATTTTTTTTACTGCTTATTGACCAAGGAGCTTTTGTAAAATTTGCTAAGACGAAAGTCTATGACCAGTGTGTGTTGCCAGTGATGACATATGGCTCTGAGACGTGGTCGCTTACAATGGGCCTTATCAGAAAGCTTACAGTCATTCAAAGGGCAATGGAGAGGGCTATGCTCGGAGTTTCCTTGCGAGATCGAATCAGAAATGTGAACATCCGCAAGAGAACCAGGGATACCGACATAGCCCGAAGAATTGCCAAACATAAGTGGCAGTGGGCAGGGCACATTGTTCGCAGAACGGATGGCCGATGGGGCCGAAAAGTTCTGGCAGTGCGACCGCGAACCGGAAGACGATACGTTGGAAGGCCTCCCACTAGGTGGACTGATGACCTGGTTAAGGTTGCGGGAAGACGCTGGAGGCGAGACGCACGGGATCGGTCAATGTGGCGACGCCTGGGGGAGGCCTTATGTTCAGCAGTGGACGTCTTTCGGCTGAAATGATGATGATGATGATATTTTACTAACGAATACCAATTTATTGATAAAACAGATTTTACTTTGAAATTCCCTTATGTTTCCTATTACAATCAAATTGATTTTGCGGTTTGGTACGGAACTCTAAATGCGAAGTCCAACGTGCACTTGGCAGTTTTTTTTTTTAAATATTCATACGGATAGATATGACAGTATCGAGGAGGAAAGTGTTACATTATCTATATCTTCAATGCTCGATACTAATGGGAAAGGAAATGCAATGACCTAATGCCTTATAATCTGAAGAAATATTGCGCAAGCAATGTACAAACCACATATTAATATATTTCTCACAATTATAATCTCATTTCCTTTCGTAATGGACTAATCATCCGATACCTGAGACATGACGGTGCCACAATGATATAATCGATGATAGTGTTACGGAAATTATGATGATAAAATAACAGTGTCCGTGTTACGGAAAGGTATGATGATATTTTGAAAACTGCTTCTCTCATGTATATACTTACATACAATGAGGGCTTCCGTTTTTGTGCCACCAGTTGGCGCCACTAGCGAGTAAGGTTCTTAAATATAGCTGAAACGGTTGTTATGTTTCAACGCGCACGCAAGCAAAGTTTGAATTAAAATAATTTCTTATGCCTTAGAAGTGATATATAAATATAAAATCGTGTATGTTTCAGCCCCTTTTTTCGACTAAAGGAAGATACAAAACTTCTATTATACCATCTTAATCTGCCATATTTAGAAAATATTCACAACAATAAAAAATTGTAAATAAACTCGCGCTAAAAGCTAAACAACTATTAATTTGATATTTTGTATACCTCACTCTACAGACTCTACACCAGCGTCACCCTCATTCCCAAAAAAAATGTATTTGCCATACAAAGTTGGATCAGATGATACATTTTTATTTAAGAGTTGACTATGTCTTCCGTGGAGAAGTTGTTCATATTCTTAAAATATGATCACACCTTTCCGTTACAGCGTTATATTGACTAACATTAGTAACAAGCGGAATTGATATTTCATTCGATAGTGAGTAATAAAATGTAAATAAAACATTCAGTGTGAATGAATCAGCGGTAAATAAAAAAAGGTTTTTCTAAGTGTGCTGACCGCTTTCCGCTGTAGTACAACGATACTGCCTCCCAGATCGTTTTCATTTGTTTCATTGATTTTTTAGTTTTGCCATCGTGGTACCTTTGCTTTGAGGACCTTATGACTGCGTCAGCGGAGGGCGTTGCCGTGGCTGAATTCTGGAAGAGTCTGTTTGTCATCGACACGCTAAGAAGAAGAAGAAGATTGATTTCTTTTTAGAGATGAAAGAAAGAAAGAAATTAAATTTATTTGCCACAACACAAACCAGAGGCACATAACATTTTTTTAACAACGAAACAAGAACAAAATAGTAAAAAATAAAACAAAAACATGAGTCAAAGTGTGCCTTACGGTTCTGCCAAATAGATCCAGTTCAGTAAATTGCCAGGCAACTAGTACAAAGTAATGCGTGATTTCAATGATGACCTATCATATATGTATCATTCAACTTTTATAGACCAACTAGCTGTTGCCCGCGGCTTCGCTCCCGTGGACCACCCCACAGGACCCGTTTTCGTGATAAAAAAATAGCCTATGTCACTCAGGAATAATGTAGCTTTCTATTGGTGAAAGAATTTTTCAAATGGGTGCAGTAGTTTTGGAGCCTACAAACAAACAAAAATATCTTTCCTCTTTATATTATTATTAGTATATTAGTATAGATAGTATTGAGGTTGAAAATCTCAGAAAAACGACATTTAAGCTATAAAAATAAAGGAAGTAAAAACTTTATTCTTTTAAATAAAAGCCTTACCCATTACCCTTAAGCATGAACTTAGTGTTTTAGGATGACATTAAACTCTTATATATCTAGTATCATATATAGAATCCTATCCAAAATGCCAAATGTGAAAAATCTTACACTATGATATAAATTTGACTCATAGATCTATGATGCTAGATAAATAATAGTGTAAACCCCCCTTAGCAAAACAAGCCAGCCATCGAGTGGTATTATGACGACCTACATAAATGCAAATGTTTAAAGAAGTACATATTTTTTAGGACCTAAATAGATTTATCATCATCATCATTTCAGCCGAAAGAAGTCCACTGCTGGACATAGGCTTCCCCCAGGCATCGCCACTAGTGATGTAACGAATGTCATTTCATATAATTTTTGTCTTATAAGTTCGCGCCACCCAATGCACAACTACACCTCGGTGCCCCAGAGGCTTAAAAGTCGAAAAGGTTTTCTTGGTTGCGTGAGTCCATCTACCGGCAACACCACCACGGAAAGATGCGATCTTTGGCGAGAGAAATATGAACTCCCTGATCATTTTCTGGAGCCATCGGAGACCCTTTCACCTGGGCACACATTGCCTTGGCCGACCTGGAAAACTCTGAATAGACTCCGCACTCAGGTCGGCCGCAGCAAAGACAATCTCCATAGGTGGGGGTTCTCTGATGGTTCCGATCTTCGGTGCTTGTGCGGCGTCTCCCCGCAGACCATGGCCCACCTTACGTCTTGTGCCGCATGTCCTGTTGTCTGTTCACGTGAGGACCTTATGACTGTGTCGGCGGAGGGCGTTGCCGTGGCTGAATTCTGGGCCAGGCAAGGCATTTAACTAAAAAGAGTCCGTTTGTCATCGACACGCTAAGAAGAAGAAGACCTGCCAGATTCCAATTAAAAGTTAACCAATAAATATTATTTCTTTCAGTGAATTAAATTTGTAAAGGGTTGAATCCACAAACAGTGCGAACTGTGCGAAGCCAGCGCAAAAAAAAACTGTGAGCACTTCTTGATCCCGGCCGCATGATCTCAGAATGTGTAATCTGGCATGAAATTAAAATCATTGCCCCTTACAAACGGAAATTCTGGACTTGGAAATATATGGGTACATTATTACTGTGTAACATAAATAAGTGTACCGTTTAAAGTAAATAGTAAAGTCATACACGTATGTACTTATGAATTAAAGTCCAGTCTGGATGTCCACGCACAAACAGGAAAAACCGACAGTTAAAGGAAACGGGCCATGCAGTTCACGGTAACTCACTATAATGCGGTAGTTTAGCATACTCACTGTGTTTGGACAGACAGGTAGCAGCCCCGACAATTGACAATGTTTCATGACGTATATGGACTCATTCTAAAATCGGATGTTAATAGAGGGCCTTACGCCTGCACAGTCTATGGTATATATGATTGTTTCTCACGTTTCAATAGAATTGCCATGTCGGAAAACGATTTTCTTGGTTATTTTATTAATCGAATAGTTCATTAAATATACTGGTCTAGCTTTTCCTCGTGGCTTCGTTCCTGTGGCCTTTTCCAAAAAGTAAGTATTTTTTTTTCCGGATTAAAAAGTGACTTATGCTAAAAGCTTTCTAACAGTGAAACAATTTTCGTAAGGGGATCGTACTTCTAGAGATTGCCTTTAACAAACAAAAACACAAAACAAATCACAACAACAACAACAAACAAACAACAAATCTGATTAGAGTGATGCCACTGTCCACAAATCTCCTAAGCATGTTGAAGTGGCAATAGGGCGTCTAGAAATGGTCGCCATAACACAAAAAAAGTTAATTCAAAGAATCTAAAAACCCTACTGCTTATGAAGCGAACTTAAAAGACGTACCTAAACAAGAAAAAAATCTTGCTCTGCAGTTGGAGGATACATCTGGTTTTAGTCAGCCAGCTCGCGAATAAATGTATCCTCCAACTGCACAGCAAGGTTTTCAAATGTTTGAAATCACCTCTTAAAAACCTTTTTTTTTATTCCCCACACGATGGGTTTTGTAAGAAAAAATACATTGGGATTCGACAATATGGTAGCCGAAATCCGCCATTAATTTATTTTCCTTTAAAATAGAAGAATTTGAATGAAGCCAGAATTGACGTAAGAATCATTAAAAGCGGCCATCGCGTTTAGTCTCTAGAAAGCCACATAGGAATAACAAACATAGACTGATAAACCCTCATAAAACCCTCCTTCGGAAATCGGGTAAAAATGGTGTGCGATTGGAGAGGCCTCTTGTCATCATGCCTAGTTGGCTTCCAGTCTAACCAGATGCAGCTACTGCTGGATACCAGTTATATTTTAATTAGAAAAAAGAAAGGAAGAAAAAGTTTTAACTCGTCTCAAAACGACATAAATATATATATTATAAATACTAGCTTCTGGCAGCGGCTTCGGCCAATGAATATCGAAAAATAACCCAACATTTGATGACACGTTTGGCGTAGTGGTTGAGCGTAGTGCTGCGCTACGTGTCGTGGGTTCGATTCCCGAACGGAAGATATAATTGTATTGCCTACATATAGTTGTTCCGGATCTGGGTGTCTTGTGTATGTGAGTTTAAATGTTTGTAAAAGCTCCCACGATACAGGAAGAAATTCCTAGTGTGGGGAAAGGTATAATTAAAAAAAAAAAAACCTGGTCAAAAAGTATCCTATATGCTATTTCTGACTATAATCTATCTCTGCGTCAAATTTCATCCAGATCCGTCCAGCCGTTTGAGCGTAAAGAAGTAACAAACACACACACTCACAAACTTTTGCCTTTATAATATTATATTATAAGTGTGATATATGTAGTGTGAAGTATACAGCGACTGCCTATCCGTACTCCACAACCTAGTTCCTTGGTTTATACGATATCCCCACAACTCTTGCTTCTGACTACGCATAACGACTGTCAAAGATCTCAAGATGAATAAGCCAATATTCTTAGCCAAGTTAAATAATAGTGTCCAGCGTGACGGTTGTGTCAAAGGAAGTGATCGTCAAAAAAGTCCATGATTATATCGGGAACACGTGCTTTGCATACGAGTAGATAGACAATTTTGTTCATGCACACTGTAATGATAAACAAGGCAGCATTGTTTCCTTACTGTTATTAATAAAGGTGCATTTCCTTGGTCAAATTGATGACTACCTGCAGTCTTAATTAGGAATGTACCCAAAAAGAACAAAGCTTCCTTGAAACATTGAAACGGTTGCAATTGGCCGTAACCCTTTTCCTCTTACAGATAATTTGAAGAATGTATTCAATATACATTCAGCTAGCAGCTTACCAGTCCTTTTCCAATTTTAGCAACCACCTAAAATAGTTAAGCAGTTGACTGAAGCTTTTTCACCAGAAAATTCGAACACGCAATAACTTTTGTAAAACTTCTTCCAAAGTTAATTAATTGTCTAACGTTTCAACCTTTCACACACACACATACATATACTTTTAAAAATAGCGTGTGTGTCCGACGCAGTTTTCATAAATGGAATAGTACGTGCCTAGCAGTGATGGCGGAGGCGCCGGCGCAACGTGACTTTGACCCACGACGGGGGATTGTTATTATACTAATCACGACGCCACACATGTTTTTCAAACATTTATCGAATGCATGTTTGTATAGTCAGTTGTAGGTGCGGAAGAAAACAGGATATCAGTCTAATGTTATGATTGTAGGGAACTGATGCAGTCTTTATGGAAAGTAAAATACAGTCTAAACACAACAGTTTATATTAGTTTGGAAACCAACAACGAATCATCGAAAATCTGTCAAAAGAAAGCTTTGATGTCAGGATCGTTTCTGAAATCAAAGCTGTCCGAATTCATTGTTGTTGGTGTCTGCCACCTTAAGGCGGTTACGCACTACACGTCCGTGTCCGTGATCCGTGTCCGTGATTTGAGTTCCGAGTTCAAAATATTCTGAATTATGACAGATAATGACGGATAGAGTTCGGATGTAGTGCATTAGGTTCCCTAAAAAGAAGTACTACGGCTACTTGGGTACCGAACTTTCACGGACACGGATCACGGACACGGACGTCTAGTGCGTAATCGCCCTTAGCCTCACGTGAATATTGTCTATAATGGATGGTGCTGGACACAGATTACCTCTTGTGGTGCTGGAGAACTCATAGCTGCTGTTATCAAAATACAGAAAAATATAGCTGCCTGTCTGTTTCCAGATATTTTGTTGCTGTTGCTCGTTGGTTTAGGCATGTTTTAATTTAAGGCTACAAATCAAAACCTTTGTTCATGATAGTGGTAAAAGTATATATGCATTTACGTCTCGTTTTATGTACTACAGTTAAAAAAGAGTGTCATAATAGTCAGAGAAAAACGAAAAAAAGTTGAAATGCACCAGGCATCACATTCTATTGTTTCAAAATGTACTGAAAAATAAATAAAATGTGTTAACTATTATATTTTTTTCCTCGCACTGAGCGGTGATGACTAATAAAGTAACGCAGGTTTGTTCACAAATTTCTAAGTACCTGACCCACATACGACAGTCATATAAGTTGACTAATAGGATTTATGAAAGTTAACATTAAGTGGGGTATGTATTTAACTTAATGGAAAAGTTTAGACGAAGTTGTTAGCCGTACTTACGTAGTAGAATAGCTCATTTACCAGGTAGGTAGATCTTTTAACATAACTCAAACGTCATGAGGCCACCATTTACTGGGAATAGGGTTACTTGAACCGTAACAGACTAGTGAAGGTCCTGTGTTAAGTAGGAATTTGTGCTGAAAATAGGATTTTAATTTACACCATTTGAAAATTTGTTCAGAACCTCGTTGGCTACCACTGGTGGTATTTAGTTCTCGCCAAACTTCTTGGCCGCGGCGCGGTGCTGTTTTTACCCAACTGCCGAAGGAGGGTAATGTGTTTATCAGTCTATGTATGTATGTATATTTGTTCCTATGTGGCGTTCTTGAGACCAAACGCGTTGGTCGATTTTGAAGATTCTTACGTCAATCGATTCGTCTGAACCCTGCGAGTGTCACTGTCTGTATTAAAATTGTAAGATAGAAAAATGGCGGATTTTGGGCGCCATATTGTGGGGGCCCAAATTTATTTATTCTGCCTATCCCATCGTGTGGGGTATCAAAATAAAGGGTTTTATGAGGAGATTTCAAAAATATATAACACTTATATATATTTCTATGTACCAAACTCGAAAAAAGTAACTAAAAAGTTATAAATAAAAAAAAGTTAATTAAAAAAATCAAAAATCCCGACTGCTTAAGAAGCGAACTAAAAAGACGTTAACAAGAAGAGAATCATGCTGTGCAGTCGGAGGATACATCTGGGTCTTTTTAGTTCGCTTCTTAAGCGGTCGGACTTTTTTTTATTTTTTTTATTAACTTTTTTTATGAGATTTACTACTGCCACAGAAAATATAATACTAGCATACAGATGCCTCATCCAATACAAAGAAACAGTGCCGACGTAACTAGCGTTTTTTATCTGATTATACCGATTATTTTATGTAAATCTATCGCGTTCGTTTCCGTTCCACGGCGATAGATAGATGACCAGATGGTCATCTATCGATATGTATATATATAACCGTGGAAAGGAACGGAACGGAACCAAACGCGATCGATGTACAAAAAATAATCAGTATAGAACGTCGGCACAGTTTCTTTGTATGGGATGAGACAGGCTATACGTAAAGTGACTAACGCTCGGGAGAAATGCAAAGCGTCTAGGCAGACTTTGTTATAATTGAGTAGTTTTATAATAAACACGTCTATTTATTTGTTTAGTACGCTCTAAATCTAAAGTTATGGATGACAAATAGGTACCACCTACCTATTATATTTTATCCGAAATCACATTTTTGAATTTATTAGTAAAACATTTTCGATAAAAATGTTTCCGGATTTCCGATCATTCATATCATTACATGAGTCAATGAACGGAAATGAAGGTTCGAAAGCATGTTAATCATCGTTCTCTGAATAGATCGTGTATCCTCCTACAACATTTTTTTTGTTCTGGGGAAATCCATCAAAAGGCACCTAGACTTTTGGGGAAATAACCAGGGAATTGGATATTCTTACGTCACTAAAACCTCAGCTGCTAAAAGGTGTTGATCACTCTCAGCATCTTTTAGTTTAGCGTGGAGAAATGCTAATGCATACTGCGCTACTAGGGATTGCAATCTGGATTCTTCGAAATTCGAAAACAACTGAAAAAACCGGCTATTCTTGACATATCCGGTTTTGAAGACTAAAATTCGGTTTTTTTCGGATTTATTTCAAAACTGATTTTAACGAATAATATTTATATTTTCCATTTTTTATTCTAATTAATTGGTAGATCGATATTACCTACACTAATGCGCAAATACAAAAAATATTTTAATTGGTAGGATTGGAGGGATGACCGAAAGAGCTTTTTCTACTGCGGCATGTTCTGTAATAAAATAAGAAGCCTAAACGATGAGACACTTGACGCAATCATGTTTTTAAGATCTCGTTTTTTAAAGAAGACTCATTAAAATACGTATTACTGTTATGATATGACTGGTCTGATTAGATAGAATAGAAATATAATTTATTGAAGAATGCTTATCTTATTTGGAAATGACTTACGTTAAACTTTTTTCTTGAGACTCATCATCATCATCATCATCTGCCTGCCCTTATCCCATGTTACTTGGGGTCGGCGCAACACGTTTACTTCGTTAAAACTTTGGGATATAATAATTCAAAGACTGTACTTCATCAAATAATTGTAATACTTTGTTATCGGCTTTTCAGAACATCTCCATTTTTCAGACTATTTATTATAAAAAAGAAGGATACCTTAACTATCTAAACTTTACATATAGTTGTCGACAATGCGGGAACCCACCTATGGGGATCACTTTCAGCACCTAGAAGCAGCTTTCAGCACCCCGTGACCTCTTAAAATATCACCCCGGAGCCCCCTCTACCGCATTGGTTCTCAGGAGTCAGGATGCTAGAAAGGGATGACTAAGGCATAAGAAAGGCATAGGTACATAAGTAATGGTAGAAGCCTTCTACCATATATACTTTAGTTTAACAGAACCATTCACGAGACCATTCCAGCTTTTGGGACAAGTACCTACAATGCAGGATTGCTATCTTCTTATAATAATAATTATAACACCAGGCTGGTACTGTCCCACTGCAGGGAAAAGTGCTCTTCCCATATAGAAGAGGCCCATTGCTGTACTTATGTACTTACTAGCTTCTGTCAGCAGCAGCAGTGTCAATGCACGCATTTGTCAATAACTCGTAGCACGGTACCTACGGAACCCTAAATGTGCGAAGTTCGACACGCACTTTGCCGGTTTTTTTTTACCTCAGTAAAACAAAAATAATACACTTCGAAGGACATAGTCAGCGTTATTCGTTTAGCTGCATTCCTAGCCAAATAAAACCTTTCTCAAGATTTTGCGACATTATAGTCAAGTCTCAAGGGTACATCAGCATTGCGTTCTCAACAAATTTAAAGCTTTTTTATTTCTCCTTAACTTTTGAATAATATATGCCTTCGACGCGTGGGATTCTCTTCAGGGGATCGCTTGATAAACCCAGTCTCCTTAATAGAAAGGGACTGAGGACAATCTTGAATCACATCGGTGACTTGCATTGTTAAACAAACATTATTGATTTCTTTTTACTATATTCTGAATACAATAGAAGCCTTCAAATTATTAGCGTTTAAAATATATTTATGTTTAAAACGATATTTGGGCGTTTTTTTTTTCAAATCAATAGATGCAGTATCTAGCTGCAACAAGTGTGGAAATAGTTTGCCCTACCAAATAAAGAACTGGCCTGCAACACACTACGCTACTTGATTATGAATTTAACGCATTACTGTAAGTCTGTAGTGTTGTTTTTTTATGTATTTAACTTTCATTTTTTTTTTTTTTTACCTATTATAGGCCCGCGCTTGACCACTATCTCACCTGATGGTAAGCGATGATGTGGTCTACGCACGCTTGCCTAGTAGTAACCTATTCACTCTTGACTTAAAGACCCCTAGATTATAGCTATCATATAAATAAATGATAGTTTTATTTTGCACACTATACAGGAGTAAGTAGGACAAGGACATGAATATCGGCTTCTCGGAATCTAGTAATATCGGAATCTCGCAATTAGATTTCCAATATTTCAATTCCGATATTGAGTGATCCGATATCAAAATCTCGGAATCAGAAAAATACTATATTTTAGCTTCTTGTGAAGCGCCGACCGGGCTAGCACGGTTTATCTCGTTATCTGCGGTGATTAGCTGTGATCGGATAATCGGCGCAGATTCCCTTGAGTAGCTGATTTTAAAATCAGAATCACGTCTAAGTGGCTAGTCGTAATTTTTTGGAAAAAATATATGTTATATTTGATCATTTTCTTTATGATTTCATCTGAGCAAATTTTGAGTTTTATTCGTATAACATAGTGTAATTAATTTGTAAATTTATGTCTAAAACGGACAAAAACACGACAATCGCACCAAAACCGCTGGGCGTATTTTAATGAAATCAACACCATCTCAAAGACAATTTAATTATCTACATTTTGATCTGAGGCTTTTTTTTAAAGTCATAGAATAATAAGGAAAGTACAATAAACTACAAAATTTTGGGTCGCGCGGGTGTGAAACGTGTGCGCGTTTTGTTCCCTCAAGGTCGTTGGCGTTAGTCGTCGTCTTAAACTTCACTAATAATAGATTAACACCTATGTTATTGATACATAAGTTATATCAACGCGTTCGTAACACCGGCACTAGCGCGAACGCGTTGCTATAAAGTGATGCTAGAAGCTACGACCGTTGCTACGAACGTGTCCTGCTACGTGCTGAGTGCTGTGCTACGGCTGAATGTCGACGCCTCCTTACTTCGACCAGATGTCATTGCAAACGGGTTGCTACAAGTGCTACGACTACTTGTTGCTACGGCCGTGTGTCCATGATCTACGAATGTACGTGTTGCTATAACCAATGGGATTGGTGTGATGCTACGGCTACGTTCGACGCCTTGTTGCTACGACCCTATTACACAGTCTGTTGCTACAAGTGCTACGACGACGCCTTGTTGCTACGACCGTAGGTATGTTGCGACGAACCGGTTTGCAGTGAAGAGTCAATCATTAAACAGCGTTTGAAATCATCAATTAGTCATGCACGATACACAAATATTTGTAGGTATTGGGGAAAACCGCAATCAATGGCTCATCTTATGCGTAACATGATAAGGTTTAAGAAAGTTTGTATTGATATCAGTTATAATTCTTAGTAGATACTAATCACGTCCGTAACTTAAGACTACCGCTATTGCGTTGTAAGTGTCATCATCGTAGTCGCAGGTATGTATAGTATACATTGTTAGTACTTGTTAGCCAGGTGTGGTAGGTCAGGTTTGCTCAACTATAGGTACTCTTGGCCGAAGTAACACTTTACTAGATTCATTGCATTATGCAACACGATTTCGAAACCATCACCTCTGTTTATGGCTACAATGTACAAAATAGTGTGCTTTATGAAGTCCTGCGGTTACAAATCGAACATTTGTTTTATTGTATTTAATTTATTAGAGACTAGCTGTTGCCTGCAACTTCGTCTGCGTAGCATTAGTACTTCGGATAGCCTATTTTTTTATCGCGCTATAATTTTGTAGGTGTCTTACTTGAGAAATGATTAGTTCACTATACAAATTTGCACACCCTTTTGTATCCCCCGTAAGAATGATTTACGGTATAAGAACAATCCTATGTCCTTCCCAGGGTCTCAAACAATCTTAATACCAAATTGTATGCCGATCTTTTGCTTAGAATGAGCGAAATAACCCTACCCAAGTCACATACCCCAAATCTATGAGGTTTCGGTGCTACAGGCTGACAAAGTATGCATAAAAAATTATTATCTACTAAGGATTTTTTTAACTCTAGTACCAAAATCAGCGGTGTGTTTCACTGTTATATTTATTTAAATTGTTATTTATTATTTTGAACTAGTAGTTACCTAAATCTAAACAAAAAAAAAAAATACTCTGGGTTTTGCGGTCCATACATTTTGGACCATTTCCTTTCATCTTAATCGATTCAGTGGTTTAAGCGTGAAAAGAAATCAGACAGACAGACTGAGTTACTTTCGCATTAATAATATTAGTAGTTCGAATTAGTATAGATAGAATCCCGTCCTCACCAAAACAACACGTATTTTAGAAATAGTCTTGAATTCATTGAATACAAAGAATGTAGTCTCCGATTCAGTAAAGTCCATGTTAAATCATGTGACCAGGACACGTGCGTACCTTCAAGGGTGAATACCCAGGGTGAGGACCCTTATGTCCTTTGTCTAGGCCGCTCGGATCAATGTTTACCACGTGGGAGGTATGATTAACAAAAATAAAATTACTGGCTATATAGTTTCAATCGTATTCTTTGGAAATCCCCTAAATTAAGCATTGTTAGTACTGCGAGTGGGTTCATGAACTCAATAGTGCAAACAGGGTTCGCACTCTCTCTCTCTCTCTACAGTACCTACGTTCATTAACCATTGCTTTATTGATGCTTATAAAAATTGTATCCCTTGAAATATGCCCAATTCAATTCTGCGAATGGTTGATAAATATTTAAATCAAAATATCTGAATATATCGAAAGCTGCGCCTCAAATAACCATATTAAGCCACTCACATATGGGACCTATATTTTGCGTTAAAAATCTATAAGTTTCAATTCTAGAGCAAAAATATCTCACAAATCGAACGTATTTTTCAAAACCTAACTTACCGCAGTCAGTATTATATTATCTGTGCCGCAGTGATTGAAACGGATTGAAATTATTATTTTTTCATAACTACTCGTACATTTTTCTTTTCTTATGAATTTCGTTGCAATATCCAATACATTTGAATCGGTTCATCATTCAGAATCAACGACCTTCATCGTGGCGTTTTTCTAGTGATGGCCAATGATTCTGGCTTTCAAGAATTGCATTTGTTGCGAATAGTGTGGCGACCGAAAAAAACAGAGTGATGTTATTTTTATCGTTAAGACAAAACATTTAACCAACAAGTTATTAAAAATAAATAAATGCGACCTTTTGTGCTGGGATCGCCTTAAGTTCCTCGAATTGGGAACAAAAATGTATATTTGTTAATTTGTGATCCTTCCTTGATTAATGATGCTGGCGACGTCAGATGCCACGGATACCGCACGAAGCTAAAATGCCACTATCTGCCAATTTGTGGATTTTCTTTTTTTTAATGCAATCGTAACCAACTAACAAAATCTCTATTGATTTGTCTAAGAAGTATTTTGTCTACCATCAATAGATTCTGAGATAAAAATAAAAATGTCCCACATTGCTATGTTTATATATCTATTATTGATAACATTAAGTCATTCATCATCATCATCCACTTCACCCACTGCTGAGCATAGGCCTCCCTCTTCTTGTGTCAATCCCCACGTTCCTGTGCCAGCCTCTTCCACATTAAGTCATTGATGTACAGTCAAGGGTTAAAAGTGCAGTCTTACTCATCCAAAACCCAAATGGCTAGTTTTTGTAGAAGCAGTTAAATTATCCACAAGTCATTAAACAGGTTGTATAGAAATTAAAGTATAGATTATACATACAGTGAAAAGTCAAAATTCAGCTGCTTAAAAAAAATGCCACTGCTGTTTTGGTAGAGTGTGACTTTTGAGTTTGACCCTTAACTGTAGCTACCTAAATTTAAAATATGCATTTTGATATCCAAAAACTCTAGCATATAATTTGCATATAGCATATAGTTAATAAAATTATTTCGCAATCTATTTTTGTCTGACTCAAAATATAATTTTGTCAGATAGCGGCACTATAGTTTGAGGTCGGCAGCGTAATGATTCATTCAAACGCTCCTTTGGAATATTTTGACCGCTAACTGTTAAACGTAACGTCGTGTTATTAGGTCAGCAGGATAATCTGTTGTGCTTACTTGACAGGTTTTAAGCGCTTTAAATATTTCCTGTAGCCTGTTCCAGTAAATCCACTGATACTTTTCCACGATGTCTTAGTATCAAAATTATTGGCTGCCATTACAAAATCTTAAGGATTCAGAATCATAAGCAATGCTTCCACTAACTTCCATTATTCAATTTGCGAATCGAGGATACCTCGGGACCTCATAAAATGATATTCTTGATGCGATATGATTGTCGAAAAGTTAAAAATGTATGACATTGACATTTCACATTGTCAATGTCATCATTGACATGCGCTACCGAAATGTCTTGGATCTCAAACATTTTGGCATCTCTCTCTATCTCGCTATCACCATAGAATGTCACATTATCTAGAGACCCTGGTAAATAAAATTTTGTTCTAAGAAGCAATAGCAGCAAATGTTAGTTTTTATCGACGAAAAATCGTCATTTAATAATAATAATAATAAAATGAGTCTGTGGCCTGACTTGTCAAGAGTGACATTCAAAAAATTCTTAGCTCTTCGTATTTTCTATAATTTATTTATCAAACCGTTTTAAATCACCGTAATATCTGTATAAAATTAAATTTTAATAATGTTGACATATATATATATATATATTAAACCAAGAAGAAAACAAATAATATAATTACAATGCCAAACCATACAAAAATACACGTAAAATGACATAAGCTAAGAAGAAAATGCTCACGCGAAGCCAGGCCCGAGCCAAAATCACACGCCCAACATCTTCGGGTTCGTCGCTCAGCTCCGCCTCGCAGCCACCGGGATCCCCTACATCCATGAGTGAAGAGATCCTGGACGCTGCAGTAGCGTCGAGCTCGAGCGACGAATACTTCTCTCCGCCGACGACACCACCACCTGCGCGTCGACGGGGAGGACGCCGGCCGCCGGACAGCCTGGGACTTCGAGGCCCATCGGCCTCTGACAGGGTCCCCGCTCCCGGTGGAAGTGTGCAGCGCATGCGATGGACGCAATCAATTAACGAAAACGTCATGCGCGCATACTTTGGGGCTACAGAGGGGGGAAGTAAACTGACTGCGTACCGTGGTCGGATGCTCTCTCTGTTTCAGGTGCTTGAGCCAGCTGTCAACGTGTCGGCCCAACGTCTATCGGATCAGGTGCGGGTCATCCAGCGTAACCATATGCTGGATGACACCGTACTTGATAGACTGCGTGAGGAATCACGGAGTAACCGTGTCTCGCCTGCCTTGCCTCCGGCCGCGGTGCAACTGCAACCCAGTGTATCTCCGCGACCCGACCATGTTGGTGAGGATGACGACGACGGGGCTATATCCGTGAGTACCCAATGCAATGCACGATTGAGGAGCGCTTTTGAGTGTGCATTCCGAGAGTATCGTTCCACACCGCCTGAGCTTAGACCTCGACTACCTCGTCTGCCCATGCATAAGAAAAATAGGGCGCTGGTGTGTGCTCTAGATTCGCAGCTATCAAATGTGTTTGATAGCAGCAAAGATCTTGCCGATACCCACTCGATCTTGTACTGTGCGGCTGCAGCGGCATGTCGTGTAGCTAATGTCAAGTTTCCCAAAACTGACAGAGCTACACGACCAGCTATACCAGCTTGGCAGTACAGGATTGAGCATCGTATCGGTGAGGCTAGAGCACTCATCGGCAAGCTTATCTGCTTCAGGGAGGGCAACACTCGCCCTAGAGTGATGCGCTTTGTGAAGCGGGCGTTTTCGGGGACTGATATCAGTTCTCGAGATTATCTGTCCTGCGTCACAGAGCGTATCGACTTTCTGAAGCAGAAGATCTATGCATGGGCAAGCCGTATTCGTCGGTACAAGCGGCGAGTGGAGCGATACACTCAGAATCGCACATTCCAGAGCAACGAAAGGTGGGTTTATAGGGCTTGGGAGCGACCCGACCAAGGTGTGACTGACATGCGCCTACCGGATAATGACGCCATGTGTTCGTTTTGGCGAGATATCTGGTCGGTGCCTGTCAGTCACACCGAGGGTGACTGGACTCGGGAGGTCGAGCAAGCGTGCGATCCGATACCACAAATGGGGGCAATTACCATCAGCCCCCAAGATCTGGCTCGTGCAGTCCGTCCGTTGCCCAATTGGAAATCTCCAGGGCTAGACGGACTGCAAAACTTTTGGATTAAGTGGTTCCAAAGTTCGCACGCTCGTTTGGCATCTCAGTTCCAGTCTGCCTTAGAGTCAGGGTCGCTGCCCCAGTTCCTAACGACAGGAATAACCCACCTGCTCCATAAATCGGGTAGTACTGCGGAACCTAAAAATTATAGACCGATAACGTGTTTACCGACGGTCTATAAAGTTCTTACATCCATTCTGAGAGTGAAAATTAATCAACATATTGACAATAACTCCATCATGTCTGCTTCTCAGAATGGATGTAAGAATGGGTCCCGCGGTACTAAGGAGCTGCTCCTCATAGACATTGCTATTAGCCAACAGGTTCGCCGTTCCCGCAAGGATCTGGCGACATGTTGGATAGATTACAAGAAGGCCTATGACTCAGTGCCACATACATGGCTCATGAGGGTGCTGGAGTTGTATAAAATTGATGCAACACTGCGCACCTTCCTGACGTCATGTATGGGGCAGTGGAGGACGGTCCTTCACTATCCAGGATGTCGACAGATTCAGGAAAACAGCGAACCTATAAGGATTGAGCGCGGAATATTTCAGGGCGACAGTCTGAGTCCTCTGTGGTTTTGTTTAGCCCTGAACCCTCTCAGTACACTGCTGGAGGGTTCGGGCCTAGGCTATCGGTTGAGAAGAGGTGGTCAGGTTATATCACACCTCCTTTACATGGATGATCTGAAGCTCTTTGCCCCCAACAACTTTCAACTGATGAAGCTACTGAAGGTGACAGAAACCTTCAGTGACGCCATCAGGATGGAATTTGGTGTGGACAAATGTGCAGTCATGCATGTAAAGCGAGGGGAGATTATGGAATCCGTGGGAATACAACTCTCGGATTCCATACACCTTCGATCCCTTTCCTCAACCGAAACTTACAAGTATTTGGGTATGTCGGAAGCATTAGGCATCAATGCTAGTGACGTGAAACAGTCGTTGAAGGAACGCTTCTTTGGCCGCCTGAATAAAGTACTAAATAGTCTTTTATCAGGCGGAAACAAGGTGCGCGCCTTCAACGGCTGGGTCATGCCGGTCTTGATGTATTCTTTCGGCATACTCAAATGGACTCAGACAGAACTTGACGCCCTGGATAGGAGAGTCCGCACGCTGCTTACCGCAAATCGTATGCATCACCCACGGTCATCGGTCATGAGACTGTATATCCCGCGGAAGTGTGGGGGTCGAGGCTTTTTAAATGCTAAGACCCTGCACAACCGCGAGGTATGCAGTCTTAGGGAATACTTCCAGGCCGCTGACGTGGGTATGCATCGAGATGTGGTAGCGGTGGACAAGGGCCTTACCCCGCTCTCCTTGGCTAACGAGAACTGGCGCAAACCTATAGTATTAGATACTAATGACCGCAGGGAGGTATGGCAGAGCAAGGAGCTTCACGGACGCTTCTACCGGGTCCTACATGGGTCCGATGTAGATCTTTTAGCGTCCGTGGCCTGGCTTCGATTTGGTGACCTTTTCGGGGAAACCGAAGGTTTTGTCTTTGCGATTATGGACGAAGTTATGATGACGAACAACTACCGGAAATATATTGTGAAGGATGGCACAGTTGACATCTGTCGGGCATGTCACCGGCCGGGTGAATCTATCCGTCACATTATCTCCGGTTGTTCTAGTCTGGCTAACGGAGACTATTTGCATAGACACAACCTTGTAGCCAGGATTATCCATCAGCAACTTGCTCTTAAATACAATCTTGTGGAATCGGAAGTGCCTTACTATAAGTATGTGCCCGACCCAGTTCTCGAAAATGGCAATGTCACGTTGTATTGGGATCGGTCTATCATCACTGACAGGACTATTGTTGCCAATAAACCTGACATAGTGGTGATAGACCGACCAGAGCGTCGCGCAATGATTGTTGATATAGCGGTCCCCCATGACGAGAACCTCGTGAAGGCTGAGATAGATAAGAAAAGCAAGTATCTTGATCTGGCTCGCGAGGTTGTCGACATGTGGGATGTGAATACAGCAGTAATTGTGCCGATAGTCGTGACGGCCAATGGTATAATAGCCAAGAGCCTCGACGAACATCTGAGGAGGCTCTCGTTGGGCAGCTGGATCAAGGGCTTGATCCAGAAAGCGGTACTCCTGGACACGGCGCGTATAGTCAGGAGGTTCCTCTCTCAGGAGCCCTGACCACCGGTAGCTTGGACCCTGTTCCCGATACCGGTGGGCTACTATTTTTGTATTTTTAAATGTTTTTATTATTATTTTTTATATAGAATAATATTTAAAAATGTAAAAATATGTATATAAAATAAATAAATGCAATAATAATAATAATATAACTTTATTGATACAGATAACCTTTGTTACAAAAGTACTTAGCTTACTTAGCGATTAGGTTACAAGTTCAGATAAATAAAGGTAGCTTAAATAATGGAAACCCTGCCTCCTAAACTAGGGGAAACCTGTGACTTAGGAGTCAGTCAGTTTTTTTTTATGTACGACCACGCATAATTTTTTATAGAGTGGTCCGATTTCAAAAAATCTTTTATATTGGTCTTTTATATTCAAAATTGGTTGCCTTTAAATTTAAATAGAATCCACCCCTAAAGGTAGAAAAAAAAGAATCTGTTGATATTTTTCCACAGAATTTTCAATCGTAAACCGGTTGTGTTAAAATTAAGTAAACTGAAACACAAAAATAAAAATATTTTATCATAAAAAAAACCGTCTAGATAACGAACTGAAAAGCAAAATAAACTTTTATTTCGTTGATTGTTTTTTTTTTCTTATCATTTTTGAATTCAAAATATCAAAGGATCGGTGAACGAAAGCGATTTTAGAGAAGATTGTCCTTGGTAGGTCATCATGAATGGATTTTGTTTACACAGGCATGAAGTACCAACAGGTCCTTAGACCATACAATAGATAGATAATGACATTAACTACTCCTTAAACAGTAAATTAAAGATAATATTCATATCAGCATTGGTAGAATATGTAACTACAATCTATCACAAATATCGTACTGAGGTCAGAAATCAATTCCAAGTCCGACCTTCTCACAGGTGGCGCATCAATATTTAAGTATCAGCGTTTATTTACAGCAGAAAGATTCACAAAACAATGTAATATTTTAAGGTAGGTATTCTTACATAAAATACGTAGTATAGCCAAGAGACTGAAAATGTTCAATTCGAACAAAGAAAATTATTGGACGCATTCTTTAGTGATTCTTTAGAAACAGTTTGAGGTCAGATTAAATTCTTCAACTATTGTTTCTAAGATTTGAAAATAACATCTTATTTCTAACTTTACTTAGTAGGTATGCTTCAGTTCAGCCGAAAGACATCGACTGGTGGGCCTAGCCCAAGTTCTCGCCACAACGATCAGTCCTCTGAATCCTCCACCCTTACCAGGTTATCGGTCCACCTCATAGAAATATTATATCTATGGTCCACCTAGATGGGGGGCCTTCAAACACTGCGTCTTCCAGTAAGCAGTTACCATTCCAGGTATGCTTGTGATGAGAAAAGAATATGAACTTAGATCATTTTACAGCCAATTGATGTTATTGCATGACATAAAAGAAAGCTTCACAACAAAAAGTCTTAATATTCAGCAAACAAACATTATCGCTGCGTAATATATGGCCGCACAAATTAAAACAATTAGTTGCGGGCTGTCAGACCGTCGACCCGACGAACACGACATCCTGCGGCACGATAACGTACCGATCGACAACATAACTTAACTAGAACACTCACGTATAATATCATTCTATACATTTACTGTCATAAAATAACATCATCCTTACTTACTTACTTAAGGCCGTTTGCGGCAGCCGCCATGTCTTAATTACTGCGATTTTGTAGCTAAAATAGGCCCAATACGAATGACATATTTTAATTTAGCCTCGTGTTAACAACCTAACTCTAGATTAAGTTTTGTGAACCTTAGGGTCCAGTTTTTTTATCCGTAGTTAACTCAACCAATGGTTAAATATCGGTACAATGTGTTTTGTTCATAATTTTTTATCTTTTTTAGGGTTCCGTACCCAAAGGGTAAAAACGGGACACTATTACTAAGACTCCGCGGTCCATCTGTCTGTCTGTCTGTTTGTCCGTCTGACACCAGGCTGTATCTCAAGAACCGTGATAGCTAGATAGTTGAAATTTTCACAGATGATGTATTTCTGTTGCCGCTATAACAACAAATACTGAAAACAGAATAAAATAAATATTTAAGTGGGGCTCCCATACAACAAACGTGATATTTTAGCCGTTTTTTGCTCGATATTAATAACGGCAATAGGTAGACGCTTGAAATATTCACAGAATGTTTAGTTGTATATTTACTTCAAAAAATAATTATTATTAAATTAAAATAAAATAAATTAAGGGGGGCTCCCATACAACAAACGTGATATTTTTGTTGTTTTTTTTGCGATAATGGTACGGAACCCCTCGTGCGCGAGTCCGACTCGCACTTGACTGGGCCTTAGATACTAATAATATATAATGTGAAATTAACTCTGTCTGTCTGTTTGTTACCCTACACGTCTTTGGCTGTCTGCTTGATACCTTTCGCGTCTACACGGCTGAATGAATTTACATAAAGCTTAGCACACGTTTAGATCATATCTTAGATTATGACATAGGATACCTATCTTATTTATCCCAGTAGTATGTTTCCCTGGGAAAAAATTGACTATCACGCGAGTGAAGTCGCTGACAGAAGCTCGTATTAAATAAACAATCAACCTCACAGAGAAGAGTGTTCCAGCAGTTGAAACCTTATCAGCCGACTGTGTTTTGTTTTACGTTTTAAAACTGCGCGGAATAAATTCATTGCAAAACAAAAGAGTTGAAAGTTGACACAGATTCATTAAAATATAAAAGCTGTAAATTGGATTTTATAACAACAGAGGCACAATAATTATTTTAAATTGTGCAAAGTTAAAATCTGGCCTGTCATAACCATTACAGTGTGAACACAAAATGCTGATAAAATTTGAATTAAAATATGTACAGCGGTGTGTTTTGAAAGTATTTACACACTAGCTGTGCCCGCGGCTTTGAACCCGTGAACGGCCTACCCTACCCTGCCCTTCTTACCTTCCTGTCTAGCCTACCTACTTACCATTTTTTTTTCTCAGGTCATTCTTTGGCGGAGAATCTTAACACTGCCACTCAGAAAATTACATCCTTTTACGTGCTCGCATCACCTTAAATGTACGAAACCAATGTAGATAATTTTTATACATAAAAAATGTGAGTAACTTGAAGTATTACTTAGTTTTTGTTTCATTGCAATCGCTTCACGTTATCGAAACATATATGAATTTAAAGTGTTCAAGAATAAGTAAAATATCACAACACACGCAATTCAGATACTCGGACAGTTGAACTCCATATTCGATTGATGGCGTTGTGCATTTGACGTCATTTACTGAAAAACCCTGGAAAAAATATTGGTAGGTATGGTAGGTAGGAAGGTAGGTATGTAGGTATAATAGGTATGTATCTAGGTAATGTTGGTAAGTAAGTAGGGTAGGCACTTGACGGCGCGAAGCCGCGGGCACTGCGTTAGTACCTTAATTAATAATAGAACATTATGCTATTATATCATGCACTTATGAGCAATTGAAATAATAGGATGAAGAAGCAAAGAAAAACAAAATATTTACGCCAGGCATACCATATTAAAAATAGTAGACGAAAGACAAACTAATAAAACGCGCAAAAAGGCCATCGCTCAGCATAATGCCAGGGCTGTTGTTTCCATAGAAACGATAAAAGGATATACTAAACTAAACATAGGTACACTAAGTGCCTAGTTAAATCTAAGAAAAGAATTCGGCCGGCAGTCCGTTAATCGGGAAATGTTTCGTATAGAGACGAAAATAGAAAATTCGGTCAAAGACCACGGTTGCTATTTAGCCGCCTAAGTATATCCGCCCATTTGTTTTCACACCACAAACCGCTCGAATCTGGGAATTTTAAATATCAGCGAAACAGAATATGGGTAACTATGCAAAGTGTAAAGGAATTTCTGCTGAGTCGTATCTTTGTAGAGAAGGGGTTCGCAATGCAAATGTCCAAGCTTTCGCGCATATTGCGCTATCTGTGAGCACATCGTTACGTGTTACTGCAATAAAGGAAAGAAGCTGTAGTGTAGAAACTACTTTGTAATAAGGATCTGATGTGTACTCGCGTTTCTACGATCCTTATACCGGTTTATCAGTACCAGATAGTCCTAGTAGTTTGCCTAACCCATCTTAATAACATAAATGTGATAACGGCTTATTCATTTATAAACTGCCGAGCAATGAAAAAGTTCCACCCACAAAATGCCGACAAACACCTTAATTTAATTTTTTCACGTTTAATTTTCATATTTACTTTTTTAGTTGGTAATATTCTGATGCGCTGTTAAATGTACTTCAACATTGCAGACGGCGTCATTAAGCTAGCCTTACCCGTTTAGGAGTAATTTGGTGCTATGTCACTGGATCTTTTTCATTGCTCGTTAGTGTATATACTTTATTGTACACTAAGATAAAACAATACATAAAAAACCTTAAAACATAACAAACATACATCAGACGGCATTATCGCGTTCCGCGATCCCTTCCAGGCAACCAAGAATGGAAAGAGATAGCCTGGACATGATATGGGGTTGAACTTGGTGATTTTTTTTTAATAAACAATTAGTTGAATAGAGAAGGTACTAAGTACAAATTACTAAAATAGATACATACATACATCTAAATATACAGGCAAGAAAACAATGCAGTTTATATAAGAATAAGATCACAGTCACAAGTAGTGCTCCTTTACAAGTTTCATGGTCGCAGGCAATGCATTCCATAGACGACCCAACAAACATTTTGGCGCTAAGGGCAACCTTTTTTAGCTCTTATAGTATTATAAATGATATATAAGAGCTCCGATAATAACATTCGATTCTACTATGGTGTTAAGGATAAATAATTAAACCTTCAAGAGGAATAACAGTTACAAAGAAAAATTGTATTACTTAAGGCGGTAGCATAGAGTTGGTAGGAACCATTATATAGCTCACTCTTATAACTATTAAAAGCGTAAAAAACTGTAAGCAATTATAAGGTGTCTACTAACACTTACTAACGGCTCATGTCTTTAAACAGAGTTAATTAGATGCTTCGTAACACCTTAAGGCTTACTGTAATAGCTTTAAGAAGCGTAAAACACTATAAGTAATTGTAAGGTGTCTGCTAACACTTATTAACAGTTGAGGTCCTTAAAGAGAGTTAGAAAATACTTTGTACCACTTAACGAGTTCAATCGAACCCGAAGAGTTAGCAAGAAAGCTATTAGTATCATAATAGTGTTAATTATAAATCTTATAGAGCTGGATGCTGCAAGAATCAGAAACCACCTTTAAACCATTAATGTTTGTATAATGGGGTTACTCGGTCAACCTTAGGTAATACAGTGGTTTTAAAAATACTTCTATACGGCCATAAAAAATATGTGCAAACATTGTTACTCTTAATTATCACTTTAAGTTGAGTTATAGAATTTTATATCACCTAAATGCATCTTAATATAACCTAACCTCAAAAATAATGTTTTGTTACAATATAAGTTTACGCTGTGCAACGGGTTTATTCGGTAATATTTTTGTTTCTACCATGCAACCATGGAAAGTTAAAAAAGAACCGGTGGAGTTAGGAGAAAAGCTTCCAAAGAATTCAAGAATAAAATTGGATCATCGCAAAACTACCACAATGAAATTTCATTAATTGAAGAAAAAAACGATGACATTGTAACAAGAGAAGAATTACTTGTAGTGAAGAAACAGTGTTTCGTAAATCAAAGTCCTACAATAGATTATGATGTAATTCCACGGAACCGTCCTCATATCAATATAAGATACAATTAAAATCTCAGTGACCTTGGTACCGATATGTATCAAGCGCTACAAACGCTAGCAACAAATATACAACAGGGTTCCGTACAACAGGCATATTATCGTCGAAAGAAATTATATTATATCCTGAAGATGTAAAATGCAAATTAGTTTGTATTCAAAATCAAAATCAAAATCAAAATCAAATGTTTTTTATTTCACATAGGCCTACATGGGCACTTATAAAACGTCGACAAAAGGTGCACGGTTCGGGTTAGTCGTTTCCTGTGGAGAAGAACCGGCAAGAAACTCCACGGTTACTCTTTTAAAAAAAATGGTTTGTTTTTACAATATTTCCACGTTACAGTATTAGTGCTTAGATATGGGGGGACAACGTAGGCCCGACAATAAGTCGTAAGAAACTAAAAAAAAATTGTATAAACGAGAGAGTTAACAAATGTTAACAAGCGTCTAGAAATCTAGAAGGCCTACAATGTTCACACATTCACAAAACAATCAGTAAAAGAATCTATACAAAGGAAAAAATAAATAAAAATATATAACAAGACTAAATTTAACATGTGGCACAAATGTTGTTATCAGTGCTGTAACTATTCATAGCAAAGGGCTATAAAGATCATTGAAATCATTGTAAAAAGTCTAATTAAAAGAAAGAAAAAAAGTAAAAAATGAGATTGAGAATAGTTAGAGACATCCACATATTTGTGCCGTTTATGAGTTACCAGGGAAGCCGCATGCGCAGAAGGAGCTAAAATTTTTATCTTCAACGTAGTCCTTGATTTTGTAATATGCTTTTTTAATAAGGACACGTTTGATGTAGTTTTTGAACTTTCCATCGGTCAATTCTATAACTGGCTTTGGCAACTTATTATAAAAGCGTATACTGTTTATAAGAAAAGACTTGCTAGTTTTCGTTAATCTGAATTTGGGTATTACAATTTCATGCTTACTGCGTGTATTTAAATTATGGAAATCGCTTCTAGTTTTGAAAAGCCCTCGATTTTTGCGGACATACAAAATACATTCCAATATATAAAGAGAAGGTAGAGTCAGTATATCGATCTCTTTAAATTTTTCTCTGAGGGACTCTCGTGGACTCATTTTATAGATTGCGCGGACTGCCCTCTTTTGTAAGATGAAAATTGAGTCAACGACTGCAGCTGATCCCCACAGCAGAATGCCATAAGACATAATACTGTGGAAATAAGCATAGTATACTAACCTTGCTGTGGCTACATCGGTTAACTGCCTTATTTTCCTTACTGCATATGCAGCCGAACTTAACCGACCCGAAAGAGTTCTAATGTGCGCGCCCCACTGCAATTTTGAATCGATAGTAATCCCTAAGAATACAGTTTCCTTTATAACTTCAAGATTTTTGCCGTCAAGATTTAAATTTAGGTCACGTTGTGGTACATTTGGTAAGGAAAACTTCAGACATTTTGTTTTTTTCGCATTTAGTAAAAGATTGTTAGCTGCGAACCATTTCGAGAGAACAATCAGACTTTCGTTGACATGTAAGACATCCGTATCTTTCCTATCTATTTTAAAAATTAGCGAAGTATCATCAGCAAATAGAATTATATCCGATAATTTGGCCATCATAAAAGGGAGATCATTAATGTAAACAAGAAAAAGGAAAGGGCCGAGAATTGAACCTTGGGGCACGCCCATCTTGACTAGAGACCCGGAGGACGTCGCCCCATTAACATTTACTTTTTGCTGTCTGTTTGATAAATAGGAAAGCACAAGATCAGCAGATTTTCCTCGAATTCCGTAGTGGTGTAATTTACAGATCAGTGTGTTGTGGTCGACGCAGTCGAACGCTTTCGAGAGATCACAGACAATGCCAATGGCATCCTGGGACTTCTCCCAAGATTCCAAGATGTGGCTGATGAGTTTTACTCCCGCGTCCGTTGTCGACCTACCTTTCGTGAAACCAAACTGTTGACTATGCAGGATCTTATTTGAATTGAAGTGAGACAACATCTGTTCCAGCATGATTTTTTCATAGATTTTACTCAATGCTGGAAGCACGGATATAGGCCTATAATTTGAGGGATCACTCTTACAGCCTGATTTGAAAATTGGTACTACTTTACTGTGTTTCATTAAGTCAGGAAAAGTGCCGCTGTCCAAACATTGATTGAATATGCCTGTTAGGACAGGAGCAATTGAGTCAATAATATCTCCAAGAACCCTAACGGATATCCCCCACAAGTCTTCAGTATTTTTTACGTTGAGACTTTTGAACGCGTTTTTAATTGTATCAATACATATTGATTTAAATTTAAAGGTTGGTATGTCTTTAGTAAAGTTTTCTTTAAGAAGAGCTTCAGCTAATTTAGATGAGGAGGGAAGAGACTTCGTAACCTCTAACGGAATGTTGGTAAAGAAATTTTCTAATGTCTCAGCGACTTCTTGCTTACCAGAAATGGTTTGATTAGATATTTTCAAAGACAACTCATTCTGATCGCTTTGTTGTGTCTTTCCAGTTTCTCTATTAATTATTTGCCACACAGTTTTTATTTTATTATTAGAAACAACAGTGATTTTCTGCACTTCTTATCTCTTTTACATACAGTGTAAAAATAAAACATATTATTCTTATTAAAATGTGGTTTTATTGAAAATATATTTAGTATTAGTAGTATTACAAAGGAAATAACATAATCAGTCAAAGTTTGAGCATAATTCTTCAACATTTCTAATTGTACTGAGCCCTTTTTGCATGATCATTTGTACCATATTCGGTTAAAAGCCCTTAAATCGAACTTGTTACGGTGAACAAGCGAGATGAGATTATTTACAGCAAGGCCGAAATATGTTGGCGAGTCTTGTGTGTGACTGGAACTGGGCGCGGTGTCGAGTAGGTAGGCACCTCCACTAAGATATGGGAATAGTTACTGAAACAACAGATTTGTTTATTAATAATGTAAAAATACATACAAGTTAAGCTTCTAAAAGTTAGTTTACAAAAAACAAAAAAAAACAGTTTTGTATTATAGTAAAAGACAACTTTTAATTCAAAATATATTAGCTTAGGTTACGTTCGTACTGGCTTTTGTTTTCATAATTATTATAAATAATAGAATATTGAATTCATTGATTTATTCAGTCAAGTACGTGGTATGTAAAGGTTTTTTTCAAACAATAAGAGAACCCTGAAAATGTTCAGCTTACAGGTTCACATAGAACCATTATGCAAACTGAACCTATAATTTTTTTGTCTTTTCGCTTTCATAACCATATTGTAGAACTGCAAGTGGCATATAAGTCCTAACAATCGTTCTTTAAGCACTATGTTAGGGATAAAAGAGTTATCAGCATCCGTAAGTAATTTAGAATTGTCGCCATTAAATAAATAGTTAACCTATAAAAATTATAAAAGAAAAAACTTTTTCTAGTCATTATTGTCCCATTTATTTATTATATTATTGTTAGTTTTCCATTAAAATATATATTGACAGTACCAGGAACTATTATTCATAATAATTGAAATGAAAAAATAACTGAGGCAGTATATTTTTTCTACATATTATCATCAAATGCAGTTTATTTCTAAGGCGCTTCAAAATTGAGATGAAAACATACACATACTGTTACAGAAAACTTACCATGGCAGTGAGTTTTAATAATTATATCACCATTGCAATAATCTAAAATACATTAATTGACTTACCTCATAAACATAAAGTCACTTTCAAACACTAAAGTGTCACTGTATCGAGGATGAATAATGCGAAATATTTTAACACTATTGACGGTAACAAATCACAAAAATTATGAAAAATGATACATATGTTGGCGCTTTGAGTGATGCTTATTGCTATTAAAAACCTACAATATATTCTTAAGGTATATATTGTGTCGAGGAAGCACTAATATGTTACTAAAAAAGTTATTAGGGTGGATTTCATAACTATATTAATACTTTAGCTTGCAGTTGTAACCTTTGTATAGCTTATAATACACTTAATGTGGTAAGCACTGCTTCAATAGCACTATTGTAGCTCTTTATTGTCACTCATTTATCACTACTCTATAACTATTAAGTCACTTCAAGCTCTAAAATCGTGGGCCCAAATCAGGGTTATAAGAAAGTTAAAACGCGCTATATCACCAAATGTTAGAGCCTTTATAGGACTTTAGGTTCTTTAAATTCTCTTATATAGCTCATGTAGCACTTATTCTTATCACCTAAATGTTAGTTGGGGAGTAGCCTGGATAGTAAAGGATTTGTCTAGGGAAGTAGTGGAATGCATAGGCATTTTAAGTTTCATGTTATCCGATCGACGAGAGCAGTGGTGGCCCAGTGGTATCAGCCGCGACTTACAAGTTGTAGGTCATGGGTTCAGGCCCAGGCAGGCGCTTTACTTTGTGTAAATTATTTCATCACCACTGCTCTCAAAACGGTGAAGGAAAACATCGTGTGGAAACCGGCATGTCCTAGAACCAAAAATTCGAAGACATGTGATCCACCAACTCGCACTGGGCCCGCGTGGTGGATTACGGCCTAAGGGCTCACAGAGAGGAGGCCTGTGTCCCAGCAGTGGGAACATTATGTCTTCACTGATAACAGAAGTGAAATCTTTAACAAGTTCTCTTGAAGTTCCTTGAACGTTCTACAGCTGCTTTTAATGAAATTTGTTCTTTGCCACACTATAGCGCGCCTTGGCAAGTTTTTGCTTACCCACTAACTTAAATCTTTGAGTCTCAGTACAAATTAGACAAAGGTGTCAACTAAATAAATAAAAAACTTTATTTCCAAATATAAAATTTTCATCAACAATATTTTTTTTTAAATTATTGTCTATAGGCTTGCGCTTGACTACTATTTTGACTTGACTTGATTGACTTGACACTTGACCAATTAATCGTTTATTTACAACTAACAGCCCGATTAATACAATCATCCAGAAATGGAACCTGGATGAGTCTTGTGGCCCGAAGACCAATGAGACAGCTGGTCTGAATAATATACGAAGAATATATAATTTGTCAATCAAAGAGGGAACGGGAAACTACCTAACTAAAATATTAACATATATGACTTATACATGTTATGTATGTCACGCGGTCAACCTCTAGAATAGTGACGCATTCGTTAGTTCCACAATTCTTGTTAGTACTAAATGTATAATAGGAAGGTAAGGTGGGCTTTATTAATTAGCTTCAGAGATTATAATGATGGATATAACTTTATATCAGTTATCATTTGTATGTCCCCTTTCCAGCCGCGAGTTTGCAGGCTGGCTACCGCGTTAGGTTGGGGACTTGGGGCGAACCATGCGAACGAATTCGATTAATTAAAAACCCGACTGCAAAGATGTAAACAAGAAGAAAATCATGCTGTGCAGTCGGAGGATACATATTCGCGAGCTGGCTGACCAAAACTATAAATATCCTCCGACTGCACAGCATAATTTTCTTCTTGTTTACATCTCTGCAGTCGGGTTTTCTTTTTTTATTAACTTTTTTTATTTACATGTTTTTAGTTATATTTTTTTTTCGAATCGCTTTTAAACATATACCTAAGTGGTATTTTTGTAATCTCCTCTAAAAACCCTTCATTTGGATACCCCACTCGATGGGTATCGAAGAAAAAAAAAATTGTGAAAAATGTTGTGTTCAAATTTTAAATTAAATGAGAAAAAATTAAATTAAGGTGTTTGTCGGCATTTTGTGGATGGAACGTTTTCATTGCTCGGCAGTTTATTAAAAAATCGTCTAGTGGTTTGAGAGATACGAGGTAATAAAGAATATTACATACAAACATCCAAGATAGGCGCAAAAAACATAACCCTTTCCTTGCAGCCGGGTAAAAAACGTCCTATTTAGGACATTAGCATGACAACATCTGATTAAAAATGACCGCCTTCTATGGGAAGGCGATGAAACAATGAGTGAACCCATCAGAAACAACTACCTACATACCTATATATTTGGTAATTAAATACCAATAAAGTATTGTATTTCCTTTTATATTCACAAAATGTTAACAGAAATTTAAAAAAAATGTGTCATAATTTCCCTATGCTATTTAAATACAAAACCACATACTTAATGACCGTGTGATATACAAAATTATGCATCCTGAATTTCAGTTACACTAAATGGCTATGATTTATTCTACAGGACCCCAATTTATTTGTCTCGTAGACCTTGCCTTGCTTATCGGTTTAGCGTAGACCCCCGTATACTTAATATTGTATTTAGGGTTCCGTACCCAAAGGGTAAAAACGGGAACCTATTCCTCCACGGTCCTTCTGTCTGTCTGTCTGTCGGTTACCAGGCTGTATCTCATGAACCGTGATAGCTAGACAGTTGAAATTTTCACAAATAATGTATTTCTGTTGCCGCTATAACAACAATTACTAAAAACAGAATAAAATCAATATTTAAGTGGGGCTCCCATATCGTGATTTAGTTGCCGTTTTTTGCGATAATGGTACGGAACCCTTCTTTTGCGAGTCCGACTCGCACTTGGCCGGTTTTTTATTCATCTTCTATTTTTGACAGCTACTCACTTTGAAAGTTTAAATTTCCAGTGCGTGAAAACTTAAAAAGATATAATTTTTCTAACACTTTCCTTTTCAAGACTTCGGAATCATATGAACGGACCTATTTACCTCTCACATTCAAGAGTTTAGGGCACCCCGAATGTTACAAGCTGAAGTGACCAAGCAAAGCGAGCAAACTAAGTTCACTACCTGTACTAAATGAGCAAGCATCATTTCAGCCGAAAGACGTCAATTGCTGGACATGCTATAGGCGTCTCCCAAACGTCGCCACACTGATCAGTCCTGTGTGTTTCGCATCCACCGGACTCCCGCAGCCTTTACCAGGTCGTCGCTCCACCTAGAGGGAGGCCTTCCAACGCTGCGTCTGCCGGTACGCGGTCGCCACTCCAAAACTTTTCGGCCCCAACGGCCATCAGTTCTGGGAGCAATGTGTCCTGCCCACTGCTACTTAAGTTTGGCAATTCTTCGGGCTATGTAGGTAACCTTAGGTCTCTTGCGGATGTCTTCAGTTCTGATTTGATCACGAAAGAATACGCCGAGCATAGCTTTCTCCATTGCCCTTTGGGTGACTTTAAGCCTTCAGACCGGCAAGCACCTACTGTGATACTTCTGAGTCACACATTTTTATCACAGTTTGGGAACAAAAACCGTGATAAAATGTGTGACACAAGCTTATCACAGACGCCGTGCTCGCCGGTCTGATGAGGTCCATTGTGAGCGATCACGTCTCTGTCCCCGTAAACGCTGGCACACTGCCCCCGTACCATGACGTGTCAAAACTATCATGGTGCGACTTGGAAAAAGGAAAAGATGTATACAAGTCCTATGCATCTGTCTCTTACGCATACTCGAAATAACCTTGCTCTAAGAGCTTATGGTTACCCCCTAGTCATACTGAGCAAGACCACTTACAAATATTAATTTTATGGCTAAAATAAAAGGCTGTGTCAGAGTCCCACATACTGAATATTTTAGCCCACAACTTATTTACCATAGGACATACATCGCCAGCTCACTCCCTCTAAAATTTCCTAGTAATTACTCACAAAAAATCATCAGATCTATAAAAGTTGAGGTTGTAATTCCCTAGATGCATGCCTAGGGTATAATCATTTTATTATGGAACCACATCATAATGACGCAGGACATGCAAAATAAAGGCTTATTTGACTGAAGGTATTTTTTCCGAAACAGGATACATAATTAGGTAAGAGCGATTATTAATATAGAATTACCCGATAATTGACGCATTATGTATAATTTCAGTAGAAAAAGAATCATTTTCCGTAACTAAAATTTACAAAAAAATATATAATATTGTGTTTGTCCGGGTATGATCATGTGATGTGGAGGGATGAAACGTATGTTACTATAAAAGAGTTATGAATATAAATGTGGATGGATGGAGAGGGAGGGGAAGGCCAAAGAAAATATGGATGAACTGTGTGAGGATAGTGTGGATGATATGAAAGAGAAAGGAGTCAGTGATAGCGTGACGGGGGACAGGACGGTTTGGAAGAAGAAAACGTGTTGCGCCGACCCCAAGTAACAAGGGATAAGGGCAGGAAGATGATGAAGATGATGATGATTATGAGTAAAAATCGGCAATAAAATTAATCAAGGTATTATGAAGAACTGGTTCATTAGCCATGCTATTCCTGACTATAATCTATTTCTCTGCCAAATTTCATACAGATCCGTTCAGCCGTTCTGGCGTGAAGAAGTAACAAACATACACACTCACAAATACACCTTATAATATTACGAGTAGGTAGTCTGATAATCTTACTAATATTATAAATCTTACTAATATTATAAATGCGAAAGTTTGGATGTGTGGATGTGTGGATGTGTGTAGGTATGTTTGTTACTCAATCACGCCAGAACGGTTGAACGGATCTGGATGATATTTGGCACTGAGATAGTGCAGCCTAATTGCGTAAGTGAATTCGGCAAGGTGAAGAATTTGATCCCATTAATCGGCCAATCACGTGCGAGATGAAAGACGCGTTGTGGATTTCCGTTTATGTGATTGGTCGATTGAAAGGGACAAATCCTTCGCCTTAGGCTGCAGAGATTATAATCTGGAATAGGACATAGGCAACTTTTCATCTCGGTATAATGTACCCTTGGGATAAGAAAACACTTTTCACTCGGGCGAACCCGCTGGCAGAAGATAGTTTATAATATTAAGTAGGATAACATTTTTAAGAATCTAATGTAAAGCATTTGGACTGCATTATCATCATCATTCTCTTGCCCAACAGATATCAGCTGTATTTATATTTATTTAAACCCCACAAGGCTTTTTCTGTCATACTTCTTTTAAAGTCTTCTTCTACACAATAGGAAAAAAAACTGGCCAAGTGCGAGTCGGACTCGCGCACGAAGGGTTCCGTACCATTATCGCAAAAAACGGCAAAAATCAAGTTTGTTGTATGGGAGCCCCACTTAAATATTTATTTTATTCTGTTTTTAGTATTAGTTGTTATAGCGGCAACAGAGATAAATCATCTGTGAAAACTTCAACTGTCTAGCTATCACGGTTCATGAGATACAGCCTGGTGAAAGGCAGACAGACAGACAGTCAGATAGACAGACAGACAGACAGACGGACCGCGGAGTCTTAGTAATAGGATCCCGTTTTTACCCTTTGGGTACGGAACCCTAACAATTGTTTCGGAGAGCCAAAGTTCCCAATTGACTTATAGTCATATTATACTTCACACAGTCCATCAATAGGTTATTTCAATTTAGTCTTTCCCTACTCCAGTAACCATCCATATTTGTACTCAAAACAACATATTTTATTTATTTCCAATTTTGCAACGTGACATGCGACATTAAATATTATGTGCATACATCGTACCTACTACAGCGCACTCTATAAAAGGTGGGTAGGTAACTATTTTAGGTATACTACAAAAGTTCAACAAAACCCACGGGAATTAATGCAAATATAGTGACAAACACAGGGCTTTGTTAATCCTGCACTTGCATTTATGCAACTGGGTTTATTTCAATATTTCGGAGTCAATACACTGAAGGAGGAAAACTGTTATCCATAAAAATAAACTTTACTTGACCACACATCGTCTAAACCGCATAGAGGTAAGAAATTGCAAACTGTCATTGTATTTGACGTCAAACGTCCGTGATTCAACCTGGCCATTGGCACCTTCGCTGGAACGCGCGTCAATGTATTCTCACCCCGACTAACTAGGCCAAAACAAATCTAGGAAAGGAAGGAATAAATTGAGGAAAACAATACTTTTGCATGTGTTGCGAATGTTAACTAAACTATGCGAAAAATATTTATACATAATGAAAAACCCTTAATTTCCGGCACATCACTTGTATTTTAACAAAATAAAATAATAACACATATTGTATTGAAGTGCATCTAAAATACTTAATTATTTTTAACCGACTTACCAAAAAGGAGGCGGTTCTATGTTCGACATTATGTCTGTATTTTTTTTTTGTATGTTTCGCATATTTCCGTCAATAATGGACCGATTTAAAAATCCTTTTTTTTGTTTGAAAAAGTATGTTTCGAAATTGGTCCCATTTTAATTAGGTGAAGATCTGATGTAGAACTTCGAAGATATGCAACAGAACTGTTCAATAAATTACGGCAAATCTCTCGGGATTGCTGCAATCGCATGTCTGTTTATTGTTTATACCATTTCATAACATAACCTCACGCCAGTACGCTCTTAACCCCTCCGTTGTCCAGCTTTGTACGCAGATCTCTCATTTCACCGGTTTTGTTCAAGTTTCATGATATTCGGGTAATCTATTCTGGCGTTATTGGTGCCTTAACCATTTGCCTATTAGGTAGGTACAACTAAAAAGTGTAAAATAAAAAGCTTGGTGTCCATAACGCATAAAATGGTACCTACCAAAGACACCGACTGCCAAAAATAAAGTTATTTTTCACTTTGTAGATTTTTTTATTTGGAAGTCGGTAGTATTTTTTTGTAAAAAAGCTTTTTATTATATCTGTGGATTTCTGGACAGTGAGCTTTTGCTACATCGCATCCTCAAGGTACACAACATTATTTGACAAAAAGAGTTTGCGCCCAACGTGGGGCTCGAACCCACGACCCTGAGATTAAGAGTCTCATGCTCTACCGACTGAGCTAGCCGGGCTGTGCAAGACATCTTGAAATTGACCACTGCGTTCAATAATCCGTTCCGGTATATAAATATATACTGGCAGGGAATAAAAACGGAGCCGTTAACATAAATAAAAGAAAAATAATGAAACCGGCGAACCGTCGAAGTATCGGTGACGAAACATGAAACAACACAAAAAAACTTTGACCGTTGTGATTCATCAAATTGACCACTGCCTTTATGGTATAAAAAAAGGTGCGATGATGCATATGTACCCAAAAAAGGTTGCATTTCAACAAATTAGTAAACGAAATTCTTTATTAAAACTTTTTCATTGAAAACAGTTAATAAAAACCAGATAATTTTAGGACATAGGTACCTATATAATATCTTCTTTATGGAATAGGCAAGCACTCAGTACTGAAATCAAACAAACCACTGTCATTTGGCTACTTATTGCGTTTTAACCCCATTACAAAAGTACTACTTACGTATCTAAGTACGAAGTCACACTTTGTTATTTTATATTTTCCTTTGTTAGAATAAATAATTGCTTTTGTACAGAATTTTATAGTAGCAATCGATCACCACCTTTCACATTGAGAAATATTTACGAGAAACGAGATGACTATGTTTACAACTCTAAGAACTGACTCACGAGCTGACTGCAAGCGTACGGCTGCACTTTACTGTTTACGAAAAGGGTTTTGTAAACATCTTTCGAAACAAAAGATTCGATACATCTTAATATGGTTAATTGAGGTATCTGGCCGGTGATAATTTTCGTAAGAAGAGATAATTAGCAAGGGCAAAATAATGTGAAATCTTAAGAATTGCTTTGATTCAAATGTCGATCTCAAAAATTGATGATGATGATGGTTGATTGATGATTGAAATGGTTGGTCTTGTTGTATATAGATAATAATATATTATGATACAAGTGAGATAAGTTGCTCATTACACACGAGGCTGTCGATTGCCAAATTCTGCTGAGTGTGTTATAAGCAGAGCTCCCGAGTTTCATACGACATTTTCAACACATTTGCTTGGATAAAAACAAACATGTATTTGCGTATATCGTTTATTTATTAAAACAATTGGTGAACGTACCATTTTCAAAGCGATATTGAATTGATTTGGATCACAATTTCACAGTTTGTGTTATATTGGTGCTTGCCACTTCTTTAGTACTATCGTTTTCATCTTGTTAAAATGTCGGCGACAAAGGCAAATCATAGAAATACATATAGCAATACCTACAGACATACAGACTTCTTTAAAATTATAATTTTAAGTGATAAAATGCAAATATTTTATTATTGTATATCAAATTATTGTGAATCATTAATAATTTGATAATAATAAATGTTTATTTGCCTTAATTAAGGACGTACACATTTATTTATTCCAAAAGACATAAAACCTCTTTGTTGTTACAAAAAAAAATAACTGTATTACCCGGTTAAATTGATAATGCTCTGTTTACAAGCATATAACTTGCAGTAACGTACTAATTTATCTTTGTAGGGTTTCTATTACGCACTAGTGTGCAATGTTATTACGCACGTGTGTGTTATAGCCCAGTTTATGGCCCTAAAATTGATATAAGGCTCACTTTACGAGCAAGTGTGTTGAAAACCATTTATTTAGTGCATGCTAAATACACAGCACAATACATAAACAAAATCATATTAAATCATACCATTCCTAGAACCTATACCAAGACTCATCCCAATTTGTTTCTCCCATATATGTCTTTTTGCCGTCATCTGTATAGTCACCTAGTTTACTCATCATAAATAAAATCAATTTTTTTGCTCTACTTGTAACTATGCACGTAGCTATAGTATCTTATAGGTAAAGGTTATAAGGTAAAATTATGCGTAGGTGCAGTGCGACCACAAAACAATATCTTTTAATGAAGAATGACTATAACTTTTCCACGGGACTTCAAAATCAGTAACTTTACCATTTAATAATGTCCCTTCAAAACAAATCAGGTACATTAACATACAGTGAACCTTCATCATCCCACACAAATAACGGTACAATTGCTAAGAAAAACGACTCAAAAGAAAGCACTGATATCATTGCACATCTACTAAATTAATTACAATAAGCACAGGCCATCTCGCTCATTACGACGTACGATGCACATAAAACCGTCGGGTTCGATCGTAAACGGGGTGAACGATTCGATGTTCGCAAATTATCATCGTACCGAGAAATGAAACGTAATGACAACCAAATTAACCTTTATTATGAAGATATGGTGCATTGGCAGTATGTAACTTTTTTGTTTACAGGTATTTTTGTGCTTACACGAAAGTCGAGTGATGTTTCGATAGTTTTCAGGCTCAGATCAAATAAAAAGTCAAGATGGAACGTTGCAAAGGCATGTGTATGTATACACCTTGCCGTATACATACAGCTCTCAAAAAAGCTGATTGACAAGCTAAGGCGTAGTTTCGTTGTAAGTATGTGTATGTGTGTATATACGGCAAGGCGTAGTTAGGTCTATCCACACATATCAGGGGCGTGCCCGGGACGTGACATATATATGAACTCGTTCACACAGGTCCGTGAACGGGACGTGCCCGGGCCCGTGCACGGACGTGTGTGAACGATGTCATATAAAATGTTCCCAACGATATTTTTTTAAGCCCCTGTCGGGGCACGGTCTATCCACGTCGCGGGCACGGCCCCGATATGTGTAGATAGACCTTTAATCGGCGTCACCTTGTTGATTGTAACATTCCATCTTGACTTTTTATTTGATCTGAGGTTCATTCAAGTCAATCGTCATTATAGTTGACTGTATAAATTTACCTACTTCTTTACAGAAGGTATAATAACAAATATGTTATGCATTATTAGCCGGGTTAGCTACTAACTCCGAGTTAAGTAAGTTAATCCACCCAAAGTGATGCAAGCGGTCCTATGTAAGACACCTTTAAGGCATGATTCTCTAGTCCGATCTTAAAAAGGTGAGGATTAGGAACCAAAGACGACTGAAATCTTTTCTCCCACCCCAAAGCCCAAATTACCTTTGAATCTTGAAAAGCGAATCTTTTAGGGTTATACCTACAAGCTTTGCTTACAGTACTTACCTACTTACTCAATGATAAGTGTTTAGAACAATCTAAACATAGACCATTATAGATGTATAAATTTTATATAGACTTGCAACACTAGACGTAATTTGCTATATTTTTGTAGTGTGGCAAGTCTGGTTGGCTTCCTGTTACAAAGATTGTTACGAGTTTTTCGAGATTCTGTAACTAAAATAAAGATTCCAAGTATTCTAAAGTTTACACGCATTTTATGCCATACAAAATACAATAAGTAGTTTAGTATTGTATTCTCTATTTTCATTAGATATTGACCTGCAACAGGAAAACACTAGTTCAATAAAAGGTAAATAAGTACAAACGCAAGTGCATAATAATTATTTTTGCTGTCTAATTAAAATTACAGGCAATTAATATGGGAATATTTATTTCCTGTAATTTTCATCAACCTACACACCGTCTATTACAGGATGGGATTTCCCTAAAGTATTCAAACGAGACCTTTCTGACACAGTTACTAAATTCTACGAAGGTACTTACTACAAACTTCAAACGCAAACGATACTTACGTAGGTAAATAAATAAAGGTGTTTGATTTGATTTAAGTACAGTAAAGTGACACAGTTTTCTTCTAAGAAGTAACGGGAATACTAACCGCATTAATTATATTCAGTGGTTTAGTAGAGTTGTGTAATAAAAAATATAAGACTCATTAACATAGACGAGTACCGGAAGTAAGCAAGTTACCTAGTAATTAAACGAGTCATGTTGTGGAAGTATAGCTAGGTGCACATGTACTTTAAAACTTTATAGTTCAGAAAAGGGCCAAAAGAAGCCACATTAGTGTTGCCTTGATGTTTTATAAGACGATACCTTTTAAAGTAGAATTAATATTGGGAGCAGGATCCAAACTTATCAGAAACCTCCTCACAGTGCAAGCCGTATCGAGGCGAACTGCCTTCTGAAGCAGACCCTTGATCCAACCGTTCAACGAAAGCCTCAAAAGTTGGATCGTTGATGATTTCAGCCGTGACTATGTCGGTAACCCAGGTTCTCTTGCGGATCTCTACATTTCTGATTCGATCACGCAAGGAAACTACGAGCATAGCCCTCTCCTTTGGGTGATTGTATGCTTTCTGATGGGGTCTATTGTAAGTGACCACGTCTCAGAGGCATATGTCAATGCCGTGAGTCTGTTGCGGTAACGACAATCAGCAAAACGTTCTGAAACATCGTTGTTTAGAACTTTTAATAGGAATTTAGGGAGACAGTATGGACTATTGTTGTTGTTAAAAGTCAACTTATGAAGTTCAGGCCTAGAATACAACATGTTCTTAATTTCAGGTGTCTTTATTCACATATTTAGTAGTACCAAGTATCCTAGTAGTAGATACTAGGTGAAAAACTTAATGACACATTTTAAAATCCATTGCACTTACAATAAAACCTGAAATAAAACTGAACCAGACTTTTAAATAAGTTAGTTCCGCCTAATTTCTTTGACGTTAACTACCCAACTAACATTTAGGTGATAAGAATAAGTGCTACATGAGCTATATAAGAGAATTTAAAGAACCTATAGTCCTATAAAGGCTCTAACATTTGGTGATATAGCACGTTTTAACTTTCTTATAAACCTGATTTGGGCCCACGATTTTAGAGCTTAAAGTGACTTAATAGTTATAGAGTCGTGATAAATGAGTGACAATAAAGAGCTACAATAGTGCTATTGAAGCAGTGTTTACCACATTAAGTGTATTATAAGCTATACAAAGGTTACAACTGCAAGCTAAAGTATTAATATAGTTATGAAATCCACCCTAATAACTTTTTACCCGACTGCTGAAGGAGGGTAATGTGTTTATCAGTCTATGTATGTATGTATGTATGTATGTAAGTATGTATGTATGTATGTATGTATGTTTGTTCCTATGTGGCGTTCCAGAGACCAAACGCGTTGACCGATTTTAATGATTCATACGTCAATCGATTCGTCTTAACCCTGCGAGTGTCACTGGCTACATTAAAATTGGAAAATAGAAAAATGGCGGGTTTTGGGCGCCATATTGTGGGGGACAAAATTTTTTTTTACTTCCAAACCCATCGTGTGGGGTATCAAAATAAAGGGTTTTAAGAGGTGATTTCAAAAATATATAACACTTATATGTTTTAATGTACTGAAATCTAAAAAAAATAACTAAAAAGTTATAAATAAAAAAAGTAAATTTAAAAAATCAAAAGACCCGACTGCTTAAAAGGCGAACTAAAAAGACGTAAACAAGAAGAAAATCATGCTGGGCAGTCGGAGGATACATCTGGTTTTGGTCAGCCAGTTCTCGAATATGTATCCTCCGACTGCACAGCATGATTTTCTTCTTGTTTACGTCTTTTTAGTTCGCCTTTTAAGCAGTCGGGTCTTTTGATTTTTTAAATTTACTTTTTTTTTTAGTGACATAATAATGCTTCCTCGACACAATATATACCTTAAGAATATATTGTAGGTTTTTAATAGCAATAAGCATCACTCAAAACGCCAACATATGTATCTTTTTTCATAGTTTTTGTGATTTGTTACCGTCAATAGTGTTAAAATATTTAGCATTATTCATCCTCGATACAGTGATACTTTAGTGTTTGAAAGCGACTTTATGTTTAAAAGGTAAGTCAATTAATATATTTTAGATTATTGCAATGGTGTTATAATTATTAAAATTCACTGCCATGGTAAGTTTTCTGTAACAGTATGTGTATGTTTTCATCTCAATTTTGAAACGCCTTAGAAATAAACTGCATTTGATGATAATATGTAGAAAAAATATACTGCGTCAGTTATTTTTTCATTTCTGTTATTTTCTGTTGTTATGTTGTTTGTTGTTTCTGTTGACTGTCAATAGATATTTTAATGGAAAACTAACAATAATATAATAAATAAGTGGGACAATAATGACTAGAAAAAGATTTTTCTTTTAAATTTTTTATAGGTTAACTATTTATTTAATGGCGACAATTCTAAATTACTTACGGATGCTGATAACTCTTTTATCCCTAACATAGTGCTTAAAGAACGATTGTTAGGACTAATATGCCACTTGCAGTTCTACAATATGGTTCTGAAAGTGAAAAGACAAAAATTTTATAGGTTTAGTTTGCATAATGTTTCTATGTGAACCTGTAAGCTGAACATTTTCAGGGTTCTCTTATTGTTTGAAAAAAACCTTACATACCACGTACTTGACTGAATAAATCAATGAATTCAATATTCTATTATTTATAATAATTATGAAAACAAAAGCCAGTACGAACGTAACCTAAGCTAATATATTTTGAATTAAAAGTTGTCTTTTACTATAATTAACTATTAAAAAAAAAACAGTTTTGTTTTTTGTAAACTAACTTTTAGAAGCTTAACTTGTATGTATTTTTACATTATTAATAAACAAATCTGTTGTTTCAGTAACTATTCCCATATCTTAGTGGAGGTGCCTACCTACTCGACACCGCGCCCAGTTCCAGTCACACACAAGACTCGCCAACATATTTCGGCCTTGCTGTAAATAAACATCTCGCTTGTTCACCGTAACAAGTTCGATTTAAGGGCTTTTAACCGAATATGGTACAAATGATCATGCAAAAAGGGCTCAGTACAATTAGAAATGTTGAAGAATTATGCTCAAACTTTGACTGATTATGTTATTTCCTTTGTAATACTACTATACTAAATATATTTTGAATAAAACCACATTTTTTAAAAGAATAATATGTTTTATTTTTACACTGTATGTAAAAGAGATAAGAAGTACAGAAAATCACTGTTGTTAATACAAACTAATTTGCATTTTACATCTTCAGGATATAATATAATTTCTTTCGACGATAATATGCCTGTTGTACGGAACCCTGTTGTATATTTGTTGCTAGTGTTTGTAGCGCTTGATACATATCGGAACCAAGACTCTGGGATTGTAATTGTATCTTATATTGATATGAGGACGGTTCCGTGGAATTACATCATAATCTATTGTAGGACTTTGATTTACGAAACACTGTTTCTCCACTACAAGTAATTCTTCTCTTGGCACAATGTCATCCTTTTTTTCTTCAATTAATGACATTTTATTGTGGTTGTTTTGCGATGATCCAATTTTATTCTTGAATTCTTTGGAAGCTTTTCTCTTAACTCCATCGGTTCTTTTTTTAACATTCCATGGTTGCATGGTAGAAACTAAAATATTACCGAATAAACCCGTTGTACAGCGTAAACTTATATTGTAACAAAACATGATTTTTGAGGTTAGGTTATATTAAGATGCATTTAGGTGATATAAAATTCTATAACTCAACTTAAAGTGATAATTAAGAGTAATAATGTTTGCACATATTGTTTATGGCCGTATAGAAGTATTTTTTAAAACCACTGTATTACCTAAGGTTGACCGAGTAACCCCATTATACAAACATTAATGGTTTAAAGGTGGTTTCCGATTCTTGCAGCATCCGGCTCTATAAGATTTATAATTAACACTATTATGATACTAATAGCTTTCTTGCTAACTCTTCGGGTTCGATTGAACTCGTCAAGTGGTACAAAGTATTTTCTAACTCTCTTTAAGGACCTCAGCTGTTAGTAAGTGTTAGCAGACACCTTACAATTACTTATAGTGTTTTACGCTTCTTAAAGCTATTACACTAAGCCTTAAGGTGTTACGAAGCATCTAACTAACTCTGTTGAAAGACATGAGTCGTTAGTAAGTGTTAGTAGACACCTTATAATTGCTTACAGTTTTTTACGCTTCTAATAGTTATAAGAGTGAGCTATATAATGGTTCCTACCAACTCTATGCTACCGCCTTAAGTAATACAATTTTTCTTTGTAACTGTTATTCCTCTTGAAGGTTTAATTATTTATCCTTAACACCATAGTAGAATCGAATGTTATTATCGGAGCTCTTATATATCATTTATAATACTATAAGAGCTAAAATAGGTTGCCCTATGCGCCAAAATGTTTGTTGGGTACCCATGACTCACTGGGAAAACCGCCCACAAAGTGCTAACTCATTTACTTGTTATAAAAAACCACAAAATAAATATATTGTAGCGTATATAGCCTCAATTAGAAGAATAAAAGGTGGAGTGCTTGTTAGTAGTAGGTCAATAAATAATAGTCGATTCTATGAGTCAAAAAGTAAACTTAATTTTGTATTGGAACTTCAGAAAAGTCATAATTCTGAATCACCGTCTTTCTGTCCTTGTCCAATATTACTTGAGCTCAGCTCAATATAAGTTATTCTTCTATTCTGCTCTGTCTACCGTCACGGTATCATTTACCTACTCAAAAGTCATAATAATATTCTAAGTTATCATCTGCCTGTCCTTGTCCAATGTTACTTGAGTCAAAGTCAAATTCATTATTTCAATTGGGCCATTAAGTAACACTTTTGATTCTACCGTCCATTCGGAAAAGTAGCTTGTTATGGGGAAGAACGTACAAGAAACAACACACTTTAAAAATAAAGTGTTTTAAAATATTAACATACATATATTAATTCATATTCGTGAGGACGATGCACCCAGAATAACATTACATACTATACTACGTATACGTATAAAGTATTGCAAGCATTAACAGGTAAATTCAATCATTTCATAAATTTAAATAGGAACATGGTTCTCACATACTTACATATATTACAAACGTATGAGCCATTTTGTTAAAAAAAGGAATACAATAACTATAAAATTATATAAATTAACTAGTTTGACTTTGTTTATAATTGAAGGTTGACTCAACACATTTTCTTCTTCCATCTTTCTCAACCGTCACGCTTTCATTCAATCATCTTACTAATATTATAAATGCGAATGTTTGGATGGATGTATGTTTTTGTTTGTTACTCAATCACGCCAGAACGGCTGAACGGCAGGAATTTTGCGTAAGTGCGCATAGAGTTTGACCGCTATCCAATCGACCAATCACACAAGACGGATAGCGGTAAAACTCTTCTGAGCACTTACGCAATACGGCTAGATGACACAGATATAGATTATAGTCTGGTATAGCACATAAGCATACTTATTATCCCGGCAAAATATATGGTTCCCGGGGGACAACAATTTCCCACTTGCTTGAGATTTTCAGCCCGGTATAATGTTCCCTTGGGATGGCAAACCAATTTTCACGCGGGCGAAGCCCCTGGCAGAAGCTAGTAAGTTATATTCTGAATCATCATCTGCCTGCCTTTGTAGATAGATATGTACTAAGAGGCCTCCTAATGAAATTTTATACATAAGTGGATGTCTGTAAGTTATGCATGTATGTCTTGTGATTATATTAAACTAGCTTTTGCCCGTGGATTTTCTCTCATTAATATAGATCCCCTCTAAGTTATATGCAAAAAAAGTATAGCCTATAATCGTTGCCAGCTTCCCATCTATCTCTGTACTAAAATTCATCTAAATCGGTTCAGTGATTTAGGCGTGAAGGCGTAATATACAAACAAAATGTTTTTCGCATTTACTTATAATATTAGTTAGGATTATAACTTAAAACCCAAGTTACTTGTCAGATGCCTATCGTTAGAAAAACATTATTTGAACAATGTAAATAATTTTATACGTTTAACACACATTGACGATAAGATTAGTTACGATAATGTATTGTAAGTAAATATTGTTAACTTAGTACATATTAGTATTACTAACACTGCCCTGTGTTAGTTTAACATAAAAGTCTCCAAACAAAAAATATGATAAAAATAGTTGTACATTTTTTTTGATGATTTTCTAGATCTAAACTTGTCCTAACCCCGCTGATATTGTAATGAGAAAGTCTGTATGTTTGAATGGTTGTTCATCACTCACGCCTCACAGGCTAAGGCCTGGGACCCCGTGGCCAAGGCTTACCTTGTCCCAGCGCTAACAAAGAAATTTTTTGCAAGTAAATGTGAATAGATTGCGGGGTGTTTGGGGATGGCGGGGGCATCGGCATTGTTATTGAATTGTGTTTAAAATTAACAGTTTCTAGAATTGATCCTGAAAAGTGTCAGCCTATGTAATGAGTGACCTAAGTAACTCAACCTTAAACATATACAATGTTGAATTACATCGGTGACTTTTCGAAAGGTGTAGCTTAGAAATAGATGTAAATTACGTTTAATTGCAAGACAATTTTCTTAATACAATCAACGTTAAACATTTCAAAAGTTTATTGGATTGATGTTATTCGCACGAAGTTGACAGATTTAATCATACTTACCGCTAACTGTATTATATTTTGTAACCTGCCAAGTACCAGCGGATTTTCAACTCTTTCTCATAAATAAATTCAAAAGTGTACCCGCACTACGTGTTTAATTGTATTCAAGAACGATGTTCATGAAATAATCTTGATTTTATTTAAAATATATGATGAAACTATACAGGGTATGTATGACACCGACGCGAATAAAATACCATGGATTCAGTACATGATTCTGGACCTCCTAGAGTTGAAATTTCTCGTCGGATATTAAAAAATTGTGAAAAAAAAACTTGCCTTATTACTGTAATCAGTTTTAAATCGTTATTCCTATCTAAATATTATATTATTCCTGAAAAAAGATATCACTTTCATATTTTAGTATCCCTTTAGATCTAGAATATATACAGTCTTCAAAGTACTACACAGATTATAGAACCAAAAGAAACCCGAAGCGCCCGCCATCGCCACGAACAGGCGCCAGCAAATAATTGGCCAAAGCTAACCAACACCGGGGTATCGGAGGTCCAGTAACCCACATAGACCCCAGATGGTTATCGACGTAATAAGTGATCGCATGTGAGCTTAGGTCATCGGCGTTGCTAAGTAAAAGCTAACTGTCAGCCGTGCTACTTCCTACGGACGACGACGCCGGAATACTGAGCGAGGGGAGCGTCGCGCACACAAGTTTAATGACATTTTTTGTTTTATTTTTTGGTGTGTGTTTGATGCAAGGAATTTGCCGATGAAGTACGGTGAACTGTAGACTGTTGTGGAAGCATTTTTTTTAGTCATGTTGATAAATTAATGCAAGCTTAAATTACAGAGGTTACGTGCTGGGCACAGGATTTTCGATTCCTAAAAACAGCATTTGCGAAACAACAAGAATATAGAAGATACTATTACTTATTTGAAAACCTAAATAAATGCTTTTTCATTTTAATATATTTGCACCTCACTTGTAGCACAATTTCATTCATGCAAATATTCATACCATAAAAAGCTCCGCTTTCAATGAAAGCACAAGCTCGTGTTCAGAATAATCAATTTTTTCGATCGAATTTCTTTAAACAACCTCTTTTTCTGGTAACTTACCTTCTACGGTTTTTAGTTTTTCTTGGAAGTGTACTATTCCATGTGAACTTGAAAACGTTGCGTCGCCGCCGTCGCGTCGTCACCAACGTGAACTTGAGAACGTATAACGTTTGTTAGTGAGTGTACTTGCTACCGGGCGGTGCGGCGCCGCCAGCGACGGGCGCCAACTATTCAATCACCAACATGATAATATAAATTTGACAATCTTGTATTAAAGTTAATGAATAAGTTTAGTAAAAAAACAACTTATTAATATAATTAATTTGTTGGTTTTGAGATAAGACAAAAATGTAGCCAGTTATTTGGGTTAAATTCAAGTTGGCTTTGTTGTGGGTTTTCAACCTTGCTGTGGTAAAAACTCTTAAATCGTGGATGAGTTTACAAACACTAACTCATAAACAGCCAGACCCGAATTAAATTAAAAACAAAATATATTTGTTCCAAGGGAGACTCGAACCTGCGACACGCAGCGCAACAAAACAGACAATCGCTCAGCCACACCGTCAACCTGTGTTGTCAAAAAAATAATATCTCTTGGCCTAAGATCCGACTGCAGAAATCTGCAGGAATCAGGGTATTTGATTAAACAATTTTTTTAATGTTATTTGATATTAGACTAGGTTGCTGCAGGGTTGCCTGGAAATATCTTGCCGAAATAAGTTTTTCAAGTGAATCCAACGTCATTTGAAAGAAAGTGGTGTAGAAAATAGGAAGAAATAAGGTTGTCAGCTCTTAATTAGCCGCAACATGTGGGTTGCCAGTTTACCTGTTAAACCTGGTAACACATGAATGGCGGCTAACTGAGAGCTAGATTATGTTCCATACGCACCAACGACACAGAAGAAATGTCAGTGTAAGGCAAAGTTAAAAAACCGGCCAAGTGCGAATCGGACTCGCGCACGAAGGGTTCCGTACCATTATCACAAAAAACGAAAAAAAAACACGTTTGTTGTATGGGAGCCCCACTTTATATTATTCTGTTTTCAGTATTTGTTATTATAGCGGCAACATAAATACATCATCTGTGAAAATTTCAACTGTCTAGCTATCATGGTTCATGAGATACAGCCTGGTGACAGACGGACAGACAGACAGACGGACAGACAGACAGACGGACAAACAGACAGACGGATCGCGGAGTCTTAGTAATAGGGTCCCGTTTTTTCCCCTTGGGTACAGAACCCACATAAAAAAAGCATAATAAACAAAAAACAAAGAGTGTTTGCGGCTAGGCAACCCTGCAATGATCTATTCTACTACCTATATCAAGAATATTTCTTAACAATAAAGTTTAGTGAAAAAAAAACTTACACATATAGAATTTTGCAGTGGGATCTTATACTATCTCTGTTGACTGATGATATTTTTAAATATCCCCCAATATAAAAACACCTTTGCCAAACCTGATTATTAATTTTGAAAAGCTAGCAGTTGCCCGGCTAGCTCAGTCGGTAGAGCATGAGACTCTTAATCTCAGGGTCGTGGGTTCGAGCCCCACGTTGGGCGAAATCTTTTTGACCAATTGAACATGTATGACAGCACAGTAGGATACTAAATTAGTGAAGATAATTATGTTAATTTACCAACAATATATAATACAAGCAATATATACAAGAAGTATTTACCATATAAGACGTCATGAAATTAAGCCTAGGTGACTAGATCACAATGAGCAAAAACATTTAAAAAGATACATAAGCATCTACAACTTAGTTGCTGTAAAAGGTTGTCATACATTTATCATTTATCAACGGGATGTTACCGACAGAGTTAATTCACAGGGTTCAGTAATAAAGCTGGAGAAACCAAACGATGAATCATACATTTTAATGACGAGCACTCTCAACCAATAAGAAATGTATTTTGATGGTTTGCTCAATTTACTGCAAAGTCATACCAGTTAAAAAAAATCCAGGTCCAGATAAAGTTATTAAGAATTGGAATGATTGAATTTACTCGAATGCGTCATTTATTGTCATTGTAAATCATGAACCGTAAAGTTGAACAGTTTTTTAGCGTGATATTACATGGGCTTACGATACAACACCTAAAAAATTTCGAAAAGAATTATCAATCATTAAGTTTTTTTCAAATCACACAAAATCACATCATTAACAATCGAGCAAAACAGATTTTCCTTAGTTAGGTAGTAAGTTGTAACCCATAAATTTTGTTAATTATTGACATCTACCGAGGGTATTTTTCCGTTTTCATAGCGACTGATTACAGTGGAGTGGAGGAAGTTTCCTTCTCTCTCTCTCTCTCCTGTCTGAGTATCGTAGTTAGCATCAGGGTTGCATCTGGACCGTATGATCTGCCTTTCCTTCAAAAGGACTTATAATATAGGCCTAAGCCTTTCTGTAAGGAACCCTCAACATTTTTCCGCTTCGGCGATTGCTTCATTGACTTTTTATTTGCAGTTAGTACAGTAATCAATAACATTTTCATACGATGTGTCACAGCACGGCACTGACTCAGGCTCGCATTGTTGTCTGCCTCTTACTATCTAGTGCGTCGATAACTGAAGTTACTCATTATATCACCCGCCTGAAATGTTTTGGCACCTCGATTTCAATAATAAGTAGGTACCTACGGGTATTTATTTGCACTAATTCTTGTTTTGTACAAGAAATTTTTACACAAACTATTTGCGCAGGCAAGATTGAGCGTGTAGCCAAACCCTATCAGAAGGTATCGGGTTTGTCCAACCTTACTTGGTCCAGTCGTCGTAGTTTTCTCTATTCTAGATATATTTTTATCTAAGGATTACATAATCTTCACAGTTTTGTAAATATTTTTAATTTTTTGCTTGAGGTAGACAAAACCAAGGTTATCTGCCTTGCACAAAGTTTCTACTAACGCTAAAATAAGGCCCCTAATCCGAAACAAAATCAGCTGCTAGAACACACAGAGATTATTTTATCTATAAACAGCCAAACACTATTTTAACTCGTCTCGCTATTTTTGTTTGCGTTTAGTCGCAAATCCCTTTGGATCGTGATTACAAACGAGCGCCGGTTGTATGCACGAGAGACTGATCCTTTTTTAGGCATAAATACCTTAAAGCCGCTATGTTAAGCGACGCTGCGTCCAATTATCCTATAATCCACATCCACAACAGCTTTGTCCTCTAATTTTGGATCTCGGAAATCGGATTTCGTGACAATGGTTGTTATGATCCGTTGCATAAAGCTCGGTTGTGTTGTACTTTTGTACGATTAGCATAATCGGACGAAGATACGGATAAGTTTTACTTACATATTTTTGCCCATTATTTAATTTCAGTTGTTCAATAGTTACAACAATAACATAAGTAAGTACCTAGGTACATACCACAGATAGATATCATAGGTAGGTATCATACCTAGGGGGTTCGTAAGCATTTAACTTTTGGGTACTGATGGAAAAGAATTTTTTCCGCTTCCGCAGCGGAGACAAAAAAGGTAGCTTGGGAGAAATCCAACGTTGCTCGCTGCGCTGGTCAGCCACCCTGAATAAAATAAAGATAACCTGTAATATACATCCTTGTCGTCCTACGCCAGTCCCATGCTAGTCGTTTGATAAATATTTTAATTTTGAATTCATTTTTGAAATAACTTAAAGTACCTACAGCTGTGCCCTTTGCTTGCTCAATTTGACAGGGTCACTGTCGTGCCCCTAGATACAAGTATACGATTTAGTTCTAAAACTTGTGAAAAAGCGCCATCTACTTTGCGAATCTGTAACTATTCATTTTAAATGGTGTAAGAATTAGAAGCGCCATCTAGAGTCGAGTAGCAATACTTTTAACCCATTAGGTTAACATTCTAGTAATCAACTAATCCAATAGATGGGGTTAACTCAAACTTACCTAAATATTCGTATTACAAGGTATATCCTATATTTAGCCATTGAAATTAATTAAATCTTCAAAGAGTAATCAACTTTGTTTTAATTTGTATATTATTTACTATTCATTAGGTATGTATATTGTGTTTTGTAATTTTAAAAGCGAGTACATAAGCCGAAATAGCTCAGTTGGGAGAGCGTTAGACTGAAGATCTAAAGGTCCCCGGTTCAATCCCGGGTTTCGGCAGTCTAACTTTTTGCTTCATCCTTATTTAGGAGTCCTGACCATTACATCAGTCTTTTCCTACGTAACAGCAGCAGCTGCTTTGTTTTGTTTTAGTGTTCGTCACATTATTCACATTCACACTCCTAAGCACAAGTGCATGAAGAAACTATTTATAAAAAAAAAACAATAACAGACTAAAACATTGCCAAGAACTTTCGAAAATAGGTATCATGCATGATCGTTTAGTCTCACCGAAATCAAGCAAAAGGTATAATAATTCACGAGTTCATCACACTCGTTTTATTAGATAGAAAAACAAAAAGAACTGCATCGACCGGGAATCGAACCCGGGCCGCCCGCGTGGCAGGCGAGCATTCTACCACTGAACCATCGATGCTTATGGAAGACACACGAAATAGAGGATTACGTGATAAATTCTAAGGAATAAACACCATCACGCCTGTTATCGCAAAAGATTAGTCAGAGATATCCATAAAACACCAAATTTTCGCCGGTTATTTATTAAGTTCTTTTAATATAAATGGCAAACTCATGGTATGATAATATGCTCCGTATACTTCGCTGAAAAAAATATTGTTCGTCTCGCAAGTCTTATTTTTCATCGTACCTTGGTCTAAGTTTTATTGACCTAATTTTGCCACTTCCACGCCATTTGTTGTGGCAGCGCATAGGTAACATTGGCTGCAGATTTTGGGGCACAGAGGGCAGGAAATTTGGTGGGACATAGACTGCGATGCAGTTCTACATTGTTATCGAGATGTTGCCACTTCACCAGATTGGCGTTAAATCTAAGTAGCTACCACCTACTTGGGTAGACCACGGGCGATTCAGGAGATTCATACTCATAACTTTATTCACGACATTTTCCCCACTCTGCCCCACATCACGACGCTGATCAATTTATTGCCTACTTACTAGCTTCTGCCAGCGGTTTCGCCCGCGTGAAAACTGTTTTATCATCTCAAGGAGGGAAAATTATACTGTAATAATTAATTATAATATATAAAAAGTATGTGCTATTCCACACGATAGTCTATCTCAGTGCCAAATGGTATGGCTATGTGTGTACGTGTTTATAATAAATTACCGAATGAATTGAAAATATTAAATTGCAGGTTATTCAAAATCAAATTATATAAATGGCTGAATGATAATAATTTCTATAATATTAATACATTTATTGAACATAAATTATAATGTTTGTAAATTCAAATTTGTAAGTTTGCATGCTTTAATTTTAAGCAAAACATGTATGTTCTCATATGCTATATTAACACCTATGTATACCATGTTTTACGCAAATAAATTATCTTATCTTATATTATCATATCTAATGTCATCCAGATCCGATGAGCTATTCTGGCGTGATTGAGTAACAAACGTACATACATCCATCCAAACTTTCGCATTTATAATATTAATAAGAAGTAAGGTACCTACCTTATACCTATATGCAGGATAGATAGGTAGATAATCTAATCTAAAATCTAGTTTTTCGTACCGACAACGCTTTGTAACCAGGAAGTAGATAAGTATGTACCTAAGTATGTAATAACATCAAACATGAATTTCCTTTTTTTGTCAGTGTGGTAATTGCACGGATGCTTTAACTAATCTTTCGATCTTTACTTCACAATTATTAATGGATTAATTTATTGCAGTTGTGGTTCAAGTGCAAACGGTGATTTAACAATTAGCACACAAGTACAAACGCGGAAGCTAAATAAGAATATGAGATGGAACATAATAAATATAAATATATACATACATACACTCACGCTTTGTCCTATGGGGGTAAACAGAAACTACAGAACGTCTCCTGGTACTATAAACCATAAAATACAATATAAAACACTAATTATAAACGCACAACTGCATCTGCCTTTCTGTTTTTTTTACGTTTTCATTCTAATTCGCTGAACCAATTTTGATGAATTTGGGTAGAGAGTTAGATTGGATTTTGTATAAAGACATAATGTTAGGTGACTTTCAAGCGAGCGAAGCCGCTGGTTTATGCTAGTACTCGTAGATATACGTAGAAGTGCATAACACGATTTGTAATAAAGATCTAGAAAAATCTTTTTACTTTATAGATAAGTCGAAGAAAGTAATTAAACAACAAATGCAGATAATTAAAACAACTAATAGCAGTTGAGTATATCTATAATATTGATTTTGATTTCATAAGAAATTGGAAGGCCTTGTTTGTCAAACTTATTACATAATTTTAATGCTTCAACACTTTAGGGCGGCCAAGAAGTTTGGCGAGAACTATACGACCGATGATTCGTGGCCCGTCTAAACATAGGCTTTGCGAACTTTAGCGCATGTACTGAAGAAAACTGCCATTTGGTTCGTAAAGAATGTTCTGCGCAACCATTGGGACGGGCCACGACTAATCGGTCGTACAGTCGTACTGTACCAACTATGAGCCGCCAGCGGTCCGCCCTCAAAAAAGAGTGAATAGCCATCTTCTGGGCACCATCGTAGAGCTCATCCATTGCTTACCCGATGGGGGTGAGATCGAGTTCAAAAGCGAGATCTAAGAATCTAAGAAATATTAGCCTAGGAATATTTATAAATATTTTAGAAAAACTTCGGATACAACAAACATTAGGTACTCAGATTTCCTCTCTGCGCAAGGGAGTGGGCCACTGGTTGGCTCAAAGTGAATGTTATGTCTTCAAATTTGTGCCGGAACTTGCTGGCCTGTCCATTTCTAAAGCAAACTGATTTGCAAGACACACTGCATTAAATCAAAAGTTGACTTTTCTTTTTGTATGCCACCTGATGTGGTAGGACACAGAGACACATTATAATTATAGGAAGGCAGGTTTATTATTTAAATAAATGAATTTGATTTGCCTTTTTCCTAAGCTCCTCATAGGTAGGTATCATATTATAGATTTAAAATGATCGTCGATCGTCTTGTAGCAAAAAGTTTTTTCGCAAACGATTATAAGAATCGAGCTATTCGAAGATATCGTTCGGCGAAATCGCAGCTAGCTATATTGTCTCGTAAACTTTTATATGTGGGCTCACGAATTGAAGTGCTGTCAATAGTCGGTTTATGGCAGGAGACCGTTAGCTTTTATTCCCCGGTTCACGGAATCTTGTGGGAATGTTTCTTAATCGAACGAGTGCGCGACACTTCTTCAGATTAAATTGTCTGAGTGTTTAGCTACGAGTAAATCACTTTTTTTCTACTAGAAGTTCGGTTTGTGTGTAAGAATCGGAATAGGTACTATTTAGCATAATAGTTTTTGTTTATGTGCTGGGCAATCATCCAATGACTTCTCCCGATCTGGGTGAAGCGGGAGGGCCGTGTCAGATGTTTAAATTTAAATCCAAATACTCGTAAAAATAGTTGTAAAATATTTTCAAAACTTTACAGGTTCCTGATAAGCTTTGGTAAGTCAGAAGATATGCCCAGAGACAAAGCTGAAACTGCTGAAATACCTTCTGTGCCACGTGAAAGTCTGCTTTCAGGTAGACATTGGTAGAATGGTGGTACTGGTAGACCTTCCTGATGAGGGTAGTGTGTTTATCAGTCTATGTAAGTATGTTTGTTCACATGTGGTGTTCTAGAGACCAAACGCGTTGGCCGATTTCAATCGATACGTCTTAACCTTGCGAGTGTCACTACATTAAATAAAAATAAAAAAATTGAAGATTTAGGGCGCCTTATTGTGGGGGCCTAATTTTTTTTCTGCCAAACCCGTAGTGTTGGGTATCAAAAGAAAGGGTTTTAGGAGGTGATTTAATAAAAATAACACGTATATATTTAAATGTAGGTACGGTAAGGTACCTAATTCGAAAAAAAATTGTTAATTAAAAGTCATAAATAAAAAAATTAATTCAAGAAATCAAATTACCTAACTGTCAGCCAGCTCGCGAATATGTATCCTCCGACTGCGCAGCATGTTTTTACCCGACTGACGAAGGAGGGTAATGTGTTTATCAGTCTATGTATGTATGTATGTTTGTTCCTATGTGCCGTTCTAGAGACCAAACGCGTTGGCCGATTTTGATGGTTCTTATATCAATCAATTCGTCTTAACCCTGCGAGTGTCACTGGCTTTTAAAATAGAAAAATTAAAATTGTAAAATAGAAAAATGGCGGCTTTTAGGCGCCATATTGTAGGCGCCCAAATTTTTTTTTAATTTTCGGTCGGGTTTTTTGATTTTTTTAATTAACTTTTTTTTTCTCTTATGTCTTTTTAGTTCGCTTCTCAAGCAGTCGGGTTTTTTTGATTTTTTTAATTAATTCAGCACAAGTATTATTTTAGCACAATATGTTGCTATGCTCTACATGGTCTTCAATGAAGCGTAGCTTTAAGCTCTTAAAATAATACTTACAATATTGATATTAAATATAAGTGGTTTCTTCGTTTTTTCGAAGATTTACAGACAAATCTGTGCATTCACCCCTCGAGATATTTAGCTGAGAGAGAATGTTTTTTGGTTGGAACCAATTCATAATTACATAATGATCAAATATGTTTTTGTTTCAACCAAAAAAACGATATTCAAGTTTGTAATTGATTGTAAATTGAATGCAACAGAATAAACATTACATCTTTACCAAAAATAAATACCTACTTTGTCTAAACGTCTAGCATACCTACATGGAGAATTTAGAAAAATGTAAACTGTCCAGAACTGGCTGCAACTGCAGTTGATGACATAATCAACGCGACATTGGTCACCTATCGGACCCTAACTATCTAAATCAAAAAGACTTCGTTGTCATGTTGGTCTCGCGGAAACTCGTCCTAATGCTGATCGTGGGGTCCTATATGGGTTCAATTCTCAGGTCGGCAAAGTGGTAAGGTTTTTCATTAAGAATTCCTCAGTAGCAGCCTGCATCTTCTCTGCCTAAGTAGAAATAACCTAAAATAATCATAGGGACAATAACGGGCCACACCCTAATTATCAAACATCTTTTCAACATAGGCGTCATAGACAGCCGACTTTGCAGGGGCTGTTCGGCGTTTAGGCGAAGAATCAGCTGCCCACGTAATCCTGGAATGGCATGACATGCCAATGTCAACGTGAAGAAATCCTCGGAACAGTGAGGTCGCTCCGTGAAGCCTGTAAAGACCCCAGGAAGCTTCTGTGCTTTTGGACGGAGCTAGGGCTGGTTATGTTAGTTAGCACCCCCACGCACAACGGGCCGAATGGGAGTGTAAGTGCGGAAACGGGAGTCCCACGAAAAACTCCACACTAACTCTGAAAAAAGAGTGTTTTACAACATTTAAATACATACATTAATGCATATACGTGAGGACGATGCACCCAAACTAATACTAAGTACTATACTTCGTATTTATGTAAAGTATTAAAAGCACTAACAGTTAAATTCAAAACAACAATAAAGTACTTAGTTCTGAATCCAAATTATTATACACGATAAATCTAATAATTGATGGACATCGAAATTAGCATTCGTTTGTATTCGGAAATGCGATGATTGCCGAGGGACATTAAGAAAATTGTTGAACTGTACACATTTGTGCACTATATAATAGTGATTTAAATTGAAATTATAATATCTCCAGCGTACTTGCCACCTTGGCCGAAATTCGATGGGGACGATTTTTATTATTAAATCGAAAATAAAAAAACCGGCCATGTGCGAGTCGGACTCGCGCACGAAGGGTTCCGTACAATTATCGCAAAAAACGGCAAAAATATCACGTTTGTTGTATGGGATTCCCACTTAAATATTTATTTGATTATTTTTTTTGTATTTGTTGTTATAGCGGGAACAGAAATACATCATCTGTGAAACTGCCTAGCTATCACGGTTCTTGAGATACAGCCTGGTGACAGACGGACCGCGGAGTCTTAGTAATAGGGACCCGTTTTTACCCTTTCGGTACGGAACTCTAAAAAGTAGTTTTTTGTTAAAAGGTCCGATTAAACAGTTTTGTGACCTTTGAGCTTAGACCTAGTGTTGCCCTACCTAGCCAATTCAACTACCATACACACTTTATAACTGAGTTATCAGCAGATTGTAACAAGTGAACTTATACGGTCCGTTCACAGCAGCAACCCACAAGCAGCCTTATTACAACGAAAATAGAGATCACTTTGATTTTAGCACTGAATTATATAGTAAGTAAGTACTGATCGACGGATCGAATCGAACAAACGTTACCGGCTTACAAAGATTCCTATTTTCCGTAAGGATAAATTAATAATCGATACATAACCTCACTTCATTTATGTAAAACGTCTAGTTGCATAAGTGCTGTGCTCATATATGGTTTAATTAATTGATAAAATACGGGCGAACCCGTGGAAGAACTGTTCATTATCAAAATGGTGGAAATTGAGACGGTGCCATTGATGCAATCTGACACGGTAGACGAAGATAACGATCGTGCTTACACTGAAATACCATCCAGGAAACATAGCACTATTTTCCAAAAGGTAGGTAGGTTCTTAGCTTAGTGCTCGCCAAACTTCTTGGCCGCCCTGAAGTTGGCTTTCCGATGCGGAGGCAATGGTGCTGTTTTTGTATGAGATTGACTACTGCGCAGCCATTGTAGCCAACTTCAGGGCGGCCAAGAAGTTTGGCGAGAACTATATATAGGTAATTGTGAATTCCTGTATAAATTATTGTGTAAATTATTTGTTATAACCTTTAAATTATAAATTAACCCTTGAGTGCCTGAAATGTGGATCCACGCGAGACACAATGGCATTTGAATAATTGTTTCGGTAATTCAATCGGCTAATGTTGCTTTTGTTTAAAGGTTATCAACGTTATATTTGACATCGCAAAAATATTGTATGAATAAGTACGTCTGAGTACTTACACTATCTAGAGCACTCTAGCACCATGCGAGAGACTTCGCCCGTTCGCCATTCATGTCCTATTTTGGTGGGATTGTCCAAAATACTGAAAAGCATCGATCGTATTTTGTTTACCGACATTCTAAACACTCATTAATTTCATAAAAAGAGACGGAATTTCATCCTTTATCTACCGCTACTCGTAGAGGTATGAAATAGCCTGAAACAATAAGTTTTCCATAGTTAAAAAAAAGAGTCCAAGTCATTGATTCTTAAATCATTAAAAAAAGCATGGATTCTCCAAATGCGCCTCTCCGACTGATCTACATAATATTCTAGTAGTAATTCCTCAATAGCCCAGCAGTTCATAGTACCTGCCTTCACTAGTACACAAAGCGGGCATATACAGTCATAAATGTAATAATTGGGTTGACTAGTGACAGCCAACAGCCAACTGGGACAGATCCGAAGTATGCTAGTATTATATTATCTGTGTCCGAGGCAAGGCCGCCGCCGCCCGTCGGTCGGAGGTCGACCCAGCCCAATTCCTTATTGTCCCCACAAAAATGCCCAATGGGATCGGCTGGGCCTTGCGTCTTATTTGCATTAACTTATGTTTTGATTCATAACTTTATCTTTATTTATTTGACAAGGACACATCACAGAGCGATTTATACAATATTCAAAAATGCGAAGTGACAAATCGTTTACAAAACTCTGTTTGTCCATAGCATTGTTTTCCCTGATAAACAATATTTTAATTACCTAGAGTATTGAATTTATCATTGAAATATTCTCAATTTAAGTTAAGTACATAATAATAATTATATTTTTATCCTCATCTGTATCAAATCATTCAACCAACAATTTTGACACCAACAATTTTGTTAGTGATTTTGTTTTGAATGGGAACCATATGTTTCTTCCCAAAAATAGTCGACATTTATTAGCTACATTGTTAGCTTTTAATATACACGCAGTTATTGATGATTTAACTGAGACTAGGTTTAGTGATTTAACAGTATTATCTAGTTTTTCTGATAATACTACTGTAGATTCTTTAAACTATTAGAGCCGACAAAAGAGAAGACGAATAGTATTATTTTACTATATCATCAAAATATAAATCGCTTCTCCGGCAAAATTTTAGACGTGGAATTGTTAGTAGATAAATACCACATGGATATCTTATGTTTTTGTGAAACCTGGTTAAAATCAGATATGATGTTGTTTAATGTAAATAATTTTTCAGTTGCCAGCGCGTACAACAGATCCACAGTGGGTGGTGGTACCCTGATACTTTGTAATAGTCATCTTAAATATAAGGAAAGAAAGGATATCACTGCTTACTCTGTTGATCGCTTATGTGAGGTAGCATGTGCAGAGGTCGAGGGGCATACTATCTTGTGTGTTTACAGACCACCAGCATCAAACTTGTCATTGTTTTTAATTATAATGGAAGAATTATTAAGTAAACTTTTCAGAGATAATAAATTAGTTTTTGTTTGTGGTGACTTAAATATAGATCTATTAGTCAATTCACCTGAAAAATGTAAGCTCATTTCATTGTTTAAATCATTTAACTTAAAATATTTATTTAATGAACCGACAAGAATAACTGCAACTTCAGCTACGTGCATAGATAATGTATTCACTAATTGTAAAGTTAAAGATTCGTTTTTAATTAGTGGCGTTAGGTCAGACCATACTGGTCAACTAGTATCTTTTGAGTCAAATAAAAAAATTAACCTAGCTAAATCAATTCGGTTAAGACGTCTCACTAAAAATAAATTAAATTCTTTTAATAATAATGTTTTTGGCAACCTTTGTAATGCCAGTTTTAATTCAAAAGACCCCAATATAAATTACGGCACGTTGTTTTCTACAGTTTGCCAAGAATTCAATAAAACGTGTCCTTTAAAAACAGTTAAAGTCAACAATTCCAAATCAAAATTTAGTGAATGGGCCACTGTGGGCATAAGAAAAAGCCGAGATATCTTATATAATTTATATTACGAAAAATCTTTGACTTCCGATCAAGTTTTTCATACTTATGTTAGAAACTATTCCAAAATATTCAAAAGAGTCTGCGCTCAAGCAAAATCTCAAATAATAATTAACAAAATTGGTGTTTCTAATAATAAAATAAAAACTGTGTGGCAAATAATTAATAGAGAAACTGGAAAGACACAACAAAGCGATCAGAATGAGTTGTCTTTGAAAATATCTAATCAAACCATTTCTGGTAAGCAAGAAGTCGCTGAGACATTAGAAAATTTCTTTACCAACATTCCGTTAGAGGTTACGAAGTCTCTTCCCTCCTCATCTAAATTAGCTGAAGCTCTTCTTAAAGAAAACTTTACTAAAGACATACCAACCTTTAAATTTAAATCAATATGTATTGATACAATTAAAAACGCGTTCAAAAGTCTCAACGTAAAAAATACTGAAGACTTGTGGGGGATATCCGTTAGGGTTCTTGGAGATATTATTGACTCAATTGCTCCTGTCCTAACAGGCATATTCAATCAATGTTTGGACAGCGGCACTTTTCCTGACTTAATGAAACACAGTAAAGTAGTACCAATTTTCAAATCGGGCTGTAAGAGTGATCCCTCAAATTATAGGCCTATATCCGTGCTTCCAGCATTGAGTAAAATCTATGAAAAAATCATGCTGGAACAGATGTTGTCTCACTTCAATTCAAATAAGATCCTGCATAGTCAACAGTTTGGTTTCACGAAAGGTAGGTCGACAACGGACGCGGGAGTAAAACTCATCAACCACATCTTGGAATCTTGGGAGAAGTCCCAGGATGCCATTGGCATTTTCTGTGATCTCTCGAAAGCGTTCGACTGCGTCGACCACTACACACTGATCTGTAAATTACAACACTACGGAATTCGAGGAAAATCTGCTGATCTTGTGCTTTCCTATTTATCAAACAGACAGCAAAAAGTAAATGTTAATGGGGCGACGTCCTCCGGGTCTCTAGTCAAGATGGGCGTGCCCCAAGGTTCAATTCTCGGCCCTTTCCTTTTTCTTGTTTACATTAATGATCTCCCTTTTATGATGGCCAAATTATCGGATATAATTCTATTTGCTGATGATACTTCGCTAATTTTTAAAATAGATAGGAAAGATACGGATGTCTTACATGTCAACGAAAGTCTGATTGTTCTCTCTAAATGGTTCGCAGCTAACAATCTTTTACTGAATGCGAAAAAAACAAAATGTCTGAAGTTTTCCTTACCAAATGTACCACAACGTGACCTAAATTTAAATCTTGACGGCAAAAATCTTGAAGTTATAAAGGAAACTGTATTCTTAGGGATTACTATCGATTCAAAATTGCAGTGGGGCGCGCACATTAGAACTCTTTCGGGTCGATTAAGTTCAGCTGCATATGCAGTAAGGAAAATAAGGCAGTTAACCGATGTAGCCACAGCAAGGTTAGTATACTATGCTTATTTCCACAGTATTATGTCTTATGGTATTCTGCTGTGGGGATCAGCTGCAGACGTTGACTCAATTTTCATCTTACAAAAGAGGGCAGTCCGCGCAATCTATAAAATGAGTCCACGAGAGTCCCTCAGAGAAAAATTTAAAGAGATCGATATACTGACCCTACCTTCTCTTTATATATTGGAATGTATTTTGTATGTCCGCAAAAATCGAGAGCTTTTCAAAACTAGAAGCGATTTCCATAATTTAAATACACGCAGTAAGCATGAAATTGTAATACCCAAATTCAGATTAACGAAAACTAGCAAGTCTTTTCTTATAAACAGTATACGCTTTTATAATAAGTTGCCAAAGCCAGTTATAGAATTGACCGATGGAAAGTTCAAAAACTACATCAAACGTGTCCTTATTAAAAAAGCATATTACAAAATCAAGGACTACGTTGAAGATAAAAATTTTAGCTCCTTCTGCGCATGCGGCTTCCCTGGTAACTCATAAACGGCACAAATATGTGGATGTCTCTAACTATTCTCAATCTCATTTTTACTTTTTTTCTTTCTTTTAATTAGACTTTTTACAATGATTTCAATAATCTTTATAGCCCTTTGCTATGAATAGTTACAGCACTGATAACAACATTTGTGCCACATGTTAAATTTAGTCTTGTTATATATTTTTATTTATTTTTTCCTTTGTATAGATTCTTTTACTGATTGTTTTGTGAATGTGTGAACATTGTAGGCCTTTTAGATTTCTAGACGCTTGTTAACATTTGTTAACTCTCTCGTTTATATAATTATTTTTTTTAGTTTCTTACGACTTATTGTCGGGCCTACGTTGTCCCCCCATATCTAAGCACTAATACTGTAACGTGGAAATATTGTAAAAACAAACCAATTTTTTTAAAAGAGTAACCGTGGAGTTTCTTGCCGGTTCTTCTCCACAGGAAACGACTAACCCGAACCGTGCACCTTTTGTCGACGTTTTATAAGTGCCCATGTAGGCCTATGTGAAATAAAAAACATTTGATTTGATTTGATTTGAACCAAAATTGTATGGAACTGTGTAACGGATTTTTGCAGCGCCGCCGTCGCCTTATATTGGGAAAGTAGGTACTAAAGTTGTCAAAAAGTTAATTCAAAAAATCTAAAAACCAGTCAGAGGATACATCTGGTTTTCGTCAGCCAGCTCGCGAATATGTATCCTCCGACTGCACAGCATGATTTTCTCCTTGTTTAAGTCTTTTTAGTTCGTTTTTAAAGCAGTTGGGTTTTTAGATATTTTTTATTTTTAACTTTTTAGTTATCTTTTATTAAGATTTAGGTACATTTAAACATATAAGTGTTATTATTTTTGAAACCACCTCTTAAAACCTTTTATTTTGATACCCCACACGATGGGTTTGGAAGAAAAAATAATTTTTGTCCGCCGCAATATGGCGCCCAAAAGCCGCCATTTTTCTATTTTCCAATTTTAATGTAGCCAGTGACACTCGCGGGGTTAAGACGAATCGATTGATGTATGAATCATCAAAATCGGCCAACGCGTTTGGTCTCTAGAACGCCACATAGGAACAAACATACATACATACATACATAGACTGATAAACACATTACCCTCCTTCACATTACCTCCCTTCGGCAGTCGGGTAAAAAAGAAAAGGCCCGTTTTGACAGCTATAAAAATACTTAATAATAATTAAACTTGATGCTTGCAAATGCTACTCGTTGTCATAGTGTATCGGTAACATAGTATTTAATTAGGATAATGAATTAGATTTTTCAATTTGTTACGTAGAAAGTTATCGCGGCATGTACAATGAGAAACGTCAACGGACTTCTTAGATTGTGACGATTTTAGTGAATCATAAAATCATAATAAATATTAACAGACAGAAAGACGTTACTGCCTAATCTTCAGATAACCGATAAGTTTGACAGGAGATACGTGAGTCAGCGCCGAGAATCTCTCGCCAGCTTAGCGGTAATCTGTCAAATGATATAGATACCTCACAGGTGGAAACTGTCATAGGATGACTCACACTAGTGTTGCCTTACTATCGATTGCCTATCGATAGGTTGTCGATACTATCGTGACCTCGAAAAATAGTCACAATATCGATAGCCCTATCGATAGTATTGAAATTTTACAATACTATCGATACAATCGATAGTATCTATCCAAGAAATTGAGCAATACTATTGATAAAGTGCAATACTATCGATAGTATCGATACTATCACTATTATGGTGTGTTTAACTACAATCACTGTCGATAGCGATACTATTGAATTTGGGTAAAATATCGATGTAGTAAAACTATCGATGGTATCGATACTATATATTATATAATATAATATTATATAGTATTGCACTTTATCAATAGTATTGCTCAATTTCTTGGATAGATACTATCGATAGTATCGATACTATTGTAGAATTTCAATACTATCGATAGGGCTATCGATATTGTGACTATTTTTCGAGGTCAACTATCGATAGTTAGGCAACACAAACTCACACTGTGCACCGTGACCGATGCTAACAAACTGCTGACAGGATACCTTTTTTTCTTCAAAGCATGAGTTAATTAATACACATTGAGAGAGAGGTGGGGATGGAACGTCCTGAAGTGAAAACTATGACTCCATCTCGAGGGTAGTCATTGAATGCATCATATTGTTACTAGGATTTGAACTTCGCCTTCGCCTCCGCAAATGCAGCACTTCCGCAAAAAATCGTACCTCTGCATCCGCCCCCGCAAGTTTCAGCGGAGTTGTGTTCTGGAGGTCTACCAAAGAAAATGGGTTGGAAGTGTTATCAATGTAGTTGACTACTATTTTTTTTAGGTTCAAATAATCTGAAGCTCAAATCATAACATTAATTTTGGTGAAGTATATTATAAATCACTCAACGCACTTTTTAACCGACTTCCCAAAAAGGAGGAGGTTATCAATTATCATTTCGATTTTATGTGTGTTACCTCAGAACTTTTTAGTAGGTGGACCGACTTTGATCATTCTTTTTTTATTTGAATGCTATGCTGGTGCTTGTCATGTGATCTAATTTATTTCATCAAGACCTGATGAAGAACTTCGGAGTTATACAGTAGAACTCTTAAATAAATGACGGCAAATCTCTGAGGATTGCTGCAGTCGCATACCATCACGCCAGTATGCTCTGAACGGGTACGCAGATGTGTACAGTTCACCCTGGTACACTCTCATTCCACCGGTTATGTTCAAGTTACATGTTATTCGAATTATCTATTCTGGCATCACTGTGGGCATTACCACCTTACTATAGAACTTGTCCATTATATACCACTAAAAAGTGAAAATAAAAAAACTTTTAACAAAAAAATAAAGCCGACTTCTAAAGCAAAACACTACAAAGCGAAAATTTTTTTTTTTCTGAAGTCGGTGTATAAAAACTTAATACAGTAGGTACCAAAGACACCGACTTAGGATTTTTTAATTTTTTTTAGTGTTTTGCTTTTTGGTTTTATTTTTTTGTTAAAAAGTTTTTTTTTGTCCAACTTTATATCCTGTAACTTTGAGCGTCGCCGTATCCGCGGTAGCAGGTACGGCGACTGACGATGAAATAAAATTAAATAAAATTTATTTATTTACAAGAATATTTATTTATTTGCAGGAATATATATATAAATATACTTACATAATAACCTGGTAAACTAATTTTACTCTCACTATAATCGACTGTGCAAATATGTCTAGGAGGTACATGCATAATAACATCATGAAATTACAACAATGTCATTGTTCATTAGTCATGTATCTCATACTCATAATAAAATTAACAGCCTTGCTTCATTAATATTAATTAGGCACGTAATGTTATAAAATATATTAAATTAAATTATTAGACTATATGTCACAGTTAAGACAGTTCATCAATTAATTAATTAGATTTATAAATAATGTCAATAATTATAATTATAAAGTGTTCGTTAGATAATACCTAAATCATGTCGGTTTCAAATTTAAATAATCTTGTATTGAATAAAACACCTGTCACAAAGCAAACTGTTTAAAGTTCTATTTAATTTATCGTTTTACTTATTTTTTTCCGGTAGTTTATTATAATTTTTATCGCCATGTTGTAGCAGTTTCTGTCACATAACTTTAATCTATTTCGAGGTACCACCAGAGGTTTTTTTACTATTTTCCTTTTAAATTAGGCCATATTATCCTGCTCAAAAAGTGATAAGTGGTTTCTAACGAATTTACACATTTCAAAATCGTACAGGAATGGGAGTGTAAGTAAAAGTTTTTCAGTAAATACTGGTCGGTACGAATCAGTGCATTTGAGACCATAAATTGATCTTATACATTTTTTCTGGGCTTTAAAAGCTCTCTGGGCGTCTGTACAGTTTCCCCATATGATTATCCCATACCTCAATACTGAATACACATGACCGTGGTATACCATTAATGCTGTTTCTTTATTAGTTTTTTTTACGAAGTGCGTAAACGAATTTGTGAATTTTCTTACAGTCAAGATCTACATGACATTTCCAGTTACAATAATTATCAATATTTAATCCGAGAAATTTTATTTCTTTTACTTCTTCAATGATGTTATTATTATAATTTATTGGCATACTACATTCGTTTATATATGCTAAAAACAATATCGGGGCTAGCATAGTCCCTTGTGGTACGCCATAGTGATTTGTTAAATACCCATATTTAAACTAATAACACTAACTTACTACACTAGTTAACTAATAACACTCGGGTAACCTATAGATCCCCAGATCTATAGGTTACCCGAGTGTTAGTCTTTAGATGCATTTTTACAATCTCTGTGGACTGTTTTCGACACCTTAAATAACATTCAAACCAATTGTAGGCAGGGCCTCTTATACCGTACTGTCCTAATTTATTTAATAATTTATCATGCCATACCATATCGAATGCTTTAGAGTCTGGCAAACGAAAGTATACACTCGAATTTTGCAAGCTTTTTATATGGCAATGCTATATCTTGTTTTGGAAAATTTAGGTTAACATTAGTCGCAACCTAAATTTACCAAAACAAGATGGCGTGTTGTTTGGATTGTTTTGGTCTTAATAATAGCATTTATTAAGTGAAAAATGAACAAAACAATTAAAAGTGGATTACGGGAGATATTGTTTCGCAAGACAACAGGAGAAAGACCCCGAATTCAAAGAAAAACAAGATTGTTTACGTGTGGTGTTAGATTTCTTAAGTTAGTAGGACGCTAATAATTTTATACTTTGTTTTAATTCTTAATTACTATTGATGCAAAAACTATTTCTCTATTATTATTCACATTGATTTTATAATATGTTAAATACCTTCATAATAATGCATTATGGTTATTTATCATACCATAATAAAAGTTGCATTGTAATTTTAACATCTTTTTACTTTTACAGAAGATCTGGAGGACGTAGCAGGGGTTAATGAGATAGTGAAAACTATTGAAAAACTTATGGATTTAGAGCATAAAGATAGGTTATGAATCCAGATCCAGTTCTTGGGTGAAATAGCATAGCTAGCAGAGGAAAAAAAAGAAAAGAAAAGAAAAAATAAAAAAGAAGAAAAAAGAAAGACGAAGAAAAAAACTGATCAAAATGACTGAAGAAAATGACTGATCATGTCGTACATGTTGAAAATAAATATAATGAAAGGGACAGAATTACAGAAAGTAATAATGTATTAATGTACGAAACAGTGATTCCAGTGACTCTAATGAATCTTTTCACACGAAAGTCTTAGATTCAGATTATGGTAGTGAATAAACCAAAATTATTATAGAATACTGTTGTTTTTTTTTATTCGGATTGATAGATACATAATATCTAAAGTATTGCCTACTTAAAGTACCTATAGTATTTTTATTCTGACGAAGTAAAATAATAATTCTAAAGTATCAAATTAGGTTATTCCAGGTATTGTTCTCGCCAAACTTCTTGGCCGCCCTGAAGTTGGTTTACCGGATGCGCGAGGCACGAAACGATGCTGTATTTGTATGAGATTTTCTACTGCGCAGCCATTGTATCCAACTTCAGGGCGGCCAAGAAGTTTGGCGAGAACTATATGTCATACTAGTTTTGCAGTTGCTATGCTGATATTTTTAAATTTGCCGCGCTTTTTCAGTCTCTACTTTCGTTTACCAGACTCTAGTCACATCTAGAAATACAACTATAGGAATTAATTTTTTGTCAACTGATCTGAGAATTTCAGTTATTAATTTAAAACATGCCAATGTAGTGGATTTATTTTTAATAAAACCGTTTTGCTGTTTACTTATTACTTAATTTTTATCAACAAAAAAAAAATCATAAGCCACACTTCATATTACTTTCTCAAATATCTTGGAGAAAATCGGTACTAAATTAATTGATCTTTAAATTCCCGCTTCCGTTTTCGAACTCTTTTTATGTAGTGGTTTCACGACGAAGAATTTTAGAGCATCAAGCAAGGTTCCGTTTTCCAAGGACAGATTTATCAAATAGGTCAATGGCTTTAGTATAGCAGATATATTAACATTTAATATTCGAGTTGTAATACCATCATACAAGGGCGTCGCCAAGGGGGGGCAGGTAGGGGCAGCTGCCCCCCCCCTAGAAATTAAAAAATAAGTAGCCACATGAAATCAAAGTCCTATGTCAGCATAAACGCAACCCAATCTAGCCATTTGTTGATGTCCTAAAAGAATAATAAAAGCGTTGAAAATTTTGGTCGGTCTACGCAAAACAATCGTTAAGAAGTTCTATGGGGGAAAATCGCCTCAATGGTCTGGCCATGATGAATGTGCACAGAAAACTTATTAATTAAAACTATAAGATTTACATAATTAAGTGGTCGAGAAGTTTACCCAAAACCCCCGATGATTGAGCTCGTGGAACGTTACCCATTGGACTTTATACCATTCTTATAACAAGCCGTAAGGGTAAGACTCGTACTGCCAGTTTAAAGTTTCATATGTTTTTGACTGTTCCGTATTTAATATTCATACTTTTTCCCATCCTCCATATATCAACTTTGCCCCCCCCTGGTCCATCGGCTGGCGACGCCCTTGCCATCATACCCTGCTGAATTCGTGTTTCGTAACTCTATTGTTATTTTATAAACCCCAACATTATCAACTGGTTCAAGATAGATGGAGTTTGCTAACCTTCTTCCCATTATTGGTTTGTTTTTTAGGTGTTCAATGGGTTTTGGTTTCGCGATGTTTATAAAGAAGTTGTTGAAATAGGTTGCAATGTCATCGCCTTTGTCCAACATGCATTTTCCATCCGAAATTTCCTTGATTTCATTGATTGCATTGTTTTGTTTTAGTCGTTCATTTACTATTTTTTTTTTAAGTTCCCTTACTTAAACAAAATCATAAAAAAAATCGTCAATGTTTTTCATCTACTTATATTAATCACCCATCTGCGGGCGTTCCAAAAAGAAGGTAGCACGTCGTTACTAGTCTACTAAAATTTTTGTACTTACTAGCTAGCTGTGCCCGCGGCTTGGCTCCCGTCAACTACCTACCCTTTTCTACTTACCTTACCTACCGTCCATTTATTTTTCTGCGGTAATTATTCCGCGGAGAATCAGAAAAAGCAGTTAAATGCACAACGCCTTCTATCGAATATGAAGTTCAACTATCCGATTATCTGAATTGCGTGTGTTTACATTTTAAATTCATATATCTTTTGATATAGTGAACTGATTGCGATGAAATAAAAACTAAGGGTCAGTGGGTCGTCTTAGGGGCGGAGTAATACTTCAAGTTACGCACAATTTGTAGGTATAAAAGTTATCTACATTGGTTTCGTACATTTTACGTGATGCATACACAACTAAACAGACAAAAAATCCGAAAATGCTGGAAATGGGTTTTGTGGTTTAACCTTCACCCCGGCTATTTTTTTTTTGGAAATATTTTTGATGTACAAAAACGACTTGAAATTTTTTTGATGTATATTGATAATGATGATATTGATTAATAACCGCTTACCAAAAGTCCAATAAATACTACAGCAGAATCTTTTAGGAAAACCCGTTATCGCTACCAAGAATTCAACACAAATAAACAGAATGATCTCTTGACCTCTCTTCTCTGCTGACTTTGATTGACCGCGTGTAAACACCTAAACTCTTTTTACCTGACTATGAAAAAGAAAGGGCATGGAGTTTTTCAGTCTATGTATAGATTTTTGATTGAAGCTCAAAAACTACTAACTGTTCAGATGGAGTTTTGGCGGGAACGTGATGGCGTCAATGTTGCCTCTCTGTTTTATTTTTCTAAAATTGTGTTAAATTGAATATTAATAGTGTAAAAATGGTGGTTTTTTATTCTAATAATATTAGTGAACGTGCACGAGTGTGGGCAAGTAAAACACAGCGGTAGAACATGAGTTGGTACATGTTGTCGACAAAACTCCGTAGAAGCTTCCAAAAAAGTCACCTCCATTTTATTGGGCCATAACTAGGACATTGGACTAAACTCTAAAGAAACTATAACTTCTATTCTAAACGTGACACTGGCTAAATGCACAAATCGTGCGAAGCCAAAACATTAAAAAAAAAAAATTACAGATAAGGTGACGTTATGTACGGTACTGCGATCATTTTCAGGAATATTTTCTTTTTTCATTCTTTTCAGTTGGTTTTTTTTCGGACTACTAAATTAAAAATATTAAATAAATTATATTATTTAATAACATTATTGTTTATAAAGAATTAATAACTGTAATCTGATAATCTGTAATATAACTAAAATCGTGAGCCTTCTTATTCCTCCCTTGGTCCCGTTATTTGGGTTAATTATAGTGGTCTACACACGATTCTATTGAGTTGTCTTGTTTTCAGGCCGTGCTCATCCCACTTAAGCTGGAATAAATGCTTCTGGCTTGAAAGAGCCATCTAGGAGCCCGAAGACATCCTTGCCCGCAGATGTTACATTTTCTGATTCGACAGTTCATTCGAAAACACGTTTATTCCAGCTATTAATGGTTCTAGGGCTAACTATGCTGGTCCATTGGCTTTAGCTTGTATCTTTATAATATCTTCACATAATGAAAGCATTTTATTTTCAACGCAAACATTTTAGTTTAGTTATCATTAATTCATTATTACAGATCTTTGTGAATAATCAATCAACTCGCATAAACATAATATCCTTTAGGACAATCAAACGCGCATCAAATACGCATATCTAGTACCAAGAATTGGTTCCAGCTTTTGTACAGACAAATCGACACCACCCGGGTGGATATGGTACCTTCATGACTGATGATCTAGTTTTATTATTATCATGTTTTACTCATAATCAGCCGGCCACTTTGTTTTTATCGCCTAGCCTGGAGCCTAAAGCTAGAAAGTGAAATAGCGTACAGCCGACCACGAGAAGTTGTACCATTCAGGTTAAGCTACCAGTAATTAATCGTGTTTACTCCGATTCGGTTGGTTTATGCCGGTGCGTTCCGATAATATGTGACAACAGATTTTTACATCCAGCCAGTCCGCCGACACGCGTCAGGCGGAGAACGCGCTTGTATTCGAATATCAAAATTCGAAAAATAAATCATCGCGATATATTTTGACAGATGCTAAAAAAAAATTGATATTTTTTATTTTTGTGAATTAGTTTTAATAGTTTGCGTTATATTTATTAATTGTTAAAGCAAGTTTATTACAGTAATTTTATTTTCGCGGGTGATTACCCGCGCTCGGGTTTGTTTCACAGCCAATAAAGTTTTATGCACAAATAATGTAAGTAATTCATGACTTCCTAATTTAATTAACACATCATAAGTACATTAACTAAGTACCAATAGATAACACATATTATTATGTAGTTACCTATTTATTTTCATTCATCTTGGCTTTCATTTATTTTATTAGTAGGTAGTGTAACACTGCATGCTGTAAAATTGCAGTTCAAAATAAAAAAGTTCCAATACAATTTACGGACTGCTCACGTTATAATTTGAACTCAAATTGTGATAAGAAGGCGATTAACTACCTAACATTAAAAATATTGACTTATATCCAGTAGATGTTGTTTTATGTGAATATTATTAAGTACTCTAAAAAATTATCGATTTCTTATGCTACCACAGTTTTGTTTTAGTAATCAATAAAACCCTAACAAACAAACTTATTTAGACTAATGGGGTAGGAAAAACAACGATTACCCGTGAAAATGCATTAAAATGGTTTTCCTGTCTCGATGCATGCGATTTCGACACATTAAGGAATGTCAGTTTTTTTAAATAGTGTCAATAAATATACTTCAATACAATATGCATTATATTATTAATTAGTATCCATGCATGCTGATTACTCAGTTGACATTCGTTTGTTTACATAAACTTGGCACGGTACTAATTTATCAACATTGATGATAATAACTGTGTTTCTGATTTCTTGTTAATTTGATGCTAACTTTATTAGGACGGTAAAAATTAATTAAAATGCAACCATAATAAAATATTATTTTATTAAAGCAAATGTTTATTACCAACTGCCTGCTAAATCTTCATTCCTTAAATTGCAGAATCACTTGATATAAACGTTTATTTGTTGAGCTGTTCCTTAATAACGGTTTCAATCAGTTTCTTACATCTTCCGTCAAATTAAAAAACTCCAATTTAAAAAAAAGATCTACCTTCATAAATTGTTTTGATTTGTAATAAGATCTTATTTGAAAGACCACAAACAAAACCTTTTTTACTTATCATCTGATTTTTATAAAATCACAATTTAATTTTTGTTTAAATCGTGTTTGATTGACACATGTACTGCGAATGTTCTTTTTTCAAAATCAATGTGTTCGATTCCTTGATTGATTGAGTTCAAAAATCGAATGATGTAGTTTTAATTTTTATCAGAATCGGGCCCGAGACTCCTATGAGCGTTTTTCACTATTCTTCATAGTTTCGGATTTGGCCACCCACGCCCACTTGAAAATTCATTCTGTTTAAAAAAATATAGATATTGTATCAAACCACTGTTTAGTTAATTAAGTGTGGAAAAAGTTACTTCATAAATCTAGTAAGTGGTCTTATCGCTTCCAAATACGATAAATAAATACTTAATGATAACCAAAGAAATGTAAAAAATAAACAAGTTGTGACCCCAAATGTCGTTATGTGTGTCATTTCATTGATATTATGAGTGAAATTTTACGACTTTTTACTTCACGATTATTGTAAATAATGCTTATTATTTTACCCATAATGTTCTTTACACACTCGCAAAAAACAAAAACACTTTTTAGTTGATTTTAGATATGGGCTATCATTACGAGCGGGGGTTAAACCCTGTTATTTGGTTTGGGTTTTACTTTCATTGTGTTTACAGCTGAGGAGGGGAATTCCCTGCCACCCTGTGTTTTCTGATAGTTATACCTAACCTGAGGGTCAGTAAAGATAGTGGTCAAAAGCAAGCATATCAATAAAAATAAGTATTAAGTAAAAATATATACTTTTAAAAACAAGCTTTTTGAACTGGAAGATACTAAATGTAATGTCACTTGTAAAACAAAACAAATGAGCCCAAAGACGATGGTGCTATCTTGTCTGGTTGAGGAGTTCCTATGGCCACCTTCCGGCTCCATCATGAGATCTGCTCCATAGTACCATATTATTTTAATGTTCAAAGCTACATTAGTACGCCAAGTTTCAGCTTCTTAAGTGATTCAAAAATGAAATACTAGTTGCCAAACACTTACACAGGAAGAGTTTTTTTAAGTGGGCGTGGCTGGCCAAATCCAAAACTATGACAAAGTAGTCACGAGGCCGATTTTGATGAAATCTAAAACTGCGTCATTAGATTTTTGAATAATCATTATTCCTAGCCAGGAACCGAATCCACCGATTTTGAAAAAAAAATGCATGCGGTAAAGAAACTCATCGGTATTTTTATTCATAGAAATATCTAGTATCTGTAGTTGATTACCAAAATCAAAACTTTAGGTAGTAGATACAAAACTTTCGTACATTTTTTTAAGTATTATATATATTTTTTTTATAAGTTTTTGTTAAGTATAAAAAAAAAAAATAATGATATTCTTTTTCCCAACAGAATGGTTAGGTACCTACTTACCGTTAATAAACACATTTTAAGAAAGCGTGTAATTTCACGTTTTTATGAATCATATTTACTCAATTTTAATCAATTAATATTTCATTAAATTATATTATTACCAAAATAAGTATTGATTTGATACGACAAGTAAATTATTACCAACAAATGTACAGTTAACTCATTAATTCGTCCCCCAAACAAGGAACTATTGTAAAATTTCGTACATTTAAATTAAATTGTTATGATTATAAATGGGTAGGTATTTGTATTTTTAGGTAGGTATATTTTATCCTTAATTTCTACCGGTATCGCCTACCTGCTGGAAAATCTTTGGGGAATCATTACATAATTAAATAATCGACACAAAAAAAATGTAATTATGATATAATGCGATATTTATTAAAAACAGATATGCCAACGATATTGACATGGTACATTTATCAATACCTTAATATCGTCACGTCATTCACTTACAAAGTTTCAACAAAACTGCGTCAAGAAAAAATAACCTTAAAAAATTACAGTACTAAAATTAAAAAATAACCGGCCAAGTGCGAGTAGGAACCGCGCACCGAGGGTTCCGTACAAACCTGTAGGTAACCTGTTCCTACAGGTTTGTACGGTTCCGTTTTTTCCTTTCGAGGTACGGAACCCTAAAAATATGTGATGTAATTAAAAATTTAAGGTTTTCGGAATTTTTCTTTTATATGTGCTATAAAATATTGCTTCATGCCAAATTTCAAGATTCTAGGTCGACTGGAAGTACCCTTTAGGTTTTGATTCTCTTGTGAGTAGTTGCGAGTTTGAAAATATGCGGCTTAAATTGCTGTTTCTTTTGATTGCGTTGACATAGAAGTTTTATTTTGTTACAGCTTAAAGGTATTATAGACCTGAGTATTTGGTATGAATTTTAATTTAATACCTCTTCGCGTTCATGAGGAAAGGGGTAGTAAGTTTAAAATTATTAAAAATATTTTTATTATATGATGTAACTTAAAATTTACGGATTACGCAATTCGATTTCGAAAATTTGCGGAAATTTGCGGCTTAAACGGCTGTATATCTTTTGAATGCTTTGGCTTAGAAGTTTTGATTTTTTCACAGCCTTAAGGGACAGTAGACTTGAGTATTTGATATAAATTTCAGCTTGATACCTTCACGCGTTCCTGAGAAAAAGAGTCTTGATAGACAGACGGACGGACGGACAACAAAGTGATCCTATAAAGATTCCGTTTTTTTTCCTTTCGAGGTACGGAACCCTAAAAATTGTAAAACACTTTTCATCGACAGCTGTTGGTTACATTCCCAACAGCTAACTTGCAGGGCAGTTGGTAGAGAGTCTTTCCATTTTCCACCTATTAAAAGTTTTACAACGACGAATCTATACGATGTTAAAACCGAAACAAAAAAAGAATCGGTACTTAACTAAAAGTTTTCCTTAACTTTTCATTAAAGTTAAGGAAAACTTTTAGGTTCCAATTTATTTACATAGGTACTCCTCTCCAGTTATAGCACCGTATTTTTATAAAATATTATTAGTTGATTTCTATTAAGGTACAATATTTACTTGAAATATTATTTAGTACTCACGCGATATTGTACATAATATTTTTGCACCTACTAATATTACCAAGCACTTACATCTGTAATTCTAGCCTGCAACTGTCTGAGCCAAGGTAATTATTTCACAGGGATACATAGCTTACGAATTAATCGAACTACCATGATACAAGGTGTAACGTAATATATAATTTTGATTCTGGCTTGCTCACGAAGTGTTGATCTGTTGAACATAATGTATTGCTTAAGACTAGAGAAGATTTAAAGGCAGATATTTATTATCTTATCATCCTTTTGCCCTTAACGCAATTCATTTGCTGTGGCCACAGTATGTGTTCTCCTTCCATAACAATTTAGCACCTTTCATAGTGCTTTCAAAATGGGCTAGAGACCACAAGTACAAAAAAAAATTGTTTCTAAATAGATAATAATATACTTATAATTGATAAAGGATACTTTCGAATACTAAAAGTAATAAACAAATTTAATTGATCTACAAAACTCAAACCAAACTGAAATTACACATACAATAAGATATTCTCCAGAGGTGCCATCCTTCTAAAACATTATCTATTGTATTAGGAATATATAACGCCAAACAAAAGGAGACAATGTCTGATTGTCGTACCTTACATAACGTAATTGTAAGTCGCAGGCTCGGTATATCGGAAAACTATTATTACAAAATAACCGTACAAAACCTCGTGATCCGTACGCGTTGCAACTGACAGCATTTGCTTACCCACGCTCTACTTGTAATTTTCTCGTAATAACTCTCCTGAGATCATATTTTGTAACACCCCGACTGTTTGCCACAGATCGTATTGCTGACTTGTTTAAGGTTTAAATTGGCCAGACCACAGCTTTTCACTAACCTAGATTATTGATCACGTAAACTTTGGAAAACATTGCTTTTTATTGCTGCAACAATCATAAATGATATAATAATATCTATCTCAAACTTCGAAGGTTGAATTTTATATCTACTAACATCCGCTTTAAGAAGGCATTGGATTTGTTTTTCCACAAGTTTTTGTATAATTTAAATTACAATTAGTTATTATATATGTATTATATTATTATAATTAGGAAGTAAGTACTTAATAAAACAATTAAACCACTGACCAAGAACAAGTTAAACCAAAAACAAACAGTCCATGCTAAGTAGGTAGTTTTACAAAAAAATATTCCAAGTTCTCATATAAAAGTTAAGTCATACAAAACAAAAAAACGGATTGATTGACAATACACGTGTCGATTACAATTTTATGAACTTTCACATTCACTAATTACGATGTAAGCAAGCAAAAACAGAACACATAAGAACAAAGACTCGTTGCGTGATGTGAAAATTTTTAATGGAATAAAATTATGGAGACAAAAACATAGCGAGACAAGTCACGGGTGTCTAGAATAAAAGTAAAAGGTAATGCTAGTCTCAGTTACAGTGTCACTGTTAAAAATTTGGTGAAGACCACCGATAAGCTATAAATTAACAGCTCACTTCGCATAAGTTTTCAAGGTCAGATAACGTTTACAGGTTGTACTATTCAGTCAAAATCTCAATGTGAAAACTTAAGAGGAAATATGGGCAGAGAGCGCTGACTGAATTTCCTTAGGAAAAAGTCATAATTCGAGGTTTGGCTCTCGCCTATTTCCTCCTCCAATATTGGACCAATATAAAAGATATTCAATAAACTGAAAATTAAACATATATAGGTACTATGCCCCTATGTTTTTTTTTTTGATGATACATTATTTTTAGAAGCACTAGAACCCTTAAAAAATGCTCAAAATTGCGCTGTCAACAGAGGCTTAGTGTACAAATTTGACAAATAAAAAAAAAAAAAAAGCCGGCCAAGTGCGAGTCGAACTCGCGCACGAAGGGTTTCGTACCATTATCTCAAAAAACGGCAAAAATATCACGTTTGTTGTATGGGAGCCCCACTTAAATATTTATTTTATTCTGTTTTTAGTATTTGTTGTTATAGCGGCAACAGAAATACATCGTCTGTGGAAATTTCAACTGTCTAGCTATCACAGTTCATGAGATACAGCCTGGTGACAGACGGACAGACAGACAGACAGACAGACGGACAGACAGACAGACAGACGGATTGCGGAGTCTTTGTAATAGGGTCCCGTTTTTACCCTTTGGGTACGGAACCCTAAAAAGGAAAACATAGGGGCATAGTATATATCTAACTTTTTCAGTTTATGGAATATCTTTTAAATTGGTCCAATATTGCAGACGAAAATAGACGAGAGCCAAACCTCGAATTATGACTAAAATTTGGAAATCCAGTCGGAGCTCTCTGCCCATATTTCCTCTTAAGAGTCTCTTCACTTCAATCTCACTCCAACTTAATTTTCAAAGCGAGATGTTTACAGAATAGACCGGCAGATGCTGTTCAATGAGATAAAATGATAAAATTTCGAGACGTTGTATAATGCATGTAAGAGTTTGTTGTTTGTTTACATTGAACAGTTTCAGCCGTATACGGTCAACGACGCGTAGACTATGAATAGTTCAACGATTTCTACGAGTTTACGGACGCATTCTACCGATTGATTTGATAGCAAATATAAACAGTTTTAACGGTAACGTTTATCATGTGGCTTTCATCGTCAGCGATTTTAATGTTACCACAGACACACAGGCCTCCTCTCTGTGAGAGGGAATGGGCCGTAATCCACCACGCGGGCCCAGTGCGGGTTGGTGGATGTCACATGTATTCAAATGTTTGGTTCTAGGACATGCCGGTTTCCTCACGATGTTTTCCTTCACCGTTTTGAGTGCAGTGGTGATGAAATAATTTACGCAAAGTAAAGCGCCTGTCTTGGTTTGAACCCACGACCTACAACTTATAAGTCGCAGCCTATACCAATAGGCTACCCCTGCACGCATGTGGCTTTACGTACGTTATTTAAATAATTAAGTCTTACATCATGCTTTAACGAGAACCACTGTTAAGAAATGGATGCAACCTTTTACCAAGACCTTTTAACTTCACAAACCTTGGGTTATTCTGTTTTGTAATATGTAATTCAGGTAGGAGCTCGTGGCTAAATAATAACAGCCGCACGGGTCGATCATCAAGGTTAAGCAACGCTTGACGAGGTCGGTCCGTGGATGGGTGACCATTTCAACATACCGAGTTTCCTCCGTGCCTCGGAAAGCACGTTAAGCCGTTGGTCGCGGCTGTCATTTGAAGATCTTTGACAGTCGTTACGGGTAGTCAGAAGCTTGAGATCTGACACCAGTCTTGCCAAGGGGTACCGTGTTACCCGTTACTGGGTTGTGGAGGTCAGATAGGCAGTCGCTCCATGTAAAACACTGGTACTCAGCTGAATCCGGTAAGACTGGAAGCCGACCCCAATATAGTTGGGAAAAGGCTTGACAGATGATGATGAATTCAGGTCTTGGAATTTATCAACAAGATTAAAAGCGGCAAATATCAAATCAGATGCCACTATATTTAAAATGATATAACTTGATGAAGAAAGAAAAATGTGTATATTTTTTATTATTTCGGTACCTACTGGATTTGACGCTGAATTTTGTGAATAACCAAAAAAAACAACAAATTTAAATGTAAGTAGGGAGTTTTAAAAGTTCGTATCGTAAGCTCTTTATTTTTTGGAAAACCCGAAAACTTACTAAATCTGCCGAAAAATCAACAACAACGTCCGACCTAGTCGTATACTTAATAAAAAATTTAATAGACACAATAAAAACATTTATGCTGAGATATGCTGACTCATCAACCACACCTGACAAATATCGAGGCTTTTAGACGAACTAGTTATTTAATATCTATTCGTTATGGATTTCTTGTAACAATGAAAATGTCACATAGGCTTATCAATATATGTTGCACATAGTTTTACTTTTACGGTAGAATCAACTTTTAATACTTGTAAATTTTAATTTTAATTTTTGTTTGACGTTCAAAAGTGCCGCTTATTGGCCTAGTTGAATAAATATATTTGACTTTGATTTTGAAAAGTCAATACATTGCTGCTATGATGAATATTAGCTCTGTGTTATACATAATAGATTCTAGAATTCTTGTTAGTAAAACTTACAAATATCGTGATATGACTTACCGTAAGACTGAGTAATTTCTGCGTAAGTATATAAAATCTACCTGTATTTACTTTTCTGGAAAACTAGGTCACTCTGTTATAGCTATAATATATTTTTCATAGCTTTACACGAAAATGTCGTGTAAATTTTTCGTTTAAACATAGTCTACGCACGTGAACCTGCGTGACGGACACACTTAAAACATTTTTAATATGACAAAACAGTAGTAAATTAATGTAAAATGTTCTTTATTCAGTGACAAATATAATATGTTATTTACTTATTATGTAGTCATCAGTTTACACAACCTTACTTTAAAACCCAAATAACCTTATCTATAGCGTAAATAGCATCTATACGACACGATACTTCATTATGTGGCACTGCAAATACCTTATAACATGTACTGTATACATAACAAACAGCTGTACTAATATTTCGTTCGATGAAACAGGACGAAACTGATAGTCATATCTTGGATCCTTCCGAAGTTCCGATTCGCATAAACGCGAATATCTATTTAGATTTCTACCACTTGTCCATACAGAAGGCTTTACGTTCCGCTTTCCCGTCAACAAAGGATTAGTATTCTCTGTTTGTCCTGTCTCTTGCTTGTCCCTCATGAATATTTCTTTTTACCCGACTGCCGAAGGAGGGTAATGTGTTTATCAGTCTATGTATGTATGTATGTATGTATGTATGTATGTATGTATATATGTATGTATGTATGTATGTATGTATGTATGTATGTATGTATGTATGTATGTATGTATGTATGTTTGTTCCTATGTGGCGTTCTAGAGACCAAACGCGTTGGCCGATTTTGATGATTCTTACGTCAATCGATTCGTCTTAATCCTGCGAGTGTCACTGGCTACATTAAAATTGGAAAAAACAAAAATGGCGGATTTTGGGCGCCATTTTGTGGGGGAAAAAAAAAATTTTTTCTTCCAAGCCCATCGTGTGGGGTATCAAAATAAAGGGTTTTAAAAGGCAATTTCAAAAATATATAACACTTATATGTTTAAATGTACCTAATTCTAAAAAAAAATAACTAAAAAGTTGTAAATAAAAAAAAATAATTAAAAAAATCAAAAAACCCGACTGCTTGAAAAGCAAACTAAAAAGACGTAAACAAGAAGAAAATCATGCTGTGCAGTCGGAGGATACATCTGGTTTTGGTCCGCCAGCTCGCGAATAAGTATCCTCCGACTGCACAGCATGATTTTCTTCTTGTTTACGTCTTTTTAGTTTGCTTTTCAAGCAGTCGGGTTTTTTGATTTTTTTAATTATTATTTTTTTTTCTTGCGATTTTATCGCGATTTTCACACGCGTTAATTTAGCTTTTAAAATCACAATAAATGGGTTGTTTACAAAATATTATTATGCTCGTTATGGTAGTTAGTACCTTCCTACATAAGCTCACACCTGCAACACACAACAAGCCTCTTATATTTGAACCGTTTTCAAATCTCCTTTTCGGTATTTCAATCATGCTCCTCATTGTTTCGTATCTTGAATTATTTATAAGCGTAAAAAAATCATCACATGCTTCTTCGAAATTTCTATTTCCTCAAATGGCAGATGTTTTAAAATGTTCATTCCATTCCAAGGAACTGCGGAAGCATTGGGCAAGTAATTAAGCTCATTGGCTTAATGAGACATTTCAGTGAACCGGGTCAGCGGTTGTACGGACGAGTGTACTAACTCAGCATCGCACTTACTTTGAGAACATCGCCGAACAAAGGACTTTGACTAATTACGACTGCCTTTACATTGACGACGTAAGCGCTGCACGTTAGAGGGCTTAAATATTCTAATAGTTTGCCTAATTGTGTCCACTTTTGGGTTTGTGCATACGGAATTTTTGTGAACTTTCCCAAGCTTAACTGTTTGTTTATAAGCTGGATCATGGATGAAGTCTTCTTTCTAATATCGCATTTTTACAAGTGTTACATTGCACGAATTGTTAAACTAATTACTTACTCCTTGACTAAAGAGCAGAGGTGGACTAGTGGTAACAGACGCGACTTACAAGTTGTATGTTGTTTGCAGGCAGGCGCTTTACTTTGTGTTGATTATTTCATCACCACTGCTCTCAAAATGGTGAAGGAAAACATCATGAGGAAACCAAGGCATGTCTTAGAACCAAACATTCTAAGAGATGTGACATCCACCAACCCGCACTGAGCCTGCGTGATGTGGATTACTGCCCATTCCCTCTCACAGAGAGGAGGCCTGTACGCACAACGGACCCAATGGGATTCTAAGTGCGGCAAAGGGGGTCCATCTATCGTACTCCTTGATTAGACCATTAGATGTTCCAATCGTGCCTCATTATGTTAAATATTCCATTGAGGAACTTCATTAGACGGATTTTTTTAAACAATTTGTTCGTTTCGCATGGCATATTATATCGTAGAGTCGGACTCGGACATGACAGTCTATTTGTTATAATTTGCATAACAAAACGGTTATGCGTACATGCTTTGAACTACCGCACCTTTTGCAATTGTAGAGTATGTAAAGAATTTACAAGGATGTGTGTCTCTGTCTAGCTATGAAAAATGGTTGCAAACAATTATCCTGTTATATCGCTAGCTTACATTTGATAAGAAACCATAGCGTTATAGTTGGTTGTTACACTGAAAGCAGTTAACGCCAATGTCCTTGGCTTCAATAAAAAGTAAACCATGGCATGAAACAATAAAAATACTTCTAGGACAAAAGATTAGTAGGTACCTACTCAAGATTTAACATGAAACAAAAGAATAACTTCAGGGGTCAAGAAAAGTCCTCATGCAAACCGTCCTAAGCCAAGACATTGATCTGTTTACAGTGGCCACAGACGCGATTGCCTCGGTCATGGCCGCTCCACTCCTCTGCTGTTTACATTTCCTTATTTTGTTTGTTTACATAAACGGGTGTAAATGTAGAAAACTCTTAAAAATAACGGGCTAAATAAACCGTTTGAACTCTCCATGTTTAAAACAAGGGGAAACACAAACAAAGCGCATTTCCATGCTAATCTGATTGTCATCCCGCGCAAATTGTAAGCGTAAACTAGGCTATTGCGGTCTCGTGGGCGATACACTACATTACTCGAACTACTTGTGCATAATAGTTGCTAAATTAGTCAAATGCATTATTATTTACATTAGTGTAGCAGGCTATCCACGGTTTAACCATGCACAGTACTTAGCTGCTGAAATATTACTTGGTTATATCAGTATGATTAAGTTCAGTTGTGGACATTCAAGACAACGGTCATTAAGAACTTTTTTTAGTTGTACTGTATGTGTATGTGTTGTATATGTTGTATCTACGCGTTAAGCGTGAACTTTGGCCACCGCCACGAAGAAATGCGGAATCGACGAAACAAGATTTAACCATCATAACATGCGATTTTACATTAAGATTATCTGCAAACCACATCGCTTCTCTTGCATAGATTGTATCATAAAAACACGTGCATTTACTACATAGTGCTGCACTGTACTTATCTCGAGTTACCACGGTTTCCAACTGGCACGGTGTTGGCAGACAGACAGCTTGATTCCCTGATAAGTTTGCTAAATGATGCCAGCCTACAGTCGCTAACAAAAGCTACATCAGTTATGATGTATGGCGATACTGGATACTGGGCAAGGTCGCCGAGGGCGTTATGCTCGACCTCACTCGCCATAGGCTTTTGCTTTTGTTTAATTTTATTGAAATACAACATGAATTGAGTCTAGAGGTTAAATCTGATACATGCCTTTACAATATTTAAATTGGTTAACAAAATAGCATGTTGTTAATTCAGCCTTGTATTTAATACAAATCGCGTGACAGGTGTAATTTATTAAATTCATCCCTCAAATACTTTTCAATCAATATATTTAAAATTGCAAAATACCTACTTAAGTTTTCAAAAAAGTATTTTGCCATCGACTATACATCAAGAGATCAAAGATAAACAGTTCCTATGGGCACAATGAGTCTATTCAGCAAGAGTGGATCGTATCCGTATGTAAAGGGTCAGAGCATTCAATGCACAATAATATTTGTACCAAGAACAAGACCAGTCGTACCACAAACAAGAAAGATTGGTAAAACAAGATGAGGTTAGAGATCGGATGACTTATTTCCATTAAGGTCTCGTGTCAGGGTAGAATTTCTACAGGTATTATTTTGCTTTCCTCCTTTCGTCTCTAATCCAAACTAATATGTATTATAAAGACGTAAAATTGTTTACGTAAATTTGTCGTTGTTTATACTACGAGTATTATGCTTGTGGTAATCGCTGGCAAGTACCTATGTATGGTACAGATCAGAATACAAAAATTATTTTCAATGATAAAAAGCTAAATTATTACTGACGTTGAGTATCCTAGATTGCTCTTCAAATATCTCGGAGAAATAAAAAACGGTTTTTGTGATACAGGCTACGGGGGTATAACCGCAGCGAAAAAGTACTCATGAATAAATGTAGGCACACTCACAGTACATACAGTTTGAGGCTTTATGCAAATTAAGTCACGACAAAGCTCATTCTTTCGTATCTATTTTAAATTTACTGACAAGCTGGTTCTTGTTATCGAAAGAATTTTTATTATAATAGTGGTACAGAACATACGAGTCTACTTTTTTCAAAGGCGGCAACCTATGTTTTTGAGAATTTTTGATATGTAATAATAACTAAATAATAACTAAATAGCTCGTGGTTAAATAATAACAGCCGCACGGGTCGATCTTCAAGGTTAAGCAACGCTTGACGAGGTCGATCCGTGGATGGGTGACCATTTCAACATACCGAGTTTGCTCCGTGCCTCGGAAAGCAGGTTAAGCCGTTGGTCCCGGCTGTCATTTGAAGATCTTTGACAGTCGTTACGGGTAGTCAGAAGCTTGAGATCTGACACCAGTCTTGCCAAGGGGTACCGTGTTACCCAGTTACTGGGTTGTGGAGGTCAGATAGGCAGTCGCTCCATGTAAAACACTGGGACTCAGCTGAATCCGGTAAGACTGGCAGCCGACCCCAACAATAATTTTGAAAAAGGCTAGGCAGATGATGATGATAAGTAATAAAACAAAAAAATACTTTTAGTGTAAAAGATTGCCGGATTTGATTCTTTTTTTTTAAAGTAGCATTTTCGATGACATTTGCCGGTGTTGGTACTTATATACTAAAGGAAAACGTGTAGTTGCCAAACCAATAAGTAATTGGTATGGCAACAAATTAGTTATTGGCAATAGAATAACATATTTTTGAGCAAATGGTCAGATTGCCGCCTTTGGAACTAGTCGACATACATCATGTTGGTGACGGTAACCACGGATGTTTGTAGCATATTATTAGTAATATGCTACAAACATCCGTGGGCTGCTGGTGGATACTCTCTCATCTTCGTTAATTAACTTTTAATCGATGTCTTAAACCGATCGAGATGCAGATGCTGCAATTTCATCGATGCATTCTTGGATTATCTAGTTGTATTTAAGTTTGGTATTCGTCGTGAGCAGTGGTGGCCCAGTGGTATCGGCCGCGACTTACATGTTGTAGGTCGTGGGTTCGAGCCTAGGCTTCGGCTTTACTTTGTGTAAATTATTTCATCACCACTGCTCACAAAACGGTGAAGGAAAACATCGTGAGGAAACCGGCATGTCTTAGAACCAAAAATTCGAAGACACGTGACATCCACCAACCCGCACTGGGCCCGCGTGGTGGATTACGGCCCATTCCCTCTCACAGAGAGGAGGCCTGTGTCCCAGCAGTGGGAACATTAATAGGCTGATGATGTGATGTGATGTGATTCGTCTTATTTGTTATACACCTGTGTTTCAGGTGTTATTTTTTTGCTCTCCATCTTCTCAAACACATTGACGTGTAGGTAGGTAGGTAATAAATCAACAAACCCCTTATTATAATTAACCTTATTACTTTGAAATAAGTGTTTTGAAAGGTGAAAAAGTTCTTTTGTTTTAATGAAAAGGCTCCGATGGTGTTCCCACGACGGGTTGTTAGTACCTATTTTAAATAATTAAAAAAAAAATGCATTAAAAAAGCTTTATCGAATGATGCATTTCTTTGCGGCACTACACAGCACTTTCTGTAATTATGTTTATTTGTTATTATTATTTAGAAGTTATGCTTACTTTTTGTTATTATGACACTGCATGACAGCACACGCCCCTTTTATTACGTTATATCTCCATTTTGCATTATCAACACGTGTTAGAATTGAATTTACAATTAATTTGAATATGACCTTAACGCGGAACTGATATAACCACCACTTGTAAAAATCTATCAAAATCAATTAAACGGTCAATCACCCACCCATCTTAAGTAAAAGATTATCTACTTATGATATTATTAAATACGTGGAGGAACTTATGATTAACAACTGCCAACTTTGCCATACAAATTACGAAATTACATCACAGTTCGTTCAACCAGTTTTATGGCAAATCGTGATGTTTACTTTCCGAATATTATTAATTGAAAAATCTTGTTTCGTTTTTAACTATTTTTTTCCTAGACGCATAAAAAGAAACCTCGTAGAATGACCCCACTCTAGAAGATTTTATAAAATTCACGATTGAAGAAAACAAGTTACCTATTTGGAACGGATGAATAATTTGTAAATACGTATCAAATATTAAGTTATAAACAGACTCAAGTCTCTAGAAATATAAAAACATAATATCAGACTAAGTACAAATAACATTAAATAAGTTTAATTAATAATATCCATAATTTTTTGTATGGTATAATTCAATAATTAAAACCATTGTTTTGTTAGCAGATTTTTTCTTGATTTTAATTGGGGTTTGTAATTAAACTTATAGCTACCGTATCGTAACTACAATACCGTGTGTCAGTGATGTTAGCACATCCGTCTCAATCTCAACAGACATAACCACTGACGATTGAGGAACTATAATTTGTGGTTAATCGTGATCTCTTCTTGGTACGAAATGTAAAGAAATCATTTATCATAGATTTGTATAAGAAACTCCGGCTGGAGCTATCTGCACTTTCGTTTATTTTAAATAAGAAAAACATGCTTAAATCAAATATATTTTTCCCTTGCCCTATGGCTTCATCTTCTGTTGTGAGTTTTGTAGCAATAGGGATAAAATTTAATCAATGGTCCAACAATGAAAGCAACACTATTACACAATTAATTAAAGACTTGATTGGCGAGTTTGCAGAACGATGTGTGTGGTAGGTTGTATCCCCTCACGGAACTAATGTTTGTATGGCCTACAGATTTTATGTGCTTGTGGGATTTGTGCCAGTTTGTAGTTATTTCCACACACCCATCCGTGGTACAGACACAACTCTCCTTTAATTATATTGTCCTACAAAATATTGCAATGAACGACAGATTCAATCAATGAAAAATGGATAAATGAAAAGCTTACGAGTTAGCGACATTCATTTGCCAAAATCAATAAGAGTCTGATAAGCTTTATCGGCTAAATACTATCTCTCCTTGCATATTGATAATACGAGCAATCTAGGTAGGGAAAGTAAAGTTTCATGATATGATAAAACCACATGGTAACGACCATCAGCTATTTTCTCAAAACAGGACAAATAGGGCAAGCCCATGAGCAATGCAATCGCCTTAAGTACCTAGTGATAAAAATGTTGAAAGTATTTATCTCTAATGCAATACTTACACTGATTTCAATATGTTATCAGAAAAACAGGTTAACAACTTTGAAGTCATTGATACTTTGAAAGATAATAAAAACATTTTTTTGTTCCACTACCACATAATTAGTTACAAGTTTCAGATAAAACACTAATTAACATGGTAGATACATATCTTTTGTTTGCTAGTTAGCGGAACAATTGTTTTTACGAATGATGAATATTTAATAAAAACACGGTTATTAAAATATGACGCTGATGTACGTAAGTAAACAAAACACGTAAAGTCGCAATGGTTAGCAAGAATTTGGCAGGATATTAGGAAAATGTCTACATCCTCTAACCAGACATCGCAAGGCTATATTTCGTTTAAGCAAAACTGGATTTAGTAATGCTAAATATGTACCTACTAGGTGTTGGTCAAGAGATAGCGAGCCAGCAATCCGCGGAACTGTAGTGCGGCATACCAGGTGCTTTGAATATTTTTGTCGCTCGTTTATCTTACATACCATAATGACTACGTTATGATGTCGATGTGAATGATATTGGTGTACTACGAGCTGTTTATATTACCTCCAAAATTTGGTGACAATTGTTTTAGTTTTGTCTATGCACATAAATTTATTGACAAATCTTGGGTTATTCAAACTTACAATAAATGAAAATGATTCAGTTAATGGTTGCCGAAAATTTAACAAAGCCCTTTAACGAGCATTAGGTTTTTTTAAAGCCTAAATCATGAATCCGCCAATATAGTGCATATTGCTAGTTGCACAATGTCTCTTGTGAGACAATAACAAATCAATTTGCTATTGTAAGATTGCGTTTCCATGTGGTTTTCATGTAATTATGTTGTCTAAAAGCCATTGCCCTGTGTAGTACTCTTGAACTTGTCTTTATATCACAACAGTCCCGACTATTATAAAGGAATTACTTCATTAAAAAAATGTTGGTGAATAATTTTTGATATATTATTCTGATTGTTCACGTAAATAGAGCAAAGAATGAATGTTGTAAAACTATCAAAATTAAAAACCATTGATTGTGTGTTGCGCAATTATCCCGGTGGTCCCGAATATTTGGTGCATACCAGCCCTATCAGCTACTTACATGGTGGTGCGTGGAATCCTCACAGAATTCTGATCAACAATTCAGTGCGTATTGTTCGAGCATGTGCACGTTAGAAAGCTGTTTTGTAACTAACGCGCGATGCATGCCATTAACATAGGTATTATGCGGGACTTACATTTTTAGTGTAATGTCTACATTTCTTACATAATATTAGAATATTTATGAAATTATATAGCTCAGAAAATGTTAGTTTGACATTCAACAAATATTTATTCCTTAAATTCTTTGTTAAACTTTATTTGTAATGCCAAAATATCTAGATTAATTTGGGTGTTGTTGATAATTTCAACCCATTCCACATTAATATTTTTGTTCGTCATCTTAGTCTAAACTATTAAGTAATCTGTGCTGTGGTCTAATCTTATTATTATTTATTATTGTTGGAGTGGTACGAGCAGGTAACATTCCAACTTGCTATTCCTCACCTTTTTCTTTCTTCCGGAGCAGTTTTGTCTAAGTTTTTGCTTTTCTTTTGGCGATTAATTTTATCCCGTTTAGATTTAAATATTGCCTTTCCGTCAATAATATCACTATTTATACGCTTATTGGTTAGTTCAACTCAACCGAACAGAATTTTCAGATGATAGAGGAGATATATAGAGAGAACTGAAGTTAGAAGAACAGCTACAAACATGGTATGATATTTCTTACCTAATTATCCGTCAGTGAAAAGAATTTTAGTACCTATCACAAGCTAACTACTATTTATGAAGCTGGGGCCCTATTGCTTGTATTTGGGCCTATCTTCGCTATGCCTTCCAGAGCCGCATTAAAACTACGTAATTATTTCAAACCACCTAAAACCACTTCACACAAAGATGCCACATAATTACATAAACCAAACATTGGATCAATCGTTTGCGCCAGTAAACCGGCTTCTTCAACCCATTTTTCACACAATAATACTTACTTGTACTGTACGTTATGGTACAGCGGTCAAGGTATCGATGTGCGATACACTTTCAATGGCCCCGCATTGTGGAATAGAGAAATTCTAGATGCGCCCGCAACGATATCGCGGAAATACGAATCTTATTGGCTTGAAATCGGCACCAAGTCAAGATGAGCATCTTGTAGTATGATGTAAACGTCTTTATTACTTATGTCGAGAAAATTATAAGGGTTTAGGGTTTAATAAAGCTATGAACTTTAAAGGGGTGCATAAAAGGGAAAAGCACCGTGTGTAGTTATCGAATATTAAAACTTTTTTGAACCATGAAGACGTAGACAAGGTCTGACACCACCATAGAGCAAATTATCTTGATGACAACACGCCTGACAACAGCTAATGACTAGAGTTACCATACTTTATATTTTTCAAAAAAAAAACATTTTGAATTGCATCAAATATTCGGTAGTTGTAGCTGCGATTAGTTTCGCTATATTTAGCATTTTCAGGCATTGATATATATTATTTTATTTTTAAAATATCAATGTTTTCAGGTTAATAAATATAACTAGACCGTAGTAAGTAATTGATTTATCATTTGTATTATAAACAAACTTATATACACAGCATAATGATTTTATTGGAACAACGACGCCATACTATGAAACGATCACACACTGCTGCATATAGGCCCACCCTTCCAGCAAGCATCAGATTAAAATAAAAATTTCTTGTAAGATTCAAGTTTCAAGTAAAGGTAAAACGCTTTCTTGGGTAGTTAGTGAGTGAGTAGACTACAATAATAACATCGGCATTCAATGTTACAAGTTCTTGCCGCCTTGTCTTGCATCTTCAATAGCTGTTTCACTTTTACCCACTCGTGATTAATATTGCCAGTGTCAATAGCCCATGAATGCATGTTTCGTCACCCAGCTACGTCTGTTTAATGTTTAATGGCATTGCAAAGACCTTTATTTTTAATTGTTTTACAACTACGAGTATTATCGAAGGAAAAGCTAAGTTTGATTAAATTGTGTGTAATTTTGCCTATTTTTCTTGTCATTCTTAAGTCGTAAACAAATCACAAGACCACAAGTAGACCATCAATCACTTCTTGGAGTCTATTTCCTGCTACCTTTTTAAATACCATTCCTTTTTCTTTGTTACAGATAATGTCAAGAAAGACGGTGCTGTTAACTTTTATAACACTGGTATGTGTAGTAAGCGCGGTGGTGCAGAATACTGCAACGGGCAATGAAATCGACTCAGCACTGAAGAAAGCACAAACGAGTACCGGTGGGCCTTTATACCCGAGAGCATCAGAAACCAGGGACTTACGGACACTCGATGGAATATGGAACTTCAGGAAGTCTCCTACAGATCCCGAGACCGGGTACAGAGCCGGCTGGTTCGAACAGGATCTTGACAAGGTATTGTACCTACGCATATAAAAAGTTACTACGATTATATCATAAGTCCAAGGGGCAATACCACTAGACTCGTGCTGGTATGTAGGCACAGATATTAATGTTTTGCACGTCTGTAAAATGTAAAGGCCTAATGATTTGCCTATGTGTGTGGGAGCACCACAGTTAATGTATGTATTATGCTTCAGTCACCATCATCATAAAAAAATGGCAAAAGATCATTGTCCTGGGCCCATAACCGGCTCACGTAACCTTTTGCTATCACCGGGTTGTTGCAAACGCGTGATAATAAATTCATGCTTTTCGGTAAGACACGGATATATTGTAATCTATCGAAATCCGGCTTTATTGTAATTATTTGAAATGAACTGGTCACAATATATCTCGCAAGATTTACTTTACGGTGTTTTCAATATCCCGGTGACAAACTAACATAAATCGTCATTTGAAAAAAAAAATAAGTGTGAATCCACGAAATATTATAAAGGTCCGTTCTGGAATCATGGCCGATGATCATCAATATATTACAACCTTCACATCCACCTACACTGAATCACCAACAATGGCTGCTTAATATTCGTATAGGCTTCGAAAATAAAGCCTGTATACTCTGCCCCCACTTGTACCAGCCATTTGGTATACATATACTTTATTTAGGCAAATATTAAAAAAATGGATGGGGTGGCAGGGGAAGGCCAAAGAAAAGACGGATGGACTGTGTGAGGAGTGATATGAAAGAAAAGGGAGTCAATGATAGCGTGACGGAGGACAGGACGGTATGGAAGAAGCGTGTTGCACCGATCCCAAGTAACATGGGATAAGGGCAGGCAGATGATGATGATTTAAATACCCTTAAACATCTCTTAAAATTTCTTAAAGTGATGGATTTGGGCGTGTTACAATGTCACTACATTCTCAAATAAATGTTTCAATTAAACAACATATATTTAATATGTCTCAACTACTTAAATATCGTGATAGATTCTTACTGCAAACCTACCGACCTTGGCGCCTATGCGTTATTTACTAATACAATAATGTATCGGTCGCTTTGTTAGATAACATTGTCCAAAAACTTGTTTGTCAACTACATTTGTTATTCTATTAGTTATTTAATATGTCTCTTCATTATTATTCATCCATATTACCATATCGTCATTAATTCAAGTTCGTACAGCCTCAACAAACAAGCCATTGGATTTTATCTCGATGATGAAAATGTGGCTATAAAAATTCTTCACTTTGTTCTTACAGTTTAACATTGAAACTTTTTGCAATAATTACTTCACTCTTGCACTTTCATTAATCTGCTCAAGCATGACGTATGAAAGATAACTCATGTGAAAAATGGTTTGTAATCCTCGTACTATAAATCACGTTCATTGTTTTCTGTATTAATTTTGGAGTAGTTACGCTCCTATATTCGTCTCCGATGCTCAAGACATTTGACCCCGCACTCGTGCGAAATCGTGGCACATCTTTTAGCACTTATAAATTAGTTTGTCCTTTATCTTATAGTTTTGTTTATAAAGCTGCATTGGTAACTTGTTACAATTGCTCAGTAAATACTTGCAATTCAAATATCTAGGAAAATAGAAAAGTAGCTGACATTAGGATGACATTATTACTATTGAAGGACAAGAATTCCAATATTAATATTTTTGTACTTTTTTGTTAAAACTTTCCGACAAGTGTTTTAGCAAAAGGTCATATACCAACATCCATAACTAGAAATATACATTTCGGTTTTTTTTTATAATGAAAGTAGATGGAATAGAAAGATTTAACGGCTGAACTGCCGATCATGCCGATCACCAGGTCCGGCATTTCCTCTAAATGTTCAACCGCAAACCGGATGAGCCTGAACACCAGTATTAACATTGAAGCGATTGCCTATACCTATCTGATCTCTATAACTCAGTAACTGGGTAACACAATAACCCTTGGTAGGAATGATTGCCAGGGCAATCATTATCAAAGCAGGCTTTCGGGTTTCGGGTAAATATTCTCAAATACAACCAACGGATTAGCATGCTATTCGAGGCTCGGACTCTCGGAGGGGCCTTGATATGTAATGGATGTTTACGCATATTCGGGTCCACCTGGACAAAGGTTTCTATAGCCTTGCAGATCGTACCATCTGCCAGTTACTGCTTAGCCACACCCTCTCGATACTCACGACTAACGCTATGTATTTCTCCCTCAGACCGGTCCAGTGATCACAATGCCGGTGCCATCCTCATACAATGACGTCGGCGAAGACATAACCTTGCGTGATCACGTAGGAGTGGTGTGGTATGACCGGCGGTTCTACGTCCCTTCATCGTGGGGTGCTTCGGGGCAGCGGGTCTGGCTGCGGTTCAGCAGCGTTCACTATGCGACTGAAGTGGTGAGTTAACTTAGAACATCCAACGATGAACATTTGCTTCATCCAACGTATTATAAGAAGAACAGATTTAATCTAAAACTATTAGCCCGTCTTCAGGTTAGGATGAGACTGACTGACTAGAGTGCGCCAGATAGTTTTCTCTTAATTACGATAAGGACCAACCTTTTCTATCTAGGGTGGGTGGAATACCACCATAAAGCATTCCATCATGTCATCGTATAGCACCAGTCTAAAGCAGTTTCAGTTCTAGAAGAATTGTGTATTAAGTACTAGGTCAACACAAGCCATATAGTTAAAAACCAAGTTAATAGGTAGAACTACGCTATGTATGTATTACAAAATGCTGTTTGGTTAATTAGGATTTAATGTGCTTTTAAAGTTCTGCCTACGACGTAGATTATATATCAATTTAAGTTTAAAAATTCTGTGACACAATTTACTAGCATTTAAGGATCACCAGCACAATTTTTTTTAAGACAAATCTAAGAAGAGATAAGTAGAACGGCCTCTTACCAATTTATGATTGAATTCGAAATTGGAAATTTTAGTCAGAAACTTTTTACTTTCTAGTCTCACTGCCATGTAAATAATTATTATTGCGACGCAGTCAATTATTTCTGAAGTTCAATCCTCGAGGTAGTCGCAATAGAGAGAAGTATACCGGCCGGAAAATTTGCAAACATGGTATCATGTAGGTTAAGGAGATTATAGAGAATTAGGATAATACATTGAAAGTACTTGTTACATTATTATTTATCCTCGAGGTGGTCGCAATAGAGGGAAGTATACCGGCCAGAGAATCTGCAAACTTGGAATCACGTAGGTTAAGGAGATTACAGAGAATTAGGATAATACATTAAAAGTAGTTGTTATTATTTCCAACGCGTACCTTTTCCATTATGTAAAAGAGCGTACAAACAAATATACAGCGTGTACATTGTTGATTCAAAGGATTCGCGGTCGAGAGCCGCGGTTCTCACGATTAACATATAAACGGCTTATATATTCCCTATTTCATCTTTTAGACACATCCTTCTTGAGAAAATCCTTGCCCAAAGAAGTGTTGAATTTTAAACAGTTGCCCAGCTCCAAGTACGGTTGGCTAAGAACCTAAGTTATTTGGCATTCCTAATATCATTTATGTATGAGTGCTTCTAATGGAAGCTTGGAAATTAGGACATTCTTTATATCTAGATTTCATTCAGACTAAATGATATTCCCAGAGATATCATTTACTGGTAAACAACCTTCGGACGTGTAAAAAGTTGAATGTCTTTGTCTTTGCTGTTAATTCGTGCAGATGACGAAATTAATAATTTCATAAAATCTGCTTTTGATAACGTCTAAAATGAGAAACTTAGGCAATGTCTCGTACTAATAAAAAAGATAATCTTTTTATAACATAAAACAGGTCAAGCAGGTACATGTTTAACTGGTGTTACTTATAAATATCAAAAATAGAAGCAAGGAAATCATTGGATTAACATAATAAACTTCATGAATGATTGGATCGAAGGTGATCTTGAGCATTTTTTTTTTTTTTTTTTTTTTTTACTTTGTATAGGCCTGTGTTTGACCACAATCTCACCGTGGTCAGTGATGATGTGGCCGATGGTGGTAAGCACACAAAGCCTAGAAGGGAACTGGCTCTCAAGTGCTGCTGTCGGAACACACCGGAAGGTGCTTGGCGACAGATTTTCAACTTGAGGGTGGTTGCCAGCCAGGCGGGTACTACAAAGTACCCTACCACCGTGCTATGGTTTCCTCACGATGTTTTCCTTCACCGAAAGCTCAAGCTCATTGTAGGATTCGAACCCGCGACCTTCGTCTCGGCATCCGACGTCACTACCACTGAGCTATCATCGCCTCAAAAAAACTAAACTGATAAAATACCAGACGCCAAAAGTAAAAAAAAAAACAAATCAGTGCTTGGCAACAAGAAAGAGAAGATGCAGCACCGAGCAGTGGCCTCAGTAGTAGCCGGCCAAAGGTGTCGTTGTCACGAGGCGACCTAACGACTGTCGGTAATTGGACAATTTGCCGAGCGACACCGGTCTCGCGAGTTCGCTCTCGTCTGACCCAACGACGACCACTAACATAGATTTAAAACGAAACACACCTACTTCGAGAGACAGCAACAAGCCATCAATTATTTAATTTACCGACTTGCATGCAAATGCCTGTACCTGTTAATTAAGTTGTTAACTGATTTGTATAATCGATCCGATTGATTGATGCGTTTGATTTCAGTAATCGTGACCTTCAATCAGGTGCGTTTGTAAACAATGATTAAACGAGTTGTTGTAGTGAAACGAAACGCTGGTTGTCCGATGACTTTGATTATGACGGGGACTACGTATTTCACCCAAATCCATTATAATCATTATTGACAACATAGTATTCAATGTTTTCGTGTTCACCACTCTGTTAATCTTTATTTTATTATTTCCGAGATTGTTGCAGTTTCTTTCCTTCTTTGAATTTCCAGCCCAATTGTTTTAACCGATTTCCCAAAAAGGAGGGGATTCTCAATCCGGAAGTTTTTTTTTTTTGTTTTTCGGGCACAACTCCATCATATATAAACGGATTTGCAAAATTATTTTTTTTGTTTTTTTGAAGTTTATTCCGAAATGGTCCCATTTAAATTTGGTAAAGATTTGATGAAGAACTTCGGAGATATACAACAGAACTCTTCAATCAATGACGGCAATACTCTCGGGATTGCTGCAATCGCATGTCTGTTTATTGTTTACACCATTTCATAACATACCATCACGTCAATATGCTCTAAACGGGTACAGTTCACCCTGGTACACTCTCATTCCACTTGTTATGTTCAAGTTACATGTTATTCGTGTTATCTATTCTGGCATCACTGTGGGAGTTATCCTTGCTATAGAATTTCATTATGTACCACTAGAAAGTGAAAAATAAAAAGCTTTTTTACAAAAAATTACAACCTACTTTTTTAATTGCAATTTAAATGATTAGGTTTAATAGACTAGTTATTAGTCTCTATGCAGAGTCTCGTTTTAAATGTTCTTCTTGCAGACGGTTCTCATGCATACGCCAATTGTACTAGAGGGCAATAAGAATCACTGACCTCACTTAACTGACATTACTCAATCAGCTTCCTGCCGACCGACTTGTCTAGTGTACTCGATGTTGTCAGGTATCTCTGTTGTCCTGGGAAAGGTTAAACTAAATATAGAAATAACCAAAATACGATGGTGATAAAATGTAGAAGAGATTGACTGATTTTTCCATGACTGTTGTTAAATTTAGCAATAAGACCAGGTTCAAAAGTATGCGGTTTTATTTCCGACCGCGGCTTCGCTCCCGTGGCGCACCTCACAGGACCCGTTTTTGGGATAATAAATAGCCTATGTTACTCAGGAAGAATGTAGCTTTCTACTGGTGAAAGAATTTTCAAAATTGGTTAAGTCCTTTTTTAGTATTTACAAATAAAGTTTGTGTAGAAGTGTAGATAATTATGTTCTCCTACGATTTCTTTTCTCAACTTGTTCTGACCCATACCTGGGAAAATATTTTCTCCATAGCCTTTCACTCTTCCCGGAGTGAAAGGCTTTACCACATCATCGCTTACCATCAGGTGAGATATTGGTCAAGCGCGAGCAAAATTAGAATAAAAAAATTCAAATAAATATTTGGTTCCTTATCTCGTCTCTCTCCGGCGAATCTCTAATCGCCTATAAGTCGGCACGCCAGTGTTTCCATGAATTACTTAGATAGATAATAAAAAAAAACCTGATAATCTCATTAGTTAACCAATGTAGATGAAAATCGTCACCACAATAGGCTACTGTAATTAATAAGCAACTATTCAACTCCCCAGCAGCAGTTATTTAGGTAAAAATAAGCAAATGTAATGTCTTCCCAGTAGAAATTCTAGTCAAGTTGTAAATCACTGGCACGGTGACTCATTCTAAATACATACGATAGTATAGATACAGTACCTAAATAATGTCAAGTATCACGAATTTACTGCTCCGTAGGCGATACCTCATTACGTTTACAATGATTTGTAAATCAACCATGAGGCGACTTAGTAAGAGGTGCTATAAAGTGGGGTATAAAGGCGCAATTTGCAGGACAATGTCTCCGGAATATGGGTCGACGGAACACAAATCTCTAATATAAACAGATACAAATCACTCAGCGGTACACCTACGGGATTAAGTTCGTATTTAAACTAAATGGAAACGCAACGGGAGATTTATAAGGACTGTATCATTGATTTATAGGACCCATGTTTGCCATAAGTGGATTCAAAAATAACCCAAGTAGTCCAGGTTTATTATTAGGATCTTTAAACTTAAGGTTATATATACGCCCCAATGTGGCCGTGCGCCCACTCGGAGCCAAAATATCAATATTGAACCTCCTTTTGAACAGTTTTGTTTTCAAAATATTATTTGATTTACATATGCTATTTCAGTTATAAAGAAATTCCAGCCATCAATTATTCTGTGTAAAAATATTTTTAAACATCCAAGACGTTTTGGAGGAGTATCCAAAAGTTGTGAATAAATATCATGTTGTTAATTATTTTGAAAAAGCAAAACTATTAGTTACACGAAAAAGCCTTGTTTATAAAATAATGTACATGAATCAAAAATAAATATATATTTTTATCAAACCTTTTAACCTAGCCGTTACTGAGGAATACGCTTTAGAAAGTTACCGTTTTACGGCACTAAAGCGTATGTAGGCCCTTAACTGTATCAGTTTTAAGACTAGGGTCTCGTACAGGTTCTCGTTAATGTAAGCAAAACTAGGTGCATGCAAATACATTCTCCATATTCAAGTCACAAAAACATTAACGTGAGTATCAAAGGTCATAGTTATGAATGTCTTCACAATGGAAAATCAAGCTGTCAATGTATCAACTTGGAGTAGGTAAAAACATACAAGTACTTACGATTGCCCATTGATACTAAATTTGCATGGAACGTACACATAGACACTGTCTGTAATAAAGTTCGGCCAGTTCTGGGGAAATTGTATACCCTGAAGCCTGTCGTCAAGAGAGGACTTTTGTAAAGTCAAAGTCAAATATATTTATTTCAATTAGGCCAATAAGCGGCACTTTTGAACGTCAAAAATTAAATGTAAATAAAAAAAGTACAAGTAATAAAAATTTACTCTACCGTGCATTTGGAAAGTAGCTTGTTATGGAGAAGAACGCACAAGAAACTCCATGTATGTACTGTATTATGCACTTACCGATTCGATTATAAGTTATGGGTTGTGTGGATATGGACTTACTTTTAAAACACATTTAAACAAAATTAAAATACTGCAACTTCTAAAAATGTTAGTGAGTAAAAGAACTAAACAAAGCTTGAACAAGGAATATGAATCTTTTTAACAAAAAAATTAACCGACGAAAGTTATTTCGATGGTAAATATTCTTATAAAAAAAGAATATTCATTTTTTTATTTTCTCTTATGTATGGCAGAAAAGCAAAAACTAAAAAATATATTTTAGTCTAGCATTGTAGCATTAGTGTAGCATTTTCTGCTTTTCAGTCCTTTATTTCGACCGTAATTTTTTTTGTTAAAAAGGTTTTTTTTCACTTCAGTTAACTTATTAATTTTGTTCGGTTCGCAATTAAAAATTCAGTGGGAATGAAAAGTAAAAATTCAATTAATAGGTAAATCCTTTTTTTCTAACTTTAGGGATGGTTTTAATTTTTCAAATTATATGGGACCAATTTTGAGGTATACGCACAGACCATACTCTAACATTTTTTTTTGCAATCGTACCTTTCTATAAAATGTTATGCATGGCATTTAAAAAAAATATACAGTGGGCACCACCACTTTTTTTCGTCGCTTAAAAATTCTTTAATCTCACCAATTGCTTGCATACATTTATAACTTATTTATTTAAATTCCTCGTAGTAAAAGTACATTTATAATAAGCTTATTTACAAGGAAACATTTTATGATACTTATTAAATAAAACAGCGAAGCCGTTTAGTGGTTCGAATGGTTAGGAACCTACATTCTGTTTTATTTTACCAAAATATCTTGGTCCATTGTTCAAACAAGCCACCCTCGCCTCGTTTGATTGATGTTAATCTGAACATTGTCCTTGATGTTAAAAAGGTTAAACGGTTTTTCAGCGGTTCCGTCTGAGACCTTTTATATTAATATTTCTTATTGCACTTAATGGTCACGAGTTCACGATATGAACAACTGGAAGAGATCTGGTTAGTAGATATTTAAGGAGGGACTTCATATTGAGCGATTGTGACTGCTTTTGTTTGACGTATTCACATCGTACTGGCTGCTTAGACGCTGCGTAAGCCCACTTAGCCGCCTCTTAAGCATTACTTTGGCCCGCGTAGCAACTCCGTAGTCACTGCGTAGGCCCGCGTAGCTACCCCCATAGAAGCTGCGTAGGTCTGCGTAACAGCACCGTAGACGCTGCGTAGGCCTGCGTAGCAGCCCCGTAGAAGCGTCGGCCCAAGAAGTAATCCTGTGGAAGCTCCGTATCGTGGATCGGCCCCTTAGATACCTATCGATATCGTTTCGATACACCATTCATTTACTAAATGATTTAAAAATATTAAATTTTTGGTCAGGTAAAAGTGATTATTACTACTAATTTTTGAGCGTCTACAAAAATCACAAACATTTACGTAAAACATAAAGAGCTCGACCTGAGATATGAGAACAATATAATCGATTGATTCGGTTGACCTTTAAGTAAATTAAATCAAACCCGAGAGCAATGTCATCTTAATTTAAAACAAACACCTCGTAAATATCGACATAAAGTCGCTTGTAAACTTCTGATTCAAATCTTTTTCCGTTCGGAATATTGAACTCATTTAACGCAACATAAGGACTATAATAGATCAGTGAGCATCTATGTGTAAGTATTAAGAGAATCCTAATAAAATCCCCTCAACAAGGTTGAAATTAATCCCTCTGTATAACGTTATAGGTACATAAGCGTACATTGTATCGCAGGAACATTTTTACGACACCCACGTGAGGTGAATGCGCCCAGCTTTTGTTCAAATTAACCGTGTATTCTTATTCTGGTAATGTTTTGCTTATCTTTATTTTCTCAGTTAGTACTAAAGGCATGTGTTTTTACTAAACCAGAACATATTTTAATTTTAATTTTCCGCGATTAATGATAAATTAGTACATATACACATAGACCTGTAAAATTATGCTAGTAGTGCTGTATTATAAATTTACAGCAAGTACTATTATACTTCATAAAAGATAGCTTGATCTCTGCTACAGCTGTCAGTATCAATACAGTAACAATGGCGCTTGACAGGCTAACAATAACGATACGTCAGTTTGACATATGTCGCAGAGATAAAGCTATCTGTTATGAAGTATAGACCTTAGCTATTATCGCATAGACATAACTAAATTATGTATTTAGGTTTCTAGCACCGTTACTTCGCAAACAATAGTTTTAAAACCCTATCGGAAAGCAATTAACCCGCTGGGTTTATTTCGTTAGTGCAACAACAAATAGTTCTTATCTGCGTATCGTTAATGTGTTTACCTAACTTGTAAACTTGCTCACAGTTTGATTCTAATAAAGATACCGCAGTATTGAGCAATATCCGTAAACACTCACTTAATTTTATCATATCGCCAATATAAACAGCTTAAATCTATAAGTGTTTTAGCAAAGCTTTTAGTGTTACGTAAGCGATTCTAGGAAAAAATACGTACCTACAAACAGACATAAAAATATGATGAGATGAGAGACATCGTAAGTAGACTTTTTTTTTTTTTTCTTTAAAAACTTTGCCCCACACTAGGAATTTCTTCCTATATCGTGGGTGCGTTTACAAACATATAAACTCACATACACAAACACCCAGAGCCGGTACAACTATCTGTAGGTTATACAAATATTTGTTCCGTGCGGGAATCGAACCCGCGACACGCAGCGCAGCAGTCAATCGCTCAACCACTGCGCCAACCGTGCGCCCAAAACAATATAAAATACCTATACATAGGAAACCGGCATGTCCTAGAACCAAATATTCGAAGACATGTGACATCCACCAACCCACACTGGGCCCGCGTGGTGGATTAATGCCCATTTTTCTCTCACAGAGAGGAGGCTTGTGTCTCAGCAGTGGGAACATTTTAAGGCTGATGATGATGTTGATGATGACCGATACATAATAGCTTTATATTGTAAGTAGTGTGTGTAGCAAACACAACAATATAACGGTCAACAAAAATTAAGAGGAACTTTGCAGTTGTATGCCTTCAATCTTCATTTGTCTTTGTATAAACAATTTGCAAAAATCATCGCCGACATTTTGCCAATTACATACCGTTATTGTTTACCGTTGCTATAAATATAATAGAACAACATTAGTATTTAGAATGACATATTGTGTTTAAGTAAAGGCTTGGAGTAAGTTCTCTTCCCACGGATGTGGTAAGGCGCATAAGGGAAGGCGGAAATGATAATGTGCTTGCAAATGATGCTCTCGATTAATGGTTGGAACTTTCCAGCTGAGAATAACAAGTAGAGGACATTTAAAAAACCGGCCAAGTGCGAGTCGGACTCGCGCACGAAGGGTTCCGTACCATTATCGCAAAAAACGGGGAAAAAAATTACGTTTGTTGTATGGGAGCCTCACTTAAATATTTATTTTATTTTGATTTTAGTATTTAATGTTGTTATAGCGGCAACAGAAATACATCATATGTGAAAATTTCAACTATGTAGCTATCACAGTTCATGAAATACAGCTTGGTGACAGACAGACGGATCGTGGAGTATTAGTAATAGGGTCCCGTTTTTACCCTTTGGGTACGGAACCCTAAATGTTGTCTTAGTACCTACATGGACCCAGTATAATTCTGTAGATGAAACATGCGATTCTGTACTTACCATGTGCATACTCAGGCCATGTTGTCACCAGCAGACTACTCGCATTCAAATTAAATTACATCGCAGGGCACGATCGAGCAATTAATCACATTAGAACTCGGTGTCGGTAGCCCGAAACGTAATGCATTCATTTCATTTTGATTGTATTTGTGATTTCCTTAAAACTACTTAATTTTCTATGTCCTTATTAGTAGTTACTGCAATTCTATCGCTTACTTTCAGTTCGTCAACGGCAAGTCGGTGATGTACCACGAGATCGGCCACCTGCCCTTCGAGACAGAGATCACGGACGTGGTCAGCTTCAACAGCAGCAACCTGTTGACTGTTGTGGTGGATAATACACTGCTCAGTGACACCGTGCCTCAGGGAGTCGTCAAGACTGTTTATGTTGGGTATGTTTTCAACTCTGTATGAGAAGGGGTCTTTGCCCTGCAGAGGATCTTAGTAACAAGCTGGTATTCGATATATGTGCAACTGTTCATCCTCACTATATAATGGCCGGTCACCGTTATTTCCATGCTAATATTGTTACCTTTAAAGTATATTTTGCGATATACAGCAGGCTGAGTTTTTCAACTGGGCGTGGATGGCCAAATCCGAAAATATGAGGAATAGAAAAAAAACACTGAAAGGAGTCACGAGGATTTTGATGCAAACTAAAAAGGCATCATTGTTTTTTTTTTTATCAATATTCCTAGCCTGCAATCGAACCCGTTGATTTTGGAAATAAAAACACCATTCAATAGTAAGGATCAAATTCTGAGAAGTAATGCCATTCCGCAAACTTGAGAAAAGACAAATTCAAATTTTATTTTTCTTACATATTAAAACTCATCATCATCATTTCAGCCGAAAGACGTCCACTGCTGGACATAGGCCTCCCCCAGGCGTCGCCACATTGACCGATCCCGTGCGTCTCGCATACAGCGCCTTCCCGCATCCTTAACCAGGTCATCGGTCCACCTAGTGGGAGGTCTTCCAACGTATCGTCTTCCGGTTCGCGGTCGCCATTCCAGAACTTTTCGGCGCCATCAGCCATCCGTTCTGCGAACAATGTGCCCTGCCCACTGCCACTTAATTTTGGCAATTCTTCGGGCTATGTCGGTAACTTTAGTTCTCCTGCGGATATCCTCATTTCTAACATGATCACGCAAGTAAACGCCGAGCATAGCCCTCTCCATTGCCCTTTGGGTGACTTTAAGCTTTCTGATAAGGCCCATTAAAACTAAAGTGATGAATTGTTTAAAATAATATCCAGTATCCAGCTTATCCGCATGACCCTCTATAGAACTTTTGTAAGTGTTATCCAGCTTAACCGCATGACCCTGTATAGAACTTTTGGAAGTGGTATCCAGCTTATCCGCATGGTCTTATTTATTCTATGTAGAAACCGACAGCAATGTTTTCAAAATATTCCACTATTTAATAGTACTTTAATTATTAAAATATTTTTCCTTGCTAATCTTCAAAACTGAAGTAAAATGTTTTAAGTAAATAATTTAACTTAAAATTTGCATAAGTGTTGAATGACACAAATGTGCATAACGGTACCTACTCTCTAACAATCTTCTGATGTACAAAGATTTACATGAACGGTCGTTAATTTATTCAGCATGAAATGCAAATGCAAATATCATAAAATATGTTCCCGGATACCTAAGTAATAAGATTGCAAACATTTGCATTGGCTTATGTTTTTAAAACAATAAATTTTGTTTACAATAACGTTCTAAAAAAAGCTTACAGCATACATACTTAAGAATTCTACTGGGACTTTCAGAACTTGTATTAAGGAGACCTTTGTCTTCTTTTAGGCAAAGAAACGTACCAAGGAACCATATTATATTATTTATAGTTACGTTGTTATTTTCAGGTTCTGTAGTAACTGTTAATTTTTTTTCATTCGGCCAATATAGTTCAGAGACATAAATAGTTCGGAAGTATCACTTCTGATAAGATCCTCGTTAGGTAGCTAAGGTATACCCCTTAGCTAAATTTATGCATAATATTTTTTTTATGTCTTTTACAGACCGAACAAAATTCGTCAAGAGCAACAGTACACGTTTGACTTCTACAACTACGCTGGCATTCATCGAACAGTGTTCCTGTACTCAACTCCTCAAGTGTACATCGATGACGTCATCGTCAACACTGACATACAAGGACTTACAGGTAGAAACCCAATCTTGTCGTCATCAATCTTGGCAATCACTCGCTAGTTGACGAAATGATTGATCGTTGTTAACGCTATTAGTGAAATGATTGATGGGTGTAGATTGTAGAATATGATACTCCTCGGAGTACTCGGGCCTACAAAATAATATCCCTACGGACCTATAAGCAAATCTTATACCACATTACTAAATTAAATATGATCTTTTCTTACTGGAATTTAAGTGGACATAATAGTGATGTCAGTTGCTGTATGTAAAATACTAGGATCTGTAATATTTTATTTATGCCCGTTATAAAATACTTCACGCTTCAATGGTCATCAGCGTCACAAGAAGAAATAGATATAACCATAATCATTATGCGATTTTTTTAACCGACTTCCAAAAAAGGAGGAGGTTCTCAATTCGGATATCTCTTGTTTTTTTTTCTGCATATATAATTATAATTAATAAAAAATATATAATTATAGCAAATATATAATTATAAATAAATGGAACTGATGAAAATCGTACCATCGAACTGATCTGATGATGAAGCCGGAAGGTAGGACCTGGAACTCTGTAATAAAAACAATGTAGTCGTGTTTAGGCTTATTGGCATTTAATGAGGTATAAATAGAAAAAAAAAAAAAAAAAAAAGGCAATAATAATAAATAGGCTAGAAATGGTTTTCATGTTAATATGAGGTACCAACACTAAAAAGAGTATAATTAAAAACGTTTTACCAAAAAAAAAAGCCGAATTCTAAAGCAAAATACTACAAATCGAAAAATAACTTTGTTTTCCGAAGTCAGTGTCGAAAAACTAAAAACAATAGGTACCAAAGGCACATACTTCGGAAAACAAAGTTATTTTTCGCTTTGTAGTGTTTTGCTTTAGAAGTCGGTTTATTTTTTATTTTTAGGCGTGTATTTTTGTTAGTACGCAGAAATAAGTTCTGATGCTGATTTTCTTCTTCCCTTTTTTAATTCCAGGTTTCATAGTATACAACGTGACACAGAGAGGTTCAGTTTCGGACAAGGTTAACTGCTTTGTACAAGTGTTTGACAAGAACGATACGCAGGTGACAGCCTACAATGAATGCGCTGGACTGCTGGAGATCGGCAACGCCAACTTCTGGTGGCCCTACCTGATGCACCCTGAACCTGGATACTTGTATACCATGAAGGTAAAACATTACTGCATCTTATATCTCTTTTTGTTTCGGAATGACCATTGTATACTGGAATAGATCATGCCGCAGTTCGTGATAACCAGAAATTATGGTGAAGTTAGGGATCACTGCCTAGGTACTGCCTAGGGCCAAGCGATGCCTTCTGCCTATAGTTACTTTAGAAATTGACCTGTGTGTTTTGGTTCAGGCTTACCTACATTTCGAAACATACTTCGTGATATCTGTCGAATGGTTGAGCTGAGTGGTGCCAATCCATCCGTCATATTCGTGAACGGGTGCCATCGGTTGGGATTGGTCACAATTTGGCTGCCTAGGCCTGTTTTAGTTAATTTTATATTTTGGGGTTACTCTTGACGCTTTTAGGTGCAAATGTTTTTTACATCGTGCTCACATAATTATGTGTAATTTTCAAAAATAATGATGACTTGTAAAAGCTAATTACAAGTCATAATTATTTTTGAAAATTTCAAAAGTGCCTTTAAATGGTTTAATTGAAATAAAAATATCTTATTTTGATTTGAAATCTTTCTTAACCTAGTAGGTATCTTATCCACTTGAAGTACAAATGTAAATCATATTTCGGTGTTTCCCCTCGCTAAAAACATAATTTATATTCATTAGTCACCCAGATCGATATGCCAAAGCAAATATTTACTGACTTTCCTCAAACTGAAAGGAAAAATGTAAGAACCAATATTATTAGGTCATGCTATTATAATATGTAAATACCTACTAAATTGGTTCTTCACATAAAAACATCTATAAATACAAATTAAAGTTATGTGCCAATGGCTTGGAAAATCCATGCTACGGCAATATTTTACCCGACAGTATATGAATAAACTGTAGTCGTGTGAATTATGTTTGGATAAGCGAAATTCCTACTATACTTTATAGTCTGGAATATCACATAGGCTACTTTTCATCCCTCAATGTTTCCATGGGATAAGAAGACACTTATCACACGGGCAAAGCCGCTGGCAGAAGCTAATAATCAATCATTCCTTCCACCCCAGGCATCGCTAATAGGACCCCAGGGCGAAGTGATCGACACGTACACCCAGAAGATCGGCATCAGGACAGTCACGTGGTCCAACACCACCATCTACTTGAACGAGAAGCCTATCTACTTGAAAGGATTCGGCATGCATGAAGATTCTGATGTAAGTCAGGCTTTTTACATTAGCTCTAATTATGCTATCCTTTTTTGTATCTGTTTAATTTGTGCAGTCCTCTAATCACAAACATGTCGCAACTCTGGACCCTAGACACAGGCAAATGTCTAGTTTGGGGTCACTGTCTGTTCTGATCGTGATTACGTACAATTTGTTTAAAAAATTTGGTTTGATACCTAATTAATATGCTAATCGTTGTTTTGTTTATCAAAAAAAGATAGAGGTGTCTTATGGACACCCGGTGGGAACGGAGTTCGATTATTTACAGTCTTTCAGTTTCGTAAATTATGACGAAACTGAAATAACAACAACACAGCTCAGTGTAAACACAATAGCGGCTGCTAGCGTGGGTACTGTTTGTGTCTAGTCAGCGCGCGCTCGTACGTCTTCGGTTTTCTTCGTGCGCATCCGGCTCTCTCATCCGCGTCTCCTTTTTGTGTGTACCTTCGCTTGTACTATCCTGCATGCAGCACACTATGTCTCGCATAATTGTTATTTGAACGTTAAAATTATATTTTTTATTGGATATTCTCAAAATTTTCGGCAAGCTGAATCGATAGAAAAAGGTCTAGCCCCTCAAAGAGCAAACAAATCAGAACTATAACGTGTGGTTTTCTGTGAATACGTCATGAATTAAAAGGTTTCATAGCATAATCTCAACCAATTGCCGCAAACCCCATCGTAATTATTGAAATGGTTTTCCAGCTCCGGGGCAAAGGCTGGGACCCAGTGCTGTGGGTGAAGAACTTCAACCTCATCAAATGGTTGGGCGCCAACGCGTTCAGAACATCTCACTATCCTTACGCCGAAGAGATCTACCAGCTCGCAGACGAATACGGCATCATGATCATCGATGAGTGTCCTAGCGTTGATACTGAGTAAGTAATATGTGTTTGACTTAAAATAACTTAAAATAGTGCATATTGAATTTTAGCTTTTGAATAATAGCTGCTCATAATTTGGGAACGTGAAAAACACTAAGCACCAAATAAAACATTTCATGGAAAATCTGCCCAAATTATTTTTTGGAAGATCTGTCCCATGCTGGGCGCCAAAACAAATTTAAAATATGTCCCACATTGGGCTGGGCGCCGAACAAATTATATTATTATAATCTGTCCCTACGCTGGGCGCCAAAACAAATTATTTTTGGAAGATCTATCCTACGCTGGGCACCAAAACAAATTATTTTAAGAAAATATGTCCCATGTTGGGCGCCAGAACAAATTATTTCATTAAAATCTGTACCACGTTGGGCTCCATTATCGATTTGTTAGATCTAACAGTAACATTCCGAGTCCTACTACTGACTAAAAACTATTTCTTATTTCGCAGTGGTTTCTCCGATACTCTGTTGGCTAAACACAAGCAGTCGCTAACAGAGCTGATCCGACGCGACAAGAACCACCCCAGTGTGATCATGTGGTCTATTTCCAACGAGCCTCGGTCTGCTAATAAATTGGCTGACAGATACTTCGGGTGAGTACTGTAAACTTACCAACTTCACAGAAATATATAACATCACTAACCATCAGATCCATACAGTGGCGTAGCGTGGGGAGGGGACCACTGCCCTATAAGTATGAATGCAAAAATAATTAAGCATATTTTAAAACATTGCCTTGTTTTAAAATATTCAAACTATCTATAATTTGATGATTTAGTTTAATTTAATTTATCCATTACAGAGAAGTGGTGCGACACGTTAAATCTATGGATCTCTCAAGGCCAGTCACTATAGCAATTTCTGCAGGCGCTACCACTGACAAATCTGTGAGTATCATCAGACAAAAATGTAGATCACACCATATTGTAACTTACGTATATAAGTAGTTACAATATTTTTCTTACGAATACTTTATTTCCATAACACCAGGGTCGTCATTTGGACGTGATCAGCTTTAACCGCTACAACGGCTGGTACGCAAACCCTGGTCAAACGGCACAGATTACGAACAACGTCGTAGAAGAGGCCACCACCTGGCACCGCATCCACAACAAGCCCATCATCATGACTGAGTACGGAGCTGACACCATCGAAGGACTGCACTTGGTAAGTTTACAGTAGACAGATACTAGCCTGTACTGGTTCTTTCCAAGACACTTCTGTCTTAAGGTTCTATTCCCCTTCTAAAGGTTTCCTGTCGCCATCACCCTTTGTCAGATGTGTATATTTTTTTTTGAGAACGTGTTGCAGCCTCTTGCATCCTTTTTTTGTTTTCTTTGTTGTTTACGGGGGAAAACCTTCAAAAGGCGCCTGGACTTTTGGGGGAAAGACCAGGGAGTGTGGGATTTTTACCTAACTAATACCACGCAGGTGATCACCATCAGCACGTAGAAGGAGCCCCGTGACCTCTCAAACGATCACCCCGTAGCCCCCTCTGTGCAACGCCTGTTAGGGCACATCCCAGGGGTACCTGAAAAACGCCTCACTGTGCACGGCAGCACGTGATCACTGTACCACCGTCTTTCCTGGAGTCACTTGGTATGCGGACAGAGTCCCCAATCTGAGCGCCCGCGACCCCGGAGTCCCGCCTGCTTATGATGCGGGCGGGGTTTTTTTTAGGCTTCGGGGTGATTGTCTCCCCGAAGCTTTCTTCGCCGAGGGTCTCTTGCATCCTATAGCCTTACCAGCACCATTGCCAATGCTAGTAAGTCCTAAAACAAAAAAAAAACTTATTTTTTTTAGCCTTACTTGCTCGTGATAGCTATGTCTATTGCCAAGTGTAAGATTCCATTGGCAGCTCATCATTCAGTCATAAAAACATTAGTTATTAAACTCAATGTAGCTTACTATTCTGGCTTTTCAATTTGTCTGTTTTTGTTGTTTCCAGTACCCTGAGTACATCTGGTCGGAAGAGTACCAGTGCGTGCTGATCTCAGAACACTTCAAGGCGTTCGACCACCTGCGGAAGGCAGGCTTCTTCGCCGGAGAGTTCATCTGGAACTTTGCTGACTTCAAGACACCCCAGTGTAAGTATTTCACAATTATTAATGTAAGATCTACGTTATAGTTTTCAACTAGGTACAACTTTGGAATGGGGCCGCTCTTGCTCAAATACCAACCTTCATTCAGTATCGCAAATACTTCAAAACATTTTTGGCTACCTGCTTGACGTCCAATCATTCCTGCCAAAGGCTTTAAAAACAAATAACAAATACTATACTTTTAAAAGATGCACTTTGTGAACTCAATGGTGAGATTTAGGAAAAGTAATGAGGAACCTTACCTAAATGATCATTATCGAAACTATCATGTGACCCTTACAGTTTCAACGGATAGTATTGTGATTGGCTTGTTGTTATTAGGGAGGGTAGGCAAAGGCCCTCAGCGTCGTCGAGATCGTCTGCAGCCACACATTCACCACCTCCAGTGGTTGCGCTGTAAGCGACGACTGTTCTTCCTTTTGATGTCATAATGAATGATGAATTTAAAACTAGGTGGCGGTGTATATGAACTTTGTCTTGCCTGTGACCCGGATGCATGGTATTCTGCAAGACTGAATGAACGGAACTTGCATGGTTACAAAGTTTTACCGGGGGTCGTATTATGACGGGAAAGACAGGCAATGCTACACAGCAAGATAATGCAGTTAGCATTATCCCTGTCTCATAAAATACGGTCCCTGAACTTCTTAAACTTTGAAGTTATCAATTGATATTTCTTTCGTTGGTAGGGTGTTTTGTATTCCGACTTTTGTGAAAACTCGTCCCCATATTGAGACCATCTCCTATTTAAGCATGAATGAAAAAGACCGTTGCATCTTTACTTGCATAAACTGAACTCTGATTTGCGATGATGCTCGTTAATATTTAAAATTTCAGTTCACTAATCGCGTTTTCCCTTGCAGCGATAACCCGCGTGGGTGGCAACAAGAAGGGTATATTCACCCGTAACCGACAACCGAAGGCCGCCGCACATCTCCTGAGGTCTCGGTACCACGAGCTCGCGACCTCTGACTCCGGGGTCCCTCTCCCGGAGACGACGTACTACATCAGTGATAAGCAACCCGCGAAGCACGAAGAGCTGTAACCGATGGACCTCTGCCATAATAACCACCAAATTGTTTATCATAGGTTTTAGAAGAACATACAGACATTAGGGTTTTACGAATTATTTTTTGAGAAAATATCGTTTTGTAGGTCTAAGAAATTTTGGTGGCTGTGGGATCTAATACCAACGGTACCGAACTCGTATTTCAAATAAACTATACGAGGAAATAACCTCCAAATAATACCTAAAACAATAAAATCTGTATACTTATAGGTTTATATTTTAGTTCAAAGGTCACACCAAACCGGCAAGTGACTAGATTCAGGCAGAGCTTGCTACAAACGATTTTGTGCCACAAAATATGCGACCACGCATTGGTACTTAATAGCAGAACACTTAGTTTTTACTGACATTAAACTTGAGTTACTTAGTGCCTACGAATTATGTAAGATAACTCGACCAAAATGTAGACCTTGTTTTACTAGATGTCTTAATATTAAGATGATGTATTGATATGGCCTATACTTTATAAAAGATAGCTTGAGCTCTGTGACAGCTGTCAGTATCAATACAGTAACAATAACACTTGACAGGCTAACAATAACGTATACGTCAGTTTGACATATGTCGCAGATATCAAGTTATCTTTTATGAAGTATAGCGTCATTGTTAGAAGATAGAAATTTAATAAATTAAAGTACAAGAAATCTACAATTTCAAAGGGTGACATTTTAAATCCCGTCGCGGAGACCAAACTACCCTACATATTATGAGAACAATATAAAAAATGTGCTAGTAGAGTTCTCGAAAGAGAAATGAATAGTTTTAAAGTTCGAATTCACGTCAGTCACAAATTGGCTTGAGCTTTGGGACTTTTTTTTTCTTGGCCTGTGAGCCGCGTCCTACCCGGCCTTGCCTATCACACGTAGAAGAAGCAACCATGAAGTTTTTAATAATATACATCGAACATCCTTTTTGCCCTAAAGCAACAACTTGTATAGTGAAAGTGAAACGGTGGGTAGGTACATAATTAAATAAATCATCAAAACCTGCCAAACTAAATGAATTCATTGTTTTAGTAAACTGTTGTATTTTTATTATAAAAAAATGAACGTACAACATTGTTATGAAAAATACCTTAGTTAAGTAAGTAATTATTTTTATTTATATTCAATGTAATGATTAATTAATGAACATGTAAATATTTATTATAATAATGCAAATAAAGTACAAAATAAAGGCGATCGTTATTTTACTTAACCGTTTACGAAATTCCGCTGAAAAGAAAGAAGGAATGATTCTTTCTTTTACCTTCGTCATGTTGATTTTGTTTTTATTGGTACAGCAGGGCAGAATCAGCTTTAAAATATGATCACTTTCCGTTGCACCCTGTTTAGGGAAAATGAAGAAGAGCTGATCGAGCTGATAAGTGATAACGCCATATCGCCGGGTTAATTCAAAAACCAACTAACTCGGTGATTTTGGGATTTTGAGTTAAATATACCCACTGATTCGAAATTGTATTCTCTTTCTACTGGTAAAACATACTAAGCCGTGCGATGGTTAGTTTCAGAGATACTGAATGGTGAAACCAACTATCTAACCATACGGTTTATATGCAAAACAAATATTCCTTGTTAATCAGCAAAATTATGTTTTTTATCGAAGTCAAACAAGATACTTAAATTTAATCAGTTTTCAAAATAAAAAAAACCTGCAAAATATAAGGATTTTTTGGAAAGAAAATCGATCACATGCAAATATATGGTTTTAGTACTTAAAAAAAAACAGAAAATAGCGTAAATATTCAATAATAATAGCAGTTATTAAAGGATAATAGCTATTACTAGTTGATTATTCATTCATTCTTGACACAAAACCAAGAAGTAATTGTTAGTAAATAGGTTTAGTAGGTTTTACTTCTATAATTTTGAGAATTTTGATCATGATCTCAACAAAATATTGAGAAGTAAAACCGATTAACCGCGGGAAGTTGGTTTAAATTCTGCAATTTCTGAACGCGCTTGCGTCGATCCTTGATAAGACGAATGGTCGAAGTAAATATAAAAGCCCGTAGACCAGCACGCGGTCCAGAACTTCTTAGACATCACCGAGTATCTCGACTTCAGTTTGCACGTGAACACGCCAACTGGACCCACGAGCAATGGGTTAGAGTTCTGTTCACAAATGAGTGTCGAATTGCGACGCACCAGTTGGTCAGGAGCAAGTGTGGAGAAGAAGAGGAGAGAGGTTTCTACTAATTACAAACTGGGAGTTTTCATGGAGGTTCTTTTATGGTTTGGGGACTGGTTACGTGCTCCGTGTTTGGGGACGAATAAGTTCCGATGCTCGTACGGAGCTGGTTATTGTTGATAACTGGTTAACTGCAACCCGATACATCGAGGAGGTCCTTCAAGCACATGTTTTGCCATATTCGTGGTTCATTGGGCACGACGAGTTCCTCCTAATACACTATAATCTACGCCCATACGTTGCACATTGTGTTGTTGAGTTGTAATGAGTACTCATCTTCAAAACGTCGGTATTTCAAAATTGCAGTGGCCAGCTCGTGGTCCGGACCTAAACCCAATAGACAATAGACATGCTCTGGGACTTGCACAAAAGAAATACCAAGTCCACCTCCAACCCGCCAGAAACTCAACCAACTTCGAAATGGAGCACTGGTTGCATGGGAAGCCACACATATAAATAAAAAACACTTATTTAATGCATTTACCCATAATTCAGTGTGATGATAGATATGGATGGATGGAGAGGGAGGGGACGACCAAAGAAAAGATGGATGGACTGTGTGAGGAGTGATATGAAATAAAAGGACGTCAGTGATGGAGTGACGGGGGACAGGATGGTATGGATGAAGAAAACGTGATGCGCCGACACCAAGTAACATGGGAAAAGGGCAAGAAGATGATGATGACCCATAATTCAGAGTCAAAAATTAATTTATATACGACTTATTGAAAAATTTGCATGTGGCCAAGTTTCCGTGCCGCTGAATTTAAAATCTTTGGCAGCCATCATAGTGAAAAACAAAAGTAAAAGCATAGGAGACAGAGAGAACTGGTTAAAGATTAAGAGAATGAAATATGAAAAGAGTCAAATTAAAATTTTGCCTAACTATGACACGTCTAAGGATTCTTTGGTTGTAGATCTTGAAAACCAGGAAACAAACGTGGAAGCTACTTCTACTGCTGGTCTTGACATTCCCGCTCGCCACTATGGAACCAGACAAAAAAGGCAGTAGCGAATTTACCAGCTGCAACTACAAATGCCATCGACTTGCTGAAATTGTGCAAAAATGGAGTAATCCCCGAAGAATCATCAGTCGCTAAATTTGGCCTTGAACCGGATGCTACTGTGTCTAATTGACTTCTGATGAAGAATATTCTTTTATAAGTTTTCCATGCCTTTGTGTTCGTTTTTCATATTTTTTTTTCAACTCCGTGTGTTTTTAATCAATCTGTTTTCAATTTATTAAACCATCGATCAACCAGTGTTAAACACTTAGATAGTTTTCATGATGAAAACGCTTTGTTAAGGGACACGGTTACATAGGTTAGTTCAAAATTTCAACAAATATCGGGTGGTAAAAGCGACTAAAATTTTATTTTTTTGCATTATTGTCGAAACTAACAGGATTTATAAGAAAAATACATTATTGTTCGATGTAGGTATATATTTGAATTAATGACCTGGGGGCCTACTCCCGAAGCTCGAAGTTCGTAGTTTCGGGCTTAGTTACGGGCATTTCCTACTCCCTAAGACCTACGGACGGATGATTCGTACGGGGCCCGAACGAAGAATGAATGACAACACAATTTGACAGTTATGCCTACTCCCTAAGCGTTTTTATCCGTCCGAAAAATTTAACTTGACACTAGTTTTATCGGATCGTTATGTCAGATATTACGACATCAAAATAGTTATCGTGCGGTCGACGGAAGCTAAAATTCCAAGCGGTGGCTGCTTTTTTAATGCTCGAAGAAGAGCTCTTCTGGAAGAGCAGAGGCAACGTCGACGATATTTACGCCAAAACATCCCAACAGGATGTTTTGGCGTAAATAGAGTATTCCCGACGTTGAGTTCATATGGAACTATAGGCTCACTTGGGAATTATTCGAGGACTTGTGTGAGGACCTAATTCCTCTTTTGCCTCGACACATAGGTACGACGAAGTGGTGTTGATCCAACAATGAAGGTAAGGATATATTAAAGATTCTGCAAGATTGAGCTGTACCAAAGCATCACACCCATTTACTGTTGTTATTGTTTTATTTCAGCTCTTAATTTTTATGCCCGGGGGGTTACCAAGGTGCAGTGGGCCTCATTAATAAAAAAGTATATAAGGTTTCCCCAGAATTTGGCTGGGAGGAACCTTATAAAAAGACAGTAAGTTTAAAAGCTTGTACCATTTTTTACCCGACTGCCGAAGGAGGGTAATGTGTTTATCAGTCTATGTATGTAAGTATGTATGTATGTATGTTTGTTCCTATGTGGCGTTCTAGAGACCAAACGCGTGGGCCGATTTTGATGGTTCTTACGTCAATCGATTCGTCTTAATCCCGCGAGTGTCACTGGCTACATGAAAATTGGAAAATAGGAAAATGGCGGTTTTTGGGCGCCATACTGTGGGGGCCCAATTTTTTTTTTCTTCCATACCTATCGTGTGGGGTATCAAAATAAAGGATTTTAAGAGGTAATTTCAAATATATATATCACTTATATGTTTAAATGTACCTAATTCGACAAAAAAATTAACTAAAACGTTATAAAAAAAAAAAGTTAATTAAAAAAATCAAAAAACCCGACTGCTTGAAAAGCGAACTAAAAAGACGTAAACAAGGAGAAAATCATGCAGTGCAGTCGGAGGATATGTCTATTTTCTCCTTGTTTACGGCTTTTTAGTTCGCTTTTCAAGCAGTCGGGTTTTTTGATTTTTTTAATTAACTTTTTTCTAAAATCTAAAAGCCATTTCAATAATGACTATTATACCAATGATTTCAAGAGTGTTTATACCTATAACTACTTAAAGAGTACACTTAAATAAATTGTATCACGGATCACCCCATGTTTGGGGATGTAAAAAGGTTGAAATAATACTCGGAAGTACGTCAGCGAAAAGTTTTTATTAAACAAAATATAACTAAGGTCATTAAACGGCGGAGAATCTTAACACCGCGATTTAACTTTAAAGGAATCCGGTACAGCGCCATCTATCGGCCAGAATCTTAACTAAATTTACATAACGTTTTGAACTATTTCAAACACCCCAATAGACAATAACATGCCCGGTCTAATAAACAGCGTATATTTGCCATTTTAAAAGGCCGATTAAGATGCCTCTTAGCAGCAAGAGAGCTGCTTTATGCACCAGTCATAGTTGGTATTTGTCACAATTTATACTAGGTCTAGCTATGTTTTTCTAATAATGAATTGAACGGGTGAACAGTATTTTTTTCATCTATTTAAGAGCATATTTTAATTATTTTTTCAGGTAAAATTGTCATTGCCTGCTGTGTTTTACATAATATGTTTAATCAGGCGGACTGAGAAGCACCTTCCCTCAGCAAGAAGATCTACAATTTGAGCGCAGTAGCCTGGGAGAAGTGTCTACAAATATATTATCTGCCCATCAAGCTCTTTGCCCTTGCTTCAGCAAGCAAGAGCAATTGCTGGAAATAAATAGATATTTACGCAGTCTCACAAGAAAACTTTACAAATATAAATGCATTGGGTATGTGTATGACTAGATATATGAATGTGAGTGAAGCAAAAGAAGTATGTAAGGATCGTAGCAGGTGGCGTACTTTAGTTTCTGCCTACCCCCTTGGGAAAATGGCGTGAGTTTATGTATGTATGTATTATTGACTTTTCACAATAAAAGCATTGTTTTCATTACAATTTTTTTATTTTTCCATTCAAATTGAATAAATTTAACAATTACAACACACTATGACTTATACAATAACTACAAAAATACAACAACAAAAGGCAAAAAAATGTTTCATTTCGTAATCAAAGTTGTTTTGATTTTGGTACTTGATTATTTACCGAAATTAAGTGTTGATAGGAAAACAACCTTTATGGGTATGTGACTTTACCCTACTTTAAGTACGAAAATCGCCAAAATGTTGAAAGAAAAGAAATTTTTTTTATTTGTGACCCGCAGAGGAGACACAAGAAATAAGAAAAAAATAAACAATAATAAAAATACAACCCCGTGCAAGACCAAAAAAGCTCCTATCTCAGCATGTGCAGCGACACCCAAAAAAGAAATAATGCTGCGCTGATATTCTAATAATTTATATTGACACATCAATATGGTTTTCCTTTTACTTATCAGTCTTAAATTATTGCTAGGACCTTAATATCTCTTGTCTACTGAGACTCAAATACCTAATAATCTGAATAAAATTAACACTTAACACACTATAACAATCAAAACATATATTTCCATTTATTTATCAGCCTTAGATTATTGCTATGGACTTAGTTTTTCAAGAATATTCAGCTTGACTTCATCGAGCATCTCATTTCTCCTAGTTTTGATTATAAGCCTTCACACTTCCACCTTCGGCAGGTGAAGCAGCATGGGTGGGTGTGATGGCGGCTGGCTCTCTTACTGGTGGACCCTGTACAACAAAAACTTAATATCATTGACAGATACAACAAAAAATATGTAATTGTGTGCCTGAAATTTATTAATATTTAGTAAAAAAAAATAGTCTACTACGATAAATATAAATTTTGTTAAGTATACCATTGGAAAAGCTGGTTGGACTCTTGAGTAGGTAACTCCATTTGGGAGCGGGTTGGTGCTATCAATGGACCTGTAGCACATGCTGACCGTCTGGCAGCTCCAGCAGCTTTCTAGGCCAAATATTTTTAACAGCCCGCACCTAAAATTTGGATATTTTGTTAATTTTAATTGCATGAAAGGTATAATATATAAAAACACTATACTCATAAGTACACCCACAGATAATAATCCAATCAGTAAATAAACAAAAATGCCTTTGCCAAAGCTGGGTTAGTGATGATTTTCACATATGTAATAGTGATTGTAACCCCTACTGACTGGGCTATAAGTATTTGCAGGATGACTGACTATGATTGTATGCACTTTACTGAGGACAAGACCTTAAAACCATATTAAATTATTATATATTAATGTATTAAACTCACCTTTTGCCACTGCTCCACAGAATTAGTGCAACTTTCCATTGAATTAAGTTAGTTGCACAGGTTTTCCCACAGCCGTTATGAGCGAACTTATGAAGTCGACGAGGGCCTCAATTTGCGCGTAAATTGCTGCAGTGGTTGGGCCATTTTAATTAATTATTATTGAAAACGAAATTCTTCCAAGGTATTCATTATTTATTTCTTGACATTTCATTTGACAGTTGCCGTCATAAAGAAAAAAAAAGCAAAGGTTTTAACAGGATAATGCCGCTTTCCGGACAAAAATGGCAAAAGTAATTAATTTCTATATTTATAGACATTAAAAATGTAAATTGTTAAAAATATGGTCATTTCCTAACGTAAAAAATATTTAATTTTTTGTTTAGTAAGCTTGAAACCACAAACTAGGGAAACCGGTAATCGACCGATAAAATAGTGCAACTCTAACGTCATCCGTCGTTCGTTCACGAATATTGTCTATGATCCCGTTCGAAGCTCAATTATCCGAAATCGATAGGGGGTAGGGTTCCCTCCGAAGTTTCGGAATACTTTCGGACGGCCCGTAACTTCGTCGACGAAGATAGGGAGTAGACGCCCAGTGACTTTCTGAGATTCTACAGTAGCGCTTAATTTTGAAAATAATGCCTTTATTTTGTAGGGAGGTAAAAGCAATTAAATAAGGGGGTTTAGGGCACAAAATGCAATATTCTGTACAACCCTGTTACTTTTTTATGAACTGCTATAAATCAATGCATACGTGATTTTATTATAAATCAGATGCTGTTTCTCTTAATAACGTTATCTAAGATAGTACATGTTTTTTTTTTATACAAACCTTATAAACGCCCTAGCACAAAATCATAAAGTGGGCAGTTAGTTGGTTTTTTAATTAAACCGGCGATATGTAAATAAAAAGTAAACAGATAAAGTATGAAAAGCAGTTTTTTTATTATTTTATTTTCGTCGGTTTTCTCTCATCTGAAACGGAAATATAAGATATACACAAAAAGTTAAAAATATGCACATGAGTATTTCAAACACAATCTAGAAAACATTCAGTCACAGAGTAGGTACTTCACAGGTAAACTTATATATACGGACAGAGAACTTTTTATATAAACCTACGGCAGCATATACAGAATATTATTTTCTCTATGGAGACGGAATAGAAGCCGTTTATTTTCCTCCTTGATTCGTATATGATTCCATAATCACATCTCATTCATCAAAATCGGCTAAGTAGGTAACTAGGTTAGGCGCTACTATAAAGTGCGTAAGCGGCGGCGTGCTGCACACAGAGAGTCCACTACGAACAAAGCGCCATTTTGCACGCACTCATTGACATTACGATTTTACAGGGATTCTCGGGCAGTATAAGAGTAATACAATAATACGGAAGGATAGTATTGGCAGAGACTAGAGATACTACGTGTAGTCACGGGGTCACAGCGCTAAGAATGTAAATATGGTTCAAATAAATATCACTAGATGGAGCGATAAGCACCGATTTTTAATGAATTGTGTGTAAAATTATCATTTTCTGGAATTGTACATAAAAATTGTATGTTCTTGTTTAATCAACTCTCCTAAGCACAAAATTATGGAATATTGGGATCTTAATTCACATTTCAAAGGATATTTTAACGGATCATTTAAAATTGACGGCAATAGGTGGCTCGGTTTTAAATATCTTAGGCATTCAACTCGTATGTTTAAATTTGTATTGTAACACATTTTGGTGAAATGGAACTGTAAAAACGTGCAAAAAAATACTATAAAACAAATCTATTTATGAAAAAAAATATTCAAGAACCGATGTTTCTTGCAAGTCGCTGCTAACACCATCTACATATCTATCGCCGTGTATCGGAACCGAACGCACTCGACGTACAAGAAATAATCAGTCCAATCAGACGAAAAACGCTAGTTACGGCGGCACGGTTTCTTTGTATGGGATGAGTCATGTGTACAGTATGTATGCTAGTATTATATTAATATATTAACTGTAGTATAGTATTGAATAGGGCTCAGCCTCAGTCACGGCTGTCACGAATGCTAGCGCGGGCGTTTGTCATGTCATGCATTATTTTGGAAGAAGTTCCAAATAAACAATATTTTTCAATGCCTTGCACATGTTTCTCTATGTATTTAAAGAAAATGCGGCTTTTCTACACATTGAAATATAATAACCGTACATTTAAACAAGGTTGCAATCGACGAATTCTAATTTTAATCTACCAGTGGTCTTTTGTTTCTAAAAACAGGTACATTTTTACTTAAATAATAAAAAATACACTTTCTTGTTTTAAAATTAGTAACGAATATTTAAATTAATTTATATTTTGAGGTATACAGTGCGACATCTCAAAGATGTTGGACGACTTTGACACATGTGCGGACGAAAGGAACATAAGCGATCCCATGGAAGGTGTAGAATATTTAGATTTTAATTTATTAGTTATTATAATTTATTAATTTTAGTTTATATTTGAGTAAACTTGTAGTTTTATACAACTACATATCAAATCTATCATCTATCTATGCGGAACTTATTGAAAGCAATTGATTAATAAAAATACTTACTTAAATTATTTATACTTACCCAATAAATAAATAATACTATTCAAGTATCAAAATGAGCTGGGTCGTACTATTTGGGTTTCTACATGAGCGATTGTGGCGCCTTCATTTATTTTCTACTCTTTTATGTCGCACTGTAAATGGCCTTACTCATATTTTACATGGAAACCTAAACGAAAATCTAAAATAATTTTAAAACAATTTTCGAGGATAGGATGACGGGAGTAGTCCTTCTGTATACTTTCTATTTTGTGGCGCTACGAGGGATCATAAACCAAACATACTTGGACTGTTAAAAACGTAACCTTTCCTTCATATTGAACCTTTGTTTTTAGTATTTTGTTACTTCGGTAAAAAACATATTTGATATGGTGGTGAACAACTTTTTTAAACATACACCCTAATATCATGAGGAGTTAATATTTCAAGTTCGCGGGCTACACGAGAGTTCCAAACTTTGTCGCATTGTAGATACTAGACAACCGTGTGTCAAATCTAAAGATGTCATACGTCTAAGTAGTCTGTGGTCAAAACATGAAAACAACGTAACGTCAAAAACACGTGTGTTTTTCGTTTGACTGACTGACATTGTTTCTTCTCATCAAAATAAACAATTTTACTTACCAACACACTAGTTGTAAATAAATTAATATTCAAAATGAGTTGCATACAATGTGAACAAATTGCCAAATATAAGTGCCCTGTGTGCAGAGAGCCGTAGTAAGTCAAATTCATATTATTTTGTCTTTTTTTTCATGTATTTACTGTAGTTAAATATTCATATATCTAACAAAGGTTATCGTAACTTTTACAGCTGCTCAGTGCCGTGCTATAAGAGCCACAAACAGAATCCTTGCAATCCCCCACCAGAACCACCAAAGCAGATAGATGATTCTGATGATAAAGAAAGAGAATATGACTATCCTACAGAAGACACAGTGCCAATTGAAAAGTTAAAACAATTAGGTAAGTAATATATAATAATAATACCAGCCTGTTACTGCCACACTGCAGGGCAAAGGCCTCTTCTCATACATAGAAGGCACAAGCATTAATCACCATGTTTGCTCAATGGGGGTTGGAAATTTTAGACTTATATTAATTTATATCCAGATTCCCTCACGAATTTTTTTTAGGGTTCCATACCCAAAGGGTAAAAACGGGACCCTATTACTAAGATTCCATTATCCGTCTGTCTGTCACCAGGCTGTATCTCAAGAACCGTGATAGCTAGACAGTTGAAATTTTCACAGATGATGTATTTCTGTTGCCACTATAACAACAAATACTAAAAACAGAGTAAAATAAATATTTAAGCCTCCCATACAACAAACATGTTTTTTTTTTGCTGTTTTTTTTTTAAAGGTACCTACGAAGGGTTCGATAAAGGTATGGAACCAATAGTGCGCGAGTCCGACTCGTACAGCCAAGTGGTTTTCTTTATAATCTTAAAGTATGTCACTGTTTATTTGTCATATAAGTATGATTTTTGTGAATGAAGTATATATAAGTATAAGTTCATTTTCTCTACCACAACTTTAAATAATGGAAAATCATCTTTCTACATTTTTCAGGTAATTTATACTGAGACTTTATCTGTAGAAAATAGGTTATGTGGTTTATATCTTAAACAAATTGCTGGGCCCGCATGGTGGATTATAGCCCACTCCCTCTAGAGGAGAGGAGGCCTGTGTCCCAGCAGTGGAGACATTAAAAGGTTGATGATGTAATGTGATGTGAAATTGCTAGAAGCTTTTTATTTTATGAATATGAATAAATCCATTGCAATACCTATGCAAAATTAAAAGTTGGTAAATATAATGTTATCTAATTTTTAATTAATAACACCAATTTACAGAGCAATCTACAGATTTGAAGACATGTTTGGAAAATCCGCATGTGAGAGAGATATTGGAGTTACTGGACAAGTCACCATACCCAGATGAATTAATGAAGGAGTACATGCAAGAGCCAATCTTCACAGAATTTGTTGATGCATGTTTAAAAGTTGTACAGCCACAAGATGATAATGATAATAAATATAAGTTAAGTTAAGCATCCCATTTACTTGTTCTTTATTTTATCTCAAAAACTTCACCAAACAAAAGAAAGATTTTCTTATACGTAACCCAAATAAAAAAAGTTTCATTAACATATACACTGTCTATGCACTCCACTGGTGGTGCATTTTAAGTTACACACCATATACACATGCCTCATGTATGGATCCTGACTAGTTAGGCTTCTATACCTTAATATGTGAGACTTTATTCACTTTTACCGAGATACACAAGATAGTAAACTAAAAAAAATGCTATGAAAATTTGTGTTAGAGAAATCTCCTTTACACAAAAGGGTCTCTAATTTTAACTACACTGTCATTTAAGCTTTTTTGCTGTAAACCTGAATCTACATCAATCAAAATCTTCTTCTGTGTTGCTGAGTTCTGCCACTAATCGTCAATATTGCCACAAAAAGAGTGAGTCTCTATGGTCTCTTCAAACTTTATCTGCCACCTGGACAAAAACTACTGAGAAGCCACCAGTTGAAATTGAGTAGAATAACAACATTTTGTGCAAAATGTACAAAATTTTTGATCCAATCCAATCCAATGTACTAGAGGCTAGACTTGTGAGTGTGTGTGGTAGGAAAAATATTGTTGGAATGTTTGTGTTGGTGAATCTTATTTACTAAAAAAAACAAAGCTTTATTAAAATCAAATTTTTTAATTCATTCATGCATGTAAAAAGTTATTTGTTATTTAGAAAAATACCTACGATTTATTAATTTAAATATTACCCAATGCATTTCTTAGTAAATTTTCAAATTCGATAGATTTCTGTTTCTCGTCTTCTAATTGTCTTTCAAGCTGTTTGACAGCTTCTGCACAGTTGTTGTATTTGGATATGTTGATATCCTTCTCTTTTATACTTTCATCAACCATTGTGCGATCCTTGTCTTCTATCATTAGGTATTCTAGTGAATCTATTTCTATTTTTCGACGCTTGGCCTCGATGTAACAATCGATCTCATCTTCATATTCTAAAGCTTTGTGCTTCATTTCATTTATAACTTTAACTTCATGCAGCCAAAGAGCTTTACGATAATCTTCCAATACTGATTTTTCATAAACAGCAAACCTATTTTCAAAATTATTCAATCTATTTATCTTCTCGTAAACAATTATGTTCATAAAGTCTATGAGATTATAGTGGGTAAAGTATTTGTTGAAATCCTCACAGGGCATGCTTATATTTGAGAGTTCCTTTGGTAGCACAGCTACAACCCTACATATCACTTCTTCAGGGTTTTCAAACCAGCCGATCTGATTGCAGTAGCTACTCATTTGATCTTGCATGCTTATTGCATTCACTGGATTAAAATCCGTTGAAGGATCAGGCAATTTCAATTGATTCATAATCCTTTTGATTGCGGCCACATTATCAGAAGTCTTCGCACTACTGGGTATAAACTCATAAGGTTTTGGATATGGAGATGTGCTATCTAAGTATAGCTGAAACTCTAATGGAAATAATGGATAGTTGAACAAATCTTCATTTGTAATGACATTGGTTAAATTATCGACAGCAGAATTATAACACTTGATTAATTTGTATAAATCTTTTATAACCACATTCATGCGGCTATCGTTTTCCAATCTTAATCTACACCATATCTCATTACCAAGGTATCTTTGACATATGGACTTCAAGTGATCTATTTCCAATGGTGGGGTTTGTGGGAACTTTTTCGCCAGCCATTTCATAGCACTCTTTGAGGCTGCATTCAATGATCCGAAAACATTCTGTGAATCTACAGCAAACATCTTATACCCTGATATAACATTTTTCTTTACAAGATTTGACAATAGGACATCTAAGCGCTGTTGAGCATGTTCCATTCTTGGAGTGATAACAGCAACTGGTACTACCTGGTATGGGTATTTGTGTCTGAGTGTGACTTCAATTGTTTCTACTAGATCATTATCGTTTTCAGTGGCATAAAACAGTACAGCATTTGCACCTTCAATAGCCTCATTAATATTCATATCTTTGCCTGTCAAACTAACAGATATTGCAAAGTCCATTAAATGATTCCAAGACTCTTTCCCAACATGTATTAGTGTATCAGACATTTCATGTTGCTTTCTGTCACTGAAAACATCCAGTAACCATTTTTCAATGTTTATCTTTTTGTGCAACCATTTCATTGCACCAGGTGATACCAGAGTGAGTTTCCAAAAGAAGCATTTGTCATAAGGATAGCTTATTTGTTTCATACGCTTTAACAAAGGTGACCTTATTATTTCCATGATGTTATAGGGTTCAGGGGTTGGTAACTGTTTAAGTTCCCCAGTAAATTTATAGCCCCTGTGGATAGCATTCATATTCCTCAATGTAGCATTTTCGACGAATCGCCTCAAATAAGATGCTTCTTCCAGTGGAGTTTTACGAGTCAACCAAACAGGTGTATCTTCTAGTAGATGCCGCCTTTTAATATTTCTGGTACATTGTTTCCTCCAAACATGAAACCATTTCTTCATTATACGCCGAGTTAAAAATATCTCGGCTTTCAATTCAGATTCAGATATTTCCTTGGCCATATTCAGCAATATTTCATCAGTTACAGTGTTCGCAAACTGCATCAAACTATTAAACTTCTCCAATTCTTCTTTCAAGATACTTTTGACTGTTACATCATTTACTTCACTGACAAGTTCTTCAACAAGGTCCGCAGATTCTCTGTCAACTCTTTCCCTGAATTTCTTTTCTTCTTCTGCTTTTCGTTTTAGTTCAGCTTGTCGTTCTTCTTCTAATTTTCTCTTTAATTCTTCTTGTTTTCTTTGCTCCTCTTTTTTGCGTTTTTCTTCCTGCAATCTGAGCTCTTCTTGCTTTCTTCGCGCTTCTTCTTGCTTTCTTCTCGCTTCTTCTTGCATTTTTCGTGCTTCTTCTTTGCGTCTTTCTTCTTCTTGTCGCAGCATTTCTTGTTTCATCATTTCTTCCTCCCTTTTAATTTTCTCTTGCAATTGCCTTTCTTCTTCCTTCCTCATTATTTCTATATTAAGACGTTGATTTTCAGCCTGTTTCTGTTCCTCGTCCTCATTTTGGTTAAAGTCGAAAACAGCAAGACTTTCGTTAGTTGCTACTGAATTTAGTATATTATCAGCCACTGTCTGTGCTTTATTTTTGCTTTCAAATATTGAATAGCCTTTGGAGTCCAAACCATTCGTTGGTATGATAGCACTTTTAAAAAGGCTACTTGGCGACAATTTGCTAGTGGTAGCTTCACCGTTGGCAAAGACAGTCTGCGGCTTAACCTGATCTTCTGCATTTCCAGGTTTTGCAAACACATTGGTACTTTCTGGCGGCTTTCCAAAAGCACCAAAAATATTGGTTGGGCGTTTGTCGTCACTAGTTGATGGTGGAGCAGGCTTTGCAAATATATTACCGCCTTTTTCAAATGCAACTGTACTATCTGGTTTTGAAAACAGATCACTTTTAGCACCGGAAAATATACTTTTATTAGTAAATAATGGTTGTTTATCCACAATTTTTTCTTCCTTTGCTGCAAACACATTTTGGGGCATTGTACTCGTAAACAAATTAGTAGAAGTAGAAGGCTTTGTTGGAATGGGCTGCCCGAAAACTGCATTTCCTTCTGGTTTCTTGAATAAATTATCTTCTGGCTTCATTGCCTTAAAAAGAGATTGTGCATTTTGACCTTTATTATCATTATTAATTTTTCCAAATATATTATTACTTTCTGGAACTGCAGTACTTTCGAATAGTCGTTTGACTGTTTCTTTTCCAGTGAATAAATTCGAAACAACGGTTTCTTGAGGTTTAGAAAATGAGAATATTTTTTTCGTATCATCACTGAACATTTTTTCAGGAGAATTTTTAATAATATCAGTTGATGCAACTGGAATAGCTGGCTTGAACACAAATTGATTGATTTCACCAGATGTGATAGATGGTTTAAAAATGTTGGATGGAGGTGGTTTGGCAGGAGAACTAAACTTTTGAGTTTGTTTCGGGCTTGAAGATAGTACCTCAGGCTTAGCAAAAACGTTCACTTTATTTTCCGGTGCTTTCTCCGTCACATATGCCGTTTTTACTCCGCCTTGAGATAATCTTTGAATCTCCGATTTCAGTGATCGTATATCTTTGTTGCTGTCATTCAATGTATTGTATCCTTGATCATCAGCAGTTAAAGCACTTTCTTTTAATCTGCCATCTGAGTTAAAACTCGTGTACAGAATGTGCCGACTGTATCCAACGTCTGGGAGTTGTCCCCCAGCAATAATTTCACCAACAGTAAGGTTCCTTTTAGATTCAATAAGTTGTATAGCTCTTGAGGTGGGATAAGGATCGCTATCTTCTATAAACTGATTTCTGTCTAATATAATTGTTATTTCACCATCACAGTCCTCAGTTCTAGCGAGTCTGAGTCCATAGTGATTGATAAATGATATCAATTTTTCTATTGTTTCAAAAGCGAGGAAATTCATCATTTCTTCTGCGGGATAGCGTGATCCTCCCCTAGGAGCGTACGCCTTAACTATTCTAGCGAGAGCCCGGGCGCGCACGTCGTTGAAGTAGCGCAGCAGAATACACGCTTGCAGGTAGGTCGCCCGCTCCCTCACTAAGCGGAAGAATCTCACATAGTTGTTATTGTCAATAGCGTTGAACACCTTGATGGCGAAAATTATAGGTTCCGACTTTTGAATTTCTATTGGCAGCTGCTTGATCTGTGACAATAAAATAATCATCAGTTTTTGATCTCCAAATCTGATCATTTAAAAAGTTATACAATTAAAATATACTGACCTCCCACCAAAAATTTGCGTCACCCAGGTTAAGTAGAGCGACATAACCTCTGAATTCTGCTTCTCTGGGTTTTTGCTCAGGGCTCACATCAGCATACATATGTTTTAACGTTTGCAGACATTTGGTAAGATTATCAGTGTTTAACTTCTGATCGAACTGCGTGTGTTCGAGGTCGGCCAGCCGTGCAGCGCAGTGTGCATGAAATCGAGCGCACATTTCCACTAAGCAAATGGACTCTGAAAATTACAATAAAATGATCATACAAGGTAATGCATGGCAATCATGATGGATTGGAGAAAGTATGAATCAAGCTTACCTGCACAACATAGAGCCTGCTGTGTTATGTCCTTCCTGATACCGCGAAATCGATCCCACATGAAATGGAACCAATCCGCCAACGAAACCTGAAAATAGATGAATTCATTAACTCACGTTTTTTTTTTAAATACAGTTCTTTGAAACAGTAAAGCACCCGAGCGTTAATACGATATATAAAACTTTAGAAAGTGACCCTTACGTAGGTATTGAGTTACACAAGACTACATTAATCAAATCTATTTTTTTTTCGGAATTCTTTGTGATAAACAGCCTGTTATCTATCTACATGATGTAAGCAAAATCATTAGATGCTATGTAGTAATGACCTGTCGTTTAGTATCGGCGACCTCATGCAGAAGGTAGGCGCAGGTGCGCATGAGTACAGACGCGGGTCGCAGCTCGTAGCACATCGGGATCTCCTGGTCGGCGGAGCTGCGGCTGTATTGTTTCACTGCCCGCCATGGTTCCAGTTCACCATCCGAATCCAGAACGGTTTCTAGGGTCATCACCTGAAAAATAATATGGATTGATGTAATACTCTACAAAAAGTAAACTTCTCAGTGAAGCTTCTTTGAAATACATAATTATGTATGTATGCAATAAAACTGTTTTACAATAAAGTTTCTTCAACATCAAGTTACACTTCATATGAAAGGATTAGATGTTGAAATACATCATAAATCTCTTCAAACAATAATAAAAAATATCATCTCACCTGATGTTCTGCTTGTCTGTGCAATAACTCCTTTTCTGGACACATATCTTGACAGGTACCTATAGTTGCACCACCTACTTTGATGCGAGATCCAGCACCACCCCAGGCTCTCAAAATCCTAAAGAAAATACCCATGTATTAACGAAAAGTTTTTTAAACAAACAATAAATCTACTGTACCATACAAAAAAATTATTTATGAAATAAAGTGAATATTTACTTGTCTCTTGCTTCAAGAATTCGCCATTGTTCATCGGGAGTGATGGACACTTTTGAGCGTAGTTGATTTAGTTCTGTGGCAGCCTCAGTGGTATTCAGGGTGGTTTGTGTGGTAACAACTGCTACGGGAGCCTCGATGGCAGTTGCTGGTTGTGTACTAAACAAAAAAGAAATTTGAGCATGTTTAGAATAAGGCCGCTATCCCACTGGCGTTTTACGAGCGTTGGCATTAACGTTGCGTTCACCGGATGTAACGCTTGCCACTAGAATCTCGCGACGTCAACATCGCGTCTGTGCAGCGTCGTCGCTGTGCAGACGTTGGAGGAACGCCAACGCTCGTAAAACGCCAGTGGGATAGCGGCCTAATCCATTGTATCAATTTGTGATCTATGTCACTATCCCAAGTTAAAATTCAACTATGACACCGAAATTGAAATATGCAGGGTCCAAAATTGTTAGTTTATACCGTAACATATAGGAACAGGGTTGTCATAGGAATCGCGGACAGCCCACTCTGCAGAGCATGGATGAGATGGAGGAAGATGAGACAGCAGCACACCTGCTCTTAAGCTGCCCTGTAATCGCTACTTACAGGGCCAACTACTTTGGTGGCCCAGGTACCCTGCAGGAGATAGTCGGCAACACCAAGGCGCTGCTGGCCTTCCTCGAGGAGCTGTGGTGGATCTAAAAAAGTAATTGAATCCCACCCGTACGCAAAATACGCATTTGGTCGTGGAGTTGCAGACACCAGCCAGTCTAAATTACCATAACAAAAGGAAATCTTTTGTTTACTAATATCAAATGATACAAATAATTGGAAAAAGCAAGGTAGAAGATAATCAGTAAGACAAATACACTATTAACACTCCCAGGAATACTTATTTTATGTAAATTTAGGAAACAAAGTACTTACACAACAGGCTTTTTCTCTCTGATTGGAAGTTTCTTCCGCAATGGCATTTGTTTTACAGGTCTGGCTGGCATTCTTAATTTTGTTGGAGGAGTTTTTGGTTCAGGCTCAACATCCATGGCTTAGAACAGACAATAAAAAAATTATGAATAATTTTCATAGACTTATTATGCGTACAGATGAAGAGTAGCATTCCCTGCTGGAGTCTGTATTTTTAAAGTGACCTATGAACCAGGTTACTTCTAGACAAGATGCTCTATCATCAACTACATCATCGCTTACCATCAGGTGAGATAGCGGTTAAACGTGAGCCTATCAAAGACATGTAATTCTTTCAATGCACACTTCACATCATACATACATTTTTGACGAGTGACTCTGTATGTTGGTGCTCCTCCCATTGCTGATAATTCCTCTTCAACATCAGAATCAGGCACCCAGTCAGGATCATCTTCTTTTCTGCTACTGCGTCGTCGTCTGAATTACAAATAGAATAAGGATATATTAAGTTTTATATTTAATAAGAGCAAAGTAATAATAAAAGAAACAACAAACAATACAATGAATACTAACACCCTCATCTTACTGCGAGTGACATCAAACATGAATCCATCATAAGCACCAGCATTCAACACCGCTCGTTCAGAGGAGCTTGGTTGATCATATTCTATGATACACATGTGACGCTTAGGAAACAGCCGTATCTTCTGGACGCGGCCAAACTTGCTGAAGTGCTTTTTAACTGCAGTAGCATCAAATAGAGAGTCCGGGACATTTGAGCACCTACAATTATAAAAAGAGTAGGTGAGACAACAAGCTTAGCATAAGGTGTACTTATTTAAACCCAGTAACCTTTTAAAATAATAATAATAAAGTTTTACAAAAGATTAAGTACATTATCTTTTGTCTACTGAATACTTTATCAATTGTATGCCTATTATATAGTTCTAATAAGTTATTAGAAATCGTTGGATTGGTATTTACTACATATTGTTATTCATTTGTGCTTCGGGGTACGTCAACAACATAAATAACTCACGTGATAGATGTTTTAGGATTGATGATAACATCCTGTAAGGGACTCTTCAGTTTTTTACGAGGACTTGTGGCAGCCTGCATGTTTATTTCTCGTACTTATTCCTTTAAAACACCATTACAAGAAGGTTGTAATTTACGTAGATTCAAGATCAAACACGCGAGGTCATACCATCTTCGTTCGTTGTGTAAAATATTAACAAGGCACTATATAAAAGTTTAGGTTGGGACAATAGGGAATTTTAAATGTTTCTAGTTTTAGAATCTTTATCTATAATGCGGAATAAACGCGCAAAATACTGGACACATTCTCAAAATTAAATTGATGCTTGCTTGACAATGACATTATTCGTTTGACAGCAACGTTTTTGACAATTGACAACCTATTAGGGATGTTCGGATCTGCGTGTAGTGAATGTGCAGGGATTCGGATTGAATACTAAAATTACTAAAGTTTTTCTAATGTCACAAATTAAATGTGTACCTAATTAATTTTTCTTTATGGAGTGTTAAGATGAGTTCTAGGTACAAGTAACAGGAGTAAAAGTGTATAATGGAGGTATAAAAAAAAGGCACAATCAGATAGTGCTAACACACGTCCGGATTTGGTCCGGCCGGACTAACTCCGCCCAGAAATCCTTTCTCGCTTACACACGTTTGTGTAGACCGATTTGGACTCAATTAATAATAATAATGTCCGGCGGACCAATTACTGCTTACACACGTTCGAATAGGATCCGGCCGGACCACGGATACATATCCGGACGTGTGTTAGCACTATATAACACGAGATTCGAGCGGATCGCTATATCGTGGTTTAAATGAGTTGCTGTCAGGGAACTCAGGGATACCGGACAGGACATCCACTGCCTTAGGTGGTTGGCGAGGGAAAATGTGGTGCAAGATCGTGGACGACCGGGGGTGGATACTCTAGTCTACGCGCATTACATAATTATTACATTTATTTTCAATTCATTAGTCGATTTTAAGTGATATTCTTTTTTCGTATAATACAGTACAATAGACCAGTGGCATTTCAAACCAAAACTCCAGAGCTTTATTCTTTTCTTAATTCATATAGTTTATACTTTAATTTTACCAAAAATAAAAGTTTAAATATTTTGTTCTAATCAAAAGGTAAGTATCCGTGAACCAATACATTTCGATTACAATCCGATAGATGTCGTCGGTGTTAAAATCAACAGCATAGTTCAACAATTACTTATCTATTTTATTTAACTGCCTGACTGGAGGCTCTAGTTAAGTCTCCACAGGATCGCCCGGTTAAGCAGTAGCAGTAGATCACTCTGATCGAACTGCGAGACGCAAAATATAAAAAAGCTATCTTAACATACAACTTACTGCATCATCAGGTATTATATTGTTTAAATTATCTAATTTAAGTAGGCATCAACATATTGTTCTTTATCTTTTATTTATAAATGTCACTGACCAATTGATTAATATGTGCACTATGTAAGATGCCCGGGCTCCTTCCATTTTGTTGCTTTTTACCCGACTGCCGAAGGCAGCAGGCAGCGCTCGGGCCCCCCAGATTGGGAAGCAGCATTGACAGCGCCCCAGCCGCGCCCAACAACTTGAGCGCCAGCCGCCGGAAGTGGGGGCCGAAATCTCACCGGCTGTCGAGCATCAATCCCAGGTACTTCATGGTTGACTCGACCCTTTCCTACCTACCCTATCCTACTTACATACAGACATTTTGCATGACGTTAAGTTTGGAGTTGGCTGTCGAGTTTGGTGTCGAGTTGGGTGCCGTGTTAGGTGTCGGGTTGGGGGTCGAGTTGGGTGTCGAGCTGGGTGTTGAGTTGGGTACCAAGTTGGGTGTCGAGTTGGATGTCGAGATGCGTATCGAGTTGGGTGTCTAGTTGGGTGCCGAGTTGTGTTTCTAGTTGGGTATCGATTTGTGTGTCGATTCGGGTGCCTAGTAGGGTGTCGAGTTGCAGGTCAAGTTGGTTGTTGAGTTGGCGTTCGAGTTGGTTGTTGAGTTTGGTGTCGAGTTGGATGTCAGGTTGGGCGTTGTGTTGTGTGTCGAGTTGGTAGTCTAACTGGGTATCGTGTGTTGAGTTTAGTGTCGAGTTGCGAGATGAGTTTGGAGTCGAGTTATGTGCCGAGATGGGTTTCAAGTTGGGTGTCGGGTTGGGTGTCGAGTTGGGTATTGAGATGTGTGTCGTGTTAGTTGTCTAGCTGGGAGTCGTGTTGGTAGTTGAGTTGGGTGTCGGTTTGTGTGTCATGTTGGTTGTCTAGCTGGGTATCTTGTTGGTAGTTGAGTTGGGTGTCGAATTGGGAGTTTATGTGAGTTTTAAGTTGGGAGTTGATTTGGGTGTTGAGTTGCGTCGGGGGGGCCCGAATTGCTGTCGAGTCAACCATGAAGTACCTGGGATTGGTGCTCGACAGCCGGTGGGATTTCGGCCCCCACTTCCGGCGGCTGGCACCTAAGTTATTGGGCGCGGCTGGGGCGCTGTCAACGCTGCTTCCCAATCTGGGGGGCCCGAGCGCTGCCTGTAGGCGGCTCTACGTGGGGATCGTGCGATCGATGGCCCTGTATGGGGCCCCGATCTGGGCGGCTGACCTGACGGCCGGCAGCATCGCTGTTCTGCGAAAGCCGCAGAGAGCGATGGCCGTCAGAGTCATCAGGGGGTATCGCACGATCTCCTACGAGGCGGCTTGTGCACTGGCTGGATCCCCGCCCTGGGACCTGGAGGCGAAAGTACTCGCGTCACTATATCGGTGGCGCGAGGAAGCGCGGGCGCGGGGCGAAGGGCTGATGCAGCGACATATAGAGTTGCGTCAGTCTCAGCTTCGTGAGGTCCTGGTGGCGGAATGGCGGGACAGGCTTTCACGCCCTACGCCTCATTACCATCGAGGCGGTCCGGCCAGTGCTCGAGCGCTGGCTCAGGAGGAGGCACGGCTCCCTGTCGTTTCGGGTGACCCAGGTGCTCTCGGGGCATGGTTGCTTCGGGAAGTACCTGTGTCGCATAAACAGGGAGCCGGACGCCCGGTGTCACCACTGCGTCGACTGCCGGGAGGACACGGCGCGGCATACGCTGGCAGAATGTGCCGCTTGGGAGGAGCCACGCCGTGCCCTCATCTCTGAAGTAGGCAGTGACCTGTCGCTGCCGGCCGTAGTAGAGTCTATGGTCGGCAGCGAGGAGTCCTGGGACGCGGTGGTATCCTTCTGCGAAACAGTCGTCTCGCAGAAGGAGGCTGCGGAGAGGGAGAGGGAGATTTCATCCAATCACCCAATCCGCAGCAGACGCGCCGGGCGTCGGCGGAGGGCGGACAGCGCCCTCTTCCGGCCCCCCTAAATGGGTCCAGGGGCGACGGACTCGGGGACATCCGTTGCCCTCCACACATCTGGACCCGAGGTGGTGGCGCGTAGTGTTCCACGCGCGCCCCTCTTAGACGTTGCGGGGGAGTCAAACACCTCACTCCCCCCAAACCCGAGATCGAGGCCCGGAAGCGGGCCGGCACTAGCCGGGGGTTGCGGAAGTATCGTTATTCCCGCGACCCCCAGCGTAGGTGTGAGATGGAACACCGGGGTGGTTTTTAGTCAGTAGGAGTCTGACAGACCCCTCCGCCTCCCCCAGGGCGGAGGACATCCAATGAGGATTTGCCAACCCGGAAAAAAAAAAAAGAAAAAGGGTGTTGAGTTGGGTCTAGAGTTGTGGGGAACCCCCCACAGCGCATACGTCCTCGTCGTGTTCCCCGGTAACGACCCAGTTCTGACCACCGTAACGGAGTGGCAGACTGGGCTCGGCCAAAGTGCGCTGTGCGATCGTAGCTTTTATTTTATTCACTTGCGGTAACTGCGATCCTTGCTGTGACTATGTCGAAATCTGTGCGGGACGCCTGCGGGCGTTTCTCAAAAGGCCCTTCTCAGGGCCAACCCAAAGGCCCTTCTCAGGGCCAACCCAAAGGCCCTTCTCAGGGCCAACCAAAAGGCCCTTCTCAGGGCCACAGCGACGCTTCAGCGTCAGAGGAGCGGACCTTTTACAGAGAAAGGGCGGACGAGGAGTCCGATAACGAGTCCGTATTGTCGGACGCTAGCTCGATGGTGATCGAGGATACTCGATCACGATCGAGATCTCGAAAGCGGGCCTTCGTGAAGGACGGTTCTGATGGCTCCTCGGCCTCGGGTTCGGCAAAGGAGCCTAAGAAGAAGGTCAAGGCCAAAAAGCCGATGACAGTGGCGGACACCCACGACGTGGGTCTCGCTGGTGCCCAACGCCATTTGGACCTGGCTCGGCGTACGCAGCTCCAGCAGGAGTTGGAAGAGCGGGTTGAGGCCAAAGAGCAACGAGCGCGCGTCTCCCGGGCCGGCTCCGGGTACGGTGCATCCCGAGTTCATTACTCGGACCACTCTCTGGCCGAGCTGGAGCGGATGGCGGTGGAGGACGAGGAGGAGATAGTGGTGGTCGCCACCAAGTCCTCCCACCTGAAAGGGACTTTTCAGAAGTCCCTTATATGCAGGGCCGCCAGCATGCGTAGCATCGTTGCGGAGCTGGTGCAGAGGCAGGCGACCGACGAGACGCGGCAACTGCAGGCGAGGGTCGATCGCCTGCAGTCGGAGGTAAGCCAGCTGCACCAAAAGCTGGCTGAGGCCACGGCCCGGCCAACTCAGGCTGAGCCGAGACCTGCGGCAGAGGTCCCCGCCTCCTCCAACCTTGAGGATATCATCCGCAAGGTTGTGATGGAGGAGAGGGACTTCACGAGGGCCTGCATAGCAGGTATAGAGGACCGACTCCTGCCGGAGAAAAGTTACCGGTTGCCACTTGCCGCAGACAAGAGGAAGGGAGAGCCGGGACCGACCTCACAGAGGGAGGAGGACTCTCTTCTGACTGCCGCTACCCCTGCCAACCCTGCTGGCTGGACGAAGGTCGTCGGCAAGGGGAAGGGCAAGGGCAAAGGGGCAACAGCGGTCGTCCCTAACGTCCCCGCCACCGCCACCCCTCCCAGCCAGTCGCAGTCGACAGGCAAGGGGAAGGGGAAGGGCAGGGGCAAAGGGGCGACAGCGGTCGTCCCTGCCATCCCCGCCACCACCACCCCTCCCAGCCAGTCCGGCAAAGGGAAGGGGAAGAGAAAGGGGAAAAGGCCACCCCCCAAGGCCGCCAGCGCTGCTCCCACAGCCAGAGCCGCCGGCACCAGGAGGAACCTTGTTCCTCCTAAGACCGCAGCCGTCGTGGTGACGCTCACCGCGGAGGCTGCGGCGCGTGGAGAGACGTACGCGTCCGTATTGTTGCGGGCGCGTGCCAATGCCGATCCCACCCAACTGGGGATCGGCAAGGTCTCTTGCCGGCGGACCCAAGCCGGGGCTCGAATCTTCGAGTTCCCGGGGGCAGAGGGCAGTGCCAACGCAGACCTCTTCGCAACGAAGTTGCAAGAGGTCATCGCGGATGCGGCCAAGGTGGCCAGGCCCGTGAAGACGGTGGCCATCGAGGTGTCCGACCTCGATGACACCGTTACCAAGGAGGAGGTGGTGGCGGCGGTCGCAGCATTGGGGGGCTGTGGCGTCGCAGCGGTGCGAAGCCGGGACATCAGGCCCGGCCGCGGCGGCATGGGCACCATTCGCATGGAGTGCCCAGTCGCCGCTGCCAAAGCCGTCCTTGACAAAGGACGGCTAAACGTCGGCTTCAGCTCGGGTAAGGTCCGGGCACTAGCAGCACAGCCCTTGCGTTGCTACAGGTGCTGCGGAGTTGGCCACACCCGGGCCCTCTGTCCGTCCACGGTGGACCGGACGGAGAGCTGTTACCGCTGCGGCAAGGAGGGCCACAAATCCGCCGAGTGCCAGGCCGCCGCGCCGCACTGCGCTGTGTGTGCCGCCTGTGGCCGCCCGGCAGGCCACATAATGAAGGGGAGGATGTGCAATCCTCCCCCTAAGAGGGGAAAAGCTCAGGCGCCGAGTCAGCCTGCCGCTACCGCCGCCGTCCCTGAGGTTGGGGTTTCGGCTGCTGCTGGCCTGGCTGAGGTTGGGGTTTCGGCCACCGCTGGCCTGGCTGAGGAGGAGGGGGGTGCGATGTCCGATGGATAGAGCCGAACATCGCATCCTCCAGGCGAACATCAACCACTGCGTCGCGGCCCAGGATCTGCTGATGCAGGTCATGGCCGAGTGGTTGGTGGACGTGGCGGTAGTTGCCGAGCCTTACTCAGTCCCCAGCCGCTGGCTGGGCGATCGGGACGGCTTGGTGGCGTTGGTGGCGCGGTCTTCTACGGACTCCCCTCCCCTCTCGCTTTTAGAGAGGGGACCGGGATACGTGGCCGCCGCGTGGGGGGATATGGCCCTTGTGGGGGTATACTTCTCCCCAAACCGCCCTCTCTCAGACTTTGAGGACTTCCTCGAGGTCCTCACCGCAGTCGTAGGGAGGGCGGCGCCGCGCCAGGTCGCCATAATGGGCGACCTGAACGCCAAGTCGGTTGCTTGGGGCAACCCGGCTGCCTCCTGCAACGTCCGGGGACGCGCCGCCGAATTCTGGGCGGCCTCGTGCGGTGTGTCCCTCCTCAACAGAGGGGCGGTCCACACGTGTGTGCGGCAACGGGGAGGGTCGGTGGTAGACGTCTCGTTTGCCACCCCTACCCTAGCCGCCCGCGTCGTGAACTGGCGGGTGGAGACGGTGGAGACTTTGTCGGACCACCGATATGTGCGGTTCGACATCTCCACTGGCCCCCGGGGGGGGACGGTCCGCTCAGGCCAATCTCCCTTCCCGCGGTGGGCTCTCACCCGTCTGGACCGGGAGGCCGCCAAGGAGGCGGCCTTTCTCCAGGACTGGCTCTCGCCCCCTGTCGAGCCTGTCCTGGACGTGGACGCCACAGCAGTCCAGCTCAGGGGGTCCCTGACCGAGGTGTGCAACGCCAGCATGCCTCGGTCACGCCGTCCGCCTCCCCGTCGCGCCGTGTATTGGTGGACGGAGGAGCTGGCGGGGCTCCGGGCCACGTGCGTGGAGGCCAGGAGGGCCTACACGCGGAGTCGGCGGCGCACTACCCGATCTCAGGCCGGGGAGGATCGCCTCTACGCCTCTTACCGAGAGGCAAAGACGGTCCTCAAGTCGGCAATGTGCGCCGCCAAGGACTCGGCGAGGGCCGAGATGCTGGAGGGCCTCGACAGGGATCCGTTTGGGAGGCCATTTAAGGCGGCGCGGAACCAATTGCGCCCTTATGGCCCCCCACTTACATCATCACTTACTGTCATCTGCTACGCGGATGATACTCTCCTCGTTGCCCGGGGGAGAAATTTTGGGGAGGCGGCCTGTTTGGCCTCGGCTGGCGGATCCTTGGTCGCAGGGAGGATCCGCCGGCTAGGATTGAGGGTGGCGCTGAACAAGACCGAGGCCGTGTTCTTCCACGGGCCTAGGCAGCGCCGCCCTCCTGACGCCCACATCATCGTGGAGGGCGTCCGGATAGGGGTCGGGGCCCAGATGAAGTATCTGGGCCTCGTGCTAGACAGCAGGTGGCGCTTCAGTCCGCATTTCGGCGGGCTGTCGGCGCGCCTGCTGAAAGCCGCGGACGCCCTCTCATGGCTCCTCCCAAACCTGGGAGGGCCCAAGGACCGATGCCGGCGCCTCTATGCCGGCATCCTTAAGAGCATGGCGCTCTACGGGGCACCCATCTGGGCGGACTCCCTCCACAGGAGGGAGAATGCAACCGCCATCCGCAGGCCCCAAAGGGCCATTGCACAGCGGGTGGCGAGGGCCTACCGCTCGGTGGGTTTTTCGGCGGCGTGCGCTCTGGCCGGCACCCCTCCCTGGGAGTTGGAGGCATGGGTGCTCGCCAGAGTGTACGAATGGACGGCGCGGCGTAAGGCGCTAGGCGAGCGCATCGCCGCGGAAGAGCGGGAGGCCGTGCGGCGGGAGGCGAGGGACGCCATCGTCCTCCATTGGATGGAGGACCTCGCCACCGCCGCCTTTGGCCGCCGGACGTTGGACGCGCTCGGTCCAGTCCTACAGGGCTGGCTCGAGCGGCCACACGGTTTCCTCTCGTTCCGTCTGGTGCAGGTGTTGTCCGGACATGGTTGTTTCGGAACGCACCTGCACCGGATCCGGAGGGAGGAAACCCCGGCGTGCTATGACTGCGGAGCAGTAGAGGACACGGCGCAGCACACCCTCGAGGTGTGCCCAGCCTGGGCTGAGCTGCGCCGTGCCCTAACAAGTGTGATCGGGCAGGACCTCTCGCTCCCCGGCGTGGTCAACTCCATGCTGGGGAGTGAGGAGGCCTGGGCAGCGGTTGCCTCCTTTTGCGAGGTCGTGATGTCGCAAAAGGAGGCGGCGGAGCGTGCGCGGGAGGACGATCCTCTCGCGCCGCCGCTCCGCAGGCGGAGAAGGGGAGGGAGAAGGCGGTTGTATAATCGTCTCCTCCCTCCTCCTGGTGGTGATTAGCGGACGAATAGTGCGGGGGCACCTTCGTCCGCATTGCACCAATCACCACCCTCGTTGGGCGGGAACGGCCGGGCACTCGCGGTCGTTCCCGGGCCCCTCCACTAAGGGAGGGGCGTGAAGGCCCCGCTGTAAAGGCGGGCGGTCGTCGGCGGAGGACTGGAAGTAAAGGCTGTGCCGGTTTCCCAGTCCTCCTCCACTCAGACGATGCGGGAGTGCCGCTGGGTTATTTTAGTGGGTATACCGGGTCAGTCAGCCCGGGGAGTCCCACATAGCCCCCCCATCCCCCGATGGGCGGGTATGCGTAATGCATTTTTTCCCAGCGAAACAAAAAAAAAAAAAAAAGGGTCTAGAGTTGTGTGTCGATTTGGGTGTCGAGTTATGTGCTGAGTTGGGTGTCGGCACCCAACACTACACACAAACTGACACCCAACTCGACACCAAACTCAACACCCAACACGATGCCAAACTCAACACCCACCACAACTCCCAACTCAAAACCCAGCTCAACTCCCAACACGACACCCAACTAGACACTCAACTCGAAACACAACCCAAAACTCAAACTGACACCCAACTCAACACCAAACCCAACCCGACATCCAACTCGACACACAACTCGAAACCCATCTCAACACCCAACTTATTACACTTCTTTTTTTTTTTTTTTTTTTCGCTGGGAATAAATGCATTACGCATACCATGGGGGGCTATGTGGGACTCCCCGGGCTGACTGACCCGGTATACCCACTAAAATAACCCAGCGGCACTCCCGCATCGTCTGAGTGGAGGAGGACTGGGAAACCGGCACAGCCTTTACTTCCAGTCCCCCGCCGACGACCACCGCCGCCCGCCTTTACGGCAGGCCCTTCACGCCCCTCCCTTAGTGGAGGGGCCCGGGAACGACCGCGAGTGCCCGGCCGTTCCCGCCCGACGAGGGTGGTGATTGGTGCAATGCGGACGAAGGCGCCCCCGCACCATTCGTCCGCTAATCACCACCAGGAGGGGGGAGGAGACGATTATACAACCGCCTTCTCCCTCCCCTTCTCCGCCTGCGGAGCGGCGGCGCGAGAGGATCGTCCTCCCGCGCACGCTCCGCCGCCTCCTTTTGCGACATCACGACCTCGCAAAAGGAGGCAACCGCCGCCCAGGCCTCCTCACTCCCCAGCATGGAGTTGACCACGCCGGGGAGCGAGAGGTCCTGCCCGATCACACTTGTTAGGGCACGGCGCAGCTCAGCCCAGGCTGGGCACACCTCATAATCATAATCATAATCATAATCATTTATTGCATTCATGTAGTTTACAAAGTTGTTACAAATATAAAGGTTTCATACATGATCCTCTAGGGTGTGCTGAGCCGTGTCCTCTTCCGCGCCGCAGTCGTGGCACGCCGGGGTTTCCTCCCTCCGGATCCGGAGCAGGTGCGTTCCGAAACAACCATGTCCGGACAACACCTGCACCAGACGGAACGAGAGGAAACCGTGTGGCCGCTCGAGCCAGCCTTGCAGGACTGGACCGAGCGCGTCCAGCGTCCGGCGCCCAAAGGCGGCGGTGGCGAGGTCCTCCGTCCAATGAAGGACGATGGCGTCCCTCGCCTCCTGCCGCACGGCCTCCCGCTCTTCCGCGGCGGGGCGCTCACCCAGCGCCTTCCGCCGCGCCGTCCACTCGTACACTCTGGCGAGCACCCATGCCTCCAACTCCCAGGGAGGGGTGCCCGCCAGAGCGCACGCCGCCGAATAGCCCACTGAGCGGTAGGCTCTCGCCACCCGCTGTGCAATGGCCCTTTGAGGCCTGCGGATGGCGGTTGCATTCTCCCTCCTTTGGAGGGAGTCCGCCCAGATGGGTGCCCCGTAGAGCGCCATACTCTTCAAGATGCTGGCATAGAGGCCATCTGTCCTTGGGCCCTCCCAGGTTTGGGAGGAGCCATGAGAGGGCGTCCGCGGCTTTCAGCAGGCGCGTCGACAGCCCGCTGAAATGCGGGCCGAAGCGCCACCTGCTGTCTAGCACGAGGCCCAGATACTTCATCCGGGCCCCGACCTCTATCCGGACGCCCTCCACGACGATGTGGGCGTCTGGAGGGCGGCGCTGCCGAGGCCCGTGGAAGAACACGGCCTCGGTCTTGTTCAGCGCCACCCTCAATCCTAGCCGGCGGATCCTCTCTGCGACCAACGATCCGCCAGCCGAGGCCAAACAGGCCGCCTCCCCAAAGTTCCCCCCCCGGGCAACGAGGAGAGTGTCATCCGCGTAACAGATGACACTCGTGCCCGGGAGGAGGGCACCCAACTTATTACCCAACTCAACACCCAAATCAACAACCAACCCGGCAACCAACGGGACACCCAACTCGAGACACAACACAACACCCAACCCGTCACCCAACTCGACACACAACTCAACAACCATCTCAACACCCAACTCAACACCCAACACAACACCCTACTCAACACCCAAGTCAAGTTTTCCTTTGCCGAGTTCATTTTGTTGTCGTGCGATCTACTACGTGTCGTTTACGTCGCTCGACTACGATGGAAAAAGGGATATCGTGATGCGGACGTCTCTTGCTCATTATTGGTTCCCAAACCCAAGTTCAGTCCTAAGTCATTCAGTTCAACTTCGGAGATGACCTATTCTTTTTAAAGGACAGGAATAGTTTTACTACCAAATTCCTAGTCCTGATCCTGGACCTGGCGGAGTCAGCAGGATGCGAGAAGTACATGAACGCTCGATGTGGTGCCGCTCGGGGAAGGCCTAAGTCCAGCAGTGGACGAGTTTCGATTGAAACTATGATACGCTGATAAAAACAGATAGGCACAATATAGATAGGACAATTAACAATAGTGTGCCGGCAGCCTTAAAGATTACATGTATCATCATCATCATTTCAACCGAAAGATGTCCACTGCTGGGCATAGGCCCCAAGCGTCGCCACAGTGATTGGTCCTGTGCGTCTCGCATCCACCGGATTCCCGCAGTCTTTACCAGGTCAGCGGTCCACCTAGAGGGAGGCCTACCAACGCTGCGTCTTCCGGCTTTGCGGTCGCCACTCCAGAAGTTTTCAGCCCCATCGACCCTCCGTTCTGCGAGAAATGGGCCCTACCCAGTGCCCACTGCCACTTCAATTTGGCAATTCTCAAAGATTACATTATTTGACGACAATCGTGGCGGTGACAGCGGATGATGTAACCGACATTCCGTCGCGCAGAACTCGTCGTAGTTCCGGAACATGCCGGATGTACCTGTTACTTTCTAACTCTGCTACGTTGTTTTGGCAATTTTAGTCTACTAGGCTATCAATAGTAGTGTTAATGTTTTCTAAGCGATGTCGTATTTCTACCTCCCACCAATTTTGTTGTTAGTGTGAATCGTGTGATATAGAACTATTTTCATTTAACCGCCAATTGGTTTATTTATGCATGATTTCATTTACATCCAATTGGTTTAGGTAATTATTATTAAAGGGTGCCAAGTGACCGACTCTGACCACCAAAAGTCTAGTCGAGAGTACACGAGAGTCAAAGGATACACCTTATGCGGCTGTAGGCATTGTGTTTACCAGTGGCAATCAAGAGTCTCATAATTTCTTTTAATTGGCCATCATATTCCGTCTATACTATACTAGCCCCTCAACTGTCGCCCCTCAACTGTCACGGCATTCTTTTATCATTATATCTGGTAATTACGACAGATGTGGTTCGTTGTAGAGCAATGTCTCAACTCCAAACTTACAAGCAATATACACAGATATGATAATCCATAATTGGAGTAGAAGCTGTTTAGGCGTTCCGATGGTGCGGAGTGCGGTGAATCACCTCGTAGCGTGACGTCATCGCTATAAATTCGGGTGTCACATTCCGTTGGCAGGCGCATGCGGTTATATAAAAGAAAGTGGCGCGGCCGCGCGGCGACCTTGCTCGGTGAAAGGCGTGGCGCAAGTGGCACAGCCGGAACTCGCTCTTCCCACGGACCGATCCCGCGCCTCTCGCCCGCCATGCCGTTATGCGCTCGCGCAACTTTCGGTAACCGGTTTGATGTTAGCGAAAAAAATGCACTAGGCACGCTTGGACCGGTGCCAGCTTAGAGGATTCAGAGCGGTGGACATAAAATACGGAATGTTGCAAATGACCTGTATCGTTATCTACGTGAAAGCTTGTTCGGGATAAGAGCTGTCATTTTTAAACGTCTTTTCTCCGAGAAAATTGTCAAAATGCAAGAGCACAATGTGACATAAATCACACGATCTAGTTCTAGCGTTCACCATTTTTCTTCCTCTAAATTTTTCGTTGTGTTATTGCTAGATCTGTCATTCTTACTTTCAAAAATCAGCTTTAGCGAATATCTAGGTAGGCTCAAGATTAAAATCCATCAAGGTGCCCAAGACCACAAAATAGAAGAAACGTGATTTGTGCCAAGATAAAGTGAGAGTCTATCGGCTATGATTGTCAAAAGTCCAACATAATAATACATAATAAGCAACAATGCGTGACATTTCGGCTGCGTTTGCGTGAATCCCATACGGACTTTATGGCAATCGTTACCTATTGCTGATAGAATGTCAATTTGTCTATAGTCAAAGGACAACTTAAGCGCAGAGATCATCAAAATGCTGTTGTTCGCGACTTCGTCCACGTCAAACGCGTAAAACTTAAAAATAATTAAGAGTTATTTATTTTTATTAAATATTTTTGCCAAAATAAAACTAGTCTGTTACTCCTTAAAAATTCAGTCAGTGAAACTCCCGTCAAAATCGGTCCAGCCTTTTCGGAGATTAGGTACCCGGAACAAACAGAGAGACAGTCACAAAAATCTTAAAAATTGCGTACCTATATATACTTTCACACGCATTCAATAAAACGTTGTATTTTGTTATACACACACTTACAGACACTTCAAAATATTTTATTGTATTATATTAGATTATACGTTGAACCTTCACGGATAAGTAGTCAATGAGAGAAATCTGCAACGACCTTGGACAAGGTTGCGAAGTGCTCAATGAAAGGTAATTTTGTGGTGATGACATCAACATGTTATTGTTAACTAGATGAAAATATTTATATTTGTTAACACGTTTAGTGAGATTTGTGTATTCGTCATGAAGAATTTTCCAAATATTTTCTAAGAAAACGACTGTTTGATTCTGAGATGTATTGTCAAAATCATCTTAGGTGAAACTATTTTGTTTCCCAGGAATGGATAAGTAGATGCAGTTAAAGCCGTAGCAGATGGATCGGAGATCCTCGTCTTCAACTCGAGGGAGCTAATAGGATAGTAAGTGAGTTATAAGTAATTAGGAAGGCATAATGTCATCTTGTAATGTAGTCTAGTTGCTAGTAGTTGGTAGTTTAATATAACTCCCCGTATTGCCATGATGATTATCTCAAGAAAATGTCATAGTCCAGTGGGAACTAGGCAATCCGATAGGAAAGGCACAGAGTGTGTACCTGTGTTTGCGCACTATATTATCTCCTGCGTACTTGGCTAAAGCTTTGGCTCCGTTGATATTAGCCACCGTAGCCGAAATTCAGTCGGAATGTTTTTTCTCATTGAAATTAGAGCTAATTTTCCTTGGAATGAGCTTTATTCATTTTTTTTTATTACTTGTACATTTTTAATTTACATTTATTATTGTTTGAAGTTCAAAAGAGCCACTTATTGGCCTAGTTGAAATAAATATATTTGACTTTGACTTTGAAATTTTAAGGAGAAAGAAGACTTGAATAAATTTCCACGTTTTTGCACTTAAAAGTGTAGGTATTTTCGAATCTCTTCGCTATTGAACAAAAACATTACAGTCTTCACGATTCTTTAGGTTCGTTTTTCTGGTTAGAATATGCTCAGACAATAGGTGCGTTGGGTTGAGCGTATAGAAACTGACAGTTTACTAGAATTTTAACTACAATACGGTCAGGCTTGAGGAAGCTATCGGCGTAAATAATGGAAGAGAGAGAATTGCAAAGGTATGGATGAAAAAATCTTGAAGATATCAGAAATTATCTGAAATGAGTAGGAACTTAATTATCGATATGTTTAATTGTAACGGCCTAATATTAATTCGGGCACATAATGCGTTTACCTACCTAAAAATGGACATACATAATTTATCTATGAAATGCGAGCAAGTCTTTTGATTAAAACTCACCATCCCCAGAATGCATTTTTTGTAGCGAATGTTAATTAACATTTTATTAAGAGAAGGCTGTATTCGCATATGTTTCCAACGAGGAGGCTTGTTATGTGCAAGGGAGACAGAATATAGCGATGCTCAGAGTCGTGTTGGCCTAGAATTCAGACAATTTCCGATTGCCACGGTCGAGGAGGGCGGGGAGGCGGATCGCCTAGCAACAGATAGACCCGATCGGCGCACACGCTTACTTGCAAGGAAATTTTACTTTGTATTGACCCCGCAGCTTGTTTATTTCGCAAATATTGTAAGTAAGAGAAACTATAATGACATTTTAAAAACTTACGTCCCCAATAAAGATAGTGAAATGATAATGAAACAAAAAAATCACGATGACTGGAATAACACTCTATTTGATCAACAAGGTAACCAATTTAGGGCTGATATGTGGTTCAATTCAATAGTTGAACCAGTTATAAAAACATGCAATGTAGAATTAGTTACATTCCACAGTCTGCCAGCTTTATCTGACAATTGTATAACTCAAAGCTCAGAACATACCTCGTATATACCAGGAGGTGGCTACACCACAGCACCGCGCTACGGATCAGATGAAGTAACTGTAAACACAATTTACTGCTTAATACTTTACAGCTCATACAAGGTCGATTGAAATGAAGAAACACACAATTATTTAGAATTTACTTATACTAGCGTAATGTTGATTTCATTCAAGATATATGACAATTTATCATTACAATACACTTTCTGATAACATTATCTAATCGAGGCAGAGAGTGATACAAGGCTGATTCAGGAATACGGATCCTTCAATATGTTATCTAGGATCTACAGACAAAAAACATACAAAAATACTACCAAGACAGGTCTTACTGAAGGTAAGTAAGGTACATTGAAATAAGCTATGAAATGCATCTAAAATTCGCCATATGCGCAGCAACGCTTCGCACATGGCAAAAACCTCTTTTTGATTTAAATATCATAACAAATATGCTTTCAGCATGCGGTCTATTAACATAACTTGTGAATAATGAAGCATGGTGGTTGATATTGAAGGGTGATTGTAGAAGTTTTATGTTTGATTCTGTGGTGAGAGGTCCACCTGCTTCAGTGGAGGCTTCGAATAATACGGAGCGGACAGCGGCGCGTGCGCTGCGGCGGCCGCGAACCCGGATGCGGCCGGATGACGTAACGCAGCCTTCGCTCCCCCCTCCCCCACCTTGGGCCGCGCACGCTCCGCGACAGCCTCCCCCCTTGCTGCACCCACCTCGTCGTGTCTGGTCGACCGTCTGAGCCGACATTGCCGCGCTTTGATCTCATGTTAGAGTGTCTTGTCAATGCTCTACTTATTTAATTAAGCCCTTATACGGCGTTAGAGGAGCGATAGTCGGTTCCTGGGTGTATCTGAGAACAGACACGACAACCAGTTAGGTAGGTACATTTCCTCTGATTATGGTAGATAGAGCGCTATCTGGTGAACAGAAGGGGTGAACATTAACATTGTTGAGTAAGGAGGTGTGTGCATGTGATACTTATATATTGACATTGAAAAATTGATAACACAAAGATAACGATTGAAACGCATACACACAATGCACCTATGCTATTATGTACTCAATGAGAGCATATTGCTGGAGAACCAGGTACAATGCATCTTCCAGTTCTATTTATCACATATCTTAACGTACAATATATGTTCCATTTGATGCCCATTAGAAAGATTTAAGTTTAGTAGCCCAATATTTCACGTGGCGACGGCGATAGCCCGCCACAAAATTATTCCTCTTCTAATTAGCGAACATGCCTCGAAATATAATTATTATTTGAAATTATAAAGTAACGTCGGCAACCCGTCACGGTCTGTGCCCGGGACGTCGACGTCCTACACTCGGCTTTTAATTATTTTTTTAAGTTAACATTTCTTTTTATGACCCAACTTTATATGAACATTAATTTTTAAAACCCTGTGTTTGTTTAGACAATATTAACACCATACAATTTTATAAACTATTAGGTAAATATTCACTATGTTTTTCATCATTTTAATTGTTTGGCTAAGAACGACATGTGCTTTTGCGACGAATATGAATATACATCGAATATGAACTTGTTAATTGGCAGTTAATGAAAACATTATCTACAAAAGTTGATTTTGAGAACTTGTTAACATTGCGGTAGGACACTTCCCGGCTCGAATTTCCGTTTGTTTACCACATCCCGGTAGATAAAGTCTTTCCTATAATGCTTTAGTGTGTAAGTGTAACTTCGCATAGAATCTTAATGTACTCAGTAACATTTGATAACATTTTAAAACCAATCAAATTGTTCAGCTCTCTAGAAACGCAATATTTGTAGAAACCAAACGCGCCACATGCCACACCACACATGTGACAGTAGGACAACGCCGTGCTGTGACTACATAATGAGCATTATACCGAAATAAAAACAACCTTGTGTGTGATCACAGTGAAATGGGAACATCACGCAACCACTGTGAATCATAGCCTGCCCGCTGCCACACAAAGAGCAGAGGTGAGTCAAACCTAGGGTTACTATCATTCTGGATAAAACCGGATTTATCACAGACTTGAAGGCGTTTCAAGTGTTTTTTGTAGAGCCTCAAGGATGTCAGGTATCGATATAGATGTGTTAATGCTGATACAAAAGAAAAAAGTGCGCTGTATTTTAGGCACAGGCATACATAGACACTCACACATAGACGGCACAGGCTTTATAATTCTACAGGCCTAAAAACACGCTATATTGAGAATGAAAAAACGTCATCTCTGCTCTTGCAAATGTCTCTGTACCTTGTGGTTATCTTTTCGGAGTGACAGGCCATCCTTTTTTCCAAAGCAAAAATGACTGTTAGATAAATTACTTGCATTGACGTTCTTCTTTCTTCTCAAGAATAATAAAGAAATCTCTTTCATAGAAATATTAAAAACTGATATCTATTTTACGAAGAACAGACAAAATGTAGTCTATGAGTACAAAGAGTCATTTCGTTTCCTAAGTTTTGACTGGTAATATATCCTGAGCTAAAAACATTTTTACTGGCATCTCTAGCGTAGCATTATGAATCGTGTCATTATCTCCTGTAGTCACTCTCCCTGAAGTGACAACACTACATGCGATGAATCAAACGACACGTTAATCAGCTTCCTCCTTACTGGGTAATTAAGTTTGGCATTACTAATAAACAATACCTGTCTGACATATTTTATCTACGTTGTACTTCCAAAAAGGCGAAAATTTCTAGAGCATTACTGTGTTACCTGTTTTACTGTTCCTTCGGCCTGATCGGTGTAAATGCCATGTTTAATTACATTCTAATTACAAACGAAGTTAGTATTAGCGTGTACAAAAAACAACAAAGTTCGTTCTATAATAGCCAATTAATATAGAGTCAGAGCACTGCGTCGGTCGAGATGAAACTCCTGATACGATCACACCGCGCTGTGAGACCGTAGCTTAGCTGCGAATCCAGCTAACTATGTATTATGAACGGTAACATACAATCTTACAGCTCTATTCGGAATACATTGTTATTTTTCTTTGTATTTGTTTCAAAGACCACCATCGAAACGGGCCATGAAATATGAAAAGGTAAGTTCATCGAATAAAGAATGCTACATTTCGCACGGTCTCGCGGTAGATCCCTGCTTACAATGTAAAGCGGCGGCATTCCTCAAGGCCGGTCATTCCTTCCTCGTTGATATCACGTAGTTGTTTTGTCGAACACTTATTGAATTTAAATGACTGCGCTATCGTTGATAGATATTGTTCTATGGGATCGAATATAGATTCCTACTAATTCTAAATTATCTCGATTTTTTTGGTTCATCAACAAAATTTAACTTTTCAATAAAATGTCAAGAACACGATAGTTTCCAATGACGAAAAAGAGATTCAATCCAGCTCTTCATTACGAAAAAGGCATCTCTTTCGCAATCCTCGCAGGAGAACAATTTTGGAGGTTAAGCTATCTTAACAATCGGCATTATTACCAAGTGTTTTATTTGATGTTGCGTGTTGCTCGATAGCAACAAGCCGAGCGCCGAGCGGCCCACTTGATGGTGTTTAGCGGTCACCGCAACATATGGACACTACACTATCCAAATGTTTTTCCAAAACACAAACCCTGAAGTCTTCGTTATTGTTAAATATGATTTAACAATGTTAATTTTGTGTTGTGTTCAATTAGAATTATAAATTGTGCATGCCATTGCATATCAGTAAACCAATACAGTTCAGGGGTTCGACAATGTGCTTATAGCGACGTAAATCTAATATCTTAGCTAGTCTGCATGCCAATGTCTAGAGCCAGTCCAATGGGACAGATCGTGCCCGGGCAACCTCTACCAATGTGCTATGCTATTGGGTGAATCGTGCCATACAGGGCTGCCTAGACTGCATTAGTTATTCTAATTTTATACATTTTGGTTTGCAAATACTAAGATAGTTTGGTCCCAAGACCTTGATTACTTAATCTTAACTTCTTAACTAATGTGTATAATAAAGAAGTACAATTGTTTAGTATATTTGTCAATAATAATCTCTGAAAGTGCTGGTGCGATTGCAAAAATTCTGTTACTGTATAGGATAGCGTAGGATAGATGGACCTCTGGGGTGCAAGTTGAAATCCTCCACGCGGCGCACCCTGGGCAACTTTGGCTCCAACTGCCCACCCGAGTAGGGTGGACAGTTGGGGCGGGTGGCTAATTTCAACACGAAGAGAGGTTACGGTTCCAAACACAGATCATTATCCATGATGGTCGCTCGGGTGCACCTCCAATTCTTGGAGGAAGCGTCCGCGCAGCAAGGACTCGCTGGGTCTCTCCTCGAGTTAGGAGAACCTGTCGGCTCTGAAAGTGTCAATGGTTTGGAGAGGGCCCCTCCCTCTCCACCCCTCGCGCTGTCGCGGATGTAGTCCCCGGTAGGGATCGGGGATATATCGGCTGTCACCAAATCGGTCAACCTGAAGGGCACATTCACCTATGCCCTGAAGCAGGCGGTGAGCGACATCCAAGATGCGATTGAGGTCCTCAGTAGCCGCACAACTACGGAACCACGCCAAAATTGTGGGAGGAGAACCGCAGTCTCCAATCCGAGTTAGAGGACCTCAAGCGGCAGTTTGTCGCTCAGAAGGCTGCCTCTTTCTTCACGAGCCCATCGCCGGCCCCTTCTTCGGCCCCATTTTCGGCCCCGTCATCGGCCCCTGCACTTACGGATGCGGATATCGAGAGGATTGCACGCATCTGCATAATGCATTGCGCATTCGAGGTTGCTCCCAGCCGAAACCGTCCGCCCACCACTAGCTGCAGACAAGCGGAGACCTGTGCTGCGCCTCTGCTGTGGAGTGCCGGGAAGAGGGCCACAAAGCCTACGGAGAGGCCCAGTAAGTCCGCTGAGGGTAGGTCCGTGGCCACTTCCCAGTCGTCGGCTGCGACCCTGCCGACACCACCTGGCCCCCTCACGGAGGCCTGGATGACAGTGGTCAAGAGGGGCCGCCGTCGAAAGAAGTGTACGGCGCCGCCTGCAACCGCTGGAGTACCCGCACTGAATAAGGCCCCACATTCCGCGGCTGTAGTGATCACGCTGCAGCTCGGAGCCGTCGAAAGGGGCGTCTCTTACAAGGTGGTCCTGACAGAGGCGAGGGCCAAAGTTCGGGGACCTTGGAACACCGTCCGGCTTCAAAATGAGGCCCCCCGTCAACCTGGCTGCTCTTTTCACGAATCCCGCCCTAGGAATGGAGTGGAGGGAATGGATTGCGCATAATGGCGATTTACCTTTTCCTCCAGGGCAATATCAACCACTCTGCCAGAGCTCAGGATCTCTTGCTCCAGAGCATGGCAGAGTGGTCGATTCACGTGGCTGTGGTCGCCGAGCCGTATTACGTCCCACCCAGAGACGTAATACGGCTCGGTTGGAGACCTCGACGGTTTGGTGGCCATTATTGGCGGGGCTCTTGTCAGCCCGTCCCGGGGTCACGGCTGGGTGGCCGCCGTCGCGGACGGCTTTGGCATAGTTGGTGCGTATTTTTCGCCCAACAATAGTCTCGCCGACTTCGAAAGTTTCCATGTCGAGTTGGGCGCCGTCGTAGGCCGACTCCACCCTCATCCTGTGCTGTTGCTAGGGGATCTCAACGCCTAGTCTTCTGCGTGGGGATCTCCGGTAACCGATGCTAGGGGTGAGGTGCTGGAAGAGTGGGCAGTCACCACTGGCCTGGTCGTCCTAAACCGGGGCTCGTTCCACACGTGCGTGCGGCAGCGGGGCAGTTCAATGGAGCCTTGAATGCACTTTGTGGAAATCTGGTCGTCTGGTCCTGGTCAAGAAGGCAGGGCGCCCTGCGAACTTGCCGTCCGCGTACCGACCCATAGTGCTTCGAGCGTATAATCGCTGCCTGCCTCGTCAGCCACTTGTACAGAGAGGGGCCGGATCTGGACGAAAGCTAGTTCGGTTTTCGGCATGGGCGTTCCACCATCCACGCAATATCGCAGTTGTGAGTCCTGGTGGAGTAAGCGGTGTCCCGGGGTGGGGTGATGTTGGCGGTGTCCTTGGGCATTTCCAACGGATTCAACACCCTGCCCTGGAGTTGTGTTCGGGAGGCACTTCGGTATCATCGAGTGCATCCCTTACTCCGCCCTATCATCGGCTTATTTGGCGGAGAGGTGTGTCACCTACGTGGGACGTGATGGCGTTGGAAACCAGCACCGCATGTCGTGCGGTGTTCCACAGGGCTCGTACAGGGAGGCAGCGTTGCTGGCGACGGCTGCGGTCTCACAAGTGGTGAGCCTCATACGGCGCCTTAGCTTGGAGGTGGCCCTCAACAAGTATGAGGCCATGGTTTTTCATGGCCCCGGCGGGCGCCGCCGCCCGATGGTGGTCGGGGGGCCCGAATCGCTATCGAGTCTACCATGAAGTACCTAGGATTGGTGCTCGACAGGCGGTGGGATTTCGGCCCCCACTTCCGGCGGCTAGCACCCAAGTTGATGGGCGCGGCTGGGGCGCTGTTAACGCTGCTTCCCAATCAGGGGGGCCCGAGCACCGCCTGTAGGCGGCTCTACGTGGGGATCGTGCGATCGATGGCCCTATATGACAAATGCCCTATATGAAACAAAAAACCCGATAGTATTCCTGCGCTGTGTCTAAATGGGGTCCACTTGAGAAAGGTTGATAAGTTTAGGTACCTTGGTCATATTGTAACAGAAACTTTATCAGATGACCAAGATATAGAAAGAGAGCGGAGGGCGTTATCGGTACGTGGAAATATGCTGGCGCATAGATTCGCTCGTTGTACAGTTGACGTTAAATTAACGTTATTTAAAGCGTATTGTCAAAGCTTCTACACGGGTGGTCTATGGGCCAGTTTCACAAAGCGAGCCTATAATGCACTCCGAGTCCAATATAATAACATTTTCAGGACTCTAGTGCGGCTTCCGAGGTACTGTAGTGCTTCAGGAATGTTTGCAGATGCGCACATAGATGATTTCTATGCAATTATGCGTAAGAAAACCATGTTTGTGGTGCACAGTATGAGGGGGAGCCGTAACGGCATCCTGAGAATGATAGCGGACAGAATGGACTCACCAGTCATACGTCGATTCATTGACCTACATGTGAAAGGTGCAGGTTAATGAAGAAACGTTTTTGTGTAAATTTATTCCCATTTTTATTTTTATTGTACTAACATAGTTTATAAGATTGCTGATACTAACTTTTCTATGGACTATGTAATTGTCTGAGAATAAACGTTTTTTTTTTTTTTTTTTTTTATATGGGGCCCCGAACTGGTCGACTTTCATTCAGGTCGAAGGCCGGCAGCATCGCTGTTAGAATAGCACTTAGTATACTTTTTGCTCTGGGAATATTTTCCCTTGCCCGCGTGAATGTCGTAATATATCCCATATTACGACATTCACGCGGGCGAAGCCGCTTGCAAAAGCTAGTAATATTATAAATGCGAAAGTTTGGATGGATGTAAGTACCTATATTTGTTACTCAATCACGCTAAAATGGCTGAACGGATCTGGATGAAATATAGCATAGAGAAAGATTATATATAGTCTGGAATAGCACATAGGCTACGTTTCATCCCGGTATCATGTTCCCTTGGGATAAGAAAACACTATCCACGCGGGTGAAGAAGCTAGTAAATAAATAAACAAATAAAATCTTCGTCTAATCAGTTACTGAATCTTCTCTTATTTATTAGCAGATGTAGAAAGTGACGTACACGATGGGAAATGTAGCGCATTCCTAGTTTCAGTAGGTATTGTCAATTCAAAATGTCAACATTCATAATATTTCCGATGATCCAATTCTATTTTATCGACGTACATTTTCGTAAGTACGTTTAGACACTAGGCTTGCAAAGTGAGTATTTTGATAAAGTTATCTCCATGACCTTATAACATTGTGAAATGTTAAAAACTAAATTTGCGATAGTGTGCAGGCATAGAAACAATTCAAATCAAGCAAGTTTTTCACGCATGATGTGTTTTCAGTCATCCTTATCACAATCTTCTTAAGTTTCCATGTAGTTTTTCAGTCCTCCTCATCTTCTTAAGTTTCCATGTAGTTTTTCAGTCCTCCTCATCTTCTTAAGTTTCCATGTAGTTTTTCAATCCTCCTCATCTTCTTGTTTCCATGTAGTTTTTCAGTCCTCCTCATCTTCTTAAGTTTCCATGTAGTTTTTCAGTCCTCCTCATCTTCTTAAGTCTTCATGTAGTTTAGCAGTCCTTCTCATCTTCTTAAGTTTCCATGTAGTTTTTTAGTCCTCCCCATCTTCTTAAGTTTGCATGTAGTTTTTATGTCCTCCTCATCTTCTTAAGTTTGCTTGTAGTTTTTATGTCCTTCCCATCTTCTTAAGTTTCCTTTTATTTTTTTTAGTTCTCCTCGTCTTCTTAAGTTTCCATGTGGTTTTTTAATCCTCCTCATCTTCTTAAGTCTCCATGTAATTTTTCAGTCCTCCTCATCTTCTTAAGTTTCCATGTAGATTTTCATTCCTCCTCATCTTCTCAAGTTTCCATGTAGTTTTTCAGTCCTCCTCATCTTCTTAAGTTTCAATGTAGTTTTTATGTCCTTCTCATCTTCTTAAGTTTCCATGTAGTTTTTTAGTCCTCCCAATCTTATTAAGTTTCCATGTAGTTTTTCAGTCCTCCTCATCTTCTTATGCACAAAACTGAAATTTTCACTGAATGTTTTTATAATGTCATTGTTTGACAGACATCAATCTGACTAATTTTCTTCCATTTCGGCATAGGGTTTAATTAAAAACTGTTACTAACTCATCAGTTACAGATCCAAGTTTGAAATTCTAAATAATACATTTTAAATATCTTCGAACATCAGCCAGAGGGTATATAAGCCCATCCGGGCAGGGAAACCACTAAGTCTACGATCAGTTCTCAAAGGAGAAACCTCTAAATTGTGAAGGCCATTTCCCGGACCAGTAAGCCCCGGGAACTCAGTACTTGGCCCCTTCTCAAAAGTCTCTCCTCAGGGAAAAGTATCAAGCCCAAAGACTCAAAAGCCTGGACTGGGACGACTGGGAAGTCGAGGATTGGACGTAAAAGGAAGTGTCAAGCTAAAAGACATACGAGGAGATACCTCTGAAATCACGAGGGAGTTTCTATGCATCAGAGCACCCTCATCACCACCTCGACTATCTCCATCCTCGTAAGACGATGACTGAGGCGCTTCCATAAAGCACCTCGTCTCGTCACACCTCATCCAACTTCGTACGCCTGAAATCGCTCCGCTCTGCCCTGCTCCGCTTCGTCCTCCTGAAGACGCTCCGCTCTGCCCTGATTCTCTTCGTCCTCCTGAAGTCGCCTCGCTCTGACTCGTCTTTTTTTATAAATTTGATTTGTAATTTAGTTCAGGTCTATATATATATATATATATATTTATATATATATATTAATTTAAACATATCTTAATATATATATTTCTTGTGTGCGTGTCTATGTAACTGAACTCCTCCTAAACGACTGGACCGATTTTGATGAAATTTTTTGTGTGTGTTCGTGGAGATTCGAGAATGGTTTAGATTTACAAAAAAAAAAAAAAAAAAATGGAAAATTAGGGTAGGGTAGGTAGGGTAGGGTAGGTAGGGTAGGGTAGGTAGGGTAGGGTAGGTAGGGTAGGGTAGGTAGGGTAGGGTAGGTAGGGTAGGGTAGGTAGGGTAGGGTAGGTAGGGTAGGGTAGGTAGGGTAGGGTAGGTAGGGTAGGGTAGGTAGGGTAGGGTAGGTAGGGTAGGGTAGGTAGGGTAGGGTAGGTAGGGTAGGGTAGGTAGGGTAGGGTAGGTAGGGTAGGGTAGGTAGGGTAGGGTAGGTAGGGTAGGGTAGGTAGGGTAGGGTAGGTAGGGTAGGGTAGGTAGGGTAGGGTAGGTAGGGTAGGGTAGGTAGGGTAGGGTAGGTAGGGTAGGGTAGGTAGGGTAGGGTAGGTAGGGTAGGGTAGGTAGGGTAGGGTAGGTAGGGTAGGGTAGGTAGGGTAGGGTAGGTAGGGTAGGGTAGGTAGGGTAGGGTAGGTAGGGTAGGTAGGGTAGGGTAGGTAAGGTAGGGTAGGTAGGGTAGGGTAGGTAGGGTAGGGTAGGTAGGGTAGGGTAGGTAGGGTAGGGTAGGTAGGGTAGGGTAGGTAGGGTAGGGTAGGTAGGGTAGGGTAGGTAGGGTAGGGTAGGTAGGGTAGGGTAGGTAGGGTAGGGTAGGTAGGGTAGGGTAGGTAGGGTAGGGTAGGGTAGGTAGGGTAGGGTAGGTAGGGTAAGTAGGGTAGGTAGGGTAGGGTAGGGTAGGTAGGGTAGGGTAGGTAGGGTAGGGTAGGGTAGGTAGGGTAGGGTAGGGTAGGGTAGGTAGGGTAGATGCATATTAGGTGTTTTTATGGCAAAACAAAGTTTGCCGGGTCAGCTAGTATATATATATTTAAATTAATTGTAACTTTGTTGGTGTTTTCCTCCCCTTCCTTTGGGGCTCCCCTAGTTTACTAATAGGTAGGTGAGAGCCTTCTCGATTTTAAATTTATCACCTCTCAACCTCATCTTCTTAAGTTTCCATGTAGTTTTTTAGTCCTCCTCATCTTCTTAAGTTTGCATGTAGTTTTTATGTCCTCCTCAACTTCAAAAGTTTCCAAGTAGTTTTTCAGTCCTCCTCATCTTCTTAAATTTCCATGTAGTTTTTCAGTCCTCCTCTTCTTTTTAAGTTTCCATGTAGTTTTTTTGTCCTTCTCATCTTCTTAGGTTTCCATGTAGTTTTTTAGTCCTCCCCATATTCTTAAGTTTCCATGTAGTTTTTCAGTCTTCCTCATCTTCTTAAGTTTGCATGTAGTTTTTATGTCCTCCTCAACTTCAAAAGTTTCCAAGTAGTTTTTCAGTCCTCCTCATCTTCTTAAATTTCCATGTAGTTTTTCAGTCCTCCTCTTCTTTTTAAGTTTCCATATAGTTTTTTTGTCCTTCTCATCTTCTTAGGTTTCCATGTTTTTTTTCAGTCCTCCTCATCTTCTTAAGTTTCCATGTAGTTTTTCAGTCCTCCTCATCTTCTTAAGTTTGCATGTACTTTTTCAGTCTTCCTCATCTTCTTAACTTTGAATACAATTTTTATGTCCTTCTCATCTTCTTAAGTTTCCATTAAGTTTTTAGTCCTCCTCATCTTCTTAAGTTTGCATGTAGTTTTTGTGTCCTCCTCATCTTCTTAAGTTTCCATATAGTGTCAGTCACCACCACCACCATTAGCCTCTTCTTAAGTTCCCATGAAATTTTTGTCAGCTACATACAGTTCATCTTTAATTGATGTCAGTTGAAAAGTTCCTCCTGGACTGATTTCGGGTAAGCTGGACCATCTGTCTTTTTGTTACTTTTGGTATTTTGTATTTACAGTCCTCATTGACGTCCTACTACGTAATGAGCGTAATATTATGTCAATTAAATTTCACTCTATTGATAAGGGTGGTAAAGTACCTATTAGAAACACTTGTTGCAGAGTTGTTGGTTACGTTACGTCTAGATCATAATCACTATCGCAGAGTATTACCAACTAATCGGATTGCAGTCCACCAAAACTCACAAAACCTTAACACAAAGGTTAACCCCAGTGTAATGTTGCCCTTTCTACAATGTACTTCGCCTATCAGTCGTGTCAGTGAGTTAAGATTGGCTTACTGGTGGGGCATGTCTTCTATTGTCTCTGCTACTGTAATCTCATTAGTTACTTGGACCATGTCAGCCAGCCCTACTGGTATTTGCCAGAGCAATGGCAGCAACGGTACCCGGCCTCCGCGGCGGTTAAGGGCGAGCCCTGAATGCCGTCCGACTAGTTTCTCCTTTGCGCGAGGAATGTCACCTACATGCTATACATCTTACGGGATTTCATTTGTTAATTTCTGTCCTAGGCCTGTCTTCCCCTAGCGATTTTAACCAATGACTTCATGAAGAATGGAACAGCTTCAAAGGCTCTTGGTTCAAATCATGTTAATATTCATTAGGCGGTATATTTAAAAGCTTACAGAAAATATAAGACGTATGTTTATAACAATATAGTTCTAAGAATAGCCCTAGTTTATATTAAGCTTTCGGTTATGCAAGAAATTTTACATAATAGAATATAATGTGGTTCATTCCCCAAATTTATTACTCCTAAACGCCTCTTCACATCGTTTTCCATCGTATAATTTAGAAACATTGCGTACCCACAGTTATTTTCCATAGTCTGCTTGAATATTCATAGAATTTTATCTTTCGTGAACGTTGGCATTCTCAGTTTTAACAAGTGATAAGGCTTGCGGCATATTCAGTGACAATACGATCTGGTTTCTGAAGGCTTCGAAGTTTATACTCTCTGTAGAGAGAAATCAAAGTCTCAATAGCAGGCTGTGGCTAAACCGCACTGCCTTCGATATATTTTAAGCCGATATAATTTGATGGGTATACCGTACCTTTTCAATTCTGACAAATAAAACTGGTCCTGGCCGTATATTTGTGTGGTACAAGTGAAACAATAAGTTCTTTTTTAGGGTTCCGAAGTCAACAAGGAACCCTTATAGTTTCGCTCTGTCCGTCTGTCCGTCCGCAGCTTAGCTCAGAGAATCTAAGTACTAGAATGCTATAATTTGCCATGTATATACATATTAATAATTCCGACAAAGTGGTAACATAAAATCATGAAAAATATTTTTTTTTCGGGTACCTCCCATAGACGTAAAGTGGGGATGTATTTTTTTTTTCTCTTTAATACCATGGTGTGGGATATCGTTGGATAGGCCATTCAAAAATATTATGGGTTTGTTATTACTATTTTTCGATTCATAGATTCGTTTGCGTAAAATTAAGCTTTAAGTTGCAAATTTATGTTAGAGCCAAGTGTCCCCCCCCCCTGCCAGCGAAATGGTTGCTCTTGGCTATGTGAAAAAAATCAGGGCAGTAGTAAATATAACGAAATTAAAAGGAAAATTATCACGGATAACAAGGCTTTACAAGTTTACGAGTAATAGACGACCAACTTATAAAATGTACTTGGCACGGTAAATTTTTTGTACAAATGCCATTGAAAATTATTTAAATAACGTTGTTAGCTGTGTAAAACAAACAGTAAATATATGCTTATGAACCATGTAAAAATATACAAAAATAAAATCATAACGTCCTTAATAATAATTATTTCTAAATTAATAATGTTTAAGCTCGAATAACGCATTGGAGTGGCCGGAGTCGTTGGCAGTAGCAGTCTGTAGTCCATACGGCGCATGCGCGCGGTGGAGTCTATTTTGTGTTAGTGCAGAAGTATTTTCGACGTTTTGTAATTAAAACGTAAAATTAAAGTCAAATTAGATTCAATTTCCAAGAAAATTACTAATTTTCTTTTGTCGATATCCTTCTGTAAAGTCAATATTCGACCCGACTTCATCTCTAATTGAGTAGCGTAAAACTTTGCATAGTGAAATAGTTAATACCGCAGATTAGAGGATTCACCTCTAACTGCGGTATTAGAGGAGATTAGAGGTGAATTCATACGATTTTTTTCTAATTCCGAAAGAGAAATAAACAAGGAGCGTGCACGCAAGGATCCAGCGAACTATACCATTCCCCGTAGCTCTAACGCGCGCTCGTATCGGCTCCTTTCGCAATTCGCACTTAGTCCTTATTTAAGTTAAGTCAAGAGTGAATAAATTACATCTAGGCAAGCGTGCTTCACCGTAGACCACATCATCGCTTACCATCAGGCGAGATAGTGGTCAAACGCGAGAAAACATCATCCTATGTGGGCCCGTTTTAAGACTTTGTGAGCCGCTGAAACCGTTCTAATGTTCATGTAACAACAACAAAACCTTCTTTTTAGTCTGCATTATTAAGCAACTTCGGAACCCAATTAGTGCGCGTGGCCCGACACGCACTTGGCCGGTTTTGTTTACTTCTTCGTCCTGTTAATGACTTTGAAAGCCAAAGCACTTATTTTTTAATGTATGATTTATGTAATAGATCACGAAGTGGATGTATGAATAAATAATAAGTGTTTATTGTTGAGTAAGTAAGGTGTATTCTTTGAATTGGCGATAAAATTATACGAACATGTGATGGCATAGCAACATACATCTATCAATGTGGCAGGTCTTTAAAAATAAACGTATCTCAATGTTTATTTCAAACAAATACGTAAGCATCGTTATATTTACTGTGGGCAAACAAAAATAGTTTATTCTAAATATAATGTTTGATTTGGCACGTGTAATAACGTAATAACGGGACGTAAGCAGTGCACATGAGATGCTGGCCGGTGGCGGTGAGTGGTGAGTCGGTGAATGATGGCAACCAACTTGCGCACAAGACATAATGCGCGCGCTCCGTGACGAATCCAATATGGCCGTTTGGCGCGGTTTGGCGGTCATTCACCTGCACCCGGCCGAATCTTGGATCCACGCAACGCTACAATTTGAAAACTTACAGATAACATTAAAATTATTGTTATATTCGGTCCGATAAGTAATGATTCTGATATAGAGTTAATTAATGAGCCAATGTTCGGATCCCGTACTGTATTACCTCGTAATTACCGTAGCGCCTTGTAATAAGACCAGTGGACGTTTGGTATTTTTCCATGATATGATTTGATTGTAAAGGCACATATGTGCACTTTGGTGCAGACTTTGCTAGTTACTGATAATCGTTTACCTAATTACTGTCTTTACCGACCTATTTACTTTTCTACTTTTTTTCTAGTTCTTTTCCGTGACCAAAATCTGGGCAACCCTTCAAGTGTAAGTACCTCTTTTCTGATTTTTTAATCGACAATTTACTTTTAGTGAAAATTTCAAAGCTTGATAAAATCACCACAAACAAAAATAATAAGATTGACAAACAACATATTGATGACAAATAGTCAGTCGAGTCTTTCAAAACAAAAATAAATAAAAACTTGTGACTTCTTGGAAGGAATGTGGCGGGGGCAGGGTGTTGAACAACAGTTAGAGCGTGGTTAGAGCCAATGCGAGGGCCGGTGACGTCATCAGCGCCCTCCCCGAGCGTGAGTCACCATGATCGCCAGGCAGAGGATTTGAAAGTGAAATAACAAGGCAAATATTAGGTAATTTAATGAGGGTGTTCAAGACCTAAAGTTTTGAATTTGCTTTGCAGATAGGTGTAGATTAAAAATTTAGTCAGAGTAAAAATTTCAATCATAAATCTTCACGAGTCCCCATTTCAGTACCGTATGTAGACCTAATTTTTAGTTAGACTCACGATTTAGTTTTTCTTTTAGCACTGGTGTGCACTACTAATTGATAATAATATTATTTAGTATCTATTACTGTCACAAGTGTGGGCTGGTAGCTCAGACTAGCTGGGAATATTATTTTCCTTTATATTCCCAATAATAGGCCTTAGCCAATCCACCGATGTAAAGTGGTTGACGGGAAAACCTATGACAAAATGATCTCATCCTTTACTTTATGTTCGAATGTTTGAATGTTCAGGCAAACGACTTCGTAAAATTTGGTCATATCAATAATTGGGGTACTTTCTTTCCAGGACCAACTTCGACTTCGTCGTCGACTTTACTGATTCTGGACAGTTCAATAATCTTCTTTGTCAGGGTTCTTTAAGAATAATAAACAAGTCAGTTAATAAAAAAGTGAATTCAATAAATCAAAAAACCTGACAGATGTATCTTTTTACTGCACTTCTACGTCTATTTAGTTCGCTTCATAAGCAGTCGGGTTTCTTGATTTTTTGAATTCACTTTTTTTATTTATAACTTTTTGGTTATTTTATTTTTGGAATTATGTACATTTAAACATATAAGTGTTATATAGTTTTTGAAATCACCTCTTAAAACCCTTTTTTTTGATACCCCATACGATGGGTATGGAAGAAAAAGAAAATTGGGACCTCACAATATGGCGCCTACAATCCGCCATTTTTTATTTACACTCGCAAGGTTAAGACGAATCGATTGACGTAAGAATCATCAAAATCAGTCACCGCGTTTGGTCTCTAGGAAGCACGGAGCACACAACCTGGTTGTATGCTCCGTGCTAGGAAGCCACGTAGGAACAAACATACTTAGACTGAATACATTACCCTACTTCGGCAGTCGGGTAAAAAGGCCACCATTTTATTTATTTATTAAAACTTTATGCAGAAGTAAAAAAAAATACACAGATGGAATAACTTAAGCATTTTCTACCATTCGACTTCGTTTTTTTGTCATGAGTTCATAAGTTTTCTTTTTCTGGGAGTATTATTGAGAGGTCAGGATTCTGATAAAAAGACTCCAGGCAATCAAAATCAGGATGACCTCGAGAGAATGACACAATGAATTAATTTGCAAACTTATTGTTATTATAGCCTAAGGGGACTAGACACAATTCATGAAAGGGTAGCCAGGATATGAGTCTATTTAATTTTGGATCTGCCCTTATTTCCCTGAAAATAATAAAATAAATTAAAATTTAATCGTATAAACGAGAAATGCTATTATGTAGGTAGGACATAGTTTGTATAACTTCTTAAAATTAATATCACCAAATATATTAATACTTCGGTAGGTGATAATGTATTTTATTTTCTCTTTTCAGGGCAGGGATCTACACAAACAGGGGAAGAACGCATTGAATCATGCTTGTTTACTGCGCTTAGTGATTTTCACATTCTGAGTTTTGAGTACCTAATACGGGAGTTTCCCTGATTCTTTACCGTAAGTCAATTATACACCACACCCACCTACTAATGAAAATAGCTATGACTTTATTGATTTGATTAGGTGAAGCAAAGCACATTTTAAAAAAAAACTAAAATGCGTATTTAGCATTTTTTGATAACTAGAATTTTGATAAACACAGAATCAATAAATTATTTTCTTTAATAAAAATATAATTTTACAAGTAGGTACATCATTTACCTTTTCAAATAAGGAACTTATGCTACTTCTGACTTTTGGACTTTATCCTAGATAAATCTCAAATTCAAATTCATTCTCAAATAATTTATTGTGGATCATATGTTCGTGGTTCTGTTTTTTTTTATTTAAATAATTATATAAAAAATATCAATGTAATAGAAAAGAGATAGAATACAATTCGTCCGGACAAAACTTTAAGGCCGTAAAACACACCGGACATATTGTTAATAGATAGGTGCTATTTATAAAAAAATGCTAAATAAGCATTTTTCGTTTATTTTTGTATTAGTAACAGGTAGAACTGCTACTCGTATTTTCCGCTGTTGAAGCATATAAATCTAAAAACAACATTATTTTTCGACACCATTTTTGGAAAACAATTTCGTAGCCATCATTGTCCCTAATAAAAGATTTCAAAATGCGCTTAGAATTTGTGTGATATAGACATTTAATTCTATAATTGTTTTTTTAATTAAATTTACATATAGCAATCCTGGTGTTAGAGTTAGTTAGGTCTACGTAGCAGGATTCATTATATTATCCAAAAAATAGGTCTCTCAGATCGTCATTGACGTTATTATGGGCCCTCAAAATTTACTAAGCCGCCTTTCAGGAACACAATTAAAAAACATAACTTATGATCAATATCTAAACAAGGCCTCACAGTCAAAATTAGATCCTCCTTTGAAAGTTCCGTAGTTCTTACGTGACACCTTGTAATCGTACGATCATTCACCACGTCACTGTAACACAAATACCAACGCTATCTGGTTAATACATTGCTGTTTTGCCTACTACATAGTTCATAGACCTCAATACTGAATGACCAATGTAAATCGATTGTCGAAATAATGTCATGGTCGGATATGTAAAAACAACACACGGATGCTGTGAAACCAGATTTGTGGGCAGGTGTGAGTCATGCCGATATATTGATTGTACACCAAAAGATTATTTTATTTGGCTCTGTCCACTTTGTCGCATATTTTGGCTAGCTGCTGCACCCACGTTGAATAGTTTTGACGAAATGAGCTAGATTCTTTTAACGTCGTAAATTTTATAAAAATAGGTTTTGATCAGATGAACAAGGAAGGAGCTGGAGCAATAATATCAACATAACATCATACCTGAAAGAATGAGGCTATCTACGATATCTCTACCTTAGTATTAGATTACGTTAATTCTAGTTGACCTGCTGTTTATCTATTAAGGACGTAGGTATTCTAAATAATCACGTTTGTTGTTGTATTTTCCTTATTGAACGCCAAGGTTAGGGCATCCTTTAGAAAGTTAAACAAACAAATAAACATACGTGAACAAAGATTCGCTCTCCGATGTTAATCCCATAAAATATTCAAGATAACAAGTGAACAAGCGAGGAGAAGTGTTGATCTATTTCGCTTCAGCTTTAATGTTGTCCGTAGCGAGTATCGTTTGTTAGTTGCGCGGGCGCACCCGACGCCGGTGACTCAGGGGGCGGTGCCAAGGGCGCTACGCCCTGTCCCGCCCCGCGCCCCGCCCAGCCAGCCATGATTTTGCCGCGCTTTTTTTTTCAATCAGGTCATGTCCGCGTCATTCTTAATGTGTTGCCAAACACTGGTGTAGTCACGTCAATGACTTGCTCCGCCGAACAAGCATTCATCATAATATCGTGAGTCGTGATACTTATATTTGTCTGGAGTTTTTTTTTCTTATCTTTTCACGCGTGTTCTATTGAGAGCTGTGGAGTCAAGCTCTTAGAACTGTGCATTCTGCCTCTTTGGAACATTGATGCGCAAGAGTTTTGATGAGCTGTCTTTGTTCAGGTAAGTTGTTGTAAGATTTTTTATTACCATGTCTTTAGCTACTTATCTTATCATGGATTTAGCTACTTATACAAGCGAATAGTTATTGTATCTAAGCATGAATTGTGTGTGTCAAATGCCAAATTTTTAGAACACGTGGCGAAACCTGCCCTGTCGTGCTTTACTGTACATAGCACTTCTTACAGTATCTACATATGTACCACAAGTTTGTGTGCTATGCGTTTTATAATCAAGATAACTCGTTGGTAGATGCCACGTATTTTATCACTCGTTACATTATATTCACCCTCTGATCTTGCTCATCTCTCAAAGACAGGAAACCCAAACAATGCACATTAACATAAATCAGTCATCGCAGTAAACTTGGCATCAAAATACAGTTACTTTTTAAACAGTAGTCTATCTATTTTTGCTGTCGAATCATCATTACCTACATTACTTATCATTTCAAGGGTCTAGATATTCTAAAACATTGGTGATCTCATGAGGAAAGGTAATGACAAGTATACAGAAGGGCAAAAACCCAAACCCCGCCAAAGACCGCTGCGTATCATGTGGTGACGAGGGCATTAGATCATACATGATTTTAGCAATGAGGAAGACCACCAAGGAAGACAGATTAGGCAATACCGACCTACATTGTATATTTAAGGAAAATTGACATAGTAACTGAATCATGTAGAATAATACTTAGGAAACGGACAAGTCCACAATCGGATTTATAATCTGGTACTATTTGGTAAAACCATCAAGAAGTCCTTTTTACCTGACTACAACGAAAGGGATATGTTTTGTTATAAATGGTTTTTTTTTAGAGGGTTTGGTCATTATGATCATACCGCCCTCATAGGCATTCTACATTCTTATACATATATACCCACGCTTAATAATACCTTAATTTAAAACTATGTATATTTTGGTTGCCTGTGACAAGGAAGCTGCTAAACCACGATTATAAAGTGTTTGTATTTTATGAACATGATATCCTGAACACACCCTTACACGAAAGAGGTCTACTACCACCTCAACTCACATACGTTACAAAATAAAAATTCCACGTTAATCACTTTAATCACAGAGTATTCGCTCTCGTTATTAAAGAGATAAGTATCGGATTGTTCGCGATGTTTGAAGCAAGAGAACGTTGTTAGCGATATGAAACGTGTAATAAATCGGGTACCGCTAGAGTTTCAGTTATGTCGGCGGTAGACGGCGATACACGCTCACCTCTCGCTGTAGCATTTGGTACCACGTGGTTTTTAGAACATTTTAAAAGTTTGAAGCGACAATAACTTCATTCTGAAGTGGTAATATAAGATCTTACTTACGATAAGAGCCAAAACTAATACAAAAGTCCCTTGTAAACTTTTTCCTCGTCTTCGCTCCCATGACTACAAGAAATGGATTCCTGGATTTCACTCAATGATTGTGTCAGTAAAATCTTTTCATCAGTAGAAGAATTTTCGTAACCGGTTCAGTAATTTCCTTAAACCCTTTTTCTTTTGCCTACATTTTCCCACTGCTGAGCAACTGCCTCCCCCCACATCTTGCCAGCCAACTTTGTCTCCTGTCTCCTGCCTTCTCCGGCCAAACCGCCAGGAACGAGTTCAAATCGTCACGCCAGCGTGTTTTGTGCCTGCATCGGTTACGGAGTCCGTCTGCAGGAACCCACTGCGTGGTGATCCTGGCCCATCTGTCTCCTTGCATCCTGCAAATGTGACCCACCCAATCCCATTTTGCCCTGCAGACTTGTCTCCAACATCAGCGACGCCTTTACCAAAAATAAAGAAAATTTAAAAAAAATCTATAAATATTTATATATTCTTAAGTGTCTTTCCATGACATTATTTGATTACTTATAAATATTTTGAGAATAGGAAAATATAATCCTGAATCATATCTTATATGACGTCTAAGTGCGAAAAGACCTTGCTCTCCTTTCTCGAAGTACCATTTTTCAAACTTGTCAATATCATCTAATTTAAGTAATTTAAATAACATGGTAGTACCACGTAAACCTGTCTAATCTCGGTTTAGTGAAAACCATAAAAAGCTTATGATATACAAGAATCTAGTGACGACTTCTCGTAGTATCAAAGTTTCGTAGACCATCTTAGAAGCAAGTTCTAAAAAGGATATTAAAATATAAAACAATAGTTACTGTTATCGTCATCGTAATAATCAGGCTATTAAATATCCTTGCCTATCACCTTAATAAATTAGCTTGTTAGGTGATTAGATACATGTTATCGAAACGGATGAATAATCCTTAGCCTATTCTTAACAAAATCTTCTATTTTTATAGCTTTCAAATTTTGAGCCAGTCACAAATTCACTTAATTATCCATGCAGTGAAATCTGTCTGACTGACTGTTTTAAAATCCAAAGATTTTCAGATTTTAAATATTAAATAAAAAAAAGGATTTGCTGGTTGTTGGTTATATTTTTTTAAATAGTAAATAAATATAATAATTGATGGGCTCCAAGCCCCTGGAAACTGAGATTTCACCTTGACAACCTCATAAAAAAACCTAAAACCACTTTTATTAATAAAACCAAGACATCGTCTGCTACAGCTTGTTGTGTTACTGTGTGAAACCGGATTGGTTCAAAAGTAAATATTTTCGATGAGTCTGTAACCGGTTGCTATGATTAATAGTCGCTGATTGGAAACTCAATTTTGTTTCACCAAATCCTAGATTGGGGCTCCCGTGACTCATTCATATTGTAGGCAGCTTATTATATCCAATTACTAGCTGACCCGGCAAACTTTGTTTTGCCATAAAAACACCAAACATTCATCTACCCTACCCTAACTACCTACCCTACCCTACCTACATACCTACCCTACCCTACTTACCCTACCCTACCCTACTTACCCTACCCTACCCTACTTACCCTACCCTACCCTAAACGGGATAAAAATGTCCTATATAAATATAAATATCCTCCTTCCTTCCGTCCTTCTCCTGGTTCTTAGCTACCTCCCTACCAATTTTCAGCCAAATCGGTTTAGCCGTTCTTGAGTTATAAATAGTGTAACTAACACGACTTTCTTTTATATATATAGATAAGGTAATACGGTACTATTGAGATGAGAAAGATACTGGATAGTCAGATAGGTTTTGAATGCTCAAGTTAAATGTGACAAAATATATGATTCATGACTGCTTGTCTCCAATAGAAAGAAACACTTATAAGTTTGCCGATTTCTCATTGTTTAGGCTATTTATTACACATATTTTCAAACCCTTTTGCAGTCCAGTCATTATCTTGGTCACATAGTCACTTCACGCGATCACATATTCGCAGTTAGTTTGCAGAATCATCACAGGGTTGATTTGTTGGATTCGTTTTCTCAATAACATTATTTTTATGTATCTAAGTATATATTTATATATATTAAATTGTTTTATTTATATTTATTTTCTCTATTTGTTTTTTCATTTCGTTGTACCTACCATATTTTGGAATAAATTAAGGCTTTTCTGCATTGGCAATAAATAAAAATAGAATACAATAATTCATCAGACCTAAGCAATTCCAAAACGTGCAACAAAACTGAAACACGAACATGCAATACACTGTAATTGATCCTAATTACATTACAACTAGCCGTACAGCCGTAGCGCTACGCAGATGCTACAGCTGCTACGCAAGAATGACATGTGCCATCAATAAAGCTATTATTGCTTGCCATACAAACAAAAAAGACTATCTATCAACCCTTAACTTATCATTATTGAAAGGTAAAGTTTATGAAGGTGTTTTGTAAATATTTTTAGGCCTACGATTTTCTCGTAGCTGCTACGGCGTAGCACAATTTCAAAATTATTTTAGCATTCATTTTTAGGGTTCCGTACCCAAAGGGTAAAAACGGGACCCTATTACTAAGACTTCGCGATCCGTCTGTCTGTCTGTATGTCTGTCCGTCTGTCACCAGGCTGTTTCTCATGAACCGTGATAGCTAGACAGTTGAAATTATAATCAATTTCACAGATGATGTATTTCTGTTGCCGCTATAACAACAAATACTAAAAACAGTATAAAATAAATATTTAAGGGGGGCTCCCATACAACAAACGTGATATTTTTGCCGTTTTTTGCTCGATATTAATAACGGCAACAGGTAGACGCTTGAAATATTCACAGAATGTTTAGTTGTATATTCTCTTCAAAAAATAATAAATATTAAATAAAAATAAAATAAATTAAGGGGGGCTCCCATACAACAAACGTGATTTTTTGCAGTATTTTGCGATAATGGTACGGAACCCTTCGTGTGCGAGTCCGACTCGCACTTGGCCGGTTTTTAATTCCTTTTATTATAATGGTATTTTGTTCTTGTTTTTTTTTGACAATTGTTAGAGTTAGAAATCGCTCTGGTTGCATATTGAAATTAAAATTACCAGGTGCTACGAGCGGAGCGTAACAAAAAGTTTTTAACTTAATTTTGACATCCATAATTACTTGTATGTATTGCTTTATATCTTTATGTATTTTCGTTTGAAGCTAGAATGCCTAGATTGGGCTGAAGATTGGGCTGCTCAAGTCTCGCCTGTTCTACCTTTTCAACATTATATTTGTCTTTTATGTTGTACTTAAGCTAAGTTACTTCTTTGTTCATAATCATGATTGTCTCACTCATCCCTAGTTGAACAAGGTCAATAGAACGGTAGACAAGAGCATCTCTGTAGAAATCAAAGACTGTAAAAAAGCGTTGGCTATAAAAGATAAAAATTAAACGTATATATGACTAGCTGTTCCCCGCGGCTTTGCTCCCGTGGACCACTCCACTGGACCCGTTTTCGGGATAAAAAATAGCCTATGTCATTCAGGAATAATGTAGCTTTCTATTGGTGAAAGAATTTTTTAAATCGGTCCAGTAGTTTCGGAGCCTATTTGGTACAAACAAACAAATCTTTCCTCTTTATAATATTACTAGCTGTTACCCGCAGCTTCGCTCCCGTGGGCCACCCCACAGGATCCGTTTTCGGGATTAAAAAATAGCCTATGTTACTCAGGAATAACGTAGCTTTCTATTGGTGAAAGAATTTTTTAAATCGGTCCAGTAGTTTCGGAGCCTATTTGGTACAAATAAACAAACAAACAAACAAACAAAAAAATCTTTCCTCTTTATAATATTAGTATAGATTATTAGTAGATTTATTCGCATGTTTCATTATTATTATTTTTAATGATCTTTTGATACAAAAGTATTATTTGTGTTAACAAAGTCGTTTATGATAGCCATTCAAATTGCCTTTGAAGTATTTGTAGCCGTTTTTTTTTCAAATTATATAGAGTAGCTACCAAGTCCAAATACCTTTAATGAGAAATAAACTGCATTTTCGTGAGAATATTTCTAGAAACAGCTCAAATATAGAACTAATTGATATTCTAACGATGTAAATCAGATAAAGACTTGGAAATTAAAACGTCGTGATGTTATTTTTAATACATTTTTTGTGATAAATTCCTACACGTAATCAGCTGATTCATTGGAATGTGCATTCTAATATATCCGAGGCTATAATTTGTTTATACGATTAATTGATTAAGTATTTTTCTCCTGCGTCACATTATTTTAATAAATAAATGTATAAAATGTTATAATCAGCATATGATTTGTTTAATCTACAATTAATTGATAAAGCTTTTTCTCATGCGTCACGATATTTGAATAAATTAACGTATAAATGTTATAATAATCACACTATTCATCGACACTTAGGAAATCTGTAATCTTAACACGGACGCCATCTTTGTCCTTAGATAAATAATTCATTAGCGTGTTCAAATTTAATCGTTTTAAAATAAAATTCACACGTAGTCTATGGTTAATCAGTAGTTTTTGATTACACGGTGTCTTATTAAAGAATGTGATCAACGTGCAACTGAGCAGCGATCATATAAGGGCTTATTTTAGAGGTGGGCTGGGCTTTGAAAATTTATTGATTTATTTTGTGGCTGACTCTTATTTAGGTTCTCAAAGGTAGGTTATTATATTATCTATAGGAAGTTTAATATATTTTTACATATATTTAATTTTTTTTTTGCTATCGTCACACGCGTTCTTTATAGTTTTATTTGACTCTTTTTATTTTTTGCAATTCTTGGTTAGTTAATAGCAGCGCGTTAAGCATGTAGTAAAATCTATTTAATGAGTTTATGTAATCTAATAGCTTAACTTAAATAATTACTATTTATTTTATAGTTGTAATAAAATGAATTCGTTGGGTTTCGCTGTGAATTTTTAATAAAATTGAAATTGAACAAAGTAAAGAAATAGTTGATGTTACGTTGTAAACAGTGTATAGCAAAAACACAACAAACCAAACTGATAACAAGTTTTTTTTTTACATCTCCCGACACATTTTTATTCCATGCTACATAATTTTTCTAGTACAAGACACACTTCGATCGACAATCTATTAAGCCCATAATTATGTCATGATATCTTGCGAAAACACCCCGATTCACACAGTAAAACGCCCACAACTGTAGATCGGCTGAACCGATTTGCATCAAACATAACTAAAAACACTCTCAAAAAATCACCATTCAAAAAAAAACGAAATCAAAATCGGCTCATCCGTTAAGGAGCTATGATCCCACAGACAGATACATAAATACACAAAATTCAAACTTATAACAATCTTTTTCCGTCGGGGGTTAAAAACAGAATTTCAAATTAAAAATATATAAATTAGAATACACATTGGAACATGCATTAATATTTATCTCCTGAACTGCTTCATAATTAAGTACTAACCTATACAAAATTACCCTAACCACAGATTACTGAATAGTTACTATGCCCTAACTATTATTGGCAAAAGCCATAATTTTCACTATAAGCAAAAATTATCCTTCACCCTTTTTTAGGGTTCCGGGACCCTATTACTAAAACGCCGCGGTCTGTCTGACTGTCTGTCTGTCCGTCTGTCACAGGCTGTATCTCATAAACCGTCATAGCTAGACAATTGAAATTTTCACAGATGATGTATTTCTGTTGCTGCTATAACAACAAATACTAATAATAGAATAAAATAAATATTTATGTGGGGCTCCCATACAACAAACGTGAATTAGTGCCGTTTTTTTCGATAATGGTACGGAACCCTTCGTGCGCGAGTCCGACTCGCACTTGGCCGGTACTTTTCCAACATATTTAGAACAACGCTTTCGACATGACCATCTTATGCAGACTTAGTGACAGGCCTGTCCCATCAAACTGGAACGTGGTACTGGTAGGAGCAGTTCCTAAGCCCTCGAGCACACGCCCAGGCCATCACGGCCTGGGCGTGTGCTCGAGTATCGTGGAGTAATTTGTTATGCCATCACATCAATGGGCCAGCCAGCCTCCGTTACTAATGTAAATTATCCAAAGTGATCACTTGACACCGTGTTTTTACTTGGGAGACCGTCAGAGGCCTTAGTGCGAGTTTTTACTCACGTTCAATCGCGTTAACGTAAACGAAAATTTGTATTGAAACTGGATAAGCGACGCCTGGTGACGGTAAGGAGAAACCTCTTTTTTTTTGTATACATTTTGACATGAGAGATCGTTTACGTTATCACGAGTGAGTACGTTAAAAAAATCGCACTAAGATCACTGGTTTCAACATCTGCAAAAATTTCTATCCGTCAGCTATTATTTCTTCAGTAAATTTAGGAACATTGCTTTGACATAGCCATCTTATCCAGACAGTGCGTCACTCAGTCAACCCTGTCCTATCAACCTGGAATGTGGTACTGGTACGAGCAGGTACTAAGCCCTGTGATGTCCGGGACGTGTTCTCGAATGTCGTGCAGTCTTTTGTTATGCCACCGCATCAATGGGCAAGGGGCCAGTCTTCGTTATTATGTAAATTAATCAATCACTTAACACCGTGTTTCGACTTGAGACTTTTATTATATTTCAATTTTATTATATTCCACTTAAAATCTCAGGTAATCTTTATGGGTTGCTTATGGATAATGTAACTTTAAATAATAATTTCTTGCTGAATACAGTACAGAATATTTTAATTTGACCATCAGATTATTTTAACTATCAAATTCAAATTAAATTTATTGCATCCATAATGTACATACAGGTGGTAAAATATTAGTTACAGAAACAATTATGGACCCTGTCGGGCACAGCAACATTCTAGATACAGTTAAGTGTCTAGGAGAGAGGAACAGCGCTTAATATTTTCCTTTATAATTAAAATTTCAGTTATTCGTTTCCTATCTATCTGCATTTATTTGGTTAAATCTACTAATATGTTTGTGTACTATTTAAGTAACACTACTAGTTTTTGTCGCGGCTTCGCTCCCGTTGCCTCTCATAGGAACTGTGTGTTTTCCGGGATAAAAAGTAGTTTATGACTCAGCGTTTGCACAGATAGGCATGAGTATACCTCGTAGTCGAATCAGTAGGCACTAGAGATTCTACAAAAATACTTACAAGCGATCAAAATATTATTATTTTACTTTATTGAACAACTCATAAAAAATACAGGATTACAGGTTTTATGTACCTCTTTATATTCATTTATACAGATTTCAATAATATATATCATTCGATACGGTTATTGTTGGAGGAGCTCGTGGCTAAATAATAACAGCCGCACTGGTCGATGATCAAGGTTAAGCAACGCTTGACGAGGTCGGTCCGTGGATAGGTGACCATTTCAACATACCTAGTTTCCTCCGTGCCTCGGAAAGCACGCTAAGCCGTTGGCCCCGGCTGTCATTTGAAGATCTTTGACAGTCGTTACGGGTAGTCAGAAGCTTGAAATCTGACACCAGTCTTGCCAAGGGGTATCGTGTTACCCAGTTACTGGGTTGTGGACGTCAGATAGGCAGTCGCTCCATGTAAAACACTGATACTAGCTGAATCCGGTAAGACTGGAAGCCGACCCCAATATAGTTGGGAAAAGGCTTGGCAGATTGAAGGTTATTATTTGACAATTGACATGCAAACTCATCAGATACAGGCGTAACAAATAAGTATTTTAAAATACTGTCCACTGAAATCAGGAAAAAATACATATTAGGTTTAGGTAGGAACTTGGTGTTTTTCATGGGTAAACCAAGTACAAATTATTTGCTGTAAAAACTGTTACGTACAGCTTTAGCTTTCAGCTCTAGCAAAGCCCAAGCAAAAACTTAGAGAGCTTTCTAGGCATAATTACACTTTCTGCCAGTTAAAAGGTTGTAGGACAGTTCTTGTATGAGTTATATTTTTTTTTTTTTTTTTTTTTTTTTTTACTATGTATAGGCCTGTGTTTGACCACAATCTCACCGTGGTCAGTGATGATGTGGCCGATGGTGGTAAGCACACAAAGCCTAGAAGGGAACTGGCTCTCAAGTGCTGCTGTCGGAACACACCGGAAGGTGCTTGGCGACAGATTTTCAAATTGAGGGTGGTTGCAAGCCAGGCGGGTACTACAAAGTACCCTACCACCGTGTGATTTTATTTAGTCATTGTATCCAAACTCAATCAATAACATCAAACGGTATCAAATGTTCTCGATAGGTCCCCATTCTAAGCGCGTATCGCATTTTGATTGATTGCTTGGTCGGTAACTTTCTCCAGCCGAGTCCGACGGCCATAGACAACACAGACACTTTGGCGCCAGATTTATGAATGAGAATGGACAATTATTCTTTCCTCAACCAGTTCGGTTATGGTTATTTCATTCATTACCAAAGGTCGTGATATGTTTCGGATTTGAATTAAATACATACATATACATATCTCTAAATATTTTAAAAGTTATATTTGATGTAAAAGAAACCAAGAGCATTACAACTAAATATAAAACCGACCAAGTGTGTGTCGGATCCGTCGGTTCCGTACCAAAGAAAAAAAAATGTATCAATGTAATGGTATTTTTTTTGTAAAATATACGTAATAATAAACATTATCACCAGATTTCAAGTTCATAGGTCAATGGGAAGTTAAAAAAATCTTCGGAACAATATTGTGTGACAAACGACGGACAGACAGACAGACACGTGAGTGACAGCAATAGGGCAGCTAACAAGGACCCTGAACTGCAATTTAATAATAATGGGGAAAAATCTGCCTCAAATTAAACAAAGTTTTCAGCTCAGGCAGACTGCTCAATATCTCTCTCTTTTCTTGTTTGTAAGAAATCGCGTTGTGTGTCATAGTTAAAAGTGATCTCTCATCGCAGTCATCGGACTGCTATGAGAGATCTCTTTTAACACTGATCATCGTCGCAGTTTTATGTCCATATATTTTGATTTGTGGTGAACAATGTAGTTTATACTGTGTAATAAAATAAGCAGTTAATAAAATAAAAATAGTAAATAAAATAAGTAACAATGATACTTTCGAAGTCGACATGCCGTATGAATTCATTTTCTTCTAATAATTGTTCTTCTTAATTAATGATGAAGACGTTAATACTTAACAGCCATAACCGAGAGTAATTACCTTCAAGAATGGAAACCAAATTAACTTAAGCGTTACGACTTAACACTGCTAAATGTCATAGAAAGCGGCTCTGGCTGGTGGTAGACGCTAAATGCGATACAAAAATTCAATGAAATTTTACAACATACGCAATAACCAGTGTTTGTGGCAAACGAGAGCTGGCTGCCGCGGGTGTGGACACATTCATCAGTTGCAGATAGACATTCGGGCGATAAAGTCGCAAGTTCACGAAGTTTCCCGCCGAAAAGAGTGAACGGCTAGTGGCGGCACCACCGCGAGCGATTGGTGTACAAGTCGAAGGGAAAACGCCCGCGTCGATGAAACATATTCGCGAGACGCTAATTTTTCAGAGGCGAACTGGCGAACGTGTGTCCCCCACCACCCACCACCGTATGACAGTGACCCAAATGGAGCGCCGGCGCAGTCAGTTCCGTGAGCGCGCGCGAGGCTGGTCGACGTTCGTGCGCGCGCGCAGCCAGGCACGCGAGCTCCTATTCGCTGTCGGTTTAGTGTGATTTACGATCGGATAGTACTGTGCACAATGCAGTGAGTGAACACCGGCCGCAACGCTGTGCTTGTGCTGACTTGACCCATGTGGATGCTGAACCCCCCTCTTCCCCCCTTAGGTAAGAAGCAAAAAATAAATTACACCTGCAAATCTGACGTCAGAATGATGTTTGCCAAAATGGCAGTAAAATTTCGAAATAAGATCCAATTGTATGGAGTGGAAAGTGTATATAGCGAAACGAGCAGCGTGGCGGCGAGGTGATGAGTCAGCCGCATCTCGAATTTTCCTCGTGCACGAGCAGTGGCATTGTCATAGAGGGGGTGTCGACGCGCCGCCGCGCCGGGCGGTGGCGTCGCGCTTGCAGCGGCCGACCACCGCGCCACCGCGCCACCTCGCGCTCCGCCGCCTGGCAACAGGTATCTACGCCTATCAGGTCGCAGCCGCCGTCTTCGCGCCGGAGCCGGCGGCTCTCTCGGCCTCGCGGTCGCTGCAAGCTAACGGAATCGGATTCCTCGCAGCCAAAATTCCGCCGCGGACGTTCACGCCGCGACCGACTGAAATAAATCGCTCGTTTAACACAAATAGCACGACATTGTCACCGCATTGACAGACCGACGAGCATTTCCGCTTCTCTTTTTATCTGCCTCTCTCGCCTACTGGAACCACTAAAAGAAGCGCTTCCTCTAGTCTGACGTAAGCGAGTCTTCCGTCATACATAATTCCATCGGTTTATTTTATTTACGATGCCGAACACTGACAGTTTATCGATGAATGTAATTTGACTCACATATATGCTTGACCACGAATCGTGGAAAGAAATTTGACTCTCATATGAGGTAGGTATTTTATCGACGTTCAATAGCTGACGTACCCTATGATGAACTTACTTGAAAAGACTTTAAGTACATACCTACACAGTCATTGTACTAACTGCTTCAAAATTAATTCCTGATATAATCAAACAATTCGTTTAAGTAGTTTAATACCAAATTATCTTGATTGATATAGCAATATTTGGTAAAGCCGCTTCAAAAATTTTATGCTAGGACATCTAAGTAATTATGCACAATTGAAATGAGGGATATTGGGAGAACTAAAATAAATACAATATGAATAGTTGAAGACCTAAAGGGTGAAGACTATGAGTTTGCCACAGAAACAATCGGCTGTGTAACATGTGAACGATAAAGCACCTATCATACTTGTGACGTCAGAAGCACGATTGCGCCCGCGCCGCGATCCGAGCGCTGAACTTTGCGACATTGTCACTGATAACGACAATTTATTGACAATTCCGAATATGGATAGAGATATAATTAAATTGCCAATTAAAAAAGTTTTCCTCTAGGAAACATATATTTGCATATTAATACTTAATTACGTAGAAAGGCTATATTAGACGATACTGAAATATGTACGATGAGACTTAAGTAATCCTTATCAAATTAGAAAAACGATATGACCGAATTCTAGAACACAAAAAAATTGCCAAATAGGTTGAGTACAAAAAAACATTAAAAAAAATGTAAAACAAGACCAAGAGATGAAACCGAATAAATCATCTTCTGACACTCAATGAGGTCTATAATTTGATCAACGCCGCAAACATTTTGGCGGGTTATTTCTGGGCAAGCAACAGAAAGCTATAAGTTTTATAAATCATCGGAGGTTATCGCGAGGTCCCCGGAGGAGGCCGATTGCCTCCGAGCTTCAAGTCGGGACCTGTCGCGGCCGCATAATACCAAACAATTACTCATCTGTCCAGAACAAAGAAATTCTGCGTTCAGGTGTCCTTTGTTGTTATCGAAATGTAACAAACACTTTCAGGTACTTCACGTGTTTATAACAATAATATTTAAATTATAAAAAAAAAACAAAATTTTATACTTTCTATAATCCGAGGCTCTATACAAATAAGTGACGATATCCAGAACCTTACAAAATCGTGCATTGATTCTGTTAGTCCTTTTTCGATTAACCACAAAAGAAAATAAAGTAAAAAAGGAATTCGATTTTAACATGGCAACAGTGTATAAAAGTGTTGAGATTGAGTGCAATATTGTCCGTAGAAGGGTTGGCTGTGCGAGTGCGACTGCGGCTTGTCCCTCTACAATGAGTCATACAGTCCAGCCGGTTCCGATGCCTTTGACCAACGTTTGCCTTTTGCACATTAGACCTACGTGTCTCGCACACCGCTTGCATACTTACATAAATGAATGCTGTGTTATATAAAGATGCACCATATTATTTTTGGCGTCGATTTAGATTTTGGTGTTGCAAATTAAAACTACCTTTAATCCTTTCTTAAATTTGGACTTGAACTATGATTTGATTTGTCAAAAATACGGTTGTACATTTAGTGTTCATGAATTTTTTTTTCTTAGTTTCTCTTCACTTCATGAAGCTATTGACTTTGATCTCAAATATCTCCCCTTATTCTGATGTGTCTCCAAAAAATGAAGATTAGCTCACAACTTCGAATATTTCGCTATGTCCTTTGCGAGATGGAACAGTTAGTGTCAAATCTCAAGTCTTTCAAATTTTTTTGGGGTAACGACAATTCTATTTAATAAAATAAAAATCGTTAGTATATAATCATTACTTAAAATCACCAACATCAATATAAATAGTACTGACATACCTTATGGATTAGGTAAACGTACTTAATTTTTATAGTAGGCAAGTTTGCGAGGAACTAAACATGTTTCGCAGCGTTTTTCCTTTTTACCTATTCTGCAAATGTTTGATGGCTTCACTCATGGCCTTGGAATTTGTTCAGTGCTTACTGATGAGTTGACTGAGTACTTAGTTTGCGTTTTGTGTGCGAATGATATTCAGTAAGCTAGAAAAAAGTTGAAAATAAATAGCGAAACAAGACGTAGGTATTCGATCTCTCTAATGCTAAAGACCTCACCAAAATTGCTATAAGAATTTCAGCAGTTTAAAAGTGCCAACAGACGTGTCAATTAAAGTTTCAAAAAATTGAGACTGCTCCAGTTTAAAAGTGTCAAAAGCATTATGAATATAAAATTATTTTCGGTTTAAACAAAATTTGTTGACCTGAAAGGCAATAAAAATTAGAATGACGCACGAGTAACAACATTAACCCAACAATTAATTCTCGGAATACAGTTGGATACATAAATTATACTAATTATTTATCAACAGGTTTGAGTACAGACAGGCACTAACGCTACTCCATGTGTTGGCAGCTAGACTTAAAAACTTATTATGTTGCATTTAATATATTTAATGCACTAGAAAAGATATAATATATGAAACATACATATTCTTTGTTATTTATTGCAAGTCTCGGATCTATGAGTTGATGCATCAAATGAATCGAAAAATACATTATTTATATCAAGCTGAGATGCATTCATCGATAATATATTATTTATAGACGCATTGAGGAACGAGAAAGTAAGATCATGTTAAGAATAAACTTTGCGGAAAAACCCTGACATAGAGCATCGAGAGAGAAAATTTATTCTATGGTTAACATCTGTTTGTCTGGATTCAGTCAATTCTAAGAACTCTTCGATATTATCTGCCATTTTATTACAACAGTTTTCCTGTTACTCAAGTTAAATGGGCTTTCACATATTGTAAAGTGTATATAATTCTGGATTGTTCACGTTTACTTCTAAATAAAGAACAGTATAAATCGATCACATAAAAGTACATTCAATTTTAGAACAAATAATAGACCAGAATAATTTAAGCCAGACAACGAGCAGGAACTTTAAACGTTATTAATAATAGATATAATGAAAGATTTCGTATTACCACCTGCCAAAACGAATGCGTTATTGTAGCACTCAATAATAGCGTCCACACCAGTGTTGGCGACGACAAAGCGTTTCGTTTTTACGCATTGTCACTTGCTGAAAGTGCGCAGTTTGGATTCAAATTGCGAATAAGTTTGACAATGTATGTGTGCTATATTTTTAGATCTATGTGATGAAAATAAAACTATAATTTTGTAGAACATTGTGTGTCCAATTTAGAATTAAGTGATGTTCTAAACAGGTGACGTTCAACCCTGCAGAAGCAAAAGGGAACTCTAAGCTATTGGGGGAAGCTATTGTTTCTGTTAAATCTAAAGCTACGAAGTCATCTCCGTTGTTCCTGAGTCCTGTTGCTTTTCTATGGGTTCTGAGTTCTGAAATGATTTGGTGACCCGTTGGTTATGATTCCCTCTTTCTATTCACTATAGGAGACTGTCTAATAATGAGTCTGAGCTGTTTAAAGTCTCTCTATATACCGAGTGGACCGCGTGGTGCCTTTTATGTATAAGCTTTATAAACATTTCTTGCTTTCTAAAATTGCTCGTTGTTTTAGAGTCATCCTTTCTTAAATAGAACATGTTATTGCAAATTTCTCGAAAATACGGTAAAGAAGGCAGCAAAATATGGGTTAATGTGGACGGCGCGGGAGCAAAGCGCTGAGCGCGGGAGATGGCGTATGGCCGCGCGGGCGCGTGATTCAGTGCTGCTGACGTGGGCCGGGCAGCGTCAGCACACGTCATCGTCACACCACCACCAGCATCGTCACTCATATATTTAGAACGGAATGTGGAAAAATGCTCAATACAAACAGCCGTTACGCCTATAAGTTTCCGGATCACGTTGGCGCGATTCCAGGGACTTTCTAAATTACGCATACCGGTATTTCATCAACCTATCATCATACCTGGTGCTGCATGTTTTGATCATATTTTGGCATTCACTTCTATAAAATGTAGAGCAAATAAAACTACACCAAAATAGTTTGGTGCAATTTATCGGTTCTACATTCCACGTCTTGTAATAGAAATTGTTTTTTATTTACTTTCCATCGTTGCTATGTTGATCGTCTAATAGTTGTCGTTTTTCAATAAAGCATTGTAAAACATCGGTTTTTATTAAGTAACTGTCAATCTAAACTCGATCTTCGTAAGATAAGCCAACGTTGAACCCTGCTAAAAAAAATGTGAGAGCTGTCTATTAATATCAACAAAAGCGAGTATTTTTCTCCAAAATAAACGTCTGAAATGGATTGAATCTAACGCCTGCTTTGGTTTTTGCAATCAATTAAATGTTTCGGAACGTCTCGCCGCTTGCCAAGACAGACGGGCTCGGAGATCATTTTATTTCATTGTTTTCCCGACGTCAGTACGGAACACTATAAATACACCGAGGTTCGCTCAACCTATCTAATCAGTTAACGAACTGTAACGAAGAGGCGTCAAGAATTTCTTGATTAGGACATTAAAATTGAATCTACGAAGTACTGCGGAACAGCAAACTTAAGACATTATAAAACGACGAAAATACATGAGTTATTTAAAATTGAATATACAGAGAAGTTTATAAATATGGAACTGTTGTATAAGGTCGATGACAAAACTTGGAATCCTAAGGCTATGATATCAGAGGTTAGTGCACATTGCCATTATCATGGCTATAAATCCATTCATGATGTAATGTGTACGTATGAAGTCACTCTGTTTCACACTTCCGTGTCTATTTGTCATCAACCTGAAACATTAATTCAAGTAAATCTAAGTTTAAATTGACTGTTTTTACACAGTTTATCTCACTATCTACTTCTTCCGTTAACGTCTATCCAGTGACCTGGAATTGTTCAACAAGTTGGTCATCGTACAAACTTGTCGCAACTTGTTCTCAAGTCAATGCTTATTGGCTTGGCAACAAGCAAAACACACTTTTTCACTCCGGATCCAATCTCATTCGTACACTTTTATGAATATAAATTCTAATTTACCATAAAAAGTACAAATTATTCTCCAGAAATACGGTATGAATAAACCATTCAGAACGTGGTGAATAAATCGTCAGAATGCATCATATAATCTAAAAGTAACACAACTGAAGAAGCAATTTAATCGTAATGTCAGCGAAATGGTGTCGTAAACAACGTTATTATAACACGCGTGTGACAATAATAGAATAGCATTGAGTGTTCCCAAATTACATTAGAGTGTGTACGGAGCGGCGCCAACTGCGCCCACCTACTGACATGATACCGACACATATAAACAATTTATCATACAGTTCCCTCGTGCAATATACTCAGAGATCACTGAGTTGTGGACACGAGACTCAATACTCCTTCTGTGTCCCCATTGTCCACTGCTAGACACAGGTCCCTTTTGACGAAGTTTGTGTCAAAATAAAGCCAGGGGTTAGTGACCGTCGCGGCCCTTCGCTCCAGTGAATAACGCTGTTGCCATCCCGACAATTACATCATCTAATTCTTGTTGTAGTTGGTAAGGGACAACGGGTTTCATTTTTGTTAGATTCTAGAGCTCCTTCCTCCCCTTTGATTCATTTATTGGTACCACCACTTGACAGAAGCGGTTTTCCAAACAGCTTGCTGCTTGTTTTAGCCGGCTTGCCAAAATAATTTAGTTTCGCACTATGGACTCTGTCAGTATACCTAATCGGGAAATGAGCGATACACCTATTGTAGCTGACGTGACACGAACTATTTGTCAATTGTTTGACGTCATTGCAAAGCCTAGTCATGGCTCTATTACAAGAAGACTGCCTCGTTTGTGATTTAAGGCAATATGAATATTTTTACAAGTTGGTCCTTCTGTACTAATGAAAAATTATACAAAATATACGTATGCAATCATGTTGGAAAGTAAAATCAATGTTAAATAAAACATCTCAATAGACCCGTCTTTCATTTGCGAACAGAAACACGAGTATTGGAGTTGTTAAATGAATTATGTACTTCACGTTCGATGCTAAATAAAATAATCGATTTTAACTGCATAAGTAATAGTGCTCAGTAATGTTTTTTGAATAGCTGATGGCGACTAACCATTCGAATGCCAGGCAGCGCAATAAAATACTTTCCCACAGATCGTCCATTGATAATGTCACGTTACGTCTAATCGTTCCAAATGGTCTGCCAAGTATGGTCTTCCTCGTTACTGGAATTGTTGACCATAACAAACGTCATAACCTCGTTCCAAAATGGATGCCTTCGTCAAACATTTTGATTGAAGAATGAAGACTCTCGTCACAGTTACATCATTGCAAGTCTTACATTGTTAACTTGAGAGTCACGTCTACATTGCTTAGAATCTCCAACTGCAGATTTTGCTTTACTTGAACTAAAATAATTCATACATTTATTTCATACACCCGCACTTATTTCCATAAAATCAGACAGCAATAAACTTGGCTACTGCAAATCGATCTTAATACCTATGATAAGAGAATATAAGAATGCTTAGTTATGCAGCGGTGTGCGTGCATTTAAAGTAATTATCGTTTTTATGTGGTCGATGGCTCGCTGTCGCTGCGCCCGCGTCGTCGCCGGCCCGGCGGCGCTCGCTGGCGTTCCCTCAGGAATGTGGCGCCGAACTAGTTTAACAGCTGAGCATGATGTAACGATAACCGTTGTGTTATCTTGTATTTTTGTCATCGTACGTCATTCATACGAAGGTGCAGAATACGGAAAGTTCCATGCTTGATGAGTTTGTTTGAATTTTGTTGTTCAGTAGCAAAAACTTTAGTCTTTTATTGGCACCTTCAGCACCAAATTTAGAAAATGCTCATTATAGAATCTGAAGTCGCTAACTGGGACAAAGGAAGTGATTTACATATTTATGATAACCCGTCAGATAAGTCTAGCACGTCCACTGATATAGAAAAGTCTTAGCGTAGCGCCTTGATAAACTCCAAGTGCTTTCTGTTTACGCCTTATCGGCTCTATATCAAACAGTATTTCGCCTACTGATACCATTACAATGATATCAAGGACTTTTTAAATTCCAAAATACCTTATTAATTGTCTTTTCTTTAGATAAGCTCAAGATAGCCCGCATTCTGTTTCTGACGGGACGGGCCTTTTGTCCAACCGCGGCCCACGGCCCAGCTGACGTTGACGTAACTCGTGACACGAGTCCACGACATTATCGGCTCGTTGACATAACGATAACCCACACAGACGTAGTTCAGCGTACACAACCACGGCGCTACGTGCGTGTGCTAGCTAGTCCGTAGGAGTGCGCCCGCGCCCGCGCCACCCGCCATTCAACTGCGCTAACATCAAACAGTCATCATCATTCGAAATAAACGCGTAGGCCTGGAGGTGATTCTTACACGTTAATTATATAAAAATGGTTGTGTCAGGAAATCGTGCTAATGATAGAGATTTATTGTGGTCATTGTTTGATTGCGTGTTTGCATTCACACACATTTCTGTAATGTTCAAATCATAAATTATACCTACTCATTTCGGAGTGAAGAATTTTCCAATCATCGTGCAGTTCTTGTGTTTAAAAAGGGCTGCATTCTACGGATTTAAGGTGATATAGTTAACGAATACATTTCCATATATTTTTTGCAATAAAACGAAAACGTATCAGTTACTTTCGCCCACGCAGATCATAAACCTGATAGGAAAGGGTTAGGTACCACGTAGGAGGCGACCTAACGATTTGCCATTGGCCGTCTTTTTATCAATGTCGGTTTTAAAGCTTGTACTTTTATGTTATTTTGCCATTACACTTTCATGTACATGTATGAAAGCCTTGAAATCCTACATCGTAGCTGATGTTATAAGCCTGCAAATGAACGTACGCATTTGAACAGAGAAATTGCGTAATATGCTTATGTAAACATGCGTATTTCATGCCTACCTTGATCTAACCTAGTGTTTTCCTTTTTAGTATGAATCTATAACGCTATAAGCGAATGAAATAAATTGTTCAGAGATAGAGTCACATTCACACAAATTCTATCATATTTAGAATCAGCATTGCCATTCAACGTGGCACTGCTTTCAGGCTTTTTGGAACTTTTTCCATTATTAGCGATGCGCACGAGTTTTTTGGTGCCCCATGAGCACTTTCTCTCTTTTCTATTTTTTTTAACCGACTTCAAAAAGGTGGAGATTCTTAGATCGACTGTTTTTTATGTAATGAAGAAATATTTACTAGGTGAATTTGTTTTAATGATTCTTTTTTTATTTGAAAGCTGGTGCTTCTCATTTGATCTCATTAGAATTTGATCAAGATCTGATGAAGTACTTTGGAGATAAACAGAACTTTTTAATAAATGACGGCCGATCTCTCGGGATAGATGCAATCGCATGTCTGTTTATTGTTTACACCATTTCATAACATTACATCACGCCGATACGCTCTAAAGGGGTACGCAGATGTGCACAATTCACCCTGGTACACTCTCATTTCACCGGTTGTGTACAAATTTCATGTTATTCGGGTATTCTATTCTGGCATAACTGTGGGCAATATAGATATGTACCACAACCAAATAAAACACTACAAAGTGAAAAATAACTTCAATTTCGGAAGTCGGTGTCAAAAAACGAAGAAGCAAAAGCCAGATCACCGACACATTTCCGAAAGTTTTTTTTCACTTTGTAAGTAGTGTTTTTATTTGGAAGTCGGTTATACTTTTCTTTTTTTGCTTCTCCATTGTTTATTTATACTTGAACATTGTATACTTTATTATTTGCGGCGGTCCGGGAGTTTGGCGAGCACCCATAATGCATACTGTGTACGATTTTATTGTTTCTTTCCTTGGGGATCGGCACTGTACTCCTTAACACAGGTTATCTATTAACCTAGCTAGGAATGCAGCACCACCCACACCCTCCATTTTATTGTAGTACACTATAAAGTAAACGATTACTATAAACTGTCAGCATAAACTTTAAACTTATTTTAGCCTAATTTAAATAAAATCCCTATCATATTCAAAGTACTAATTGGAACATAACTTTTTAAAAGAAAGAATGTAATTTTCACCCCAATTTTCATCTATAATGAGGTCCTTTATAACCTGACATTGAAATGTGAGTAAGCCACATTCCAACCTAAGGTCCTGTGGCTATGGTGACTAAATCGTTGGTAAACAGTAATTCAAATACAAAACAATTCTACTGACTTAGCATATTCTTAGAAACATTACGTCAGATGCAAAAATCCTTGATGAGGAACATTATATCACTGATTCCTGATGTTTTTATTTGTTTGTGACATTTATTGTTCTAATAAGTTTATCAGGGTTCTTTACTATTTATAGATGATACCTAATCACATGTTTTACTGGAAATTTCTGATTCAATCAAAAATCATTCGGCGCTTTTAAATAAAATAAATACCTATAATACAATGGTTACAGTAGGTAAACAAACAACCAAGTAACTATAGATACAATACTAAGCTGGTTGCCACTATGTGAAAGACAGACCCTGAAATCATGACTCATAAGATAAGATGAAAGAAAAAAATAAATAATAATAATAATATAATTAATTAATTATTAATTTAATTCTAACATCATCATCATCATATCAGCCGAAAGACGTCCACTGCTGGACATAGGCCTCCCCCAAGCGTCGCCACATTGACCGGTCCCGTGCGTCCCGCAACCAGCGGAACCCCGCAACCTTCACCAGGTCATAGGTCCACCTGGTGGGAGGCCTTCCAACGCTCGCGGTCGCCACTCCAGAACCTTTCTGCCCCATCGGCCATCCGTTCTGCGTGCAATGTGCCCTGCCCACTGCCACTTAAGTTTGGCAATCCTACGGGCTATGTCAGTAACCCTGGTTCTCTTACGGATCTCTACATTTTTAATTCGATCACGCAAGGAAACGCCGAGCATAGCCCTCTCCATTGCCCTTTGAGTGACTGTAAGCTTCCTGATGAGGCCTATTGTAAGCGACCACGTCTCAGAGCCATAATTCTAACAAATAATAATTAATTAATTATTAATTTGATTCTGACAAATAAGATCACACTATGGTAGATACCATAGGATATGAGGATTCCAAGAAACTGTATTTTTGAATCAGCAAAAAAATCATCTTCTATCTGACCATCAATATAAAGGATTATATATCCTTAAATATCGATTAAACGCAATCGCTTTTTTTTCTCTTTTCCGTATCCAAATTCTTGTTCAAAATTTCTGCTTAGTAACGAATCAGGTGCCACGCGATATTATAATAATTGCCCACCACGTGGACAAAGTCCACGTCTTTAGTGTCAAGTAACACTATACAATTTACTCAAAGTTTATTTAACGTGACCTATTACAAAACTGGGCGACGACGGCAAAGTCCAAATAAAATTAATATTACGTAAATTATATTGCGCTATTAAAAACCCCTAAAGGAAAACACATGTTGTACTTGAGTCACATGTTATGTAGAATGTACATAGGTGCCTTGTTGCCTACAGCCTACAGGTGACATCATGCAGTTATTGGGCTATGTATGTGTGTGGATAAATTCACACATGGTTGACTGCGCGCCACCGTGGCACCACGCCGCCCGCCACACGCTGCCCCGAAGACACACGAATTATTCATAAGGAAACATTAATTTTGGAATAGTTATTGTCTAATTAAAAACTCTAAACAAAACATACAACTCCAAAAATAAGCAATCTCTTTAATCAACTCTTTGAACAATTTACTGTTGCTACGCACTACTTTTTTAATGGTTTCATGAATTTAGAACAGAATATATGAAAAGCAACGTCGTAACGGTTTGTGAATTGTGATAGATGTAGAGACTACTGGTATTTATTTGTAAAGGCGGCAAAAGTGATCTCTACAGCATACCATCTTCTATATATATGTATATATGTAAATGAGGAAGTATGTACGTATGTTCCTTATAGACTCTGAAACGGCTGGACCGATTTCAAAAATTATTTCACCGTTGGGAAGCTACACTATCCCCGGGTGACATATAGGCCATCACATACTTACACATACATTTTATCCCTGTATTCCCACGGGAACGGGAACTACGCGAGTGAAACCGTAAGGCGCCCGCTAGTATGCTAAAAAAAAATTACATGGTTTCCTAAAAGTATTTTCCATTAGTATTAAAATTAAAATAATGACTAACTATGCGGAGAAATTAATAAGATAAATGTTCTTTGTTTCAGATTACCCACTGGAAACCGTATTTCTTAGAACCGAAGCTTATTCTGACCTTGCATATGGTTGCAACTGGGTAAGATTGCAGATATCCGCAAATATAAACAAATGGCACGTTTGTGGGGGCATGACATCAGTCTTCAGTGGCGAATGAAGACTGAACCGAACGTACAGTAGGTAGGAGCCCTTTAGAATGACACAATGCTATATTATAAGTCGTCCATGCTTTGAATAATAATGGAGAAGCAACGGGCGGAAGGATATGGACGCGCGGAGGTTATGCCGAATTCTGGGAAGCAATAGGGCAAGCAACCGCAGGTTTAAGGCGTCCACGCTGCCGCGTCGCGCTGCGCCTACTCGTCTCCCAAAGCTAATTGTTTCCAGAAATGTTGACACTAACATCCCACACACGCCTATTTATACAAGGCATCTTCCTGCCTTACATTTTCTTAGTCTTTATTTAGGAAACTTAATTAACATAATGATTGTTAGAAACTAACAGGAAACTATGGAAGTTATAATAGGAAAATTTGCATAAATAACTATTAAACTAAATGACCCGTTAACATTATTATCTTAACACTCAAAGCGTGTAACGTGACTCTATCATCATAAAATACGTCCATCTCGGCTTTACGAATATTAATAGCAGTTTTGTAATGTATTATTTGCAAATGAGTGGCCCACATTGGCCACATTGCCTTCAACAATCACTAATAGAAGTGAAGTGATAAATATTTCTAGCTGCCTTTGTGCCGCGGCTTCGTTGGAGCCAGTGATTCATAATTCCCGGATGCACGCACAATAAATATTCATTAATTAATTTGAGGCAACTTCTAGCGATAAATAATAATGTAACAAACTAAGTTAGTGGCACCATCGTGATCTACGCCGCTTGCTTTTATATTATTGTAAATAATAACTATATGGAATAAGTTAGTAGCTACGATATTAAGAATAGTTTATTTATAAATACCAAACACAATGTAAGGATAACAAGATAAATATTTGTATGGTCAACAGATAGTTGTTCTGGATCTGTGTGTCTTGTGCATGTGAATTTAAATGTTTGTACAACCACGATACAGAAGAAATTCCTAGTGTGGGGCAAAGCATTTGTAAAAAATAATTTAAAAAAAGTTAATTAAAAAAATCAAAATACCCGACTGCTTAAAAAGCGAACTAAAAAGACGTAAACAAGAAGAAAATCATGCTGTGCAGTCGGAGGATACATATTCGCGAGCTGGCTGACCAAAACCAGATGTATCCTCCGACTGCACAGCATGATTTTCTTCTTGTTTACGTCTTTTTAGTTCGCTTTTTAAGCAGTCGGGTATTTTGATTTTTTTAATTAACTTTTTTATTTATAACTTTTTAGTTAACATTTTTTTCGAATTAGGTACATTTAAATATATAAGTGTTATATATTTTTGAAATCGCCTCTAAAACCCCTTTATTTTGATACCCCACACGATGGGTTTGGAAGAAAAAATAAAATTGGCCCCCCACAATATGGCGCCCAAAAGCCGCCATTTTTCTATGTTCCAATTTTAATGTAGCCTATGACACTCGCAAGGTTAAGACGAATCGATTGACGTATGAATCATCAAAATCGGTCAACGCGTTTGGTCTCTGGAACGCCATATAGGAACAAACATACATACATACATACATACATACATACATACATACATACATACATACATACATACATACATACATACATAGACTGATAAACACATTACCCTCCTTCGGCAGTCGGGTAAAAAATGCTTTTTTACTATGGGCGTAAGCAGAAACTATAGAATGCTACCTGCTGTTTACCATTAACTCATCATATCAGCCGAAAGACGTCCACTGGACTTAGGCTTCCACCAAGCGTCGCCACATTCAGTCATCACCGCGACCTTCACCAGGTTAACCAGCAGCCTAATTGCGTAAGTGAATTCTGCAAAGGAAACAAGTCGATTCTTTCAAAGAATCAGAATCATTTCTTTCAACTTTTTCGGTATTGCGAAACTAATTTGGAAAGCTAGCGTTAGCTTTCCAAATCCTCCTTTGAGTTGAACACAGACTACTTAGAGATACTACGGAGTTGAAGATATATGACATTTGCATTACACAATACCAATAGTGAAGTTTTATCTCGATTCTTCCGCTTTCATTCATTCTTTTACAATCAATTCTACGTCAAAATATTGGTAATGAAAGGAGCATAACCTTTCCGTTTCAGAGTGTAATATGCAATACAAAAAGTCCTTTTTGGGAAGGTTCCAACTTGTTTGCTTTGCAGAATTCACTTACGAATTGCGTAAGTGAATTGCTGGACAACCAATCTGCATTCTTACCATTAACTATTGACATCTAAATAACCTTAAATATGGGCGTTAAACTATGAGATATTCACTATTTAAAACGTAAAAAGTAATAAAGGTGTGTTGAAGAATTAAAAACGCATGAGCATTAATTCCACACGCAACGGAATAATGTAACAGATCAAGAACACACTCAAAATTCGATCAAGTTTATGCGCCATGCCACTCTTCATCGATTCGAAATCAAATCGTAGTCGAATGTCAGTCAATAAGATGTCGATCGGAATCATTCAACGTTCTCAAATGAAACGAGCGAGGGTCAACTGAGCGGCGAGATGATAAAAACTGGCGGAAAATATAATGGCGGCGGCTAGGTATTGTGATGACGCGTTGAGCTCGGGTCAATGACACCTGACTCATGTCCTGTGCCACACTCGCCGAAGACATTCGCTGTGTAAATGATAAGTAGCGAAATATTATTTGAAATACACTCAACTTTTAACCAGCTACTTACATTTTTTTTTTTGTTTTAAATTTATTTTTTTATGTTCGTCGATATACGTGGAATCCGTTTTTCAGGTGGTCATGTTTTTGGAAATGATCATTATTATTGCGTTCATATTGGTTTCTTCAGGTCTTTTAAGAACATATTAGGTACAATCAATATTAATCAGACACTTGTTAAGTATTTCTTTTGTTAATCACACCACATCACATCATCAGCAAATTAATGTTCCCACTGCTGGGACACAGGCTTCCTCTCTGTGAGAGGGAATGGGCCGTAATCCACCACGCGGGCCGAGTGCGGGTTGCTGAATCTCACATGTCTTCGAATTTTTGGTTCTAGGACATGCCGGTTTCCTCTTATCTTATGGAGGGGCCGAGAACATCTCGGACACTTCGACCCATTGGGATCTATTGTGGTTGGGATCTATTGTGGTTCTCTTGTGCCGGTTTCCTCACGATGTTTTCCTTCACCGCTTTGAATTTACACACCACATATTAAAGGTTTATTACACTAGAAATTAATCAGAGACAATAGCAATTAATAAAGTGTAGCTACTCGGAAGTGAACTGCATAAAATATATTAATCACCAGTCGACCTCATTCTGCAAAGCACTGACCTGACGACAGTTATGAAATGGAGGCAACAATTATACAGATAAATATAAGGAAAATTATGGATCTATTTATGTTTTCAAAGATGAGACTGGTTGGCATAAGTGAGTCATAGATCCGAGCTCACCCTGCAGCTTTCGTTTTAGAGGTCATTCATAATATTTATTACTATCTCAAATAAACAACGGACTTGTCTCTACCTGTTTGTGTTGACTACAGAATGGAGCTGATTTTAATCAAGTTTGTCTTTTATAAAACCGCGAAATAATAACTGAGTCAACTCAATCTCCACTGGATATTCTCTTGATATTCATCATCTGCCCAGCCTTTTTCCCAATAATTGTTGGGGTCGGCTTCCAGTCTTACCGGATTTAGCTGAGTATCAGTGTTTTACATGGAGCGACTGCCTATCTGACCTCCAACTGGTGTCAGATCTCAGGCTTCTGACTACCCGTAACGACTGTCAAAGATCTTCAAAATGACAGCCGGGACCAACGGCTTAACGTGCTTTCCGAGGCACGGAGGAAACTCGGTATGTTGAAAATGGTCACCCATCCACGGACCGACCTCGTCAAGCGTTGCTTAACCTTGAAGATCGACCCGTGCGGTTGTTATTCTCTTGATATTGTAGGGTTAAAACTTTCCTAGAAGCAATCAGTTTGTTCAACAAGTAAATAAATGAGTCAACAAATTCCCAACAACAATGTTTTCCAGAATTCCCATGTTTTTATCCCTAAAAACATCTCATTGAAAAATACCATTTACTAGTCAACAGCAATTTGACTCACTGAGTACTATTTACTAAATATTGACGTAGGGATATACAATATATTTTATGTAGGTGTAAATAGTCGTATTTTTGGTCAAATCTGAACCAAATCTTATAAAAATCATTAAGTGATATCAATCAAAAAATCTTCAGCAAAAACTGGTTCCATAAATTCTGTAAGATCTCAAAAATGATTACATTAATTAGACCCTAATCACAGGCCCAGGGTTTACAAAGGCAAGCGTTGGATTGGACCCACAGACTATATTAGGTAGGGTCTCGCGGACCCGACCGCCGCTGATTAATTCTGTATTCGAAAAAGCTTAAATATGCAGACCGCGAATTATATTTCCGATTGCAACAATGCCCTGCAATAAAATTTGTTACGCCCCTTTTAACCCGACTGCCGAAGAAGTGTAATGTGTTTATTAGTCTATGTATGTATGTTTGTTTCTATGTGACGTTCTACGTGGCCGATTTTGATGTTTCGTACGTCAATCGATTCGTCTTAACCTAGCGAGTGTCACTGGCTACATTAAAATTGGAAAATAGAAAAATGGCGGCTTTTGGGCGCCATATTGTGGGTGCCCAATTTATTTTTCTTCCAATCCCATCGTGTAGGGTATCAAAATAAAGGGTTTTAAGAGATGATTTCAAAAATATATAACACTTTCATGTTTAAATGTACATAATACGAAAAAAATAATAACTAAGAAGTTATAATTTTTTAGATAGCAAAGCTCCATGAAAAAAGTTAATTTAAAAAATATCCCGATTTCTTGAAAAGTGAACTAAAAATACGTAAACGGGAAGAAAATCATGCTTTGCAGTCGGAGGATACATGTGGTTTTGGCTCGCGAATATGTATCCTCCGACTGCACATTATGATTTTCTTCTTGTTTACGTTATTTTAGTTCACTTTTTAAGCAGTCGGGTTTTTTGGTTTTTTATATTAACTTTTTCTTGGAGCTTTGCTATAATGACCGCAATATATACCGAATCATGTAACTTATTTTCTCTCATATAGCTACAGTACCTACTGTATGTTATAATATTATGTAATACTATTCATTGATATAATCCTGAATTCATTATGAAGTTCTTTATTTTTTGTTAAAGGAAACATTGTTTTCACAACATTCACTTCATCCGCAGGTATTTCTATTGTGTCTAAACTATTATAAAATACGGAAGAATAATAAACTTAACTCGTGTTTATTATTATAATCTTAGAGGCGAAATCGAAAGCAGATAACATCTCTAAGATAAATCTTAGATCCTACAGGAGATTGGTTTTTGAATAATTTTAACAAAAATAAATCATTTCTGTTACGTCATCACAATCATATCTGTTACGTACCTACATTAATATTAAGTCAATCAAAATTATGAACACAAGTGTAAGCAACGCTTAAATTTTATAGGTTGATCTAATATTATATTTTTTCCGATAAAGGGCCTACGGTTGCTACGGCGTAGCACCTTGCTACGAAGTTTGCGTTCGGGAATAAAGGACCCTTTTTCAATTTTTTATTTTTATTTTGTGTTGAGTAGTAATTTAGTTGTTGAGTAAAATACATTTTCAACGATTTCACTTCTCACACAAAAGAAAATATTATAATAAAATAAATAAGTGTGTTATTTGAGGAATATCAAGTGTAGTGCTATTTTTTATGCGGAATATAGTGTACAAAAATTTTAAACTTTTTATTGTATTAGACAGGTTTTTCTTCCATCAGTCAATATTTTGTATAAATTAGTTGTAGAAAAAAAATTGATTATAGACGCAATAAATCCATATTTTAAATAACACGATATCAAAATTAATCAACATAATTTGTTATAAAACCGTAAAATAATATGTTTTATTCATGTCAAGTAACTAAAATAGTCAACACAATGCAATAAAATTACAATGTAACCTTTCTAGTACCAGCTAGCTATGTAGTCATAAAACGTCGTAACAATATGACATAACTACTTATATGGACAAATCATAAAGGTTTCTAAAATAAATTACTTTTAGGTAAATGTTGAGTGTTTTGAATTCGCTAGGATTGTAATTTGTCATATTATTTTAATGGAGTGCTATTGATGTTTTAATATGTTTGTTATCTATAAGAATATTTCGCTTTTCGAGGCTACTGCCGCCATATCTAATTTCCACGAAATATTAGCGACGGTAGCTGCGCCTGCGACGCTGGCCGACGGCAGCGCCGCTTGACGTCACGACGACTCCCAACTTGCATCCGCCATTTTGATAGTAAAATAGATAATAATTACCGCCTATCTAACAAGTCATGGACGATATAGTTTAACTCATAAACAACAGATTCCCTAACCACATGTCTTATTATAACTGCCATAAATTTTCCATCGCTTGTATATATTTCCTTTTATAAAAGGTGGTTCCTAAATAACATGAGAATGTAGATAAAATCTTATTTCCTACATATTTAACTCGATTAGTGTCTGTATCAGCGCATCAAATGTATAAAACTATAGTTTATCCTGTTCAATTTGAGAATATCTCATAACTGGGAGGAAAATACCGTTTTAATTTACCTAACTCTCAATTAAGCCGCGCAAAATATAGCAGGCTTAATGCTTTATCTCGCTGGGTACCTGAGGATCGCTCGAGCATGACCACATTAGCATTTATCTATTCGTGCTAGACGCCAGACGGCTTCTTATTACCTACCTATAAAATTGAGTAATTGAAATGGGCGTTAACATCTCGTGTTACACTTCATTATACAAAATCTTAGTTAATGGATTTATAAGTTTACCAAGGTAAAAACTTTGCTTACTTGCGTGTTTCTTCCAAAATTGTAAAAAAAATACTGTTTAGAACAAAATACAATTAATGAAAATGTTACTTCTTAAAGTGTTTATTCAGAATAACCAAGGCTCATAACCGTATGAACAATAGAACTTATTTAGTCAAATACATGCCCGTATGTCATTCACAAGATTACGTCGAAAGGTCGTCACGCTGAAATCGTGTTGTTGCCGACGCGACGCCAGCGCCACGCTGCGGCGAGCGTGCGACGTTCGCAGTGGTTCAGACGACTCGTTCCCGCCAAAACAGTCGCAGGCTGTGGCGCGAAGGCTCGTGATTGGTCGGCGCGGGCGGCAGTGGCGGCGCGCGCGCAAGGCCGCCGGTTTTCCCGCGAACAATGCCAAATGGTGCATTTGTCAAGGTGAGTTCGTTCACCGCCGACGCCGCGCGCCCGGCGCCGCGCGCTCCTCGCTCGCCGGACATTCGCCACAGCACTCGCTCGCTTCGCGCCGATCGAAGGTCGACGGAAGGCAGCCGAGCACTTATTTCACTCGGCGCCGAATCTACATCCATTAGCATCCGCTCTTTATTACAGGTGAATAAAATATTTTTTTTATACTTATGCTTTGACTTCAACTTAATTAAATGGTCGCACTTGATGTAGAGTCATACTGTCAATTTGTTGTATCCAAGCTGAAGTTAAAAATTTCTGTGCTCACGAATGTATATCTATGTATTTTTTTTTCTTAATTTATTAAACTGTAATGTAATGTAACGGAAAGTGCGAAGATCCGAAGACTGAAGAGCGAAGAAGGAAGAAAGAAGAGCGGTATCAAGTGCTACGCCCGGACGACGTTCCCAGCTCGGCCGACATACACGGGTCGGTGGGATCTTCGTCCGTTTGTATCGCTTATACGTTTTATTCTACTTACGGCGATTGGATTAAAAACAAGCAAAAGAAAAATATGCCACACTATCTGACTATCTGCTGACTTCCTGAAGACTTGAAGAATAAACTAACATAATTCATCTACTTTCTGCTTACAATATCTCTGTGATACTCTTTACTTTTCATAAATTGTTCAGCTATTTTTTTTTTGTAGCTTGGTTGTTGATGACGTTGTTAAATACCACAATTAACTATACTTGTGCAAAATGTATTGTTGGTTAGCGTAGCAGGTACTGGTAAACCCTAAATGGACTTTTGTGTTGGATTTAACATAACTAGACTGCAAGATACTACCACTTATAAATATTTTGATTTATGTAACACAAATTTAAGTGGCTTTATTAAAATAAATGATTTGATTTTGGAATGCATGTACAATATGAAAAAAATACACTGGCCTGTTGTACACCACCTCCGCAAAAGTTAACTCTAGCAAAAGAGGAGGATACTTTCATACAATTTCTGTTAGATGTAAGTATTTATGTGTTATTTATCCAGTAGATTTATCCTGTGTCCGAGGACTGTGAAACTGACTCTGCGGTTTATGAATAATATTGTTTTTAATTTTATATTTCAACCTTTCAATTCTCTTTCACTTCAGCGTTGTGAATTTAGACTAGGTGCTTTTTAAGCATTTTTAATTTTAATATGTACTTAATTATCTGTATCATCCCTTGTTTTTTTTTTTGTCCTCTATCAAGGCAAGGTTTTCTGTTTCTATTGTGTTTAATTATAAAGGCGAACGGAAGGCTTGTATGGGAATTCGTACCGCTAATAAAACTTCTTGTTTTGGAATATTGTTTTTTTTTAAGTGGTAGTTAAATTAATAGATAATCCCTTATTAAATTCTTAGATTTTTAGAACTTGGGACGTAAAAGTTATAACCAGTTTTATTTTTTAAGGTTATGTACTAGTGTACCAATGTTTGTTACATATAGGTAAATGTTGCATACTGTTACATAATGTGTAAAGTGAATTCTTTGTAGTGTTTTACTTACCATTAAGTAGGTAGATTGAAATAAAGATCGTAACTTTTCAGGACATTAGGAGATACCTATATCCAGCAGCGGACTGCAACAGTTTGATAATGATGAAAATAAATAATTAATTATCATTCCAATATTTGTGTTATTTTACATAAGGCAACTTCTAAAAACATAACTGCGTTTAGTGTATTTTATTACGTTTATTTATTAAAATCTTTTTATTGATATTATTAATTAAATCGAAGTTCTAAAAATAGTAAACTTACATAATAATAAATGGCATAGTTGCCATAATAGGTGGTACTAATTCTATAACCGAACAACAAAATAAGTATGCGGTATAAAATCTGCCGTTCACCTTTATAACAAACTATTCCTATTAATGAAAATTCTATCTTCAATGTTGTTGACTTTACTTTGCAAGAAATACCTTTTTAAGTAGGTAGGTACAAAATATTTTAATTTTACTTATCTAGGGCCCCGGGAAAGTACCTTAAGGGTACACTAGTCGACGGCACGAACTATTTTGTGCGCGGGGTTAAAATGCATGTTATATCAACCGACAACACGTGCGGAACAGATAGATGCTGCTATGAGCAGTAAGAAGCTAGTTCGCGTACGAATACACACTTTTGCAAATTTGAAGCGAAATGGATGATGATTTAGAACGAAAACGAGCGCGCGAAATTTTATAAACAGACCTTTGGGAGTCTGGATATCACGAAAAAATGACTGAATGTATCTGTTCAAAATAAAATTATTTGCATTGTTGAACTACTAATCTATCCCTGTATGGAGGCCGTTTTGCAATTTTCCTTCTTCTTATGGTACTTATTTGCGCCCAAAGATGCGTTAAAATTAGTGTTGAAATATGGAACTTCCGAAGCTCATAACTTTCAAGTAAATATTTTTTTTTACTTTTTTGCTTCCACACAGGGCTAGATAATGATGAGACAAATTGATATCATTTTTTATTTTGAACGTACATCGTCAAACAGCGGAGTAAAAGCCAGACTACCTTTGTATGGAAGAATTTTCGACTAGTGTACCCTTAATTACTAATGTTATGATCATTTTGGATTTGAGAATTAGCCATGCCATTCAACGTGGCAATGCTGCCAGCGTTCTGGATACCTTTCCCATAGACATCTCGCACCATATTTTTTATTTTTTTATTTTAATGATTCACTTATTAAAACAAAAAGTGAAAGCATAGTTACAGACAAAATCAGTTCCTTTGGTATAGGCGCGTTTTTTAATAGTGTTATTATAATTAGTTAGAATATAGTTCATAAATATTATGTAATTATATTATTTTAGTTATGTGCTACCTACATAAATTCTGTTGTATATAAATAAAAATAACAGTGACCAATTTTAACTCAAACGAAACATCCGATTTTATTAAGTGAGTCAAACAACATTAACACATCTTTTTTTAATTTCGCAACATTGAACCGAGAAGAACTACCAATTCAAATGTGAAAATACCGGTCAAGTGCGAGTCGAACTCGTGCGCCGAGGGTTCCGTGCCTACCCATAATACCGCCATAATAAAATTGGTATTATTTTATTGGTTTTAAAGATATTTTAGATTTTGAAATTTAGATTATGAAAAGAGAAAACTTGTAAATACCAAAATTTACCTTCATTTACAACTTTTTTATTTTTTGGAATTTTCCCTTTATTTGTGCTGTAAGACCTTACTTTTTGCCAAATTTCGTGATTCTAGGTCAACTATGAACCAAGAACCAAAATCTATAGGGTACTTCCGGTTGACCTAGAATTGTTCATTTTTCAACTTGCTAGGTCGACCCGTTCCTGAGAAAATCGGTGGTGACACACGGACAGACGGATAGACGGACAAGAAAGTGATCTGATAAGGGTTCCTTTTTTACCTTTTGAGGTACGGGACCCTAAAAAGAACATTCTAAATTTCGTGAAGAGACTGGACCCCACAGAACACATAATTCTAGTGTGGGATCCAGGGAGTTCATAAAAACCAAGCACGTAAGGGCTCTATGTAATGTAATATTGTTTTAATATTGTACTTTGCAAAAATTAACGAAATAAAGTCATGTATTCTTTTAATTGAATATAATACTTATTTGGGTACACCCCCCCCCCACAGTCCGCTTCAACAGTAATAATTTGATTACAATAAAAAAAGCTTTTTAAATATGTTTTTTATCTTAACGTGCATTGTCAACCGAACCAAACGTGTATACAAAATTTCGTCATAATCGGTTGAGGATAACTGCTTTAAAATTCAGTTGCAAGATTAGACCCGAACATACATACATTGCAAGTTAACAAAAAGCTTGTAAAAAGTTTAATAATTATGTAGATACTGGCTGAGCAACAGTTAGATCTCATAAATAACATAATTCTTCAGACCGAGCAGTTATTCATCTTTTGTTAAAATATGCATAAAATTACTCCACCCTAGAAGGGTATAAAACGGCTGATCAAGGTCAAATGAGAGCCATTCGCCATCCAGACTTTGAATTGAACACAACTGGTCAGCACCAGCAACAAAAACAACGATAAACTGATTTTTCTTTCATTCAGTAACTCTTTAAGGGGCTTAGAAGCTCCTGGCTGGGGGAATGTAAAAATAACACTTGCATAAAAAAAAAAATATTTTTGTTTTCATTTTGATGTTTTAGGGTGCCGAAGTCAACAAGGAACCCTTATAGTTTTGCTATTTCTGTCTGTCCGTCCGCAGCTTAGCTCAGAGACTCTTAGTACTAGAAAGCTATAATTTGGCATGGATATAAATACATATATAATAATTCCGACAAAGTGGTAAAATTAAATCATGAAAATCTTTTTTTCGGGTCCCTGCTATAGACGTAAAGAGGGGATGTTTTCTTTTCTCGTCTATACCATGGTGTGGGGTATAGATAGATAGGCCATTCAAAAATATTACGGGTCTGTTAACACTATTTTTCGATTCAGAGATCCGTTTGCGTAAAATTAAGCTTTAAATTGCAAATTTTTGTTAAGTGGGGGGGCACTTAACAAAAATTTGCAATTGCCTGCCAGCGAAATGGTTGCTCTTGGTTATGTGAAACAATTCACGGTAGTAGTACCTATATATATCAAAAAAATTATATTATTTATTATTAACTTATAAAATGTACTTGGAACAGTAAATATTTTGTACAAATACCATTGAAAAATTACTTAAATAACGTTGTTAGCATATAGTAAATATATGCTTATGAACCATGTAAAAATATACAAAAATAAAATCATAACATGCTTAATAATAATGATTTCTAAATTAATAATGTTTAATATAAGTTTTTAAGCTGACATGGTCACAATCATTAGAATTAATATTTTTTTTTTTTTTTTTTTTTTATTTTTTTTTTTCAAATTTTTTTTTTCAAAGGTATAAAACGGCTGATCAAGGTCAAATGAGAGCCATTCGCCATCCAGACTTTGAATTGAACACAACTGGTCAGCACCAGCAACAAAAACAACGATAAACTGATTTTTCTTTCATTCAGTAACTCTTTAAGGGGCTTAGAAGCTCCTGGCTGGGGGAATGTAAAAATAACACTTGCATAAAAAAAAAAATATTTTTGTTTTCATTTTGATGTTTTAGGGTGCCGAAGTCAACAAGGAACCCTTATAGTTTTGCTATTTCTGTCTGTCCGTCCGCAGCTTAGCTCAGAGACTCTTAGTACTAGAAAGCTATAATTTGGCATGGATATAAATACATATATAATAATTCCGACAAAGTGGTAAAATTAAATCATGAAAATCTTTTTTTCGGGTCCCTGCTATAGACGTAAAGAGGGGATGTTTTCTTTTCTCGTCTATACCATGGTGTGGGGTATAGATAGATAGGCCATTCAAAAATATTACGGGTCTGTTAACACTATTTTTCGATTCAGAGATCCGTTTGCGTAAAATTAAGCTTTAAATTGCAAATTTTTGTTAAGTGGGGGGGCACTTAACAAAAATTTGCAATTGCCTGCCAGCGAAATGGTTGCTCTTGGTTATGTGAAACAATTCACGGTAGTAGTACCTATATATATCAAAAAAATTATATTATTTATTATTAACTTATAAAATGTACTTGGAACAGTAAATATTTTGTACAAATACCATTGAAAAATTACTTAAATAACGTTGTTAGCATATAGTAAATATATGCTTATGAACCATGTAAAAATATACAAAAATAAAATCATAACATGCTTAATAATAATGATTTCTAAATTAATAATGTTTAATATAAGTTTTTAAGCTGACATGGTCACAATCATTAGAATTAATATTTATTTATTTTTTTTTTTTTTATTTTTTTTTTTCAAATTCAAAATATACATGGTAAATATCCCGAAACAAATATTAATTCTAATAATGTTTAAGCTCGAATAACGCATTGGAGTGGGCGGAGACGTTTGCAGTACCGGGCGGTACGGCGCATGTGCGCATTGGAGTCTATTTTGTGTTAGTGCAGAAGATTTTTAGACGTTTTGTAATCTAAAGTCAAATTAGATTCGATTGTCAAGCAAATTCCGCTACCCGACCATAGATGGCGGTATTCTTAGTGGTTGCAATTATAAAATTAATTGCGTTTGCCGTTAGGTTGACATTCGTGTCATAGGTCGATATTTACTTCTACTCAACCATGGTCACGTCAGTGCAGTATAACAACACATTGAATTTTTAATTACATTATCGATATCGATAGATTCCCAATTTCTTAATTCGAAAAAAATAAAACTTGTTCATTTTTATTTGAAGGCTTATTTATATATTTTTTAATAAAAACAATTTTAAATTTAGTACTAATTTAATTATGCTCTTTGAGGCGGGCGGGCCTCTTCATCTTATAGAAAAAATAAATTACTTATTGTCTATAAATTCAATATCCGACCCGACTACATCACTAATTGAGTAGCGAAGAATTTTCGAGGGCGAAATAGTGAACACATAAAAAAAATCAAATGCCGAAAGCGAAAGAAACAAGGAGCGTGCGTGTGAGGATACAGGAACGAACCATACCATTCCCCGTGGCTCTAACGCGCGCTTGTATTGGCTTCTTTCGCAATTGACGTCCTTAATATAGACAATATAGATTATTTATTGCAGCTTATTTACGTTGGTTGTTTGTTCCTATCATTGAATAATTTGATTTTACTTTTTGGTAGTTGAGTAGGTTGTTTGAAAATACTCATACTAAAATATTTGGTTTCGGTTTGTAAATATTTGGAGATTTTAACGAAGAATGCAGTATATTCAAATTATTAAGTTACGCTGGTTATAAATCTTTTTACAAACGCTTGCCTCTACCCGCGGTGGTACTCAAATAGATAATATTTTTTCTAACTTCACTTGTGAAGTTGGATTTTATAACTTGCGATGCTAAAAGAAGAGGGCTTCTGTTACCATCGCATCGTCGTATGTTAACCCGTTTTTAGACGTTGTGAGCCGAAGGGTCCAAACGGAGCCCTATTGCTGTCACTCACGTGTCCGTCCGTCTGTCACACGGTTTTTACAGCCAAACGGTTGGAAAATAATTAGGTATACTATGAAAATTTGAAGCCTGTTTCTTCAAATTTTCATAGTATACCTAATTATTTTGTTGACCCAAAGATTTTGTTATAAAAAATATTGGACAACAAAGGAATTGCAGTCAGCTTTTTTTTCCGAAATATTTATTGTATTCTGTTTTCAGTATTTGTTGTTATAGCGGCAATTGAAATACATGATCTGTGAAAATTTCAACTGTCTAACTATCACGGTTCATGAGATACAGCCTGGTGACAGACAGACAGACAGACTGATCGCGAGTCTTAGTAATAGGGTCCCGTTTTTACCCTTTGCCTACGGAACCCTAAAAATAATACTTTTTGTAGGTAATCTGATTTTATGATATTTAAGGAGAGACCAGCCGTATTGCGTAAGTGCGCAAAGAGTTTAAACTCTATCCAACCGACTAAATCGGCCAATCACACAAAACGGAAATCCACATCGCGTCATTCATCTCGCATGTGATTGGTCGATATGGTCGGTTGGATAGAGTTTAAACTCTGTGCGCACTTACGCAATACGGCTGCAGATGGCATGCAGTTAGTGTCGTGAAGGTTGGGTATACTTCTGGTGTGGTAGGCAACCTGTGTCGACACCCTTGCCCATGTTCCAAGAATGGCGCGCGTGCTGTGATGGCGATAGTCACCGTGCGAATCCCCGTCTAGGGTCGCCAGCAGCTCTTCCCTGGATCGCGTCTGCGACTCGCTGATGGCCAGTGGACGCTAGGTATGGATGCATCGCACATTTGCTTCATCGCCTCGCTGAACCACTGACCCTCCTCTTCGATGGCGATTGATTCGGCTGTCGCCGAATCCCTGGTCAGGCCTTTGTGGCAGCGGCCTCCTCGAGAGCTCACTGTCAATGCGCTTAAGCAGCATCCCCGGGCCGCAAATTTTGCGTTGAGATCCCCAAGTAAAAGCGAAGGGCTAATTCATTCTGGCCCATGACGGCTCTTAACTGAACAAAGAAACTCTCGAGTTTGCGAGACTCTTGTGAGTAAGAAGTATGCCATAGGTATAGGTCATGACCATGCCGTCCACGACAGCAAACCAGCCGTGTCCTCGTGACTCGTCGACAAGGGTCCCGCTGATGATCGCCACTAGACTGTCTAGGTCTCCCACCAAGTTATATCGGGAGGGGAAGAAATATTCGACCACTCCACCATGCTCTGGAGCTAATGATCCTGAGCTCTGGTGCAGTGGTTATATATTTGAAATCTACTTTTAATTGTACCTCGTAAATGCATCGGGTACCTATGCACTTTATAATTTTGTACCTTGCTGTACATTGAACACATGCGTCGGACGAGTTGAGAATGAGACGACTTGACGAACGACTTGAGACGAGTTGGGAAACTGGGATATTAGAGATAGCGACGAAATAGGTAGTTTGACGAGTTGTCATCACAACCATCAGTAATGACTATTGCAGTACTAGACTCCGAGCAGTTAAAAAATAAATCTTTAAAAAGTATGATGTCGAATATATCGACAGAGGACAAAAGGATCCGATTTTTTTCATACCTTGGTTAATAAAACCATAAGCCCTTTACTTTTTCTGAGAGCTGAATAACTTGTCTTTCGGTTGGTGTACCATAGTCGTACCCTTACCATTGAATTATTTGTATGGAGATTAGGAGAAAAGGTGTGATTTCTTTGACGCTTTTATATTACATTGTATTACATATATTAGCAACTAGCTGTTCCCCGCGGCTTCGTGGGCCACCCCACAGGACCCGTTTTCGGTATAAAAAAATAGCCTATGTTACTCAGGAATAACGTAGCTTTCTATTGGTGAAAGAATTTTTTAAATCGGTCCAGTAGTTTCGGAGCCTATTCGGTACAAACAAACAACAAAAAAATCTTTCCTCTTTATAATATTAGTATAGATTAACATCTCAAATCCCAAAAACACCTTGCATAAGATTCATTTGATTACTGTTTCCTATTTTAGCAAGAACGAAGAAGTAAAAATCTTCTTAGCCTACACAACTCTCTGATATTCTATTATATTACCTATGTAGGTACCTACTGGCTATATCTACTGTTCTATATTTAGACAAAAATTATCTCTCTATAAGTACAACATGATACGAGTTGATATGTGCTAGTGACTTGTTGACCTGCTTGCTTGTTATGCAGTATCATTGCTGTTTTACTGTTTGCCAAGTTTATTTGATAGGACTTCCAGCCAGCCTGATTTGCGGCACAATGGAAAATAAAAGTAACAGGTATCAGCGCGGTTTAAGAGCGCTGACCTTGAATGCGCAGAAGTCGATTTTTGGGTCTGTTTGGCGGGGGGAGTGAGGGCTTATTGGTCAACCAGTGTCGCCTTCCCCCGTCTCGCCTCGCTTTCACGTCTCGTATACCCTAGGTACAGTCGCGCATTATTGTGTTAAATAAGAAGTCCGTTGCATAGTGTTTAATAATTTCGTTCGTTTAGTTGCCAATGAAAGATGTCAAAAAAGTGTTAACGAGGCAAGCACGAAATACTTACTTATAACTGTGTTTTATTTTAATTTAGTGACATTTATATCCGTTATTAACGATTAGGCATTTATTATTATGATGATATGCTAATGTGCCTTTAAACCTCACTATGTTAAAATTAGATATTTAAATATCCATTCTTTACAAAATTTAAACTTAGCTACCTACATACAAATAATTAGTTTAAATCACACTTATAAATTTTATGCAAATGAAATATTATATTTGTTTTTTTTTTGTGAATTTACACATGCGCAAATCTCCCCACCACTTTCGCACCTTATACGAAAAACCAAAAAGTTTCTCTTACACTTTTTTTCACCAATTTGCTTTAGTTCCCGACCCGAAGTGCAACGGGGTCTCATAGTCTCATAGGTTGGCAGTGTCGGCAAACGGCAAAAAATTTGGCCTCAGTCGCCGAGGGAGGTTTAACATAATAATTTTTGAATGATCAAAGGCAAGTCAAACATAAATAAGTATTTTATGAGATGGGATGTTAACTTTTTTGACCGCGCTCTATTCGCTCAAAAATGTCGCTTTTGCATAGAGGGTTGACTCTAAATTCTTAACCATATCCCTATACCTTACTCCTGCAGCCTAATTGCGTAAGTCAATTCTGCAAAGAAAACAATTCGATTCTTTCAAAGAATCAGAATCACTTCTTTCAACTTTTTCGGTATTGCGAAACTAATTTGGAAAGCTAGCGTTAGCTTTCCAAATCCTCCTTTGAGTTGAACACAGACTACTTAGAGATACTTACAGAGTTGAAGATATATGACATTTGCATTACACAATACCAATAGTGAAGTTTTATCTCGATTCTTCCGCTTTCATTCATTCTTTTACAATCAATTCTTCGTCAAAATATTGGTAATGAAAGGAGCATAACCTTTCCGTTTCAGAATGTAATATGCAATACGTAAAGTCGTTTTTGGGAAGGTTCCAACTTGCTTGCTTTACAGAATTCACTTCCGCAATTAGGCTGCTGTTCTGTATTTATGGTTTGCTTGCCCTTGTATCCCAAATTCTCTTAAAACATTTAAGCACTTATTAGGTAGACACTCGTTGGTGGTACAGTAAGTTTATTGACATAAGTATTCAGAAAACGAAAGTTACCAAAGTGAATCCTATTTCTGTTTGAATGGATAAAAGGAAGACAAACATCTCCACCTTCACTTGCTCTGGCATTCTAGGTTGGTTTTAGTAGGTAGTATTATATTATCTGTGGAAAAAGGTAAAGTCACAGTTGAGTAAATCATTGGCGCTTGAAACAAAAAAGCAAAAGCTAGCTGAGCAGTGATGATTCCGGCCCACTGCTACCATCGTCTATGATAGCATACTGAAGATGCATTTCAGCACCGGTGCTCATGAAAATTTATTGTAAAAGTAGGTACGTGAGTTAGCAGTTGGGGGAAACGAAGGCACCATTTTCTTTTTGCACCTAGGTCCCAGACCACTTCAGCCGTTATGCCACCGTACATTGGTTACCGTTTCTTGCTAACATCATATCAATTTTTGGCGCCAATATGAGTTGCTGGGCTCTGATTTGAAGTGTGCGAATTATTGTAGGCTACTGCTACTGTCAGCCTGTATCATCCCACTGCTGGGCAAAGAACTCCGCCCTTAACATCCAGCTAATTCGATTAACTTTGAGCACTACGATTGGGTCCGCAGCCGTATTGCGTAAGTGCACATAGAGTTTAAACTCTATCCAACCGACCAAATCTACCAATCACATGCGAGATGAATGACGCTATGTGGATTTCCGTTTTGTGTGATTGGCTGATTTGGTCGGTAGGATAGAGTTTAAACTCTTTGCGCACTTACGCAATACGGCTGGTTTCGATTTCGATTACCAGCCATTCCTTCCAGTAGGATTTTATCAGTATTAGTCCGGAGTATGGATTGGTGCACAGTTTTTCTTATTACGACGCTATCCAGTGTCCGCCCATGCTTGCATGGGCGCCAAAGGTTCTGCACATCCGAGGCGAGTTTCTAAAATGTTGATGAAAGACGCCATATGGATTTCCGTCTATGTGATTGGTCGATTGATGGCGGTCAAAGCCTTGCCTTGCCGAATTCACTTACGCAATTAGGCTGCGCTCACTTCTACATCCTTCTTTAGTTCTCAAGCTTTTCTGCATTCGTCGCAAAAGTTAGTTCTATCTCTGTATGATTGGGCAAAAGAACACCTATCCTATTCGAGGTGGGGTTTTAAAGATGCATTTCCCTGAAAATACATCCTTCTGCCTCATCATCATCATCATTTCAGCTGAAAGACGTCCACTGCTGGACATAGGCCTCCCCCAGGCGTCGCCACATTGACCGATCCCGTGCGTCTCGCATCTCTCGCCTTCCCGCAACCTTCGCAACCCGCAACCAGGTCATCGGTCCACCTAGTGGGAGGCCTTCCAACATTTCGTCTTCCGGTTCGCGGTCGCTTTTCCAGAACTTTTCGGCCCCAACGGCCATCCGTTCTGCGAGCAATGTGCCCTGCTACTGCCACTTAAGTTTGGCAATTCTTCGGGCAATGTCGGTAATTTTGGTTCTCCTGCGGAAATCATCATTTCTGACGTGATCACGCAAGGAAATTCCGAGCATAGCCCTCTCCATTGCCGTTTGGGTGACTTTAAGCTTTCTGATAAGGCCCATTGTGAGCGACTACGTCTCGGTCCCATAGGTGATCACTGGCAACACACACTGGTCATAGACTTTTGTCTTGAGACATTGCGGTAAATTGGACGAGAAGATACCACGCAACTTCCCGAACGCCGCCCAGCCGAGTCGGATTCGACGGTTGACCTCTTTCTCGAAGTTGGATCTACCCAACTGGATCGTTTGTCCCAGGTAGACATAATCATCTACAACTTCGAGTAAAGAGTCTCCGATCTTGATAGGAGTGGGTGTTACATGGGCATTCATCATGACCTTGGTTTTGTCCATGTTTATTTTAAGACCCACTTTTTCGGAAGCTCTATTGAGGTCATCGAGCATTGTACTGAGGCTCTCCATGGTCTCAGCCATGACCACTATGTCGTCGGCAAACCGAAGGTGAGTGATGTACTCGCCATTAACGTTGATGCCAAGCGCCTTCCAATCTAGAAACCTTGAAGACATCCTCCAGCGCAGCAGTGAACAGTTTCGGAGAAATGACGTCTCCCTGTCTCACGCCGCGCTGGAGAAGGATTGGTTTCGAGGTCTGATCCTGAAGACGGACTGACATGGTGGCGTTTTTGTACAAACACTTCAACACCTCAATGTACCGGTAGTCGATCTGGCACCGTTGGAGAGACTGCAGTACAGCCCAAGTCTCGATCGAATCGATGGCTTTCTCGTAGTCCACAAACGCTAAACAGAGAGGCAGGTTTTACTCTTCGGTCTTCTGTATGACCTGCCGCAGCGTATGTATGTGGTCTACGGTGCTAAAGCCTTTTCGGAATCCGGCTTGTTCGGGAGGCTGGAAATCGTCAAACCTGCGCGCGAGACGATTCGTGATGACTCTTGAAAACAACTTGTAGACATGGCTAAGAAGTGAGATGGGCGTATAGTTCTTCAGCCGGGCATTGTCGCCCTTCTTGAAGAAGAGTACCACCACACCCCTGCACCATGCCTGTGGCGTTTTGCCCTCGAGTATGACGGCATCAAACAGCTTCTGAAGGGCCTTAAGGACCGGTTTTCCACCCGCCTTCAGGAGTTCAGCCGTGATTCCGTCATCACCCGGCGCCTTGTTGTTTTTAAGCTGTTTCAGAGCCATCCTAATCTCGTACAGGCTGACGTCCGGGATATCTTCGGTATAGTGTCGGGTCAATCTAGCCCTTGGGTCGTTTGCTAGACTCGCAACGGGCTTGCTGATTGATGTGTACAACTACCCATAGAATGTCTCGATCTCCCTCAGAAGCTCCGGTTTGGCGGATACGATCCTGCCATCGTCGGTCTTCAGTCTCGTGAGCTGGCTCCTTCTGCCTGACGACCTTGAATGCTACCCTTCGGCATACGGGCCTGAATCATTTTGATTTTTATTCCCTGATCGACGGCTTTGTACATACTGTACAAAACGTGTTACCCACGCGCAAATAATGACACGCTATTTTTGTTAAACAGTGCCTATAAATAATTCAGTGCGGCTTGTCAATTTTATAACCCGTATCATACACATTGCGAGTTCACTTACTATAACGAGCGTGTTTCGCTTTCAGTGTTGAATTGGAGCGCTGGTTACATGAATTCAGGTAAGTAGGCTCCAAGACATTACTCAGTTTGCTCAATTTAGTAATCACCTACTCAACTCAACTTTGTTTGCCTTCAGAGTTTACGGTTTAGGTTTTGTCTACAGATAAATTTGATTGAACGTGACCGATTAAATTGCATGAATGTAGCCATGTTTTTAAGTACAGGCGGCAACTGAATTTAGCAAAACCTGAGAAAGAGCAATGAGCATGATATTACGGCGCTTGGAATTCCACTTAGAATTCAAACTAAGCGTTCAATTCAGATTAAAGAAATACAGAGTTTAAATAAGCCTTTCTCTACAGATAAATTTAATTGAACGTGGCCGATTATATTGCATGAATGTAGCCATGTTGTTAAGTACATGCGGCAACTGAATTTAGCAAAACCTGAGAAAGAGCATGAGCATGGTATTACGGCGCTTGGAATTCCACTTAGAATTCAAACTAAGCGTTCAATTCAGATATAAAGAAATAGAGTTTAAATAAGGCTTACACGGTTTTGATGGCACGATTTGATCGGTTTTCTACCTGTGTACTTTTTACTGTGCCACAAAGGCATGATTTCAATGAAGTCAAACCGGTAAACCGAATTGAACACGGAAAGGGAAATACGCGGTCGGCAACAAAAATAAAGTAACAAAATCAGCGTAGCTTTCGTATGAGTTATAAATAGATGATGCGTGTCGTACCGACGAGTAACGTGTCTTGTTAGTCAGCCTATTATTTCGCGACTGCGTCATACGAACTCGACGTAGATTCACTAGATATTTCCCAAACAGTGCACTTGTTTACGAGCAATTAATACTGTGAGAAATAGTTTAAATTCAGACCATTCACTGACGTCAATGAATCGCTTTTTGCAATTTCCGAATTCAGGCAAGAATTTAGGTGTGTAAATAAAAAGCCAACACTTTAAACAAATCAATATTATTTCCAATAAATTTATCAGTACATCCACATTGAATGCATATGAATTTTACTCAATAAAATACAACATAAAGTCTTCGACAGCATGAACTAAACATAAGAACGAGTATAAGATATAATTTATTTACAATAAGGTGGTTTAAACACAAAATAAAACATTGAACATAACAAAAATCAGTGCAACAATAAAATAATAAATATTTATAGACAGTGGACTTCAACGTGGTAGAGTTATAATAAGTCTAAGGATATAATTATTCAATCGTTAGTTACACAAGTTTGTTACAAAATTATCTATTGGCCTCACATCACAGAGCTAAGCGATCTCGAGGGTCGACCAAACGTGAACTGGCGAGACGCTCGAGTGCCACTGAGACGCGTCTCAACTATATCATAAACATACTCTCTCGCACAATCAACTCAAACTGTTGTCCTCAACAAACTAATAGTGGCACGATAACATTAAAACCAAAACAAAACGTACAAGCACGGGGTCAACTCGACCTGTGACTCTCAACTAAAATGCCTCACTGCTATTGTGAAAACCTGCAAAATATCAGAGCTGCGCGTAAATGCGTCCACGACAGACGAAGGTTCATACAGACTAAACTTGAAAATAAGCTCTAAAACTGTAAAAAACGTAGGAGCGCAAATCGTCATGCAATCAACTCTACGTCGATTCTAAAGACTAGAAAAATGCAACCCATTCGAAGAAACCTAACGTCCGCCTCCGTCGACGTATAAATGCCCACACCGTGTTACCTAACAATGATATGTGTAGCTCCCGAAGCGATGTGACAGTAGCTCTGCTGCGGCCGCGAGTCCGTGATGCCCACAAGTATACCATAATAAAAAGATGAACACACTATCAGTATTACCTAAAATATTCAACAAGGGAAATCAGCTGATTCGAGTAGTCACCAAATGTCGCTCGGCTGAGAATTTAGATAGCTCTCGTACAACAATAATTACTATAACTTAGGACAGTCGTTAGGCCTTAAAATTTAAAATGTACAGTTATTTATTATGGCAGATATCAACAATCAATTTATACTATATCGATACGATACTGACACTTTTTACAGAAACAATACTAAGTTATATACACTCTTGCGATAACAACGTGCACCGACCCTCGCGGCGTGGTCACGCCCTCTTCGCTAGCAAATGGCACTTTGTTACAAGCTCCCGCTACTATTTGTTCTACACCGTCGACGCGTGTCGGGACCGAGGGTGCACAATAAACCAACTCTATCGTAATATAATATTATATTCTAAATTACTCTAATCATAAATATACCGAACCCCCGGCCGGCGGTCGCGAACAAGAAGCAGCGCATATAATATTCATATTCGAAACGAGGTACCAGCGGGCCGAGCCACGGGCTCCGGTCACAGAGAACACCGGGAGAGTGAGCAAACATGTCCGCGCTGCGGCCGGGGCTAGGCGAACCCGGGCGGGTCCCACGTGGCCGTCCATCAGGACGCGTGCGGCAGCAGCAGGAAGTACAGCGCGGCCGCCAGCAGCGGCACGGCCAGCGCCAGCAGCTGGCGCAGCGACACGCCGCGCACCGCCTTGTGCTGCAGCGCCGCCAGCGCCGCCGCCAGCTGCGCGCGCTCCGAGCACACCTCGGCCCAGCGCTCCTTGGCGCGCACCAGCTCCTCCTCCAGCGCGTGCAGCGAGCCGTTGTGCAGCGTCACGTGCAGGCGCGCCGCGTCGTCCAGCCGCACGAACGCGCCCACGCCCGGCGCTTGTGCCGCCTCCGCCGGCTCCACCACCTCCACCTCCACCTCCTCGCTCACCGGCTCCTCGTCGCGGTTGATCTCGGTGACGGCGGAGTCGGTCTCCTCGTCGTCGTCGTCGTAGTCGAGGCGGAACATCTCATCGATTTCGGCGGAGATCTTGCCGGCGTCAAGTGACCGCTCGGGCGCGTCTTGCGGCTCGTCGGGCACGGTGTCGGTCTCCACGGCCTTGTCTTGCGTGGAGCGCTCCCTGACGGTGGAGGTGCGGAGTCTCTCGATTTGCTGCTCTTTGGCTAATACATCGGCGCGAAGTTTGCCGACGACAGCGGTGAGGTCGTCTATGTCGGCGCGCGTCGGTCGGAATGCAAGCTCGGCTTGCATGACAGCCGCACTCGACGCCAGTCGCTGGATTTCGACGAGGTTCGACTCCTCGGCAGCCGTCGAACGGGTGAGTTGCGCCTAGAATCATGACAAAAATGTTACCATAATACTACAAATGCATTAAGGTCTAACAGATTGAATTTACACTTTTGAACCCATAAGGTCACTCTAAATTATCTCCTACGCTTCCCTGGTAATCACCATCAGTACATGGACCGGAATACCACGTCGTCTTAAAATTCGAACATCAGAATCCCAGTGTCTATTCACACATTCCTGGACATGATGTAATAAATCCTAAACATGGTGTGTGAAGTGTTACCTGCAGGTCGGAGATGCGCGCGCGGTAGTTGACGGCGTCGTCGGGCTCGAGCGCGGGCGTGTCCTGCGCGTCGGGCTGCGCGGCCAGCAGCTCGTCGCGCGCGGTTCGCAGCTGCTCGTTGTCGGCCGACGCCGCGCTCAGGCGCTCGCGCAACACCTTTATCTCCTCGTTCAGACCCGCCATCACGCGCAGAATGTTTGCGTACTCCACACCCGCTTTGCTCTGTCAAATATATTGTTTGTTACTATGTGTGTGTCTTATTTTTTACCCATACGTATAAGTTAAAGCAATTAAATTGCAGACAGTTACTTAGAAATATATGCCAAAGTAATATATACCATCATCAAACATAGAAGTTAGATCTTTACCGCACCTTTCAAGGTTTAACAGAACGAAGTAATATCTATGAACTAAATACCAATTACGTCTGCTAAAAATTGTGCAACACTAAAAACTGCAATGTTAATTAACGATGCTACAGGCAATTAACCGTCATAATTTCTGTAATATAAATTATTATTATTTCGCAGCAGTTCTTCTACCTGCCTTTGTAATTTGAGTCATTGCACTGATGAGACAGAACATCCATGTAAAATGTACCTTAACGACGTGTTAAGAGGACTTTGTTGGTAATCGAGTGTCTGGGAGCGTTGTGTGAGTGGGCGGGTGAGGGAGAGGGGGGTGGGGCGAGGCGGTGCCTGCAGTCGTCCGCCCGCTGACTCACCGCTCCGCAATAAAGAACAAAGCATCACAAGAACTACCGCGCCGTGAAATTGTGCATTAACATACATAATAACACGCTCGTATCGTGCACCGCCCTTTACTTGGATATTGAGGATTTTATAGAAAAATAAAACATTTATCTGCAACATAATGCATTGTTTGCAAGATGGTAGAAGATAGTATAACAAAGAAGCACATCAACTGCTTATTATCGGACAACTGTGACGGCTGATGAGTCAACCCATCAACTGACAAAAATATTGAAACTTATCTTTAGTAAGAGCTGAACAGCCTCTTTGTCCTGGCTGCAGTCATCAGGTTAGGTTAGAATGGTAATGGATAGCCAGCATACAAATCCCACACATAATTACTATCCCTCAACAATAATAAGTTAAATTCAGACTCATGAGGTGTTTACCCCACCACCAGGCGGACTTTTCAGCTCTCATGGCACGAGAATATACTGAGAGCAGTATGGTAATCGACTTTTAGGGATATTGATTCTAAGAAAAGGATTGTATGACTCGTAATAAACTTGTACCCTCTTACTAATAAACACGGAATAAAGTTATACCAGGTTTAACAAAGGAATAACCATACATTTTCATAGGTTTATACTTGGTATAACTTTATTGTGTGTAAGAGGGGTACAGTTCTAAAAATACGAAAGATCAATCAATAAGGACCAATTTATATGGACCTTCCAAACAGGATAAACCTTTTGGGAACTTTTCTTACACCGAATTAGCCGACAGCGCGTACAGAAGGTAAGTGAATTTGGCTGATACTAGTAATATAATGGACATTTAAGAAAACCCGGCAAGTGCGTGTAGGACTTCGCATATTTAGGCTTCCGTACCAAAACGCAAAATCAAGTTGGTTGTAAAAGAAAAAAAAATATTAAAGCTTTGTTCGTATTATTCTCAGCAAATCCTTTCATTTGATACCCATGTCATGGCAGTGCACAAAAAATAACTAGTGACGGTCTAGTTATTTTTTGTCTTGGGCCGTCTGCCATATTGGATTTAGAATGACGTCACTTAGCTAACCATGCATTGTCATCAAAACTCAAAGTGTATGCGAAATGTCATCTTAATCGATGGAGGATAACTGCTTTAAAATTCAGTTGCAAGATTTGACACGAACACACTTACATACATACATATATACATACATACATTGCGAGTTAAATAAAAGCTTGTAAAAATGATGGATTTCAAAGAAAATCTGATTTATCAATATATTGGTATTTTTTAGTAAAATATACGTAATAATAAACATTATCACTACATTTCAAGTTCATGGTTTAATGGGAATGCTTCTCATTCCTTCGTTTCGAAATATTTTTAAAACTTAAAAAAGTTAATTCAAAAAATCAAAAAACCCTGCTGCTTTCACTGCTTTCCCGACCCGACTTCTTTTTACCCGACTGCCGAAGGAGGGTAATGTGTTTAGTTCGCTTTTTAAGCCGTCGGGTTTTTTGTTTTTATTTACTTTTTTTAGTTATAACTTTTTAGTTTACATTTTTTTTCGAATTAGAGACATTTAAACATATAAGTGTTTTATATTTTTGAAATCACCTCCTAAAATCCCTTATTTTGATACCCCACACGATGGGTTTGGCAGGAAAAATTATTAGGTCCGCCACAATATGGCGCCTAAAAGCCGCCATTTTACGATTTTCCAATTTTAATGTAGCCAGTGACACTCGCAAGGTTAAGACGAAACGATTAACGTACGAATCATCAAAATACAACAACAAACATACATACATAGAATGATAAACACATTACCCTCCTTCGGCAGTCGGGTAAAAATACAGTATATGTATCAACTCAATGAGCTCTAAACAACGATAGCCCACTCAATAAGGTAGGTCAACATATTTTTTTCGCGCCCACCTGTATGCGATTCCTTGTTAATTTTTTTTAAATTATTGTTTTATAATTTGTAGGGCATTGGATCAACAAAATGCTTATACTGTGAAAATTTTAAGACTGTAGCTCCAACTTTGGCTGTATAACCTGTGTGACAGACGACGGACAGACAGACAGACACGTGAGTGACAGCAATAGGGCTCCGTTTAGAGCCTTCGGGTACGGAACCCCTCTTAAACTAAGTATTTAGTAGGAAGTAGTAACAGAAGGCGGAACGAAACGTCTTCCGCTATGACAAGGCATTATTACTCATACTTACTTCAATTAAAATAAGCGAAAACATCGCTGTATACTCAGTCTTACAAACTAATGTACTACTCAGTGAGAGATTTTTTGCTATACTTGTACAACAAAAAAATATCTCTCACTGAGTGCAGAGAAAAAAGGTTTCTCGAACATTTGAGACTACGACGCGACGTCAAAACAAGCAGAATTACGTTCCAATCCGAGGTCTTGTTTGAAACGATGATTCACGCTAACGTACCGAGGCCGGTCCCAAATAAGCGCACAAACTATGTGCAATAATTAATACGTTATTATAAGAACTAATCTATGTTAACTTGTGCCGGATATGGTATGGCACTGAATGATATATGCGGTTTGCCCTTATGGGATGCAATATTGTCAACGTAGGCCTGAGAACTGGAATGACACTAAAGAACAAAATGTTTCGTAAGTATCTAAAAATATTGTAAGTTAAGTCGTACTAATACATTGCATTAGTGGATAACCTATTCAGATTAGTTACGGTACCAAGATAAACAAACAAAGAGGTAAGTATTTGTGCCACAGCACATATACGGGATTTTCATATCAACCCGAATTGTCAATACTAAACAAACATAAACAAACACACACATAAACATAGTTTGATAATCGGATAGATTTGGTCGCAGTTATGGTCGCATGCGTCAGTTACACCCTGGGTTATCAGGCCTCCTACTGCTACCTGTCTATTACTACCACGCCATAAACTATTGTGATAATTCGTGCTGATACGAGAAAAGAAGCCATAAGCTTCTGTTGATCCTTTTTGATTTACTCATTAGTCTGTTTTACTATCGGTATCAAGATGGTCATTATACCTCTTATTAATAAACACGAAGTAGACAGCCAGTATTACCTCCAGATTTACCAAACGTTTTTCGAGGTTAAAGTTTGGCATAACTTTACTACTCGATTATCAATAAGGTAGCAACACACTATTCGAAATCTAACAACCCACAAAACACTGTGGAGTTCTTTGAAAGACCAGGAACAATGCTTTCACGCAATTCAGATTTAGTCTAGCAAGCACCTTATGCATCGACACAAAGCAAAGAAAAGAATGTAAAAAAGCGACATACAAAGCACATAGCGCCCGATCCGTGCCGCCGATACGATCCTAGAACGCATCTTGAGAACGGATCGTTGGATCGGATCGCAAGAATCTTTTTCCACTATCTTGTCTGTTATGTAACACATTGCCTAAGAAATTCGTTTCGAAATATGTACATTTAGACACAAGATTGTAAAATAAAAATTAAAAATAAAACAAATTACATAACAACAGTTACGAAATTACTTTTGTATGGAGTTTTGATATCATTATGTAACTGGCAGAATGATACTAAACCTGTTACTCTCGAAAAAGCGCGCGTTGATTGTGTGTATATAGTCTGTGGTTTTTAGTCTGAACTTTTCTAATAAATTATTGTTGGAACTTATTTGCATTTAATTAAGCTCATCAGATAGTGGAAATAGAATCTGTCGTGTGAAGAAATGTACTATTAAGCCGTTTGTTCACGACGCGATACACGACACTGCAAAATGTGGTCACGATTCAGAGCTCCATATATTTGTATGGACCGTTTGTTCATTGCACGACACCGCACTACACGCGACACAATTTTCATACGGTTTTTCGGCTACGTCGTCGCGGTTTTTTTGCGGTGTCGATTTAGCGGCTGAACAAAACCTGTATGAGCTTGTTGACAACACGACACACCGCACCGCACGGCTCACGCTTGATTCTTCACTCACGCTCTTATAAAACAATACAATTGCACTGCAGTGTCGTTGCAGAATCGTGTCTAGTGAACAAACGAACGAAAGGCAAACCGTATGCTGTGTGTCTTGTTTAAAAATCGTGACCGCATATCGTGTCGTGCGGTGCCATGTGAACAAACGACCTTACACTGGCTCCGATTCGTTCTACGATACATAATTCATTCTACTTCAAGATTGCGTTTGAGACGGTCACGTGAAAAAATACACAAGGGATGTTCGAAAAGAAAGCAACATGTGTACCGATGAGCAAAGTGAAACATGTTCAGATGAGGAGCCAAGAGATGATGAAATACTGTTATCGTCTTTATTACTGATTAAAAAAACAAAAATCTGGGTCTATGACATTAACAAAAGAAAGAAATATATTTGATGAATATCATAGGTTAGTTGAAGATTTGCAAGATTTTATAGCGCTTCAGTAAAATTATCCGCCATCTTGTCAGCGCCCTGTTGCCACGGCTAGTCACCGGAGACAGAGATCGCAAGAGCGGCTTGCGATCACTTGAATGCGTTGCGTTCTACCGCAGGCAGTGGGAAAGCATACATTGGTTACAGAGAACGCATGCGTTCAAATCGCATCGCCAGATCGTATCTGTGGCACGGATCGGCCCTATGGATAAAGGCCTTACACGTAAAAACAACAGTATAAAGCTACTTACAGGTGATTCTTCTCTAGTGCTGGGTTCACTATAGGTGGAGTTAGCGTTATTGTCTGCGTGCAGTTCGCCGTCCAGCGGACTCGGACACTCCTCGTGACCAGGATCTATAATAAAGACAATGTGAGTAACGCAACGTCTCAATGTGAGTAACGCTTTTAAAGAATTTGTGGAAGGTATAGACAAAAACAAATCAATATTTGGAGGCGATAAAATGCAGTTTTTGAATAATCGGGGGAAAGACGTAAGTATAGTAGATGTCTCTAGTAATTTGAAGTTAGATACTACTTCCTCTAAGAGCGCGATGGATATTAATCTGACGTCAGTTTCGGGGCGTATGATACTTTAAACATGTCATGAATTTGGCGGGTACAGTAAACGGCCGTTATTATGAAAATGTCACGCACTTAAGACTGACAAATACATTAATTTGACATTTTCTCAATATGTTTGGGGTCGGCGCACCACATCTTCCCTTTACCTATGTCTCGGACACAACGTTCTAACATCGAATTGTTTCTTTAGTTCCATGTGATATATCAACAACTGGGTACTGTACAGTCCTAACTGGTTGAAGGTATCATTATGCTCCAAACACAAATCAAAAAACACCCAATAAGCCTATTGCTTCGCATATGATACGAGCTTCTGTTCTACACGACGTATCGTATCGTTTTCTAGGTCAATGCCTACCATGGTTGAGCCGCGACTGCTTTTCATCGTCAGTACATGAGTCAGGCTCACCAGTCTTCTCTTCGCCGCTGCCGCTTACGCCGACTTCTTCGTTGTTCTGTTTTTCTGTGGTAAAATAATATATTTATTAATAATAAATAATACAGAAAGCCATGCGCTCTAACAATTCAGCGGCAGAAGGTCTTTGTCCAATCCTGATGATATTCCGTAAGATAAATGGACTTTTCAGAGCATATTTGAGTAGGTTTCTTTATCACCTCTTTGATGCCAAAATGTTGGCTCTAACAATGATAGTTAGTACAGAATGTCTATGTTACTTCGTACGTTATAAAAAAGATTATCTAAATAAATCTTACCTTTGCTTTCGGCATTATAAATATTATTTGTCTTTAATATTAATTCGAACTCCTTTGCTGACTTTCCTTCGGCAGATATCGCTTTTATTCCGACCTGTACAAAGAAAAAAATATGTTGGTTATCTTTGAGTATATAAAATATAGTCCTTGCCAAAATCCTTGGCCGCCCTGAAGTTGGTTTACCGGATGCGCGAGGCACGAAACGGTGCTGTTTTTAAACAACTTCAGGGCGGCCAAGAAGTTTGGCGAGAACTATACAAAAGCTATACTTGAAAGAATCCGTAGAAATCGTAAAGGAGTCATGTCAAGTGTCCATGTAGCAACTCTAGCGTAAACTTTACCCTATGTTCTGGCTTAATGATTCTAAGCGCGTTTCCAAAGCGCTGGTCTGACACGCCAGCCATAGGGTTCCTACGTCTTTATAGAGGAACTCGTCATCATTTACGTGTCACTTCTTTTGTTTTTTTTCAAGTGTATGCAGAGTTCCATGTGTGATGAGAACCATCATCTCATCAAAATGCTCAGCTTATTGTCTGAATGAAACAGACGTTGTCCTGTCCAGTCAGTGCAAGCATGTGATGAATATGATATGTTCATACCTTGTTGAGCAATTGTTGCGGCAGTAATAATTTGATGTAGTCGGGCAGCGCTCGCACGGCGTCCTCCAGTGACCCCCCGCGCTTGGCTTCCTGCAGCTTGTTGCTGTCCGTACTCAGCACCAACATCTTTGCTTCACCGTTTTGTACTGAATACTGAAACATGGAAATCCTTAATTAAGTTAACGAGGTTTAAAAACACAAACATTGTTGTTCTCTGACACATTGCTCGAAACAATAGAGGCACAGGATTCATACATAAAAATAATAATGTAATAGATGCATGGACAAAATCGCGAGACCTACTCCTGATTTTTTGACTGACTGATCTTCCTAAAAAGGAGGAGGTTCTATGTTCGACTGTATGTTTTTTTGTTATTTGTATTTATGTTCACTGATTTTTCCGTGATTAGATTTTGATTATTTTTTTCGTTTTGAAAGGGTACTTTTCAGAAGTGGTTATCGTAATATAAATTTGGTGAAGAACTTTGGAAATATACAACATAATTTATCAATAAATAATCACACTATACTATTATAAATGCGAAAGTCTGTGAGTGTGTATGTTTGATACTTCTTCACGCTCAAACGGCTGGACGGATCTGGATGAAATTTGTCACAGAGATAGATTGTAGCCTGGAATAGCACATATGATACTTTTTATCCCGGTAATATGTCCCCGTGGGATATTTTTCGACATTCACGCGGGCGAAGCCGCTGGCAGAAGCTAATTTATCAATAAATGAAATTGTATGACTTTGAGTCAATAAGATGCATACTTAAAATTTTAAGACTGTAGCTGCCACAGCTTGGCTGTAAAACGCGTGTGACTGACGGACGGACACGTGAGTGACATCAATAAGTTAAAAAGCTTGTAAAATGACGGCAGTAACTCACAGCGAGCGGCAGATGGTTGCGCACGGTCTGCTCGCGCTCCTCGGCCGTGGCGATGGCCAGCCGCGCCGCGCACATCTTGCGCTCGCACCGCGCTGCCAGCTTCTGTACACATAAAACAAAAACAAACATTACTATTTGGAGATATGCGGAACAGGGTGGAAGGTCAACCTCAATTGTGGAGGGAGGATCCTCCGACCAGTCGGGTGTCGTGTCTGGTCCGGGTAACTGTCTGACGGTTGCTGTCGGACTGTGTGTGTTCAAATCACGGCGAAAATTCTGCATGCGCGATGTAGATTTTTGGGTGACGTCAGATCATTAGTTCATATGTGGCGGCATCGATGCCGCTACAAGTAAACAACAATGGTGGATATGAACGCGGCAAATAACAAGAGCTGTCCAGGTAGCCCCATACTTTTCTTACAAAATTTGGATGGTTGAGACTGAATTTGAGTTAATCGAAACTAAAGAAGAAGAAGTAAAGGAACAGATTCAAACAGTAGAAAGAACTAAACCTGCTAACACTACATTGAAGAAACTACTATCTTTGTAGAGGTTCAATAATTGCAGTGGTTACAGGAAACGCCTTGTTGAGTAATAAAAGCTTTTTCCAGTACCTTGTGACACATTGCCTAAGAAATTCGTTTCGAAATATGACATTAAGACACAAGATTATAAAATAAAAATTAAAAATAAACAAAATTACATAATAACAGTTACGAAATTACTTTTGTATGGATCATTATGTAACTGGCAGAATGATACTGAACCTGTTACCTCTCGAAAAAGCGCGCTTTGATTGTGTGTAGTCTGTGATTTTTAGTCTGAATGTTTCTAATAAATTATTGTTGGAACTTATTTGTATTTGATTAAGTAAGCTCTTCAGGTAGTGGAAAAAGATCCGTTTGTATCTCGCATAAAAAGGCTTTATTTTAACACTCGCATTGGATAGCTCGTGTTAAAATCTCGACTTTTTATGCTCGACACGAAATGTACTATTATGTTCTTGAGAATTAACTAAAAACACCTTTCAAATTTCGCATATAGATTACATCCTTGCAATCGTTTAAGCATCAAGGAAACTCGCAGATTTTGACGATACCAGTCGTCATGTTTTTTTCGTTTTGATCTATAATGAGCGAGACTTTCGACTTTGAATCTTATCTATTCAGCTTACAGACTACATCCGTACCTGTAGCTCGGCGAGCGCGTTATTGGCAGTAAGCCGCAGCGCGTAGTTGTGTTGATGCAGAGCGGCCACCTCGCGGCTGCGTCGCTCCAGCGTCTCCTCTAGGACAAGTCTTTGTTCGTGCGCCGCGCGGAGACTCTCTTGCGCCACTTCCTGTAAATTACATAATTACACTTTTATAAAAAAATCTGTCTTATAAAAAAACAGAAATTGTCTAAAAGATCTTTATAAGATCCGCAGAAGAAACAAAATAACCGACCAAGCTTGGCTTACAAGGCAACCGTAAACACGTGGCAATAGGCACATTGCTAGAAAGTTTTGGAGTAGAGACCGAGATTGGAAGGCAGCGCGACTAGGCCCCTGCTAGGTGGACCGATAACTTAATAAAGGCCGCTGATTGCGAAGAGGCAGGGCCATTCGATATGGCAACAGTTGGAGAAGGCCTATCTCCAGCATTGGATGGCTTTTGTTAAACCCACACCTATCAACCTAGCTTTTTCCCAACTTACTTGGGAAAGACTTCCAGTCCGACTGGATGCAGCTGATTGCCAGTATTGCATATTGACTACGTATCTGACTTCCAAAATCTGACGTAGTGTTACATATACATCTTGGCAAGACTGGTGTCAGAATGCCTGGCTTTTGTTCTGACTATTCATAAAAACTGTCAAAATTGTACAAATGACAGCCAGGACCAATGGCTAAATGTGCTTTCCGTGGCACAGAAGAATCTCGGTATGTTAAGATAAGTAGTCAAAGAATTAGAGAACAAAAAAGCTGAATTTTACACATATAAACAAAAACAAGACAGGAGTTTCAAAGTAGTTCTTAAAAACCTTCATCACTCCTCCAGTATAGACGAGTTGAAAGAAGCTCTAGATATGCTTGGTCATGAATGTACCAACATCTGGAATATCAAACAACATGCAACTAAAAAACCGCTACCAATGTTTATAGTGGAACTAAAACAGAAAGAAAACAATAAAGCTATATATGACATAAAATACCTCCTTCATTGCAAAGTAATAATTGAACCCCCTAGACCTAAACGAGACATTCCTCAATGCGGAAATTGTATTCAATACGGACATACGAAAACCTATTGTCGGAGAAATCCAAAATGTATTAAGTGTGCAGGGAATCATTTGTCACCTGACTGCTCACAAAAAACCAGATCGAGCGGTGTTAAATGTGTGCTGTGCGAAGGCAACCATCCAGCGAATTACAAAGGGTGCAAGGTCTATAGGGAACTACAAAAAATTAAATTCCCACCGCCACAACAAGTAAAGGTAAAAAGAACAACGCGAATTTATGCTGAGACAAACCAACACGAACAAAACAAGACATCAACTACAGGCCCAACATATGCTGAAAAAGTAAAAAGTAAATCGCCACCACGGATAGATGAACCAAACAATAAAATAAATGATAATAATAGTGATTTTAAGGAATTAATGATAACTATAAAGCAAATGATGCAACAATTAACTGCAATAACAAACCAAATCTTAAACCTAACGACTATGCTAACAGCAAAATGGATTCCATAAAAATGGTGCTCTGGAACGCCAATGGGCTGTCAAAACATACCTTAGAGGTTAAAAAATACATGCAAATAAACAACATTGAGATAATGCTGATTTCTGAGACACACTTTACAGTGAAGAACCATTTTAACATATCAGGGTACAAATTCTACCACACAATGCACCCTGATGGAAAAGCTCATGGAGGAAGTGCAGTACTGATAAAGAACAACATCAGGCATCATTTGGTTAATAGTTATTGTACTGAAAAATTCCAGGCTACAAATATCGTTATAGATGATTGGTCAGGGCCTGTCACAATTTCAGCTTTATACAGCCCACCAAAACATAACATAAAGCAAGAAGATTATGAGGATTACTTGCAATCTTTGGGACAAAGATTTGTCGCTGGTGGAGACTTTAATGCTAAGCATACTTTCTGGGGCTCTCGGATAATAACGCCAAAGGGTCGGCAATTACTTTCAACAATAAACAAACTTCGACTTGGCGTCGTTTCGACCGGTGAACCAACATACTGGCCCACTGACCTAAAAAAGAAACCGGATTTGATTGATTTCTGCGTGATTAAAGGTATTAATGGCACTTACTTTAGCTGCAAATCTGGTGCAGATTTATCGTCTGATCACTCTCCTGTGGAAATACTGTTAAGTCGAAAGATTCTGCACAAGGAAAAACCATGCCGACTACATACTCGTAGAACAAACTGGGAATATTTTCGAGAATTGATGACAAAGTCTTTGGAGGTAAAAATACCACTACAAACAGACGAAGACATCATAAACGCAGTGGAACATTTTAACCATGTTGTCCATCAGGCAGCGTGGGAAGCCATGCCTCCTCCACCTTGTTTTACTAGTAATGGACCTCAATGTCCACTATCTATTAGAAAATTATTAGGTGAAAAGCGTAAAGCTAGGAAGCATTGGCAGACTACACGATATCCAAGCGATAAGGCAATTTATAACAAACTGACTGCACAACTAAAACAACTACTAAGTGACGACCGAAACCAGAACCTAGCAATGTACCTGCAGCACCTGGATGCTAAGCCCGCAACAGATTATTCGTTATGGAAGGCGACTAAAAATCTTAAACGCCCGACAGTTCACCAATCACCACTGTTAAAGGCAGATAACACCTGGGCAAACAATGATACTGAGAAAGCTCACGTGTTTATGGAACATCTACAGGAAGTTTTTAAACCGAATCCCGATACTGGTTCCTCAAAGACTGAAACAGTCATACAAACACTGGGTCAAACACACCAACTAGAGCTGCCAATTGAGAAATTCAGTACAGCCGAAATCAGGTCTGTAATCAGGCAACTGGACGTAGAGAAAGCACCAGGCTATGATCTAATCACCGCAACTATCCTAAGACAACTACCGGATGTGGGCATAAAATACCTAACACAGCTCTATAATGCCATTATACGAAGAGAATATGTACCACCACAATGGAAAGTTGCAAAAATTATAATGATTCTCAAACCTGGCAAGAGCCCAGAAGAAGCCAAGTCCTATCGTCCAATTAGCCTTCTTCCAATCGCCTCTAAGGTAATGGAGATTTTGATTCTCAGAAGATTAAATCCCATAATAAATGAGTCTAAACTAATACCCGACCAACAATTTGGATTCAGACGAAAGCACAGTACAGTTGAACAGATTCACAGACTTGTTGAAGGTATCACTAAAACATTTGAACTGAAAGGATACTGCACAGCATCCTTTCTTGACATATCTCAAGCATTCGACAGAGTCTGGCATGATGGACTTCTATATAAAATAAAAAAGACTCTCCCCATTACCTACTTTAATCTCATCAGATCATACCTAGTTGGAAGACACTTTTTTGTCAGTGAAGGAGATGCAACAACAGAGCTTAAAAAAATACAAGCGGGGGTGCCGCAGGGTAGTGTTATGGGACCACCACTATATCTGTTGTACACCGCGGACTTACCAATATCTGATGATGTTGTAATGGGAACATTTGCCGATGATACAGCTATAATGGCCTCTGACGATACGCCAAATCAAGCCTCTTGTAAGCTGCAAGCCAGCTTAGACAAAATCACAACATGGCTGAAGGATTGGCGTATTAAAGCCAATGAAACGAAATCTGTACAGGTCACATTTACTACCCGGCGTCAGACTTGCCCACCAGTTACACTAAATGGTGTCCAGATCCCTCAATCTGATGTAGCCAAGTATCTTGGAATGTACTTGGACCGACGATTAACTTGGAGAAAACATATATTTACGAAACGTCTAGCAATGGGACAACAAGTACGCAAAATGTATTGGCTAATTAATAAGAAAAGCCAACTGTCAATGGAAAATAAACTCCTGCTATACAAATGTATAATAAAACCAATCTGGTCTTATGGGATACAATTATGGGGCACGGCTGCAAATTCAAATATAGAAATCCTACAAAGATTTCAGTCAAAAATGTTGAGAATGATAGTAGACGCACCATGGTATGTCACAAATGAGAGACTTCACTGTGACCTCGGTATTAAAACTGTGAAAGAAGAAATAAAGGAAAAGGTCAAAACATACAAAGAGAGATTGCAGTTACATCCAAACAAACTGGCACACCACCTCATGGATGAAATATTTCCATGTTTTCGGAGACTTAAAAAAAGAGTACCGCAAGATTTGCTCTGATGCATAAATTATGAGGACATGTCACTGGACAAGTACCTCGCACGACTTATATCTAAAGAACACAAATATTGCTGAATGTCTTTTAGATAGATTGCAATAGAAGAGAGAAAAAAAAAAAAAAAAAAAAAAAAAAATGTTAAGATGGTCACTCATCCACAGCTGTGTTATTCTTTAGCCTTGACCTCCGCTCCTATATTACTTAATAAAACGTTTGTTAATAATTTGGATAAAATGTCCGAACCTGGTAGTTCCTCTTGTCGCTGAGCAGCTGTGCCAGCTGGTGGGGGTCGGGCTGCTTGCCGACGGCCAGCATGGTCTCCAGCGTGTGCACTCTCATGAGCAAGCGTTGCTCGCCCACAAACAGCTCCCACGACGCCGCCGCCTCGGCGCGCGTGCGCTCCACGCACTCTCGTAACGTGCGGAGACGACCTTCCAAGGAGGCCTCGCGTTGAATCGCTTCCTAAATAGGATAAACAGAAGAATTGTATAGAAATACAATTATCCGACAACACAACAAACACACAAGTAAAAGACAAGAATAAATCTGTCAAAGACAAATTGCGCTGAGCGTACCCCATACCGAAAGAAAAAGTGGGATGTATTGACGTTCTTGTTAAAAGGTTAAAGACCTTTGCCCTGCTGTGGGACAACGTAGACTACATAATAATGATAATCAATAATAATAATTTAATTGTTATAATTAGTATATTATGCAACTAGTGTATAAAGGACGGATTTAAAGCGAGGGCCATTGATGAATCACGAGTAAGTGAAGGATTCTAACGACTGAATCACGACCGTAAGGAGTGATTCAAGTGTTAGAATCCTGAGCGACGCGAGTGATTCATGGCCCTCGATATAAATCCATGACTGATTCATCTGAATGTGATTCATCTATGGCCCTCGCTTTAAAAACGTCCTTTAATCACTAGTAGCATAATATACTATTATACCATTCCCCCTCTAAAAAGTTTATTTTATTCACTGAAAACAGTGAATAAAAAGCAAAAAGCTTTTAATCACTGTTTTGGTGTATGAATTTAGAACACAACACTATTCGTCGTCCATCTCAATGCTATACAACCTCCTTGCGCATAAAATACTCGATACAAACTCCTTGTGCAAAGAATTCTCGACATTCAAACTTCTTCATTGATTTAATTTTCAGTTATAATATTTAGGATTTTAATAATCATTTTGATTTTAGTCTGGGATGTTTAGTGAATACTTATTTGAATTGTAATTCTAATTTGAATTGCATTGGTGTTTAATTAATAATTATTATTTAACGTAACGGAGGTGGTCACTGGCCCCAGAAATACAGATGCTGTTACCTAGCTCAGCTTCAATTTACAAAAAACGTGAAGCCCTGAGTTTTTACATTTTTGTAAATTTTTAAGGTAATAAAATATTTATTTATTATTATTCCTTGTGCTTTTCGCATAAATCTTTCTTTTTCTCGTAGTCATGCTATAAAATATAGTATGCAACTCTTGAATAAAACGGATTTATATCGAAATCCATGGATCACACGCGTCGCTCAGGATTCTAACACTTGAATCACTCGCTAAGCTCGTGATCCAATCGTCATGAATCACTCCCTACGGTCGTGATTCAATTGTTAGAATCCTTCACTTGTTCGTGATTCATCTATGGCCCTCGCTTTTAATCCGTCCTTTATGCACTAGTTGCATAATATACTATTGTCGTCGACATTGTCAATCTGTCTATAACTTATAATCAATTGACAGTTTGATTTACAGCATTGTTTTCTGCAGATTATTTCCCAGCCTACAAAAAATGTATTAATGTTGCTGTCGTTTCTAGTCGTATTGTATTTAAGGGCATCCCAAGTAACACAAAAGTGCTGTATAGTAGCTGAATCACTGTCCACAATAGAATCCTAAGCTGAACAAGCCTTCTGAATAAGAGCATTAAAGGCGCTGTTTCAGCTGATATAACTCTGGTTTGGGCACAAATTAAACAGCTGTTAGCTGAATAACTGTAACTATTTGCATTATATCAGCATTATTTGAGCATTATTAAAGGTAACAGTCATCCCAAGAGCTGAATATTGACTGATTATTAGAGTATTAGTTACCTTTTATGTAGCACAATGGCCGATTAATAGAGTTATGGTTACCTATTTTTCAGCACAAGGTACACACCAGAATATTTATAATGCTTCTTTGGAATTGAAAATTCACAAGTAGCAAAATTGTGAATAGTTTTCACCCTACTCCTTATTATTTTGATATATTGTTTCTGTTAAACATTTTGTAATGAAATAGACAAATATTGTTTTCCGTAACAAAAACTTTGCTTTTTCCTCCTGTGCGTGAAATTGGAAGGGGAAAGAGAATTTATTGTCAAATAGTATATGAATATAGGTGAAAATTTTCACGCGCTCTCAAAATATCACTGTTTACTTGAAAGTTATAGTATAAAATAAGTTGATGATATATTATAAAAATTAAATAATTTTATTTTGCATTTGTAATTTGACAATAAGCTGTTTGCGTTTAAAATCATTAGATTTTCTATTGAAATCCAGTCGTTATTTTCGTTATTTAACAAAGAAAAAATGTTAATATATTATTTTACATAGGTTAGAACCTAAAAAATGGCAGACAAGCAACATGTGCACTGTATTAAACACAATCAAGCGGTATGTGCTGTTTAAGTATCCACTATTGCTACATAAATCAGCAACGAGCTGATACGAGTAGGGTGGGTGCACCAGTGCCACACCAGGAACCAGTAGTACACCATTTCAATCTTTTAATCGAAATATTAACCTTCTGTTGAATTTCCCGCAACTTTTTTTACGTTTGGTACCCCTGCCGTACCTCTACCATTCATGTAAGCATAGATAAAACAGATGTACACGCCATCTACATCAGTAAAAATCACAAAATCCGAAATGACAATCGTTCACTTCGTTCCGGGCGGCCATTTTAGTAAGCACGCGTACGACGGTAATATTTTTAATCCTTTTATATCTTGGTTAAAATCAATCATTGTAACCTAATGTGCAATTAACTGCATAGTAAAATGAATAAAGCAATAATATTACTTCTTATTTCATTAGAAAATGCTAATTTAAATCATTGGTTGTCATTGGTAAACTAATGGAACACGAATTCAATGATGTTCTAGTAATATTCCATTTGGTCTACGACTGGTGATTGAATCATTTTAATAATTTTTTACTTTTTCTTTTACATTTATACTCACTTAAAGTACTGCAATAAATTATAATAATAAACTCCTAAAAAAATCTCAATGTTCCAGTTGTAGACCAGTGGTTTGTTACTGGTAACATCTATACTACGAGTTTGTTCCAGTTGTAGACCAGTGCTTTGTTACTGGTAACATCTATACTCTGAGTTTGTTCCAGTAATTGGCCACGCACACTTTTTTATAGACACAATGCCACAGAAAAGAACATTTTTCAAATATAAGGAGGAAGATATCCTAAAAGCGATAGACGAGACAAGCAATGGCGCAAAAAATATGCATAAATAAATAATATGTAAAAAGACCTTCGCACGCCTTTCAAAGGACCGGGAGCCCCAGGGTCCTGTAGCATTTCAGTATTACATGAAACTTGTACCCTGATTAAAAGTTGTGATGATTATTAAGTACAGAACTTAATTAAATTAATTAGTATCAATAATAAAATTATATTACATTAAAAACATTCGTTTTATTTACTGGTTCACTATTGGCACATTGTCTGGTCTATTACTGGTACAATCTGGTCCACCTTAGGCACATTGCGACTTTCCACATTAATTTTTAAATAAAAAAAAACTTAATTATTATTAAGAAAATCGGATTAAGATACATGATTCTATGGTAGATAAGGAGTATGATGATTTTTAATTGCAAAGATTGATGCAATAATTGAGTCACAGCAAATTTTTTTTATTCAAAATGTCGCTTAATCGGTTTGTTACTGGTGCACCCACCCTAGTTCTTGTGTGAACCAAATCAGCCACAGATTCCTGTAAAGCTTGATATTGGGTAACATGTACGCAAATATTGTTGGTAATCATCAGTGAACCACTAAAGTCTCAGCAGGAATTCTAGCGATCCATGGATTTATTTTACAAAATTATACGTCTGTTGTGTCAATCCTTTTATGTTATTTGGTTACCTACATCATCCCAAGAAACACTCCTCCGATTGTCGTAATATTTTTTTGCAAACTGGGGTGCTGAAAAGATAAGTCTACAAGATCTTATTTAACTGCATTAGTAGATTAATTGCCGACGCTAGTACACGTATTCAGCTCTAACCGGGATCATAGGTAACGTGTGAGCTAATTTATAGCAGTTTGCTGTAAATTAGCGTCATATAAGTTCACCCATAGTGATCATGTGGGCTATATAAGTGCTATTATAAGATTGCGTATAACAAGCTGATTAACACTACTAAAGTTCAACTATGTGCAGCAAGACGCATTATATCATTGTTAATTGAAGTCACATACTAACTGATTGCATTATAGTAGCTCACATGTTCTTTCTTAAAATGCAAGCGGTATAAGGGTACACTTGTGGCCTTCAAGTCAGAATATTGCTGAGTTAAAGTCCATAAAAATGCTTAATTGCAGCTTACAGTACTAATACTGAACTACATACCTATATTAACGCTTGCAGCATTACAGTGTTGTCTCCGTGACGCATAAAAGCATTATTATACAGACGAAAGCGTAATTTTCAGCTATTGCAGTTCGAGTGTACTGTAATAAGTCTTCATAAATGCTAAAGTTACCGATGTTACCCTTTGTGACATCCTATAATGCAGTTTTGTGCTAGGGATTACTCCCGAATCCCGATTAGTGCCGTAAAACGGTTACTTTCTAAAGACTACTCCTCATTAACGGCTAGGTTTTAAGGTTTGAATAAAATATATATTTATTAAAGATTCATGTACATCATTTGGCAAAAATGATTTTTTCGTATAACTAATACTTTTGCTTTACAAAAATAAATAACAACACAATATTTTTTGGTACTTTTAGTATCCTACTCCTCCAAAACGACTTGGATGTTTAAAAATAATTTTACATAAAAAAAATTATGGTTATAATTTCTTGTTAATCTTAACTCTAACTTTCCAAAAGGAAGTGCAATAGCGCGTTAGCATTGGGGAATATTATATGCCTTAAAAGTAAATTTTGCAAGAATCTAATCTAATATTTTCCATTTTACAAAAACAATAACCATTACAGATTTCACAATCATAATCAAATAAAAAATAGACAATCTAACATTACCTGAACAAAATTATTAAGCTGGTACAATTCTTTGAGATGCAGCGGCGTGGTCATAGTGGGGTTGAACGAGAGCTTCGCTTCCTTTCCATCGGGGTGATATAGCTTGAGCAGGGCAACCACTGGCGGGAACGTATTCTGTCAATAAATATAGAAAAAATATATTATTGTCTTATCAAAGTATGTCTGGTATGAACACCGTAAGTTTGGAATTTTGGTTGTGTTTTGTACTCAGTCATACTGATGGAATTCTTCCATGAGTATGACTTACCTTACCTAAACCTAGTACCTAAACAATACATTATAAAAAGGTAATATTGTTTATTTGTAGGATGTAATCTGTAAATACTGATACATTTACGAAAAAAATTTTGTATCAATGTTGAAGTAGAAGATAGCATTGTATAATAGCCTCTTTCACTAGCTTACATTTATCGCATCGTCCTATCTCGGTTACTGTATGCATCATACTCGATGACAAACTGTGTCTTGCGCAATGGTTCGCAGAGCCTAACTTCAGAGACAAAAATATCCATTATGACTACTGTAAATTCGCTGAATGCTGCGAGATAGGCCACGGCAGCGAAGCTTGTTATTGTATGTTACAAAACAATATATCTACTGGGCCTTTCTGAGCCAGTATATTGACATGTTAGCCTTCCACGTCGTTTACGTTTTATCCTCGATTGTTTAGGCAAGGGTTGAAGATAAACACACCATAATTCACAGTTTGTTATGACTTGCCTGTATTTCTCTTATAATCATCGCATGCATTTCAAACAGAAGCAACCTTCACCTAGTGTTGTTACTATTCTAGGGTTTAAACCTAAGAATCGCCCAATTTAATGAAGTGTTAGACCGAGATGTCTTTTTGAAATTGATTAAAAATAATAAAATACAGTGAGTAAGATCCCCAGGAGATGGAAAGTGAATGTGCAAAATGTTGTGAGTAAAGTTTTGAGTATAAATGTGGCTATAGGAGTAGAGAAGACCAAAGGAAAGATGAGGGACTGTGTAAAATATGATAAAGTCACCGCCAGATCACAAAAAAATTAAAGTTAACACCTCTCTACCAATATTCCAAACGATACGAAAAAAAGTAAAGGCAGTGTCGCTAGCACGATCAAAACGTATCGCGGTAAGGGGCGTCCTTGACCCTTTCACTTGGCATTCAGTAATGAGGTATACTCATAATTCCGTTGACCGATTTATATGATTTAAACGGATAAAATGTTATACGCCTATACCTTTCATTTGAGAAAAAATATCAAAATATCTTCATAAACAATAAATCATGTATTCAAGTTACGTAATTATACTTTTTGGTACAGGTCGGATCAATGACTTTAATTTTTTTGCTAACTGGTGGTGACTTTAATAATAGCTAGAACATGGCTGACTTCAAATGGTGGCTTAAATAGTGGTATGGAATAAGAAGGCATGATGCGCCGACCAATTGAGATAAGAGAAAGAGAACAAATAAGAACAATCCCGGATCTAAAACCTAAAACTGACATGACAAGTTCATACTTGTACAAGCCAAAGATGTATTGCTTTTCACTACAATCTTGCTTTATAGGTACAAAACAGGTCTTAGCAAAATTGATGACGAATCATCCTGAGAGCATCTAATTAATTTATAATCACAACAAGATGTTACCGAGAGGCTGTGAGATCTCAAGAATACAAACCGGTTGCTCAACTAATACAAGTTCTATGTATTTTTCAAAACTTTATAACACGGGTAAAAGCTGTGAGACTAGATTTTTTAAATTTTTTCGTCTTCAATAAGAATTTAGATGCCTCGTGATTTGACGAACAATACAATTTTATGTTTCAAAATCATCCCGTTACGTTACAAAAGGCGTCTGTCTGACTGTCTATTAGGAAAATGTTCGAGTGACCGGATCGCAGGACGCAGAACGCATCCAGTGTGACAAAAATGCCTAATGCGCTAGTAATTATTGGAGGACCACACAGATCCGATTAACATGATACTAAATTTTATTTTATTGAATACATTATGATTTATGATGCTCAGGTTTGGGTTGGCACAATAGAGATTGCCATCAACAAGCTTCCTAGAAGAAGAATACACGATGGCTAACATGGAAACCTAGCCCCGTAACTCTATCTAGATTCGTTCTGTACGGAATAAGATTCGTTAGTCCACGCGAGCATAACTGAGGGCATAGGTAGTTAACACATTTAATACAGCTGATTCAAGAGATTATAATATTTAAGGTGGTCTCACACAAAATGTATCGGAGCAGTTAAACCCACCGTGCACAGTTGACTGCCTTATGAGCAGGCCGACATGCAGCGCCCGCAATAATTTATACAACAAAATAATTGATTCACCTCCTTTGTGGTCATCGCGGACAACAGTTGTTTGAGTTGCTGTTGACTCATCCGACACACTTGCTCTATTTGCATTTTCAGAGGCGCATCCCGGATAATTTTCTGGGCACAAGAGTAAGAAAAGTTGACTTGTTGATTCAAATCAGACAGTGGCGGATTAAGCCAGCGGGGAGAGTGGGGGGAGGCGAGGGGAAAGGTGTAGCAAATAGGTAATAGGTATTGGTTCCTTGGTAAAAATAAATCAGTCCAAATAGTTCTAAACAAAGTCGTTCTTTACCTTGTGCTCCTTACGTCTAGTTACTTGACGCAAATTACTTTACAAGCTAGTTATAGGATAGCAGTTTTGTTGATTGAATAGCTGGTACGGAAGTGATTTTCCCCGAGAAACCATAAACCCTATACACACTAAAACCGCCGGCGCCGCCGGCCTGAAACGCCGGGCTCATTTCGAACAATCATCATGCCCCGATTATTACCGATGCCCGCCGGGTACAAAATTATGAAGACGCCGGGGCTTACCCGTCGGTACTACCTCGGCGGGTTGTATCGACTTTAGACTAGGCCTTATGGAGACTAGGCCTTAAGGATCAGTTTCTTTTACACCACTGTGAACGAAATAAGAGTTTCTAACAGAAAAGTGGAACAATCAAGAAATACTTAGATGTAAGAGCGAGCGAAGGGAAATCAAAAATTTTAAGAACTCAGCCTCTGAAATGTTAGCTTTCTTTTGACAATTCATACAGAAATTTAATTAAAAGAAACTGGGTGCAAGAGTGAGCTCGGAAAATGTTAAGACCAATACCTTAATCTTTATTGCACACAAAACATAAAATGAAGACACAAATACAATGGACAGCTTATGTAAAAAGGTGAGCTTAACCCATAATTGGATTAATTTTCTCTAACAGCAAACCTCAGTTGTTAAAGGAAAGGATTGCCCATACATGGGCCCCATTATGAGGTATCATGTCTGTGATTTCAATATTATCCAAAAATAGGATTTATATTTTTTGTTTTTTTTTTCCATCTGTGTCCTTTACTTTATATGTACAGACAAAAACAGATCTTTTTCCTTCACTTGGACATTTGTATGCACCTTAATGCATTTTAATAAGGGTTCATTCCAAGAACAGAAACATCATTATATCTCGTGAATTCCGAAAAATAAATAAAAATTGTTTTCTAATTATGAATATAATGTGTTTTTTTTCTATTATATCAAATTTATCAAGATACAACCATTTTGCAAAGGGCCCAAGTTCCCTTACAGAATGGGCATTCTCCTTTGCTTATGAGAACAGTGCATCAAAGTGCACAACAAAATAACAAGTTCAAAAACATTTAATATTTCAAATTCTTACATACAAAATAAACTAAACAGATACTGTATCATTATGTATATATGCTACACCTGGTACGTAGTTAATATGGCCCTGACCAATGACATGCAATCATCATCATCATCTGCCTAGCCTTTTTCCCAATTATTGTTGGGGTCGGCTTCCAGTGACCAATGACATGCAATAATTATTAAAATATTAGGTAGAGAAATGGTGAAATGTGTGTTTACTAATAGGTGCACCTCTACCTAATCCTTCGGAAAACACAGGCGTGATGTTATGTAGGTGTATGTTAGGTATTTGCAAGAAAAGTATAATGAAAATAACCCCCCTAAGTACACAAAAAAAAAATGTTATCTAAGCGATATAGTAGAGTATAGATTTAGCTGATCCGTCTGGGGGAGGACACGTGACCCCTCCCCCCTGGATCCACCTCTGTGCATTTGTGCAATGTTATCAGGAAGAAGCAAGACAATGGAGCACCAGAGCCTTAGTCATTTCGACAATCTCCATCGCTGATAGAACGACACTTTGTCTAGAACTTTTTGTCGCACTTGTTATCGCACCTAGAGGCGAAATTGGGTGTAAAGTTATCGCCAAACATTTTGGCCACCCTACCAACACCGCGCCGCGGCGCGGCTTGCGCATCTGAAAGTCAACTTCAGGGCGGCCAAGAATTTTAGCAAGAACTATATCGCGCCAACATATTGAAAAACTTCACACAGTTGAAACATTTTTCACTCAAATTCAATCAAGGTTTAATAATAATAAAAATAAAAAATATTTCATAAAATCTCACTCACAGAATGTGTGCACTGCACACGAAAATAACTTGCATAATTAGACGACCGCTTACGCCGCTCCATTAGACGTATTTCAAAATAACATCCAACTACTATATGACCAATATTACTGCACTACGTCCGCACGATATCACTCCATTGACTATCAAATCAATATCCACTTACCTTCTCAGCATTGCCGGCATTCTCCACGACTGGTATGCCGAACTGTACCACGTCACCGGAGAACACCTCGTGCGGCTCTTGCTCCTTCGATATGGAGCACCGGTTGTTATTGATGAACGTGCCATTGCTGCTCTGATTGTCCTGTAAACAATAGAACACGCACGTCATACAACGAATACCTCTTTACAACAACAAAAGCATTGCTTATAAACAGATGATTCATTTATTTTGATGCAGCTCTAGAATTAGTTTAATCACTAGACCAAATGTTTCTTCAGATTTTCAGTAGTGTTCAGGTATTTAACTAGAACAGTAAAAGATACGGTTGTCACGATCATTGCCCCAAATTTAAGTCTCACGATACTAAATAACTGTATCATTCCATTGGAAACTTTAATGGCATTTTTATAGTTTAAATAAAAACTGATGCAGATTTGATAAGCATTACGTTTTAAATATTGCACCGGTTTAAAACTAAGCAGTTGATTTCGTCTTCCAAAATATCTCGCGGTATTGCGATTTTTTGTGTATTTGCTTATTATGTGCTTTTTATGGAAAAAACCATATTGTTATATTGTTGTTATGCTAAAAAGTCGTATTACCGAAATAGGTAGTCGCTGAAATAAGTGTTATGAACAAATAAGAGGAACTGAATCGTACTTCCACTTTTCTATAAATAGCATTCATGAGCCGATAATTTAAATGTCACAAACGAGGCAGAACCTGCTTATTTCAATTTACATACTAAAAGACAAGTTCAAAATCTGTTCCATCTAATTTCGTATTTAAATATATTCAAACGCTCAGCTTTAGAATTCATTGTGTTTTGTCCTTTCCGTTTTCGACGTTATCCTTAAAAGATGCATTCGTTACTAATTACTTAGCGTTTGTTTGACCTCTACAATGGCCTTACTCGATGAGAAATCTGTTTGTAAATCTAGGAAAACGGTACGTGAATTATTTGAATGCTTCAGCCTGCTAAATTATATCTACGGAACCATTGTTGTTGTAACACACATGAAATCTTTTTCTAAACAATCTATCGATCGCTATGCTGAATTGAATCGTGCGGTATTTGTATTCAATGTTAATAATGTTGTTCATTTGCAGTTGTATTGCAGTAGCTTTAATTAACTGCACAGATAACCATATGTTACTGTAAAAGGCGAACACCGGAATATTTCCATGTTATCTGGTAATCAGAGGAGCCAAGAAGAGCAGTAAATACATATATGATATAGCAACAAATCGGATATGTATCAGCTATTGTCTACATCCAAGACTATAAATCCGATTTAAACAGTTTTACATGGAATCTTATCTAGGTCATTTATACGAGTAAAAGCCCTATAAATCTACTCATTACAAATTAACCTAATACATAATTTATATTGCTTCTGAGAGCTACCGCATATCTCAGGAATCGCTGGTAAATAGCTTGCTAGCTTACTTGCTTCCAGTAACACAAATTTGTGATACGTGTTCATTGTGCAATAATAAATAGACTTATCAGCAATTAATTTAGAATATAAAATTAATAAAAATAATAAATATTTAACATTTATCTAACTAGCCCACGAGTCACGACGCAATTGTTACAATATTTTCCCATATAGTACAATACGCACTTGAATCTAAATAAGGTTGGATTCATTTCAATTTAGTTTCTTGTCACATTTAGCAATGATATTCTCTGTTTAGAATTATTTGAGTCATATTTTCCTAGTCGGATACATTTCTAATTGACGGTAAGTTACAAAGTACAGTACGCCAGCAAATATCAATTTCCTTACAACCAGAAACGAGCAGCAAATTGTCGAGGCAAGGAACAGGCAGTATTATCGAGCACGATCAAGCTTAGTGTCTTCATTCTTTACAACTCATTGTGGATTTTTACGACGGAGCGATCAACGTTACGCGAACAATTCAGACGTTTGTAGGCAAACAACCTCTAAAACCGGAGACGCAGTTCGGTAAACGGAATTACCATGAAGACAAGCGTCCATAGAAATCGCCTGTGGGCGGAAACGGTGAGAGTCGTGCTCGAATTACTAGGCTCCAACTCCAACACGTAATCAGCACAAGGCTCTTTCATAATATAATGTGGGATGAGTTGACTTTTTCGTAACGCTCGTAATATTCATAACAACTAATTTGGTTATACTTATTATTGTTATGAACGTGCCATTGTGACTTTGTTTCAGATCGTGTCGTGAGATTTTTGGTCGGAAATTTACGGTTCTACATACTTATGTAAATGTGATGCTGTTCTTATGTTGAATCTTAATTATGCACTTAAATTAGAAATATTTACGTATTTTTACTAATTTACTTATTTCATCGTTGTAAAAGAACTTCAGTGGACCGACCCGGTAGGGAACGAAGCAATGTATCCGTCTGTTTATACAGTTAAAGTATGTTAATTTAAACGGGCAAAGCCGCGGCCTACTCTAATGTCACATAAATCTGACTGTCCCACTTGGAAAACCGTTCCAAAGCAAAATCAGACAAGTCGTTGGATAAAAATCTATGTCTCTGTGACTTTTGCTTTTTTAATACAAATTATTTGTTTCGTTTATTCTAAACATCGATCAAAGCATTCTCAATAGATAAGCTGCGACCAAACCACACAAGTCTATATTACCGAATAATAAATTATATTGAACATAACTAATCTCTTTAGAAGGCAAACAAAGTCGGAAGTAAACTGTAAGTGTTAAATACAAAGAGCAGTACTAGATTCATTTGTAACCTTTTCTAACAAGTCGCGGAATTCAGGCTTTGAACGTCAACTTCCTTGCTGGGCCAACACAGCCTTAAAAAGCTGTCACAAGGATAATACCGTTTTTGTAACAATCAGTATTATTTCTTAAGTCACTCTTATGATCATTTGAGAACACCTTGTTTATAGATCTAATAGCCAGAGGTCAAGCCATTCCTTTGGCCCTAATTTGGTCAGAGTGACGAGTGACGACACTGATCATGTATTGCTTAGTTTGTTAAATGGATGATCCGTACTGATGAAAACGCTTAATTTTCGTCAATTTGATGGTGTAATCCCCGTTTTAAACGCAAGAAACACCCACAGTTGCCCTCAATAGAAGTGGCAATAACCATATCGACCTCTCAGTCTGTCACAGCTCCGCATTATTGAGTACTGTTATGGAAAGAACTTCGCAAACCTGACTGGCGACAATTGATCAATCTACACTACTAAAGAGGTGATTCCTTTGTTCTATTGTTCAGGGTGATCTCAACAACTACTGAACCGATTTGAATGGTTTCTTGCTAATGAATTACTGAAATTATTTAGTTTCACGAGCAATATTGTAACACGAGCTTGTCAATACGGTAATTAATGACGTGAGATGTGGATTAATGAAGCTGTAATCCTTCTTTCTCAGAATTATAATCGTTTTCTGAACAAGTGTATAGCGTGTTTGTAAAGTTTCTTTAGCTAGTCAAGGTGCTTATATACTATGATATTTCTCATGCAGTTTCGCTTACTGGTAGGTAGCTACTATAATGATAGTGTTCGACGCAACTGGCCAGTAATAGCATGAATGTGAGTAACAATTGGACGTAAGTTGGTACAGCGTACATAGCAGCAATTTGTGGGACTCACCACAAGGTAAAAGTGGCCCTTGTCGTAATAGAGCGTGGCGTGATGTCGAGACAACACTCGGCATTCGAATATTGTGTTCGTCGGGCTCGGAGTCGCGCGGTACACGTTGCGTCCAATCTGAAACATTACAAACATTCCGTGAATGCAATACGAGCATTAGATCCATTAGATAACATAAGCTTCCTCAATTATCACAAATTATTTAAAGAATTCCACTGTTTCGACATTCTAGCCTTTTATACAATACAAAATGTATTCACTACTTCACACACTAACATTCACACTCAAAATATATTTAATCGGTCATATATTTACGTTTTTGACATCAGACATTGAGAGATTACTGCCCTTCGAAAGTTGGTTACAAAGACGTTTCAGAAAGCAGGTTACAACGATGGTTGTAAGCGAAGAATGGCAACCTAATTATCTGTAACTGCTCCGACGTCAGGACAGATCGAAATAGATTGATCTGTATGTGTATCAGTATGTGAATTAAAACCGTACTATGAAGATCAATGGATCTCTTGCTCACGACTCGACATAGACAAAAAGCAAGCATCGTTAACAATGATTTATTTATCTTGGATGATATGACATCAAGACCCCACCTTTGTTTTAGTATCCGAGTGCGTGTTTACTGTCCACTAATGAAGTTTTACCCTTTTTTCTATTACTAATTAAGTCGCGTCACGTGCCTTGAGGTCGCCTCAGGTTAGGTGTAAAAAAGGAAAAATCGTCATGTACCTATTGAAGACTCAGTCCACAACAAAGTCTACTCGACTTTACCAGTACCTGACTGGGGACAAGCATGTAAAAATAATAATACCTTCGCCTTCTAGTCCAGTGCATGTGTAAACGAATGCTTTGCATAATTCATACGTGATTAATTCAAATCATGTTTTGCATTATTACGTCCATAACATAAATTACTTAGATGCACGCGCTACTTATAGGTTATTGATTTACTACACTCGAACTACGGTGGAATGAGCCCATTAAAGATTCTTTAAGTAGATACTATATTAATCTATAGTCGTTGGCTCAGAATTTGGCGCCTATATTGCAGAGATATCAGAGTTACTACGGGTCATAAACGGCAGCTTCCAGCCCAATCTTATTATCATAATTTTGCGATATCCTGCTTCCCCTGCCAAACTCTCGCACTAACAAACATCTATGTGCTATATTTAAACCCTTGTTATCCAAATAGATTTGTTTACTTGAGGACAAGGTAAGTTTCCTCCCAGTCTCTGCAATCACGAGCTCACACTTACGACCCTACAATCGGCTGCAATATGAATCAATTTTATTGGTATGATAAAGCGTAAAAAACAAAATGAGTCACATGATACACTAACATGAGCTACTGTTAATTGTTTTAATAATAGTAAAACTTGGGGCAAAAGCTTCCTGTACAATAACATAAAGCTGATAAGTATCGACTTCCTTACAAGCGCACTAGCAGATGTGTGCTCAGAAATAGCACAATTTAATCTCATTAAATTTAATTGCCAATGCACAATTGTGGTCGTCTCAAGCACCTCGGGTCAGGCTGAGTCAGGCATGCTCTACCGTGCTCGAGCGCATATACCCTCGGCCCTCGACAGACAGCCACGCGCCTGGACTTATAAACTAAATTATGGATAAATGCAATGATTTGAGTGTGACGCGATTGTCAATTGACTTTATTTTAATGTTTCAATTGGACTTGGGCGAAAGAGATGACTGTACTATTACAAAGTATAAGGAATATCTGAATAAAAATTATAGCTCCAACAATTATAGGCATAATTGTGAAGAAAATTTATTTATTTGCTTTCGCGCTTCGCACAGCGCGCTAGAAAATACACACGTAAGGATGATTTGCTTGGAATTCCAGAGAGACAGGCCCTCCTTATTTGAGATGATGACCTTAATGAAGCGTCATGGAGGATTGGGCATAGACAATAGGCCCTGGACGTTTGAATATATCCTGCCAGTCAATGCTCCCTGTAACATTATCACGAAGCTGATCTACTGAAAGAACGTATATTGTAAGGAACATTTGAATTGGCTATGATTATTATTAGGAAACATACTGTACTAGTCTCTGGGAAGTGGGCGGGCAATTTTTCGACGTGGAAGACCGTCAATCGGATAACCAGGCGGAAAGATATTCCAGCCAGATAGAGGTACCTATACTATCTGAAGGATAATTCAATTTTAGTCGAGGAAGGCTTGAATACCATAGTTTTATACGTGGGCGTTAGGCAACTTGGGAGCGGCATATCCAGCTTTTGACTGCAAAGACCTGGCTTACCACCTTCATTGCCTATTATTATAGAGACAATCATGTAAGTATGATTCGTCATTGCGGGGTATTTGCGATGTCAATTGCAAGTTGCAAATACATCTTTTATAATGAAGTTTTGCACGATCTAGCAGCGATGAGTGGCGTCGTGGATACAAACAACACAGAGAAGCAATGTCAACGCAAGTCGCTTCTTTGATGCCAGGGGGTCTATTGAATCAACTCAAAATCCTTCTAAACTAAATAATTCTATTTGAAAATGCGAATATGGTTGTTATTTTTTCAAGCAGTAACAGACCTACGTGATCTTTTGCATATAAATAATATAAGGGCCCGGAAGAAATACAGAACCGACTACTTTTGGTTCCTCGGTCCTGCGGTTTAGCCCACGGGAGTGACGCCGCGGGTGAAACCATTAAAAAATAAAAGAAAGGTTTATAGAAAACTCCATAACCCCCGTCGCATTTTAGGTCTTTAAATTGATATATCATAGCGCAGGTTCGGGCCGCTAAGTAAATGGCGGGATGAACTGAACAGATTCTTTCAAACTTGAAGGAGGACGCGCGAGGTTACGATTTGGGAATGATGAAACGAGTGGCGGGAAACCTTTGCCCTGAAATGCAGTGTACAGTGCTGGAGCGCAAAAAAATGAAAATACTATATTAACTGTTATTTTTCCTATACATACCTACCACTGCCAGTAGGTATTTCGGGCATTGTATTAGGTATTTACTTTTCCATTTTTTTTCCCTTAACCTGTATTTGGACTCAATTCATTTATCTATTTACTGTTTACATAATATATGCTTTCGTGATAAAGAGGGTTCCCTACAACATGCCAAAATAGCAGAGAGAAGCACATGATGAAATAAGTGAAAGGGTTTGCATTTTAAAATGTATTTTTTTATTGAATGGATAAATGACTAATATCTTCCTACAATTTTAGAACAAGTGACTTTGTCATCTTTATATGAGATAAATTGAAGAAATAATCAATTCTCATCCAGATAAAGTTTTATCTAAGTATCTAGTTCTGCTACATATTAAGATAAGTGAGAATTCTTTATCGAGTTACCAAGAAGAATTTATCAAATAAGAATGAACATAAAAAAAACATTAAAATATATTTTAACTTTTAGACCTCACTCAGATTTCTTTGTTGTTTTGGCTGATATTAGATCATGATAATATTGATGTAGAAAATAAATAATTATGAATTATTAGATACTTTTTTTGTTTAAAAATCCATATCTATTTTAGCACGTTCACTGCAGTAATTATGAAACAATTAAAAGGCCATTGTGTCGGACTCGGGCGTCGAGTCCTTGGCAGTGAATGTGTTAAAAAATGTGTTGTTTTGTTTAATATATTGTACTAAAAATGTTAATGTAACAATCACACAGCATTTTAAATAATATAATTTGCCTGCTATGTATTTTTTTATTGCAGAATGTGCCCTCAAAATATATATGAGTAACATACACAATATTTTATGCAAATAAAGATACTTATCTACTACTTAAACCTCGAAAAATATGAAACCTAGTTGGATTTGTAATATCTATTATAAATTTTCATAAGCATGAAATCATATTCTAAACACAATAAAATGTAATACTTTATTCTGTCAGTATTGGTGATTTATACTACCTGAAGTTTTTCAAGGAAATATTTTTTTTTTTTGTAATTATATTCTGGTTCAGTTTAGTTCATGTTTGCATGCTAATGGTTATAGAGCAACCTTGCAAATGTTACAACAGCGTCATTGACACCTAGCTCGGTCCAAATTATGTGTGAAACTAACATTCAAACTATGTATTAGTATTGTTGGTGTGTATTTTCAGTTGCCTAGTTGCCAAATGAATTCCAAAAAAAAATATTTGTCAACTATTGTAAGTATCCCTCACCCTAAAATTCAAGTAGGCCATAACTCCATATTTATTTCACCTATTCAATTCCACGCATTCATAAATAATATTGAATCATATAAAATATTAAATGAATTTAATAAACTTTTCCTATGCCACATACTAGAGAACAATACTAGATTATTTGTATTGATATCATAGTACATAGGCTAAACAAATATTATGTTTGTGTCTACAACTAGCATGTACTCTAATTACTATTCTATCTACTCAAACAATACCAAGTCTCACCAATTGACATTAGTACTCTAATTACTGGACAGAACAAAATTAACACATTACACATACACACAGCCCTCAGAAAAAATACTTAGACCATCAACCTTACATTTTCTAAAGAATTCCTGGGGCTTAGCAACTTGACATGTCAGCCTGTTCAAACATTTGTTACATACCAACAGGAAACTATTTACCTTGACAGGTTGCTCCAACGTAACGCGACGCTCTTCGAACGGCAGTGAGTTCGAGTGAGGAATGAAGATAGCCCTGGGTGCACCATCCTGGTTGTTCTGTGACTCTGGACCAGGTGTCCAGTTGTAATCCATACTTTTGATAGTATTATTCATGTTTGCCATGTTTGGTTTTGCTTTCTTGCTCTTTGCTATCACCATCGCACACACTGCTCCTCAGAGTCAGCATTCGTGCCTCGTACGTTATTTAACGAGTAACACATCGATGATCGAAACCAAAATCTATTCATTTGCTGCAAGGTGAAAGGTGAGCACTGATCACTGCCATTTTGGGGGCCAAACACTGTTTCGAACTAAATGGAGTCAAAATGTTATAATTGATTAGATGTTCTAAATATCGAGGCAATTATGCAAACACCATTATTTATGAAACTTGATTCCTTTCGTCGACGTAGGTATCAACGAACGATGTACAAAAAAATCAAAATCTGGAAGAAATTTATTTTTAAATGCTAGCTATAATTTATTACTGTATATTCAAAAGAGTTCACGCGCGGTTGAGTATTGTCGAAATATAATATTTTCAGGGCGTCAATCAAAATTATCATTTGAGGAACTTACGAAATGGGCGCACGATTCGGACATTTGTTTTGTTGAATAAGAGGTGGGACGAGTTGACTAAACACTCTATACTCGACTAAAATTACGAAACGGTTCAATTAATTATATACGGTTAAATATGATTTCGTAAGTATTTTATTAATTAATTTGTTAGATGTAATTAGTAAAGGAAAAATATCTCCAGCAATTATCTCTAATTTTAACTTAGGTTACCCGTCGCAAGCATGCAGACAGTCTTATATATGCAATATTAAAAACCGATGTTTTCCGGTTATTGAAAAAGTAAAGAATAAAGTGCGCTTACACGGGCAATATAAAACTGCAATGGTTTATATGAGTAATACGTATACGTTAGACAAAATATCAAACGCCATATCGGCAACGGCAACAAGCGCCAATTTGGCAAAATATTTTGCAACGACACGAACGATATAGAGCAACTTCAAGATACTAGGCAATACTTTTATTCACGAGCAATTTAGTTGAACTAGTTGAAGGAATAACACTCGGTATGTTATATGTACGACGTTCTTCTTGCGGCAGTGGCTTGTACCGCTTTCAACAGCATGAGTAAAAAAAAGAAACCGAACAAGTGCGAGTCGGACGCGCAAGAAGAGTTCCGTACCATTATCGCAAAAACCGGCCAAGTGCAAGTCGGACTCGCGCACGAAGGGTTCCGTACCATTATCGCAAAAAACGGCAAAAAACACGTTTGTTGTATGGGAGCCCTACTTAAATATTTATTTTATTCTATTTTTAGTATTTGTTGTTATAGCGGCAACAGATATACATCATCTGTGAAAATTTCAACTGCCTAGCTATCACGGTTCGTGAGATACAGCCTGGTGATAGACGGACAGACAGACAGACCGACAGATAGATAGACGGACCGCGGAGTCTTAGTAATAGGGTCCCGTTTATACCCTTTGGGTAGGGAACCCTAAAAAGGAATAAAGGTATTTGGATGCGAACGTTTTTAGCAAGACAGCACAGAGTTTTTCAAGAAGTTGCTCGTGTAAATGCACCTTTAGGTGACGGACCCAGCTATGGCTTGCAATCTCTTTATTTACATTCAGTCAGTTACATTCAAATTGCATTATAATTCTTATTTTAATTATAAGCATTTTACAATAACATTTAAAGTGTCGCATGACAAAAGAATCGATATTGTTTTCCGCAAAAATATATTTTACAGAAAAAAAAAGTCAGTGTTACTGAAGTAAAATAAAAATACAATCGTAAGGTTTTTTTCTCGGGTAATACTGTGGAATTTTTGACTTCTCTTTTCCTATCAAGTAGTTTTGTATCTTCCGTCTTTGTTTTTCAAAATATAGTTTTAATCCAAACTAGATGGCGCTGTGCCAATATGTCGACAGAAGAAAGAAAATCGAAACTTCATGTTGTATTGGATTGGTGGGTGAGTTTGAGCCATTGCAACGAAAACGGTTTTCTGCCTTGGGTCTTGTGTGAAGTGTGATTGTAGAGTGCGTGATATTTATTTCAGTTAAAAGTGAAATTTTAAGTGTTTTTGTGTTCCGTAAGTATAATTCGCTTTACTTCTCAGTTATATACGTAGACCAAAATGTAAACCGAACAAAATACCTGCGTAGAGCTTGTCCGATGTAGACGTTCAATATGGCCGTTCTTTTATAATAATCTTTTAATGTTTATTCGTAATTTAGGAGCAATCGATTGATTAACAAATTCAAGCTCCAACTTTAATTATAGAACATCGAAATTTCATAAGATTCATGAATTTCGTTGATGTGGCAAAATGACAGTAACCCTATTGGTTTTGACGTTTATTTTCTGAGTCATTTTACTGCATTCACGTTAATGCTGTTTTTTTTATTCAATTTCGTGTAATTGCATCGATGCCCAATCTAGAGTATTGGATATATTGCCTAATAACTTTTCTATTGGCTAGGTACTCCGAAGTAAAATGCTCGTATGCAAAACAACATTTGTAGTGAAATTACATAAATCTTCAACGAAATCCTGGTCACATAATTTTACTAGTTACAGTATAGAAATAAAACAGTCTCTAAGTTAGATATATCTCAAGAATCTGTCATCTACTATTACTAAAACACTGTTTGAGAAGTTGAGTAGAATTGTCAAGTAGTAAGTTGCGATATCTAGACTAGTCATAAAAAATCTATAATATTTTATGACAAAAGTAATTTCTATATAAAAGATGAGGAGCCTGTTTTCTAGATACATTAAAAATAAATCTTAATCTCACCGCAGCAACATTGACTTTGAGTCCTAGATTTCGAAATAATAAACATTATTTCCTTGTAACCTTGAATTTGAGTAAGATTCAAATGAATACACATAAATTGTTTAACAAGCAATAATAAAACACTAGCTCACCAATATACTAGTTACAAAGTTCATTAAACGCCACATTATGGCTTCATTTGCGCAACTGCCCAAAATAAAGGCAGGTTTGCCCTTGACATAGAAGCCATACTTAATTTTGATTAGCCTCAAATTACATGTTCACAGTTTAGCATTTTAAAATGTACTTAAATGAAGCCTTTAAAGTGATTTTTAAGTTAAACTTAAGCACATTAGTTTAATTACCTAATTAAAATTGGATTCTTAGCTTTTTTCATTAACTTGTAGATTTGGCTCATTTGTTTTTGATAAAATGTTTGACACACATGTTATTGTATAATAGTGTGTGAAGTCCAGGTCAACTGTCTTTTGAATTCTTTCAACAGTATGTTAGGCCATTAATTGGTTTAAGTCTGCATTATTGTCGTAGTACCTAGATTATTTTTTATACAAATGACATGATTACAAATTTAAGTTATTACTAATATAGTTAGCAAGATATTCGTAGGCCCTTGAGTGTCCATCGCGCCAATTTGCCATAAAACAATGGAATTTCTATTGTGTCTGCTAATTGATACTTGAATGGATTTTAGAGATCTAAATTAATATTACCTACATTCTTGTTCAAATCAATTACTTGGAAGACAATTTACTTGATAAGTAAGTGATAAATAATAGCACACCTATGTTAGGGGGTTTTGGTGGTTCCGCACTTAGTCCTTCAGGTGGACCATTGTGCGTGGAATAATTGCACATTTAAAGTAACCTGTTATTTTTCAATAGTACTTACTAAGTACTAAAGGTGTATATTGATATTCGCTGCATCCGGTATTAATGGAAGTTGACCTCAAAATAGATAGAAAAAGGCTAAGAAAAATTTAAACTTAGAACACACTATAGTTGCATAATAAAGAACTAAAAAATCCTAACACAATTTATAGCAAAAGTATAAATTATAATGTGTGTCTTCACAAGTAAATTACTAATACTTTTAGAGTGTTTGTAAATATGATGCCTATCAAACTAATGTATGTGAATGTGCTATCATTGAATAATCAATATTGAAACTAGAACTTCTGTTACCTCTAGTCTAGCTCTACATACTTGTAGTTCATTGACATTAATGATAAAAGTCAATAACCTTTCAGTTTTATTGTTTTGTAATTTAAATTTTATTAAGTATATGCATCTTCTAGTGAACTATACCATTTTGTGACTATAAATAGAGAACCACCTGCAATTTATAAATTATCTCTTTCTGCATAACACAAAACAATAACTGTAAAAGAATAGCTATACTGCTTATTAATGATTTTATGGTATATTTTTTTTTGTAAATGATCCGCAATAAGCTAGATAGCGTTTTATTAGAATATGAAATCTTCATATTAGGTATTTCAGCTTTCATCCACTTTGATAATGATTATTAAATATGGATCTTATTTCTGACTACCATTACGTTGAATCTCGCATATAGTATTTTCATTTTCTGTCAAGTAGGTTTTGTCAGGGTTAAACAAATAAAATTCAAATTAAGTTCTTGTAACTTAAAATCATGACTGTTTTGTACCAAATGTGGATACTTATACATAATATTTATAGTAGATGACTCATAAAGTTTATGTTAATGCTGTCAGTGATGTAATGTAACCTTTAATCTGCCTTCCTCATGTCTTAATTTATTTCTTCACTTTAAAGCTGGTTGCACCAATTTTTGTGACAGCTGTGTTTGCAAATATCGTCATAACATTAAATAGAAGAGATCATTGCATTACTTAATGATCTGGATTATTAATGCAATATTTTTAGATTATTATGCATATTTTTGCAACATTGTAATAAATTTAGAATGTGGCAATTTTCAGTCTGTAGTAAACATAATATGACTTTTTACTTCTGCGCATTTTTTATGATGAGCGAAAGTAAACATTTAAACTAATAATAAACCTTGTTAGAAAAAAATTAAACACTTTTTATTGCCATGCTTCAGACCCAACAAATTGAAGCAAGACATATTTGTTATGTCATTGAAACTTCAACGTAAGCTCAGAAATATGCCAAGTTGTGTGTAAACATAACAATTGTGATTGTACACAGGTGTTATAATGGCAACGGCGTTCCTGCCGTCGCCCGCGTGAATAAGTGAGACTCTAGTGCAGTGAACCAACCGGGCCCGCCGCCTCAAGCGTCACCCGACCACGATGAAAATGGTGTTGTCACAACGGCAACGAGAGGAGCTGTGAGTAATCAATATATTATTATAACATGTGGGCACAGAATACCGAACGAATCAGAAGGCGCCTACGATCTTAATTCCATGCCGCGCATTGCGTCCATAAACAAAACAAACCATATTTCGCTAGTGGAAAGAGAGGCAGGTGGTCGATCTACATACCTGGCTAGCTATGGCTAGCTTTTTACCATTTTTAGGGTAAAATTATTTCTCCTTTCTCAACCTCTTCACATCGAAATTATTGTTTGAAAAGGGGTGCATTTTGCAAAATGTGCAGAAAAAACGTTACCGTGTTTTCTGCATGTGCGCGCCTGGCTTGTTCTGTATTCTGTTGTAATTTACAGTTTATGTGTCAGTTCACGCCAGTTTAACACACTTTCAACCTCTCTCTTTCTCTGTCTGCTTTGGTTCGCAATTTGTAAACACTATCGACTATGGTCAAGCTCAAAAGAAATTATACATCTAAATTTAGGACGATGTCCAAAAGTCTTCCTTTAGGCTGTCGCTTGTTATGTTTTCTTTATATTTCTATTACTTGAAGTTTAGGAGATTAAAAGCGGTAAATTACGATATCGAAAGAATGATGCAAATGAAAATATCTTATCATATAATCAATATAAATGGGTATACTAATTTATTCACAATGCTTATCTCATGTTTATTTTTATCATAACTTAAAGATTCAATAGTCGCGAATACCAGATATTTACAGTTTTATCATCAAAAATTGTTGAGCAATAAATAAGACCATGGTCGAAGAATGAAGATAGCATACGCATACCGTGCGCATACGCACCTGCGAACTGCGACATTGTTATCTCGCTCCTGACTTTTCATCTGATAGAACATTAATTCCACGGTTCACGTCGAGGTCATATAAGTAACAATTTGTTCGCAGAATAGATCTTTAAATTGGTTAGAAATCTGGCATAGAAAGCTGTTGCACTAGAAATGTATTTGTTTTTCTTATTGCATTGTTTCTGATGCATTTCATTATAGGTGTTTCATTTTGTGAGTATTCGTTCACGAATATTTGATCTTTATGAAGCGATCTAGCTTGCAGACAATTACGAAATCAGTGCATAATTCCGTTGCTTGATCTCAATAGTGGACGGAGCATTGTCTTCAGAATATACGATTGCGTTTTGGAACAGCAGAATTGAGTTTCAATGAATTCGGTCAAGCAAATAGTTGCGGCGGCAACAAGGTCGCTACTAATGCAATGTTACCAATACTCTACTAGAAACTTTCTGAATTTGGTATTAATTACAATATCCTATCAAAACATCAATATATTACAGAAATCCACACGTACGTCCATCTATGTATAAATGCTACTTATAATAACCCAGGCAGGCGCATAAGTGTACATTATTTCATCACCACTGCTCTCAAAACGGTGAAGGAAAACATCGTGAGGGAACCGGCATGTCCTAGTACCAAAAATTCGAATACATGTGACATCCACCAATCCGCACTGGGCCTGCGTGTGGATAACGGCCCATTCCCTCTCACAGAGAGGAGGCCTGTGCCCCAGCAGTGGGAACATTAAAAAGGATAATGATGATCAGAGCAATACAGTCTATAGGCACATCCACTTCCACCGCCGACGAGTAAGCAATTAGCTATCGATTATTTTCTCACTGAAGAAACGTACAAAACATATAAGAACCCGTCTTCTTCTTCGTCGTATCGATGATTCCAAATCCAATTAAATATGTTTTGACCAGTATTCAGCCACGCCAACAGCAACGCTGTTTCATTTTCATTGTCATTTGCCTCACAAAGGTCTTTTAAGGTGTAGGTATTGTTGCACAGAGAGAAAAGGTGAGGCATTGTTTGGGACCTGGCTCCGCAATCGCACTGTGGGTCATTCGAGTACCCCCCATCTAACTGTCAATAAAAGAGACACAAATGGTAATAGTTGATCGCTGGCTTTTCATACTGCCGGCGAGTACTCTCTCACCACTAGTTAGTCGCAGCGCTCTGATCGCTAATCAAACTAAATTAAACTGTCATGCAAACCACAAGAAATCCTGTAGAAAATCCTTCCATGAAAAAGGATCTATAAGTTAGATTCCACCACCAGTCCATCCAGTGATAGTGTTAATCTGACCAAGCCGAGACTGACAGACGCGTTCTGAAACGTGTTCTAGTATGTAGTGCTATTAAAAGTACTCAAGTGCCTAGCTTAGTGCTTAGCTACTAACACGCCAATTACTTCAAACATTTAAATTGCTTGATATCAAAATCCAGTCGTAGTTTGAGTAACCGTATTTTTAACTTTAACTAAGTATAGACTTCCTTCCGCGTGTGTAGCTAACTGTCTGTTGTTGCCTATTATTGAGTCCCTTGTCTTCACAACCGGATAACGTTTATCGATTTTAACGCCTATAATGTTTTTGCAAATTCACAGTTACTCCTTATTGTTATCGTATCAAAAATAATTCTAATTAACTTTCAAATTATATCTTGACAGGTACGGTACCTGTACTTACTAGTTCCATACAAGTACGGTACCTGTACTTACTAGTTCCATACTATATCCAATACAAAAAAATTATCTGCCACAACATTTTTGTTGTCTACCTATAAAGTAAACTCTATTAATACCTGAACCCCATACAAGGAGTACCATCGGTACTGAATCGACCTGCGTGCCTACCGACCTTTGAAAGTGACAGTTGCTCTTATAACGCAATGTCGTTGACCCCGCGTCGCCGTTGGCGCCTTCCTCAATGCTGGTGTGCAGCTTTCATCGTGAACCTAGAAATCCCATCATTATTATACGATTATTGATGTTGCAATTGCAAATAACGGCTCACCTGCGCTAACGCTGATTGCAGTTTTCAAAGAAACTTTATCACACTAATAGAGTTTACAATCTGAGATTAAATGAGATTATAAGCAGGTAGATTGCCATTCGATCAAGTGCACAGTTAATGTATTGAAATTAAAGCATAATCCATCTGTACCAAAATCTAATTCTGAACAAGTTAATCTTAAGTTGCTCTTATTTTGTTGGTTGACCAAAACGTCAAGAACAGAAACCAGGGGATAACCTTTTAATGTATAGGTTACTGCATAATATACCATCGGCCGTGAACTTATGACCTAAAATACCCTAGCGTTCCTTATACCCTTTAACTCGCTTCACACGAAGTGAAAGGCGAGCTGAGATCTAATTCGCGATACTTCTGCACAAAGATGTGGTCATGCTGTTCACACGCTATTGTTATACAAGTGCAAACAACACGTCCGAATTCAAAGTGGCCGTGTTATGTAAGTTCATTATACAAATAGGATTAACTTTATTGAGCTGCAGTTCAATACCATTAAGTAAGATCTCCAGTAACTTGGCGAAATTATTCGTAACCGCAAGAGGCACGTGGTTTGAAAATAACCGACTTACGAAGTGATACTTCTTCGCCATTGGTGATCTAATGGGTCTATTCCGCATTCGGTTCGGATCTACTGCGTCGAATCGGGGTCATTGAACGCGTCTGTTGATTAAAAATAACGAACACAAATTAAAACACCAGCAGGCATATTTCGCTAAATGGACGTGATCTTACCGTTGAAGATTGCAGCACTTGCTGGAAGCTGTAAGTAACTATGCTGCTGCTATTCGGGTCGATAGCTGTTCGAGTAAACGTTTACGAACTCTTTATAAACATTTGTATAGTTTTAAAATAAAATTAGTAATAGGGTAGTTTACTGAAAATTTATTTTTTGTACGTAAAGTAGATAAATAAAAAAAAAGTTTTTTTCCCCACAAAATGGCGCCCAAAATCCGCCATTTTTTTCTTTTCCACTTTTAATGTACCTGCCAGTGACACTCGCAGGGTTAAGACGAATCGATTGACGTAAGAATCATCAAAATCGGCCAACGCGTTTGGTCTCTAGAACGCCACATAGGAACAAACATACATACATACATAGACTGATAAACACATTACCCTCCTTCGGCAGTCGGGTAAAAATATTGGACACGTAAACAAAAAGTGAAGAGGATATAGGTAATGCGCATGCGCAAATACACTTTTTTATACTGCCTTAGTGACGTCACAAGCCCCCACTCTTGAACTTTGATGCGTTTTAACTTTGTAATTTTTTATTGATTTAGTAAAGCAAAAAAGCGTGTCCAATATTATTTGATAATCTCACTGACGGACTAAATAGAATTATCATTTTTCTACCCAGGAAACGTCCCTATTACAATAAGCCAATGTTTTCTTCAACAATAAAATTACATAAAAAATAGGTACCATGGTCGAAATCCTTTTAATTAGCATGATATATTCAAATCATGATGAAGCTAACAATGTTACTACTTAATTTTTTTGTAAGAAACTTGCTCTAGTTCTAGGCAATTGAAACTTAAAACAGAGAAAGTGCTTTTGCAAAACATAAAATGCATGTTGCGATTATAATATTATTTAAATTAGAATGATAAGAATCTTTTAACACCCGCTATTCAAGACCTCCAATTGGCTCCGACTAAACGAGGTCGTATCGAGAGTTGCCTTAGATTTCGTGCACCCAAATAAAAACAGTTTGCGTCATAGGTATCTTTTTATTACCATAATCGATCAAGATCATAATCTCTGTTACATAAATGTCTAGATGAGTTAGAAAGTTGTTATTTAGGATGTAGTTAACTGAAAAGTGATTTGGTTTGTATACTGTGAGTACTGTGACAGTTGACAGGCGGACTTGAGGATACATAAACAAAAAACATTCACCACGTGAGCGTTGTTCCCAAAATAATCTGCTTTTCTCGAATTAGTATAGGCTGGCCTTGAGTTTGGCTTTCGTGGATGTTAGGCATGTCCGTAGATACGACACGTACATATGTGTACGTCACGGCGTTCAGTACGAAACGCATCCCGCCAGACTGTGACAGATCGTGACTCATCGTTCATTATTGTGATCAAGATACGCCTGCATCAATGTCAACCTGCTGACTGCTCTTATTGGTGCAATATTTGAATCACACGAAGGTTAACGCCACTCTTATCAAAATTGGAATCAACAATTTTGATTTTTGATACCGAATATATTTTCAACTTCAAGCAGTGTAATGTAATGTAATTAACTAATTTATGATTTCAGTTAAAGTTTTGATTAAAAGTATAAGCACGTTATGTACCTGCTCTGATTAGTCATTCGAGTTGAAACAATGTAAAATAAACGCCCCTTTAATCAGGTGCTTATCAGAATAATATCTTATCGGACAAGAATCTATGGACCAATCTATTTAAAAGACAATATTGTCGATAATGAAATCGTAGTAGATTTGTGTAATGAAGGCGTATAATCGAAAAATCATTCAACACAACGTGATAATGGGAAACAGGGAATGTAAGCCATTGTTAGGTTCAAGACCCGTTGTCCATCCGCTATACTGCTCTTACCTGTGGATCGCAAGGAATGCAGTCCTCGCCCGGTCGATACTCTGCCGCGTACAAGCTGCGACGTCAGAATACTTTTTTCTATAATTTCGGTCTTCCATATTCACACAGAATGACAGAACCCAAAAGCTTTCATACCATAAAGTTCACATGATTGTTACCGAAACTGTTTATGCCAAATTGCCGAAGGAAGAGATAACATCAATGGGAAAGTTAGAACGAAGTATACACGTTCTTAATTACCACGACAGGTAGGTACTTTATTGTCATTCAATCAGTACAGGTACTACCTTTGCAATTAAGAAACACAAAATACATACAAATAATTTATTTTGTACAACGATTAATTCTATTCGTGCTCTAATGGACGGTCCCAGACAAATCGACTTTACGATCCATGGAGAAATTTGAAATCTAATTAAGCAGAGCATTCACCTGCTTACTCTAAAGGATTTGAACGTCCGGTCACGAATGTAATTAAATTACTATGTAGAAACTTCCTCGGGAACTTTACTATGTCAACGTTTTTGTTTTATATTGGTTTCCTTTATGGTTTCTTGGCAATTTACTGCGCCTGTTGTTTTCCATCGTCCCTAACCTTTCCCCCTGGTAAATATCAAGTTGATAGTATTTTCACCCCTGATACGTTTAGGTTTTCCCGGCATTTAATTTGCCCTTCAACCCCTGTTTACTGCTAGTAATGAAACCAACGCTAAATTGGATGCTTTTTGGAAATTACATTACACGGACTAGGGTTGAGAAATATACCAACTTTACAATTTAATAAAGTTCGTAATATTACTCTTTTACTACTAGCGTAACTTCATAACTAAATTCGCCTGTAATTGGCTCTAATGCAATAAGCTAGTAACTTTGCTAGAGCAATGTTTTCAACTAAATTAGTACTCTTTCACAATTATCCAGACTTGAAACTGCCGCATGCCGTTAGGAGATGACATAAAACGGTAACACATTTTCAATTCATCTCTCTGGCACGGGCATGACGCATCAGTTGTTCATTTAGCATCCAATTCAACGACCGAGGAAAAGTTGGTTACGGTCAGAGCCTCAGGGGAATTTAATTTTGTGAAGCTCGTGGAAAAGGGATTCGCAATGACGCAGTCTCGCTCTGACGTAGCCGGCGCCTTGTGGGGGCGGACAGCGATCGATACGCCAAGTCGCGTGGGCGGCCTCCTCCTTCATCCCTGTTGCGAGAAAACTATTATCAACTTTAGTACTATACTAATAAACACAAGAAATACCTTGGCAAACATAGAAAATAATATCACAGAAAGTATCAACGAGTAGTTGCTGCGCCTTCCCCTTGTCAATTAAAGTTCATCGTATTTAAGTGAAGCGAATGATGTCTCAGTGGGCCTGTCTAACTTAGTATTTTTTTTATTTTACTATTAATGAATGTTTGGGGTTGTAATATCTAATATAGATTTTTCTGTTTAGTTTTTGGCAAGTACCTCAAATTACCATGAAAATCATTTATAGCCAAAGTACACCCATGACGATATCAATAAGCCCAAACACGACAAGTATACATTGTTTTGTTTCGGCGTTCGTGTGCCTATCTTCCGGGTTCATCATCAGATCAGTTCGATCGTACCATTTTCATCAGTACCATTTATTTATAAGTATTTGCTTCATCATAGTCTGTTAACTATTCGCGATATCTTATACCTGTGACATTCTTATCATTAAGTTACAGTGACCATCTGTGGTCTTCTTCATCAGTGTTCCCGATACCGGTGGGCCTCTATTTTTTTTTAAATTTGTTTTATATAAAATATTTAATAATATAATAAATAAGAAATGTAATGAATAAAAGACAAAATAATAATAAAAAATAATTCAGCGGTGCCCTCGTTTTCCATGGGGTCCCATCATATACCCTTTCAAACGCAAAAATAATATTAAAATCGATCCACAATTGAAGTAGAAATCGATAAACATACACAAAAAACATAAAAAAACATACGTACACTCGAACATAGAATGTCCTCTTTTTCGGGCAGTCGGTTAAAAACTAAAAGAAAATATTTATGTATTGGGTGAAACTTGAGATGGCCACTGGCCAGGAAGTGAAGTTTGAAATGTGCTGGCGAGTAGAAATTGACCAATATAACTTGGCATCGGCGGGAGAATGATGCCGATCCATTGAATTGAAAATACGTAGAACCTGCATTCGTAGAAGCATTAAAGCAGGAATCGAAAATCGAACTGTATCCAATCTTGTGAAAGGTAAACTCTCTTTTGTGGGTCTTATCAGCCACAGCCAGACAATCATAGTTTTGCACTGGATGTACTTTCAATCAGTAAAAGTTTGAACATTTCACCGAAAAATGAACAAGTCGACAATAAGTCGTCTGCCTTGCTTCAGCGTAGACAGTAGCGTAGATGCTTGCATTTCAAGTCACGACTGCATATGCAAATCGCTAGTTGTTACGTGTTCTTCATACGGATATGGTGAACACAGTGCGGTTTCTTCAACACTTTTAACATCGTTCCGCTTCGTTACATCCATCCCGTTGTTTCCATCATTGGTTATCCCGTTACGCCGAATGCTCCATTCCACAATATTTTAGGGTTGAACAGCCAATTGTTGATCATGTAATCATCCGTAGCATAAATGACTGAATGAATCTGAAAACAATTCAGTTTGCTCCTGATTTTGCTGCAATTAATTTTCGAAATGATATGGATGATTGCTGGTTTGTGCCAACCACGGTTCTACGAACAAGACGCAAAGCTTAATATGCAAAACTGCAGTGTGATTGGTGTGAACAAGATTAACATGTGCACTTTGATATTAATTAAAACATAATATGCGCCGCTGTCAATGAAATATTATTCGCAGCAGGTTGATACAATTAGTTCATGATTGACATGAAGAGAGATACGTCAAGCAAGACAAATAAATGTGATTTTCTTAGGTCTGGCAAAATATTTTGTAGAGTTCAATGAGGATTCGTTAAGAAAGGTCATTTCAGATCTTAAAATGTCCTGGCTTACTTGACTTAAGATCCTATGTCCCCTATAGCTGGGACAGAGGACTTTCACAGTAGTCCTCCATTGCGCCCGGTCTTGAGCTTCACGCTTCAACTCGCTCCATGTCATTCCGATACTCGTCGCTTCTGTCAGTATGGTCGTCGCCAGGTTTTATGAGGACGGCCTCGCTACCTTTTTTTGAGGATTCCAATCCAAGGCCTGTTTAGGAATGTGATCGGAATCCTTCTGGAGCGTGTGACCAATCCATCTGCATTTACGTCGCTTGATCTGGCGGTTGGTCGGGCATCTCTCCACCAGCTCTGCAATAGAGATCGTCTCGAGCCATTAAACTCCGAGGATGCGACGAAGACCTGGATTTGGCGTGAGATGTCCTTCGTTACCTTCCTCGTTTCGCACCCGTAGAGAACCATGGATTTGACATTGGACCCGAAGATTTAGGGACGATTGCCACACAGGTCCCAGCTGTGCGATGGTAGCTCGCGCTTTGGCAAAATGTCCTACTGTATCTAATAATCTGTACTGTGTCGCTGTTAGAGTCATCTTAATGAGTATGTCGTTGGTTCCAAAGTGCCCAGTAAAGGCCCCAAGCAGGTAGCGGATTTGCCCCCCTGCTCATATTCCAAATGCATTCCCGGGCTTTGAACGTAGAGAATAGGAATTTCTTGAAGTGTTGTAGACCAGTATTAGACAGTCAATGTGTTCGTTGTCTGTGATCTGCTTGGAATACAGTTGCCATCTTCCCTAAGCTTTTGCTAAATTTGTAACCTTTTGCGTATATATATACCCGCTCCTGTACCTGATTCCTTTTTGGATCCATCAGCGTACCACACCATACTATCTTGTTCTCCGCATGGGGTTGATAAATGAGCTCCAGCAGCCTCAACTAGCAACTACCAACGAGCCAGCCCCACCACACCTCAAAATCATAGCCTGCAAATCTAAGAAGGGATGCACAGAATATGCTCGGTTCGGTACCTTTTACCGAATTCAAAGGAAAAAGGAGGTTATCAACTCGATACGTATGTATATAATATTGTTGGAACTACACAATATTCACATAATATGTTAACACTTTCACAGCCGATCACTGACTTTCTTAGTGTTTGTTTTAAAACGACGTCCGTAGTCCGTGTTTGGCGTGCATTGATATAATAGTGTAGTGCTTTAGCTACGCATACATGTAAGAATAACCGTGGTGGGGCGCTTGGTGTGAGCGGAACAAGCTATCGAGTGTCGCGCTGCGCCAGTGTTCCCGCGCCGCTATTGCGAGTGCACGTACAAGTCCATGTTCGACTTTTTTTTTTCCCATATAACCTCTTTTTTATTCTACATTTTTAAATAAAAAAAAACTAATTTACGTCTGTTTTTTATTTTTATCCTAGAAATAAACAAGTCAATAGTATAAATAAAAAAATAATTATAGATTTATCATTGATAGTTCTCATTTTATAAATGTTGCAATATCGGCGAAAATCGCCGGCGAACCATGGAATCCGCGTTTTAAAATCTTCGGCTGTCAAAGTGTTAATCTAAAGATGTGTGCCAAATTCCATAAGTGTATGAATGTTTGTCCACGCTTCACCCGTGTGAAAGTCGTAAATTATCCCGAGGTAACATATTCCCGGGATAAAAAGTATCCTATGTGCTATTCCTGACTATGATCTATCTCTGTGCCAAATTTCATCCAAATCCGTCCAGCCGCTTGAGCACTCATAAACTTTCGCATTTATAATATTAGTGTGATACAACCGAACTCCTTAGCGACAAACAGCACGAATGAGTAAATAGAGTTATTCTTGTTATGGGTATTTTGTCAATCATTTATGTTACATTAATATAGAAACTGCTCACTTTTTAGTGTTTTGGTTTTGAAGTCAGTTTATTTTTTTGTGAAAATGTTTTTTAAAGTCCATAAAATTTTAGCTCAACCGTAACTCTAAACACTATACCTAGGGACTAAGATATAAAATTCTCAAAATTGTCTGAACATAGAAGAAGGGATGCAGGAGGGGCATGTACTTGCCTGGCTTTCGAAGTTCTCGTCTAAATCTTTTCATAATATAATCCTCGGTATTCTCTGAGCAACCCGCACTTACTCAGCTATCAACTTTTTGCCATGCTTGCTCTAAAACCCTTTCAGCTTTTCCTTTATTATTTTTTCGCTTTCACAAACCATCTTCAACTTTTAAAACATTGTATCTTATTCTGTTCTATAAATCATAGCATAGTAACGTCTATCATGTCGGTGAAGTCATGATAGGTACGATCACTTTGTCATGAATACAGATTTGCATTAACATTATCACAGGCCATTAATATTCCCTGTTATCGACTGGCGTGACGTATTTGTTACGATGTTTCCGTTGTTTCATGTTACAATACAAACACGGCTCATACCTCGTACTCATCAGTGTCTGTAAATATCTCTTGTTCTATCAAATAATGCTAATCTATTCGCCCATAAAAATGTCTCGTACAACAGCGTGCGCATATGTGGAACAAGCCTATTATTCAAAGCGCCTAACTATCAACGATACCTGTTTAGATTACCAATAGGCAACAGAATGTCACGTAATAATGATGGTAATCAGACCACCATGCAAATTAAGCTTGCTTGTTGTCGTATTACTAAATGCCGTTCATTCAAGAGCTTTTTATCCGACTGCCGAAGGAGGGTAATGTGTTTATCAGTCTCTGTATGTTATGTTTGTATATATGTTTGTTCCTATGTGGCGTTCCAGAGGCCAAACGCGTTTGCCGATTTTGATGATTCGTATGTCAATCGATTCGTCTTATTCTTGCGAGTGTCACTGGCTACATTCAAATTGGAAAATAGAGAATGGCGGCTCATGGGCGCCATATTGTGGGGGTCCAATTATTTTTATTTTTTCCTATCCGATCGTGTGGGGGTATCAAAATAAAGGGTTTAAGAAGCGATTTCAAAAATATATAACACTTATATGGTTAAATAAAAGTACCAAATTCAAAAAAAAAATGTGAACTATTAAATGTTAAATTTAAATATTTGGTATTTAAAAAAAAACCGACTGCTTAAAAAGACGTAAACAAGATAAATATCATGCTGTGCAGTTGAAAGATACATCTGGTTTTCGTCAGCCAGCTCGCGATTAAGTATCCTCCGATTGCATAGCATGATTTTTTTCTTGTTTACGTCTTTTTAAGCAGTCGGGTTTTTTTATTTTTTTGATTAATATTTTTTGTGGCATCAGACACACGTTTAGATAATGTTCATTAACAACAAACAATAGTAAGTTATCGTCCTATAGCGTATTAAATATGTCTCCTGTTACTTGTCCCTGCAATCAGAGTAATAACGTCGGAAATGTATCGTGAAAGTTATTTTCTCAGGCAGTCCCAGATCGGTCCGCGCCTCTAGCTCTACGCACGAAACCACTTTCGCTGTGCCCCAACATTGCTACTGAACTCAGTTCAAGATCGGAGTCACCGGCAAAATGTTCAATTATGCCTCGAGCGTTGACTATGTTTAGTCATCGTATTATTTCATTTTTGGACCATTATCATCAATCCATCACCTCAACGACCAAAGATTATTGTAAGCATTTGAACTTCAGTACTAAATCATACGCCCCCTTAAGTAAAAGTAAAACCGAATTCTTCGGCCTCGATTATGCTGAATGACTCGTGGTTCGATACATGTATGTTACGCTTACGTTCCAACCTGTGTGTCGCTTAATCTTTTCACTTAGGCAGAATAGGCTATACGTATAACTTGATTGCTCCCACGCGAACAATAGGGACACCTGCGAGACTGATTGTCTTTGGAATCGATTCGGTTTCACCTCGCTGATACCGAAGTCTGACATAGTAATCAAGCAAGAAATAAACTCTATTCACACAAACTCAACAGAGACGTGTAGATGAAACGCTTCGCTCGCTATCGTCTTTTAACGTTTTCGCCAAATTCCAAACTCAATAACAAGAAAGTATTGCAAATCGACGCTTTAATGGTCAGGATTATCTGTTGCATAAGCGCAATAATCGAATTATGCACTTCACCGCGGATAGGAAGTTACTGAGTCAGCAATATAATGTGTTGTTTATAGAACACGTAAAATTACGTAAGACTCGAACACAACACTTGAAGCCGGTTTTCTAAATAAAATAATCAAGTTTGTCCACCACGCAGGCCGTAGCGAGGTCTCCCTCACACATACAAACTCACTGAACAAATATGCTCTCCGACATAAAAGACAAAACGAAATGTGGACCGTATATAGGTTTATCTGTATAACACTGAGTCACTGTTTGGTCATGATTATTTAACTTTATATGGTATTTGTAAATTGTATAATGTGTAGAATTGAAGATTGTAAATACATATGAACGCAAAGCAGCTGTTATTGATTTTACTCGTGATATACGCTGCTTCGTTCGGTATGTATGACGTCTTTGGCTAATTTGACTTCATAATTACTGATTTTGTGTTTTACACTACTTAATGTAGTGTATCATCAATTTCTCTTTTCTTAACAGCTTTATAAAACTAGACTTCGCGTACCTGAATGAGAGATACATTAAGCAGAACTCTCGTAAACCTTAACGTCATACAACAGTTTATATTCTGCAGAATCCCTTCAATAAAATTAGCATATATACGCTCTATGCAAATAACGACTTACAAAGTACCTGCTTAATAGTCATATTGAACCTATGTACTAAACTTTCTTAGAAAGTTTGTGTGGGCGGTTCGTTTAATCCTCAGTGGGTACCTGATTTGTGGTCAAAGTTTATTAATTAGCAGGTGTATTTACAACCCAGAGTAACTTGTAGATAAAATGCCACTACCTGCCAACTTTAAATACTTTCTGAGTGTCTCTAGGTACTTTGTAAGTTTTCTCTCCGCTTTAACAAACAGTGCAATCTGTAGGACTATTAAATCTGGTAACATAATAAATTCGACCAAGGTTTAATAACAGGATAATATTCGCAAGCTTCATTTAAGTTATTGTGATGGGATTATTGAAAGAGATCTGACTTAAAAGAAGAAACCCACTCTTAAATGATCCCCACACGACCGTTTGATAAATTAAGGCACAAAGATATGGTTTCGAAACTTAGAAAATGATGCTACCTACGCAGGTTTGCAATTTCTTGAAAGAATAATTAAAATTACTAGGAGTATTTAATTATTACAAAACACGGCTACTGCGAACTAAATGAAATACGTTATGGAATGCCGCAGGGATGTGTCCTATGTCCAGTCATAATTTTCTCAACAAAAATATTCTAAGCCCCTTTACACACTAGCAGTTGGCCGCCTAGGCGGTTGGAATAGCGTTCTGACCGCCACGGTTGTTAATCGCGATGAAACCGCGCCAATCGGCTGGACCATTCATTTACGACTCTAGGACTTAAGATATTGACTGAATTTATAATCGTGCTATTTATTGAAACTCAGAAACAGTTACAAGTTAGTTTATTTTACAACAAAAAGTTTAAGAAAATAAAAAAATTGACATGTTGTTAGTAATTAATTACGATTTTTTATTTAACTTAAACTATTTAGTTTGTACATGTACCGCGCGGTTAGTAGTTCCGCGCAGTACCACGTGGTCATAATATATGAACTTAGCCGATGGCGGCCAGCCGCGAAGCCGGCTGCGGTCAACCGCCGCGGTTGAAATTTTATTAAGTGCGTACGATCACAAGCGGTTGCATAAAAATATTGAAAATGGAGAAGTGGTAGCCGCGCGGTTGACTAGTGCGTAGGGGCTTAAATTCTAATTAATATCTTTGAGATTATAAAAGTACCAGTCACAAGACTGATCTTCTCACCTTCCATTATTCCTAAATTCCAGTTTCTTTAGACACATTATTATAAACTGTCAAGACTATTTTTATTTTCGTAACCTTACCTAACAAGTCTGTTATTCTTTATTGGATGACCTCATCATTGATTGAACACACATTTTTGTATCGTGTTATTTGAACCGATGTCAAATACAATTGGGATTGTATCAATAAACTGAAGTGAAGATATTTTTAGAAACATATTATGTACTTATTAAGGAGGCCTCCATTCAGCAGTGGGTATTATGTGTAGGTGGGTGTCTATAGCGATGACGTACACGTCTAATTTTTACCCGACTGCCGAAAGAGGGTAATGTGTTTATCAGTCTATGTATGTATGTGTTGGTTCCTATGAGGCGTTCTAGAGACCAAACGCGTTGGCCAATTTTGATGATTCTTACGTCAATCGATTCGTCTTAACCCTGCGAGTGTCACTAGCTACATTAAAATTGGAAAAGAAAAAAATGGCGGATTTTGGGCGTCATTTTGTGGGGGGCAATTTTTTTTTCTTCCTAACTCATCGTGTGGGGTATCAAAATAAAGGGTTTTAAGAGGTATTTTCAAAAATATATCACACTTATATGTTTATGCCACAATTCTAAAAAAAAATTACTAAAAAGTTGTAAATAAAAAAAACTTAATTAAAAAAATAAAAAAAACCGACTGCTTAAAAAGCGAAGTAAAAAGACGTAAACAAGAAGGGTTCTTTGATTTTTTTATTAACTTTTTTATATCATCAACATCACCTTAAATTACTATTCCATGTTGATTATGATTATATTACCAAGTTTCGATATATCCTGGCTCGTAGCAACGAATCCCTGACAATTGACATATGCGGTCAGTTACAGAAAACAATGTAAAGTACAAGTGATCTAGTACTGCGGTCAGCAACCTGCTAGCCTTGCGTTCTAACTAAGAGCATTACCTCCTTTTGGGATTAGCCAGCTGTAAACGACTGCTTCTAATGCTACTATGAGTAACGTTAGTTGTGGTTTAAATAAAAATGTGACTATTATTATAGATAATGTGCTGGAGTGAATAATAGTAACTCCAATCACGGCTATTGTAGTATCATTTGATACACACGGGGTACTTTTTATCTACAATTTTAATACGTAGCTGTAGATAAACAGAAAGTGGTTACTATCATGGGTTCGTGACGTCATGGTCTCAGCGACAAGGGCAGCTTATCGAATTGGAGCAAGTTCGATGTCTTTGTTATCTTTTCATATCAGGAAGGTGCGTGATCGAAATTAATAAAATCATTCGACAAGTTCAATTTGTCATTATTATTTTGCTGTAACACCGATTAAGTAATATACTGCTTTAAAAAAGCGCACTTCTCAGCTCAAAACCTATTGACAAAACTGGCGAAGTACGAGTCGGACTCCCTTCCGTCCGAAGTCCGTCCTTCCTTCCGAAGGGTTCCCTTCGTGCGCGCAGTTATCGCAAAAAACGGCAAAAAAAATCACGTTTGTTGTATGGGAGCCAAACTTAAATATTTATTTTATTCTGTTTTTAGTATTTGTTGTTATAGCGGCAACAGAAATACATCATCTGTGAAAATTTCAACTGTCTAGCTATCACGGTTCATAAGATACAGCTTGGTGACAGACGGACAGACAGACACACGGATCGTGGAGTCTTAGTAATAGGGTCCCGTTTTTACCCTTTGGGTACGAAACCCTAAAAATATAATTAATGAACGGCTTTAAATAGCAAAATAGCTATCGTCCTCAAAACTGAAACAGCAGTGGTGATTCCAAATACTGCGTAAATTTTCTTTGATTTAACAGCTTTTACGTCGTTTATGTAATTAGTAGCTGACCTGTACTCTAAATTAAACGATAACATTGACAAATAGTGTGGGTTTTCCTTGACATTTGATACAAGCAAACATTTAGAGCATTCAGTAACCCGGAAACTGAAGGCAAAGAGCTGAAGTAGACGGGTATCAGGTATCTCTAACAACGTGCAACTAGCAAAAACACAGCGCTCTTATCGATCAAGGAACTGTAGCCTTGAAATGGAAAACGCGAAGTACGACAAATGAATAATGCTTGACAACCAAACATCAAACAAATGCGAATACATAAGAATAAGTATTACCCTTGTGCTCGTTTTCTATTGAGGTGTGATAAATTAACAAAACACCGGCTGAAATTGAAAACAAACTCTAACTAGCGAACCATGTGATTTACGCCCCCGTACGAGCGAGATCACTTAGTTACATCAGCTGATTAATCAACCTCTCAAGTAAAGAACTACGTAATTATGCCGCAGAAACGAACACATTCCATTGACTGCTTACGTTGCAAGTTCACATTGCTGTTTCCTACATTGCAATGTCCATGTAACCTTGTTGCGCGACGATGTTTGAATCCGTAATTAATGTTGTCAGCACAATGACATATTCCCGTTTCCCTATTCAACTTAGGTGTCTATACTAATATTATAAAGAGGTAAAGTTTGTGAATTGTGAGTTTGTGACGTTGTAGGGGTAATCTCTGGATCTACTGAACCGATTTTAAAAAATTCTTTCACCAGTGGAAACCTACATTATTCCTGAGTTTCATAGGCTATAATATATTTTCAAATATTTAGAGATCCTTATGAAAATTGCAATAATGTAACCCAAAGTAGCAAAATGTTGCATATAAAATTCATTCTTTGGCGTGCGCTGAGAAAACTATTGATGATACATAAAAATTATGTACTACATGATTAGGTAGGGTATGGTAGGTATGGTAAGTAGGTAGGGTAGTAGGTGGGTAGAGTAGGTAAGGTAGGTAGGTAGCCAATTGACGGGAGCGAAGCCCCGGGGGTCAGCTAGTATTGTTATAAAATAAGACCGCTGTCTACAATCTATCCTATACTAAGCCTAGATCTGAGACTTATTTTATCGTGTCGACGAAACACTAAAATCTTGAAAACCAGTATAAATAACTGTACTGTGTCTATGATGAAACTAAACATCGCAACTTAAAACCAAACTACTCAACAAAATCCGAATTTTGTAAAAACGTGATTACGGAAATCCTATGTTCTTGAGATCTTCAGCTGTTAGTTTTTGTAAAAACTTTTTGCCCTCGAACAATACTCGTATCTGCGTCATGCTTGTAGCAACATCCGTTGTCTTAGTTTACGGTTCTCACATGTTATTATTTTAATTAGCCAATAACGTGTTACTATTTTCTGGGAATCAGCAAACAACGTAGCATGTTACAATCAGTTATTGTTACACCGTGTAACGGAAATGCAATCCTATCGGTATACTCTCATTCCATTATGATTCTTTTCTATCTGTGCATCTAACCACCGACACAATATTTGGCGTTCCGATAGCCGTGAGCAAAGAAAAGGTACTACCTTTATTCGGGATACCTTCGTCTTGTTTATCAGCAGCTCAGTCTTTATATTGCGAATACCGATAAGTAGGATATAAGCTTACTCCTCTTTATTGCATTCTGTCACGCGACTCATAAAGTTAAAGCTGATACAACAATGTTATAGGCATATACTTAATAGAAATCATTTGTATTGTTACAGGAACAAAGCGATCGCCGACTATTTAGGTAGCAATGGCTACACGGACGCGCTGGAAGCGTTCAAGAAGGAGGCCGACATGTCCGGCGAGATGGATCGCAAGTTCGGCGGCCTTCTCGAGAAGAAGTGGACTTCGGTCATCAGGTTGCAAAAAAAAGTAAACACTTCTTTGTGAATTGAACTCTCCATTTAGTGAATAAGGATATAGTTGCTAGTACAATACTCATGATTGAACATCACGTGGATTGGTTGTATGTGTAATTCTTAGAATACTCGTCCTCAATAATGGTTTAAGGCTGCTGCTGTTTGCCAACAATTTTCTTCATAGCAACAGCAACATTTAAAATTAACGTGTTGCAGTGAAGTCTTGTGTAACACTTTCTATAATTGATTACACGTAATCGATCTGTGAGCACAAAAGATGATGACGCCTATTAGTGTCCCCGGTGTACGCAATATGTTCGTTACATAAGTGGGAAGCTGTTTCTCTGGTGTTTCAATGGTTCTCAAATTGCTTAACTGCTAGCAGCTGAACGCATTGATGGTTAAAACGTGTAGAGTAAGAAATTATAACGACATCTGAGCACGATCCGGTCCGAGAAGTGTACTCCATCGATCTGTGCGGACGTTTCTAGGTCACTCTTGAACGATTTTCTTGGGCGGGCGGTCGATGGCGACCACGACCGACGCTTTTATTAAACGACAACACATTTTATCCATTGACTATTACCCTAGAAATATTGCCAACTATCTAAACAAATAAAACGCAAGGTGATGGTAATCAGGTCGCTGCTCTGTTTTCATCTTGAACCTTGATCCACTAATAACCTGGATTGTTTACAAGACTTAGCTTATTCTGCGGAAAATGTTTTGAGGAATGTGTATGCGAAGAATGCTATGTCTATCTTTATAATGGCCGATTAGAAAAAGATACGGATTTGCTTCATTATCTCGAATGTTTTGTTATCTAGCTGACGTGTTGAACTAGCTAGATTGTTGACGCGCGCCATAAGTCAAGTGCACTGTCCTGAAATGATTAGCCCAAATTATTGCCAAACCTTTTCGACATGTTTTGTTTAGTGACGATGTCGGAAATAATACATTAAATTACTGGAGCCTTTGCCTTTAGTGGATGACTACAGAACGCCAGCTACTACGATCTTTAACTACATAATCCTTTACGAAAACAATAATAATTTTAAATGAACCTATTTTGTAAAAACTTTTTTACCTTGTCGACTAGGTGATGGAATTAGAATCGAAGCTGTCAGAGGCTCAGAAGGAATTCATCGAGGGTGCGCCAACGCGCGCCAAGCGCACGCCCGCCGAGTGGATCCCACGTCCACCAGAAAAGTTCTGTCTCACCGGACACCGGGCCACCATTACTAAGGTTCATATTATTTATTTAATTTTAAGTAACATATAGCCCAGTAGAAATCGACATTAAAATTGATTTATGTAGCTCTGATTTTTTTGTATGTTGTGTGAGCCAATTAGGGTAGTGTTAATCCAAATTAGCAACTTCGAAAAATGTGAACATTTTTCACTTTTGCTCTAAAAGTCATAAATGTTGAGTCGTTTATGCGTTTTTCACAAACAAAATTCAGAGCTTTTTAAAGTTCATTAAATTTGCTAATTTAAGCCCAACCGCATCTCTATAAACCTATAGGAACCAATTCCTTCAAAAATTCCAACATTTCCATGTGTTCCGGGCCAACTTCCAAGTGCAAAAGTGGCTGGAGGTAGAGAAGGACCCCACTGACCACTGAGTGGGGTTGGGAAATTAGCTCCTGCGGCCTCATCCCACTAGCAAACTAACGACGAGCCAGCCTCACCACACCACACCTTCATACAATCATATAAAAAGGCATTTCAGCCCAGCTGTCAGGCAAGTGCACACCCCTCTGCATCCCTTCTTACATTTGCAGGCTATGATTTTGGTAAGGTCCTAGCTTGGTCCCTATAGGCCTATAGACCTGAGGTTGGGCTTGAATTGTTGCAAATTAGACGAACTTTAAATAAAAAAGTATGGAGTTTTGTTTGGCAAACAACGTATAGTTAATGACATTTAGAGCAAAAAGTGAAAAATGTGCCAAAATTTCGCGATCTTTTTGTGCGCAACGAGCACAAGTTTACCAAAGTTGCAAATTTGGATTCACACTACCCTAATTGGTCCATACAACATACCAGTAAATCAGATCTACATCATGCTTTGCAATTTTAGCCTTTTAACCCCCGACAGAAAAAGAGGGTTGTTATAAGTTTGACGTGTGTACCCTTGTATCTTTCTGTGGCATCATAGCTCCTAAACGGATGAACTGATTAAAATTTCGTTTTATTTTTCTGTTATGTGTGTTTTACTGTTTGAATCGGGGTGTTTTCACAAGATATCGTGTTCAATAGATTGTCGATCGAAGCGTGTCTATTACTAGATACATTATGTAGCATGAAATAAAAATGTGTCGGGGTTTTTTAAATTCTACTTGTTTAGTGTCTATTTCTACTGGGCTAATAGGTATAATATATGCGATCACACATAATTACAGTTTTATTAATCTTGAGGAAGTTAACAATTTGTCATGATCCCAATCTTAATCTCAAATCAAGGAAAAAAAATGTAACAAGCATGATGTTATTACATTTTTCGCCATGAACGGGAAATTATTTCGCTCACATCGCTCATATCAGAAAAAGTCGTCCAAATATTACACCTTTGCTTAGAAAAGAATTTCATTTCCTTTTCGATTTCTGCTCCATATAACATTTTGTTATCGGACTTTCCCCAATTTCATATATCTTGTTCAAATTCAAATGTATTTATTTGCTAGAATGTAGGTTTACAAAGTATAATCTTAAATCTATGACGGTCCCTTTACATTCTACCATTAGATATGGTGTGCAAATATTTAATTTCATCTTATCCTATCATCTAAATTTATTTTGATTAAATTAAGAAAATAGACAGAAATAACAAAAAAGAAAACCTCATGCATTAGGATTTATAAGAAACAAATTAATTAATTGATGTCAGAGTTACATTATTATACCGATGTCAGTTCAACAATGTCAGCTGAAGAATACAATTAAAAATTATTGTAAATTAATTATTGTTATTTGACATCCTAAGTTATTATCGAAGCACAAACTTATTTCTGTTTCAATATATATTCAGAAGTGAATAATGCCGACCACATATTCAGATTTCGCTGAAATTGTATCATTAACACAATTTGGATTCTTAGTCATTTCATAACAAGAATAAAAGATTCATGAAACGCATTCTTTGAATAGCGTACAGAATTCGTCTCTATCTAATTGCATAGCTGAAAATACTACTAATCTTAGATACTTAGTTATTGAATTATTTAGTAACAGTTGTCAGACAAAGACGTTTACGATCCAACACGAATTTTGTGCAATAATAACTTTCGAATCCAATGAAATCCGACAAGAATGTATTGTTTTGGTTTTTGTGTATAATTTCTCGTGATCATAACCATGCACAATTGTATCAAACGAATGGTGTGACTATTATCTATAGCTTTCAGCGAGTTTTTGTTTAGCAATTCGAATTAACTGCTTAGTTCTAGTTCGTTGTGAGAATTTACTAAGTGTGCATAGGTCACGTTTGTATTCTCATATCATATCACCATAGGATTTAAATACTTCTGCATAAAAGTCTACTCTAGCTCTGATAAGCGTGCTTAAAATCCATGGTAATCATCAATATCAATCAATACATAATAATTATAATAAATCATCCAATCAATATTATAATAAACAGTCGTTTTTGTACATCGAAAATATTTTTAAAAATATAGCTAGTGTGTTAAGAGGTTAAACAACAGAAACCATTTCCAGCATTTTTGTCTGTTGTTTTGAATGTACGAAACCAATAGAGATAAATTTTATACATACAAATTGTGCATAACTTGAAGTATTACTTAGTTTTTTCATCTCAATCGGTTCACTTTATCAAAAGATATAATATGAATTTAAAGTGTCCAAGTAAAAGATCACAACACACGCAATTCATTTGAACTCAATATTCGATAGATGGCGTTGTGCATTTGACGTCATTTTCTGAATGGCGATGTTAAGATTCTCCGCGGAAGAATGACCCTAGAAAAAAAATTGGTGGGTAGGTAGGTTAGGGTTGGCAGTTAACAGCAGCGAAGTCGCGGTCACAGCTAGTAAACTAGTATCTACCGAGACGAAGACTCTACCGTATGTAAGAATTATCATCCGGATCCCTATGAAAGACCTATGCAAGCTCAAGAGCAAGTATACCAATTAGTTTGTCAACTCGGTATTCTACGGGTACACCTCTTCCTAAATCTTCGGGGAATCCAGGCATGAGTAGTGCTATGCTAAGTGTTGAATATTTGTCTTATAGAACTTCTAAATAATTTTCCAGGTAATATTCCACCCAGTGTTCAGTTTGATGGTCTCCTCAAGTGAAGACGCGACCATCAAAGTGTGGGACTTTGAGAGCGGCGAGTACGAACGAACCCTGAAGGGACACACTGATTCCGTTCAGGATATCGCATTCGACCATCATGGAAAACTTCTTGGTAAGTCAACAGACCTTTCAGAAAGTCTTCTTCTCGCGACGAACCCCTAAAAGCAAGGGCAAGGAACGATGACGTCACCAATTTCAATAAAACTATTATGATTCCCAGCGGTCACCCAAAGAGATTTCTTAGCAATTTTCTTATAAAGAGCGATGAGCAAATTTGCACTACTTTTGTTAACTCCGTAATATTATCGTCATTGTGACGGTTGTTCATTGTCCTGTAACGTCATACTCATTCATAATTTTTCCTATTGCTGTAATAGTGACGTTTTTGTTCCATAATTCTTCCAAATTAGTTGATATATGTAATTATTCATTTGCTGATGAGTTAGTCATGATTTTCCATCATTATATTCAGTCACTAGAGGAAAATTTCGTCGAAATATGTCATGAAATTGTTGCCACTTGTGAAAACAATTATGTTGGTAATTTTTCAGTTAATTTTTATTTAAGAGTCTGCTTGCTACGAATTAAACCCATCTTGTGAGAAAACGCTCGTAAAACACAAAAGTCAATACGCAATTATTATTTTTGAGTTTACATGATAACTAACTCGATGTTGGTATAACTAACTCTACAGAAGATACTTCCAAATCGGTTCTCGTAACACTACTTACTGAAATAAATTCAACACCTATTTCGTATAACCACTGTAAGAGAAAGGATCCGGTTTTTATCAATAAACAGACAGCACGCAAACAAACTGCCTTATTTATAAAAAACTTTTTACCCATATCATTAGTTTAAACACAGATTGCGTTAACTTGATTACGCGTCGATATTGAACACTGATTATTAGATACTGAATTCAAATTGTCTATGTATAATTTGAATTAAGAACCTGTTTATCAGGGCCCAAAAACTATAACTAGTTCAATATACTTTCCAGTGTCCTGCAGTGCTGACATGTCAATAAAGCTGTGGGACTTCAACCAAACGTTCGAGTGCGTGAAGACGATGCACGGCCACGACCACAACGTGTCGTCGGTGGCGTTCTCACCGAGCGGCGACATCGTCTACTCCGCCAGTCGAGATAAGACCATCAAAGCTTGGGAGGTCGCCACTGGGTAAGGAAGGATTTTCATTACTTTTCCATGCTAGCTTCAGCCATCGGCTTCGCCGGCGTGACAGTCTACAGTTATTTCACTGGAACAAATACCACTGTGATACAAATTGTAATTGAGATCAAAGTCTATCTCTGTTTGAAATTTCCAAAGCCGTTTAGGTGAACAAATTCTAAAATTTAGAGTATTAGTAGGGTACAAGCAGCCTTATTGCATAATGAATTCGACAAGGCAAAGGGCAAAGAGAATGAAAAATCAACCAATCCACATGCGAGATGAAAGACGCGATGTGGATTTCCGTCTATGTGATTGGTCGATTTTTCATACTCTTTGTCATTTGCCTTGCCAAATTCATTACGCAATAAGGCTGCGGGATGCGAATCTTTTTTTCCAAATGATTTTATTTGCGCTTAAACAAATATGAAACTTAAACTGATGAGAAGTAAGTTGATATCAGTATGACTAGTACTGTTGAAAAAATCATAGAACTGTATATAGGTGTTAGTCTACCAGGATCGTCATCATCCTTTCAACCGAAAGATGTCCACTGCTGGACATAGATCTCCCCCAAGTTTCGCCCTATCGATCAGTCCATCCAGCGGCGTTTATCTGGAAGTATAGTAGCAATTTTTAAACACATCGTGCTTTGCGGAAATGTTCGGGCTTGTCATGTCTCGTCTCTGTCACTCTTACCTCTCTCTAAAGTAACATTTAAACAACCGGGTGTCATAATTTCTATAGGATATCGTATTTTTTTACCTAATTTCCTGCACTTTTATGCATAAGCTGCGGATGTAGAAAAAAAGTGTGCGAGTGCTTCGTCGGCTTGCCATGTGTCACGTAACACGGATATTAATACTTGTCGGTTTTGGAAATATAAAGCGTGGAACCCAACCGCACGGTATTGAGATGAAATCTCTGCAGCCTTTGTCAAATGCAGACTTGTCCAGTACCTAACGTATCCCACGTATCCCTGAAGAAAGAAGAAAAGGGTCCCTGAAGAAAAGGGTATGGCAAACGTGACAAAGGCCCGGTCATTAGCCGTAAAGCCGATAACAGGTGGGACAGACGTGTTCTTGAATGGAGATCGTGAATCGACAATAATAAAGCACTGCTAGGTGGAACGACGATCTGCACAGAGTGGCTGGCAGCAGCTGAATGAGAGTTGCCGACAATCGAGATAAATGGCGTGCAATAGGGATGTTAACTGTAAATTTGTTTTTAGTCCCGAGGTAGGCTAATAAAAAAAAACAAAACCCTTTATTTTGATACCCTACACAATATGTTTGGAAGAAATAATTATTGAAAAAAAGAAAAAATACTATTTTCCAATTTTAATGTAGCCAGTGATCTGAAATGAAATGAAATGAATCATCAAAATCGGCGAACGCGTTTGAACACATTGACCTCCTCCGGCAGTCGGGTAAAATATTGGACGAGTATTTATTCTTTTTACACGTAAACATAAAGTGACGACAATATAATGCGTTGAAATATCGTGTGACGTCACGCCGTTAGTACACTTTATACAGACATAGTGACGTCACATGGGGGCTCCCATTCCTGAACGTTGATGCTCTAATCGCTAAAGCTCTTTATCTTTGTCAATTTTTATTGATTTGCAAAAACTACGTGACCAATATTATTTGAAAATCTCACTGACGGACTAAATAGAATTATCATTTTCTATCCAGGAAACATCCCTATTGGAGAGGCCTAGGTTTAGCAGTGCTGTAGTAGAGTGATAATAAAGAACAAACACGGGTAGTGTTATATAATTTACCTTAATTATAGCTGTATAAGTTCTTCAAGTACTGACACTATTTCCCTATTCTCCAGGTATTGCATCAAAACGTACAAGGGTCACCGCGAGTGGGTGCGCATGGTGCGCGTGTCGCCCGACGGCACGCTGCTGGCCTCCTGCTCCAACGACCAAACTGTGCGCATCTGGAACGCCGACACCAATGAGTGCAAGGTAAACAATACCATAATACCACAACTTATGGGTATAATATAATTGTTGAGATATTGTGGTGTCACAGTCAAGGCGCAAGCATCCTTTTCGAATTAAAATTTATTTTTTTATAATTCTTTACATGAAATGATGACAAGTGGAGTTCGTCAAAAGTCTCAGTTGATACTCCTTTACAGATAAATGCTACATAAGGCCATCACTGGTTGATCAAGAAAGACACACAAAAACAGTGAGCTGAGCACCTTTATTGGTGGCTCATATGTGAATTACAAATGAATCACATAGTATGGTTTAATACTATGTGATTCATTTGTAATTCACTTCTGTATTAGACAATTTCTGGATAAAATGTTACTGATCTTTCCATTACTCATTATTGTTGTTGATTTTAACATTCCTGGAGCCGTATTATGAAGCATTTATGGATAATTCCGTCTCCTTGTCGCACTGGCATTATGGTGACACTAAAATGTCACAATCCGGCTCCTGATTTTCTCCATCAAAAATTAACTGTTTGGCATCAAAACTAACTGCGTTTCCTGCCCATCAGATGGAGCTCCGCGAGCACGAGCACGTGGTGGAGTGCGTGTCGTGGGCGCCCGAGGCCGCGGCCGCCGCCATCAACGAGGCGGCCGGCGCCGACAACCGCCGCGCCAACCACGCCGGGCCCTTCCTCGCCAGCGGCTCGCGCGACAAGTCCGTCAAGGTAACACTACCACCAACACAAACAGTACACTGTACAGTAGAGGCTCTATTTTATCGTTTTATTAATAGACCACTGTGACCTGGTAAACAATGGTCTACGGTGAAACACGCTTGATAACAAGTAAAAAAAAATACCTCCAGGTTATAGCTATTAGAAAAATACAGACTCCGGCAGTGAGTTCCACTCCTTCTTTTCCGCACTTATACTCTTATTCGGTCTGTTATGCTTCGGTACTGGCTACCATAGCCAGTCTAGTACCGCTGAGAAGAATAGAAACCACCTGGAGGCTTTATTTGTTTCGCGGAGCTAACTCACGAACACACAGACTAGAATAAACTAGAATAAAAAGTCACCTCTGTTCATTCATCTGTAGTAATATGTAGGAATCCTCTTACCCTCTAAAACACCATGGTTCCTGCCACGAACGAAATGAGTCTGGAAACTCGAATAGGCTCGATCTACATTCGGCGCTCAACCCCAACCGCACACATTACACGTCCTAGCTAATAGATTAGACCAGTCTGAAGAAAAATCTAGCCTATGTTGGTAGCTGTAATGATTGCCCAGCGTGTGATCGAGATACATGTATGTTATATATGTGCTTACTGGATGACGCTCTTGTAACACATCCTGTGGTTTAGTACTATAAATCTAGTAATGGTGATATGAAGACCTGCAGCCTTATTGCGTAATGAATTCGGCAAGGCAAAGGGCAAATAGTAGGAAATAACAACCAAATGAAATCAAAATAGTTAATTTCAAATAAACCTTAGAGGTACTTTAGAATTGTCAAAAAAAAGATGAATCTAGTTACAAATTCGCAAGCGTCAGTAGGTCTCAATGTACCAATCACATGCCAGATGAAAGACGCGATGTGGATTTCCGTCGATTTGGTTGATGCTTCATACTCTTTGCCCTTTGCTTTGCTGAATTCATTACGCAATAAGGCTGCTGCAGGCAACTGATTTTCTAAGGTACACCTACTCCTAACTCCTATGGTAGTCTTGGCCCAAATAGTGTGGGTAAAACTAATGCCCGTCAGTTCTTGGCCCAAATAGTGTGGGTAAAACTAATGCCCGCCAGTCTGGTACAGTCTGGCATTTTTCGTAATACTTGTGGCTAGTTATTTTTATAAATCATCATGCATGATTTCAATATCAACACAGAAAGGTGTTAACAACCTCAATGCTAGGTAGGTAACAAACTATTTTGCAATAGGGGACATTTGTCACGGCGATTGTTCCGCAACATGCATTGTGCAGATGTTTCGTCGCACAAGAATAATTGCTCCTTGCATTTAGCTGTCCATGACAATGTCACAGAAACATCAATACAATAAGTGCCGTGACCGGACACTTTGACCAAGTGCCGTAACAAACGTGTCCTACTAAAATGGCCAATGACGAAATCACGGCTGAGGAGCGATTATGCTCAGAAAATTTTCAGGTGAAATACTTGTAGATTCTTCTTTATCTATTTGTTCAATTACACCAATGCATGCGGTCTTACTCAACCTCTCCCTCTCTCTTCATTCAATATGTTCACAATCTGAGAGCGCATGTCGTGGGGAAACTTACTTGAACAGTAAGATAGAAGTGGGGCTGTCTGGTTAGGGTGCGCTGCCGGGCTTACATCCATGTGTCGATAGTCGTGGAGGCTTTATTAGAGCCTTATCTCCTCCTATCCCCCATTCTGTAAACATTCTCTGCAACCAATGCCATCATGAGTACGTTGACAGAAATGGAGCTATACAAGTCAAATAGCACTATCCTTTTACACAACGGAGTCATGACGGCATTGGTGCATCATAATAGGGACGTGAGCAAATCCTAGTTTGAAAACATTTTTTGCAGCTATACTAAATAACTTTAAGTTTTGGTTGTGTCTTTGTGGTTATAATGACATCATTCCTCATTTGCAAATCTCTCTATGGCACTGAGATATGCTATTAGAGTACTCAAGTCTGGGTTAACCTAGTTTTTGTATTTAAACTGTCTTATTGTATTTGAATTCGTTAACATGTTTTTGAGTGCATTTTTGTATATTTGTGATGTCCGTACAGATCTGGGACGTGAGCACGGGCGCGTGCCTGGCCACGCTGGTGGCGCACGACAACTGGGTGCGCGGCGCCGCGTGGCACCCGGGCGGCCGCTACCTGCTCACGGCGTCCGACGACAAGACGCTGCGCGTGTGGGACGTGGCGCACACGCGCTGCCTCAAGACGCTCTACGCGCACCAACACTTCGCCACCAGTCTTGGTTCGATCATGATTTTTATTTTATTTTATATTACCAACTTTTTGGTTGCTTTGAGGTCATGCCAAACCTTTTTCCTAACTATGTTGGGGTCAGCATCCAATCTAAGTGGATGCAGTGGAGAACCAATATTTTTCATGGAGGGACTGCCTAACTGACCTCCACGACCCAGTACCTAGGTAAAAGGATCAGTCGCTTTGAGGACATAAAAGCTAAAAATTAATTGAGAAACTGCATCCTAAAATTCATAGCGAACATATAATCCGTGACTTCTGTGAGACACAGTAAACAACTGTGCTATTCTCAAAGCAGCCAAAAATTTTGTCAGCTCTTTTACTTAACCTAACATTTTACCTAAGTCGGTTATGAAAATACATACTAACCTTCTTCTTTTTATGCTTTTGTCTGGAAGACCTGTCTGACCTTATTGGGTCACATGCACCACCTCACATCAAGCGGGGGATGCTCTTTGGCTGCCAACTAATTTTAACATAATCTCTACCTACACTAACTTGAGGATGGCTAGCACACCCTTCATCTTTATCTAGAAAAATTGGAAGCATTTAAAAGAAAAATGTTGACTTAAAACTTTGATAAAGTACCTATAGATTAAGCCCTGGCGTGGCCGCACATGAGACAGCAATAGTTAGTTCTGGTGTTACAACAAGAACAAGAACACTACAACCTACCATCGCACTGACACATCAAATAACCCAAATTCCTTGTCTCAATCAACACATAATACCATGAAATCACAGAAAATCAAACAAAACCGAGTTTGTTTGTCAAACCTGCCATTGTATTAGAGTTTGACAAACAACAGAAACCAGCCATGGTGACAAAGACAAAAAATTATTTGTCCTTATTATTTACATGGAGCTGCCAATTGGCCATCTCGCTCTATCAATCAAGCTCATTTTAAGGCTTAATCTATAGGTACTTTATATAAGACTTAAAAGAAGGTTCATATAGGCCATCTTTTTTACTAGAAAACACCAAGAGAATAGTAGTTGCGTTTGTGACTAAAAACCAACTCATTATGGGTCGCTTGGATGTCAAGGTGACGTAACTGTAAACGAATTTGTAAATTACTATCATGGTCATCGATTTAGAGGACATATGAGTAACAAAAATATCCATGCTGATGCGTGATGATATCTGCGAGAATATTTGTGACTTTAGGTCAGTTAAACAGTAATGTTCTTTTATGTTTTCAGATTTCCACAGGAGCTTGCCATACGTGATATCAGGCAGCGTCGATCAAACCGTCAAAGTTTGGGAGTGTCGCTAAGAGCGTTGCCATTATAGTAACTTAAACTCACCGATGATATCCTTATCATTATTATTTCGCGTTGTAGCTACAATGAGAGCGATATAAGCTGCTGTCATTATGGTCAATCATTTGTAAAGGAGGGACACTTTCGTCTTTGCCTTCTGCTCATTGTAGTTATTTTTTTTGTACACCTGACGATGCTATGTCTCCTGTATCTAAATTGGCGTAAATTTTAGCCCGATTCTCGTTTCGTGTTCAACTTCTTCGGTTAGTTTCGCACATTCCATTAAAATGTAATGGCATATAGTTTCTGTATATTTCTTAGTTAAATTGATATTACCGAATTTTGTAAAAATTTGGACCTACTTTTAGTTAGCAGTGACGTAGCATTCGTCATGTACCGCTCGCAACGATGGAGTGAGGAGTAGCTGTGTGTGTTATTATTAAACTTTCAATGTCCTGTTTTATTTGATAGTTATTGTTTATTCGTAAAACGTTTAGATATAAATTTTATTTGTTATAAAATAAGTAATTTGATTTATTACCCAGCCAATCAGATTTTGTACCTTGATTTCTTTATTGATAATGTTAGTTTTATGAAATTTGATATTGATAGTTATTCATGACAACCATTCAATAAATAATTAACGAACACACTTGAACTCATCGTAAATGCTCCAACAAGTTACTACTGTAGTGTACATAAGGCTTTTGATGTTTGTCTCAGCTCGATACGATGTTCATTATGCTTGTTAGCACCGCCGCCAACAACATTAATGAATATCTATGGAGGCAACGAAACCGAAACGGAATACTGTAGCCACGTTTCTAGAGTTTTATAACAATCGGTTTCCTAGAGACTTATTTTAAGTTTTGGCAATTCAAAACTTTAACTATAAGTTAGAAAAGTTATATTTCAAAATTTTATTTATTTATATTGTCCGTTTTTTATTTTCTTTGTCTCAAAACAACAATTTTGTTAAGTGTAGAGCATTGAATTGCTAAATGGGTAATTGTAATACAATTCACGTTTTACATGATTAATTAATATCTGATTTTAAAGTTAAGCCGATTTCATTTATGTCATCATAATTATGTCTAAGTAAATTAATGTGTGATATAAACTTTAATTAATACTTTGAATTACAGGCCTGTTTAAGGTAGCTAGATTGAAAGAAAAACTTAATTGAAGCCTTTTTGCCCGACTACGGCGAAGCCAAAAGGAAGGGTTATGATTTTCGCAGTATGTTTGGAAGTTCCCTCATTGTGTCGAATTGCTGCACCGATTGTGACAGATAGGGTTACGGTAGATTCCTGATGCGCATGTCATAGGGTGTATTATCCGTGGTCGGGTTTTAGTTTTTTAATTAAAAATATCTATTATTACTATCAATAGTTATTTATTGTAATACGGAATAATTTTGTTGCCTGGTGTTGTAGAGGTTAGTTGTAGTGTAGTTTGCGTAGGTACGCTCATACTGTTAGAAACAGCTGTTTAGTGCATGACATGATGCGACGTGTACATTGCTTCAAGTGACGGCTGGTAACACCACGCTAATATATGATATTTATGGAGTTATCGCTTATACAATATGTCATTATTGCTTTTGTATTTATCGAGATGTATGTATCGTGCGCCGCAGCTGTCAGGATAGATGCTAAACTTGGTATCTAGATTCTTATACAAGGATAATATTCGCTTTGTCAGTGTGGATTCGTAAAATAATATGCTGAGACCAAGGAGATTGTAATATTAGTGTTGTGTCGTATCTGTAGAGAGCGCTCAACTGGACATCTAGCAGGCATCAGTATACCCATTGTGTATTATTGATATTAAAAAATTGTTAGCTCAAAAATACTCCTATAAATAAACAAAAAAAAAAATGTAGAAGCAGTTTTCTATTTGATAATCGTTTATACTTTATAATTATCGCTAATACATCACAATACATATTTTCTAGTCATTTTTATTTGCAATCATTTCCATTTATTAGATTTATATCTTAATAATAGACAGTGCATGTTTTTATGACCCGAAATGTATTTCTAATAATTAATACAGCAAACTAGAAAAGCATTTCTTTTACGGGTTTATTATATGGCAGTTTTAATCTATGGTATTTTGTTATTGATGGTATAGCTTAGCAACCATCACTTTTTTTTTTAAATTACTGTACTTAACACCCGTTCTTTTGATGAAGACAAGTTAACTAAAATTCTTACGAAAAGTATCTGCAGATTGTATCTGGAATTGTTCACATAAAGAAGGAAAATAGACTTCGTCAAAGGGCGCTCTCTACAACTACGCGTACTATAATATCTTGGCATAGAAATATAATCTCTTTGAAATAAGGCAATCGCCTACTATAAATAATCTGCTAAACATAAAGTTCTTCATAAAATCGTTTGTATTACAATTTAAAAATAAGTATCTTGCACTTTTAAAAATGTAATTACCGTAAGAATAATATCAACAACGTAAGTTAACTACTTGCAGAATTCTCTGGATACATTATTGAAAAACATATGTTAGAATACCTACTGGATACAGATTAGCACTAAGAATATGTGACTGAAGTGTTACTGGGAGAATTTTGCAGTTACTCATAATTACTGCTGTAACTTGTCAAAATTAATTACCGAAATCCAAATAGATTTGGTTCGCGTTTCATGTAAATAAACAAGTATTTAATTTATTTTACTGTGTGTTTTTATTGTTTGCCCTTCTAAATATTACTCTTTTTTAGGGTTCCGTACCCAAAGGGTAAACACGGGACCCTATTACGAAGACTCCACTGTCCGTCTGTCTGTCTGGCACCAGGTCTCATGAACCGTGATAGCTAGACAGTTGAAATTTTCACAGATGATGTATTTCTGATGCTGCTATAACAACGAATACTAAAAACAGAATAAATAAATATATGGTTAAAACGTGTGTGAAATAAACATGTTTTTTTGCGATAATGGTACGCAATTCGTGCGCGAATCCGACTCGCACTTGGCCGGTTTTTATTATAATTGATAGGTTCGCGCTTGACCACTAACCCATCAAGCGATGATGTGGTCGACTGTGTAGCACGCTTGCCTAGAAGTAACCTATTCACTCTTGGAAAGTATATCCAAAACGTTTAGTGCGTATGGATGGGATGTTCACCATGTACCGATGGCGCATTGCCGTACGTCTAGTCCGAAGATGAAACGGGCTCAGTGGAATTATGAGGATGGACGTAACTGAATTGGGTCTGTAGTTGGCCGGCTCAGCCCGACTGCCCTTCTTGGGCACAAGCTGAACGTTCTTGCTTCCAAGCATTCGGTACTTTTCCAGTCTCAATTATGAAAGGCGAAACAGGCGTGTCAAGATCGGAGACAGTTCAGGCGCAAAAGTTCTCAGAATGATTGCCGGTATCCCCACAGAGAAAATAAAACTACGCTATAGGTATCCCGTCGGGGCCACTAGCTTTGTTCACGTCAAGGTTGGGCAGCACCCTACGGACGTCCTTTTGATGGATGCGAATGTCCGACATACTCGACTCGCATACATCAGGGGAAGGAGTCGGCGCGCGCCACCAGGATTCATACGCAAAGATTCCGCAAAAAGAGAGGCAAACAAGTTGGCTTTCTCCTCAGCGGATGAGCGGACTGGGCCAGCGGCCCGTCGGGTTTCAGCAGTGGTGGTAGTGAGGGACGGTAGAAGCTCGATTTAGCCAGGGACCAAAACGCTTTACCACAGAGAAAAATAATATATAGGGTACGCTTTACTACATGCTGGGTAGGAAGTAAGTTTAATCCCTATTCGGCTAGTGTGGTCGAACCAAGCCCTTCGCGAAATCTTCTTGCAGGACTTGGCAGCCCTGTTGTATGCCTTCTTCTTCTGACCCACGTCACTCGCCTAGTGAGTTCTAGGGTCGACTCAGGCATGGCCAGTCGATACACACATCGGCGCGAGTACACTTGACGCCAAACCAAGGTCGGTCGTCGCTAGGCATTGATAAGTCAGAATGTAGTAGGTACTCCATTCCCTGACGCAACACAACCGTCACGGCCTCCGCGCACGATGTAGAATCAGCCGAAGAAAAGCAAGTAGGCTGCCAAGAATAGCATACGAAGAAAGATCGCATACCATCCCAATTCGCTAACTTGTGCCGACATACTCGCCACGCCGGGTGCCTATTGGGCGTAGACGGATACAGATTTCACCAGACAGTTGTCAGCAGTACCCAAAGGTGCAGATACCGACTCCGATAACGGTCTGGATCTGCGGTTAGCTGAAGATCCAAGCAATTAGCCGTATGCTCCGATCAGCGAGATTCCAAATGACGGTGGACTGCATCAAGGTTGAGTGAAGACCTCTGATATTACAGAGTTGCACCTTATATGACAGTGAGTGCTGCCGCTGTACAGCTTTTTTAATTTTGTTCCTTATAGCCATGGTTGGGAGTGAAGATAGAAGAGGAGAAGGAAGTTAGATGAGGTTCCACGCTGGCAACCCAAAGACACGCTCCGGCAGGACGTCATCTTTGGGGGACTGGTATGAGCCTATGACTCGAGCCTCCCCGGATATGGCGCATTCTGTGATTTTTCGACATTGGTGGGGCAGCCTAAGGTGTGTGGGGCTGGCACACTGGACCCTCAACACCGTGCCTCGGATCCCGCTACCCTCGCAATTCCCAGTCTCCCGATACATATATAACAGCGCGCATATCAGACTGGTCAGCCGGCAGTGGCAGTGACAGCTATTCTAGTTGGCTACACCGAGCATCGTACTGGAACAGGGCTAGGCTGTTGGCGGTACATCTTTGCCCGGTGGGTGGTCGCAAGCCTTCGGCCGAAGCCTACCAGTTAGTGTCACCTGGTTTGCAGCAGCCCGCACCACGTGTAGGGTATCAAATGAGAGAAGGTTCTCAATTTTTGTGTAGGTTTGCTAAGAGATATCTTTGCCAATGGGGATGTGAGCGCAAAGCTCAGCGTAGATGTCGCTGGTGGCGCAATGGTTGCTGTCAAATCGTTTTTGCTTTGCTTACAACTTGCTTTGTACATCACTTTTTTTTTTGTTATTTTTTGTGTATAAACTGGTCTACCATCGTTATTGATAAATGTATTGTCCCTACAAGCTTAAGGAAAAACAGGAGTAAGGATAACTGGAAAGAAAGGATCTTATTGAAAGGCAGACTTTTATATAGTAAAATGTTTTTCAAAAATCTGTTTTAACAGTAAAACAAAAAAAAACTTTAAAATGATTAAAGCATGTTCTATGATACGTTCTCTTCTTCGCTAAATAAAAGTAAAACAACGCTATCTATCCACAACACAACAAAATCAACAACTTTAAAAATAAAATACTGGAAATTAAAAACAAAAAGTATTCTTTATTTTTTCATTCTTTCGATATAATTTAATAATGCCATGGTTTGGGTGTCCAAAGGGCGTCATGTTTGAAAAATCGACTAACGATAACTCAATCAAATCAGCGTTTCTCTAGTTTTGTATTATCTGTATCGACGCAACGACAGCTGGCTGGTCGACGACAGATGACAGAAGAAAGGTCACAGAAAACGGGAATGGAATTCACACACTCGGTCGAATTCTCTTGATTATTTTGTGAGGCAAATATTAGTTGAAATATCGAATACTACATACTACCAATATGGATGTGGAGGAGTGTCTCAAAGAATGGGAGGATCTACTGGTGGACTACAAACGCTTAGAGGTAAAGTTTGAATAATGATTTACGTCTGAACACTTAACATAATTTTATCGTCTGTTTTCATGGAATTTAAATGCGTTGTTCGCGATATTTTTGATTTGCAGCCTGTTGATGGTAAACGACTTCACTAACAAAAACAATTACAATAGTTTATTTAAATTTACGTGATATTTTTTGATATTTTTATTGGGCTTGTTTAATAGCACGCTACTTCAAACATTTTCTTTCAAGCGTTCATAATTTTGCAATAAAAAGGTAATAAATATTTGCAGGACTAATCTATAAATCTTGTAAATAAAACCGCTTGAGCATTGTTTTCTTGACGCATTCTTCTAGATCACAAACAAAGACTATGTCACGAAATTGGAGGAGGTTGGAGAGTTGCAGGCGTCCTGCATGAAGGAGATCAACCACCAGAAGTACCGCATGTCCATCATAGCGGCTGCTCTGAAAAGGTCAGAACAATAGTCAATATAATTTATCTAAATGTCATTAGATAACATATTTTCCTATTTGATGCAGGCCACTTTATTACTTGTTAAACATGATCAATTATAATGATTGTTGATCCAATTAACTGCCATCTAATATTCTAATCCATCCAAATAAATGATGGTGTTGGCTGCTCCTAATACTTATTAGATTTTAAAATCCAATTAAGACTTCTTAAAACTAGGTTTTATCTTCATTAGTTAGAGAAGGTTACTTTGTTATATCTAAAAAATAAATACATATATATGACAGACTAAAAGGTTTTTTGGGGTTCCGTACCCAAAGGGTAAAAATGGGACCCAATTACTAAGACTTCACAGTCCATCTGTCCGTCACCAGGTTGTATCTAATGAACCGTGATAGCTAGACAGTTGAAAGTTTCACAGATGATGTATTTCTGTTGCCGCTATAACAACAAATACTAAAAACAGAATAAAATAAATATTTAAGTGGGGCTCCCATACAACAAACGTGTTTTTTTTTTGCCATTTTTGCGATAATGGTATGGAACCCTTTGTACGCGAGTCTGACTCGCACTTGGCCGTTTTTTTTTAGTTTATTTAGTACCTACAATATAATTGATATAAATCTTCATTGAATTAAGTTCGATAGCATTAAACAACTTATATTAACTAACAAAAATATCTGTTTATAATGATGAACTGCACTACTTATTTCATTTGATCATGTTTGGTTTGCATAATGGCTATGAAATATAGACCATAGCTCATATTATAATATGGTTTATCTCTTGTTTTCTTAGCAATTCTTTTTGGGATATTAGGAAACACAGGCATGATTGTCTTTTTACTGCTAAAAAAAAGAGAAATAGGAGAGAAGAGAAATAGGAGTTTGATCGAAACCACTCCTGGTTTCGATCAAACTCCTATTTCTCGGGGTACGTCTGTTCCTGTAGCTGATCAGCTCGGGCTCCAAGGCATTGACATCATTGAGTACAAAACCTAAATTGCCGCCAACAAACTGGGCCTTCTGGGAGTGAAGCGATACTTTATGCCTGGACAGCTTTTAACTCTATACAAAGCGCAAGTCCGATCCTGCATGGAGTATTCTAGCCATCTTTGGGATGGCTCAGCTAAATATGAACTTGCCGCGACTTTGACTCGGTGGAACGCAGGGCTAAGAGACTCATTGGCGACGTTGAACTGGTGGGTGCCAAGCTTCACAGCTAGGCTCATCGCCGCAAGGTTGCCTGCTTGTCTGTCTTCTACAGACTGTACTTCGGTGAGTGTGCTCAAGAACTCCACAACCTAATTCCGCTGTCACCATCGGACATCTAGACACACCGCAAGTTACCATTTTTACCTGGTTGCCATTCCACCAATTCACACAGCGAATGAGTGGAACTCATTACCTGCGTTTGTGTTTCTGAATGCATTCAATCCAAATCTCTTCAAAGTTAGAGTGAACAGGCTCCTTCTGGGTAAGTTCACTCCATCGTCGACTCTGACTCTGTCACCTCTGACCTAGACTAGAGTCAAGAGCAAACATATATAAAATAAATAAATAAAAAGTTAATTTGCTCTTCAGGTACCAGAGGGCTGTGCTTTTCCTTGGCCAGAGAATCAGCATTGCTATTCTATGTGGCAGCTTCTAATGCTGCCAGCATTCTGGGCACTTTTCCCATTGACAAAATGACAATGATGTGGACAAATTTTTTGATGGAGGATGAGCCCCTTTCCGTCTCCCCTTTATTAAATCCCTTGTATAAAGGGACGTTATTTATTCTTCTTATTTTTACGTTGAATTATGTTGTAAATAATGAAAATTCTTTTCAGCTAAATAATGTTTGGCAAATCTATATGTAAATGACATCGGCATAACATTTTAATAACAAAATTTTATATTATTAAAATTTACAATAAAAATAGAAGTTGACTTTATAAAAGAATGTCAAGTTTTTGGTTTCAATCAATCATTTACAGGAAAGGAAAAAGTATGTTATCAGCATTTTAATCAGTATCACTAAGTACTGATTAACACTGTATATTGATTTCTTGTTATTTACATTAATGTTATGTAAGAATAAATGATAAAGACAGGCGATTATGCTGGATGAAATGATAAATAACAAATCCTCCTAGTACGGATTATTTAAATAATAACTGACAATGATTTAAACAATTATAAAAAACTAAAAACAGTAAAATAAGTAAAAAATTAAACCGTCTTCTAAAGCAAAACACTACAAACTTTAGTTTTGGTTCCACATATTACCATGAAAATAATTTATAGCCTGAGTTTTATAATTCCAATAAGTCCAAATACGACTAGGATACATTGTTGTTAAAACTTTCAAATATAATAAGTCAAAGACAATACTTCATCAAATAATTGTAATACTTTGTTATCGGCTTTACAGAACATCTCCATTTTATTCTTCCGACTTCCTCATCAGATCAGTTAGTTAGATGGTACCATTTTCATCAGTATATTGTAATATGTATTTGCTTCATCATAGTCGTTTAATTATTCGAGTTATCTTTTACCCATGCCAAGACATGCTTAATAAGTAGTTCCAGTGGCCATCTTTGGACTTCTTCATCAATTCCACTTCACCAAATGATACTTTCTGAGTGCAAATGCTTGCCATGTTATTGAAAATACCAAAATCGCTATATGTCTGCCTCTCATATTTGAGGAGTGCCCTCCATTTCCATGGGATCACATCATCAGATTCTGATTTTGTGACAATGGGACCACCTTGAGAGTATATTCTTTCAAACAAAAAAAGTATTTTGCAAATCCGTCTATTTAAGACGGAGTTATGCCCGATTAAAGATAAAAAAACCGGCCAAGTGCGAGTCGGACTCGCGCACGAAGGGTTCCGTACCATTATCGCAAAAGACGGCTAAAAAATCACGTTTTTTGTATGGGAGCCCCCCTTAATTTATTTTAATTTAATAATTATTAGTTTTTGAAGTGAATATACAACTTAATATTCTGTGAATATTTCAAGCGTCTACCTGTTGCCGTTATTAATATCGAGCAAAAAACGGCATAAAATGTCACGTTTGTTGTATGGAAGCCCCCCTTAAATATTTATTGTATACTGTTTTTAGTATTTGTTGTTATAGCGGCAACAGAAATACATCATCTCTGAAAATTTCAACTGTCTAGCTATCACGGTTCATGAGATACAGCCTGGTGACAGACGGACAGACAGACAGACAGACGGATCGCGGAGTCTTAGTAATAGGGTCCCGTTTTTACCCTTTGGGTACGGAACCCTAAAAAAAAGATAGTTACATTTGAATTGAGAACCTCCTCCTTTTTGGAAAGTCTGATGAAAATGCAACCAAACTTTTTTGATTAAAACAAACATTGTCAGACATTTTGGCTAGCATTATACAGTAATGAAAATCTCTTGCCTGGAGATTCATAGTGTGTGGGAGTCACTTGTCAGCAGAGATGTTCCCGTCATCTATCTACTAATAACACATTTTCCATTATCTCTTAATAGGTTAGATAAGAAAGCTGTCACTAAAGATGATCGCGTTGTAAACTTGGAGAAAGAAATTATGAAAAGGAAAGCTATGCTGCGTGAAATCAATGCAACGCTGCCGAAACAGAACAGCCTGTATCTGCGCATCATACTCGGAAACGTCAACGTGTCTATTCTCAACAAAAACGACAAGTAAGTACTGCTATCTAATAGCTAATTATTCCACGGCTAACTACCGGAACTACTGGAATAAAAGTGTCCTTTGTCCAGTCTAATTCAGGCTATGGTCTTCCCATGTACCAAATTACATCCAAAAAAGTACAAACTTTCACCATTATGTTTAGAGGAGCCAGCATGCAGTCCAAATTTCATCTACCATATCCTTTTACAGACTATTTACCCGACTGCCAAAGGAGGGTAATGTGTTAATCAGTCTATGTATGTATGTTTGTTCCTATGTGGCGTTCTAGAGACCAAACGCGTTGGCCGATTTTGATAGTTCTTACGTCAATCGATTCGTCTTAACCCTGCGAGTGTCACTGGCTACATTAAAATTGGAAAATAGAAAGATATCGGATTTTGGGCGCCATATCGTGGGTGCCCAACTTTTTTTTCTTCCAAACCCATCGTGTGGGGTATCAAAATAAAGGGTTTTAAGAGGTGATTTCAAAAATATATAACACTTATATTGTTAAATGTACCTAATTAAAAAAAAATAACTATAAAGTTATAAATCAAAAAGTTAATTAAAAAAACTCATAAAACCCGACTGCTTGAAAAGCGAACTAAAACGATGTAAACAAGAAGAAAATCATGCTGTGCAGTCGGAGGATACATGTTCGCGAGCTGGCTGACCAAATCCAGATGTATCCTCCGACTGCACAGCATGTTTTTCATATGGTTTTTTTTAAACCCAAACCGAATGCAAAATTATGGCCAGCAACGTCACTGGATCGAAATGAGACGCCTTGTCGGCCCAGACTCCAAGAAAGCGGAGACGTGCGAGACCAAAACATGTTGTAAACAACTAATAGAATTTAATTATTTACACATCTCTTCTTGGCATAGCTTCAGTGGAAATGTTTGAGTGGAGAGGAAACGAGATGTGGGCCTTCGACGAGCTTGTCAGATCGGATTAGGCAAAATAATTCGATGAATCAAAATCTTAATAATACGATGAATCAAAATCTTAATAATTCGATATGATTTTTCATAAAATAACCTACATTATTATCGTCGATTTTTTTAAGTCTAAAAATATCAATGTCGCCAAATTATGCGTGAGATCCTCCATCTCAACATCCAAGTTCTCGCCGCGTCGCACGCATCTTCGTACAGCTTCGGTGCATTCATCTAAGCTGAAAAACATCTCTCGTCTCAGCAGAGTCGTCCTCTCCGCCATCTCCGCCTCGGTAGTCGTCTTTTTGAGAGAGGTCCAACAGTGGATCAAAGCCGTCCACGGTAACGAACTGTATAGAAACGTAGTATGGTAGAATTATTTCGTCTTATAATATCGTAACTAGAAATCTAGTACGTAAATTTAAAAAAATATTACATCATAGAATTTCCTCTCTGTGTATCAGATTGTTACATCTGTTTCTAAAACGGTCGCAAGGACGGTCCAACCGAATGCAACGATGTGTATTAATGTAACAGATTTTTATCTGCATTTTCATTCAGTGTATAAAACGTGATCAATGTTCTCACCAAACTTCTTGGCCGCCCTGAAGTTGGCTACAATGGCTGCACAGTAGAAAATCTCATACAAAAACAGCACCGTTTCGTGCCTCGCGCATCCGGTAAACCAACTTCAGGGCGGCCAAGAAGTTTGGCGAGGGCTATATAAGCCAAATGTCTGTAAATGCCTAAACGTATAAGCAAATTGTCTGCAACTTTCGAGATAAGGCAATTTCGATTTTTAGTTGCTCTTCTTCTTTTCGTGTAGATTGACTACGTCTGTCCAGTATAGTTCTCGCCAAACTTCTTGGCCGCCCTGAAGTTGGCTGCAATGGCTGCGCAATAATAAATCTCATACAATAAAAAAAGTTAATTAAAAAAACAAAAAAACTCAAACACACAATCAGTTCAATCAGTTCTTGGTACAATAAAGTATATATAAATAAATAAAACCCGACTGCTTGAAAAGCGAACTAAAAAGACGTAAACAAGGAGAAAATCATGCTGTGCTGTCGGAGGATACATCTTCGCGAGCTGGTTGACCAAAACCAGACGTATACTATAATATATTTTTTTAAACATAGAATAGGGCTGCATCGTACATATCTTTTAGCAAAGGTCGCGCAGTTAGGCAACTTCCTTAGGGGAAGGGTCGAATTAGGCGCGAACGGAACAGCCAATAAAACTCAAAACAAACAGTTTATGATCGACTGACTATTAATTTTTATAACTAGCTTTTCACCGCGGCTTCGCTCCCGTTGCCCAACCCTACAGGACCAGTGTTCGGGATATAAAATAAGCTTATTTTACTAAGGAATAATGGAGCTGTAGAGAGCAGTAGTGGCCCAGTGGTATCGGCCGCGACTTACAAGTTGTAGGTCGTGGGTTCGAACCCAGGCAGGCGCTTTACTTTGTGTAAATTATTTCATCACCACTGCTCTCAAAAACGGTGAAGGAAAACATCGTGAGGAAACCGGCATGTCCTAGAACCAAAAACTTCGAAGACATGTGACATCCACCAATCCGCACTGGGCCCGCGTGGTGGATTACGGCCCATTCCCTCTCATAGAGAGGAGGCCTGTGTCCCAGCAGTGGGAACATTAATAGGCTGATGATGTGTGATGATGTGAATGTAGCTTTCTACCGGTGAAAGAATTTCCAAATCGGTTTAGTAGTTTTTGAGTTTATCCATTACAAACAAACTTACAAACTAATATTTCCTCTTTATAATATTATTAGTGTAGATGAGCACATTACTTTCAATCGACAGCTTCATAGAAACGTCTACTGTGTTTAGCACGTGCCATGAAATAAACTCGTGAATACATTATTGAGTGGTGTTTATACTTCAGTCTTCGCTTTTCATTTCTGATGGTCGTTAATATGAAAATGCACTTGATGTGAAGAGAGATAAAAAATATGGTAGTACTACTTCTTCAAGACAATGAATAATAAAAACTTTTTAGAAAAAAATACAACCGTCTTCCAAATAAAAAATAACTGGCCAAGCGCGAGTCGGACTCGCGCACGAAGGGTTCCGTACCATAATCGCAAAAAACGGCAAAAAAAAAACACGTTTGTTGTATGGGAGCCCCACTTAGACAGACGGACCGCGGAGTCTCAGTAATAGGGTCCCGTTTTTACCCTTTGGGTACGGAACCCTAAAAACCACAGAGTGAAACATAACTTCAATTTCGGAAGTAGGTGTTCCTGTTTTCGTTTCTTAGTTTTTTGACACCGCCTTCCGAAATTGAAGTTATTTTTCACTTTGAAGTGTTTTTTTTTTATTTGGATGTCGGTTGTATTTTTATGTAAAAAAGGTTTTTATTTTTAAATTTTAATGGTACATCATGAACAAGTTCTATAGTAAGGTACCTATAATACCCACAGTGATGCCAGAATAGATTACCCGAATAACATGTAACTTGAACATAACCGGTGGAATGAGACTGTTACACAGGGTGAACCGTACACATCTGCGTACCCGTTTAGAGCATATTGGCGTGATGGTAATAAAAGAAATGGTGTAAAAAATGCGATTACAACAATCCCAAAAGATTTGCCGTCATTTATTGAAGAGATTTGTTGTATAATGCCGAAGTTTTTCATCAGATCTTTACCAAATTTAAATGGGACCATTTCGGAATAAACTTCTTTCGAACAAAAAAAGAATTTTGCAAATCCGTTTATATATTATTATGACGGAGTTATGCCCGAACATAAATAAGAAGAAATAAACCTATATATATATATAAACATCCGATTTGAGGACCTCCTCCTTTTTTGGAAGTCGGTTAAAAAACAATAATACACTCCTGTTTTTGGGCAGTCGTGTGAATAGATGCTTAAAGACCATGTTCCTTTGTCGACCACTGTCGGCAAACGCGCGCCTGTCAATATAAAGAAACTACATAATATATTATATGTAAGGTGTGAATGGTTCATAACAAGCGACCCAGGGGTGAGACCGAGGGGTTAATTGACGACAAGCTATCGTGCCTAATGACGTCACTACTCGCTAATGAGGAGCATGTCTCTGTAGAAAACGTGCCGAATTTAAACTAAGTTGCCCAGCTGTTATTTATGAGTCATTTACTTAGATATCAAAGTACACATTGCTTTTGTTTCTGTTTTGTTGTTGCTAATCGTCTACTAGGACTTCCTTATTAATTAGGTAGGTAGGTACTTAAAATGATTCGACGTTGTCTTGATTTGATTAGGTGACTGGCTTTTGGTTCTGAAACCATAAGTTCAATGTGCACTTGTAGAAGAAATATCGACGCATTTAAAAATATTTGTATGTAAAAACTAGGTATCCTTTTAAACTTATTCGTAACAAAACTGTAACCCGTTTTTTTAGGCCTATTTCACCCGGGCCATAATAACGAATCGATTGACACATTATTTATCAAAATCTGATAAATATTTTAGGCGCTACGAACGAATATACGTAAATACTAACATACATAGACTGCTAAAATCATAACCCTTCGTTTTGGCTTCGCCGTAGTCGGGTAAAAACTGAGTTCTGTTGTTTATACTAATCACCAATTTTCCTACAGGTTTAAATACAAGGATGAATATGAAAAGTTCAAGCTGATCCTCAGTGCGATAGCCTTCGTGTTAGCTGTTGCCAATCTGTATATAGATTTCAGGTAATTAAAGATTTCATTTAATTTCAAGGCCTCTTAAAAGGTAGTATCTAGGTGGATTTAAGAAATACGCTGCATGAAAAAGTCCAGTGTGTCGCGCATTTTTACATCAATTGTTAGTACAAATTGTCAAAATTAACTCTTCAACTGATTTGACCATTTGTGAGTCTAACAATTAATGATTAAAATGCATTTTACCGAAATTTGAAACCATTGGTCAGCATTTTTAACCATTGGTATAAAAATTGGGCCTAATAACACCGATACATAGATAAAGTTGTGTGCTGTGCTCGGCAGTCGACCCATTCTTAAAATTGTATTTAGATTTGAGATACTAAAAAAATAAAAACTTGTAAAATCTGCTGTCGCCGCGCATCCGCGATGATCGAATGGTGCCCCATAAATTTCCATAGTGCATGGGTTACTACGTACTATGGTTTATCGGTCTGTCGCCACGTCAGTTACGCCGGTGCCGAAGTCTTAATTAATGTATATGATCTTTATTGTTAAACTAAAGTTCCCAGTTTATAGTTCAAAGTCAACACAAGAGCACATCAAAGACTCAATTATACGTCATGTTCAAAGACAACTAATAACTCTTCTTCCATTTTAGGCCATTACAATTAATACTCTTGTTCCTCCTGGTATGGTATTACTGCACGCTGACGATTCGCGAGAGTATCCTCAAAGTGAACGGGTCCCGGATCAAGGGCTGGTGGCGCCTCCACCACTTCATATCAACCGTGGTCGCTGGCATACTGCTCATCTGGCCCCAGAACGAACCTTGGAACGTATTCAGACACACGTTTATGTGGTTCATCGCTTATATCAGTAAGTATCACTACATATCCATACTATAATGTTATAAAGAGGTAATGTTTGTGAGGTTGTAGGGGGTAATCTCTAGATCTACTGAACCGATTTAGATGAAATTTGGCATGTAGATAGTTTGAAACCCTTGAAAGGACATAGGATAGTTTGTATTCCCTTGGGAAGATAAAACACTTTTAACGCGGGAAGCTAGTTATAAAATAAAGTACGTCGCCGCGTTTGTACGCAATAAACTAAAAAACTACTGAACGGATTTTCATGCAGTTTTCACCAATAGAAAGAGTAAGAAACGAGGAAGGTTTTTGCGTATAATCTGTCACGGGCGAATCCGGGGCGGGTCGCTAGTTTGAGATATTTTCAATCTAGCAACTTCATAATATGCGATGTATGCAAATAAACAAAAAAAAAGGGGTTATTGGACGACTCGCCCGAATTTAACTCGCCCGAATCGGGCGAATTGTCCACTTTTAAAAATATTCATTTTTCTGTGTCGATTCGCCCGAAGTTATTTTATCGGTGGGCGAATCGACCACTCCAATATTATTTAGTGGACAATTCGCCCGAATTTTATTTTAGAGAACAAACAATATAAAAGTACAGTCGTACTCACCCGTCTCGGTAATAATATGAAGAATTAATCGAAGTTAAGAGATATTTTACTAGAAACTAGGAAAGCAATTCAAGTAGTTACCTATACATTTTCAACTTTCGATATGCCTTCGCTGTACTATCTGAATTGTAAAAATAAATATCGACTCGATATCAGTAAGGTATAGATCTAAATTAAATTAACAAATAGATAACGGACAACTGCATAAGCCGTGATAATGTCTGATTAGGTAACTTTAAAAAAAAAAACATTAAATGGTCTTTACAGACAGATCTTATTTAGGTATTTTATTTCTGATTGCTGGACAATACAAAGGCCATACCTACACTTGTCGATCTATAACTAGAGTCTTTTACTTGTCGTAAATACGTAATTTACATGAGCGCTCGTAATGCGTACGTAAGTAGGTAATCTAAACAAAATTGTCCTCTCACTGACCATGACCGATGGTCTGAGGTAATATCATAACGGCTTTAGTTGTTAGGCAGATTGGCTACGCAGAATTATGTGGTGTGTAGGCGAATCTCGTGTGCCGAACAGTCATAAGATTGCATAAGAGTAAAGGTCGGAACACGCAACGTGATTGTTCCCCCTCCGGACGGAGGCATATTTATTTGGCTTCGCCAAACTGGGGCCGGACCTAAAACTCTTTGTAAATTACAATTAGTCTGAAGAAACCCTATTATTTGCAGATAGCGTTGCTGAAATTTTAACCGTTTCAAAATTGTTTTTAGGGTTCCGTACCCAAAGGGTAAAAACGGAACTCTATTACTAAGTCTCCGTGGTCCGTCTGTCTGTCCGTCTGTCACCAGGCTGATATATCTCATGAAGCGTGATAGCAACACAGTTGAAATTTTCACAGATGATGTATTTCTGTTGCCGCTATAACAACAAATACTAAAAACAGAATAAAATAAATATTTAAGTGGGGCTCACATACAACGAAAGTGATTTCGTTGCCGTTTTTTGCGATAATGGTACGGAACCCTTCGTGCGCGAGTCTGACTCGCACTTGCAAAAACCTGCCAACGGCTTTTTTATTGAAGCCGAATTGATAATAATGCTTGCCATACTTTTATTTATTTCGCAGGTGTAGTCCAATACATGCAGTTCAGATATCAAAGTGGGGTTCTATACAGGCTAAAAGCTTTAGGAGCTCGACATAATATGGACATAACAATAGAAGGATTCCACTCATGGATGTGGCGAGGACTCTCGTATCTACTGCCCTTCTTGTTTGGCGGATATGTGTTCCAACTATACATTGCTTACACATTGTACAGTCTCAGTTATCACCCGGATGCCACATGGCAGGTATGTACTTGACTATATTTACATTTATTACCTTTATTCTGTACTGCTACTCGATAAATTAGGTACTTCAATCGAGTTATAGATAGGAATTTGTGAAAACTATATACTAGGCCATAATAACTTTTTCTGTTGTTATAATCATTAATTGAGCCAATTAAATGCCTTTTAAGAGCTGAACTAAAATGTCGAGACTGTTAAATAATATACATAGTCCTTTTTAGTTACACTATTTATTATTTATTATTAGACGTTCTTAACAAGAGAAAAGTTGTAGTGGCGACAGATTACGACAGTATACTGTAGATTTTTAGTCGTTCAAATTCAACTCTGTTTTTAAACAAATTTGATTTTATATATCTGATAAAATTTTCATAAAGTCAGCGGAAAATTATTGTATGTTACGCACAGACTCAATGCCTTACTTGATCCATTCTAATCGTAATAAAACAATATATAAAACGCATGTCCTGTAACAAACCGACAACAGATCCCAGCATTAAGTTTATCATTCCTGACGATTGGCATCGGGAACTTCGCGACGACGCTCATCGTGATTCCCCAGAAACTCAACGAGCAGGTACAGTGGAACTGAAACGATTGGACAACGCAACGCGTCTGACGCGCGCCGCACGCTGTGTGATGTAGTGATGTAGACAAGTAGACCTTACAGCAGGTAGACTGAAGACGGCAGTGTCTGTGTCTAAAAAACTTTAACTGTCACTGTCACTTTTGACAGATGATACACTTGCGCACATAAGTCTTAAAAAAACTATAATTTAATTTCATTAATGACCGTCAAGGTCAATAAAAATTTCCAGATCACACCATGGCTTCAGTTTATATGCTGTCAGTAGATAATTAAATTACGGAAAGGATTTGGTTTGTGTCATATTTGCTGTAGCTATTATGAATGACCTAACCAAATGCTGCTCCGGATAGTATGCTTTCAGACAATCTTAATTAGTTTCATTATTAAAACTATTGTATTCTCACTCATGATTGATGAACGTTTCTCAGCAACTTACTGTTTTTAATTTATTTTACGCCTCAAAATATTAGATATATGTTAAATAAGAATTAAAAGATGGTCTGAAAGCACATAGACACAAAAATGTAGCTCTGATAAGTTTTGGTATCGCTTATTTTATGTATTGTCTAGTAATGCGCGGTTTCTTAAAGGCTACTCAACACAATATTAAGCTAACAGATTGAAAAACTCATGTGATTTGATAGACTATTATTATTAAGTCTTCAAATCACAGTAGTTAAAATCATTGCTTACCATCAGGGGAGATAGTGGTCAAAACTCAAACGCAAGCCTATTGTTAATAATAAAAATGACGAATTTGACAATCTTAAACAGTTTCTTTGGTGATAAGCCTATCCTTAACAGGCTGTTTAAAATATATATTTTTGACACTTGGCACAGTTGGCACCTAAGAATATCTTCAGAGACTATATAATAATAATTAAAATTTGTTCATTAGTCTTGTAAATCGAAATAAATTCTATAACGTATAATCTAGCAATTTTATACTAAGCTGTTCTAGAGTAGGTATTGGTGTTTTTATTACACGTTTTTCTTATCAGAGCTACAGAACGAAATAAACTCGAATGCATTCTTAGTGTTGGATGTTTTGGACCCGTGGACCAATTTGTTCCATCATAGTTTGTAGAACCTTAGATTTTATAATTATTTAATTTTCTGGTGTTTCGTAAAATTCTTCGAATTATAAATATTTTATATTATTAAGTATACATCTCTTAAATTATTATTTTCATATTAATATTATATTAGCCACGCCCGACCAGTATCAGATCGGGGGCTACTTAGCAACGACCCAAAAATTAACAGCATGTTCGAATACTACATTTTATTTAAGGCGATATATACGCCCCAATATTAACGCAGTACTGGCATTGCACCCGCTCGATGCCAAAATATCAATATTGAACCTCCTTTTGAACAGTTTTGTTTGCAAAATATTATTTGATTTACATATGCTATGTTAGTTATGAAGAAATTCCAGCTATAAATTTTTCTATGTAAAAATATTTTTAAACATGCAAGTCGTTTTGGAGGAGTTTCCAAAAGTTGCGAAAAGATATCGTGTTGTTAATTATTTTTTTATAAAGCAAAACTATTAGTTACACGAAAAAACCTTGTGTTCAAAATTATGTACATGAATCAATAATAAATATATATTTTTTTCAAACCTTTTAACCTAGCCGTTACTAAGGAGTATGCTTTAGAAAGTTACCGTTTTACGGCACTAAAGCGTATGTAGGCCCTTAACTGTTCAAAGGAGGTTCAATTTTGATATTTTGGCACGAGTGGGCTCACGGCCAGTACTGCGTTTACATTGGGGTGTACATAGCGCCTTAAACAAATGATAGGTGCAGCCTAAGTAGTACGGTTTACAAAATAAAGTCATGATTTTACTTTCTTTTAAACTTATATTTCTGTAATGATATTTCATCAATTTAAACCGCCATTGATCGTGCGCAAAGATACCAAACAATATTAATAATATTTTTGTCAGAATACCTACTAATATTTAAAATTCATTTAATCCTAAGTATTTCATCTAACAATCTAATAACAAAAATATTAATATCTGTATATATTGAAGATATAATGAGAAGCTAGTTTATTATTATTTATTATGTACTTTTCTATTTTCAGTAAATAACTGGACTTCATTTTGTACCTATTCGTTTTATACGGAGTCTATATTAAATGGATTTAGTATAATTAAATTTCTGCACATTATATTTATTTAATTTATTAAGCTAAAAGGGGCTTATTTTTATGTACGTATATATTAAAGTATTTATATTATAATATTTGCGTTTATTAAATCATTAAGTATGTAATAATTTGAAATACGAACAAATTTTGTGCCAAAAATGTATTTTCTGTTTTGCTGTTAAGTTTTTGCTTACAAACGTTGTTTAAAATAATGCATTGTCAAACGTAGACATTAGCTTTTGCTATTAGATTCGCAGATATACTGGTAGCTTGCATCGGAAATGTTTTATTTGCTTTTTTTATACCTGCGCTAAAATGATTTTTGACCTCATTTACATAACAGATATTGCCGATTGTAAAGTTAGAGAAATATAATAGATTAAGTTTGTGACGAATTGACTAAATACGAATAAATTGGGATAAGATCAAGAGAATTATCAGACAATAGAACATATTATTGCATTATATTGTTGTGCAAGGTTATCTGCATCCACATCAGGCAATGAAATAGTTTCCGCAGAAAACCAATTTAAGTTTACGATTTAATAAACCTTTAACTAGGTCGTTACATATCAAATTAAACAACGATTGTAAAAAGTAACAATATTTACAGTGTTTGCATGAGTAACTTAGGTACTATTTTATTTGAGCATGTTTTGAAATTCCTGTATGAATGAGTGCTTCAACTATTTTTTTATGAATATTTGTCACTTGGCGAATGGGGGCTACGGATTTTCCCGCTAGGGGCGCTGGTGTAGAGCGAGGTCTTCAAAATGTCAAACGTCATTGTTTTTTGGCTGCTAGCGCGAGTTTATTGACAACTTTTTTATTGTTGTGAATATTTTCCAAATATGGCAGATTAGATAGATACGGGTTTTACCAACCACTGCTTTAGTAATTTTATTTTTCTGAAAATTGTATCCTCCTTTTTTCGAAAAAAGGGGTCTGCCGTAAACTGCGGCATACTCGAAGTTATAATTTAATCGCACGTCTACGGCATTAGAATTTCAAACTGCTTCCGTGTCTGTAATAACAACGTTTATCAGCTATATTTAAGGACCTTACTCGCCAGTGGCGCCAACTGGTGGGCACAAAAACGGGAGCCCTCATTGAAGAAGAACACTCTTTTAGTGTGTAAGACAATATGTCTCAACTGATAAAAAACTAACAGACTACTTACTTCATTGGAAGTCTTTTCATTACAATAATTTGTTAACTTAAAATTTTGAGATTACATCCTTACATTTTTAAGACGTTCTGTTTTTTTATCATCCTGTTTTAATTGCGACATGTAATCAAGACTCTCCAAAGATCTGTTTCTTAGCGATATTTTATTGGGGTCGAGGTGCCCTTAGCTTTTATATAACTTTATTATTTATAAAACGAGCGCATTTCCTATACTCCAAGTGACATTGAATTGCATTTGGACAATTTGTTCAGAATGTGATGCAAAATAGACGCAGGTAGTCAATAACTGCCTTTTCTCACTTATGCTATGCTGTAGCTTTTTATATTATTTTTATGGATCTGATTATAGTTCATGTGAATTCAGTTATTTTATGTAGTGAAAGGCACAAATAGTTCATTTGAAATAGTTAAATTAGTTGTGGGTTATGAAGAAGACTTGATTAGATAATATTAAGCCGACGACATCACACTATTAGTCCAAATGTTTTCACAAGGGTCTCTAGACAAATAAGAATGTCATGTTAATTATAACAAAACTGTAAATTATGGACATAAATATAAGCTGGAAATAAATCTAGATATAGATTATAATTAGATGAGCCGTCCTAAAGTAATAAATAATGGTTATTATAATATTAGTGTGTTATCACTATCAGAATTGTAACAGTACTAGTCATATTCTAACATCGCTGATTAACTGGTACTTTTTTATTGGAATTAATGCAAGGTACCACTTGAACACCTACTAATGTTATCGCTTTGTTGTGAAACGCCGATATCACATCAATTATAAATAATTCGTAACAGGTAACTGTTACAGCAATCGTAGTATGATAGATATGTTTTATGACCCCGGATTATTAAGTGGAATACACAAGAGTGAATATTTCGTGCCTTGATCAATCAATAAACTATTCGTAATTTAGTGATAATGTTGTACTTATGCTTTGTATATTCGATTAATTTATAATGGTTGTTTTAGCTCTTATTGTAATGGATGTTATTTATTTGGATGCATTGATGAATAAATTTGTTTTTCAGCGATATTTGCATTTTGAAATTTATTTTTTATATGTATTTTGTTTGCACCATTCGACAGATATCTTACCTGGCGGCTTTGTTTCTTACATTGCACTCTCTCAACATGTACACAATATTAACGACCTTGCACAAGAAAATGCAAGGAGGTTTGAAGCTACGGTACAAATTACGTGCAATAGCCTACCGTCTATCCAATGAGCTCGCCGTATTGGTACGTGCATGATGTATCACTTATTAGCGTACTTTGAACTTCCTATTCTGATCTAATCACTCGTGTTTACTTTATCGTACGATGCGTCTCGAGTAAAACTACATCGGCAGGCTTATTACGTATCTTTTGTAAGAGCAAAACGATAACGATCAAACGCTTTATGTCATAAAAGTCGGAATTACCTGCAGTGTAGGTATGGTAGGTCCTACACAATCGTTTGCTAATCGCACGCTGTTTGTCAAATGCACTTATTTAAAAAAAAAAAACCGCCAACTACTCTAAAATTTCTGTATGGAAGAGCAATAAAATTATTGCGCAAAAATCGCTATCGTTTTGCTCTTGCAGATACGTAATAAGCCTGCCGACTTGTTGCATGATCGCAAATACTGCAGGTCCATAGCATATTTGACTATGATTTTAATGCAATTTTTTATGACTTATTACGATCGATTACGTCAAAGTGGGAGTTTTTGGGTTATGGGGTTACATGCCGAATTTGATATTGTTTGTCAGTTATGTCCACGTCTTGTTGTTTTCTTGTCAGAACAGTACCGGTCGCTTATATACAATGCTAATTGAAATTTAGATTCTAACATTAACTTTGTATCAAGGACATCAAATAATTTGACTTAATGGAGTCGTGGAACTACATCGTATGGACATCGAAACACTCCACTTAACAAAATTAAAGAAGTAGTTACAGTTTTCATATATTTATAGTAATAGTAATAAAAACTATTACTTTTGACAAGGAAATACTGTCAGGTTTTGAATAGTTCAAGAGCTTGAAATATCTATGTGTGCAAGGTGCTTGCTGGTAAGTATCTAACGTTTTGGGCAAGTGTTGACGACATAGATAAACGTATGTTTTGTATGGATAGTCTTTTGAATACTTTAAAAAGCCATACTATGTTTATTTATCTATGTTAAGTATATGTAAATATTCAGTGCTGTTGGTTTCCTTAAGATTTCTGTTTTTTTTTTTTCATTAATTTGCTGTATGCTCTATGTGCTAGAATAGAATGTAGATTCGCGGGCACTTTGGTCGAACGATAGACTTAGGCGTAGAAATAGAAGTACCGCGTTTACAAGCGAAACTTACGCTATGTCCTACAAGACAAAGTTCAAATTTCATTGCAATCCATACTTTTTTTGGGCCTTTTTATTAATACTAAAGGTCTATCCACACATATCAGGGCCGTGTCCGGGACGGGACAGGGCCGGGCCTAGGCATTGAAGATTCGTCACTGGCCCGTGCACGGACGTGTGTGAACGAGTTCATATATGTATAAAATACACACCGATATTTTTTGAGCCTCTGACGGGGCAAGGTCCGTGCACGTCCCTGGCACGGCCCTGATATGTGTGGATAGACCTTTATTATCTCAAAATACACTAGGTATGCTAAAGTTGATACTTAAGTTTGCGATGAATTGAAATTATCTCAACTTATGAATTGAAGTAGGTACATAAGTAGCGCAATTTTGTACGCTTTTGAGTTAGGAGATTTGCTTTTATACGAAGTACCGATATATACCTTTGGGCAGTGGTGTCTCATCCCATACAAAGAAACCGTTCCGACGTTCTGTACTGATTATTTTTTGTACATCGATCGCGTTCGGTTCCGTTCCACGGATATAGATGATCTATCTATTGCCGTGGAACGGAACCGAACGCGATCCATTTACAAAAAATAATCGGTGTAATCAGATGAAAAACGCTAGTTACGTCGGCACAGTTTCTTTTTCTAGTATTATATTATCTGTGCTATGGGTTACGCTAGCCTAGAAAAAAAAAGATAAAGCATTTATGTACCTACAACCCCTTAATTATTTCCACAAATTAAATGTATTAACTTTGTTTTCTCTACGCTTAGTTGCATGCCATTTGTGTTGTGTTGCGGTATTTGTTGTTTGTGTAATCTAACGGATAACAAGGAAACTCAAAATTAATATTTGTCAATTACAGGAACAAAAATGGCGACAGAATAAAGTGGAAACGAAATCAGAATAACTTTATCTGGCCTATATTTTAATGTGATTTACTAACGAATGTATTAAATAGATTGATGGACAATTTATATTTTCATAATTCATGGTGTCTAAAACTGTATAATGGCGTTATTTCTCTAATGTAAATAATATAGTTATTTAATAACTTTTTTGGCTTTTTATTAATCTTCTAGCTGGTGTGGTTTACCATTTTACACTGTCACTGCCTGATATCTGGTATAAATAAAATAAAACAGGTATGAATATTTTGAAGTCTTATTTTTTCAACAGGGTGCAAAAACCCACCGCACTATTCCCAAACCACTGAAACTCCTGAAAGCCAGAATCAACAGTGGCAACCACCAGAAAAGCGCCGAGGCAATGAAGCTCGACGAAGTTCCGGAGAATGAATTTAACTGTCTTGGATCCCGCAACGAAATTAATCAGAAAAGAATAACGGAGGAGTAGGAAACAACAGGGTGCAGTGCACATTCATTCACAACAAGGCTTGGGCAACGTGCAGGCAAACTGTTGATATTGTCTGCACACAAATATACACCATCCCCACATTATATTTATAGGAAGCTGGGATAACTTGGTTCTACGGGAGACTTCGTATATAAAAAACCGGCCAAGTGCGAGTCGGACTCGCACCGAAGGGTTCCGTACCATTATCGCAAAACACTGCAAAAAGATCACGTTTGTTGTATGGGAGCCCCCCTTAATTTATTTTATTTTAATTTAATCATTATTATTTTTTGAAGAGAATATACAACTAAATATTCTGTGAATATTTCAAGCGTTTACCTGTTGCCGTTATTAATATCGAGCAAAAAACGGCAAAAATATCACGTTTGTTGTATGGGAGCCCCCTTTAAATATTAATATTATACTATTTTTAGTATTTGTTGTTATAGCGGCAACAGGAATACATCATCTGTGAAAATTTCACCTGTCTATCACGGTTCATGAGATACAGCCTGGTGACAGACAGACAGACGGACAGCGAAGTCTCAGTAATAGGGTCCCGTTTTTACCCTTTGGGTACGGAACCCTAAAAATTAAAAAGCCTCTACACATCTTCGTTTCATTTAAAAAATCAAACCTATCTCTAATATTATTTCTTCTTCCCCGGCTTTATTACTTAAGTAGACTTGGAAATACCATTTTAAATTTATTTTATTTTTATTTTTATGAACCAATTCTTCCGTAGGATCAAATCTCCCCAGTCTCCCCTACCCATTTGACACTGCCAAGTTCTAGTTCTCGCCAAACTTCTGGGTCGCCCCGAAGTTAGCTACCATGGCTGCGCATTATCACAGATAATATAATACTAGCATACAGATGCCTCATCCCATACAAAGAAACCGTGCCGACGTAACTAGCGTTTTTCATTTGATTATACCGATTATGTTTTGTAAATCGATCGCGTTCGGTTCCGTTCCACGGCGATAGATAGATCACTATCTATATCCGTGAAACGACACCGAACGCGATCGATGTACAATAAATAATCAGTACAGTACGTCGGGACAGTTTCTTTGTATGGGATGAGTTTCTCTGTCTGTCTGTCCGTCTGTCACCAGGCTGTATCTCATGAACCGTGATAGCCAGAAAGTTAAAATTTCACAGATGATGTATTTCTGTTGCCGCTATAACAACAAATACTAAAAACAGAATAAAATAAATATTTAAGTGGGGCTCCCATACAACAAATGTGATTTTTTGCCGGTTTTTGCTATAATGGTACGGAACCCTTCGTGCGCTAGTCCGACTCGCACTTGGCCAGTTTTCCTGTCTTACAATTTTAATATAGCCAGTGACACTCGCAGGGTTCAGACGAATCGATTGACGTAAGAATCATCAAAATCGGCCAACGCGTTTGGTCTCTGGAACGCCACATAGGAACTTACATACATAGACTGATAAAAACAGCACCGATCCGTACCTTGCGCATCGAAAAGCTAACTCCAGGGTGGCGGGAACTATACATAGCGCAATCGCCTTCAACCGACACACTTCCGGGTAAACATAAGTATAAGGAAAATGGTGGATATATCTACTTTGTATAAGCATTAGCGAACATTTTTTGAAATTTCGTCCTCATTCATAGTTACAGTAATGTTCTCCAGAAAATATTATTATTGCAAATCAAGGCATGTTGATGCAGATTCGAAGCGATAAAATATAAAACGGGTTAAACAACATTGGTCAAGACTGATATTCGGCAATTCGTCAAATTTGATATTGGTCAAAGCTTTAATTCGTCAAATCGTCTGTTTGTCTAATTAAGAAAATTCATTTATTTAAGAATTCATACCCTACACAACTGTTTAAAACACTTGAACGCATCAAATTTTCCACTCGATATAATCTATATTGGCATCTTTTATGATATTGGATGTTTTCCTCTGCTTCTCTTTTAACTTTATTTAAATAATATTTCGCTTCTTTTTTTAAAATACTTATGTACATGAAAATACATATTATGTTTTTCTTGTACTTTAATCCCCAATCTCCGATGCCAAGCCTCGACTGCGTTGGTGGTACGATTTAGTTTATTTGCACTACACCACATGTCCTGAGAAATCCTTTTTGCTCAGTAAAATATATTTGAAATCATCCTTCAGAAATCTATACTAATATTATAAAGAGGTATAGTTTGTGACGTTGTAGGGGGTAATCTCTGGATCTACTGAACCGATTTTGTAAATTCATTGACCAGTAGAAAGCTACATTATTCCTGGGGGGTGACCATATTCTCTTAGATTAAGGTTATTTTGAGATCGCGTAAGTGACAGATGTATACAAGTCATATACATCTGTCCCTTGCTCATCCCCCTGAGAGTCATAGGCTATATAAAAAAAAAATGAGATCCTTATGAAAATTGCAAAAATGAAACCCAAAGTAGCAAATTGTTGCCTGTAAAATTCATTCTTTGGCGTGCGCTGAGAAAACTATTGATGATACATAAAAATATTAGGTAGGTAAGCAGGGTGGCATGGTAGGCTGGGTTGGCAGGATTGGCAGTATAGGCAGCGTACCCAGTTGACGGGAGCAAAGTCCCGGGGGTCAGCTAGTATACTGATATAGTAACGCTAGGTTTATGGTTAGTCTTACAATTTTTTTAAATTTTCGCCAGTCATTATTCAAAGTGCGTTTGCTGTTTTATAAATTGCTTGATTGATATTTAAATAAAAACCGGCCAAGTGCGTGTCGGGACACGCGCAGTAATAGGGTTCCGAAGTTGCATAATAATGCGGACTAAAAAGAGGGTTTTGTTGTTGTTTCATGAACATTAGAACGGTTTCAGCGGCTCACAAAGTCTAAAAACTGGCACACATAGGATGATATTTTTTATTAATCTATATTCTCGCGTTTGACCACTATCTCGCCTGATGGTAAGCGATGATGTGGTCTACGGTGAAGCACGCTTGCCTAGATGTAATCTATTCACTCTTGACTTAAACTAAATAAGGACTAACTGGTAACTGAAGAAGAAGTTATAAAATCCAACTTCGCAACTGAAGTTAGAAAATTATTATCTATTTGAGTACAGTCCGTTCTGGATCCTTGCGTGCACGCTCCTCTAATACCGCAGATTAGAGCTGAATCCTCTAATCTGCGGTATTCACTATTTCATTCTGGAAAAATTTACGCTACTCAATTAGTGGTGAAGTCGGGTCGAATATTGACTTTATAGAAGGATATCGATAAAAGAAAATAAGTAATTTGCTTGGAAATCGAAACTAATTTGACTTTACTTTTACGTTTTAATTACAAAACGTCGAAAATACTTCTGCACTAACACAAAATAGACTCCACCACGCGCATGCGCCCGTATGGACTACGGACTGGAACTGGCCCCTCCAATATTCGAGCTTAAACATTATTAATTTAGAAATAATTATTATTAAGGATGTTATGATTTTATTTTTGTATATTTTTACATGGTTCATAAGCATATATTTACTATTTGTTTTACACAGCTAACAACTTTATTTAAGTAATTTTTCAATGGCATTAGTACAAAAATTTTACTGTGCCAAGTACATTTTATAAGTTGGTCGACTATTACTGGTAAACTTGTAAAGGCTGTTATGATTTCATTGTTGTATATTTTTACATGGTTCGTAAGCATTATATATACTCTGATTTACACAGCTATCAACTTTATTTAAGTAATTTTTCAATGGCATTAGTACAAAAATTTTACTGTGCCAAGTACATTTTATAAGTTGGTCGACTATTACTCGTAAACTTGTAAAGCCTTGTTATCCGTGATAATTTTCCTTTTAATTTCGTTATATTTACTACTGCCGTGATTTTTTTTACATAGCCAAGAGCAACCATTTCGCTGGCAGGGGGGGGGGGGGACACTTGACTCTAACATAAATTTGCAACTTAAAGCTTAATTTTACGCAAACGAATCTCTGAATCGAAAAATGGTTTTAACAAACCCATAATATTTTTGAATGGCCTTTCCAACGATACCCCACACCATGGGATAGACGAGAAAAAAAAATTACATCCCCACTTTACGTCTATGGGAGGTACCCGAAAAAAATATTTTTTTCATGATTTTATGTTACCACTTTGTTGGAATTATTATTATGTATATACATGCCAAATTATAGCTTTCTATTACTTAGATTCTCTGAGCTAAGCTGCGGACGGACAGACGGACAGAGCGAAACTATAAGGGTTCCTTGTTGACTTCGGAACCCTAAAAAGCATCCTTTGACAAGAACATCTGGAAAAATGCTTTTTTGCATTGTTAATTTTTGCCATTTCGTAATCACATTTTTATAAATTCACATCAAGCTTGAATTGAGAACGCAAAACCGAGAAATCTCTCTCATATGTTTGCGGAGATTTATTAGGCAAGAAGCAAAAATATATTATTATGGGAAAAATATTGGTACTCGCTCATGTACTGCTCACGTCCAAGTGTATTGATAAAAGTTCAAAAAAAAACGAATCAGAAAATATACCGAAATAGAAACTTATAGCAGGCAGTTTTTTTCTTTTGTAACAGTAAGTTAGTTATGTGAATTCAAAACGCATGTTTTCCTCGACTGTACATGGACTTGACCAATAGCGTATTTCGCTTTGTAATTGGACAAAAAGACGATTTGACGAACTGCAGCTTTGACCAAAATCAAATTTGATGAATTGCCGAATATCAGACTTGACCAATATTGTTTAACCCAAAATTTACATAATGTAATCACAGATAATATAATACTAGTATAATAATATTGACCCTTACGAGTAAGAGATTTAAAAATATGTAGCTATGAAACGCAATATCACGGGTTGTCCAAATTTGAAAAGTCGATTTCTGCACTAAACACATTTTTAATTTCAGTTTGAGTCAGAATTTAAAATATCTGATACCAGTCTTGCCAAAGGGGTATCGTGTAACCCAGTTACGGGGTTGTTAGTCATTTCGCTCCATGTAAAACACTGGTACTCAGCTTGCATCTGGTTAGACTGCAAGCCGACCCCAACATAGCTCGAAAAAGGCTATGTAGATATTTTTTTTTTCTTAATCTAACTACAGGTAGTTACTCAAAACCTAAGTGTAGTCCTTGGTCTTTAGTGTAACCGCAAGGAGTATTCCCGATATTTGAGATAAACTCTGGAATGAAAGGCACTATCAATTTAAAAGAAAAATCAATAGTCTTATTATTATTCTTGTATTTTCTATTCTTAATATATACATATACAACTCATTGCATGCTTACGTCTAATTAACAAAATAAATACATTATACAATTTTGTATACAATTATTATAAACAGCGAGTTAAACAAATCTGGAAACTTTACAAAACTATTATTACTAGGACTTGGCTTTTGTGCAAGAATTTAAGTTTAATTAAATCAGTCAACTTCTAGTTAAATATTTACACATATTTATCAACATTAATCATCATGTTCATCTGCTGAACTGTAACCTACATTATTATCATCTTCGTGATCGTAATCTTCACCAGGCTCATTTACTTCTTCTACTCGAGGCTTCTTCACCAAGAGACCCTGCTGCTGTAATTTTTGTATAGCTTCTAAAGTAGTCCTGTTCATAGGACTTGATTCACTCTGTTCTTGCACTGCTTGAGATTGTTTCTGTTGACTAGTCGTTATTTTTAATCCAGTTTTATTACTAAGCCTACTTAATTGTTGCGAAGTCGCGTTTACTTCGGATTTCATTTGTTTCGCAGTCATCACAGAGTTACCTTTAACTATCTTTGTAGTAGTTGTAAAATTAGAACTGCTGGTGTGTGAGGCAGAGGTGAAATGGGCAGTGGCTTCGCTCCCGCTACTGGTAAAACTCGGTATATCAGATACAGGAATTAAGGACTCTTTTGGTTTCTTAAAACAACTGAAAGGGCCACTCATATCTTCGGTGTTGGCCCTCTTTGCGTTTGGCGTAGCCATCATTGCTGTGGGCGAAATTTTTAAAGGTCTTCCTATCACTTGTGTGTTTGGACTAGGTGAAGGCGTTATTTTTTTTCCAATCGCCATTCTAGGATTATTTGGTCTCGCTACGTTTAAACCGGGCCTCATAGGAACGATTTGCGTTGAAGGTCTAACGACAGTACTAGCTGGCCTAATCTGAGCTATCGTATTACTAGCCCTAGGTCCTACCACAGGTGACGCATGTCTTATAACAACACCTTGAAGGTTTTTTGACTGGTTTGGTCTTATTCCTTGGATTCGTTGTGATACCATTGGACTACTTGTTTGAAAACTGTTTCGTACTTCTTGTTTCATGGTCTGGTTCACTGTTTTTATAGTTTTGGTGACAGTTGTCGTAATTTCTTGTATCATAGTTTTGGTTTGAATCGTTTTTACTGTAACTTCCTTGTTAACAGTGTTCACTTGATTCATGGCACAAATTTTTTTATTCCAAGATTGAGCTGAAGCATGATCGACGTTCTTTGAAATCCTATTGATAGATCTGTTATCACTTTGAAGTTGTTTTACACCTTGGTTCGATGGTTTTGTTGGCAATTGTTTCTTCTGTGGTGTTTCTTGACTGTCATGCGACTGTGCTGGTTTAGTTTTCTCATCGTTTTCGATTGAGCTTTTATTCAATGATTTTATTGTTATGCTTTTGTTTATATTTTTTAAATTATTTAAGCACACAGAATTGATAGTTGGATTCATAGATTGGTCACTCTTTTGCAGAGTGCTAACTTTAATGTCTGTTTCAAAGTCATGTTCGTCCTCATCTTCATTTTCGCTGCAGGACTCTTTCGGTGACTCAACAAGTGGATGGTTTAGATTAGCGTTTGATATTTCAGTCATTTCAGAGTCACATTCGTTGTCGCCGTCATGTTCCATGTCCTCATCAAGTTCTGTTATTTTAACGTTTCCTGGACAAGAGTTTGAGTCACTAGCATCATCATCTTCTACTTTAGAATCTTGTGAATTGTATTCTTCCGTTTTGTGATATTGACTTGGCGATGTGTTTCGAGACTTGATTGTTATATTTTTACATAAGCCCTGTAGCACGTTTTTAAATGCGTCACTTCTATTTTGTAAGTTTATGAGATGGTCGATGTTGGATTCATCTTTAAATGTTTTCTGGCTATTGTTATCTTCTTTTTCAATCTTAATGTGTTTGATGGTATTTTCAATTTTAATATTTTTCTGTGAAGATTGTTGATTCAAAGATTTAACTGTGATATTCTTACTAAGATTTTTGAGTGCATCCATGGATTTAGAATTATGTGTAGGTTCAGGTTGAGTCTGTTTACTGTTTTCTTCTTCGTCTTCGGAGTCATCAATATCAAAAATTTCTATTATCTCTTCCTTTTTTTCTTCGGTTTTAGTCATTTTCTTGGCTATATTGGCTTGTTTGACAGCTGAAGGCAGACAATTGTTCTTATTCACAAGCGGCTTAGTGGTAATATTTGTAAGCCTTCTTAAAATATTTGCATTTGATGTAGGTAGACTATTATCAGCCTTTTCACCTATAATTTTGTTGGGTATTTTTACCACTGGTGGTGTGGTAGTTGGTTGTTTGCCAGGCATACATTTTCTATCTTGATTATTCATAATCTTATAGTTTGGTGTAGGTTCACTTGTTTCAACTTTAGCTTTTTTAATTGATATATTTTTATTGCAACTTAAGTCTTGTAATTTCAGGTCACTCGTATTTTTTTCTTTCATATCAATTTCATCATCTTCAAGTTCACTTTCATCAATATTTCTTTTTGTTGACAGGGATTTTATTGTAATATTTTTACTTAAAGTCTTTAACGCGTCCATGGTTGGGTTTTTTTCAATAATATTTTTCGGTTTGTTTAGACCTGCCCTATCAGTTGCGAGAGGTAGGCTAGAAGTTTCTTTATCGTCATTCTGAGGAGATTGACTATTAGCTTCAGTAATTTTATCACTATTAGGTTCTGTTGATAAATTATTTCTATTTTGACTGATAGGTTTTACTGTTAGATGACTTAAATGTTTTAAAGTAGATAAAGAGCTGGCTGATGCATTAAATTCACTATCGTGATTTCTGTTATTATCAATGTTCTCTTGTTGTGTGCCATCAGAATTATCTTTTTTTATACAATTGTCTGAATCCAATTTATTTGCTCTGCTCTCTAATTCTGTTTCAGAATTATATTCATCAGATTCATTTTCCTCTACGTTTTCATGCTCTAGATCTTCCTCATTTTCTATTCCATCGCATGTTTTATAATCTAATGGTTTTGGCAAGTGATCTGAATCTAAAACTTTAGATAGCTTTTGCATGTTTTCATTATTATTTGATGTGTTCTTGGCTGTGTTTTCATCAGAATCAATTTTACTTTTACTTAATTTATTTGACAAGGAGTTATCTGTCGTAGCCGTCACTAGTGGTTGTTCAGACTTTGGACCCTTCGTAACATTATCTGATTTAGGAATAGGCGAGGTTGTATCTTCGATGTTACGATTAGGTTCCTTTGACTTATCATTCACATTACCAAGGTTTGTTTCAGCCTCTTCAGTGGGCAAATCTTTGATTGGCTTAGGTTCTGTTATAGCAGTATTTGGATTAACTTTCTTTACAATTTTTATTTGATTATTACTTTGATTTATTAATTTTGTCAACACCTCACTTGACGTCTCTATTCCCCGGATATTATTCATTTTGTAAACAGGTTTGTTTGGAGTACTTTTAGTAGGCATAGAATTAGTAACTTTTAGACCTTTGACTATTGGATTTCGACTCCCTTGTTTCTTTACAACAATACCTGCCCTTTTTAATTTATCTAATTCTGCAGAATTTACCATTGTGTTATTAGTTTTTTTATTATTTTTAAGTCGTTTTTTGACTACTCTTGTTGGAACTTCTTCTACACCATGAAAATCAAGATCCTCACCAAACACGTCTTGGTTCATATTCAGGAACTCATCAAGGGTGATTGCTGATTTCTTTGATTTTTTACGTTTCTTATGTTTTTTTGCTTTAACAGGATTACTATCTTCTGATTGGTCCATTGCTAACTCCAAGAACTTTTCCTGCAGTAACAAAATAACTGTAATTAGGATAGGAAACAATAAAACATTTATATGTTTGAGGGATTGCATTGAGGTCGAGAAGAGTTGGAGCTAAAGAACAAGCCAAATAAACTTTAGGTGTGTCACACCTACGGTGTGTCTGAAAAGTACCCTGTTGTATTGGTAGGTAGGTCTTTTCAGTACATAGTACTAGATTCTATTTGCAAATATCAAAAATGCACTTACAATTCCTACAGCATTCATAGTTGATTCAGCTTCTATATCTTCCGTTGGATCTTCTGTTTCTATGTTTTCCACCTTCTCTATTATAGGTGGGACTGTTTCCAGAGAATAATCCAGTAAATCACTGTACCTGAAAGAATATATTTAATTTTTAGCATGTATATATTACTGTAAAAGCCCGAACTACGGTAAAACCTAAGATTTACCGATGAAAACTAAGATTTACCAGTCTTATATTAATCGGTAATAGGGATATTTCCTGGGTATAAAAATGATAATACTTTTTAGTCCGTCAGTGAGATTATCAAATAATATTGGACACGTATTTTTTGCTTTACCAAATCAACAAAAAATTACAAAGTTAAAGCGCATCAAAGTTCAGGAGTGGGGGTTTGGGACGTCACTAAGGCAGTATAAAGTGTACTAGCGGAGTGACGTTTCGCGATATTTCAACGCATTATATCGTCGTCACTTTATGTTTACGAGATAAAAGAAAAATACGTGTACAATATTTTTTATTAATCTACCTGGCGGACAAAAATCAAATTTTCAGTAAACTACCCTATTTCGGGACTTTACCAGTAATCACACAGTAAATCTTAGAATTTACCTCAGAGACTGGTAAAAGCTGAAACATTGTAATATCTATGAAATACTATGATATGAAATGATGAGAACAATCTGATTGATTAGCTTCACCAAAGAAGTACCTATTAAGTTTGTTAGGCGATTTTATTTGGAACACAATCTGTTTCGATTTTTTAGGTACAAATTATAATAATTAACAGCCTGTTACATGCCCAAATGCAAGGCAAAGACCTTTTAGGCATTGATGGATCGAGCATTAATCACCATTCACCATGCTTGCTCAAAGTGGTTGGGCGATTTCAAATTTATAAGTCCAGAATTTCTAACGATGTTTTCCTTCACCAATGTCAGCGATGTCCAAGAAACTTAAACTTAGAAAGTACATATGAATTGGAAAGGTCACATTAGTACAGCTCTGGTTTACCCCACCCCCTAGAAATGTATAAAAAGCGAAAAGTTTTAAAGGATGATCTATGTTCGGATGCGCGCCATCTCTGTGACATCAATGAAGTTAGTGTTCTGACTATTTATTGACATCGATTCCACAAGTAAAGATCTATCCACACATATCAGGGCCGTGCCCGGGACGTGACAGAGCCGGGTCCCGTCAGGGGCTCAAAAAAATATCGGTGGGAACATTTTATATGAACTCGTTCACACACGTCCGTGCACGGGACGTGCCCGGGCCCGTGCAAAATTTATATATTGGGTTGCAATTCTTATCCTGGCTTGATGATGAGCTTCGGCTAGTTAAATTTTTTTGGCAGGTTTATAATTATGGATCCCAGCTGCATGTAAATGTCTTCGGACAGTGGTTAGCGAAATGTCATGTCTTATTGGCTTATATAGCACTAGATCGGAGCAGACCTCCACCGTATGCTCCACCATGTCCTCCGGGCGGTCCACACAATGGTGACCCAGACGTTTCCTCCCGCTTTGTTCTGAATAGGAACGTCCGGAAACAGCCTTGTCCGGTGAGGACCTGCGTCAGGCGGAAGGTGAGGACGCCGTGACGCCTCTCGCGCAGCCGCAATTGTGGCGTGCCCAGCGCTGGGTTGCGACAGTCGCCCTCTCCATCTCGCCATGAAATACTGGCGGTGCAATGCAGATCCCATGGTGGCAATCCGGCAAGGAGCCTCGCCGCCTCATCGGAGACCGTGCGATATCCCTGAACCAGCCAAATGGCCCTTTGGGCCGCGTTCAGCCGGCGGGCTGGTCGCCGTCTCAGGTAACGCGCCCATACCGCTGCTCCGTAAAGGGCCATGGACCGCACGACCCCCGCATAGAGCCTCCGGCAGGAGGCGTTTGGACCCCCTAGATTGGGCAGCAGCCGCATGAGGGCAGTCCCGGCCCGCTCCAGTCTGGGAGCCAAAAGTCGGAAATGCTCCACAAAATTCCACCGGCTATCGAGGATGAGTCCCAAGTACTTCATCGTCGACCCGACGCCGATGTGAACCCCTGCTACCGTTATTTGGGATACGCGTTTGGTCTCTAGAACGCCGCATAGAAACAAACATACATACATATATAGACTGATAAACACATTACCCGCCTTTGCGTCACATAGTCGTGTATTAAAAATACTAACATAAAATTAAAACTTTTTTTTTATCAGGAAATGTTTTAAAATCGTGTAGGTATTTATTTAATCATGAAACAGAAGGAATACCTACTTTGGTGAAGCTAACCAATCATCCTTAAGTTCTCATTATTTCGAATCATAGTGTGTACATTACAATTTTTCAAGTTTAACCAGTCTCCCAAGATTTACCGTGTGATTGCTGGTAAAAGCACGAAATTAGCGATTAACATAGATCATTTCGGACATTTACCAGTAAGGTTTGGTAAATCTTATGTTTTACCGGTAATCCTAGGTTTTGCCGTAGTTCGGGCTTTACATATAATCCCTGTATTGCCATGTGCGATAAGACACATCCATTGTTTACTTGTTTTTAAAAACGTGTATCCTGTACACATCTTTTATTGGTATAAAGACTATAATAAATAAATATATATATATGAATAAGTTTTCTTCATACTTCTACCAACAAGTAGTTAATTGTTTAAGATAACTGTGACATAGCCTAAAACAAGAGGAATCTTTACAAGAGTTTACATTTTTCATTCTAGATGTTTGGTAGCAACAGTAAGTTATTACTTACTCAGGATTTTTAATACTGTACATATCATCAGAGGAATGAAAGGTGAGGTGAATTTCATAAGCATCCAAGTGGTAAAAGACTGCTTCACACATTGGACACTTCAATACTTCATCGGGGCTCTGGTTTTCATCTCCATGGTCATCATTTGTGTGTTTCTGTAATAAATTCACATGCATTATTCAATATTGAACCTGTGATGTTTGAACGAGGCAAAGTAGACAATCAAGTGAAATAGGAGTTTAGCCCCATAATTTTTTTTTTTTTTTTTTTTTTACTATGTATAGGCCTGTGTTTGACCACAATCTCACCGTGGTCAGTGATGATGTGGCCTATGGTGGTAAGCACACAAAGCCTAGAAGGGAACTGGCTCTCAAGTGCTGCTGTCGGAACACACCGGAAGGTGCTTGGCGACAGATTTTCAACTTGAGGGTGGTTGCCAGCCAGGCGGAATTGGTTTTACAATGCAGTAAAATAGAATTAATTTACAAAAGGCAAGCAAATATCAAACAAACATAATACTTACAAATAAATTAACTTTGTTTTCATATTCTTCCCCACAGAAAGCACAATAATAAACTGGTAGGACTTCCTGAAATTATATGAAATATGAGCTAGACATTGCATTTAAAATTATGAATCTTTCAAATAATAATATAAAATTAGTAATATTAAGGATCACCTGTTCATAAATTTTTACTTTCTTTGACTGTCCTATATCTGGTAGGTCAGTATCTTGGCGATGAAAGAATTTGTTATGGTTGATCATGGCAGAAGGGATATAGAAGTCTACACTGCAGCTGTCACAGTGAAAACGTTTGGTTTCAGTATGGTCTTGATTGCCATGGCTTGACTGCACATGGACATTATATAAGTGCTGGAATATATAATAGAAGTTATAATACATTGAGCATGATAGACATTACAACAATAGTATCATTGTTATCAGTAGTATTTGGGCTTGTCAATTGGAAAGATACGAGGTTTTGTTAAAATAAATAATATATTAAAATGTTAATAGAAAATACTCATTTCACACTAACTATGCATTTCTAGTACATAGTCAAGTTTGTCATGGTCACTTCTTAAGTCACCAAGAATTAGGTGATTGGAGCTATGGGGGCTCATATGATTATGATAATGGATACAATAAAGTTAAACAACTGTCAAATTGATAAGTGATAACCAAAACTACGTGTAGTGGGGAGGGGGCACAGGTCGAGTTGCAAATACAACCACTCGTGAGTAACGCGGGCTCGCAGCCAAAACAAAGATTACCTTCATTGTGAACAGTTTCCCGCACCACGGACAGAAGTACTTCGCATCGTGATCCGGGTGCACCTTGTGTTTGTGAGTAATAGCCTTGGAAATCGTCAGGAACACTTGCGTACACACGTCGCAGCTGACCAACTCCGCCTTCTCCTTAGATTTAGCATCAGACACTTGCGGATCTATTTCGAAGCGATTTTTATACTTTGGGTCTCCGTGTTTTCTGAACATAAAACAGTCATCAAGATTTAATCAACGTGTGAAGGCTATTGAATTTTTTGAGTTTACATTCACAACATACACAATTAGATTACCTAAAATGTTCTTGCAAATCTTCTTTATTATCGAAAATGTCTTTGCAAAATACACAATTGAATTCCTGCTTCGTAGTCATGATCTTTTAATGAAATAGTCTTCAGACACACGACAATAATATTTCACCAGGCTTCAATTGCCATCGTTTTGCTTATTTATTTTTACAAACTAAACCACACCCAAGTAGTTTTGGCATATATTTATATCAAGCAAGATATTCTCATTATTTTAAAGTTGTTTAATAATTAAATTCGAGCCACATTTATTATAATTCTTATCGATAAATTAGATTATTCGACCCAAACAATTGTAGGCCATTTTGTATTTATTTATTTTTTTCATTCAATTCAATTCTCATTCATTCCATTCAAGTAATCGAGTAATCGACTAAACAACTTTAGTTGTTTCGCATCTCATTTTTCTAGCTGTCGTCGATGGTCATCCGGTACCATACATAGGTACAGTATGCCCGATATATTTGCAGGAGGATTTAGTAGGGGTTAAATTGCCGTTTTATTGTAATAGGCACTTCGAATTGACATAGAACCTTCATGGTTTGAGATTTTTGGGTGAAACTTTTATAAATGGTACCTATGAAGTTCTTCTTTTAAAAAATGTGAAACATTCGATTATCGACTTTCAGTTGTTTTTTTTATACAGCTTAGACAAGAAAGATGGATACTTCGAAAATTCGAGTGATTTTTAATTACGAGTTCTGACGTGGAACTAAAGGTAGAAACACATTTGCGTGGCGTGTCGTGGCGTGGCGCACCAGAAGCCTATCGGTTTCATACATTTAGTATGGTTAGAGGCTTAGATAAAGTACCTATAGGTTAAGCCTTAACCGTATAGTTCGGACGGGGTACATTTTGGGGCTTGACAAGCATACCTCCGCTGGCTCAGCCGCGGTTCATTTTGGACCCCAGATTTACGTCATACGACATCCTAATTAATAACTTAATTATTGATTAAGATACCTAACGAATATTATGTGGGGGCTTTAATTAAAATAGTTGGATAAAAAGCTTACATGTTAGCGCAAATATTTTTTTTAGATTAACTGCGCAAGTTTATTAATTTACATTTGTTAAAAACAAGTGTAATAATACGATAATCGCCATTTTGATGACAGTGGTGGTCGAAGCTAAAAAACATAAAAATGCAGGTTTTGGACACCCAAACTCCACGACAGGGGTAGGGGTTTGCTAATTGTTTAATTATTGGTCGAATTCATCTATATTTCAAAATAAATAATTAGTGGTAATGAAGTTATTTGTTATTCAAAGTCGAAGTTAGGCGCTAATCGTGTTTGTTTACATTTTTATTTTACACAAATATCACCCTTCCACATGTAAAATTGATTACAAATATGACAATTATGTCTCTAAATATAATAAACAACAAGAAGAAGCCCTGATTTTAACGTAATTAACAAACACCAGTCCAATAATACGTAAAATTCATTACCACTACCTTATTTTTGTTAAATTTCCAATTCGTCAATTAGATTGTTTTTTTTAATGTAATAGTTGTGTGGCAAAACGATTTTAGCAATCGATTTTATTTATGCTATCCACTCGATTAATGAGCGATTATCCCAAATCGATTCTTAAAAATTGAAAAATCCTGTTTTAGGCATAAAATACAATTAGTACTTAAATTTTTACTATTAATTATTTCTTAAAGTAATCTTAATAGATTTTTGGACATTATTTGACTACAACCAACTAAACAATTTCATCGAACCGTGGATAATTTCGCGCCGAATTATCTATCCGATTCAAAATTCAAATTCGGAATGCGTTCGCTATTCAAAACTATTTTGTATAAAAATAATAATGATTGAGTCTTTATGTTTGATAGTCTCAGAAGTATACAGAGTGCCTAGTATATTTTTATGTAAGTTTGTAACGCAAGTGTAGATAAATTTAGTTTCGGGGAACCAACGATTTTGTGATTATTCGTTATATTGCAATGAGTGTCGTACTGGCTGGCTAAAGGCCTCGCCTTGCCTGAGGTCATGGGTTCAAATCTGGACAAATACCAATGATTTCCATTTTCAAATTCATTCATGTACTTTCTAAGTATATTTTAGAAATCGTTGACAACGGTGAATGAAAACATCATGAAGAAACCTGGTCTTATAGTCTCAAATCGCCAACCCGCATTGAGCAAGCGTAGTGATCAATGTTCGTGCCTTCTCTGTATGAGAAGAGGCCTTTGCCTTGCAGTGGGACAATTATAGGCTGGTATTATTATTATAATTATATATTGAATAATGAGTTGAGAGTATGGTATGGTTAGGTTTTGAATTCGGTCGAGTTTGTTGTAATGTTATGAAAATTGGTTATTCTATACATACTTTTAAAATTTTATTTTTATTCATTTTAAGAACATAAGTTTGGTTTGTATTTACATCTGCATTCCCCGAAAACTATTAATATCAATAACCTTGTGCGTATCTTCTTGCGCGGTTCCTTTCCAAGCGAGTTATGGCATGGTTGTCAACCAACTAAGCTGAAAATCATCTAGAAGCATGAAATTTGGCAGAAAGGTTCCTCAAGTGACGTAATTGTGCAGTAAGAAAGGATTTTTGGAAATTGCATACCTAAGGGGGTAAAAAGGGGTTTGAAAGTTTGTATGAAAAATCTAATTCCTTCGGCCATAATTCTTGAAACTTAGCTTTTGCTAAGTTTCAAGAATTATGGCCGATATTATTCTTATTCTAAGTAAACAATATAGGTTGCTATTATTAGTTTTTCGAAACTCCCAAATGACGATTTAGGGGATGTTGAAGTTTGTATGGAAGAATCTGATTTCTTGGGTCAATCAACATGAAACTTGGCACAAATACCAACCTAAATAAACAATAAAGGATTTCATTATTAGTTTTTCGAAACTACCCCCAAAAGATGATTTAGGGGGTGTTAAATTATTTTTGAAATATCGTATATTTAAAAAATAATTTAACACCCCATAAATCACATATTACATATTTCTTTGGTTAATAAATTTGAAAATTTACATAAATACCCATCCTAAGTGAACCATAAAGGTTTTCATTATTAGTTTTACTTATCTAGTCCCAAAATACGATTTTTGGGAAGTTAAAGTGCTTTGAAGAATTTTATTTCCCGGGTTAAATTTGAAATTTGGCACAAATACCAACCTAAGGAAACAATAAAGGTGGTCATTATACGTTTTTCGAAACTAACTCAAGCTAAGAATCTTACTGGACAGGGTTTCGTTTTTGACGTGGTTTTCTAGGGAAGCACTAAGGCACGATTTTGCGGCAATTCAACCTTTAAGGAAGTGAAAAGGGTAAAAATTAGTTTGTATGTAAAATCAAATTCTTTGGGGATAAAGTTGATGATCAAAATTTACATAAAACATTTGAAAACTCCCTCCCAGATTGGGTTTAGGGGTGTTAAAGTTTTTTTTGAGGCAACTCACTGCGCAATCTGACTAACATAAAATGATAAATAAAAAAATTTAATTCAAAATATCTAAAAACCCGACTGCTTTGCAGTCGGAGCATACATCTGGTTTTCGTCAGCTAGCCCGCGAATATGTATCCTCCGAGTCCTCCGACTGCACAGCAAGATTTTCTCCTTGTTTAAGTCTTTTTATTTCGCTTTTAAAGCAGTCGGGTTTTTAGATTTTTTGAATTAACTTTTTTTATTTATAACTTTTTAGTTATCTGTTTTTAAGATTTAGGTACATTTAAACATATATGTTTTATATTTTCGAAATCACCTCTTAAAGCCCTTTATTTTGATACCCCACACGATGGGTTAGGAAGAAAAAAAAATTATCCTCCGCAATATGGCGCCCAAAATCTGCCATTTTTCTATTTTCCAATTTTAATGTAGCCAGTGACACTCGCGGGGTTAAGACGAATCGATTGACGTATGAATCATCAAAATCGGCCAACACGTTTGGTCTCTAGAACGCCACATAGGAACAAACATACATACATACATACATACTTACATACATACATAGACTGATAAACACATTACCCTTCTTCGGCAGTCGGGTAAAAAGAGAAGAAAGGAGTGAATAGCATATTTAGGTTGTTGATAAGTTTTTAGGGGAGGATTTTACTTTGTGGCGATAACCTAAAATGTATTATTGTTTAAGTCAAATAACGAATCGTCCCAATCCAATAAACCCACCAACCCCAAACCCAAATCCACGATACCCAGTTTTTAATAGTTTTAATAATATCTTATTTTTGGTTGCCTTTACTAACTGCATATAAGAAAATCATTTATAGGATAAACGAAATCACGCGAACATAGTCGCGGGCGGAGTGCTAGTCATACATAAACATACTCATATTTATACTGGTCATTCTGTATAAAACCGTCTGAAATGATCAATGTAAAACTCTCTTTTATATTAAAATGTGCCCGATAAAATATTTTGAATACCGACTGCATTCCAAATTTGAATTTTGAATTCTTTTACGTTCGGCGAATTCGGCGCGAATTTAGCCACGAATCCTATTTTTTTTTAATTTACTCTTCTGATAACATTATGAAAGCATTTATGTATAGTTATTACTATATATTATTACTATAAGTTGTTATTTTATTTTGTGCCTATAAACTAATTTTAATTTTAAAACAATACATTTTTGAAAATCACTTTTTTATTTAAATGAATAATTTTAAATAATCGAAATACACTTAATCGATTAGGCTGAATGCAGTTTTAATCGATTATGAGACGCGTGAATGGACAGCAAAAAAAAAAACAACACCAAAGAAATGTCATGTTGCAAGGTTGCATCAAAATTTTAAGCAATTTTTTTCCAGATTTTGGCTTGTTTTTTTATGAATTTTTGTATGACAAATTAGGAACATAAGGACGCAAATAAAATAAGTATATCTTTGTGTTGTCCTTTTGCATCTTTTCAGCAAGGGAAAAGGTTGTTTATGTACATATTTTGAGCAAATCTAAATTGTCTACCATTTGGAAAGGTGTAGTAATTCGTATTTTATACACATTTTGCAGTAGACTGACGCGGTTTAACCGACCGCAACATGTAAATAAAGATATTTTTTACAAATTTACTGTGTAAAATAGCTGCGTAAACTTATTTTTCTGAATAAATTCGAATGTTGAAAGTTCAAGTAAATTCCTGAATTTCATGACGTAATTTGCAACAACCTGTCGACTCAGCTGGTGTGTCATGTGTCAAAATCTTGTCGAGCAGAGTGGTTAAAATGACCTTGATTGATAGAGCGAGATGGCTAATTGGCAGCTCCATGTAAATGATAAGGACAAAAGATTATTTTTTGTCTTTGTCACCGTGGCCGGTTTCTGTTGTTTGGCAAACTGTAATACAATGGCAGGTTTGACAAACAAACTCGGTTTTGTTTGATTTTCTATGATTTCGTGGTATTATGTGTTAATTGAGACAAGGAATTTGGGTTATTTATAGATAATAAGTGTCAGTGCGATGTTCTTGTTGTAACACCAGAACTAACTATTGCTGTCTCATGTGCGGCCACGCCAGTGCTTAATCTATAGGTACTTTATCGGTTCGATGTAAACTAATTCGGAAATTTATTTATTTATTTATTTATTTATTCAAAATTATGTAAGTAACACCTTAACAGCTACAACGCCAATGCGATGCTACTACCACAAAGATACAATAGAAATACGATTTAAAATACCATTAAATACAATAGAAATACGATTTAAAATACCATTAAATACAATTAAAATTACAATTAAAATATTACAATTAAAATAACAATCAATATATAATCAATCATATTATTATAAATACAATTAAAATCCAATTATTATTCAAATTAACACAATAAAATACAATTAAAATACCATTACAATCCTATAAAAAATTCAATCAAAATTATTTTTCAACATTTTCAATGCTACTTTTGTGAACTTCATCAGGCTACAGTGAAATATATCTATCTCCTTCGATATAATATTTAATAATCTTATGGCGCGTGACAAGGGGGCAAACTTGTTCAGGTTAGTTCTATAGGATGGCTCGAGTAGCGTAGGCGTGGGGCGACGCGCGCCCCCGCAGCCGGGCGGCACACACAGCCCCAACTCCGCTAACAAATCGGGGTGGTGAAGCCATCCGCGCAGCACCCGAAACACATAGCTACACAGAGCGATGTCCCTCCGCACCGCGAGCCTGCTGTACCCTACCATCCCTATTACAAAGAGACTCGGGTACATCAGTGGGAAGAAGGGATAGACACCGTACAGCTTCCTAAACAAAAAACGAGTGAATTTGTTTTGGATTCTTTCCACCATGATACTGTATTTAGCCTCATGGGGGTTCCAAACGATAGCACTCGTTTCAAGACGGCTCCTTACCAGCGCATTGTACATAATTCTAACCACTGCCGTATTCTGAAAGTCCTTGCACTGTCTGAGTATAAATCCCAGATTTCGGAAGGACTTGCCGCATATGTCTAAGATGTGCTCACGAAACGTTAATTCCGGCACCATCTCCACCCCCAGGTCCCGCACATGCGTGACTCGTGACATAACATCGGCTTCCATCTCATACTGATGCAGCAGAGGTTCCCGCGCGCGAGTGTAGCTCATTATACCGCATTTGGAAAAGTTAAAACCTAACTTATTGTCTACACTCCACTGCACCACCCTATCAATATCCTGTTGAAGCCGTTCACAGTCCGAAGTATCTGTTACCGATAGAAACAACTTAAGGTCGTCCGCGAATAGCAAACACTTTGCCTCCTTTACGACTTCCGGGAGATCATTGACCATCAGAATGAAGTCTAATGGACCGAAATTGCTACCCTGACTCACCCCCGAAAACGTGAAATATGGCTTGGAGATGTATCCACCGTATTCGACGTACTGCCGGCGATCACCAAGGTAACTCGCGAAAAATTTCAGTAGGTGCGGCGTAAAACCAAATGCCGCAAACTTAGCCAACAGCACATCGTTGTCGACGGTGTCGAACGCCTTCCGAAAGTCGAAGTACGCGGCGTCCACCTGCCCCCCAGCATCAACAACAGGCGCCAGGTATGTCATAAAAGACAACAAGTTACTCCCCGTACCCCGACCAGTCCGGAAACCGTGTTGAGCGTCGTTCAGTCGAGAAGCAACTTGATCTGAAATACACTTGTGCAACACCGATTCAAACACCTTAGCAAACGCCGACAGCACCGCCACCGGTCGGTAGCCACTAACATCAGTTCCCGAACCTCCCTTCGGAACTGGGATCACTCTAGTGATTTTCCAGTGGTTGGGATATTGACCGAACTTTAAAAACAAATTTAAAATATGCAGTAATGGCCTTTCAAACACCGCACTACAATCTTTTACTATATAAGGAGGTATCCCGTCCGGTCCCGCCGAAAACTTGGGCTTGAGGCGGCGGAGCGCGGCGCGCAGCTCGCGCAGGTCAATCTGGCCAACGTGCACGCGCGCCGCGCCCGCGCTCGCTCCCGCCGCGCGCTCCGCCTCCTCGGGGTCCAGCGCCGGTCGCACCCCGTTATACACCGAATGAAAGAAGGAAGCCAAACATTCCGGACATTCTTCGTCACTCAACTCCTTTCCATCTTTTGTGACTCGAATTTTGTTTCGTCTAGCACGCTTGCCTCTAACAAAATTCCAAAAACATTTGGGATCGTTTTTAATATTTATCTGTAACCTACTCTGGTAATTTTCATACGTTGACGCTAATTTATGTTTAACTTGGGCTCGATAGTAAGAAAACCATTCATAATCGCTTTTGGAACCAGTAATTTTAAATAATTTATGATATCTCCACTTTGTTTTGATGTCGCGTATTAAATCAGATGTGTACCAGATTGGATACACTTATTTACTTTTATTCCCACTACATTTTTTTCTTTTTGTTGGTGTGCATTCACTAATCGCTTCATTAACTACGCTATAAAAACACGTTAATGCCTTATCAGGATCCGAAATCTCATACATTGCCTCCCAATCTACTGATTGTAAAATACTATAAAGTCTGGAAAAGTTACATTTGGTAAAATTCCATTTCGGTTCAATATTTAATACAGATTCCTCTTCGCAATCAGAATTCTGTTTGTGTACCGTCAATAGCTCCTTGGATTGACCGCCAAACTTCGCTGTCGCTATCAATAAAATAGAAATAGAAATAGCGCTAGAGCGCGCCACGACACGCCAGTATGCGCCACGCGACGCCACGCCACGCTAATGTGTTTCTACCTTAACGCGGCAGAAACAGCTAGCAATATGTAGCAATATCAATGTTGCGTTTGGAGAGGAGACTGAGGAGACTGCTAATGAACGCACCGTGCGATTTTGGTTTAAACGCTTTCGTGATGTAAACTTTGATTTGAAGAACGAACCACGTGGAGGACCGCCCACACATTCACCATAACAATGAATCGAAAGAGATAGTGGAAGCTGATCCGAGCCAAACTACCAGGAACTTATTAGCGCCTAGTGGCATGGTTTAACATTACCTTACCAACAATATTGACTCATTTGCGTCAAAACAAAACAAAAAAAAAAGAATGGGTGCCTCATGATTTGATTGATCTGCAGAAAGAAACGCGTGTTGAAACTTGTGTTGTCTTGTTGAATCGATACAGAAATGAACTATGAAGGAATATTGGACCGAATTGTGACATTTGATGAAAAGCGGATTCCTTACGATAACCATAAGCGAAAAATGCAATGGCTGACCCCCAGGTCAAACGCCGCAACAGTGTCCTAAAGCAAAGCTTACCAATAAAAAGGTAATGGTAACTGTTTGGCGGTCTGAGCATGGTGTTATTCACTATAGCTTTCTCCGATCTGGTCAAGCAATAACGGCAGATGTCTACTGTGCCGAACTCCGAACAATGATAGCAAAACTAGCAGTGAAACAGCTCCGACTCATGAATCGATCTTCACCATTATTGCTCCATGATAACGCGAGACCTCATACAGCACGAGACACCGTTTTAAATCTACAGGAACTGCAATTAGAAACCATTCGTCACCCTCCGTATTCGCCAGACCTTGCTCCAACGGACTACCATTTCTTTTCGTGATTTGGACAATTTTCTACGTGATAAAAAGTTTCTTCTCAGGAGGCAGTACAAAATGCTTTCACACAGATTTGCCACGGCCATTTTGCGCGAGTTTGGCGTTAGTGCTGACGCTGAGTACATTTTGCGAGACGTAGCGCGATATCGGCGGCAATAAAATAAGAATTAAGTAGTTTAATGATCTGTTGTTAATTCTTATTTAAAATTACAACTGAAAAAAAAATGGGTACTGCCCGTTGACCTAGAATTTTATAATTTGGCTAGAAACAACGTCTAAAATAAAGCACAAGTCAAGGGAAAGGCGAAATCGTGTCAAGATTACATGTTCAATAGATTGTCGATCGAAGCATGACTTCTACTAGATATATGATGTAGCATCAAATAAAAATAAAACGTGGGTTTTTTTTTAAATTTGACTTGTTCTATAAACTTTGTTCATGTTACAGCAGTTCAAATATAGTTTAGAAATTCAAAACACTTTCTTTAAAATACATTACCTTCTGATGGATGTTGGCAAAGACAGCAAACATGACTAATTTCACAATTGCCTTGCGCAGAAAACAAGGCGATCGAGGGGACATTTTTTAGGGTTCCGTACCCAAAGGGTAAAAACGGGACCCTATTACTAAGACTCCGCGGTCCGTCTGTCTGTCTGTCCGTCTGTCACCAGGCTGTATCTCGTTCATGCATGAGTGATAACATTTTTTTTTTTTTGTTTGGGATATCTTCAAATAACTTCTCCCACTCTGGGTTAAGCGGGAGGGCGTGTCAGACTTTTACTGACTAAAACCCACCCGTGTTCCTTCAGTTGCTTGAGCCAGGGCCGCGGTAACTCTTTTTCAAATTTATCCGCGACCTCATGAGTGATAGCTAGACAGTTGAAATTTTCACAGATGATGTATTTCCGTTGCTGCTATAACAAATACTAAAAACAGAATAAGCTCCCAAACAACAAACTTGATTTTTTTTGCCGTTTCTTGCGATAATGGTACGGAAACCTTCGTGCGCGAGTCCGACTCGCACTTGGCCGGTTTTAAAGTATATGTTTTATTTACAGATTTCATCCACTTAGCAGACTAATCGGCAGTCACCTACATAACAAAGCAAAATGGTCCAATTACTCTCATCATTTCATTTGGCCAAACGAATGTATTCAGGAGTTGCCGGTAAAATAAAAGCGCAAAAATATGTGCTGACAAAGTATTTTCAAGGCGAACCAAAGAGAACTGATTTTCAAATCGTTGAAGAGAATCTACCCGAGTTGAAGGATGGAGGTGCTCGCCCCTTTACGCTTTGTATTCGTATACAATTTGTTGAATGACAATTCGTTCGTTGCTAAAATTAAAATTACCAACTTTTAATTACTGTGCTAATTTAGATTTTTTTATACATTTTCAGAAGTTTTGACTGAAGCCGAGTATCTTAGTGTCGACCCGTACATGAGAGCTTACATGATAGGATATAAATTACCCACTGATATGATTGGAGGACAAGTAGCGAAGTCAGTAAATAATATTGAAAAAATAACAAAATACGGCCAGTGGGTTATTTTTACTATGGTCAAATTAATAATGCTAAAATAAAATGATTATACTTACAGGATAATAGCGAGTCGGAATAAAAATTATGAAGTAGGAAAATACTTAACTGGGTCCTTCGGATGGCGCACACACACTATTTTAAATCCTGATACTGCTAATAATCAGCCGGGTTTGATACCTGTTACACTTTTACCCGATTTTGGCTCACATCCTGTCTCACTTGCTTTAGGAATTCTCGGAATGCCTGGGTTAGTCACTGATTGTTAGTATTTAAGGGCTTATTACACTACACGGTATTCAGGGCCCTGAATACCGGGTCACTTCACCATTCCGTGTCAATAAGGTCGATATTTTGAGAACCCTAACTCCCTAACAGATATTACTTTACTCTAAACTAGGGTTTAGGGCCCTGAATATCGCGTAGTGTAATAAGCCCTTTTATCAACTGAAATGTGTAACCAAGTTCATTTAGAAATTAGTTTTATACCTATGCCTTATGCTTATGCTATTGACACCAATATTTAATTTTCAGTAACACTGCTTATTTTGGTTTAAAAGAGATATGCCAACCTAAACCGGGTGAAACGATTGTTATCACTGGTGCCGCTGGCGCAGTGGGATCACATGTTGGGCAAATTGGGAAAATTTTAGGTAAGACAGAGTTAGCAAAGACATCCTTTAAAACATAAAACACAAAACTTTAAGACATAAAAGATCATGCTTGCAACTTAACTTTTAATAGGTTGCCGTGTGGTCGGTTTTGCTGGGACTGATGAAAAATGTGAATATTTGGAGAAAGAGTTGGGCTTTGATCGCGCCTTTAACTATAAAACCGTGGATATCAGAGCTGCCCTTAAAGAAGGCTGCCCTAAGAGAGTTGACTGCTATTTTGATAATGTAAGCGTGCTCATTAAATTATCAATAGCATTTTAAACATTTAATTTTAATTAACGCTGGATGCTTACGTGTTTACAGGTGGGTGGTGAAATAAGTTCGACTATAATCAATTACATGAACAAATATGGAAGGGTAGGCGTTTGCGGTTCCATATCATCATATAACGAGACCAAACTACCAAAAGGTTTCTAGAAATTTATTACTATATTAATACGCAATACAACACTAGCTCGATATTTTAATATTTAATTACTATTTTTGTTTGTTATTTATTTAATGTTTCAGTCTCGATACTGCAACCTGCAATGGTTTTGAAGGAATTGAAAATGGAAGGTTTTCTAGTAAACCGCTGGACAGATCGTTGGAATGAAGGAGTTGAAGCGAATCTGAAATGGCTGGGTGAAGGAAAATTAAAGTACCAAGAGAAAATATACCATGGTTTTGATAATATGGTGGATTCTCTCGTGGGTATGCTAAGGGGAGAAAATACAGGAAAAGCTGTTGTTAAAGTTAAATGATTCCATTATATCTTCCAGAATATTTTGTTATACTATAATAAATTATGTACTTTGAATATAACTTTTTTTGTGAACGGTTCAACACTCTATTACAAAGGTTTAGGGATTGATTGTATTATTATAATAAAAATAAAAAACTTTATTGTCGCCAGTTATCTTAAACTAACATATGCTGCGTAATAATGGCATAACACCTCATTGTACACATAAATGTAATTCTACTAGAAAGGATTTTTGTATTTATTTGAGTCTGTATTTGCCTTGTTCTGTAAAATTCTCTTTTTTTCCCCACCTTTTTATTAGTTACTAAAAACGAAGATGCTATTTCGCACTTTCTGAATTATTTTGCTGATATTATTGTTTTTTATTATTATTTTGCCAAGATGCAGGAAGCGCCGCGCCGGTGCTGTTCGTTAAGGCTTAAAACGCATTGCGATTTTTATTCACGTGAATAAAAATCACAGTGCGTGGTAAGCCTTACAGGACGTCACTAGATGCTAACAAACCATTAGTCTATGATACAAACAGGACAGAGTCTAATCTTTGACAGAGTCATAGACAAACAGTAAAGTCAAAAAAGCGCGGCTTCTTGTTTGAATGACAGAACATAACAAACAAGTTTTGTTTATCTACTTTGGTCTTGGCGAGTTTTTCATATTTTTAATTTATAGTGTTCAGTATGACGCTTTCTAAAATTATTTCAAAGTTCTCGAATAATTCTGTGACTTCAGTTTATGTTAATACCTATGAATCTCCCGTGGGTAAAGCTATAGCCGCAGCTGATGATGAGTTTTTGTACATCGTGACTTTTGAGGATTCCAAAAACTTCGAAAAGAGTTTTGGAGTGCTTGCTAAAGAGCTATCATGCAAATTTGTCGAAAGTGAGAACAAGGTGCTACAGAAATTCAAAGAAGAACTTACGGATTACTTTGACGGTAAATTGAAAAAGTTCACTCTGCCCATAAAAACATTCGGATCGGATTTTCAAAAGGTAGGTTTTATGATTTTAAATGTGTCTTTAATTTTCTATTGTTTAGCGCCTGCTTTCGACTAAAATGAGGAAAATTAAATAGAATAATCTTTTTTATTATGCTAATCCGGGGATGGTAAAACATGCTACAACTGCTTTAATATATCTATGAATTAATTAATAATAAACATTAAGCTATCTCACGGTTTTTACTTCAGGATGTATGGGACAAACTCTTGGAACTACCGTATGGCTCTACTCAAACTTACGGTGATTTAGCTAAAGCTTTGGGCCGTGCATCGAGCCATTCTCGCGCTGTGGGTGCTGCCTGTGGTGCCAACTCCTTACTATTGGTGGTACCGTGTCACCGGCTAGTTGCAACAGGTTCTAAGGGCGGATATAATAGTGGTGTAGATCGAAAGAGTAAACTTATTGAACTAGAAAAATCTGGTACAGTTTAACTTTTCTTCAGGAATTGTTATTGACTAACTTTCTAAAATGAAATCTTCCAAAATTTAAAAGGATAAATAAATAAAAAAAAATATGCCTCTGCAGCTGACTAAGGCGATAATGGTAAGTGAAGTTAAATGAGCCACTTAGAAGATACAATGTTTACAAACAAACAAAAACAGCTGATTTTTTAGGGCTATCACCTTGAAATTGTTGTTTTTACAAATGTATAATGATTTTACCTATAAATTCCATCTGATTGTCATAAGCTTTATTTGTTTTCATCATTTCTGTGAGAAATCTATACAATATAATGTACAAATTGTCAATAAGCATTCGATAAGTAATCAAAAACAAGAATCACCAGAGAATGTTTAACTTTTTATCACTGCAAAACTTAACGAATTTCAGACTTGACGTCCTGGATGACAAACAATTGGTAATTTTTAGACAATGACTCAATATTTAGAAGAGCATTATGCATACATTATTCATAGTAATTGAGCATCATTTTAATTTAGTTTTATTATTGAATAGGGTGATACATTCCATTCACAAAAAACAACATATGTTTGTAAGTAATAAAACAAATTCAATATCTAATGTTGCGTTTGATGTACATCGATTTAACCGAGTTAGTATAGATGGAAGATAGTTTGAGAATATTTTCCCAGGTAATAGGTACTAGAAAATTAGATTAGATCAAACTTAAAAACAATAATGATTTTCACCCCTGCTGTCAGCCGATTGATGTTGTGAGTGCTTTGTTAGTAAACATTGTACCTTGATGTTGGTCCATGTTACAAGAAGATTTTTTGATCTCTTGCGTATGTAAGACGCATGAATCAATCAAAAATCTTCTTGTTTTGTTTTAGTGTGAATTTAATTTGACCATGTAGGTAAGCTACTAGCTATTTCTTATTTGTTTTAATAAATGTAATTAACCTGTTAAGACATATAACATAGCAATGTTTTGAATGATTGATATCTATTATCTTTGTAATAAATGTTATCTTTGTGATATTTTGTAAAAAGTTTTGTTTTACCAATCTGTCTCATTAGCCGTGCATGCTTCCCGTCACGTAATTTACAAAGATATTTAAGGAAATACGATGATTATGAGGAAAAAAGACACTTTTGTCAAAAGTTTTTCAGTCTGTGCTATAATGTGATTTTTTATTTCGTGGACTAAATTGACATTTGGGGGGTTGTCACTTTATCGTTACATTAAAATAGTGTCGTACCCTAACTATCCTGAGTGATCGAAAGTTAATCGAAAATCAAAGTAGATCGAAAAAGAAACAATTTCACGGCATAAAAAAATTATTTGTTTAGAAACTAGCGGCCCTTATTTAGTTTTTACTCATTTATGTCAGACTTAATTTTATCGATTGCATTTATTTTATTGTTGATTTCATATTTAACACAATAAAAGTTCATGTACTATGTGTATGAATACTGTTATATTTAAATATATTACGTTTATATTCATAAAACATTTATTTACACCAATTAGTAAAAATAAGTTCTGGAGTCATGTCACATCGATTCGATGAATCACTTATGATTGAGCCTTACCTACAACACTATGCTCCGCGCTTGCAACATTTAAAAAAAATAAGGTCAATAGCAGCTGTCAGTTTAGTCCACGAAATTAAAAATCACAGTATAGTAAGCTTGTATTTTATTATCTGTGGTCCGTACCATACATAATACAGTACAGTGGCGGATTTATAAGCGAGCCTAGTAGGGTTGAGCTTTAGGCGGTAGATGTTAGGGGCGGCATCTTAGGACCGTTTTTACCCGACTGCCTGATGTTTGTTCCTATGTGGCGTTCTAGAGACCAAACGCGTTGGCCGATTTTGATGATTCTTACGTCAATCGATTCTTCTTAACCCTGCGAGTGTCACTGGCTACATTAAAATTGGAAAATAAATAAATGGCAGATTTTGGGCGCCTTATTGTGAGGCACCAAATTTTTTTTTTCTTCCAAAGTTCCTACCCCATCGTGTGGGGTATCAAAATAAAGGCTTTTAAGAGGTGATTTCAAAAATATAACACATATATGTTTAAATTTACCTAATTCTAAAAAAAAATAACTAAAAAGTTATAAATAAAAAAAAGTTAAAAACAAAAACCAAAAAAACCCGACTGCTTAAAAAGCGAACTAAAAAGACGTAAACAAGAAGAAAATCATGCTGTACAGTCGGAGGATACATCTGGTTTTGGTCAGCTAGCTCGCGAACATGTATTATCCTCCGACTGCACAGCATGATTTTCTTCTTGTTTACGTTTTTATAGTTCGCTTTTTAAGCAGTCGGGTTTTTTGGTTTTTGTAATTTACTTTTTTTTATTGTATGAGATTTACTACTGCGCAGCCGTTGTAGCCAACTTCAGAGCGGCCAAGAAGTTTGGCGAGAACTATAGGTACCTACATATTTACATTAACTTAATAAAATAAAAAATATTCTTGGATACTGTGAACCAGAGATTTTATTTTCATTATTTACAATTTTACATTATTTTACATCATGAAATACATTCAAAAGCAAACTTAAAACACATTCAAACAGCGGCTATAAATTATTCCAGGCAACCTATTACCTTGTAGCTTCTGTACTCAATAATGTACATAGGTACAGCAGCCGGCACGTATAGTTCTCGCCAACCTTCTTGGCCGCCCTGAAGTTGGTGACAATGGCTGCGCAGTAGTAAATCTCATACAAAAACAGCACCGTTTCGTGCCTCGCGCATGCGGTAAACCAACTTCAGGGCGGCCAAGAAGTTTGGCGAGGACTATAACTTGGCAAGAGTCGTTAGATGCGCCAGCGCAGAAGTTTTCTAGGTTCCTTTGGTTATCAAGCGGGACGCGGGGAACGAGGTAGCACCGTTACGAGCGCGCGATTGGCTGGTCAGTCGACCCAAGGATCGACTGGCCAATCGCGTCGCGTCCACGTTCCGTTCGCTCCCGAATACACTTGCGTACCTTAAAATTCTACCCTTTGTTTATTTTGAGTTTTTATTTTAATTGTAATGCCACGAATAATTATCAGGATAACATTAATTTCATACCATGAGTAACACTTTCAAACCGATAGTTACGACGACGGCGACGGCTTAGCATGATTTTTAACGACGACTAGAATATTTATTTATATAAATACCTATCCTAAATTTCTAAACCTTTAACTGTATATACTTATTTTATTTATTACACCCAATAAACTTCTCGAATTCCTCTCCTTTCTTAAACTTTCTTCCAAAAAGATATGTTTAAAAATAAATTATGTCAACAACCAGAGAACAATGACAAGCATGTATTGCTAGTGACCATTTTTTGTTCATATGTATCCCCGCGTCTATCCTCTATCACACAAGGATCATGGAAGCACGGTGCCTTCTTTAGGATAATTAGATAGGACCATTATAACTCATAAAGAAAAAACATGTGGTTTTTCAATTTACATTTTGTAACAATATGATCGTGTATGTTACCACTACAGAAGCTATAGAAACTAAAAGTGCGTAGTTCAGCGAAAAGAAATTTTCCATGTTAAAGCCAATGGGCCGCTCTTGTAGCAACGTCCGCAAATCCACCAACGCTGAGCGTAGATCCTCGTCTGTTGACAAAAAAAAACTTTTAATTTAAAATTTGTGGGCTTATAGGGATTATTAGGACGATGCAGCTCTGTATTGGGACGTATGTTGATCAAAATGTGATATGCATCAACTCAGTAAGATGCGTTTCAAATAAGAATAAGACAGACTCTACGCCATATTGTGACGTCAATTCAAGCCAGTTGGTAGGAAGAGGAAAACAGATGAATGTTGAAATAATAAAATAAGTGACTATCTAAAAAAAGGAATAATAAAAGATGTTACTTATATTTTTAGTGCTGGACACATTAGCATACAAATATTTAAAACATCGTATTACAATAAAATTCATGACAAGCGTCCTGACGAAAAAGTATTATGTGATTAAATTATGCATACCAGGATTTTTGTTGATTAAGAGATGGTCTATGACGTTGATGACCTGCTCTCTCTGTCGATAGGCCTGCTCACACTGGTATACCAACGATATAATAATAAAGGCGCACGTTAGAAAACGCATTAAGCCTGATAATCCTGGTAAATAGTTATAACTCTCGCCGTAGTAGAGGGTTCGCTACAGGAAAAGATAGTATGATCATTATCTTAAGAAGTGGACAATTAGCTATTGGACAGATATTGCAATAAAATATGGAATGTGTTGGAAATGTTACCTTGTAGGTAAATAAAAAGTGTACAATTATTTTTTCGTCAATATATAAAATGTTAATATTTTATTTTGGAAAACAAATTTGCCATTTTTTATCTATGGAATAAATGATTCAAAAGGGGGGCGGCCATGATTGATGCATCGTGTGACGTCACATTTTAAACAACAAACAAGTGTAAGGTAAGGTATAATACAAAGAGTTGTTCGTCGTAGTTCGTGTCTGTTTATGAAGATATGACGTCATAGCCCGAAATGTCACGTGACCGACCGTTTTAGCGCGCCTTTCAAATTATTATAGAAAAATTGTTTTTTTTTTCTATTCAGTAACGCTTTTTTTTTAAGATAAAGATATTTGTAAGAGGTATAAAATAAAATTTCCAATTTTTACAATACTTTACTGAAATCTGTCAAATAGCCAATTATGTAGGTATTATATAATCTTAATTTCTATGTTATTCGTCTAGGTCATTCGTCTATGTCATGTAGTTAATTAGTAAGTAGTTCCTAAAATAAATTGTGACAGACAAAAGGACAAGGTGCAGCATAGGAGTATTTTTTACTGTTTTGGTACAGAACCTTAAAAAAAGTAGTCATCTTAAAATGGTACTATCCTGATTATTCCTGACTGATCCAAAAACTTAAAAACGCACGTATTATTCGTTTATTCCATGCCAACACTTACTGAAACAGCGACTAGCTATTATATTTACCTGAGTCCCAACGGCTATTCTTATAGCCAAATTCAAAGTTTTCACCATATCTAAAAGCAGATTCAAGGTGTTCAGAAGAATCTGAAATTAAAACAAGGTTAGTTCAGCATATATGAAAAGTACAGTACTTCGGTTGTGCATGTAAGTCGGGCGGTCGGCAACAAAACTCGTTAACATTTTTTTTTTTAAATAATTTCTTACTATAGGTGTATCGGGCCACGCGCAGTAAAAGCGTTCCGTATTGCACAATAATGCCGACTAAGAAGAGGGCTTTTTGTTGTTACATGAACATTGACTCATTATCATGGATTGGTTCGTTCCTGGATCCTAACACGCACGCTCTTTGTTTCTTTCTCTTTCGGAATTTGAACATTTTTGAATGTATTCACTATTTCATTCTCGAAAGTTTTTCGTTACTCTATTAGTGATTTAGTTGGGTCGGATATTGACTTTATAGATGGAAAAGAAAATAAGTAATTTAATATTTTCATACTATAATATTATAAAGATGCCCGCTTCAATGAGTATAATTAAATTAGTAGATAATTTCAAATTGTTTTGGTTTATAAATATATATATGTCGGATCATGTCATGATTTGTTTACTTAAAATGATACACAAGTACTTTGTTTGGTACTGGGTAGAGTCTGGGTGGCTGTTCATTTTAGAGCGACAGTGATCGTTCGAACATGGCCGTGGCAACATGCTGGCCTGGGAACTGCCCGTGTCTCCTTTTGAGTCCAGAGTATTACTTAGTATCATGGTGATAGTACTCTGTAACAAATTATAACTGTGTAGAAGTTACAGGAGATATTTCTCTAGTTTACCCGTATCCCACATTCTGCGCCCACTACTATAATCTAACACCGGTATGTCACTAAGTAGGTCAAATCATGGTCCTATATACCCGGATCTGACATCAGAAGTGAGATACGAGCGGGCTGAGAAATCTCCTGATGAGTGAAAACAGTGAGAATTGTTATTAGCGTGTGGACTCTTTAATAACAGAGTTGCTACATTGTTGTGGATACCTATTTGCGTGTTTATTACTTGGCCAGAGCTACTGAGAAGCTCAATCGATTTGATTGGGTTCGATTCCCATTTTGAGAGTATGATACCATGGGGATAGCTAACCGCTATCTTGTCCTATGTTGTCAGACTGACAAAGATGTGAAGTAATGTGTTTGAGTGAGAACGAGGAATGGTGACATCCCCGGTGAGTGAGTTACCTTTGATTGTATTTCTTTGATGAAACGTATTTCTCGGTTTCGTGAAGTGCTGTTATGCAGTTTGAAGTCTATGCTATGTGACTTTGTTATATATTTTGAAGTTTTATTGCGATATTATCTACGCGGTTTAATCGAATTTAATTTATTGGCTTTGAAAGAAAGATGCAGAAACCACAGGTAATGACATTCATGTTTCATTTGTCATTACATTGAATGTTTATCATTAATGATAACACTATTCAATTTATTTCGTAACTATTGAGATTGATTAAATTGAATTACATCTGAATCTGTTAAATTGGTTTGCTAAAACATCTTAGAGACATTGAACACCGGAGACAGTATTGCTCGGTTGTTATCACGCTTGGTCAGAAATTGAGAGTTCATCTTCACTGTAAGATTCAGGCGATTTATAACAATAGTCACTTACAAGGTTTGGTGATATGTTTTGTACTGTCTGTGTTTTGCTTGAGTAACTCTGCTTTCCCCTGCGGACAGCGCGGGCGTGATGTTTTTTTATTATTTGACGAGCTTTTACGTATTGAAAGCAAAAAGTTGTGTACCTAGAGTGTAATGATGACGTCGTTGTCAGCCAAGGAATTAAAGTTGTCCAAAACATCGATGTGGAAGTGATAGGGATGGGAAAAATTAAATAACATCAATGTGAGCGCTGATCTAGCCTTTACAAGCCACTCAGCAGATTAACGAGCAAGCGACTGTTTAGTGCTTGAAGAAGCAGTAGGATATGGCGATTTGCCGTACATCCAGGATGGGTATTCATGTTGGTGAGCTGAGCTTCTGCGTACAACTAAATTTACGTCAAGTAAAAGTTCGTCAACTTAATTTGTGGTTAATGGTTGGTTGTGTGTAATTGTTTAGCTAACATCGACTACATTGTTAATTGCCCCTTTGGCCTCTTACCAACTGGCGCGACTGTTGAGTTCGGGGTACTGGGTTCGATTCCAGGGTTGGACAGGATTTAATTGGGTTTTTCCGTTGGAAATTACTCAGTGGCAGCCCGGTCAGAAAGCATTATTATGAAATTGTTTACTGAACCAGTAATGGAAAGGTATAAAGTTCGCATAACAGATTTCATTTTGAGATAATGAATAATGTAAAGTCATGAGTATTAGGTTTCAGCTACGTTATCGTGAGTGGTTATAATAATAACAAACGTTCGTTGTTTATGAATGTGAAACCACTGAGAACTCAATGCCTAATCTAAACAAAGTTTTACAGAGCTTGATTATTATGGCGGCTTAAGTCTTTGCATTGTAGAATCGATTGCTCTTAACTTTCATAACACCAGATAAGCAACATGAGTTCCAAATAATACATCCGGACTTTTGTAACTTGACTACCTTAGCTCAAAGAGCTATTGTTGCGGACTCGTAGGAACTAGACTACGTAAGTGTTTACGTTAGTTGAACCGTGAGACTGTCGGGTCGGCATTGATAGAGCAATGGTTTGGAGGGACTTGGTGTAGTCGACGTATTTACATGGTTTGTAAACCAAAACGAATTGCTCTTTTACTGAAAGTATTTATTGAGTTTTAAGACTATGAGATAGAATACGGTAGTGATGATAAAACACATGTCGAATGGATAGTCACTAGCTGCTTACCATATCCTGAAACTGTAACAAAGCTTAAGACAGTTTAGGCCTAGTTGCTTTTTTTTGGCAAATTGATTTAAAATATGCCTGTTCATAGTAAATTAACTTCGTACATGACTTGGTTTGGACCAAATATCAAGGTGATCCTAGGACCAAATATCAAAAATAAACAGTAACAATTGAGTTTTGTAATCTATTGTGATACTCAGTTTGATGCTGATGATCGTGATGATGCGGAGCTGAAACAGCCTTGTTATTACTTGGTGTTACTTATTATAGTAAATCTATGTTGCGGAGTCTTGGTACTATTGAGTTGGCGTTTTAGAGTGGTGATTGCTGTTGAGCTTTTAAGGTAGTATTTTACATCAATGAAAATGCCTTGTGACGACAGATAGTTAACTCAAAAATAAATCTATCCGTTGGATATGGAACAACTTAACGAGTCAACTTTAGAGTAGATTTGAGTTCTTGAGTACGTAGGTAGTGGGTTTGGTATAAATCCTTTTATTTTGAAGTATTGCCAAAAGGCCGAACGAATGTTACGTAGGCCTTACGCCTAAAGACAGTTGTACGACAACGACATTGTAAGGAATTTTTGATGATGAAAGCAGAGCAGATTGTTGCAAATATGCTCTTCCGAGTTTCAATGTAAACACTTTGTATTGAAGAAAAGAGTGAAATGGCGAAACAAGATGTTCTTATAGTAGTTTATGTTGTGATGATATCAATATTGATGAATCACTTGTTTATCTTTGATGAAGATACTTTTTGGAGTTGAAGGTGAATGGTCACCATCAGCTTAAGAAGGCATGTTATGTGTAAAAAAAATATTAACTAAAAAAAGATGAAAAATTAAAAAAAAAAAAATAGAGTTGCATTGACATACAAAATTTGACCTCAATATTGCAACTTAATTTATTACAAATTAGAATATTGCCTTCAAGGATTTAGCTTTTCTTTTTTTGAAAATAATTAAAGCTGCAAATTCATTTTATTCAATTCCGTACTACTACTAGAGCAGTGGTGGTATTAGCCGCGACTTGCATGTTGTGACTCTTGGGTTCGAGCCCGGGCAGGCGCTTTACTTTGTGTAAATTATTTCATTACCACTTCTCTCAAAAACGGTGAAGGAAAACATCGTGAGGAAACCGGCATGTCCTAGAACCAAAAATTCGAAGATATGTGATATCCACCAACCCGCACTGGGCCCGCGTGGTGGATTACGGCCCATCCCCTGTCACAGGGAACATTAATAAGGCTGATGATGATGAAGATGTACTACAATAATAAAAAATAAAATAAAAAATGCGATAGACAGATAACGACATGACTTTACTGTCTTAAGATATGATGCCACCAATTTGATTGAAATAAAAATAGCTCATAGTGTAAACACTATTGGAGTCCCATTCAGTATTGTGATTGATTAAGGTCGAGGTTTATCGAAGGAATTTTAAGAGTGATAAACAAAAGTTAGTTAACCTTTAACTCATTGCGTTTTATACGTGCAACTGGAATGTGGTATATTGAGCATACTGAAGCCTATAAAGATACGACCGTGCCTTAAGGGCTATAAAAAAAAAAAAAAAAAAATTGTGACGACTGTGTTTGTGTGTGTAAATAAGTACACCACTTGAACTGACGATAGACAAGAACCGAGTCTCTTGTTCTTTATGACAAGTAGGTATAAATGGAAGTTGTTATTTAGAAGCGCGGTAGGCAAATTGTTGAGTAAGATAAAGATGGTTTGATAGAGCACAGATAGACGAAAGATTTTTGTGCTATAGTTTTGATTAAGAATAAAGAATGAAATAAAAAGAAACGTTAGTTTAAAGGTGCCATTTAAATTGATGAGGTCTTTTAACTATGCGTTGAGAGACTTAATAGTCGAAATTTACAAGTGCGCTCTCGCTCTATCGTGAGCATTGTAGTGGAAATATAGGGAAGCCGAAAAGTCGGGTACCCATTAATGTAACTGAATGTAATATAGTGACTGGACTATGTATGGTAACAGAGATGACTTGACTGTGAACGATCACAGAGATGACTAGACTGTATGGTCAGTGAGATGACTGGTGTAGCCACGGGGATGGTTACGAGACCTGTTCACTGGGTTGAATATGGTTGTGTGAGTGGTCAGTGAGATGACTGCTGTAGCCACGGGGATGGTTACGAGGCCTGGTCACTGGGTTGACTATGGTTGTGTGAGTGGTCAGTGAGATGACTGCTGTAGCCACGGGGATGGTTACGAGACCTGGTCACTGGGTTGACTATGGTTGTGTGAGTGGTCAGTGAGATGACTGCTGTAGCCACGGGGATGGTTACGAGGCCTGGTCACTGGGTTGACTATGGTTGTGTGAGTGGTCAGTGAGATGACTGCTGTAGCCACGGGGATGGTTACGAGACCTGGTCACTGGGTTGACTATGGTTGTGTGAGTGGTCAGTGAGATGACTGCTGTAGCCACGGGGATGGTTACGAGGCCTGGTCACTGGGTTGACTATGGTTGTGTGAGTGGTCAGTGAGATGACTGCTGTAGCCACGGGGATGGTTACGAGACCTGGTCACTGGGTTGACTATGGTTGTGTGAGTGGTCAGTGAGATGACTGCCGTAGCCACTGGGATGGTTACGAGGCCTGGTCACTGGGTTGACTATGGTTGTGTGAGTGGTCAGTGAGATGACTGCTGTAGCCACGGGGATGGTTACGAGACCTGGTCACTGGGTTGACTATGGTTGTGTGAGTGGTCAGTGAGATTTGGTCACTGAGTTGACTATGATTGGGTCACTGAGATGACTGCTATAGCCACAGGGATGGTTACGAGACTTGGTCAATTAGGTTGACTATGATTGGGTCACTGAGATGACTGCCGAAGCCACAGGGCTGGCTGTGAGAGTCTAAGGATTTCTCTTAGTTAATTGAAGTCAGAATGACCGAACGGTTTTATTCTATGTTGGAAATATCTGGTATTGCAGATTTACACACGCGGACGTGTGCCACGTAGGATGGCCGTGTCGGATCATGTCATGATTTGTTTACTTAAAATGATACACAAGTACTTTGTTTGGTACTGGGTAGAGTCTGGGTGGCTGTTCATTTTAGAGCGACAGTGATCGTTCGAACATGGCCGTGGCAACATGCTGGCCTGGGAACTGCCCGTGTCTCCTTTTGAGTCCAGAGTATTACTTAGTATCATGGTGATAGTACTCTGTAACAAATTATAACTGTGTAGAAGTTACAGGAGATATTTCTCTAGTTTACCCGTATCCCACATTCTGCGCCCACTACTATAATCTAACACCGGTATGTCACTAAGTAGGTCAAATCATGGTCCTATATACCCGGATCTGACATATATATGGACGGTATGGAAGAAGAAAACGTGTTGCGCCGACCCCAAGTAACATGGGATAAGGGCAGGAAGATGATGATGATATATTTTGAATTAAGAAATTGGGTATCTATCGATATCGATAATGTAATTAAAATGCAATGTGTTATACTGCACTGATGTGGCCTTGGTAAATATCGACCTATGACGCGAATGTCAACCTTACCAGCAAACGCAATTAAGTCTATAATTGCGACCACTGATCATACCGCAATCTATGGTCGGGTAGCGGCATTTGCTTGACAATCGAATCTAGTTTGACTTTAGATTACAAAACATCGAAACTACCAATGATACTTACTGCACTAACACAACAAAATAGACTACCCCGCGCGTATGCGCCGTATGGTCCGGCACTGCCAACCCCTCCGCCCACTCCAATGCGTTATTCGAGCGTAAATATTATTAATTTAGAAATCATTATTATTAAGGATGTTATGATTTTATTATTGTATATTTTTACATGGTTCATAAAGTTATATTTACTATCTGTTTTACACAAATAACAACGTTGTATAAGTAATTTTTCAAAGGCATTTGTACAAAATTTATTTTGAAGTTAAATTTACTTTTCCAAGTTCATTTTATAAGTTGGTCGACTATTACTCGTGAAGTTGTAAAGCCTACTTAGCCGCGATAGTTTTTCTTTTAATTTCGTTATACATAGGTATATACTACTGCCATGAATTTTTTAAATATCCAAAAGCAACCATTTAGCTGGCAGAGGGGCCGGGGGGGGGGGCACACGTGACTAACAAATATTACCAATTTAAAGCTTAATTTTACGCAAACGGAGCCCTGTATTGAAAAATTGATTTAACAGACCCGTAATCCTTTTTAAACGCCTATCCAACGATACCCCCACATCATGGGATAAACGAGAAAAAAACACCATCCCCACTTTACGTCTATAGAAGGTACCATAAAATTTTATTGTTTCATGTTTTATTTTACCACTTTGTATCCATGCCAAATTATAGCTTTCTAGTACTAAGAGTCTCTGAGCTATGCTGCGGACGCATAGACGGACATAGCGAAACTATAAGGGTTCCTTTCCTTGTTGACTACCGAACCCTAAAAAGTAGTGCTAGATCTCGACGACCTAAAACAGGCACATCTGACCGAGAATGACAAGGATGGAATAGGATAACTCAGAGACAAAGAAAAACATGGAAAGACTTACCCTAAAGCCGAACATTTTGTTGATGAACATCACTTGTTCTGTTAACAAGAGATAACACTTCGTAATCCGCTTTATTTCAAAACTGTCCATCGCGCGTTCTTTTGTGGCATGAGGTATTACACCATCTTCCCCGCGGTACAGCCAGTTTCTGTTGCGCACACAATCTGTTAACTGCCCAACTGGACATACTTCTGTGCAAGAATAGCAACTTTGAACAAAATTACTGATCATTCGCAGTCGTGCTTCAACATGCATGACGTGGGCTATCAAGTCTAAGGTAGTCAGCATTTTAATACATAGGAACACATATGATATTGCATGTATTACTGGGAGAAACCATCCGAATGTTATGACCCATGCTCCTAAGTCGCCAACAGAACTCATAATCCAAAAAACTGCATAAACTGTCATAACTTTCATGAGTTTTTGTTTTAATACTGTGTAACAGCTCGTATCAAGAAATGTATCAACCTTTTCATATTGCTTAAAATATTCCACACATATTTTTCTTCCATATTTATAAACGAAATATAGGTCGACCGAATATTGGCAAACATCTGAAATCACTTGTATCATATCTGTTAGTCTGATAGAAACGTCCAATCTGTAGTAAACATGTGTTATTTTGTAATATAAACAATATAAACTTATACTTGCAAGTATAGAATATGTACAAAAACTTTTTATGATTACATATGACTTGGATCGTGTTGGCCCAACGTTAGCATTTATTGCAAATATTTTTAGGAGCCATACTAAAGGTGTCATAGAACTATACGTTTTACTGTATTCGTTTTTTGTGAAGTCACCGACTTGCATGGTTGTATTATAAAAGAGCACTCCGCTGTATAATGTAATCTTCTTCACTACTTCCACTATACTCACTGGCTGAATCAAACTGTTTCAGTTTATAAATGTAGATATACCTATGCGAACTACCTCTACATAAACGTTTTTCGTATCATAAACATCAATCAATGGAACGACGTTTACATTATATTAATGAAGTTTATGAAGTGGCATGTTCAAATAATAGTTATAACAAAGTAATTTTTGTGTCTACAACACTTCCACACCAAATACTTCCGTTTGGTGTGTAAGTTTGTTCGAATTGTTTTTGGGTACAGGCGCTAAAGGCGATAAAGTAGTCGTCACCCATTGTCAAATTGCCTTCTTCTTTATATATGCAGTTTCAGTAGAGATTTTCTGCGAAGCTGAAACATCGAACCGAAATGTCAAGTTTAAGTTCTCGAATATATCAAGTATAAAGTACTATCTCTCGGTCAAATTTAACTTTTAAATCTTTGATAACTGTCACTTAACTTTGATTGGCAATACCATAAAAAGTACTAAGAAAACTTGACGAAGAAATTTTCAGTTATAAAAGTGCGAGCAGAGCAGTATAAAAAACTAGTCAAGAAAATGTTTGTGTTTCTATGTTCACATAGCTAAGTAAAACATTTTATTCAATTAAGTAAAAACGTGGGTAGGGTCACCCGGTCACTCCCTTACTTACAAACTGGAGAAATTGCCGCGTATTATACCGTCACAGGCTTTGCTCGGACATGTCGACCGAAGCAAGACTTGAAATGGTAAAGTAGGTAACATGCTTTATGGTTATTGAGGCACACATATATCACCGCAATCCCAACAAATCATTCTTGAAGCCATTCAAAATTCTCCGAGTAAGCGCCTACTGTAATAGGAGGCTAGGTTACCTAAACTGCTTGTCAGTGGCGTACTTAGGGTGGGGCAGGTAGAGCACGTGCCCTGGGCGCCAGCCGAAGGTGGCGCAAAATCGCCAATTGTTAAATAAAAAAGCAAGTTACACTACAATAAACTATATCACTGTTATATTAACTTCGTGATTTCATATCAAACAACCAAGTTCGCCATTCCCTCTTTTCGCAAATGTACGAGGGGGAGTAAGTGCTACGCACACAGCGCACACAATCAATTGCAATATCCATAGTCATAGACTATACACTTATCCAAAGTAAGCTGTGAATGATATTATAGTAAATTGTAATTAATACTTTCGTATTTGAGGGGTACAAAGAAAATCAAAGTGGGTCAAGAAATATTGTGCGACCTAGGTTTGCTCATTGTAGAGCGAGAAGAAACTGAGAAAATTGATTTTGGAAACGTTATCGATATGTTTGCATCGCAGAAGCCCAGAGGCCCTAGACAAGTGGCATTCGATGTCAGCGAAGGCGATAGTCGAAATGTCAAAATGTAAGGGATTGATTGGGTGGTAATAATCAGGTGACAATAATAACTGGTGGTAGGCTTCGGCCGATCGCTTGCGACCACCCACCGGGCAAAGACCTACCGCCAAGCGGCCTTGCCGTGTTCCGGTGCGATTCTCGGTGTAGCCACCTCAGGAGATGGGTCGAGATGGTGGTTCTATTGCAGACAGACCAGCCTTGCGCGCGCTGTTATGGACGTATCGGGCGACTAGTCGCGGAGGGTAGCGCGATCCGAGGCACGGTGCACCGCTGGCCGACCGCAGGTAGTTGGGGGCCCAAGTAGTGTTCCAGCCCCACACGAAAGGCTGCCCTGACAACTGACGAAAAATTCCGGAATGCACCTTCGTGCTGGTTGGCGCCCAGAAGGGAGGGCCCGATGGACGTTCCCGGGGGGCTCGGGCGTCCCCGCAGTCTCCTGACTAGTCCCCCAATGAAGGCGTCCTTTCAGTGCGTGTCTGTAGGTTAGCAGCGTGGAACCGCTCTCACTTCCTTCTTCTCACTTTACTTCACTCGATAAAAAAAATGAAGAAGAGAAAATAGTTTAACGTTGAACAGCGGCTGCACCCCCTCCCACTAAAAGTGCACCTCACTAATATCAGAGGTTTGCACTCCAACCTCATAGCAGTCCATCATCACCTAGAGACTGATAAGCTGGCTCTCTTTTTACCCGACTGCCGAAGGAGGGTAATGTGTTTATCAGTCTATTTATGTATGTATATATGTATGTTTGTTCCTATGTGGCGAACATGTATCCTCCGACTACACAGCACGATTTTCTTCTTGTTTACAGCTTTTTAGTTCGCTTTTTAAGCAGTCGGGTTTTTTGATTTTTTTAATTAACTTTTTTTTTCTTTCGTAGACGTTAATCAGATGTCCGTCAGACGTATCGTATCTAGCATACCCAGGGTATATACCTTGGATACAATTTTAAGCAACGCGCGGGTGTATGCATGTACACCCGAGACGACATCTGTTATCGGCGTCTCCGAAACCTTGAGGACTCCAGGTTCTCTGTGCTGTGGACTGTGGTGGCCACGGGCCTGGAGAAAATTATCTACGCCTGTGTCTCCCGCTAAACACAGACAACCAGGCTCACAGGGTACCTTAGTGAGGCGGCTGATACGGCACAACAGCAGTACCCTTCCGCACACAGCCAATTGCTTGGACCTTCTGCTGACACAGATCCAGACCGCTACTCGGTGTCGGTATCTTCACCGTTAGGTAGTTCCAACCATTGTGTGGTGAAGTCTGTATCCGTCCACTCCCCACCCGATCCCAGACTAAGAGGCGATCGGCAGGTTTGGTGGTACAAGTCAGCAGATTGGGATGGGATGCGTTCTTTTTTCGCATCTTATCCTTGGCAGCCTACTTGCTTCTCTTCGGCTGATCCTTCGTCGTGCGCGGACGCCGTGTCGGATGTGTTGCGTCGGGGAATGGAGTACTACATTCCGTTCTCTGACGTAGCAATGTCTAGCGTTGACCGGCCATGGTTTGGCGCCGAGTGCAAGCGTGTCAACGCGCTTAAACATGAGGCGTACATGGCATGGGTTGACGCTCGGACGCGCAAAGCAAGCGACGTGGGTCAGCGGAAGAGAACCTACAATAGGGCTGCCAAGTCTTGCAAGAAGGTGATGCGAAGATCTCGGTTTGACCACATTAGCCGTATTGGGACCAAACTTACTTCTTACCCAGCGGGTAGTAAAGCGTTTTGGTCCCTGGCTAAGTCCGTTGAATGGAACTTCTGCCGTCCCTCACTACCACCACTGCTGAAGCCCGACGGGTCACTGGGCCACTCCGCCGAGGAGAAAGCAAACTTGTTTGCCCCTCTTTTTGCGGAATCTTCACGTCTGGATTCTGGTGACGCGCGGCCCCCTCCTTCTCATGTTGGATGCGAGACGAGTATGTCGGACATTCGCATCCATCAAAAGGACGTTCTTATGGTGCTGCGGCATCTTGAACAAAGCTAGTGGCCACGACGGGATTCCAACACTTTTTCTCAGAACCTGTGTGCCTGAACTGTCTCCGATCCTGACACGCCTGTTTCGCCTTTCGTATGAGACGGGAAAAGTACCGAATGCTTGGAAGCAAGCTAAAGTTCAGTCTGTGCTCAAGAAGGGCAGCCGGGCTGACCCGGCCAACTACAGACCCATATAATATTCATATTCTTTATTGTACACAAAATAAACATTTAAAATAAAAAAGGAAAACTTATGTACAAAGGCGAGCTTAACCCATAATTGGTTTCTCTGACAGCAAACCTCAGTGCTAAAGAGAGATTTACATAAAAAGCTTTTTACAAAAAAATACCACCGACTTCCAAATAATCCCGTAATTCCGTATGTAATCTTTTTATCTTGGTACAATAAAGTGTATATAAATAAATATATAAATATAAATAAATAAAGTGAAAAATAACTTCATTTTTGGAAGTCGGTGTCTTTGGTAGGTACCATTTTTTTGCGTTATAGACACCGACTTCCAAAAATAAAGTTATTTTTCACTTTGTAGTCTTTTTATTTGGAAGTCGGTAGTATTTTTTTGTAAAAAGCTTTTTATTTTTCACTTTTTAGTTGTACAAGTTGTTTAGTAAGGTACCTATAACGCCAGAATAGATTACCCGAATATCGTGAAACTAGAGTATTACCGGTGAAATGAGAGATCTGCGTACCCCTTTAGAGCGTACTGGCGTGATGTTATGTTATGAAATGGCGTAAACAATAAACAGACATGCGATTGCAGCAATTCCGAGAGATTTGCCGTAATTTATTGAAGAGTTCTGTTGTATATCTTCGAAGTTCTTCATCAGATCTTCACCACATTAAAATGGGACCAATTTCGAAACATACTCTTTCAAACAAAAAAAGAATTTTCAAAATCGGTCCAAAATTGACGGAGATATGCGTGAACATACACAAAAAAAAAAACAAACATAATGTCGAACATAGAACCTCCTCCTTTTTGGTAAGTCGGTTAAAAATTAGGACAGTTAATAAAAGCGTACAACAAATACTAAAAAACATATGAATTCTTACTAACTAAATACACTACACAAATACGCGTACAGCACATAATGCTTAAACATAATACATACATATATCTAAAATACATATATATTTATGCGTCATGTTGACAGGAAATGTTCCTTAATTCTTCTCCTGAATATCCCTAGTGAAGGGCTATCCCGTATGGAATGAGGAAGATTATTCCAGAGGCGGACAGCACGAACAGTAAATGATCCACCGTAACGACTTGATGAGTGGGGAGGAAAACGAAGGAGAAGAGATGATGAGGAGCGGCAAGGCTTTCCTCTCAAAACAAGATACTCAAAGCGTTCTTTAAGATACGAAGGAGAGGTAGGATTGTGAAGAACAGAAAAGAGTAGAGAAAGAGTGTGGGTATCTCGGCGCTGCCGAATAGGCAGCCACTTCAACCGCTTCCGAAATTCCGACACATGGTCGTACTTTCGGAGGCCAAAAATGAAGCGGACGCACAAATTCTGCAAACGCTCGAGCTTATCAAGATGTTCCTCAGTCGCATCAAGAAAGCAGACATCAGCATAGACAAGAAGAGGAAGAAGAAGAGACTGAGCAAGAGTGACTTTAGTTGAGAAAGGCAGGAACTTCTGGAGACGTTTTAGAGACCGAAACGAGCAAAACACCCTCCTGCTTACTTCAGCAATGTGAACATTCCAAGATAGGTTGCAGTCTAAGAAAACACCTAAGCTTTTGACTTTGTACCATATCAATAACGGTCACCCTCTGCAAGAGTATGGAACGAGTGCTTAACTCCAAGCTCCTGGCATACCTAGATGCTAACGGCATCCTCAGTGACCGCCAATATGGCTTCCGTCAAAATCGGTCAACTGGGGATCTTCTATAGTATGCCATTCACATCTGGAGTGAGGCCATCGAGAAGCACGGGGAAGCGCTTGCAGTCTCCCTCAACATCTCGAAGGCTTTTGACAGGGTCTGGCATGAAAGCCTTATTGGTAAGCTTCCTACATTCGGGGCTGCCCAGTGGTCTGTGCGTTTGGATTGCAGACTTCCTGAGGGACCGGTCCATTCGAGTGGTTATTGATGGCCGCTCGTCTGACCAACTGGGTATTAATGCCGGGGTCTCTCAGGGGTCGTACTCTCAGCAACATTGTTCTTGCTGCACATAAACGATCTGCTAAAACCCTTTGGATATGCGGACGACAGCACTGTTGCTGAGAGATACGTGTCCGACGAATGTGCTACTGGACCTCAGATCCGGTCTCTCCGGGAGGCCATCGTTGGGCGCTTGAATCTGTCCTTGAAGGCAGCAGCAGCAGGTTCAATGCTGCTAAGATCCAGGCGTGACTTTTTCCGCTAAAAGGAGACAATTCCACCCGGCTCCTTTTCGAGGTGTGGCCGTGATAACGGACCATCTTGAGTTTCTTGGCGTAACGTTGACATCGACACTCAATTTCGGCCCATAAATTCGCGCAAAAGCTCAACTGGCTGCCAAAATGTTGGGGATCCTTGCGAAGGTGAGACGGTACCTACTTCACGCCAGAGCAGCTGCTTAAGTTGCATGGAATACTGTTCTCATACCTGGGACGAAGACGCTCATTGGCAATGTGGCACTGGTTGAGTCAAAGCTCCAGAGCCTTGAACATCGTCGCCGAGATGCCAGCTGGTCGGTTTTTTATCGGTTGCATTTCGGGGAGTTTGCGATGGAATTGTATGATCTAATTCCACCTAGCTCGTTTCATCATCAGACTACAAAACGTACGGTGATGCGCTATCGGTACATGGTGGACATACGCACTAAACGTTTTGAAAATACTTTTATTGTACGTACAGCTTAGAAGTGGAATAGCCTGCCGGAGCCTGTGTTTCCCGATAGCTACAACCTCGGGGTTTTTAAGTCAAGAGTGAATAGGTTTCTTCTAGGCAAGCGTGTTACACCGTCGACCACATCATCGCTTACCATCAGGTGAGATATTGGTCAAGCGCGAGCCTATCAATAAGAAAAAAAAACGTGATTTTCGATATAGCTTATTCGCTTGTCAATCCCATAAAATTTTGCCTTTTTGACAATCGCTATCGCCCCACTTTCGATGATTAAATGTCACTTGGTTAGGGCCTCTGGAAGATGCAATTATAGATGCAAAAGTTTTATGAATTTACTGTCAATATAAAAAAGTCTCGTTAATATTAGACGATTTTTAATTAAGATTTATGATTGTTTTATTTAGTGTATGCAATTATGATCCGTGCCCTGGGCACCATTTTCTATTAGTACGACCCTGCTGCTGGTACCTACACAAGTCATCCAAAGTGCGGGTAACTTAAGCATTTAAATACAAGTTTCCGTCCATAATAGTTGGAATAAAGTTAAGCTGTAATTAAAAATAAAGTTCGGGCCTCTACTAAAGTCAAATTCTAGGTAGTTGTACAATAATTACCCACCTAAAAGTTAACTTAAATTAAGTCTACTTAATGGATCCCCAACGAATTACACCCTACAAATGTATTTACGTGCTTGAATTTTTAAATAAGGTTAATGCTATAATTAGGTAAGTCCCTGCATAACCTCATTAATTATTCATAGAGTAAAGCGCCGTGGTATTAAAATGGTAGCGTAAAATCAATACACCACCTACGGGGTACGGTCAACAAGAAAAGTCAGTGAAAACTTTTGCAAAACACATCAATATTAATTCAAAATTGTATGTAGGTGTGATTAATAGATGAGATCAACCAACTGGAACTATTAAAATCCGTAAGAATTCTGCGAAGATGTGTTCGTCGATGGACACAGTTATTTAGAAGCATACCTTTACTTTTTTTCTGTTACTTTCCTCTTGACTGATTCTTCACTACTCCATTTTATAGCTATTCTATCACTAAACATAGACTAGCATTTTAGATCTTTAAGATGATTGTGCACCCACTCGTATTCATGATTACTTACTTGTGTGGATAAATTCGGATCCGTTGCTTACTATCCAAAATACTGATACCTATGTATCTAAATTGACTTTTGTGGCCGACCGTACTCATGATTTCAAGATAATTATATAGATTAGCTTGCTACGCTATTGTCACACAAATTGTGACAAAGTAGTGCTAATTATCAATGTTTAACCGACTTAACAAAACGGTAGAAATTCTATGTTTGAAGAGGTTGTATGTTGGTCTTTTTGAAAAATCTAAGTTATCAATATATTGGTATTTGTTAGTGTATAAAATATACGTAATAATAAACATTATCACTAAATTTGAAGTTCATAGGTTTTGATAATTTTCTTATTTTCCTAGAGAGGTCATACTGAAGCTTGATATTAAAAATGCTTTTAATTCGGTTAATAGGGACACCTTGCTGGCAGAAGCTAAAAAAGAAATACCTTAAATTTTTTGTTTTCTCTGGCAATGTTATAGGCATCCATCTAAATTACTTTATCGGGACCACCTTCTGGAATCCGCTGTTGGCTGTCAACAAGGTGGCCCTCTCGGGCCAGTGATCTTCAGTCTGGCTATTCACCCAATTATTCGACAGCTAAATTCAAAATTTTAGATTTGGTATCTCGATGATGGAACCCTAGGAGGCGATGTAGACACAGTTTTAGATGACTTACAATTTTTTTTAAACCAGCTACATTCTATAGGACTTGATCTAAATTTTTCCAAATGTGAGTTATTTTTATCTAACAGTATCGACAGACATGTGACACTTTCAAAATTCAATGAAATAGCCCCCGAAATCAAAATTATTGAAAAAAGCTCGCTTCGTCTCCTTGGGTCCCCAATCTTCGATGATTCCTTTCCCGATTTTATTGAGGTATAAATACAAAGGAGAATGACCAAAAGTGGTACCAAAAAGTCTCACGCATCAAGACCAAAATTTTATAGTAATTAGTTTCATAATTTTTTACGACATTATACATCGGGGATTTGATTTTTGAATAGGGAATTTAATTTTGAGTATAAAAGTATGGATATTGACTATTGTTTTACTCCATTTAAATGACGTTCCGTTTTACATAACATTATTATAATTAACATAACCTTGATTTTTGAAAGTGTCATGATCACTGTAAAAAAAATATAATTAGTCGATTCTACATTAATTTTAAAAAACTAGTATAGAATAGAACCTTTATTTAAAAGATTATCATTATTTTATCTATGGTTAATTGGCCGTTCACAGCCGGTCATAAAGATGTAGAATGCAATAGAATCGATTTTTGATGAAAAGACTAACCAGTAATCGTTTCTTTTGTCTAATAAATAACTATAACGTCCATGTATAACATTTCTATATAAATTACATCGTTGGTAGCGTCGAACAAAATAGACATAATTTTTAGGTTATTTTCGATTTTATAATATAATTCCGAAACCCGGGTTTTGTTTTCATAAATAACTTTTGTAGTAGTTAACATAATCAATGTAGTCTATAAAAAACAAAAAATGATTTTGATGCATCATGGTACGGGATTCCATACATCCTTGAGCATTCTCCTTTCAACAACATTTCGGAAAGATTGCTCCAAATTAACATGCATTCGGCCATCACTATAATTCGTTAATGTTGTTTTGGCCCAAAATTATCATATTTCCTTCGTGCTACCCATCCTATGGAAGCACCGTCCTCTTTTAGAAAAAAACCGGCCAAGTGCGAGTCGGACTCGCGCACGAAGGGTTCCGTACCATTATCGCAAAAAACGGCAAAAAAATCACGTTTGTTGTATGGGAGTCCCACTTAAATATTTATTTTATTCTGTTTTTAGTATTTGCTGCTAAAGCGGCAACAGAAATACATCATCTGTGAAAATTTCAACTGTCTAACTATCACGGTTCATGAGATACAGCCTGGTGACAGACAGACAGACGGACCGCGAAGTCTCAGTAATAGGGTCCCGTTTTTACCCTTTGGGTACGGAACCCTAAAAATGGACCAAATTATCCGTCAACTTAACCCGTCCGTCCGTTAACTTTAATTTTAAATGTGGCCATGGACGACCGAGCTTGGGCTCAAGCTACTCTTCCCATCCGTATGGGAGGCCTCGGCGTCCGCAAAATTTCAAGTATTGGTTTACCGGCTTTTATATCCTCGGTCCACGGTACTGAGAAATTAATTAGGAATATCTTAGCTCCCATACTGTTTATTTTTGATGTGCTTCACCGAGGCTATTGGTGCTTGGAGACTCGCTTGCCCGAACTGTAATCCCCCCGACAACCCATCTTCCCAGAGACGGTGGGATGAGCCGCTCTGCAGAGCAGTTCAGGAGCACACCTAATTGCCACTTCTGCCACTCCTGCCGAGGGCGCTCGACTGCTGGCTGTGGGTGAGTGGGAGTCGGGCCTCTGGCTTCAAGCACTACCGTCGTCGAACATAGGCACCTTGTTTGACGACACTACTTTCCGCCTCGCTGCTTCACTGCGTCTTGGCGCTCCCTGTTGTTCTCCACATCGTTGCCACTGTAGCAAAGTTGTCATCAGCCTCGGTCACCACGGTCTTTCATGCAGCCGAAGTGCGGGTCGCTTCGCTCGTCACGGAAACTTAAACGACATCATCCGACGTGCTCTCGTCACCGTCGGCGTTTCGGCCGTATTAGAACCCCATGGCCTGGCACGCGACGATGGCAAAAGACCGGACGGGATGTCTTTGTTTTCATGGAAGATGAGTAGGCCTTTAGTGTGGGACGCTACTTGTGTCGATACTCTTGCGCCATCCCATCTTCCGAGTTCATCGTGCTGTGCTGGCGCTGCCGCTGCGGCTGCAGAGAACCTCAAGCGGCGGAAATATTAATATTAATCACCTAATCGGTAGTTATATTTTCGAGCCGTTTGGGGTTGCAACCCAGCGCTGGGCACGTCACAATTGTTGCGATAAGGCCCCTCTTTGAGGAGTGGCTTGAGAGGCATCACGGCGTCCTCATCTTCCGCCTGACGCAGGTCCTCACCGGACACGGCTGTTTCGGGAAATCAGGAGGTTCCTGTTCAGGATAGGGCAGGAGGAAACACCCGGGTGTCACCATTGTGTGGACCGCCCGGAGGACACGGTGGAACATATGGTGGAGGACGGCCGCGGTGACCTCTCGCGTCGGGCCCTGGTTCAGGCCATGGTACGGAGCGAGAGGACATGGGAAGCTGTCTCCTCCTTCTGCTAAGCAGTAACGCTCGCAAAGGAAGAGGCGGAACGCTTGAGGGAGACGCAACGGAGACGCCTTCAAACCCCTAGCCAGTGCAGGAGACGCCCCGGGCGTCGCGAGTCGCATGCCGATTCCAGGCCACCGTAGGCGCGGGCTTGCGGACGGCAAGTAATGGGTAGCTCGCCGTCCGATAAGGACCAGGCCCGAATCGACGGCGCGTAAAGTTCCACGCGCGCCTCCAAGAGATGTCAGCAAAACTGACGGGGCTAGGGCCGATGCCTGTCTGGGTCGCGGATAAATTATAATTTAAAAGAGAGTTACCGCGGCCCTGGCACAAGCAACTGAACGAATAGAAGTGGGTTTTAGTCAGTAAAAGTCTGACTGACACGCCCTCCTTCACCCAGACCGGGAGTAGCCATCGGATGATATTCAATCGAAAAAAAAAGTAGGGGCGCTAGTGTAGACTGAGGTATTCAAAATGTCAAATTTCATATTTTTTTTAATTTTTACGCGAATTTCATCATCATCATCATCATATCAGCCGAAAGACGTCCACTGCTGGACATAGGCCTCCCCCAAGCGTCGCCACATTGACCGGTCCCGTGCGTCTCGCAACCAGCGGATTCCCGCAACCTTCACCAAGTCATCGGTCCACCTGGTGGGAGGCCTTCCAACGCAACGTCTTCCGGTTCGCGGTCGCCACTCCAGAACCTTTCTGCCCCATCGGCCATCCGTTCTGCGAGCAATGTGCCCTGCCCACTGCCACTTAAGTTTGGCAATTCTTCGGGCTATGTCGATAACCTTGGTTCTCTTGCGGATCTCTACATTTCTGATTCGATCACGCAAGGAAATGCCGAGCATAGCCCTCTCCATTGCCCTTTGAGTGACTGTAAGTTTTCTGATGAGGCCCATTGTAAGCGACCACGTCTCAGAGCCATATGTCATCACTGGCAACACACACTGGTCATAGACTTTCGTCTTGAGACACTGTGGTAAGTTGGACGAGAAGATACCGCGAAACTTCCCGAACGCTGCCCAGCCGAGTCTGTTTCGACGGTTGACCTCTTTCTCGAAGTTGGCCCTACCCAACTGGATCGTTTGTCCCAGGTAGACATAGTCGCCCACAACTTCGAGTGTAGAGTCTCCTACCTTGATAGGAGTGGGTGTAACATGGGCAGCTAAATAGACGGATCTCAAAGTCCTTGAAAAGCGACCTCCGCCGCTTTAATACTGAGCGTATAAAAGACGCGATTGAGCGGAATAAGGGCTCCAAGGTCTTTGCAAGAGATCTGTCTATAGGGCAGAGCCAGCTCACGAAACTGAAGACCGATGATGGCAGGATCGTTTCCGCCAAACCAGAGCTTCTGAGGGAGATCGAGAGATTCTATGGGCAGCTGTACACGTCAACCAGTAAACCCGTCGCGAATCTAGCGAATGACCCTAGAGCTAGATTGACCCGACACTATACCGAAGACATTCCTGACGTCAGCCTGTATTAGATTAGGATGGCTCTGAAACAGCTTAAGAACAACAAGGCACCGGGTGACGACCGAATTAAGGCCGAACTCCTGAAGGCGGGTGGAAAACCAATCCTTAAGGCCCTTCAGAAGCTGTTTGATTCCGTCATACTCGAAGGGAAAACGCCACAGGCATGGTGCAGGAGTGTGGTGGTATGGGGTAGCCTGTCGAGATGGCTACCCGATGGTGCTCGGTGGGTGTGGAGCCCTCAGACAGCCGAAGTACAAACTAACTTTTATGTTAGAAATTGGTACTTTTCCTTCCGTCTGACGCTTTCAGGCAATACGCGCTTAAAGGATATAGATACAGCTATAGAAATACTATTAGTAAGTAATTCTATAGCCTAGTAGAAGGGCTTCAAGACCCTTATAGTAGGCACTCTATTAGTAAGTTGTATAGTTTTAGGAGAAAATAGCTTCTAAGTTCAGAAAATCGACAGAGCTTCCCTTCATTCTTTCTGGAAGAACTCCTCAGGGGGTGTAGTCACCGACCTGGTTGAGGGTTCAGCGGATGGGCCATTTCAGGGCGCACCCAACCATATGGGTCATGTCATGATTCCTTCTGGGAAAGGAGGTTCTGTTGGTTTATTTATAGCATAAGTTTGTAATGAAAATTTTTGTAAATAAAAAATTTGTGAGCATGCGAAATGAGGGCCCTCGTTACGGTAAAGTTTGGTAGTACGATAGTACGTAGGCGCTCTGAGCAAATTTGTAGCCATTATCATGTATTAGTCAAATCTGCGCAACTTTGTGTAACGAAGACCCTGCAAAAACATCGCAAATAGTCATGAAGAATTAAGTCTTTAATTTCCTGGATCTCAAGCCTTCACCTACCAACACATAGCAGCCATCAATCAACTCCCAGACTCCAGAATTCTTGAAGAAAGTGAACTTTAGGTGCAGGGGCGTCTACGCGCTTTGAGCAGGAGCTTTACGACCTCCAGAAACCCACCTACCTCAAGCGATCACGTCCGCCTCGTACATACACGTAGCGAAACACGACAACAAAAAAGAGGCGCTTCATAGGTTTTGCACACAGGCGCTGCCAGTGGTCGGCGCGGCCCTGGCTATATCTACAACTAGGATTGACTATGCAAAAGATATATGATTTATACGTTGACAAATTTAAACTAATTCATGGCAACGACAGCAAAAATTATGTATCATTGGCCATTTTCAGGAAGATTTTCTTGACAGAGTTTAACTTAAGATTTAAAAGTGAGACACGTGTAATAGATTTGACACATTTTCCGTAAAACTAAAGGTCGAAAAACGATTTATCAATAAAAAACAGAAACCAATTGCGAAATGCGTCCTAATGTTGAACATCTATCACTGTGGAGCGACAGTTGCCGGGGTCAAAATCGAAACATAGAAATGGTGCTCTTACTTAAATTAATTTTAGCCAGCCATCCTACCTTTTAAGTGATTAATTTAAATTGCCCAGAAAGTGGTCATACGTTTTTGCCAAATGACACTGACTTTGGTAAAATCAAAAGACTTATACAAAAATTTCAAAGATTCACTGAGGATTACGTGAATGTGATAAACTTGCACAAAAAAGACCCCTCTAGTGCCTATAAAGACTGGCAAAGCAGACTTCGTGAGTACTGAGAAATTGGAAAAAAAATATAACAAATCGAAACATGTTCAAATTAAAGTTAATTGGGTAAAGATCAAACACATTCAAGTAAGAAAGGATAATGTTCACTCTGTCTTCATGAGGTCAGATGATGTTGAGGAATATCAAGAGTTGTACATAGGGCGAAAATATTAAGGAAGCGTGCTTCCTTTAAGCTCAGAACTCCTTGTTCCACTCTGGCCAGACGGAAAACCTAACCAGGCTAAATTAAATGATATAAAAGTCAATGTTCAATTTAATTCCTTAGGATTGCCTGTCAAAAACCTGCAGGGCATGGAAGAGCCGGATTATATTGACGGATTTGCCGGTGAACAAGACTTTGATTTTGAAGACGATGAAGAAGAACGTACCTATATTTATCTATATATGAAATGAGATTTGCCGTTACTTATTGGAGAGTTCTGTTGTATATCTCCGAAGTTCTTCATCAGATCTTCACCAAAAATGAAAATGGGACCAATTTCGGAATATACCCTTTCAAACAAAAAAATAATTTTCATAATCGGTCCACAATTGACGGAGATGTCGGTGAACATACAAAAAAAAAAACACATAATGTCGAACATAGAACCTCCTCCTTTTTTGGTAAGTCGGTTAAAAATGAATCCCTATTTCCCTTGGTCACGGCATCACGCGTGAACGGCTGGACCGATTTCGCTAATTCTTTTTTTGTTGTGTTTGTTATTGTTAGAAGGTTCTTATGAAAAAAAAAAATAAGAAAAATTAATTGGTACCTTACCTACATAGGTAGGGTAGGTATGTAGGTAGGGTAGGGCAGGTAGGGTAGGGTAGGTTAGGGCAGGTAGGATAGGGTAGGGTAGTTAGGGTAGGGTAGGTTATGTAGAGTTGTTAGGGTAGGGTAGATGAATGTTTGGTGTTTTTATGGCAAAACAAAGTTTGCCGGGTCCGGGTCATAAATATTTTTCACTACAAATACATTTTTTTCTATTTAATCTTGTTTTATTATTATTTTCTTTGTCATATATGTGGTTTGGAACGTTTTTTATGAATTGAAATTTTAAATATAAAATGAATATTGCAATAAACCAAAAACGTTCCACAACCATATTTTTTTTATAACTAGGTATTCAAAATAGTATTAACATTGGAAGTCTAAAAAAGTGTCAAATTAAAACTTGATCATGTCATCTGTTAGCATACAGAAGCGTAATTTAAAAAAAAAAACAAACTAATACGAGATTGAACTTTAATCACAAATTATCTTAAAATATAAATTTAGTGTGTTGGAACGTTTTTCGGAACTACGTACAGAAAAGCTCAAACTTTTTTTTTTGCCGGGCTTTTTTTTAGACTTTCCAATGCACATGGCATGGCGCGCTGCTGTTCTAATATTGTTAAATACGAAACCCGAGTTTCTTAAAAATTATATCGAAAATGATACGGATTCGATACTCTAAAAATAAATAGTTCATATCGATATATCGCCAATAAAATATCAACGATTTATATCGATAATTGTATGGAAAAATATCGATATTTTTTGCCCAAACCTTAAAGCCTATAATATGTACTGTAGTATTTTGTGTTCTTTTTAATTATTATTCTCCATGACCATAGATACAACTATTTCAGTCGGATACATAGATGGGTTTTAACATTCTTTAGTATACAGTAGAATGCGGTTTAACAGATTCTAATGTTTTTTGGAGTATTTGGCAGCAAATTGTATTGAGTCAGCCTACCCATGGGCGTACGGTAGCTTCTGACCTAGGGGGGGGCAAGTCAGGTTTTTTAGGTCGGATCGTCCGCGGCTGTTTTGTCACACACACTACACTAACACACCTACATGAAACATTAGATATATTATTATGTAGTGTGTAGGGCAAACAGCCGCAAATGATGCTGCTTTATAGGTAGTTAAATAAATAAAAGAATGCCCATATCTATCTTTATTATTGCTCAGCAGAATGTATGTGCGTGTCACAATCACAACACAATATCAATCAGACAGATTTCTATACTTTAATATAGACACTGAATGAATATTTTTTGATCACCTACGTGTGATTTAGTTTTAGCTCCTTCAAAACAATAAAATGTCAAATTAAATAATTTATTTCAAATAAATGTTAGTCGCTCGCAACCTCAGCTCGCAACTCGCTACCGAAGATTACCAGATTACCGAACACAGCCGAGCCGAGCGTTCAACGCTCGCTCGTTTCTACTGCGCAGTTTATTTAAAAGTTAGAGCATAAGGCCCCGTTTACACTTTGATTAGTAATTAGGCGAGTTCATACATGTTCTGCGAGATTTCCAGGGGGGGGGCAGCTGCCCCTCCCTGCCCCCCCCCTGGGTACGCCCATGAGCCTACCCATTAAGACGACGACTAACGCCAACGACCTTGAGGGAACAAAACGCGCACACGTTTCACACCCGCGCGACCCAAAATTTAGTTGACTTTTGTACTTTCCTTATTATTCTATGACTTTAAAAATAAAAGGCTCAGATCAAAATGTAGATAATTAAATTGTCTTTGAGATGGTGTTGATTTCATTAAAATACACCCAGCGGTTTTGGTGCGATTGTCGTGTTTTTGTCCGTTTTAGACATAACTTTACAAATTAATTACACTATGTTATACGGATAAAACTCAAAATTTGCTCAGATCAAATCATTAAGAAAATGGTCAAATATAACATATATTTTTTCCAAAAAATTACGACTAGCCATTTAGACGTGATTCTGATTTTAAAATCAGCTACTCAAGGGAATCTGCGCCTTAAGCTTTCGGAGGTAGTCAATACTACAGTAAAATTATCCGCTCCACAATGCCGAGATCGCTTCTGTCAATAATTTCACATGTTGTCCAGTTGCGTAGACAGTTGAGACACAAAACTACACCAATTTTATATCACAATATCCACTAGGAATCAATTTGCAAATAACTTCACTCGAAAAATCCCGCCAAAAACTATTTTGTGGCTATGGTTGCGTTATTGCCATAAAGCAACCACAGGGTACTTTTTTATATATGGCAACTTTGAACACTACTAGTTTAAGCTTAGATAAAGTACCTATCAGAGAGTTTGTATAGTAACTAGAGATAACGTATTTACGGCGAAAAAGAAACTGTCAATTCTCTCGTTCTTGCTTATAGAAAAACTCTATGAAAAAATAAAGAGACACAAACGCAACCATCCTGAACGTCAAAGAGATAACTTTTTAGTCACTGTTGTAACCCATCGGTTAGCAGCTCTAATTAAAGTGTTTCGCTGTTTTCACACCTTTGTTTCGTTTATATCAGGAAGAATTTTGTTGTTTAATTATCTGCATGAACCATGTCGTGTGTGGCTATCAGTTGCAAGAGTAGAATGAGTGTATTAACAGAAAATAATCAAAGGATATCTTTCCACAGGTGAGTTATCGACTAGCATACTGAAATTATTGTGCAGGGAATACATTTCATAGGCTGTCCGGAATAAAGGAATCTTAGTTCTAAATACGTCGAGCACGTATAGTACCATTTAAACCATTCTATGTAGTGAAATAATTAACTTTTATGCGTTCGCTAATAGAGCTATGTATGACAGTTTACGTACTTACGTTCTGATGTTAGAGATGTGACAAAAGTCACAAGAAAGATTTATTGATACTGTATTTTTATTTTACTTACTTTAATGTATTTCTTAAAGTTTATTTGCTATTTGTTATTATTAATCTAATATTGATTGTGCACAGGTTTCCTAAGAGTACTTATTTAAGAAATAAGTTGATCAAGAATATAAAACATGCTAACTGGACACCTTCACCATATTCCCGCTTGTGTTCACTGCATTCGCTATCCCTCGACCCATCTATGGATAAAGGTTGATGAATCATGTTTATTTTCGCATTTTAATTTTTCAAATTAAATAATTATATGTGAAACATTTTATTATTATTTATTTTGTTACTTTTATACCTATACATACTCGTCTGTAAACTTTATTTTCAGTCTTGCACAAGAACTAGCATATTATATATCAGTATATTGATCAGTACCTGTTTGTACATATAGTCGTACGAGTGTACCAAAAACTGTCACTTTGATCTCATGATGTACCTCGTTTTTGCACAAGGTATGAATAAACATTATTATAAAAATATATATAAAAGTGAATGTGTACTCGTACAAAGAGTAAGTAAGTTCTTTGTACGAGTACACATTCACGTTTTATATAATTATAAAGATTCCCTAAAAAAACGTAGATAACATTAGCCGTAGTCAGGGACGAGTCTTACAGATATTTGACCAAATTTGTAGAAAATCCTCCTAAACTAAACTCAATAATATCGATATGACAGTGGCACAGATCTAGTTCTGATATATGTCTATAGATAAGTATCTATAGCATCCTCGGTCACACTGGCCTTAAGCCCTGGCGTGGCCGCACATGAGATAGCAATAGTTAGTTTTGGTGTTACAACAAGAACAAGAACACTACAACCCACCATCGCACTGACACTTATTATCTATAAATAACCCAAATTCCTTGACTCAATTAACACTTATTACCACGAAATCACAGAAAATCAAACAAAACCGAGTTTGTTTGTCAAACCTGCCATTATATTAGAGTTTGACAAACAACAGAAACCGGCCATGGTGACAAGGACAAAAAATAATCTTTTGTCCTTATTATTTACATGGAGCTGCCAATTAGCCATCAAGCTCATTTTAAGGCTTAATCTATAGGTACTTTATCTTAGAGTTTAAGTTACGGACTACGGACGGTATACATCTCTAATCGGTTTTTCGGTATACGAATACATAGAAAGAATAGTATCGTATCTATTATCTTTAAAATAGTCTGTGGTTAGGGTTACAAATGTTACAAATATAATATACAGTGTGAATGTGGCCGATTGTGGCCTAGCCTACCCATGAAGTTATAGGTAAATATGGATGCCACACTTAGAACAAAATCTAGAGTCAAATACCTACGTTTCTCTATCTCGCTTTCTGTGGGCCGACCTCTCTTTCTAGTGTGGACCATAGTATTGCTATCTTCATATTTAAATCTCCTAGAAAAATATTAGAAATAGTCACCACACTAGCCCAACCATAAGTTAATTAAGAAAGTAACACTGTCAAATAATGTACCTATAAATAAATACTTGAACTATGATTAGTTCAATTGAAAATCCCTAAATTGTAGGTCACGTATGCATATCTGGGTTGGCAAATCAACGAATTATAAACCCATTTCTTAAGAATTCGGTAATGTGGCAACATTGGCCGTATGTGTCAAAATAAATCGACCAATATGGCGGTTGTTTACTTTGCGGTTCACGTCTTCATTTGAGATTTTTCGCGAAAATCACTGTTAAAATTCAAAAAATGGTGCAAAATTATGTTGTGAGTGGTTGCGATAGTACGTGGTGTCCAAAAGGTGATATAAGATTCACGCGTTAGTGTTTAAATCGTGATTTCTGACATTGAATCATTGTAAACATATTTCTATGTATTTTCACTTAATTTCCTCTTAAATCGATTAACCTGTGTTTTCAAAATAATTGTAAATGATAATTATATCAAGATCAAATACATCTACATTGAATTTCATTGATTTTGTGCGATTTAATTTGTTTTGTTTACATGAAGTCGAATTGCAGTAGTGTGACCATATTGAGGATATATCCGGGACAACATTTTTCAACGAGCTAAATTGATGAGCCAACTTAGAGAAAATAACATAGAAAACAAATTAATTAATGTCGTAACATAATATTTTACTTCTCTGTTGCAGGAAATGTTTAACCATCCCATCACGGACTTCATTGATTGTATTGAATTTCATGAAACTAAGATCGTTAAGCAAATAGCTAATACGTTTTATTTAATGCGTATTCGTGCTCACTTAAAGAGTCATAAAGAAAATATTTTGAGTGATTTACGTGGTAAGAGACAGAAACTACCCAGAGCAATAATATTTAGTCACGTATAATAAGTAGAAAAGTTATAATATATGATTTTAATTCGGAAAGTGTTTTTGTTTCCTTTTTGTCTTTTTTTATATATTGCCGTTCCTAATATAGTCCCGTATAATATATATACGTAATATTAAAAAGAGCGCAATACCTTAACACCCTCTTTACCACTTCTCCTTAACACTGACTAACCCAGAAATCTGAACGAAAACAGCTGTTTATTATGTTTCATTATTCAACAAAATTAATGAAACATCTGATTTCTTTTTCGCAATTTCTGGGTCCCCATGTACCAGTTGTTGTAAAATGATATCTCTTTCTCGCGCCCGCACATGTCTTAGTCATTTATTGCCGCGGGAACTAAACCTTTTTCCTGGTCATGATCTATTTCCGCGAAAAATTCTGTCCATGTCGACCCAGCACTTTCTGCGTGATTAGATAAATGACAAACAGCCAAATTTATTATTAATTTATTATTTATTTATTTTTTTGATACATTCGAACTTTCACACTTAAACAATCAGCTTCTTTCGTAATTTATTATATGCATGCTTAATTATCATGATCTATATAATCTTTAGGGGCTCGGTCTTAGTATTAATGAACAATTGTAGTGATGTCCTGGGAAAAATAAAATGAAGGTTACCCTACTTAGACAGAGAGGGTCTGCCCACAGAGAGCGAGATGGAGATACATAGGTTTTGCTTCAAGTAGGTATTCGAAGTGTGTTCTCCATATTTATCTATACCTTCATGAGCCTACCTGACTACGGTCACTACATATCAGTATTTCAGTAATCTGTGGTCACTATTTATTAGTATCACAGACTACTTAGAGATACATTAGTATACGGACTTTAAGGACTACCCTCTAGAGGACGCGCACGCGAACATTAGCTCTGTATCTTTTAGTTTAAATAAATCATAGTGGCAATATTACACAGTGAAAAAACGACAAACATTCTCATATGTTAACAAGGAAACAGTGCAAGTGTGGGCAAAAGCTAATTCTTGAAGTGAAAAATATAAACTTAACTTTTTTAAACAGTGCTCGGACAAGTGACAAGTTGGACCAAAACACCACATTTGAATTTTAACACAGTGAAAATCCGCACATAACGAACTTTTAGATAAATAATATGTTCATCTGAAATCAATTAAACCGTAATTATTACCAAAACTTATAAAAAGTGCTTTTTCAAAAGTGGTATAACACGTGGAGTGATAACTATTTAAACAAAGACCTGACCTTTGGACCATAATTACGCTCAGTGACGTATATCACTTAGCAACTGTACCATTATTTCAAAACATTTAGTTAAGTACCTGCTGGTCAAGTGGCAAATACCTTGGCCGCGACGCATTATTCCAGTGGTTCGAATCTCAACTCCTGCGGCACTTTTTGTGAAACTTTAAATTGTTGATTCTGGTTTTTCTAAATACATAATTATGGAACAGCAACAGCGTACACCTCCAAAATTTGTTGATTTAAGTATGACGCAGTCATACTCGGATTCGGCATTAAATCTTTCTAATAATGTTGAAGGACAGGTAAATGTCACGAGAAGATACAAACGAAGGCTTGATGACGAACATTCGGAATGTCTCGAGAACTTCACGTCACAAATGAAGTTAATGTTCACTTCATTTCAAGATCAACAAAACCAGAAATTTGACGTTCTTAACCAGTCAATAAATGGAATCAAGGAATTGCATGCTGAATTGAAAAAGTCGGTTGAATTTGTGACTGCGAAATATGATGAATCTTTGTCGAAAATTCAACAACTCCAACAAGAAAACAAGTCCTTTAAAAAACAAATAACTTTCCTAGAGCAAAAATTGGAATACGGTGAAAAAGCCTCGAAAGCCTCGACCCTCGAAATACGCAATATTCCTAAGACTGAACCGGAGACAAAGCAACAACTCTTAGGCATGGTTAAGGAATTGGGCTCGGCGATTCAACTTAAGTCAGATGTAAACACAACGGAAATACGTGACATTTATAGAACGAAATCAAAAGCTGAAGCCGTTGTTGTAGAGTTTACAACTGTCGCTAGGAAAACTGAAATTATTGGTTTGGTCATCAAATACAATAAGTCATAGAAAGTGAAAAAAGAACGGCCATTAAACACCAACGACATCAAGATTAAAGGAGCCCCTCAGAATATTTATGTATCTGATTCTCTAACAGTAAAGACACAACAACTGTTTTACTTGTCCAGACAGCTCACTAAGAGGCGAGGTTTCCATGGATGCTGGATCTCATTCGGAAAAGTATATATCCGTATGAATGAGGGTGATTCACCCATTCACATTAAGGGTACTGAAGATTTGGATAGAATTATATGACTTGTCATGCTTTCGGTCGAGGTTTTTGCTATTGTTTTTAAAATATGTCTAAGAACTTATGTTAATACACTGCACATCATACACATCTTTCTATTCCTATTGTCACTAAATAAAATTAAACATACAAACGTAAACAAACAACATACACACATACATCAATGCATACAAAAAATAATATTTTGGTTTCGTGGAGATATACAGAAATTTCAAGGGTTCATTTGCGATTATCAATGTACACTGCTTTGGATGAATCTATGCTCATGTTTACTGAATAGGTGCGCTAGTTCGGAGTTCCATACCATTAATATTTTATTCGTAATAATATTTAAAACCGTAAATTGTCTAAATCTTTCTTTCTCCTACTCAAATTGTCCTACGAGTTTTATTACTATACAACATTCGCGATGGTAAATGACTTATTAAATAATATAGATCAATTTAATGTATCTGTCTCACTTAGCTGTCACCCAGAGAACTGCTCCAAATATATAACAACTGCTCCCAACTATCTAAAAATTTTACAACAAAATATACGTAGTATCAATTGCAATTTCAATGAACTTTCAGTGCTCCTGTCTAGATTTAGCTTCAAATGTGACGTTATAGTATTATCAGAGTGCTGGCTCCGTCAGGTATCTGATCTTCCTACTGTAAATGGTTACAACTCTTATAAGACGAACCGTACCTTTAATCAAAACGATGGAGTGGTGGTCATGGTCAGTAACGAACATTTGTACACAATAGAAGAACCACTTCTTTATGAGTGCAACTGTTTGCTAATTAAATTTGGGACTAACACAGTTATAGTGGCAATCTACAGGTCACCGTCATTCAAAAAGTTAGATACTTTTCTGCAGTCACTCCACAACATTCTTGAACAGTTGCGATCATTTCAAAATATAATAATAGTAGGTGACATAAATGTAAATATATTGAATGTTGATTCTAGTGTTTCTTCATATCTAGATCTAATTTCATTTCATGGCCTACTTCCGGCTCATAACCTACCTACTAGAGGAAATAGCTGCCTAGATCATGTTATTGTTAAAAGCAAGTTACAAGCTTATACATTTAATCTTCAAACCTCAATAACTGATCATGACGCCATTCTCTTTTGTCTGAAGCACGGGGGCTCAAAGAAACCCTTAAATAGTAGAGAGGTCAGGAAGGTGAACTGGGCCGACATCATCTCTGACTGCTCAAAATTAGATTTTAGTCAAATATATGCTGAAAATGATTTGGATTTGGCGACCAATAGATTTATAGAATTATTGTCTAACCTAACAATGAAACATAGTTCGATCATTAGGATGCCACGAAATAAAACTACCTTAAAGCCCTGGATAACGCCAGGACTACTAAGATGCATTAAAAATAGGGATAGGATGCATATTAAAACTAAAAAAGAACCAGATCACGAAATTTTAAGTATAACATATAAACGATACAGGAACCATTGCAACAATCTTCTTAAAAAAATAAAACGCCAATATGAACAGAACCAACTAAATATGGCTAAAGGTAATTCCAAATTGTTATGGGACTCTATTAAAACTATAACAAATTATAATAAAAATCATGAATCTTCTGATAAACTTCTATATACAGATCAAAGTCCTCAATCGTCTATTAATAATGTCAATACCTTCTTTTCTACAATTGGAAGAGTATTAGCTCAACGCATTCCTTCAAATATTTCACCTTTCAATAACAATGGTGTAAACAGAGACACCTCCCCTTGCAACTCATTCGTACTACTCAAAACGGATATTATGGAAGTTAAGGCTGCTATCTTGAGTTTGAGGAGTCAGTGCTCACCTGGATGGGACACCATCTCATCCAAGTTGTTGCAGAGTGTTGTAGATTTGGTGGCTCCAGTTATTGCTGATCTCATAAATCGTTGCTTTGATACAGGTGTCTTTCCAAAAGCACTAAAAAAATCAATTGTAAGCCCTATATATAAGGCGGGGGATATCAATCAGGGGATCAACAACTATAGGCCCATCTCTATCCTTTCTTCACTCTCTAAAGTATTCGAGCGCACGATTAATTATAGATTAATAAAATTCTTAGAGTCAAATAAATTGCTTGCCGACACACAATATGGTTTTCGAGCACGCAAATCCACTCATGAGGCTGTTCACACTTTTACTGATTTTGTGGTAAAAAACATTGACAATAACAAAAAGTGTCTGACCATCTTTCTCGATCTCGCCAAGGCTTTTGACACAGTCTCTATCCCCACCCTAATTCGTAAATTAAATAATATGGGCATAAGGGGAAACGAATTGTTATTGATATCTGACTATTTATCGGATCGTACGCAGCAAGTAAAGATCGGTGACCACATGAGTAATGAACTTCCTATCGAGTATGGAGTTCCTCAGGGAAGTATTCTTGGCCCCACTTTGTTTCTATGCTATATAAATGAGCTATGTCAGCTTAATCTGCAAAACTGCAAAATAATATCTTATGCAGATGACACAACTCTTACCTTTACGGGCAATTCTTGGGAAGAAGTATATTCGTTAGCTCAAAAAGGTCTGAACACGGTCTGCCACTGGCTGGCTGCAAACTCACTCACACTTAACGCAGATAAAACAAAATACATACCTTTTGCAATAAGGAGCGCTGACACTTTCTTACAAGACAAGCCTCCCATTTATGTTCATCAGTGTTCATTTCCTCCTTTGATTCAATGTAGCTGCTCGACTATACAGCCAACACAAAGTATTCGTTACTTGGGTGTAATCATTGATAAAAGATTGTCCTTTGACGAACACATTCACAACTTATCTAAAAGAGTACGAAAACTTATTTACATTTTTAAACAGCTTCGGCATGTAGCAAGTGGTAAAACACTAAAAATGGTATACATTGCCCTTGTTCAATCTATCTTGATATATTGTGTAACAACTTGGGGAGGTGCCGTCAAAACTAAAATGTTGGAAATAGAAAGAGCCCAAAGGCTGATTCTGAAAGTTGGCCTTTCTAAACCACGACTCTACCCCACTGCCACACTATACCAGGAAGCTGAGGTTTTAACTGTCAGACAGCTTTACATCCTTTTTACTATTCTCCGGCAACATTCAGATCCACCCTCTTTTATTCTTTCTAAATTAACTACTAGGAGGCAGTACGACGTATGTCGCACCATTAAATGTAAAACTGGCTTTGCCCAAAAATTTTTCACTTTCCGAGGACCCGAACTCTATAATAAATTAAATAAAGAATTAGGTATTTTCCATTACAATAAATCTAAATGTAAACTAATATTAACTAACTGGCTGCTAAAGTTGGATTACACAAAAACAGAAGAACTGCTTGTCATAAAAACGTAAATAATGTATCCTACCAACACCATACCTACTTTTTGAACCCACTCAACATATAACTCATATAACTTCTCACCCTCAACACCACACACAAACACACACTCACACACACAAACACAAACTCACATATACACACACTGACACTCTTACTTCACATAATAAAACCTAACAATTAAGTGTTTGCAATTGTAACATAAAAAAACGACTTTGCTAAGAATTATCTATAGTAGTAGTTTTTGATGATATGTATAATTATTATTATTATCTTTTTTCCTGTAGGGGGGAGTCTCTGGTGTCCTGAAATACAGGCTACGGCTTAGCTCAGGCACCAGTCTCCCGCAAATAACTATGTGGCATATCGCTATTATTATTTTTCCTTTTTTGAGTTTTTAGTTGATAAGTGTTATTTGTGGAAGAAAAATAAAGATTATTTTGATTTGATTTTGATACGGTCTTAGATAAAGTAGGTATAGATTTAGCCTTAAAATGACCTTGATTGATAGAGCGAGATGGCTAATTGGCAGCTCCATGTAAATGATAAGGACAAAAGATTATTTTTTGTCTTTGTCACCGTGGCCGGTTTCTGTCGAGTGCGTTACTACAGCCAGATATTGTCAAAAATCGTCTTCTAAGTACAATAGATAATTAGATATACAGCTTCTGTAATTGGTAAGCAGATTTATTAATTTGGTAAGCTGATAGCTTTTTAATTATTTGATAAAAACAGTTCCGGCTGGAGTAACGTTACCGCAGCCAGATCTTTTGTTTTCTAACGGGTATGTTGAAATAAAAGTTATCTAAATAATTAGATATCAATTTGAAATAAATGGTACAACTTAATTTGTATGTATATTTGCTATGGTTGCAAGATATTTAAAATCCTGCTGTGGTAACGTTTGCACGATTGCTGGATCTCGGAATTGACTAAACGGATGATTATAATTTTTGTACATGACATCTGGCTAATTAGTTATAATTTGTTACGCAATAAAAAAACCAAAATAATGCACCGTTTTGAAGTTATTTTAGTAAATAGAAATATGCTTTAATAGGTCCTAGCACTTCCAATAAGCGGTCCAAAGACTAACTTGTAACGTTATTATATAGGTAATTACTGCCTATAAATGGTACTGAAGTTTCATTAGTATACTATAAGTAATTAAAAAGTTATGATGAAACTTCAATTTGTTCCGGCCACGGCGCGCAGCTGAGTTTTTTGAAGACCGATTAGCCGAATTTCCTGTAGTTGTGGTAACTGAATCTTATATGAATAATTAGATATATAGTTTAATTATATACCTGTGAAATATCAGACTTGTAAACTAATTAATTAACGAGATAATCGAAAAACAATACTTATGCGTGGTAACCTGACCAAATCTAGAATGTTATAAAAAAGCGGCCGCGCAATACATTATACCAACCTTCTACAACTTACAGGATAATACGTGAGAATAATACGTGTTTGGTACAGACGGGTACACAAGTGGTAAAGTAAAACATAGTTATAATTAAATATTTTTGTTTCTACAGATAGAATATTAATTTCAAAAATATTTATGCCTAGGTAATAAAAAATATGGAGTACCTACATACGAAGATGATGATAATTTTATGCAGATATTAATTATGGTAAGTAAGTATATAAATTAATTTAAAAAATAATCACAGGTATGTTTTAATGGAATTATATGCAACGTTGCTTGCTTATCTGAAATTAAAATTAAGTTCTGATAAACACCTTCACTATTTACACTGCGTTGTGCTTCCTCCTCTTCGCATCGTGTGCCTCATTACTGAGGGTCGTGATTACCGTGACAGCTAGGAGACCAACTTTTCTCTGACGATGATTCTCCATCTGTCTGTCCTTGACAACGTGGAGTGCATCGTGCAGCTTGGTGCTCAGCGTTGCACGTATATGGTCAGACCATCTGATCGGGCACGGCTCTGATAACCCTCGGCCTATTGCCAGTGATCATCAGCTGCTCGAGGTTATGACCATCCTTTCGGGCAATGTTTTGTTGTGTTGTGCTTAGCGTTTCGAATAAGTTAAAGTAAAATAGTTGTAACCATATTTAAAATTAAGTTTTATTGTAGAAAATCACATAACAATAATAAAATGTAATAACATCACAGTGCAGTAAGTACTAACATATTATATATACAGTAGGTAGGTAGGTTCTACTGTTTTTTCTAATCTCATTTTACAATAATTTGTTACAGGATTTTTTTAAAGCTACGGGGCCCATATTACATATAGGTATTCACCTTAATCTAACGATACCATGTATATTTTATGTGATATTTTAAATATAACAATAAATTCCTTTACCTAAACACTATTATAAAATTAAATAAAAACTAATTAGGCGCAATTTCTTCCTTGTAAATAGTAAGTAGGTACCTTTTTTTTTTTTTTTTTTTTTTGCTTGGAGTAATGCTCATGCATACTGCACTACCACGGGGAGATAGTGCAGTTATGTGGGACTCTAACCCACTAAAACTCCACGGTGTCCTCCTGTGCCGCTTATGGCAGGAGCACGGGTACGCGTTAGCACTCACCGCGAACCCGCCGCGGCTGTCCGTCACCGGACCCTCCTCGGGGGAGTCCCCCCATCACCGGCGCACCAGAACACACTGCACGCCGTGACCACCCCAGGGTCCAATCAGCACATGGGCGCCAGACGACCCCGTGTATGGCACCCTTGGTCCCCCTGTGACGGGTCAAGGTCAATGGCCCCGCTACCTACCATTGTTCGGCCGCAGGGGATAGGGAGAGCGGCCAACGCAATACCGACACTCCTCCTCTCCTGCGGCCCCACCGCGTCCGCCATCAGACGGTGGCGACCCCGTCCGGGCCGCGGAAGGTAGGGAGAGCGGCGCACCGTAATACCGGCACTCCTCTCCCACCGCGGCCTCCAACCCTCAGCCGCGACATCGTATGGGACCTGGGAATCTCCATAAGACATCGCGGCCCGCCTCAGTTGCGATGTCGCCTGTTACCAAGCGGCACCGCAACCTACTAGTTGGCCGCTACGTCGTCGGCTTAATCGGCAAAAGCCCTGACGAGCGGCCCCTCCTCGGGTTCCTCTTCGCTTCACCGTGGGTGACCAAGCCACGGTTACTGAGCCTCCCCGCATCGACAAAGCGGGAACCCACCGGGGGGGAGTAAGTAGGTACCTACCTACCTCGACGACAGAATGGTTAAACGTAGGTAGGTAGATATATGAAGAATGGCATAGTGGACACTTACTTTGAGCAATTTTAAATTTATTTAAACGTTTAGTATGGTAGGTTTAATTTTTCAATCAAACAAATTTCATTCGTGACTGTACCAACTTTTGAGGACAATTATGCTAATAATTTTAGAAGGTTGGTAAAATGTATTACGCGGCCGCTATTTTGTAACATTCTAGATTTGGTCGGGTTACCACATATAAGTATTGTTTTTCGATTATCTCGTTAATTAATTAGTGTACAAGTCTGATATTTCACAGGTATATAATTGAACTATATATCTAATTATTGATATAAGATTCAGTTACCACCACTACAGGAAACTCGGTTAATCGGTCTTCAAAAAACTCAGCTGCGCGCCGTGGCCGGAACAAATTGAAGTTTCTTCATAACTTTTTAATTACTTATAGGATACTAATGAAACTTCAGTACCATTTATAGGCAGTAATTACCTATATAATAACGTTACAAGTTAGTCTTCGGACCGCTTATTGGAAGTGCTAGGACCTATTAAAGCATATTTCTATTTACTAAAATAACTTCAAAACGGTGCATTATTGTAGATTTTTTTATTGCGTAACAAATTATAACTAATTAGCCAGATGTCAAGTACAAAAATTATAATCATCCGTTTAGTCAATTCCGAGATCCAGCAATCGTGCAAACGTTACCACAGCAGGATTTTAAATATCTTCGCAACCATAGCAAATATACATACAAATTAAGTTGTACCATTTATTTCAAATTGATATCTAATTATTTAGATAACATTTATTTCAACATACCCGTTAGAAAAAAAAAGATCTGGCTGCGGTAACGTTACTCCAGCCGGAACTGTTTTTATCAAATAATTAAAAAACTATCAGCTTACCAAATTAATAAATCTGCTTACCAATTACAGAAGCTGTATATCTAATTATCTATTGTACTTAGAAGACGATTTTTGACAATATCTGGCTGTAGTAACGCACTCGTTTCTGTCGTTTGTCAAACTCTAATACAATGGCAGGTTTGACAAACAAACTCGGTTTTGTTTGATTTTCTATGATTTCGTGGTATTATGTGTTAATTGAGACAAGGAATTTGGGTTATTTATAGATAATAAGTGTCAGTGCGATGGTGGGTTGTAGTGTTCTTGTTCTTGTTGTAACACCAGAACTAACTTTTGCTGTCTCATGTGCGGCCACGCCAGTGCTTAATCTATACCTACTTTATCTAAGTATACGGTAGTATCTGGTAGTATCTCTAAGTAGTCTGTGGTATTTATACCACTGACGTCTGACTGTGCTACGGTGTTTTGTGATTTGATTTCGTTTTATACAATGATTATGGTGATAGACATGTATGACTAGTAATCTTTGAAGCAAAGCAAGAAGAACTCTTTTCTGGATGTTGTTTCGGGTTAATTTACTAGGTTTCTTCACAGAGAAACGCTCAATAACTTATTTTTAACATAAAGGTCATAAGTATTAATAAAACAATTTGTTCGTACTGGAAAATTCAAGGCTTGAGGTGCGTAAGCTATGTTGTAAATAGTAACAATTAGGTATGAGTGTGTCGTCTAACTTAAAAGTGCTCATTTAATGTATTGAGATCAGGATCTCATTATTTGTAATAAAAAATCCCAAACGAGTTAATAAACAACAATCGAATACACCAATGCATTGTTTATTTCTCAAAAAATATTGATTGAGTTGTCCATGTTGATCATGCACTATATTATATACAGCTCATATCATATATCCTCTAACTAAATATTATTCTTATTGTATCTGTACCTTAATATCTTTTTAAGGCTCATGTAATTTTTATACATTTTTGATTCCGCTTAGTCTGAGTGCCACCACCAGGCTTTTTGCAACTCTTACTCTATTTTTCTTTACTTGTTTCAGGTATTGCTATGGGAGGGTGCCGCTGTACTTACCGTAACTGCTCTTCGCGAACTGATGGGAAAACTCATATGTTCCACTATCCTGTGTTTGACAAAGTTCGTTGTCACCAATGGCTTACAAATGCACACAAATTAGAATTTCTCAATTTGAAAGTGTCCCAGCTAAAGAACAGAGTTGTATGTCAACATCATTTCAAAGATGACAACTTTATGAACTTTAAGGTTTGTTTATGATTTATATTTAGAGCAGAGGTCACCAAATAGCGGACCGTGGTCTTGTGGATCGCCAATCTATTTTGGGTGGACCTTAAGTAAACAGTACAATATATTTACTTGTGTTACTTGAGTACGTAATTTATTTATCCCATGCTTTGTCTTTACTTTGATTCAAACAAATCATTTCATCAAAATCTTCATTGATATTGTATCTTTAATTACATATTTAAATTTATTATTTCAAGTTTAACAAAGTAAAAGCAAAAGACCCCAAACGAAAAATGATTGGTGATCGGTGATCCCTGATTAGAATACAAAGTGTTTGTGGTAAAAGCATTATGCTTAATAGTATATAATCATTATTTACAATGTTAGCATTGTTTATAGCATACTTTAGGATCTTATTTTGTAATTTGTATTTCAGAAAGACAAACTCACATTTGATGCAGTGCCGACAGAAGATGGAGGTTATTGTGATTCTAGTCAGTTCGATGAAACTAAAACTGAACAAGAGGAGTCAAAAGTGTTCAGCATATCTCTTGATGAAATCGAGAATGAATATTTGACAATGGTTGATAAGAAAGCAAACTTTTCAGTGAAATATGGAGATTTCTTAACAAACTGTGATGTAATGGACTTGGATTCATTAAATTCTCTAAATCAGTTAAATGAAAATAACCACACTGCTGTAAAGGGCCTCTGTGAATTAGCAGAAAATCTGGCTGTCACAAAAGACCTGATTCCTTCGAAGAAATCAGTAAAAAGTGTGCGACCTCGCAAAAATAGAGGTAAACACACTAATATTCAAGGCACCCTTACAATAAACAATGCTAAGAGCAAAGTAGATATTGGTAAGCTAATCAAAACACCTCAGATAGAAGAAGACAAAAAGACATTAAATCTTGTACTAAATGTGTCTCAAGTGCCAATTGAATTTGAAGGCAGAAAACCAAATGACACAATTCATGAAAATCAGTATCAGTCAATTGATGTACAAGTGCTGGATGAATCAAGAGTACCAAATGAGCAGTCATTAGAAGTATTGGATGAACCAAAACTTGTGAATGAACAGCCATTTGATGTTAAACTATTTGATGAACCGAAACTTGCAAATGATCAATCATTTGAAGTAAGATTATTTGATGAACCAAAACTTGTAAATGATCAATCATTTGATGTAAATATATTTGAGGAACCAAAACTTGTAAATGATCAATCATTTGATGTAAAAGTATATAATGAACCTGCCAACTACAATGCTGACAAATGTTCTATAAAGAAAAAGAAAAAAATTACAATTTTGTCTGAGAAAAAGATTTCTGAGCCGCTGCCACTCTTTGGAAGACTTGAGCCAGTTTCACCTACTAGAATTTTACCTTTCCCAAATAAAAAATCTAACACGCCAAATCCAATAATAGACATTCCAGAAGTACCAATTTCAGAGAACTCACTCAATACCACATATACATCTAAAGATAACATGATTTTAGAAACACCTGAAATAGAACCTATGAATATTATCACTAGTAGAACAGATGTTTCTCCTCAGGAAATAAGAAATGATGTTATAAATATAGTCCCAAATGAGGTTTTAGCTAATAACAATGCTTCTCAAAAAATTAGAAGTGATGAAATAAATAAAACTCATAATAAGATTTTACCAAAAACTTCATTGCTAAGGAATAAGATACCGCCAGAAAGAATGGCAGCAATAGCAGAAAAAAGAAAATTCAACTTAAAATTAAGAGATATTGTTGAAGAATGTCTAGACAAATTAGACGAACCAAATAAAACAGATTTTGATAACAGAAAAGTTCTACATAAATCAAAAATAATGCCAAGTAAAAAGCAGCAAGTTAGTTCTTATCTTGCTAAACATTCAGAGCTGCCTGGTGTCCAAGAGTATACCATTGCATATATAGACGCTAGATTGAAAAAGATGGAAGATAATTTACTTCATAAAATTGGAGAAAGCTCACGAGAAATTACGAAGTTAAAAGAAATTGTTGCACCACCACCATGTTTAAAAACCAAAACTGTCCACACACAGACATCAGTTAGTGAAGAGCTATATAAAAGACAGCTTTATCAAGAAACATCAAAATATTTAAGTCCTGAGACAAAAAGTAAATTATATGAAGAACTTTTCATAAAAAAATACACAAAGGACGTGGCCAAGGGCTCCTCTTCTCCAAAAAGGCGAAAACGTAGGTGGTGAATGGTTTTTTAAATAAGATGATGCGGTCGTTGAATATTTATTTGTATAAACTTTAGTTTACACCAAGATAAAAACAAATATACATTTATGGAAACCTTAAAATAAAAACAAACATACAACAGACGACCTTATCATTCTGCGATCTTTACCAGGTAAACTAGAATGGACAGAGATGCTGTTGCACTTGGTGCAATTTTAAATTAATTTATAACTTATGTACAGTAACCACTAAATAAAAAATATTACAGTAGATACATACATACATACTTATACAGGCAAGAAAACAAAAAGAATAAGATCACATTAACAGGTTGTGCTCCCTTTCAACTCCGCGCGGATACCCCTGAGTAGCTGATTTTAAAATGAGAATCACGTCTAAACGGCTTTGCGTAAATTTTTGGAAAAAATATAATTATGTTACATAAGACCATTTTCTTAATAATTTGATCTAAGAAAATGTTGAGTTTTATTCTTATAACATAGTGTAATTAATTTGTAAAGTTATGTCTAAAACGGACAAAAACACGACAATCGCACTAAAACCGCTGGGCGTATTTTAATGAAATTGACACTTAGATACAGTACCTAAATTGACACCATCTCAAAGACAATTTAATTATCTACATTTTGATCTCAGGTTTTTTTTTAAAGTCATTGAATAATAAGGAAAGTACAAAAAACTACTAAATTTTGGGTCGCGCGGGCATGAAACGTGTGCGCGTTTTGTTCCCTCAAGGTCGTTGGCATTAGTCGTCGTCTTAAAGATCGGTACGGTAGTGATTGCCCGTGTTTTATGTAGTTTCATGTTAATCTATTTAGTATTCATTTTAATTAAAACATGTATAATTTATTCGTTAATCATTTATTTCACTCTAACTAGACTTTTACCGATGTTATCTCCTCTAAATAACCCAATGAAAGCATCAACAGTTGATTCGAATCCATCAGTAACATGTTCTTTGTACTTGAGTTTTCCTTCTTTTACCCATTTAAAATTTTGGTGAATACCTTCAATAGTGCGATCAGCAAATCTGTTAACCATGAACCCTTCGATTTTTAGTTGTTTGCCGACGACGAACATTTGAATCATTGTCGCTGAAAATAGAAATAAAATTTACACTCAAAAAATCTCTCTCTTTTAGTTATTTTTCTTTCATTCATCTCGTTAAATAGTTTCTTACAGATAATAAATGTAGAACTTACCTTTCCGCTTTTCGGGATCAGTTTCATTATAACTTGCTATGGCACCACATACGGCAACCCTGCCGTATGAGTTCATCTGCGCCAACACTGTGCTACTGATTTCCCCGCCTACATTGTCAAAGTAGCAGTCGACGCCATTTGGAGCGGTTTCTTTCAGGAATTTTGATAGATCTGTGGTTTTATAGTTGGCTGCATAGTCAAAACCTAGTTCTTTAACCAGCCATTCGCATTTTTCGTCAGTGCCAGCAAATCCAATTACTCGACATCCTATAAACATACAGTTAGTTACAATTCGAGAGCCACACCAGTTGGTTGCATAAGGTTGAATCGTTCAATAATAGATGAAAACATATTACTTATACCTAGGATCTTAGCAATTTGGCCGACGTGCGAGCCCACTGCACCCGCCGCACCCGACACTACCACAGTTTCTCCAGCCTTCGGTTGGCAGATCTCGGTAAACCCTAAGTATGCAGTGTTCCTGGAATCAATACACATGTAAATAACTGCAGTTTATAGGTGTGATACCTAAAACAAAAATGCGATCCTTACCCCACTCTCCCACAAACTCCTAGGGCTAATGATACAGGTAAGTCTCCGAAGTCGGGTAATTTGTAAAGATACGGTTTTTGCCCACAGAATTTCTCATTTTCGGGAGACGTGACTGTGTGTGTTCTCCAACCGAAATGTCCCATAACCCATGTCCCCACTGGGTACTCAGGATTTTTGCTATCTATCACTCTGCAAAAATTAAAGATTTTACCTAACTGTAGTACAAATTACTATACCTAGGTACACCTCTGCCAAACCATTCTGGGAATACAGGCGTAAAGTTATCGTCAGCCGTATCAGTCCATACATTGTCGGTATTAAAGATAAAAAAAAACATTTTATAATAACTTAAAAGTATATATAAGTTTAAAAAACAAGCTTTTTAGCTTACCGTGCATTGTCATCCAAACCAAACGTTTATGCAAAATTCATCTTTATTGGTTGAGGATAATGCTTTAAAATTCAGTTGCAAGATTTGACCTGAACACACATACATGCATGGCTTGGCATAATTTTTAAGCAAATAAATAAATACTAACTTCGCAATTTGGCCGCCGATCATATCACAAGGGTAGGTGGCACCGAGTTTCATGCGCTGGTAAGGATCAACACTGATGTAAACTGCTTCAGCGAGGAATTCTGAAATAATAGATTTACCTACTTAATAAAAAGATTATAAACGGGAAATATAAACCTATGAGGCTAGCACAGTAATTAAAAAAAAATACATTTCCACAAGAAACTTACCATTTTCTTGTAATTGCGGCAGAATTTCTTGGACAATTTCAAAATCACTTTTCTTCGGTTCTCCTACAAAAGGATTTAGAACAACGTATTTCTTTGCGACAACCATTGTGAGAAAATAGCTATTGCCCTATGATATTTTTCCACGACTAAATATTCGAAATCAGTTAGAAACGATTAAAATATTGTTTGGAGTGAAACTGCAGAAATATGTTCTTTACCGGTTTTATCTTTGAAATAAAATAGATATCATTATGAACCTTAATAGTTTTGTTTAAAGTTTATTTTACAAGTTTTTTAGAATGTTTGCTTTAAGCACTTCAGACTGGTTATCTGTTTGATAATAGATGGAGGCCTTGGACAACACCTCTTCTTAGTTATGATGACTTGCTAAATTACGAAAGTAATTGAGGGTGTAAAAGTAAATATTGAACGTGATATTTTATTTGAAACAGCCAACGTTTTGTATCTAAAATGTTGGTAGGTACTTAGTAGTTATTTCATATCACACACCCAATCATCCAACCGAAAATAATTATTTTATTAGTTTGAAATCCATAGATAAAATAGTATGTTTTATCTTTATCTGTTTTTGTGGTACATAATCTGTATTCGTGTATAAATGGCGCGAAATTTAATTTATATGATTAGATACGTAGGTACTTTTTCCTCATGCGCATCTATACCTCAATAGTTTGATTTAATTGTTAGTTAACGTACGTTAGCGTGTCTTTATGTTAGCTTTAGACACCGCAGACTAAAATTAGCATTAATACAAACTAGATAGCAAACTACGAAAAGGAAGCGGTTTCTGTGGTGGGCGGAAAACTTTCGGGGGCCGAATCATCCACGTCCCTAGGAGAGTATCCCAAACGATTCACGTGGTCCTCATGGGGGATGATGATGTAGGGCATGCAATATCGCTAGGTTCTCAATTCCGGAACTGGTAACTTTTAAAGTTTGTTTCAAATCAAACAAGATTTATAATTATATCAGTCTCTTAATAACTTTTACTAACTTAGATAAAGTACCTATAGATTAAGCCTTAAAATGAGCTTGATTGATAGAGCGAGATGGCTAATTGGCAGCTCCATGTAAATAATAAGGACAAAAGATTATTTTTTGTCTTTGTCACCATGGCCGGTTTGTCAAACTCTAATATAATGGCAGGTTTGACAAACAAACTCGGTTTTGTTTGCTTTTCTGTGATTTCGTGGTATTATGTGTTAATTGAGACAAGGAATTTGGGTTATTTATAGATAATAAGTGTCAGTGCGATGGTGGGTTGTAGTGTTCTTGTTCTTGTTGTAACACCAGAACTAACTATTTTTGTCTCATGTACGGCCACGCCAGGGCTTTATCTATAGGTACTTTATCTAAGTTTACTAACAAATTAAACATATTTGGTCATCTTTCTCCCATAATACACCAATTAAATATTTTTCACCTCGCTTGCTCATAAAGTGGCTCTAGTTTCACCGCAATTAGGCACATAATGACACCTGTAATCAAACTGTGACTTTTTCATTGCTATTATTCACAAATGAGATATAGTTTTTTTTATTTGTTGAGTTGCTTTGTTCTTAAAAATGTGTCGATACAAAAAAGATCGCTTGCTCATTTTATGCAACTTCGTATTAAAATAGATAATTTCAAATTATACTATGCTTGCCTGCATTGTGTGCGTTTTATACAAGTTTTATATTTCGTCTCATTTAGTTCTAGAATGTGGGGAGGAATTTTATTGTATTCAATTTCGGAAGTCGATGTTTCTGTTTTCGTTTCTTTGTTTTTTGACACCAACTTCCGAAATTGAAGTTATTTTTCACTTTGTAGTGTTTTTGTTTGGAAGTCGGTTGTATTTTTTGTAAAAAAGTTTTTTATTTTTCACTTTTAAGTTGTGGTACATAGTGGACCAGTTCTAAAGGCCTGCTACCTATAATGCCCAAAGTGAAGCCAGAATAGATTAACCCAATAACACGAAATTAAAACTTTGGAATGAGAGTATACCAGGGTGAACTGTTCACACCTGCGTACCCCTTTAGAGCGTACCAGTGTGATGTTATGTTATGAAATGGAGTAAACAACAAACAGACATGCGATTGCAGCTATCCCGAGTGATTTGCCGTCATTTATTGAAGAGTTCTGATGTATATCTCCAAAGTTCTTCATCAGATCTTAATGAAAATTAAATGGGACCACATGACAAGCACCAGCGTTCAAATAAAAAAAAGAATCATCAAAATCGGTTAACCCAATAAAAAGTTCTGAGGAAACAAACAAAAAATAAAAAAAAACATACAGTCGAATTGATAACCTCCTCCTTTTTGTGAAGTCGGTAAAAAATAACTTAAATAGACTAGCCTCGCGGTATCTACATCAGTAAACTAACGTATTTTTCTAACAGCATAAGCTGCCGAACTTCACGTCTCTATTCTGGTGACGCATAGGCCTCTCCTTCCAATGGATGCGAGACGAGTGTCGGACATTTGCATCCATCATAGGGACGTCCGTAGGTTGCTGGGCAACTTCGACGTGAACTAAGCTAGTGGCCCCGACGAGATACAGCCAATTGTTCTGAGAACCTGTGCACCTGAACTGTCTCCGATCTTACACGTCTGTTTCGTCTTCCGTATGAGACTGGAAAAGTGACGAATGCTTGGAAGAAAGCAAACATTCAGCATGTGTCCAAGAAGGGGCAGTCGGGCTGGCCCAGCCAATTACAGACCCATTTCGATAACACGAAACTCTGCAAGAGTATGGAACGGGTGTTCAACTCTAAGCTCCTGGCATCATCATCAGCCTTTTTAATATTCCCACTGCTGGGACACAGGCCTCCTCTCTGTGAGGTAGAAAGAGCCGTAAACCACCACCCGCAACCAATGCGGGTTGGTGGCTGTCACATGTCTTCGAATAGCTCCTGGTATACCTAGAAGTTAATGACATCCTCAGTGAACGCCAATACGGCTTCCTCCAAAATCGGTCAACTGGTGATCTTCTAGAGTATGCCATTCACATCTGGAGTGAGGCCATCGAGAGGCACGGGAAAGCGCTTGCCGTCTCCCTTGACATCTCGAAGGCTTTTGTCAGGGTCTGGCATGAAAGCCTTATTGGTAAGCTTCCATCATTCGGGCTGCCCCGTGGTCTGTGCGATTGGATTGCAGACTTCCTGAGGGATCGGTCCATTCGAGTGGTTATTGATGGCCGCTCGTCTGACCTACTTAATATTAATGCCGGGGTTCCTCAGGGGTCGGTACTCTCAGCAACAATCTTCTTGCTGCACATAAACGATCTGCTAAAACCCCACCTTTGGGTATGCGGACGACAACACTGCATGCTGAGAGATACGTGTCCGACGCGCCCACTACTAGGCCTCAGATCCGGTCTCTCCGGGAGGCCATGGTTGGGCGCTTGAATCTATCTGGTCAGGTTCAATGCTGCTAAGACCCAAGCGTGTAATTATTCTGCTAAAATTCCAACTTATATAAAAAAACAAAAAAATCCTATAAAAAAATAACCTTTGTATGTTAGTTTTTTTGATTAGGACAGATTAGTAGTACCTACCCATTTTTACGTAGCCTGCACAAATCAGGCATGGAGTACTACTCTCATCGCTGGGACGGATCTGCCAAATACTAGCTGGATGCACTTGAGTCGATCGATAAACGGGCCAAAAGGCTCATGGCACCCATCCAAAGACTAACCTTGGCAAGTGTTGCTTAACATGTGCTGGGTCACCTATCTAAATCAAGCGAACCAAAAGAAAGTGGTACCCATCCTAAGACTGACCTTGGTAACTGTTGCTTACTCTGGTGGGGTCAGCCATCCAAAAACAAACTAAGCAAAAAAAAGTGGTCACCCATTCAAATACTAACCTTGGTAAGTTTTGCTTAACCGTGCTGGGTCACCTATCCAAAAACAAGCGAACAAAAAAAGAACCCATCCATAAACAAGCGATCATAAGTTTGGCAATTCTTCGGGCTATATCGATAACCTTGCTTCTCTTGCGGATGTCTTCATTTCTGATTCGATCACGCAAGGAAACTCCGAGCATAGCCCTCTCCATTGCCCTTTAGGTGACGTTAAGCTTTCTGATGAGGCCCATTTTGAGAGACTACGTCTCAGTCCCGTTAGTAATCACTGGCAACACATACTGGATATAATATATAAATATTTTTAATTAATATATATATATTTCTTATATATTTCGTCTTGGCAAATTTCATGATTCTAGGACAACGGGAAGTACTTTAGGTTTTGATTGCCTTGCAATTCGTCAAATTTGCGACATTAACGGCGGAGTCTTTTGATTGCATTGATCTAGAAGTTTTATTTTTACACAGCTCAAAGGGGTCGCAGACCTGAGTATTTTTATTCTTTATTGCACAAAAAAAAACATAAAATAAAGATACAAATACAATGGACAGCTTATGTACAAAGGCGAGCTTAACCCATAATTGGGTTCTCTAACAGCAAACCTCAGTTGTTATTGGAAATTTGCGTATGAGGACAGTGATCCAAGTGCACAACAAAATTACAAGTAAAAAAAATCGTTGAATATTTAAAATTCTTACATACTAAATAAACTAAACAGATACCTATGTGTAAACATAATACATACTATATAACAATAAAATACATAACTAAAATCTTACATTCATAAATACATATTTATGCGTCATGTTGATAGGAAATGCTCCTTTATTCTTCTCTTGAAAACCTCCAACGAAACGCTATCCCGTATAGAATGTGGAAGAGTATTCCAGAGGCGAACAGCATGAACAGTAAATTATCCACCGTAACGACTTGAGGAGTGGGGAGGAAAACGAAGGAGTAGAGATGATGAGGAACGGCAAGGTTTTCCTCTCGGAACAAGATACTCAAAGCGCTCTCGAAGATACGAAGGAGAGTTAGGATTGTGAAGAACAGAAAAGAGTAAAGATAGAGTGTGGATATCTCGGCGCTGTCGAATAGGCAGCCACTTCAACCGTTTCCGAAATTCCGACACATGGTCGTACTTTCGAAGGCCGAAAATGAAGCGGATGCACAAATTCTGCAGACGTTCGAGCTTATATATAATATTAATTTCAACTTGATACCTTCAGGCGTTCCAGAGAAAAAGGTCTTGACACACTGACAGACAGACAACGAAGTAATCCTTTATAGGTTTTTTTTTCCTTTTGAGGAACGGAACCTTAAAAAAAACCGGTGGTCACATACATTGCAAAAATGTACTGAAACGAGCGGCGCTACAGCGAAATCAAACAAGTTTGTCCTCGCCCTTGTCGTGTGTTAATCTGGCTTTTGGTTCTACGGGCTACGCTAAGGCTATAGTTCATACTCCAGACATGTAACTACGTGTGCTACAACCATTACTATACCTTTGTTATCCCTCTGCGCTAGTTATGAGTGCTACGCCGTAGCTATGCTGATACACCGCTACCGCTACGCCACCGCCGCGCCGTGCCGACGCACAGAGCGGCCGCCCCATACTTGAAAGCGGTCAAAATTACTTTTAACAAATTAATTATGCAGAATGAAAAAAAACGCCTTAATTTATTCATTTGTCATTATTTTATGAATAGTCAATATTACCCACTATTGAGTAATTTTATAGAAATGGCGTTGTATTATTATTACACAGATTATAAAAACTGTTAAAAGGTTATTATATATATAATTATATACTTCATTCATTTTCAGACTCAGTAGTCCATAATATTATTACATTCATAAGCATTACATAAAAATTGATCAATTCGAAATTAAAATAAAATGTCAATCATTAGCATTAGACTTTAAAAAATACTGAAATCATTAAAATTAAATCTATCTAAGCAAAAATCTATCAAAGTTTAATTCACTTCTTTATTAACAGAAGTACTGTAATATACATATGCACCTAACTACTACTAAATTGTGATGTTATGTTATGAAATGGTATAAACAATAAACAGGCATGCGATTGCAGTAATCCCGAGAGATTTACCGTTATTTATTGAAGAGTTCTGTTGTATATCTCCGAAGTTCTCCATTAGATATTCACCAAATTTAAAAAGTATACTCTTTCAAACAAAAAAAGAATTTTCAAAATCGGTCCACAATTGACGGAGATATCGGTGAAAATATATATTAAAAAAAAAAAACATACGTAATGTCGAACATAGAACCTCCTCCATTTTTTGGTAAGACGGTTAAAAAGGACTTACTAGTCCTTTTAGCGCGCAGTATATAAATATCTTCTTTTTATATTGTAAATTAAATTGTGGAACTCTTATTCCCATAGAATTTTGTTTGTCAGGGGGACAATCAATTTTCAATATAAAGTGTGTGTGTGTATTCTTTAAAGTGTTCACTCATATAATCCCAAATTTTTGAAGGATCTTGAAATATTAAGTCTGCCAGTTCACGACGAATAAAAATTAGTACGCGCCCTACTATAAAAAATTATAATTACATCAAGATTAGCAAACTTTAACAAGTTTTTTTTTCATATCATAATAAAAGAAGGTTTAAGGTATATTTTCCTATAGGTTTTGTTGCAAAGAGTATAACTTTTACTCTCGCAAAGTATTTTTTTTGTAAAATTTGAGTTTATTAAGTTCACCACTATTATTATATTAAGTAAATACTTTATGTAAAAAATTATAATATTATAATAAAATAGATACAGAATTTATGTTTCAGAACTTTAGTGACTTTTGTCGTTTTGAAATTAAAAAGCAACAGAGAACTAGACAATAAAAAATAAAAATTACTGAATGTGTTTCAATCGAATGTAGAATGTTTGATCTGTTGTTAATCTTACATTTATCATAAACCTACCCTGATATTTACGTATTTTGATGAAGCGAGTATTCAAATTGTATTAACCATAACTTTTTTTTACCTATCAACAACTTTTCAAAATTGGTTTTTGACCGACCCCGGCCGCTCTGTGCGACGTTGCTACGCAGGGGCTACGTATCTGCCCCTGGCTAGGTCGCTATGCTACGGCTACATTGCTACGAACGGGGTTACGTAGCTACGCCGTGGCTATGCCGATGCCGCCTGCTTTCAGGTTTATACGTACCGCTGCATACCCCACCTGGCGGCGGGGTAGGTAAGCAGCGGTGTAGCCGAAGCGTAGTTGCGTAGCAGTGCAGCGCTGTAGCGGTGAAGCCGTAGCGTAACGGCCGGCCGTCCCGAACCCGGTACGCCGGGGCTACGCTGGTACGCCCAGCATAGAGAAGGAATACAGAGTTAAAATCTTTTTGGGAAGTGACAGTTGTTGTATAATTGACACCTTTTCTATGCATTCAATGTCATTCTTCGTCACTATTACATCTAAATGTCACAACTGTTGTTTTACTGTGAGTTTTACTAATATTCGAAGCAACACCTTCGTTAATGTTGTCGTAAAATAACAAGAATGTTTTCTATTTAGGCCACGATGTGTAATTAATATTATATTGATTTCATGGACGGCACTTTAATGTGACGGTATCTTTAGAAAAACATTTATTTTTATTAAAATGGTACGGAACCACAGTAAAGAGACTGAGGAAAGGAAAAGCGTGAAACTGTAAGTTCTTGTTACAATGCTGACATTCGATAGGTTATGCATCTACTTAGTTTACGTGCGTATTATCTAGTGCTCTACGATTTGGTTTATAAAGCTCCTAAATAAGACCCTAGTTTTGGGTCAAACTATGAGCTAGTTAATTTCATACTAACTAATAGATCTAATAGTCAGTCGGGAAGTTCAGGCCCTGTCTTTACCGGACGTACTTCAGTGTTGTCACTTATACAAGCGACCCGCCCCAATTTCGCTCGGTTAGTAGAGCCCGCGCTTGAATTTATTTTCGCGCGCCTTAGTTTTTATTTTGCGATAACGCCTATGATATTTATTTAAATTATATTGTGTAAAGGATACGGTTCCGTATGGTGCCGGACGTAAAGAATTTCACCATTCCATGTCTTCCCGTGGGTGTCGTAAGAGGCGATTAAGGGACAAAACCAGAGAATGGGCAACAGCGTTCTCTGTGCTTCTATAACAACCATACTGCGATCGCCAACCCGCCTGCCAAGCGTGGCGATTATGGCAACCCCCCCCCCCCCTCCCCCCCTGAATAGCACAAATAAAAAATGGCCCCTAGTGCCCGGCAGCCTGCCTACCCTCGACTACGGTAGCGGTCGAGGTTACGGCATGGCAAGGAGTGCCAAGAATCTCCGGACGGGATCCGGCTACCCCAACAAACAACGACGACTGGACCTGGCAACATACAACACGCGCACACTTCGGACCGACGAAAAGATCACCGAACTCGAAGAGGAATTGAGCAGGTTGCGATGGAGTATTATAGGGTTATCTGAAGTCCGAAGAGAGGGGAAGGACTCGATAATCCTCAAATCCGGCAACCTGCTCTATTTCCGAGAGGGTGACCGGCAGTCCCAGGGTGGTGTCGGGTTTATCGTCCACAAGTCCCTTGTGAACAACGTGGTGAAGATCGAGAGTGTGTCGACCAGGGTGGCGTACCTTATACTCAGAATATCCGCAAGATCTCGAATATCTCGGCACACCCCGACGACGAGGTAGAGACCCTGTATGAGGATATCTCCAGAGCCATGCATGGTTTCAAAACTCACTTCACCGTTGTCATGGGGTACTTCAACGCGAAACTGGGCAAACGAGACGAAGATGAGCTGCAAGTGGGGCAATTTGGAGTTGGACGTCGGAACCACCGGGGTCACCTACTGGCCAGTTTTATGGAGAAGGAGGGCCTCTATATGATGAACTCCTTCTTCAAAAAGCGTGAACATAGGAAGTGGACCTGGCAGAGCCCCGAAGGTGCAACAAAAAATGAGATCGATTTCATCATGTCAACCAAGAAGCAAATGTTCAATGATGTCTCTATGATCAATTCGGTAAAAACCGGGAGCGATCACCGCATGGTAAGAGGCACGTTGAACATTAATATTAAGCTTGAAAGCTGATGAAGTCCACGCTCCGTCCAGCACAGATCCAGGTCCAAAAACCCGAGAGCTTTCAGCTCGAACTCCAGAATCGTTTCGAGTGCCTAGGGAGCTCAGTGGACGAATACAATGACGGGTTCGTGGAAGCTGTCCATACGGTCGGGTCTAATTTTTACAAGACCCGTCGTACAGATAGAAACAAAAAGCTCTCTGATCCTACTCTCAAGCTTATGAAGGAGAGGCGTGAGATGATCCTGCAGTCTTCAGATGAGGCGTGCAAATACCGGTAGCTCAATAGACAGATCTCTAAATCCTTGAAAAGAGACCTCCGCCGCTTTAACACCGAGCGTATTAAAGACGCGATTGAGCGAAATAAAGGCTCCAAGGTATTTTCAAGGGATCTGGCTGTCGGGCAGAGCCAGCTCACGAGACTGAAGACCGACGATGGCAGGATCGTATCCGCCAAACCGGAGCTTCTGAGGGAGATCGAGACATTCTATGGGCAGTTGTACACATCAATCAGCAAGCCCGTTGCGAGTCTAGCAAACGACCCAAGAGCTAGATTGATCCGACACTATACCGAAGATATCCCGGACGACAGCCTGTACGAGATTAGGATGGCTCTGAAACAGCTTAAAAACAACAAGGCGCCGGGTGATGACGGAATCACGGCTGAACTCCTAAAGGCGGGTGGAAAACCGGTCCTTAAGGCCCTTCAGAAGCTGTTTGATGCCGTCATACTCGAGGGCAAAACGCCACAGGCATGGTGCAGGGGTGCAGGTGGTGGTACTCTTCTTCAAGAAGGGTGACAATGCCCGGCTGAAGAACTATAGGCCCATCTCACTTCTTAGCCATGTCTACAAGTTGTTTTCAAGAGTCATCACGAATCGTCTCGCGCGCAGGTTTGACGATTTCCAGCCTCCCGAACAAGCCGGATTCCGAAAATGCTTTAGCACCGTAGACCACATACATACGCTGCGGCAGGTCATACAGAAGACCGAAGAGTATAACCTGCTTCTCTATTTAGCGTTTGTGGACTACGAGAAAGCCTTCGATTCGCTCGAGACTTGGGCTGTACTGCAGTCTCTCCAACGGTGCCAGATCGACTACCGGTACATTGAGGTGTTGAAGTGTTTGTACAAAAACGCCACCATGTCAGTCCGTCTTCAGGATCAGACCTCGAAACCAATCCTTCTCCAGCGCGGCGTGAGACAGGGAGACGTCATTTCTCCGAAACTGTTCACTGCTGCGCTGGAGGATGTCTTCAAGGTTTCTAGATTGGAAGGCGCTTGGCATCAACGTTAATGGCGAGTACATCACTCACCTTCGGTTTGCCGACGACATAGTGGTCATGGCTGAGACCATGGAGAGCCTCAGTACAATGCTCGATGACCTCAATAGAGCTTCCGAAAAAGTGGGTCTTAAAATAAACATGGACAAAACCAAGGTCATAATGAATGCCCATGTAACACCCGCTCCTATCAAGATCGGAGACTCTTTACTTGAAGTTGTAGATGATTATGTCTACCTGGGACAAACGATCCAGTTGGGTAGATCCAACTTCGAGAAAGAGGTCAACCGTCGAATCCGACTCGGCTGGAATATTGGTATGGATAAGTTTCAGGGGCAAAAAATCGCATTGTTTGTTTGTAGGTATATGTAGGTATATTTGTCAACAAAGGTTCTGGAACGAATACAAAATTAATTGACGTGTAGACAGTGTCGCTGAGTGCCATTGGCTACTTTTAATCGTAGGTTACGTAAGTGACGCAGCAAGGCTAGTTTAGGATTCAAGTGGGTTCCTACTTCCTACCTAATGAGGGATCTGCCTTTTTAACCGACTACCAAAAAAGGAGGAGGTTCTATGTTCGACATTATGTATGTTTTTTTTTTTTTTTTTTTTATGTATGTTCACCGATATCTCCGTCAATTGTGGACCGATTTTGAAAATTCTTTTTTGTTTGAAAGATTATATTCCGAAATTGGTCCCATTTTAATTTGGTGAAGATTTGATAAAGAACTTCGGAGATATACAACAGAACTCTTCAATAAATAACGGCAAATCTCTCGGGATTGCTGCAAACGCATGTCTGTTTATTGTTTATCATCATCATCATCATCATATCAGCCGAAAGACGTCCACTGCTGGACATAGGCCTCCCCCAAGCGTCGCCACATTGACCGGTCCCGTGCGTCTCGCAACCAGCGGATTCCCGCAACCTTCACCAGGTCATCGGTCCACCTGGTGGGAGGCCTTCCAACGCAACGTCTTCCGGTTCGCGGTCGCCACTCCAGAACCTTTCTGCCCCATCGGCCATCCGTTCTGCGAGCAATGTGCCCTGCCCACTGCCACTTGAGTTTGGCAATTCTTCGGGCTATGTCGGTAACCTTGGTTCTCTTGCGGATCTCTACATTTCTGATTCGATCACGCAAGGAAATTCCGAGCATAGCCCTCTCCATTGCCCTTTGAGTGACTTTAAGTTTTCTGATGAGGCCCATTGTAAGCGACCACGTCTCAGATCCATATGTCATCACTGGCAACACACACTGGTCATAGACTTTCGTCTTGAGACACTGTGGTAAGTTGGACGAGAAGATACCGCGCAACTTCCCGAACGCTGCCCAGCCGAGTCGGATTCGACGGTTGACCTCTTTCTCGAAGTTGGCCCTACCCAACTGGATCGTTTGTCCCAGGTAGACATAGTCGCCCACAACTTCGAGTGTAGAGTCTCCTACCTTGATAGGAGTGGGTGTAACATGGGCATTCAACATCACCTTGGTTTTGTCCATGTTCATTCTAAGACCCACTCTTTCGGAAGCACTACTGAGGTCATTGAGCATTTTACTGAGGTCCTCCATGGTCTCAGCCATAACCACTATATCGTCAGCAAACCGAAGGTGAGTGATGTACTCGCCATTGACGTTGATGCCTATTCCTCTCCAGTCCAGAACCTTGAAGACATCCTCCAGTGCAGCGGTAAACAGCTTCGGAGATATGACGTCTCCCTGTCTCACACCTCGCTGCAGAAGGACTAGTTCCGAGGTCTGATCCTGAAGTCGAACTGACATGGTGGCGTTTTTGTATAAACACTTCAACACTTCGATGTACCGGTAGTCAATTTGGCACCGTTGGAGAGACTGCAGTACAGCCCAAGTCTCGATCGAATCGAAGGCTTTCTCGTAGTCCACAAACGCTAAACAGAGAGGCAGGTTGTACTCTTCGGTCTTCTGTATAACCTGCCGCAGCGTATGTATGTGGTCTACGGTGCTGAAGCCTTTACGGAATCCGGCTTGTTCGGGAGGCTGGAAATCGTCAAACCTGCGCGCGAGACGATTCGTGATGACTCTTGAAAACAGCTTGTAGACATGGCTAAGAAGTGTGATGGGCCTATAGTTCTTCAGTAAGGCATTGTCACCCTTCTTGAAGAAGAGTACCACCACACCCCTGCACCATGCCTGTGGCGTTTTCCCTTCGTGTATGACGGAATCAAACAGCTTCTGAAGGGCCTTAAGGATTGGTTTTCCACCCGCCTTCAGGAGTTCGGCCGTAATTCCGTCATCACCCGGTGCCTTGTTGTTCTTAAGCTGTTTCAGAGCCATCCTAATCTCATACAGGCTGACGTCCGGAATGTCTTCGGTATAGTGTCGGGTCAATCTAGCTCTAGGGTCTTTCGCTAGATTCGCGACGGGTTTACTGGTTGACGTGTACAGCTGCCCATAGAATCTCTCGATCTCCCTCAGAAGCTCTGGTTTGGCGGAAACGATCCTGCCATCATCGGTCTTCAGTTTCGTGAGCTGGCTCTGCCCTATAGACAGATCTCTTGCAAAGACCTTGGAGCCCTTATTCCGTTCAATTGCGTCTTTTATACGCTCAGTATTAAAGCGGCGGAGGTCGCTTTTCAAGGACTTTGAGATCCGTCTATTTAGCTGCCGGTATTTCACCGCATCGTCTGAAGACTGCAGGATCATCTCTCGCCTCTCCTTCATTAGCTTGAGAGTAGGATCAGAGAGCTTTTTGTTCCTATCTGTACGGCGGGTCTTGAAAAACTTAGACCCGACCGTATGGACAGCTTCCACGAACCCATCGCTGTAATCGTCCACGGAGCTTCCTAGGCACTCGAAACGATTCTGGAGTTCGAGCTGAAAGTTCTCGGGGTTTTGGACCTGGATCTGTGCTGGGCGGAGCGTGGACTTCACCAGTCGAGACCTTTCAAGTTTAACATTAATGTTCAATGTGCCTCTTACCATGCGGTGATCGCTCCCGGTTTTAACCGAATTGATCACAGAGACATCATTGAACACTTGCTTCTTGGTTGACATGATGAAGTCGATCTCGTTTTTAGTTGAACCATCGGGGCTTTGCCAGGTCCACTTCCTGTGCTCACGCTTTCTGAAGAAGGAGTTCATCATGTAGAGGCCCTCCTTCTCCATAAAACTGGCCAGTAGGTGACCCCGGTGGTTCCGGCGTCCAACTCCAAATTGCCCCACTTGCAGCTCATCCCCGTCTCGTTTGCCCAGTTTTGCGTTGAAGTCCCCCATGACAACGGTGAAGTGAGTTTTGAAACCATGCATGGCTCTAGAGATATCCTCATACATGGTCTCTACCTCGTCGTCGGGGTGTGCCGAGGTCGGGGCGTAGACCTGTATGACCTTCAGCGAATATCTTGCGGATATTCTGAGTATAAGGTACGCCACCCTGGTCGACACACTCTCGATCTTCACCACGTTGTTCACAAGGGACTTGTGGACGATAAACCCGACACCACCCTGGGACTGTCGGTCACCCTCTCGGAAATAGAGCAGGTTACCGGATTTGAGGATTATCGAGTCCTCCCCCTCTCTTCGGACTTCCGATAACCCTATAATACTCCATCGCAACCTACTCAATTCTTCCTCCAGTTCGGCTATCTTCTCGTCGGTCCGGAGTGTTCGCGTGTTATATGTTCCCAGGTCCAGTCGTCGGTGTTTATTGGGGTAGCCGGGTCCACTCCGGGGATTCTTAGCACCCCTTGCCACGCCATCGCCTCGACCGCTACCGTAGCCGAGGGTAGACGGGCTGCCGGGCACTCGGGGCCGTTTTTTCTGTGTGCTGATCATTAGGATTGGGGGGTTTTGCCATAATCGCCACGCTTGGCAGGCGGGTTGGCGATCGCAGTTTGTTGATAAAGTGCACAGAGAACGCTGCTGCCCATTCTCTGGTGTGTCCCTTAGTCGCCTCTTACGACACCCACGCGGGAAGATATGGGATGGTGAAATTCTTTACGTCCGTCACCATACGGAACGTTATTGTTTATACTATTTCATAACATAACATCACGCCAGTATGCTCGAAAGGGGTATGCAGATCTCTCATTTCACCGGTTATATTCAAGTTTAATGTTATTCGGATAATCTATTCTGTCGTTATAGGTACTTACTTAACTACTTCCCTATTAGGTAGGTACAACTAAAAAGTGAAAAATAAAAAACGTTTTTACAAAAAAATACTACCGACTTCCAAATAAGAAAACTAGAAAGTGAAAAATAACTTTATTTTTGGAAGTCGGTGTCCATAACTTAAAAATTTGGTACCTACCAAAGACACCGACTTCCAAAAATAAATTTATTTTTCACTTTCTAGTTTTCTTATTTGGAAGTCGGTAGTATTTTTTTGTAAAAACGTTTTTTATGTGTTCAATATGTTTAGTTTACCCATACCACCCCATACATACTTCAATTTTTTTTAGCGATGGAAAAGAAAGTAAACCAAAAGCGACTGTGCCGTCTATATCGTATTTGACATTGGTATGTACTTTTTTTCTTTTGTTCATCTTTTAGTAACTTTACTCTTTATTATTATTTTGTTATTCTATTTTGTTCTGGTAGCCGCTGCAAAAGAATACATTAGAACAGCGAGGAGTCGAAGTCTGTGTAGCGCTTTATAGTCAAATTTATTTCCAGTACAGATTTTCATCAAAGATGGATAGATTTTTGATCTGCGTATCAATAATGGCATCGTTCATTGGCGGAGCCACGTTGCCATATGCCATTACCCTGGTAGCGAATGTGTTTCAAAGCATGATCACGTATGACAAGGCTGTGCAATCAGGCACTCAAGATGACGAAGCCTTTCTTCTGAGTATGCATAAGTTCAGTATCATTTACTCTTCTGTTGGCGTCTTGCTATTTTTTTGCGGATATTTGGGATCCGCACTAATGAATATTACGGCTATAAATCAGGTAAATGGCGAATTAATTATTTAAATTAGTAAATAAAAATATCGTTATTTGGATTGTGATGGTGTTCTATATCCCTAAGGTCTCTATTCTGAACGTATTCTAATTTTGTTGCTTTATTACATTGATGCCATTTTGTGCCTACTGAACGATGCCTTTTATGCATGATGCTTGTTAAGTCTACCATTTCAGGTTTATAAAATCAGAAAAGAATATTTAACTGCAGTGCTGAATCAAGACTTCGCGTATTTTGACCTTAATGAAACTGGAGACTTTGCGTCTAAGATGGCTGAGTAAGCATATTTTTATACGATTTTACTACAACACAAACGTTTCCACGACATTCCCATGTACTAGAACGTTCTCAGCATAAATGTCGATTTGAAACTGTCAGATTTCTTAGTAGGTACCTACCTAATCACTATAGATACCTACTCTAATGTAGTTTTGAACCGATATCCCAGCTTGGTCATCATTTTTGAATAAAGCACCTCTGGTTTCTAATTCTTCTATAGTGACGTCATCAAGTTAGAAGAAGGCATTGGCGACAAGGTGACGGCATTCGTGAACAGCTTCACCACGGCCGTCGGCTGTATCACCATGGCGATGCTGAAGGGGTGGAAGATGGCGCTCCTATGTCTGACCACCGCACCCGTCACCTTCTTGCTGGTCGGACTGACCGGGCGCGTACGTGGTTTATTAATTAATAGTGGCCCCGGGTTTGCCTGGGTCATAATAATTTACACCAACCATCTGGAATAATGTACCTTTCGAATGGTAAAAGACTTTTTCTAATAGGTGTAGTGGTTCCAGATATAACCCTATACGTCTGAAAACATCCGGGGTCTCTGTTAAGGGTTTATTACACTACACGGTATACAGGGCCCTAAACTCTAATTTAGGGTGGTGTAATAACTTTTAGGGAGTTAGGGTTACCAAAATATCGACCTTATTGACTCGGAATGATGAAGTGACCCGGTATTCAGGGCCCTGAATACCGTGTAGTGTAATAAGCCCTTTAGTTAAGATAGCCAGCTAAACGCTAGCAGTCAAACATTATCCGAAATTAGGAACCTAAAACCGGGTAATAAGTTTTTTATTCTATGTGGTAATCCAGATTAGGTATATCCAATTAACTATAATTATATATATAACACATCATCGCTTACCATCAGGTGAGACAGTGGTCAAGCGCGAGCTTATCTATAAAAAATCTTTCTAAATGCGAAATTTTATCCAAATCCTAGTAACCTAGTAGTTATAGCGCCACAGAGTAACAAAGATAACATCCTCAGAAACGCGTCTAATCGTAGTAGGATATACGCAGTAGAACCTACCTGAATGTGTAGTTGCCACAGACATACATCTAACTAGGCATGAGTCATTGACGGTTTTTTGGTTAATTTAATTTAACTGTTAATCATCAATGGTTAACAGGTTAAAAAAGCTGTTAAATTATTAACAGGTTTTGAATGTTAACCGGTAGCGTCAATTTACGTCAACGTTTTCAATCATTGTCAATTTTGTTTCAAATAATTGATTGATTTTATAAGAACTAAAAAAGTATATTCCTTCGTACTCTTTTTAGGCTTAGCAGTGGCTGGGTACAAATAGTATCCAGGCGTACTTAAAATATCATTTAATTTTATATACATTCAATTCATTCAATATTTACATTAATTTTATGTACATTGTTTTTTTGTTGTTACATTACAGTAAATAAAAAAATCGTAACATTATTAACACAATTAACCTTTCTTGTCTCACTCACACGTACGAGATACGAGTGAGGTCCACCACGTTCGATGCAACGACGCGACGAAGTTTCGCAAACTAGTTGATTCTCAGAAATTAATAAAATTACAGTGAAATAATCCATTGAGCCATTGACGTAAATTAACAGTTTCAATTTTGCAACCTGTTTTTTTTGGAACTGTTAAAAATAATCAGTATTGAAATAATGCATTTTGTGCGTTGACGTAAATTAACAGCTATTAATATCAACCTGTTATTTCATTAATGATTAACAGTTAACTCGTTGACGAATGAAAAGTCGTTAAAAAAAACAGTTTATTGATTCAACGACCACCTCTACATCTAACTAGATAACGCAAGTCCCTCCATCTGTATGAAAACGAAGCGTGCCACTCTTTAACAAACAATTTTAAAACAAATTTACTTACCAATGAAAGAAAACATTTCCAATGCCTCGGCCAACTTTTTCTATTCATTCTTTACAGCTCAATATGGCTTAAAAAGGCATTTTTCTAGATTTCGGTGGATTTCCGGTGCCGATAATGCTAAATGAAAAGCTCAGATTACGATCACTGATCGTAACTTTACTCCAATTTTTGGCACGCGAAGTACGTACGCGTCATCTAGTTAGATTTATATCTGTTGTCGCTACAGTTTTCTAACTAGCTAAAAAAGTCCTAAGATCTTTTTTTTACTGTTTACGTAGCTGTGGAGCCAAAGCTGCCAAACAGCCATTTCCAGGACCTACGTGGCGTTACGCTCTTTTTCATTTACACCAGCAGCCTAATTTACTTACCTCACATGCGAGATGAAAGACGCAATGTGGATTTCCGTCTATGTGATTGGTCGATTGATGGCGGTTATACCCTTTGCCTTGCGGAATTCACTTACGCAATTAGGCTGCAGGTGGTGGTGGTTAAAAGCATGCCTAAATATTTTGACAAACCATTGCATGCGCTTAGTGTCAGTATAACGGACTTTAGTAGATCGAGTTGGTCCCTTATTATAGGAGCTACCGAATGATTTGACAAACTGAAAAACGAGTTGAAAACTCTTTTGAGTACCTAGGTCCCTAGTAAACTTGAGACTGAATTTATTACTTACTAGCTGTTCCCCGCGGCTTCGCTCCCGTTGGCCTCCCCACAGGACCCATTTTCGGGATAAAAAATAGCCTATGTCACACAGGAATAATGTAGCTTTCTATTGGTGAAAGAATTTTATAAATCGGTCCAGTAGTTTCGGAGCCTATTCGGTACAAACAAACAACAAAAAAATCCTCTTTATAATATTAGTATAGATTCATATTTTACTACACTTCTAACTAAAATGTTCATAAAAATACGTCTAGCTGAATTCAGAGCAGCATTCTACTTATCCTGATATAAATTTAACTTAGATAGCAGATCGCCTGTACAAACAAGAGGCGCTCGAGACTGGTCGGGCGAGTTCTATCGCTCAGGAAGTATTGAGCTCTATACGAACTGTATACTCCTTTAATGGCCAGAAGAAAGAGTTGGAGCGATACAAGAAACCACTGGCTGCCGCTAAGAAGATTTATATAAAGAAAGGTAAGTAGATAGAGTATTCTTTGCACTTCGTGAAACCCATGTCTCAATGTAAAAGTACTACTAACGCATATTCTTTGCTTTACAGAATTTTTTACAGGGCTCTCAATGGGATCTCTGTTTTTGTGCGTTTTTTGCTCGTATGCCTTGTCATTCTACTTCGGAATATACCTCGTGGTAAACGACCCTGAAAACTATAATGCAGATGTCATGTTTTCGGTATGTTGACTTTGTATACACACAAAGGCAAAATTAGCGGTACAAAATAAAAACGTATTTTTTATAATAACTACGATTAAAATTTTAAAACAGCTTTCCTTACTAAAAATACACCTTTTCTTTTCTTTTAAAATAAAAACTTTTTCAAAAAAATACAACCGAATTCCAAATAAGAAAACTACAAAGTGAAAATAACTATATTTTTTGATGTCGCTGTCTTTGGTAGGTACCAATTTTTTGCGTTATTATGGACTCTCTCTCTTATTTGGAAGCCGGTAGATAGCATTTTTTTGTAAAAAAAAGGTTTTTTTATTTTTCACTTTTAAGTTGTACCTACCTAATAGGCATGTAGTTACGTATGGTACCTATAATGCCAAAATAGATTACCCGAATATCATGAAACTGAACATGAAATGAGAGTGTACCAAGGTGATCTGCGTACCTCTTTAGAGCGATGATGTGATTTTATGTTATAAAATGGTGTTAACAATAAACAGACATGCGATTGCAGCAACCCCGAGAGATTTTCAGTTATTTATTGAAGAGTTTTTTGTATATCTCCGAAGTTCTTCATCAGATCTTCACCAATTTCAGAACATACTCTTTCAAACAAAAAAAGAATTTTCAAAATCGACTTTGACGCAATTGACGGAGATATCGGTGAACATACCAACACAATTTTCAGCAGCAGTTTAAAACTTGAAACCACACATTGTGATTTTTTTACCGGTTTCCCAAAAAGGAGGAGGTTCTCAATTCGGATATTTATATCTTTATTAATTTTTTTGTTTGAATACACTTGAGGTGGCCCCATTGTCACCAAGTCAGAACCTGATGATGAGATTCCATGGAAATCGAGGGAACTCTTCAAATATTATGGGCAGACATATAGCAATTTTGGTCTTTTCATGAACATGGCAAGCATTTGCATTCAGAAAGTATCATTTGGTGTAGTGGAACTGATGAAGAAGACCACAGATGGCCACTGGAACTCCTTAATAAATATGTCACGGGTATAAGACATCTCGAATTATTAAGCAACTATGAGATATGAACGACTAAGTAAAATGTACTGATGAAATTGGTGTCGAAAAACAAAAAAACAGTAGATACCAAAGACACCGACTTAGGCAAACAAAGGTATTTTTCGGTTTGTAGTATTTCGCTTTACAAGTCAGTTTATTTTTTTTGGTAAAAAGTTGTTATTGTTACTAAGGAAAGTTAAAACACCGGCCAAGTGCGAGTCTGACTCGTGCACAGAGGTTTCCGTATAAACAGATACATTCACCAAAATAAATGTGTAACATTACTAACGTTCATACACAATGAAAACACCGAAAATTGCACTAGTTAACCCCCGACGCAAAAAGAGGGGTGTTATAAGTTTGAGGTGTGTTGCTGTGTATCTGTGTATCTGTGTATCTGTGTATATGTGTGTCTGTCTGTGGCATCATAGCATCCAAACGGGTGGACCTATTTTGATTTCGTTTTTTTTGTTTAATAGGTGACTTAATCGAGAGTGTTCTTAGCCATGATTCAAGAAAATATTCTCAGCCATTTGAAGATAATCAGCTCTCTACTAATTGAGGAAAAGATATGAGCAACTTTCATAGGTCTAATCGATTTGAAATTTAGAATCCTGTCAGTTCAATGATATTGCTAAAACATAATAATCTTGAACTGATGCTGGGGCATCACCAGGAATCACAGGACACTCAACTCCTCAGTAACTTACAGCAGAGATATCGTCTTTGGACTCATTGGAATGGTCTCATTGAATAGGCTGTAGAAGGATGGTGATCAGGGTCTGATGGTGGATGGTGCTGGTGATGGATAGGGGATTGAGAGATAAACTGTCAGTTCAATGAAATTGCTAAAACATAATAATCTTGACCTAATGCTGGGGCATCACCAGGAATCACAGGACACCCAACTCCTCAGTAACTTACAGCAGATGTATCGTCTTTGGACTCATTGGAATGGTCTCATTGAATAGGTTGTAGACATATGGTGATCAGAGTCTGATGATGGATGGTGCTGGTGATGGATATGGGATTGAGAGATAAACTGCCAGTTCAATGATGTTGCCAAAACAAAATAATCTTGATTTGATGCTGAGGCATCACTAGGAATCAACAGAACACCCAACTCCACGCTAACTTGCAGCATAGGTATCGTGTTTGGACTCATTGGAATGGTCTAATTGAATAGGTTGTAGATATATGGTGATCGGGGTCTTATGATAGATTGTGCTGGTGATGGATATGGGATTGAGAGATAAACTGTCAGTTCAATGATATTACCAAAACATAATAATCTTGACTTGATGCTGGGGCATCACCAGGAATCAGCAGGACACCAAACTCCACGCTAACTACAACATAGGTATCGTGTTTGGACTCATTGGAATGGTCTCATTGAATAGGTTGTACGTAGATGGTGATCAGGGTCTGATGGTGGATGGTGCTGGTGATGGATATGGGATTGAGAGATAAACTGCCAGTTCAATGATACTGCCAAAACAAAATAATCTTGACTTGATGCTGGGGCATCACCAGGAATCAGCAGGACACCCAACTCCACGCTTACTTACAGCATAGGTAACGTGTTTGGACTCATTGGAATGGTCTTATTGAATAGCTTGTAGATAGATGGAGATCAGGGTCTGATGGTGGATGGTGCTGGTGATAGATATGGGATTGAGAGATAAACTGTCAGTTCAATGATATTGCCAAAACATAATAATCTTGACTTGATGCTGGGGCATCACCAGGAATCACAGCACACCCAACTCTTCAGTAACTTACAGCAGAAGTATCGTGTTGGGACTCATTGGAATGTTCTCATTGATTAGGTTGTAGATAGATGGTGATCAGGATCTGATGGTGGATAGTGCTGGTGATGGATAGGGAATTGAGAGATAAATTGTCAGTTCTATGATATTGCTTAAACATAATAATCTTGACCTGATGCTGGGGCACCACCAGGAGTCACAGTACACCCAATTCCTCAGTATATACAGCACAGGTTTCGTCTTTGGACTCATTGGAATGGTCTCATTGTATAGGTTCTAGATATATGGTGATTAGGGTCTGATGATGGATGGTGCTGGTGATGGATAGGGGATTAAGAGATAAACTGTCAGTTCAATGATATTGCTAAAACATAATAATCTTGACCTGATGCTGGGGCATCACCAGGAATCATAGGACATCCAACTCCTCAGTAACTTACAGCAGAGGTATCATCTTTGGAGTAGCCAATTTATGTATGAATCATACATAATAATCCACTCATCCCGTTCATGTGAACGATCCTAAGTCAGTCATCATTCGCCCCCTACCAGTATAACACGTACCTATATATTTTATTAATGTACCTTGTGCTTCAATTTAAATACAGTCCACTATATAATCTTATTTATGTGGTTTTATTATATTACCAGCATCTACCACACAACCCGTAATAATATTTAGAACAAGTCCTAACGACAACTATACCCAAAGATGGTTAATCGTAGCGTGACTACTAGTAAATAAAGTTTAAAAAGCATGAAATAAAAATTAAATTTAAAATTTAAAAACCCCCGACTCAAAAAACCCTCTAAAAAGTAAGAGTGGAGTTGGATGTCCTATGATTCCTGGTGATGCCCCAGCATCAGGTCAAGATTATTATGTTTTAGCAATATCATTGAACTGACAGTTTATCTCTTAATCCCCTATCCATCACCAGCACCATCCATCATCAGACCCTAATCACCATATATCTAGAACCTATACAATGAGACCATTCCAATGAGTCCAAAGACTATATTATATATATACTAATTTAAAAACCCCCGACTCAAAAAACCCTCTAAAAAGTAAGAAATAATATGTACTGGCACACTGGCACTTTACATTTAAAATACCTAACTACTATTTAATTTTATCCAAGCGTCGTCGTCGCGTTGGGGGACCGCCAAGCTAGAAATATAACAAAAAAATGATAAAGAATTAATGTAAATACAAGAAAACTGCACCGCGACCCGCGTGCTGCGCGCACGCACTGCATCATGATTTAGAACGATAACAAATCTATTTATAGGTTTATGCATGAAACTAAGTTCGTACGTAAGTAAAACACAATAATAATATGCAGGTAACTCTATTAATAGTAACTTTATCAATGTTAAGCTAATTAAAGACAGATTAATTTCCATATTTCATAATAAGACTAAACTGTAACTGATATGTAACTTCACGGCTTTTTTATAAAAACATAGATAAGTGTAAGGCGCGAAACTGGAGAAGGTACCGCCAAACATAAGAGGCTTAAAAACCTACCCAGCATTAAAGAAAGTGTTCTATTATACAAAGAATAGCTGGTATTTAGCGGTCCCCCAACGCGACGACGACGCTTGGATAAAATTAAATAGTAGTTAGGTATTTTAAATGTAAAGTGCCAGTGTGCCAGTACATATTATTTCTTACTTTTTAGAGGGTTTTTTGAGTCGGGGGTTTTTAAAATTTAAATTTAATTTTTTTTTCCTTTTAATTTCGTTATATGTGTTATGGACCGAGTGAATAATACGGCATTATTACGGCCCGGACAATTTGAAAAAATGATAAAAGCTATTCAAATAAACAAATTGACCATGAAATAGCAAAGGGCAAACAGTGAAGACATAGACCTTAAGAAGGCATTTGACCGGGTGCCACGAAACCTGGTATGGCAAGCGATGAGAGCACAGGGTCTATCGGAATATTACGTGGTTCTAGTCCAGGACATGTACCACAGGAGTAGCACAAAAGTGAGAAGTTTGGCTGTAGTGAGCAAAACCTTTGAAGTTAAAGTTGGCGTTCATGAAGGTTCCGCGTTGAGCCCACTACTCTTCAATCTGGTAATGGACAATCTTACCAAAGATATCCAGGCCCAAGATACCATGGTGTACGCAGACGACATCATGCTCATTGACAAAAGTGCGCAATAACTGCAAATGTCTCTCGAGCAATGGAGGCGCGCCCTGGAAAGTAATGGACTCCGTATCAGCAGAAGCAAGACCGAACATCTGGAATGCAATTTTGGCGGTGATACCACCATAACAAACACGATTTATATCGAAGGAGATCCACTTCCAAAGGTATCTCCGTTCAAATATCTAATATCTCGGAGTGATGCTGACGGCTGATGGTAACATTGAAACCCACGACGTTACCCACAGAGTCAACGTTGCCTGGCAAAGATGGACAGCTCTCTCGGGCGTCCTCTGTGACACAAGAATGCCGATCCGGTGCCAAATGCTGGGCCATAAAAAAGGCGCATGAACAGAAGCGGCATGTGGCTGAGATGAAGATGCTGAGATGGGCAGCGGGCGTAACAAGACTTGATAAAGTGCGAAATGAACACATCAAAGGTAGTTATGGCCATCACAGATAAACTGACAGAAAGTAGGCTTCGTTGGTATGGCCACGTGATAAGACGTCCTGAAAACCACATGGTTGGGCAAGCTCTGGCACCGAACTTAAAGAAGAAAAGAGGAAGACCGCAAGCCATATGGTGGTCTACAGTAATCCGCGACTTAGAACGAGCCCAACTTACAGGACAGACCATCCTGGCGCATCAGAACGAGGAGAGCCGAGCCCAAATAATGGAATGAGGCAAAGAGGAAGAAGAAGAAATTGACCAGGCTTTCTGAATAATGCCCATCAGTTTTTGGGCCGGGTAATAGAAAGATGTGTTTCTTTATTTTAAAGTTGACTTTGGTTTTAATAAAGAATATGTAAGTGCGATTACTATTTAAGCAATACATACATAGACTTATAAACACATTACCCTCGTTCGGCAGTCGGGTAAAAAAAGAACATCCCCAATTTACGTGTACAGGAGCTCACATTTTCTCAATTTTTATTTTTTTTAATTGGGGTCTTGATTTTACTTTAACACTTTGTCGGCGTGGTTCATTTGTAAATTCATGCCTAATTATAGCTTTCTAGTAGATACTAACCCTCTTACAAATAAACGCGTAATAAAGTTATACCAAGTATAAACCTATGAAAATGTATGGTTATACCTTTGTTATACCTGGTATAACTCTATTCCGCGTTTATTTGTAAGAGGGTAAGAGTCTCTGAGCTGTGGACGAACGGTCGAACAGAAGAAAATGGCGAAACTTTAAGGGTTTGTCAGTTGTTCAGGAACAAGACAACTACTCTGCGAAAATTCAAAACCAAGTTTACGACCGTATGTGCCGAAATCACTTCGAAAACAAGTATTCGACACCATGCACAACATAACACATCCCGGAATAAGATTATCGAAGAAAATGATCTCCGAGCACTATTTCTGGCCACGCATGAATACTGACGTCGGCATTTGGGCGAAAACATGCCAGAAAAGCAAGACACATAGGCACAACTCGGCCCCAATCGGAATTTTCCCACCCACAGCACGATTAGACCACGTGCACGTAGACATTGTCGGACCACTACCAGAATCCAACGGAAACAGATACATCGTGACAATGATCGACAGAGAAACGAGATGGCCGGAAGCTGTACCAGTAGCAGAGATAACAGCAAAAGTTGTAGCGGAAGTTCTCATAAGCACCTGGATAGCGAGATTCGGATGCCCAAACACCATAACAACGGACCAGGGACGACAGTTCGAGTCAGACTTATTTATCACTCTGACCAAGTCACTCGGTATTAAGAAGACCAGAACCACCAGTTATCATCCACAGTCAAATGGTTTGGTTGAACGCTGGCATAGATCAATGAAAACCGCGCTAGTCGCGCGCGGAAATACAACGAACTGGTCAAGCGAACTACCCATAGTGCTACTAGGATTACGAGCAGCACTACGACTGAAAGAGAATACAAGTCCAGCACAGATGTTATACGGAACTAACATACGTCTGCCAGGAATGTTTATCGAGCCGAAAACGCAAGTAACATCACCAGAGACTTTTGCACAGACACTCCAGAGGACAATGGCAAAGCTAAGCCCGTTTAGCAACAACCAACACGCCAGCAGTCACAAATCGTTCATACATCCAGACATGAAAAGCTGCGAATACGTATACGTCAGAACGGATGCTGTGAAGAAACCACTGACCCCAGCCTACGAAGGCCCATATAAAGTGTTAGAGAAGCAAGAGAAACATTTCAAGATTCAATTGCCGAAGAAAACATCAATAGTAACGGTGGACAGATTAAAACCAGCATACATTTTAATGGACGGAAAGGTAAATGAACCTTTAGAACGCCAGAAAAGTAGCAGTAGCGAAGTGAACGACGACAAAAATGTTGAGCCAGCAGAAATTAATAAGACCGCACCAAACACAACACGCTCAGGCCGCGTCATACATCCGGTGGTACGATTTACAATACCGCCAGATCAACAAAGAAAAACACGGAATAAAGCAAAGCATAATTTCGTCAACACAAACCACCAAACTACCGCAGCAGCAACACGCTGGTAAAGCAAGATCAAGACAATTGCAATATTCGGAAACATGGGCAGCTGGGGCTCCAAGGAAGAGATCGTGGTGGCACAAACTGCCGCTGGGTCAGGGGGATCCAGCATCTCAATGACGGAAATCACTATGGGGGGCATTTTCATCATCGCCGTTGCAGTGCTACTGTACTGCATGTACAGAAAGTGTAGGAAGAGGTTCTACAAGAACGTGACACGGCACGTCGACGCCAGGCAAACGCAACCAGCTCAGATTCCAACGGTCTCCATGCGTTGCTGTCAGCACCCAAACGGAGGACAGGGACCACAAAACGTTTAATACAGCAGCAATCGGGAAAAAGGAAAACAGAAGAAAAGTGTAACCGCGTAGTATTAAGTTCGATATTTTTTTTTTGTTCGTGTATGGCTATATTTCGTGTAGAAAGAATACTTCTTTTGTCTTATTTTTTATTTAAACTTTTTAATTATTTTTATGTAAGTGTACTCGATTTTTTTATTTGTTTTTAAAGGGGGAAATAATGTGGTGCATCGACACATTACATGTCGCATGCACAGCAAATATGATAATGGTCAAATAAATAATTATATATGCAGTTGTGTACAAGTGCTCACCGAAACCAGTTGTTTTATTTACATGACTCATAACACCCAACAACACGTACATAGAAGGTACACTTACAGGTTCCTTGTTGACAACGGAACCCTAAAAAGGTTAAAAACGGAAAATTAAAAAAACATTTTTATAAATAACAATATATTTTTCCTCCAAGTTCTCTTAATAAAGTTTTCACCCGCCTAGACATGTTGAGAATAATGTTATCCATTCTCCTCTCCTCTCTCTTCCTCCTGTGGTAGTCTCACCCACATTGACAGATCTAGGGTTATGTACCTATTTTGCCCTTTAATTTAGCAGGTCCCAGACGTGTTTTTTTTTAATATGTTTTGGCAGGTGTGGGAAATCCTCCTTGGACGCCCCAAACTGCCTCGCCCAGAGCGAGCCAGCCTGGGCAGTGTCGGACTCACTAAAGGTGCCTACCGACTAAAAACCACACCTGCCTCTAAATTTAAATTGCCAATATTAATTCAGCACTTAATTCTATGTACTTTAATTTACATACTTATTATTTACAAACTGAATAACCCTTAACATTATTTATGACTTCGGCTGCAGTGCTAGTGGCTTATTATTAAATGTACTATATCTGAGTCTCTGGAGTTTCTTGTTACTACTATTTTTACTTACTTTCTTCACAGTTAAACGGTAATACATTAGGAGACTTATCATATATAATTAAGGTAGGGTTGACCCATTGGCTTTGGCTGCTTTGTACATGACTCCCTCCGCGAAGGCCAAGAAATGGGGCCGGCAATTGTCATCACTAATCTGCTCCTGGAGATTGTCTAATGGGCGACCCAGTCTCTGTTCACAGGCGTATCTGGCATTAACGAAACGGGGGCAGTCCGTTAGTATGTGCCTGACTGATTCAACATACTCATCATCGCAGACACAGGCTGAGGCCTCCGTCAACTTAAACCTATAGAGCTACTCGCGCACCCCTCCATGGCCCGTGAAGAGCAGAGTACCGTAAGCTCACTTACTGTTGCACCTCGAACTTCCTCCAGCTCATTTTTGGCTTGAACGGCCCTTAAACGCGGCTTTTTGCAAACGCGAAACGGCCTTCTTCCAAAAACATTTGTCTTGTCTTTCTGAATAATTGGAAACTGCAATTAATGGTGAAACAGGTAAAAGATCAATTGAGCACATCACTCTGTAGGTTTGATCATTTCTCCTCATCTCAAGTGCCCTGGTCCTCTCAGTTAGGATTAAGTTGGGCACAATGACGTCCTTAACTTCAAAAAAGATCTAAACGTTAAAAATAACTCAGCATGTTAATAATAAAAAATTGAATCTCTTAAAATAATGAAAATTCGAATAAGTTAAAAGAATCGCTTGAAGAAAGGTGACGTTTAATGGTTTTATCAATTAGGTTATTATAAAACAAAATTAAAAGATTTACGATATTTTTTCCTGTGCCGCTAATTTCGCCGATGTGTGTAGTACAAATATTAGCCCCATACAGGATTATGTAGGTATGACATCTGTACGAAATCACATTTTTCAGGTATTTTTTGGAATAATGACGGCTCTTGGAAACTTTGGTATGGTGGGTACTATATTTCGATCGTTTGGTCTGGCCCGAGGCGCTGGGGCTCAGATATTCCACCTCTTGCAAAACGTGCCCACTATCAACCCTCTGCTAGACCGCGGGTTTAGACCGTTTGCAGCTGAAGGAACTATTGAGTTGAAGAATGTGGTGTTCCAATATCCGTCCAGACCTAATGTGCCTGTTAGTACTACATGTTACCTTATGTGTTATTTAAAATAATAAGTGAAAACAGAACAAAATGCAAATTAGGCATTTTCCGAACATAAGTAGCAATCTAAGTTTGCGTAGAACAGCTACAATTTCGTTCTTATTGCTTTTCAGTTTTGAAAATTTTGAAAGTCTGAAGATAGCTTAACAGTAACTTCACTTATCACAGGTGTTAAAAGGCGTCAGTTTGACAGTGAAACGTGGACAGTCTGTCGCTCTGGTCGGGCACTCCGGTTGTGGCAAATCCACTATCATACAACTTATATCCCGAAATTATGATGTGGTCAGTGGTAGTGTAAGTACTTACATGGAATACTCCATTACTGCGATGATACATAAAAAGTGGCATTTAAAGGTCACGTCTCCAGTTTTAGAATTTTTCTTCCGATGAGCCAACTCTTCGAGCTCGCCTGATAGTAAACGTTGGCTGTGGTCTATGATAGAACGAGTGGACTCAGAAAATTCTAAAAAAGAAAAGCTGATGGGTAAAAGGTCTTTTGTAGGTAATGCATATCCAATTTGATGGTAAATTCAAACTTTTGAAAGGTGTTACGGCAATTTTAGTTCGTAGGTTAATAAACTCCTATAAAACCAACGGTTTTCGTACAAACCAGGTATGTGTCGACAATGTAGACGTTCGGGACCTGTCAGTCCGATGGCTGCGGTCGCAGATAGGCCTGGTGCGGCAGGAACCGGTGTTGTTCAACAACACGGTGAGGGAGAACATCCGCTATGGGCGTGAAGATGCTACCGATGAGGAGATTCAAGCTGCGGCAAATCAAGCCAACGCTCATTACTTTATTAGCAAACTGCCTAAGGTATTTTAGCAATAAATACTATTCTGAACTAAATACTTTTTTAACATTTATTGTTGTTGTATTTGCCCTACTGAAGAACTATAGGCCCATCACACTTCTTAGCCATGTCTTTACAAGCTGTTTTCAAGAGTCATCACGAATCGTCTCGCGCGCAGGTTTGACGATTTCCAGCTCCCGAACAAGCCGATTCCATTCCGCTTCAGCACCGTAGATCACATACATACGCTGCGGCAGATTATACAGAAGACCGAAGAGTTCAACCTGCATCTTTGTTTAGCGTTTGTGGACTACGAGAAAGCCTTCGATTCGATCGAGATTTGGGATGTACTGCAGTCTCTCCAACGATGCCAAATTGACTACCGGTACATCGAAGTGTTGAAGTGTTTATACAAAAACTCCACCATGTCAGTTTGACTTCAGGATCGGACCTCGGAACCCCTCCTTCTGCAGCGAGGTGTGAGACAGGGAGATACGAGTGCAGCGGTAAACAGCTTCGGAGATATGACTCCGAAGCTGTTTACCGCTGCACTGGACGATGTCTTCATGGTTCTGGACAGGAGAGGGCTAGGCATCAACGTCAATGGCGAGTACATCACTAACCTTCGGTTTGCCGACGATATAGTGGTTATGGCTGAGACCATGGAGGACCTCAGTACAATGCTCGATGATCTCAGTAGAGCTTCCGAAAGAACAGGAGTAGGATGAACTTGGACAAAACCAAGGTGATGTTGAATGCCCATGTTACACCCACTCCTATCAAGGTCGGAGATTCTACACTCGAAGTTGTGGGCGACTATGTCCATCTGGGACAGACGATCCAATTGGGTAGCGCCAACTTCGAGAAAGAGTTCAACCGTCGAATCCGACTCGGCTGGGCAGCGTTCGGAAAGTTGCGCAGTATCTTCTCGTCCAACTTACCACAGTGTCTCAAGACGAAAGTCTATGACCAGTGTGTGCTGCCAGTGATAACATATGGCTCTGAGACGTGGTCGCTTAAAATGGGCCTTATCAGAAAGCTTACAATCACTCAAAGGGCAATGAATGGAGAGGGCTATGCTTGGAGTTTCCTTGCGTGATCGAATCAGAAATGTAGAGATCCGCAAGAGAACCAGGGTTACCGATATAGCCCGAAGAATTGCCAAACTTAAGTGGCAGTGGGCAGGCACATTGCTCGCAGAATGGATGGCTGATGGGGCAGAAAGGTTCTGGAGTGGCGACCGCGAACCGGAAGACGTTGCGTTGGAAGGCCTCCCACCAGGTGGACCGATGACCTGGTGAAGGTTGCGGGGATCCGCTGGTTACGAGACGCATGGGACCGGTGCTTGTGGCGACGCTTGGGGGAGGCCTATGTCCAGCAGTGGACGTCTTTCGGCTGATATGATGATGATGATGATTTATTGTTATTTTTCTTACGGAGCTTGTTTTGTGTTAGCCGGATACAAGGGCATCGCCAGCCGATGACCCAGGGGGGGCAAGTTGATATATGGACGATGGGAAAAGTTTGAATTTTAAATACAGCAAAAAACACATGAATCCTCTGGTAGTGCGAGTCTTACCTCTACGGCGATTGTGATTAAAAACGGTACAAAGTCCAATGTGTAAAGCTCGACGAGATCATGACTGTACATTAAAAAAAATATTGTAAACAAAGTTAATATACAGAAAACGTAACAGATATAGATAGACACAGTTACTTTCTCTTTTATAATAATTAATCTTTTGCAAGTTTGGATGTTTACGAAGACGGATACCTTAGGGCTATGATACGCTGGTAGGCGAGCGCGGCGCGGCGTTATCGGGCGGACAAAAGCAACGCATCGCGATTGCGCGCGCGCTCGTCCGCGAGCCTCGCCTGCTGCTGCTGGATGAGGCCACCAGCGCGCTCGACACAGCCTCCGAAGGTAGAGTGCTGCTTGCACTTGACAAGGTCAGCTATAGTACATTACTGCAGCGGCCAGCAAAAGAGGCATTGATGGACGAACGTGTAAATGTAGGCTGAGGCACATATACTTACGTTCATCAATGCCTAGTTGTGGCCAAGGCTTGTATAGTACTTTTCTCAAATAATGCGCGGAAATTAAAACTAAGTAGCACCTAGAACTCATTTTATCAAATACAATTTTTACTTTTCGAAATCAATGACGAACAACGAACAACAATAATTATTCCCGTGTTAGTGTTAATTTATTTTCTATAAACAGCTTTCTATATTTTATTTTTTATATTTATGATGGGTTTGCTTTTGACTCCATTGTCGACTTTGTCTCTTTCACCTCTGACCTAGACTGTCAGAGGCGATAGAGACAAAGTCGACGATGGAGTGAGCTTACCCAGAAGAAGCCTGTTCACTCTAACTTTGAAGAGATTCGGGTTGTATATGCAAGTCAGTTCGAAATTTAAATAAAACCTTTGATAAGTAACCTTTGTGGTTACCATGTTTCGGAGTAAAAGATCGTTCCATTTTTAAATTACACGACACATATGAGTTTACTATGTAATTGATTCGGCCGCTAAACACGACAGATATGGATTTGCATACAACTTGTTGCTCGCATGTATACGAGTATGGCCAGTTCAGCAATTTCGATTTATCTCGAAGAGGGTTGTCAAAATAATGCTCAAATTTCCAAGCATTTACTGCCTCGTTGGTCTAGCTAGAGTCTAGAGGTCGCAAACTCACAAGTATGAAACATGAACATTGATGCTTAACATGAGATCCTATAATTGATTCCCGGGCATAGTGTTATAAGAAAAGAATATACTTTATTTTTCAATAAACACCAATAATTTTTTTGAATATACACCAAAAATGTGACAGTATTCTTGGGTTTTTCCATCTGGAATTACCCAGCACAATAGAAGTCTAGACTTTTCCTTGTTGATGGCAACAGGCTCACCCCTATTTACTAGGACTCAAATATAACTGGTGAAATGTATGTGTAGGTAATAGGTAGTAGTAGTACAGTATAGACTCTGCCTAACCTTTTGGGGCATACAAGCGTGAAATTATGATGTAAATATTTAGCGGTTTTTCGATGAGGCAAGGTTAGTAAAGAAATTAGAACATAGATAAGGTCTTCTGGGGCAAAGTTAGTAAAGCATTTAGAGCAAAGATAGGGTCTTATGTGGTTTATATTATGCCATTAACACACAACATTAATTTCCGTCACTGTCTCCGAAGTCAGAAAGATTTGAGAGGTCCCTCTCCAGTTTTAATAATAGATCAGGTAGGTTCAGTCATCTCCATGAAAATGGAATGTTCCCTATTCTCAATTAAATATGGGAGACGTTCAAGCTGTACCCAGGTACGTATTCTATCGATATGTTCAAGGTTCAAAAAGATAGTCTTGTATTACGTTATTTCTTTTTGATGCACAGTGTTATTTAGTTCTTTTCTTCAATGTTCTAATGATACTGCTGTCGATACAATGTTGCATTATGAACTTCTAGGCAGCGGAAGGTCGAACGACGGTGATAGTGGCTCACCGGCTGGCCTCCATCAGAAGTGTGGGGCTTATCTACGTGATGGATAGCGGGGAAGTGGTGGAGACAGGCACGCACGAAGACCTCATGGCCAACAAGGGACATTACTACAACATGGTGACGTTACAGGAACCCCAGGATATTGAGGTCAGAGAAGGTGTGGTTCCTTGGTCTTATGTAGTTTGAATTGAACCTACCAAACGTCATTGGTAGTGTACAGCAGCATAATTGCGTAAGTGAATTCGGTAAAGGACACGTATAGGAAAGGGTGACTACACCTTTAAAATAACGACCTTCGTATTGCATAATACACTTGAAAGGGATAGGTCATGGAAAGGATATGTGAATTCAACTTATAAGGTGGTGCACGTATCCTTTATAAATTATTTACCCAATAGGTATCATGTTCATGTCATGTTCATGGAGTTGTTCTCATTGCCATGCCGAACTCACTTAGGTACCCAATTAGGCTGCCGGTGTCTTGCCCTATGCTACTCCACTGAAAAGGTCTCTTCGAAACCGAACGTTGCAGTTTAAAAATACACTGCTGTCGCCAGATGTCACTACCGGTGTTGTCTTAAAAGTTTTGAAGTGTAAAATTTGTACCCGACATATACGACACCGCTCCCACCCGACTTATACGACACCGCTCCCATCCAGCAAAATAATGGTCATTGAAATGTGAGCTTCAGGGCGAAATACTTGGGGGTGGGCCGCCCGCGCGCTGTCCGCACGCGGACTGCTCGCTTGAAGCACATTGCTAGCTTATCGAAAAAGATAAGGCGAAAGCGGTCGGCGCGTGGACAGCTGGTTGCCCGCTAACTGTCGGCGCGTGGACTCTTGGACAGCGATCATCATCGGGAGCTGTGTTGGAGCGGAGTCGTGTAAGTGAGCTACGACCTTTAGCCTCTTGTGATGTACCTAGGTCTTATTGTATACTGTGTGCTCACGCAGATCTCTCCATCTACCTACCTATAAGTTACAATTATGTGATACCTATTGCAGATCATACGCCACTAAGACAGGAGTCCAATGTATCAGAATATGACGATGCCGGAGTGTTGGCAATGGTAGGTATACAATAAAAAATATGATGGTCTCTATGTATAGGTACCAAGCCCGACAATATGGTTTACTTTTTTGTCGTGTGAGGTTGTGGCCACTCTGGTGTCAGAGTTAATTAAGCCACCTCTGGGAACCCCACAGGGCTCTGACCTTTGTTCTACTGATACCTTTAACTCTATCAAACCAACCACCGCGATCTGCTATCAAATCTTACGATTGCAATAAATTAATTAACCAACCGTATTAGTTTACACGAAATTAAACAGAATAAGCTCTAGCCGCTTACAATTGTTTTAAAGCCTTTGGAAGATGACAACCCGGCGAAAGTGCCGCACCTGTCCTTCTGGCGCCTGCTGGCGTTGACGTCTCAGGAATGGAAGTGGCTGGTGGTGGGTACTCTCTGCTCCGTAGTCATCGGCTTCTCCATGCCGCTGTTCATCGTCGTGTTTGGGAATTTGTTCGGTGTGCGTGACTCTTTTATTATATTCTCTTGTAAAGTACTCGAGTAACTAGGTGTATAGGTTTAGGTAGTTATATCCAACTGCAGAAATCTGCAGGAATCAGGGTTTTTGATTAAACTTCATTTATATGATACTTGATAGCAGAATAGATTGCTACAGAGTTGCCAGGAAATATTTAGTCGCAATAACCTTAATTAAATACAATGAATTTAAGTTTGATAATTAACCCCAAATATAAAAGTTTTTCAAAATTGGAAAAAAATAAGGTTGCCAGCTCTTAGCCGCAATCTGTGGGTTGCCAGTTTACCTGCAAAACCTGGCAACCCATAAAGAGAGGCAAACTGAGAGTTAGTTGATGTGGCATACGTACCACAGGAACTTATCCTGTATCGTACAGGAGAAGTTCCTAGTGTAGGGAAGAGTAAATAAAAATCGAAAATCAAGTTGTGGCAAGCTGCTCCCAGGCAACTCTGCAGTAGCTGTCAATATCACATTACACTAATATTATAAAGGCAGAAGTCTGTGAGTGTATGTTTGTATGTTTGTAACTTCTTCACGGCTGGACGGATCTGGATGAAATTTGGCACAGAGATAGATTATAGTCTGGAATAGCACAAGGGATACTTTTTAAGGGATGCCCCGTCCGAAAGTACTCCGAAATTTCGGAGTGAAAAAAATATGTGTTAAATTTTTCAGACGGGTAAAAACACATCGGGCACTTCGGGACATTCTTAGTTCGGGCCTCGAAAGAATCATCCATCCGTAAGTGATAGGGAGTAGGAAACGTGCGTATCGAAGAACGAAGCTACGAAGTTCGTGCTTAGGGAGTAAACCCCCAGATATAGTTCTCGCCAAACTTCTTGGGCGTCCTGAAGTCGGTTACAATGGCTGCGCAGTAGTAAATCTCATACAAAAACAGCACCCTTTCGTGCCTCGCGCATCGGTAAACCAACTTCAGGGCGGCCCAGAAGTTTGGCGAGGGCTACCTCCAGTTCATTATCACTGTATAAAATCATTGAATGTGATGAAGATGATTAGCAAAATGTTTAACTGGATTTTATTGATATTTATTTCAGTCCATGTCAGACCCTGACCCAAATAAGCTGATGGAGAAGGTGGAAAAAGTGTCGATGGTGTGCGTATTTATTGGATTAGTTATGGGCAGCTCGAATCTGATAGAAGTAAGTTTATTATTTGAACAGTGATGGTTTCATGTCTGACTTAGCTTTTGGTATGATGCCGACGATTGGAAGAAGGGGATTTCTAAAGTGGAAGTTTGCTAAAACAGTTTAGAAAAAGTACCTAGCAATGCGTAATGGCGTTTGAGTATCATCAAAAATCTACATGAATTACTAATTGTGATTTGTTGAAAAAATTAATCGGTGTAAAAATAGAAAAATATACGCTTTTGAAGTTATTCATCTATCCTTGCTACGTAAAACATCGTTTGTACTAAATGACACGAAATTAAAGGCGATACTGGCGTGAGACGCATGTACCTATTATAGTGTTGTCTCTATCTAAGATATAATTTTTATTGCTTTCCACTTCGCCCTGTGTATAGATTAATGAATCTTATTTTTCTCTATATTTTAGATATTCAATTTATAAAACCGGCCAAGTGCGAGTCGGACTCGCGCACGAAGGGTTCCGTACCATTATCACAAAAAAAATTACGTTTGTTGTATGGAACCCCCACTTAAATACTTATTTTATTTTGTTTTTAGTATTTGTTGTTATAGCGGCAACATCATCTGTGAAAATTTCAACTGTCTAGCTATCACGGTTCATGAGATACAGCCTGGTGACAGACGGACAGACAGACAGACATACGGATCGCGGAGTCTTAGTATAATAGGTCTACCGGAATCTCATGGCATTTTTTTCTTTTTAAAATTTTTGATTTTCATATGGCAATGTCAATTGTCACCTGTCAAATCAAATTACGAAATCTGTCAACCGCTGATGAGATTTAGTGATATCTTCTTGAAAATTTGTTGTTTTTGTGAAAATGTCGGAAAAGCCACTTCGATCTCAAGTGAGAGAGAGAGAGAGAGATATTTATTTGCTTAAACATGGGTAACACATACAAGCATGCGAGATAACAAAAAATAACTAAAGATTCCAACATGTTTGCCACATGCTATGGCGTGCAAATATTATGCAAGTTAAGTTTAATTATAAATGAATTACATAATTATCAATGCCAACAATAAAAACAAAAGTGATAATCAATAACAATTATCTCTAAATATCAATACAATTAAAATCCATGAAAAAAATATAAATTAAATGACAAAATGAAAATAGTGCATGTCAAATCAATGTAATAATGATCAAATACAAAATGGCAACAACGCATCACTATCAAAACTATGCAAAAAATATAAATCAAATGTCAAAATAATACATGTCAAATATAAAAATTAATCAAATGTCGAAATGAAAATATCAATCACATGTCAAATATAAAAATTAATCAAATGTCAAAATGAAAATATCAATCACATGTCAAATATAAAAATTAATCAAATGTCTAAATTAAAATATCAATCAAATGTCAAATAGAAATAATGTAAAGATTATATAAAAATTTCAATAAAATGTCAAACAAAATTTAATATTAGATTTCTGTATTTATTTAAACATAGTATACATATGCAGGATATTACATTGAATTAAAATTCAATATTCATATAAATTTATTATTATTGTCAGGAAAAGATAAAACTATTCAATCAAAAAATACTTTTTCAGCTAAAAATTCGGAGACACTATAGTATGCTTTTTGCGAAAGAAACACCTTCAACTGACGCTTGAATGCCTTACCATTTAGCTCCTTCCAACGTTTAGGCAATATGTTAAATATAGTAGGCGCCATGCAGACGATACTTTTGCGCATGAGTGCCGTTTTTGCTGAATAGCCTTGAAGAACGGTCATATCCCGTCTATTACGCGGTACTACGTCCTGTAGACGTGGAAACAAATTGGGGTTTGTTTTAACAAAAATTGCGGTTTCGAGGATATACAGACTAGGAAGAGTTAATATCTTGTACCTTTCAAAATATGGTTTACATGTATCGACCGTTTTTAGCCCGAACATGGATCTAATGCATCTCTTTTGGGCCTTAAATGCCGTGTTAACGTCTGTAGAGTTTCCCCAAAATATGATACCGTATCTTAGGTGAGACGCAACTAAGCCATGGTAGGCTGCAATCAAAGTATCTACATTCACAACTGCAGCTAGAGAGTGCAACGCGAATGCAGTACTACAATTTTTTTTGCAAAGGTTCTCGATTTGTGATTTCCAGTCAAGCCTTTTATCAATTATTAGTCCAAGGAATTTAGTAGTATTTACGATTTCAACAATTTTATTATGTATATTTATGTCAATATTTTCTACAGTCAATCTTTGGCTAAAATGTATGATTTTAGTTTTGTCTAAATTAATCATTAAGTTATTGTTGTTTAACCATTCTATTATAGATGTCAAGGTATTGTGAATGTCAAGTTTATATTGAATCATGTCATGGCTACTACTAGAAATTGTCACCGTGCTATCGTCTGCAAACAAAGTCATAGGGTGTGGAATTGATTTTGGCAAGTCATTAATGTATAGTGTAAAAAGTGGCGGTCCCAATACACTACCTTGTGGAACACCAAAAATAGTTTGACGTTCATCTGATAAGTATACTTCTTCCTTTTTAGTGGTTATATTAATTCTAGTGATTTCTGTCTTTTGCGTTCTATTGTCGACATTGAGATTTGTCGATATTGAGACATATTGTCTTCAATGTGTATCGTAAAATAAGGAAAGAAGAAGCCGTAAATCAAACTCAATCTATGATTTTAAAGCGCATCGTAGAGTGGACCGGTAAGTTGGACTGAGTTGTTTTGGTACTTTCAGTTTATTTTATATTTTTATTCGTATTTTTCTATTTACTTTTGTAGCTTCTTTACAGGGGTTTCCAGTACTAGGTACTATACGGTGAATCGTAGGTGAGGGCACATCGAATGATAGTTGGAAATGCCAATAGTAATATAACTGTTACAAATTCTTCGACAAGATATTGATTTTAACGGAGTTTGGGAATCTTTGTGGTCAGAAAAATATTAAGTAATAATTTGTGTCCTTCAGTGGGACATAATATATAGACGATGATGATGATGATAATGAATGTTACTAAACTATCATTTGAGTAACTTGATATATTTTATTATTTTTACAGACTTATACGTAAGGAAATTGGTTTTGAATATGTTAAATGCCAATCAAAAGAATCATTTTAATGGAGAGAGATGACAGAAAACTACAAAGATACAAGTTTTAGAAATGCAAGTGGAGTTCTTGGAATCTTTTTCTAGTTCTAAATGAGTTGTTAAGTTTCTAGTATGATTTAAATGATATGTAATAAATTAGTATATTAATAAACACATACGATTGATATATTTTTCATGACATATTTTCCTATGTTAAGAACCTAATGTTTGAAAACATTCTTCATACACATACCTATAATACTCACATCGGATCTTTGTATCTCTGAATTAGCTGCAAGACCCTGCGCAGTAGCTATTTTTGTGTCAATATTGAAGGTGAGGATACCATTGTATAGTTCTCGCCAATCTTCTGGGCCGCCCTCAAGTTGCATTTTCGATGTGCAAGGCACAGATCGGTGCTGTTTTTGTATGAGATTTATTACTGCGCAGCCATTGTAGCCAACTTCAGGGCGGCCAAGAAGTTTGGCGAGAACTATAACTGTCACTTACACTTGCTTAGGTAAGTCGCATCGTCCTATCTCGCTTACTCTATGCAGTATTCTCGATGACAAACTGTTTCTTGCGCAATGGTTGGCAACTTAAGAGACATAAAGATCCACTGTGACTACTATAATATAGGTACTTCATGTTCATTAATACTAAAGACATTACGCAAAATACGCGCTAGTCGTGGAGTTGCGGAAACAGCCCGACGAAACAATACAATACAATACTAAAGACATAAATAAAAACTAAACAGTATCAAGATCGTTTAATCCAATTTCCCCAGTATGGCACACAACAAATTTTTATTTCCCCTTTTGCCATGAGATTCCGGTAGACCTATAATAGGGTCCCGTTTTTACCCTTTGGGTACGGAACCCTAAAAACTACTAAATTTTGGTTCGCGCGGGTGTGAAACGAGTGCGCGTTTTGTTCCCGCAAGGTCGTTGGCGACAGTCGTCGTTTTAAGTAATTGTTATTTTATTTAGACTGTGGTCCCCCAACGAAGACGAGGCTTTTTTGTGCGGTGTATTTTTTATTTAATTTTGTTTTAGCATGAAATTAAAATAAAATGTTATTTCATGGTTTTTAGGGTTCCGTACCCAAAGGGTAAAAACGGGACCCTATTACTAAGACTTCGCGATCCGTCTGTCTGTCTGTCTGTCTGTCCGTCTGTCACCAGGCTGTATCTCATGAACCGTGATAGCTAGACAGTTGAAATTTTCACAGATAATGTATTTCTGTTGCCGCTATAACAACAAATACTAAAAACAGTATAAAATTAATATTTAAGGGGGGCTCCCATACAACAAACTTGATTTTTTGGCCGTTTTTTGTTCGATATTAATAACGGCAACAGGTAGACGCTTAAAATATTGTATGTTTAATAGTATATTCACTTCAAAAAATAATAATTATTAAATTAAAATAAAATAAATTAAGGGGGGCTCCCATACAAAAACGTGATTTTTTTTCAGTGTTTTGCGATAATGGTACGGAACCCTTCGTGTGCGTGTCCGACTCGCACTTGGCCGGTTTTAAAATATAGTAGCGAAATTGTACATAGCAAATGTATTTTATGTCAAATGTGTGACGAACAAACTAATAAAGAGGCAGTAACTATGGGATTTCTCTACAATTCCGAGGAAGACGCGCGCCTCCTTATGGCTCGTATTTAGTTTGTACCATGTTTGTACGTTACACTTACCCAATTGACATAAAGTTCATTATCCTTTGTATAATTTCATTTCTTTTCATTTCGTTCCACGACAATGTAAATTGAGCCTAAAGCGTGCTCGCTGCGCATCAAGCGAACAACTGCGAAATTTTGGGACCTTTTTCACTTCTTGCTCTAAAAACATACATCACATCATCGCTTACTATCAGGCGAGATAGTGGTCAAAATCGAGCCTATGGATAAAAAAAAATACTCCTTTTTTGACAACAATTCCAAAATTTTTCAAAGTTCATAAAATTTTCTGTAATTTAAGCCCAACTGATGAGAGTGTTTACGTAGAAGCGTTGGCGTTTTCAAAGAAGCGACGCGCTGCGAAACGCACGGGACAATGCACGGGACGCTCGACACCCCGCGTCTCCGTAAACGAGCCCTAACAGATTTATTTCACTTTTCATGAATTCTGTAGGCAATATGTTTTGGAGTGGCGGGCGCGCACATGACCGAGAGGCTTCGGACTCAAATGTTCGAACACTTGCTGCGACAGCACGTAGGGTTCTTTGACGAGCGAAGAAACTCCACCGGTGCGCTGTGTGCCAAGCTTTCTTCTGAGGCTTCTTATGTGCAAGGTGTAAGTATAGTAGACAACAGACACACACACAGATTAGGAGGGCCAGACAATACAAGATGTGTGTGTGTGATGTGTGTGTTTCACCGTCGACCACATCATCGCTTACCATCAGGTGAGATAGTGGTCAAGCGTGAGCCTATAGAATATAAAAAAAAGAAAAGGGATGGCAGATAAAGAAATGTTGCGATTTGCATGTACTCAAGAATAAACTGGTGAAGCTCGCAGAAAGCCGCCAAATGAGAAGCACAGGATTAGTTGATGTTCATGGAGTGGCCTATGTCCAGCTATGGACGATGACGATGGTGATGATTACTAGATATAGTATCCATACATGGTTTCCGACTCGATCCGTCTTGAAATTGACACTTATGTACGGTGCGTGCCACGAAAGACGAGACTTGACACACCACGTGGTTTGACTTGCGCAATAGACGATTATAAGTGTCTTTAGCGGTATGAGGTCGATAAGATCTGAGTGCGGGCAAAAATCGGGCGTCATCGGGGCGCCGGACAGAGCGCGGGAGGCGCGGTCAAGTCTCATCTTTCCTGGCACGCACTGGATTTTTTATTAGAAATATTGATTCTTTACTTAGAACATCAAGCTTTATTCAAAGGCTGAATCAGTTCGGGTGAGACGTTTTTAGCAGAAGTAATGCGGACTTTATGTATTTCAGTTTGTATCCTAATCTAGTCGCGTATCGTTCCCAGGCGACGGGTCAGCGGATAGGCATATGCTTGCAGGGCTTCGGCTCCATCGGTCTGGCCTTGACCCTGGCCATGCTGTACGAGTACCGCGTGGGGCTGGTCGCGCTCTCCTTCCTACCTCTCATCATCTTCGTGGTATACCAACAAGTCAAGGCCACCAGGCAAGAATCTTTCGGAAACGCCAAGTCGTTAGAAAATAGCACTAAGGTAACTTATAGCTACGCATAGATACTAGCCAGTTTTTAGGGTTCCGTACCAGTAGGGTTCAAACGGAGCCCTATTGCTGTCACTCACGTGTCCATCTGTCTGTCCAGATGGACAGACGACGGACAGATTTCTGTCATCGGTTGGAGTTTGTGAGGAATATCCAGCATGTAGACATTAAAGGCCTGTGCACACTGGCGGACGGGAGGAGAGAGCATCGACGTGGATTCCTCAAACCGCCAGCGCACATTGACAAGAAAAATCCTCTGCGAACCTCCGCTAGCTTACTGCAGCTTCCGCCCCTGAGTACCCACCGCTTTGTGATTTGATTATTCCACTTCGAAAAGTAGCTTCTGAAGGAATGTCAGACTCCAGCGTACACCGGAGCATGCCACGGGTGGCCACGGTATCCTCCACTGTGTTCCAAGGTCAATCACTGAGCATTGAAATATATACCTTATTTTCATTGGATAAGTAAATTCAATTGATAAATTTAAATCCTCTGCCAGGTCTGCGCAAGCCATAAGAGAGACAAGTAGCGTTAACAGATGACGTTCGTTCGTCAGGTAGCGATAGAGGCGGTGTCCAACGTGCGTACAGTGGTGTGCCTGGGCCGCGAGCAGATGTTCGTCCGCGAGTACGTGCGGCAGCTGGCCCCGGCACTAGCAGGCGCGAAGAAGTCTGCCCACTGCCGCGGGCTCGTCAACGGACTCTCGCGGTCAATCTTCAACTTCATCAATGCCACTGCACTGACGTATGGAGGACACCTCATTGTGACCAAAGGTGTCCGCTACGAGGATATCTTAGTGTGAGTCCTAATCAGCGCCAACCCTAGCGGCTGGTCTTCGAAGTCCCGTGGACGACGCTTTCACTTCACGTAAATACTACTTCGGTTTTATGTTAAATAAATAATAATTCCCAATCTGATCTGGCAACACCTCTCAAAAGGCGCCATCACAACTTTATTTTGCGCTAGAAATTGTTTTACGCATTTGGCGCTTCTCGCTCTATCCCAGGGCTGGTCCTAGTAAACGTACATTTAGTAGAAACTAGCTAGTGGGACACCAACTATTGATCGCCTTGCGTTACGGTTGAGTCGGGGGAGTAGGGCTGCCTGTCTACTTGGCTTGTCTTACTATGGCGTGGAGCGGAGTTTTTATGCAATTCGATTGGTTGGCTGCGCTGCTATTTTCTCCGCTCCGCGTCAAGTAGACAGGTGGCCAAAAAGGGAGCTTTCATTTTGTTCTACAGTTACGGATCCACACATGTACTGATGACAAAATTCAGCAGCAATCCAAGTTCCTTTTTTAGGGTTCCGTACCCAAAGGGTGAAAACGGGACCCTATTACTAAGACTCCACGATCTGTCTGTCTGTCTTTCCGTCTGTCACCAGGCTGTTTCTCATGAACCGTGATAGCTAGACAGTTGAAATTTTCACAGATGATGTATTTCTGTCTTTAAACAGAATAAAATAAATATTTAAGTAGGGCTCCTATACAACAAACGTGATTTTTTTGCCGTTTTTGCGATAATGGTACGGAACCCTTGATGCGCGAGTCCGACTCGCACTTGGCCAGTTTTTCTTAGGTTGACGTTTCATAACCGAGTCATTATTTGCCAGAAATGTTTTGACGCTATCGGCCGCAGTTACAATAGTTTCGAATACTTATAAAAATGTTTTTGTTACCAGGACTACACAGTCGTTGCAAATGGCGTCGGGTCAAGCGCAGAACGCGTTCACGTTTGCGCCCGACTTCCAGAAGGGCGTAAGTGCGGCTGCCAGGATAGTCGCACTGCTCAACTCCAAGCCACAGCTATATGATCCGATCGTACCGCTTGTCTCTCCTTTTGTAAGAAGTTTTAATTTATTTGACTAGGTATACATTATGCAACAAAAAATTCGATGTAATATAGCTTCTAAACTTGTGTTTGAGGAGCTACATCACCTACAAATTATGGTAGCCAAATTCCTTTAAAAACTTTTTAACAAAAAATAGACCGACGAAATAACGAACTGAAAAGCAAAAAATATAAAATAAACTTTTTGTAAAACAATTTGACTGTAGCCACTTACATAAATTGTAGCTGTAGCTTTGATCTTCGTTGATCGTTTGGCGCCGCGTCGCCTCAAAATACTAGACTAAAAGTAATTTTATTTTTTTTGGTTTTCAGTTCGTTATTGTTCGAATTTTTTTGTTAAAATTGTACATTATGGTACAAGTGTGTAATGTTGGTGATTAGCGCTGAGGCGCCATTGAGACCCGGGGCGTTAGGTGAGGGTCTTAAGAGAGCCGAGGACGTGTATCATACGACGTTTTTCAACACACTTGTGAAGAAATAATACTAAAATAACTGTAATTTAAACAGTGAAAACGAGTTGTGGAAAATTTTTCGCAATGGCGGGAAACATTCATCAGTTTTCCTATGCGCGCGCATCTAAAAATGGCGATCGGCCATAGACTAAAATAATGACGTTTTTGTTTTTTTAATTTTCAAGGATAGCGTTTTAACCACGTGCAAAATGAGGAATTTCAAGTTTTCTTTATTACATAGAAAACAGAACTTATATTTGAGTGAAAGTTTTATTTATTTTACACGTACAAGTTGAAATTATATATTTAAATACGAAGTTGCATGAAATGAGCAAGCAATAGGTCTATTAATTTATTTGTACTATTGAGCACGATCTTTTTTGTATCGAAACTTTTTTAAGAACAAAGCAACTCAACCAATAAAAAAAACTCTAAAACTCACTTGTGAATAATAGCAATGAAAAAGTCACGGTTTGATTACAGGTGTCATTATGTACCTAATTGCGGTGAAATTAGAGCCACTTTATGAGCAAGTGTGTTGAAAAGGATTTTTTTCAGTTTATTTAATTTCAACAGAATCTGTTCACAATTGAAAATTCTTTGGAAACATTATCAATAAACCTTTTTTAGGGTTCCGTACCCGAAGAGTCCATACGAAACCCTATTGCTGTCACTCACGTGTCTGTGTGTCCGTCGTCTGTCACACAGGTTTTACAGCTTAACGGTTGGAACCATAGTCTTAAAATTTTCACAGTATAAGTCTGCGTGACCACCAGAGATGCGCGACGATGCGTAGCGAGGGATGTGGTGCAAGGGATGTGTTGCGAGGGATGTGTGCCGTTCTAGCGATTTCGTCGCTAGTTCTAGCGGATTTCATGAGTTAGCGACAAAAAATAATTCAACGACTTCTAGCGACTTTTGAACCATAGGGCAAACCAAGCTAAAAGCAGCTAGCTGGTGGAGATGTTGGCGAGGCTTCAACTTCCAGTGCCAGTGATATTTTATGTCGCTAGAACGGCAACACTGGCAGGCACTCGGGCAGTGGCGCGTGTCGCTCCGCTCCCACCACACTTCATCTGAAACGAGCCCGCTACACATCCTCGTAACGCCCATCTGCGCACCTTTCACAGCGGCGCTACGCATCCTCGCACCGCACAGCGGCCAAGCACATTACTGAAGCTATAGTAATCTAGTAAGTGGAAACACTCACACCGTTCCACAACCTCGCTACGCATCCTCGCTCCACCCAGCTACCTCGCACATCTCTGGTAGAAACGCAGCCTAACCAAGGGCTCCCATACAGGAAAAGCGGCGGCGCGAAAAAAATAATTTACCTACCCCATCGAGTGAGCACAACAACAATACTGTTGTTTAAAGCTCGACGATTAGATAAATACTGTATTATTTGTTTAAAAAAATATTGGAATACAAAGGAATAAGAAGCCACCAAAGTCAGCTTTTTTTACAAGATTTTGTTCTGATGTATTTTTAACTTCCGATTGACATAAGAGCTTAAAATTTGGTGATAATGTTTATTATTTACTAACAAATAATAAAATATTGATAAAACAGATTTTTATTTGATATTACTTTTTTTTTCCTATTACAACCAACATCATTTTGCAGTTTGGTACGGAACCCTAAATGTGGGAAGTCCGACATGCACTTGGCTGTTTTTTTGAAATGGGAGTATCTTTTACCTTTCCAATATAAACAAATATTTTTATTAATTTTTGAAATCTAACCACTATAAAAAGTTATCCGTGGCCATACATAAAAAAGAGAACCTCCTTCTCCTTTTTTACATCGGTTAAACAATGCTACCTATTTTCCTATTGGACCTTGTGTCAATAATTAATTTGTGACTATGTCTAAAACTATTATTTATGGGTCATAGAAATCAAAAGGCGGGGCGAGCTTAGAAGAAGTTCAGTTCCGATACCCAAGCAGACCTGGGGTGCGAGTACTGCGAGGCTTGGACCTGCAGGTACGTAAGTTTATATAGTACAGTGTGTTCTGGTGCGCCTGTGATGGGGGGTACTCCCCAGAGGAGGGTCCGGTGACGGACAGCCGCGGCGGGTTCGCGGTGAGTGCTAACGCGTGCCCGTGTTCCCGCCATAACCGGCACAGGAGGACACCGTGGAGTTTTAGTGGGTTAGTGTCCCACATAACTGCGCTATCTCTCCGTGGTAGCGCAGTATGCATGAGCATTTCTCCAGGCTAATAAAAAAATAGGGTACATCAGGAAGAGAAGGATTTGTTAGACTGTAACATTGATGATGATTGATGTCTGCCATGGCGGTGGTGGTAGTGTGGACTTGTGGAGGTTTACGAGGAAAGGAGAGCTTTTCGAGCATAACTTTGATGATATAGTGGGTAGCGGTACGTCAATTTATTAAGGGCATTCCACCTGATGGTTATCTCCACACCTAGAGTCCTCCTCCTGTTGGATGCCTGTATTACCAGAGGAATCGTTACGCATTCATTAGTTTGAGGCCAACATTGTTGATGCGAACGAGAACTCGCTATTTGTGCATCATTACTTTAGTTATAGAGAGTACAAGGGCATTCCAACAGATGGTAGTCACCACACTTACACTTAATGACAGCTTGACACTTGTCTAACGAAAATGCTGAAAACAGTCATTCGGTTCGTATACGAACTTGACTCATTCTGAGGCATATTAAATTTATACGTAACAGTTTACAAAATAGTTTAATAAAATGAACATGACATTTAAGACGAGCTTTCGTGAAATGCAACAGCTTCTACAGGGTCAAATTACCTCTATTAGTTAGCAAAACTCTGCAGATGTTTTATTTTGTATTGAATAAAAGAATAATAAAAAAACGAAAATATTAACTAATAATTTACCCTCCCATCATTGAACCACCCCGTGGTCAGCTGCAGTTACTTGAAATTTTCAGTTTCCATTATTTTTGTTTTATATGGTAACTAGCTGACCCCCGGGGCTTCGCTCCCGTCAACTGGCTATCTACCTACCTACCTACCCACCAAACTTGCCACTACCAAATAATTAATTTTATAGGCAAAATTTTGCTACTTTGGATTACATTATTGCAATTTTCATAAGGATCTCTATTTTTTTTTAATATTATTTACAGCCTATGTTACTCGGGAATAATGTAGCTTTCCATAGGTGAAAGAATTTTTTAAAATCGGTCCAGTAGTTTCGGAGCCTATTCGGTACAAACAACCAAAAAAAACAAACACACTAACAAACAAAAAAATCTTTCCTCTTTTAATATTGGTATAGATGAGATACGCCCATTGCGTCTGGGCATAGTGTATTTCGACAGCTCACTGTTGATTCAACCCTGTATAGTTCTGTTCCCGTAGCTTTCACAGAAATGTGATCAGTGAACTGTTGTAGGTAGAGGCAGGCAAGTCAATCGCGTTGGTGGGTCGCAGCGGCTGCGGTAAGAGCACCATCACACAACTCCTGCAGAGGTTCTACGACCCCAATATCGGAGATGTCGTGAGTTGTTGTTGTTGTTTTTATGAAACTAGCGTATAAATGTCAGAAATTATTCCACGGAAATGAACTACCGGGATAAAGAATATTCAATGTCCTAATTCCTAGTTCATAGTCTGCCCGTGTACCAATTTTTACCAAATTTTAATATTTTAGGCGTGACAGATTAACAAACATCCTCACACCAAAAAAACAAACACTTGCTCATTTATAATGGACCAAGAAGCCAGACGCACCAGACATTACTCATAGCTTTCTACACAAAAACTGTGGGATTGAGTAGTGTTAGTATGTACTTTGAACGTACGCATACTTGCAAGATGGGGCGAAGGTATCAACATAAGTTTTTGAAGCTGTGTTAGAAAGTCTCTAATTATATAGCACGCGTCCGTTTCGGTGTGAGTAGGTATGAGACTCACAGAGCGATTTTAAAGGTCTGGGATGGATGATATTTCTGGCTGCTTCCAAAAGGTTCGAAATTGTTCCCTGAGTATCATGTAGAAAAATCAAGAAGGATGGACTAAGCCTGATGTAGAATAGTTACGTGATTTTTTTACAACCTTTGACCAATCTGGTAGAAATAACCGCCGATGGAAAATGCCTGGCAGTAGTGATTTCTAATTTCTAACGTTATTTTGTATAGTATCCATAAATATCAACTCGGATACTTCATTTCAAGGAAGCATGATTTTTGCGTAACTTTTGCACCTGATAGCTGAAAATTGGCCGTCGCGTTGGCCCAGTCACGGTTTAGATATCTTTACCGTGGCCCAGTCTTGCAAGTTCGTACGTTTAAAGTACATTACTAACACTACTCAACCCCACAGTTTTTGTGTAGAAAGCTTTGAGTAATGTCTGGGGCGTCTGGTATCGCCATCTAAATATGCATTAGTAAAATTGACGATGATGTAATGTATATTTACAATGATATATGGTCATATGTTTCTGCTCTTGTGAATATACATTATACAAGACAAGCATCTAAACTTGAAGCACTTTGTCTTCTGAGATTATCAAGTTTCTTGGTGTGGTTTAGTGTTTGGACGGCATCCCATTGCCGGTACTGATGATGTCGGAGGCCCGCTCGTGCTTCGGACTGGTGTCGCAGGAGCCCGTACTCTTCGACTACAGCATTGGCGAGAACATTGCATACGGAGACCACGCGCGCAGCCCGCCGCACCATGAGGTCATCGAAGCTGCTAAGCTGGCTAACATACACAGTTTTATCGTATCTTTACCGCAGGTGAGACTAAGGGTCAGCTCACATCGAGACGGCTGCGGGAACTAGAACGTTATTTACTACACAAAAAGGTACAAATTTCGGCATGTTCCCGTTGAGTTACTCGATTTTGCGTTGCTACCCATTGGGATAAAAATTACTGATTAGTAACACTGTAACTCAATGACACGTTTTTTTCTATCAATTTACACTGCAACCTAATAGTACGTAATAGGGTTACATTAGCATATTATTATATATAAATAAAATAGCATAACAACCGACGAGGTGACATCGCTTTGCAGAGCAAGCGAAGCGAGCTCGGGAACTTAGGACATCCCGACACGGATAGGTTAGGTTCGAAGGGGAACACGGGAGCTGAAATGAGGGAGTAAAGCGAGCGAACTCAGCTCCTCTCATCTTCATGTTAGGTTACTTTAAACACTGCAGACAGAAATAGGAGCCCTGCTCCGTCGACTTTGTCATTTGATATGTAACCGTATTACGTACTATTAGGTTGCAGTGTAAATTGATGGAAAAAAACGTGGCATTGAGTTAGTGTTACCACAGATAATATAATAATCAGTATAATCAGACGAAAAACGCTAGTTACGTCGGCACGGTTTCTTTGTATGGGATGAGACATCTGTATGCTAGTATTATATTATCTGTGGTGTTACTAATCGGTAATTTTTATCCCAATGGGTAACAGTGTAACACAAAATGGTGTAACTCAACGGGAACAAAGGCAAGCTTCAGTGAGATAATTCGAATATCACATGTCGGTGTAAGTTTCAAATTTGGTTGACTTTTTCTTGCTGATTTTCTCTGGTAGGTTTAGGTACCTAAACCGTACAGAAATCTGGTTTTAGTCTATCAGTCTGATATAATTGGTAGGTATGCTTAAAATCACTAATCCGAAAACGAAAATTAGGCAATAAAAGAAAACTTCTAGAGAAAAGCAACGACAAACAACAAATAGAACAAATTTATTCGAAAACAGGATCGTATTGCTACGCTTTTAGACTCCAATAAATCATAAGCAGTGCGTTTCTTATTCATAACCCCGCACTTTCGGCAAACATAATTTTGAATTAGCCAAAGAATGTTCTAAACATTATTTAATTAAACTAATCATATTGTTATTTTTTCTTTATAAATAAAGCCTTTAATGAACAGGGTTACGAGACTAATATTGGAACGAAAGGCATGCAGTTGTCAGGTGGGCAGAAGCAGAGGGTGGCTATAGCCCGCGCTCTTATACGACATCCTAAGATCCTGCTCCTCGACGAAGCAACCAGTGCTTTGGACACGGAAAGTGAAAAGGTCAGTGTAACCTTAGTGTGTGTGTGGTCTGTATAGTGTCCTCTTTAGACGCAGATTCCCTTGAGTAGCTGATTTTAAAATGAGAATCACGTCTAAACGGCTAGTCGTAATTTTTTGGAAAAAATATATGTTACATTAGACCATTTTCTTAATAATTTGATCTAAGAAAATTTTGAGTTTTATTCGTATAACACAGAGTAATTAATTAGTAAAGTTATGTCTAAAATGGACAAAAACACGACAACCGCACCAAAACCGCTGGGCGTATTTTAATGAAATCGACACCATCTCAAAGACAATTTAATTATCTACATTTTGATCTGAAGCTTTTTTTTTTAAGTCGTAGAAAAATAAGGAAAGTACAAAAAACTACTAAATTTTGGGTCGCGCGGGTGCGAAACGGGTGCGCGTTTTGTTCCCTCAAGGTCGTTGGCGTTAGTCGTCGTCTTAAATAAATAAATTATATTTTGTTCCACTACCTGTTAGCTTGTTACGAAGTATAGTGTAGTCGTCACAATCTAAGTCCGTTGACGTTTCTCATTGTACATGCTGCGATAACTTTCTACGTAACAAATTGAAAAATCAAATTCATAATCCTAATTAAATACTATGTTACCGATACACTATGACAACGAGTATCATTCGCAAGCATCAAGTTTAATTATTATTAAGTATTTTTATAGCTGTCAAAACGGCCCTTTTATTTTTTGACAACTTTAGAAGAATACGACTTGTTGCGCCGACCCCAAATGAATCGAGATGAGTGCAAAATAATGACGAATGATGAGTTTGGGGGGTTACTGCTTGATTCCGAATGTCATATCCCCGATGGCAAATTTCCCGAAGTCATCAGATTCAACGTCCGAATCGCCGAAATTCCATAACATCGATGTACCACAATTTCGAATAGCTATTAGATCGTGCGTCCGTTTCGCCTAAAAGCCATTGCAACGATAGTCCTATCCATCGAAAGTCTATTGGCTCGACGTGCCAGTAAATCGAAAGCTATTCAACCTGAAATATTCAAGAAGAACACGCCATACACGGTCCAATCGGCATGATCCAATCGCCCTGATCAAGCCAAAATAATCGAAATTCGATTATGCCGTCACGTATAACTGTCATGCCAATCCACTCCCACACACGGTCAATTCTAACTAAGGATCTTCGGTTCTTCGAAGGGTGTGTATGGCCACCAAAAAAAAACCAAACCAGCAAGGTTTAATCATACATACATCGATGCTATGGAATTTCGGCGATTCGATCTGATGACTTCGGGGAATAAGCCATCGGGGATATGACATTCGGAATCTAACAGTAAAGCCTCAATTTGGTTACCGCCGTCAGCGGATAACCTGCGGGATGATTGCAAATATTATAATCTCATACAATATAATCGCAAACTCTTTCATTTTGTCAATGCAACGGTATCTATTAATTGCGTGGTCGACGCTGTCGAGTAGACGGATTTTTGGAGCATTGGATTTGGAACTCCTTTTGGTTGTGGTAGAAAGAGTCATTAAGTGCTTTTGCTGCAATTAAAGCTAGACTAAAACTACAGGTGGTGCAAGATGCGCTGGACGCCGCGAGGGCCGGCCGCACGTGCGTCACCATCGCGCACCGACTGAGCACCATCCGCGACGCCGACCTCATCTGTGTCCTCGCTAAGGGACGTGTGGCCGAGGCAGGCACCCACCAGCAGCTGCTAGATATCAAGGGACTCTACTACGACCTACACGCTGATGCCAATTAAAAACTATTTCTAATTGTTGTTTGTTTAAGAATCTTTTCCTTGGTAATCACAGAAAACGCACTAAAATTGTTTAGTTAGATTCAAACTTAACAGCAGCTTGGAACACGAAGCGAGTCGCTGAGCAGAAACAAAGCCGTGTAATAAAAGGGGGGCGAGGGAAGGGGGGGGGGAACGGCGGAACTAAAAGCTCACACCATAATATATGTAAAGACCTAGAATGTATATAGATAATACCTATATTGTGATCATTAATTGTGTAGGTAAGGCATCAAGTCGTGGCACAAACGTGTCATCGAAGACACGACATACCAAAACATGTCGCATCGTTTAAAAATAGATGTATCAGAATTTTAAATTTAATGCTGACTGCACCAGGGACTTACTTTCAATTAGAATAAAAAAGTAAACTTTATCATGAAACCTTTATTTCAACATTACATGCGTTGAATCTGCTACAATGCGCATGATGTGAAATTATCTGAAACAAAAAAAAAACATAAGTTAGATTCGGACTATTTCTTTTTAAACCCTGACGGAAAAAGAAGGATGTTATAAGTTTGACGTGTGTACCTGTGTGTTTGTGTATCTATCTGTGGCATCATAGCTCCTAAACGGATGATATAATAATATATAATAAAATAATAATAATAAGCCCGTAAAACACTGGTACTCAGCTGAATCCAGTTAGACTGGAAGCCAACCCCAAAAATAATTGGGAAAAAGGCTAGGCAGATGATGATGAAGCCCTTTATTCTGAACTACGCATACAAAAACATAAAAACAGGTTGGTTTGGTTTAAATAATGTCCCGCAGTTCAGCGTGCCTTTTGGCATAGGCCTCCTCTAACAACTTTCACTGGCTTCTGTCTCGCGCCACCGTTCTCCAGTGGCGACCAGCCGTCAGCTTCAGATCATCCTCCCATCTTGCATGCTGGCGTCCTCTGTTGCGGTACCCGTCTCTGGGGTACCAGTCGGAGATGGAGTTTTGCTCCATTTATCTTGGGTCTCTTGGATCATGTGGCCGGCCCATTTCCACTTCTGTTTGTCGATTCGGCTAATTATGTCTGTTACCTTAGTTTTCTGTCTTATTTCGCAACTTCTTACTTTATCTTAATTCCTTATTCCTGTCATGCTTCTCTCCATGGCTCTCTGGCATCGCTCCAACTTTTCTCTGTAATGTTTCGTGAGGGACCAAGTTTCGCATCCATATGTAATGACTGGAAGTACACAGGAATCAAAGACTTTCCTTTTTATTGACATGCTTAGCTCCTTGGATTCTAAGACTTCTTTCAGTGACCAGCAGTACTTCTTCCATCCGTTCGCTATTCTTCTACTGTTTTCTTTGGTGGTTTGATCTTTGTGAGAAATAATCTGCCCTAGATAAGTAATCTTGCACATCGTATTCAAGCAACTGGTTGTCAATTTTTATAGCTATTGGTTCGGAGTTTGTAATTAATTTAGTTTTGTCTTTGTTCATAGTTAGACCTACTTTCTCACTTTCGTATTTAAGCGATTTTACCATTGCTATCAGTTGTGCCGGATTTTCTTCAAACAGCACTATATCATCCGCAAATCTTAGGTGATTAAGTTTTATACCATCCACGTTTATGCCAAAGTCATTCCAGTTTAGTTTGCAGAAGATGACATGCTTTCCAGTACGGCGGAGAACAATTTCGGTGACAGAGGGTCCCCCTGTCTTACCCCCCTCTCGATCTTAAACTTCTTTCCTAGAGTTTCCAGTTGTATCCTGGCTTCGGTATTTGAGTAGATGTTTTTAATGATTTATTTATTTATTTAATACTTCATGCACACAATCGTACAGAGGCGGACTTAATGCCTTAGGCATTTTCTACCAGGCAACCATTGGGTGATGCAGAGACAAATAGTGGTAGGTGCAATATTGTAAGCAAATCACGACAAGGTGGGTTTAATCAAGTACAAAGATATACATACATACTATTAAATACGTAAAATATATATTAAATATATTATATATTATTATATATTATATTATTATATATTTCGATGTACTTTGAAGGTATACCTTGTTGTTCCAGGCTTTCTTCCCATATGGATTTGTGGCTTATGCTATCGAAAGCTTTAGAGTAGTCGATAAATGCCATGTACAGGTTTTGTTATATTTCTCTACTATTTGTTTCACTGTGTGTATATGGTTCAGTGTAGAAATTTTATGTCTAAAGCCGGCTTGTTCACGTGGTTGGTTACGTCTAGCTTTTTGCTTATTCTTTCTAAGATAACTTTGGAGAATACCTTGTAAATATTTGACATCAGACTTATGGCCTATAATTTCCTATGTTTTCGTTTTGGCCTTTCTTAAATATAAGAATGATGTGTGATGTTTTCCACTGTGTGGGGATTATACCAGTCTCATAATTTCGTGGAATATTGATGTAAGTATGGGTAAAAGCTCGTCGAGAGTACCTTTGAGAAGCGCATTTGTAATTTTATCCGGGCCTGAAGCCTTTTCCATCTTTTGACTATGTATAGCCTTTTCTACTTCATTTGAGAGTATTATTGGTTCTGATTCCACTTTGTGCAGTCTTTCGCTTAGGTCTTTTGTTTGTTTTTTTTTTCTGGGTTTGAGTATAGGTCCTGGTAAAATTTAGTGGCTATTTCGTTGATATCTTTTCTGTTCGTATAAATATTATCTTTCTTATTGAGTTTTGGTATCCATTCTTTGCTTACTTCTCTCAGTTCCTTTAGTGATTTCTTTACACCACCTGTTCTCTTTATATGCCTTTCTAATGTTTCCAGCCTCTTAGTCTTCCTTTTTTTTCTGATATTCACTGTGATTTCCTTACTTAGTTCAGTTACTAGTTTGATATTATTATTTTTAGGGTTCTTCGGTTGCCAGTTTTTCTTTTTTCTATAATTTTTAGTGTTGTGTCACTTAGTCTGTATTTATTCCTTCCCATGTTCCCAGTTTTAAGACTGGTTATAGATGTTTTTCTGGCTTACTGTACTTTGCAAGAGCATCAGTTGCGCTATTTTTCGTTGCAATTTCCTCAGATGTTTCGCTAAGGGACTCAGCGATTTTCTGTAGGATTTCGTTACTGTATTGTTCGTTTTGTTTGTAGTTTAATTTTTTCTAGTTTTCCTTGGTGGTTCTATTGTAAAGGAGCTTCGTAACATACGATGGTTTGTATTAAAGTTGAGTTTTGTCACTAATGACGTATCCGTGAAGGCTTTTGGATAGCTAGTTACTATTGAGAAGCGTTAAGTTGTGTTCTAGTAGGAATTCAACTAGCAGTTCGCCGTTTCGACTTCTTTTTCCTTGTCCGAATTTTCCCAAGACGTATTCTTCCTTATTTTGTTTTGCTCCGACTTGAGCATTGAAGTCACCCATTAGTATTATGTGGTAGTGTGAGTATTTCATTAAAACGGATGAACCGATTTTAATTTCGGTTTTTGTTTGAAAGCTGACTTTATCAGAGTGTTTTTAGCTATGTTTGACGAAAATCGGTTCAGCCGTTCAATAGTTTTGGGCTTTTTACTTTTTGAATCGGGGTGTTTTCGCAAGATATGAATTTCGGTATGTAAAGTATTTTTTTATATTTTTAATTTATAGGTTTTCTTAATTGTTTACTGTACACCAAAAACAATATTAGAATCAATGTGACAATAGATAATAAAGTACATGTACAAAGGCGAGTTTAACTCAATGTTGAGTTCTCTTACTGCAAACCCTAGAGAGTGACAGAGAATGATGACAAAAGTGGGTAGGATCCAATGTACAATTTTAAAATAACATAATTATAATCATAAATATAACACATACGTACATAAATACATATATATATATATATATCTACTAACAATGCGTTAAAAGGAATAATGCTCTTTTTGTTTTCCTCTTGAATACATCGAGAGAAGGGCTATCCCAAGTGTGGGAGAGATTTCCAGAGGTGCACTGCAGTTACAGAGAAGGAGCCATCATATCGGCTGGAAGCGTGACGTGAAGTACGAAGGAGAAGCGAAGTGGCTATGCGAGTGCGACAGAGTTAGCCCCTCGGGACGAGGTACTCAAAACCGTTCGCGAAGGTATTGGTCTAGTTATTTTAAGCAACTAATGTCAATATTTCGTTTTTCCAAGCTGTAGTTATGTTTTAAAAAAATTTTGTTCGTGCTGACGTCATAAAGTAGTTAGAATAGCATAGGACATGACGTTGACATTGACGCTTACAAAACAACGGCCTACTTGCACGAAAGACTTAACTCTGAGTTAGTTGCAAGCGCGAGGATAAATTAACAATATTGTATGACGACGTCAATTTAACCTCGTGTTGGCGACTAGCTTTGGATTGGGTTTTTCCTGCATGTGGGCTGTAATTGTTTCATTACAAGAAACACTGAAATTTTTCTTAGGATACTTTAAGACGACATTTAGAGGCCAAGTAAATGTAAAGTGACTTTAAGGATTTTTGTGAAAATAAATAAGATCGTATTACAATTTTAAGACCTAAAAATAGAAAAATAAGGCTTGCAAACCTAAAATCCCTCTTTTTTTTACTTTACATACGGTACAGAATAACATGTTCAGTTGTAGATTGTTGATCGAAGCGTGTCTACAACCCGCTCACCCGGCCGTGAGTACCAGTAGTACCCAGGGTCAATTAAGCTTTATCTGGCCAGCTATGTGCCGCTAAATACCACTAACTGGCCGCAACCGAAACCGCGCGACGGCGGCGGGCCACCGGCTCGTTTTGTAAACAAACTATATTTATGACTTCCTTTCTGAGTATTTTGTTACCACTTGATGTTTTTAGGGTTCCCTAGCCAAATGGCAAAAACGGAACCCTTATCGATTCGTCATGTCTGTCTGTCTGTCTGTCCGTCCGTACGTCAGAGCCACTTTTTACCGAAACTATAAGAACTATGCTGTTGAAACTTGGTAAGTAGATGTATTCAGTGAACCGCATTGAGATTTTCACTTTTCACACAAAAATAGAAAAAAACAACAAATTTTGGAGTTCCCCATACTTAAACAAAAAATTTTTTTCATCAAACCCATATGGGGGTATCTAAATATAGGCCTTCTTAAATTATATTGAGGTTTCTAATATAATTTTTTTCTAAACTGAATAGTTTGCGCGAGAGACACTTCTAAAGTGGTAAAATGTTTCCCCCCCCCCCTTGTAGCTTCTAAAATAAGAGAATGATAAAACAAAAAAGTATATGATGTACATTACCATGTAAACTTCCACCGAAAATTGGTTTGAACGAGATCTAGTAAGTAGTTTTTTTTAATACGTCATAAATCGTAAACCGCAATTTACCAAGTACGGAACCCTTCGTGCGGGAGTCCGACTCGCACTTGGCCGGTTTTAATGTCTCACAGCAGGAGGTATGACAAGTAGAGTTTGCTCGGAAATGTTTTCGTCTTGGACAGCTTGTACCCCTCGCTTCACTCAGGACTCTACAGAACTCCCTCGCTTCGCGCGGGGCTAACTCTAGGGAACCTCGTCACGTTTAGGTATGCTAGTATTATATTATCTGTGGTTTAGGGTAGAAAATGCCACCCGTGACGTAAGACACTGCTTTATCCCCTTGGTGTATAATCTACTATTACTTGTTCAATAAATGTTTTTTTTTGTTTTTTCATATGTTTATCTTTGATAATTGTGTGATTTGAACATCTTTATTGTTTTCTTTTGTTCACGATGTTCATGTGTGTTGATTGATTTAAATACCTACCTAAAGTATAATGCCAGCTGTACACACTCGCGCGAGAGCCCGCGATGATGATGTACCTACATTGCTCTCAGTACTGAGTTCAGTCATGAAGTATTTTGTTTTGTTTAAAATCTCAATATACAGTGTTGCCTAGAGATCTCGCGCGTGGGTTTACAGCCGGCATTACGTTTTCAGTGGGTGGAGACTGTCGAATGATAAAAACTAGCCGGATACAGATAATATGTCAATATTCGAGTATTCCAGTAGGATTCGAGCTAACTGTGCCCACTAGTGCTAAGTAAGGCAGAAGGCAGTTTGTGGAAGCGATAAGTACAAGAATTAAGAAATGACATGTTATCGTACGCAATACACACACATGCAACATACGAACATGTCCCAAGACATATAGCCTAAGATCCGAATCTAAAAATCTGCAGGCATCAGGCTTTTTAATAAAACCACTTATCTGATCCCCACAACCCAATAACTGGCTACGTACTTTACCTATCTTCAACATCTTAAATTGCTTCTGAACGCCAAGGATCTACAAATAACAGCTGGGCCTAACTGCTTAACATGCTTTCCAATGAACCGAAGAATCTCGGTAAGTAATGCATGGTCACCCATCCACGGACCGACCTCGGCAAGCGTTGCTTAACCTTGGAGATCGACCCGTGCGGCAATTATTACTTAGTCACGAACTGCTTAGTCGTAGAAAGAAAAAAAATAAGTGAGTTTTGTAGTATGGATGAACGTAAAATAACTTACGGAGTAGGGGCAACCATCGCAGCAGCAGTAAGCTGGGCTATGATGGAGCCGGCGACGACGTTGCCGTAGTAAGCCTGCGCCGCCGCAGCAGCCGAGCCCGCCGCGATGCCAGCGCTGCCGAAGCCCAGCAGCGGCGCCACGATCGGAAGCAGGAGGCCCCCTGTGCCGTAGATCACGGCACCACCAATAACGTTGACGAGAATTGCGGCGAGAAGGCCCATCCTTTACTGAAACAGTTTACAGAATCACGTCATTGTTTATACTATACAAACCTACATTGTACAAACCATGTACAAACCTTGTACAAACCGTGTACAAACCTTGTACAAACCTTGTACAAACCTACATTGTTCATAACATCGGCTTCTTTACATTGCCAGTCTGCTAGTTCAAACATTGAATCGCTTGGACCTACACAATTTGGGTAAGTACTAGATATCCGAAGTTTCATTTACCAGATAAACAGCAATCTTCTAAACTTATTATTTTGATTCTAAATGGTCAAGTAGGCCATCTACAATTTAGCTTAGTCTAACTATACAGGCGGTATTTGCCCAGCTGTTAGACAGACAGAATAGGCTATAAAAAACTATAAGTACAGTGAACGGTCTTTATACATAGTTATATCTAGAATGTATCTGGTTGGCTAGTTGTTTCCAAATGTTAAAAACTTTTTAACAAATCATCAAACCGATTTTTTTTATTTTTTATTTATCGATAGGCTCGCGATTGACCACTATCTCAGTAACCTATTCACTCTTGACCTCTTCACTTCCAAAACAAAACACTACAAAGAAAAATTACTTTATTTTCGGAATTTGGTGTCTTTTGTACCGATTGTTTTTCGTTATTCGACACCGACTTCGGAATAAAAGTTATTTTTCGCTTTGAAGTGTTTTGTTTTGGAAGTCGGTTTGATTTTATTTTTAAAAGTGTTTTATTTTCCTCTTTTTTGATTTGGTAGGTAACTCCAATTAACATGACAAACCATTTATAGCCAAAGTACATCTCATGACGATTCCAATAAGCCGGGCCTAAACACGACTAGGATACATTGTTTTATTTCGGAGCTCAGTGGCCATATTGGTCTTCTTCATCAGTTCCACTTCACCAAATGATACTTTCTGAGTGCAAATGATTGCATTATTGATGAAAATACCAATAGCTATATGTATGCCTATAATATTTGAGGAGTTTCCTCGATTTCTGTAGGATCCCATTATCAGATCGGGGTTTACTTATCATGATAGGTGGTACCAATAAAAAAATTATGTAATATCTCCTTTCCAATAAAAAAATAATCTTCAGAATCGGTTCATTAACGACGAAGTTATCCGCGAACACACATAAAAAATATATATTTACACGGTCGAATTGAGAAACCGCCACCTTTTTTTGGAATTGGTTAATAATGCCGCACAAAAAGCAATGAAATATGACTCGTGTAAACTGAAAAGTACAGATAATAAGGAGGCACCTAATTTAATGTCTACTTGTTGATTGTCTGCAATGTTGTTGATTTATTTTTACAAAATAACTGCACAATGCAACAACATGGATTTTATTTAATATTGACGAAAAGACGACCCACCGCAGTACCGGACCCACTGATCGAATATATTGTTCTATTTGTAATTCACATATTAGGCACATCATGCATGCAATACCTCATTGTCCTAATTATACCGATTACCGTTAATCCAACCATTTTGACTAACGTAGAGCAATCGAAAATTCGAAACACATGAATTTTCATTTTAAATAATAAAAACATTTGTTTCGATGTCCAATTAAGAACTCTTGAGACCGTCAGTTAATAAAATAATAACCTTTTTTGTGTTTCCTTTTTTTAAAAGCGTCGTCAGATGGCGGCCATTTTATGTAGATGAAGCCTTTAGGTTTTTTTTTTAAGGGATAAGAACAACAAAATTTTTCTTCAAATAGGCGTATTTTTATTTTTAATAGGCGGTTTCGTATTATCACGGATAATATAATAATGATATTAAGAAGAAGCTCACCGTTTGGAACGAATATAAGTTTTACACATTCACTGAACACTGCACAGTATGCACTGAAGCTCCCCGCAGCCTTCAAGCTCTTATTTATAGATTTCAACAGGCAGATATATAACTATAGCATTACATATATGCACTGTGCCATACCACAGAGTGAAAATTGTACGAGAAAATCTCACTTTACAACGCAAACTGGGGAAAATCCCGAGTAAAATTAAAGTTGAGTCACTGCCACTGCATGAGTGCACTCCGGCTGAGGCAAAAACAGGGTTCCCTAGACTTGTAAAGTATTTTACATTAAAATTTGTCGTCCAATCCTACATTGATTTTGGATATACAGCAAAGTACATCCAAATCAATTAAATTAGGTAATCTTTACGTAGGTGAAGGAAAACATCGTGAGGAAACATGTCTAAGAACCAATAATTCGAAGACATGTGACATCCACCAACCCGCACTGGGCACGCGTGGTGGATTACGGCCTATTTCCTCTCACAGAAAGGAGATAAAAGGCTGATGATGATTTAGAATTTTAGACTATAATAAAAAATAAGAAAACTTAAAAAAAAAACATATCGAATTACAAATATCTATATTCGATATATTTGTTTTGATAAACATCAAGTTAGAAGTTTACAAAGATTTAAAATGAAACAATTTTATACGGAACCGTCGCAGAACAAAGATAGCAAGTTATATTTTTAGACATATCTGATCTGACGTAAGTATTAATGTATTTAGTACTGAAGCGGGCAAATCCCCCTCATAGATAATGTTGCTGCTATCATAAAATCGATAATATCAAATGATATTGCAAAAAAACGCAATATATAATATACAAGTTATTTGTTTTTTTACATGACCTAGATAATTTAGTATTATATTATCTGTGTATTTCAGTGCTGCCAACTTTATTTTTACAAATCCACCAAATGTGGATTCGTGACCCACCAGAAAACTACTAAACTTAACGGTCTCTCAAACCACCAGAAAACCATTAATCCAAAACTGCTGCTGCTATCATAAAATCGATAATATCAAATGATATTGCAAAAAAACGCAATATATACAAGTTATTTGTTTTTTTACATGACCTAGATAATTTAGTATTATATTATCTGTGTATTTACCCAATCGTACGAACAAATTGTGCTTTCCGTTATTATTCAGGCGGCATATTCAATCTCAGTACAAATTGAACTTTACGTTTAAGTTTTTTTTTTACTTACTCAATCGTGTTAACGAGTAAAAAAAAACTTGCACTACGGCCACAGCAGTTAACTAAAGATAGACTTACCTATGTGAGTCGCAGAGCACGTCCTTCACACTTAACAAAATATTTGTGATATTAGATTTGACTGTTTCGTAACGTGGTTCAACAACGAGTGCGTTCATTTCCTTGTCTCTTTGCCTCCTCTCATTTAAAATCACCTCGAGACGCGAAAGGACTGTATTCCCATGCTTTTTCACAATAGGTCGAATGCTTTTTTTATACAACTGCTAAAAAACTCCGACCATGAACGAGTCGGACCTCGGACATCGACCGAGGGTTCCGTACGTTGCTGTTGGTCGTATTTTTTCCATTTCAAAGTAAAGGATTTATTTGTACCTTCTAAAAATCTGTGCTAAATACACTAGTGATTTATATAGGATTTTACATTATGCAAACATCAGAAATATGGTTATTTTTACAAGCTTTTATTTAACTTGCAATGTATGTATGTAAGTGTGTTTAGGTCAAATCTTGCAACTGAATTTTAAAGCAGTTAGCCTCCACTGATTCAGATGAAATTTTGCATACACGTTTAGTTTGGATGACAATGCATGGTTAGCTAAGTGACAATATGATGGACGCCCAAGATGACGGACTAGTTATTTTATATGCACAACATGATATTGGTATCAAATGAAAGGGTTTGCTAAGAAGAATACGTAAAAAGCATGTTTTAAAAAAGTTTGTTTTATGAATAATTTTATTTATCATATACTCGACTGATCCAATTTCATTTAATGTGTATTTTCTAAAAAAATAACATTCATACAAAGTTTGTCACTTGGTCCTAACAGTTATTAGCGAATTAAAAAAAAAACAAAAACACCGTCGACCTGCTCTCAAATGATGATATTTTATACATGCGGCAGCAATATTTATAAACGACAAACGTAGTTAAAATAAAGATAATTAAATATTATATTTTGAAATGTGCATTTGAAATCTTTTTAATAATTATGTCATCCCACCTCACTTGAGCTAGTTCTTCCGTTTCAAAAATACAGCCCCCATTTTGGGTTATACAGGCAAATAATAACAATAATTTATTCTTAAAAATTTAAAATACATAATATGAATTATTGGACAACAAATAAAATGTATGTTAAATTGCTAGCATTAGTGTTTCCTATACACATCTATGAACAGACGGACAAATAAAGTTGAACCCTAAAAATAAATTATTTTTCAATTGTTCTAAAGGGTCGCTCCAAAGGGTCGTTAATGATTACCAGATGTGCGGCACTTGTGTTGTCCGCTGCACTTTTTAGAGAGAGCCTAAGCATTATTTTTACCTAATTCTTGGAATGTTCTAGGCAAATACCATAATAAAATAAGAAAGTTTGTTGCGCCAAATGTGTTGTTAAGGTTGCCCTTGTCAAGGCACGAACTATTTTGTGCGCGGGGTTAAAATGCATGCTAACTCATCCGACAACACGTGCGAAAGAGATAGATGCTGTGATGAGCAGTAAGAAGCTAATTCGCGTACGAGCTAGCACTTTTGCAAGTTTGTGACGAAATGGATGATGATTTAGGACGAAAACGAACGCGCGAAATTTTATAAACAGGCCTATTTTTTTGTCATTTGTAGTCTCGCGCTTGACCACTATCTCACCTGATGGTAAGCGATGATGTGGTCGACGACCTTTGGGAGTCTAGATATCATAAAAAACGACTAAATGTATATTTTCAAAATAAAATTATTTCTGGTTAAAGATATTTATTTTCATAAAGAAATTTACATTTCACTTATATGAAAACAATGATTATAAACTAGGGTACATTAATCATAAATCTTCGACATTCGGACTTAATAATATTTCCTAGTGGGTATTCCTAAGACAGTGATATTAAAATCATGCATAACTACCTCGCTTGGAGAAAAACAGTTCGATCCCGCGGTCATAAAGCAAAAACATCACCTTCGACATTTGGACTTAATTATATTTTACAGTGGGTATTCCTAAAATATTGTTATTAGAATCATGCATAACTACCTCACTTGGAGAAAAAGAGTTCGATCCCGCGGTCATAAAGCAAAAACATCACTCAGAAGTACCAGTCTTGTTTACTTGTCAGTTATGTGTTCAAAAAAATAAAAATTATGTATAAAACATAACAATTGATTTCGGTTTAAATTACAAATGTACATTCAGAGTTATATTAAAATAAATGTTTATTTAATTGATATTAATATTTTGGACAATGTGTTTTTTTACCTCGGTTTTAAAAATATTTAGCGTATTCGAACTCCTTATCTGCCTTGGTAATTTATTATATAATTGCGCTCCCCCGTAAACAACTGTTCTTTTACCTTGAGTGGTTCGCACCCGAGGAAGTACAATATCATCCTTTCTACGACTGCTACGGTTCTGAATTTGGTGTGTTTTGGTGAAGGAAATTTGTGTATGTATGGTTTTGTTTAGTATTTTATTTATGAGTATGCAGGTACAGTATGCGTGAAGTTGTTTGATATTCATTAGATTAGTGTCTTTGTATATTTTAGCTGTAGGTGTTAGATAATCGAAGTGAAAAAGCATTTTAATAATTTTGTTTTGTGCAATTTGCAAGTCTTTCAGATTTGTTTTGGGTGCATTGCCCCAGATTTCAATTAGGTACAGTATGTGTTGCTTTACTAGGGAGTTATATATTGTCTGGCGCACATTATGAGGCAAACAATGAACTATATTGCGTAGTGAGCCCAACAATGACGTAAGTTTGGATTTGATGTAGTCGATTTGAATCTTCCAATTCAAATGGCAGTCCAATCTTAGACCAAGGTACTTCTCATGTTGTTTGAGTTCAAGTATTTGTTTATCTATTATAAGAGGAGGATGTGGTGGTATTTTCTTATTTTTGGCTTTAAATATGACGTAGCTTGTCTTGGAGGCATTGATCGTTAAAAGATTATGTTGAAACCAGACCGATAATGAGTCTAGATCTTGTTGGGCTTGACTTATCATATCGGCAATAGAATCACCAAAGTAAAAAAGACATGTATCGTCCGCATACAGCGAAATATGCCCGTTTAGTGGTACCTTGTGGATGGAATTTATGTATATTAGGAAGAATAATGGACCTAACAGTGAGCCTTGGGGAACTCCAAACGTGATATCATGCGGTTCACTTTGATATTTTCCGATTTTGACTACCTGGGACCTTTTAGTCAAATAAGATTCGAACATCTTATACGCTATGCCTGATACGCCTATGTCCTTTAGCTTTTTAAGCAGTATAGTGTGGCTCACTGTATCGAAAGCCTTCTTGAGGTCAATAAATAAACCCAACGCCATGTTTTTTTGATCAATGTGTGTTTGTATTTTGGTGATTAGGTCTACAGTAGCCGAAAGGGTGTTTGACTGTGACCGAAACCCATACTGTCTTTCGAAAAGGAAATTTATTGATGTGAGATGTTCATTTAGACGAGTATATAGAATTTTTTCGAATATTTTGGACATAATTGGAAGCACTGAGATCGGTCTATAGTTATTAGGATCCGTCTTGGTACCAGATTTGTGGATTGGGGTAACTTTGGCTATCTTTAGTTCGTCTGGAAATGTTCCTCTGGTAAGATGGATGTTTATACAGTCAGTCAGTTTTGCCACAATTAGGTCACTTACGCACTTAACGATTTTGGTAGTTATGCCGTCAATGCCTGCACCGCAGTTTGGATCAAGACTCTTAATTATTTTGAATACTTCGTCAGGTCGACATGGTTCGAGGGTAGTGAGTTCTTTGTTCGTTTGGATATCTGGTGCTAGTAAAATGTTGTGTTGTGTATGGATAAGGTTTGCGAGGGTGAAACCAATCGTTGAAAAGAAGCGGTTAAATGTTTCACAGATCTCATAGCCATCGGTCACTGGCCCAGAATTAGTTAAAAGTTTAGGGGGAATGCATTCTGACTTAATTTTATTATTAGATAATGTATTTATTAAGTTCCACATCTTCTTAGGGTCTGTAGTATGTTTCATAAATGCCTCGTAGTAGTACTTTTTCTTAGCATGTTTAATTGTTTTTGCAGTGTTATTGCGTTCAATTTTAAAGTTTTCGATTAGATCTTCGTTTCTTGGCTCTTGTCTTAATCTATGCCAGATTTCATTCCTTCTCTTAATTTTATCTGTTACTTCTTTACATATCCAATCTTGGCGTGGTGGATTTAAAATTTTTGTTTTTATAGTTGTGCTTCCATGGATACCACATTTTAGAAATCTCTCAATATTTCCGTAGCTGTTATCGATTGAGTTGTATTCGGCGAGTGCGATGCTTTCGTGTAGTTTCTCATAATCTATCGCTTCGTATTTCATACGCTTCTTTGGTGGTGGCTTGTATTTTTTTACGCTGAAATAAATTTGTTTGTGGTCCGACATAGGCGAGTCGATAATGGCCATATGAAAGCTTTTATCCTTTAGGTTTGTGCATATGTGATCAAGGATAGTTTTTGTGGAAGAAGTCTCGCGTGTGCAATAGTCTTCATGGATGTTATTTATAAATTTATATCCAGCATCTTTCGTAGCATCTCGGTAGCACTTAGTCTTGGCATTTTTTGTTAGCAGATCGATGTTAAAATCACCAAACACTATGGATCGGGAGCTTTTAGTTAGTTGCAGTGAATATGCTTCGACAAACTCTCGTGTGTTGTTATTTCCTGGATTGTAGACAGCTCCTATGTTTAATGCGTGTCTCTCGAGGTGTATCCAGAGGTAGTTGATGCCTCCAGCGTATACTTCATTACCTTTGCTATGATTAAGAGTATTGTGGACATAAATAGAAACACCACCACCCCTGGAATCTGTTCTAACATTATAATAGTGGGTATAATTGGGTAATTGGAATGTATCAGCGTCTTCGCTTGATTTGAGCCATGTTTCGGTTAATACTATAACATGAGTAGTGTGTTTGATGGATTTTATTATGCATTGCAGTTCGTCAAATTTCCCTTGTCTTCGAATGCTTCTTATGTTTGCGTAAAAGAAAGTGAGGGTTGATTTAAGCGATGGTAGATCTTGGTAGGTATGACAGAGCTGGTACGTAATGGTTTCATCAGAATTATATAGTATGTTCGGTGTTTTTATTGACATTAGTTTTTTGGATATAATTATTTGCATTGTTGAACTACTAATCTATCTGTATGGTTGCCGTTTTGCAATTTTCCTTCTTCTTATGGTATTTATTTCCGCCCAAAGATGAGTTAAAATTCACAGAACAGAAAAAAACGTAAAATTAGTGTTTAAATATGGAACTTTCGACATAACTTTAAAAAAAAAAAAGGTTCACTGGTATTTTGTGAAGGTCAAAGGTTGACTGATAGAGAATGCCTTGTGGTATTAAGTCCGCCTAAGTACCACTATTGTACATGAAGTTTAAATAAATAAATAAATATTTTTCTTTTTTACTTTTTTGTGTCCATACAGGGCTAGATAATGATGAGGCAAAATGATATTATTTTTTAATTTTGAAAGTACATCGTCAAACAGTGGAGTAATCGCCAGACTACGTTTGTATGGAAGAGTGATCGACTAGTGTAACCTTAAGTGACCCGCAGGGGCGCAGGCTTTTAACCTTTTCTTTTTTAAACCCATTAAACACATTTTACTTGTGTCTTACACTGTGTTTGTAAATAACAATATAATATATAACTATGTTTATAAAGAGCAATATAATAGAATTATATATATAACTAGCACCTCGCCCGCGACTTAGTTCGCGTGATAATAAAAAGTTTAATACAAACTTTTATCCCCTATTTCACTCCCTTAGGGGTTGAATTTTGAAAAATCCTTCCTTAGTGGATGCTTACGTCATAAGAAGTATACGTGTGCGAAATTTTAAATTTCTAGCCCTAAGGGTTTGGCCTGTGCGTTGATACATCAGTCAATCACTTTTGCCTTTTATATATATAGACTACTAATAACTGTTTATAAATACATCGTTTACGATTTGTTTACGCTGTTTGTTATATAAGTACTTATCGTTGTGTATACAACCGACGGTGGTGGTGGACGTTGGTGCTAACCAAGGACAATCAAATATCAATCTCTGGAACTAGCCTAATAAGAAAGTCAATTGCCAAACACATGGGACCAATATTTTGTGATGAAAAAAACCCACTTAAATCCACTTGAATTTTATTTACAAAACAGTGGATAAAAACTGGTGTAAAAAAATAAATACTAAAATACAAAATATAAAATAATTGCATTCTAATTGGAGGGAAAGTTAGTTTCGATTTGCTTGGAATCGAAACTAACTTTCCCTCCAATTAGAATGCAAGTATTTTTTCTCATCCAGCTGTTCCTATGTATTAAAAAAACACTGACTTACATAAATTCCTTTTTAGGGTTCCGAAATCAACAAGGAACCCTTATAGTTTCGCTCTGTCCGTCTGTCCGTCCGCAGCATAGCTCAGAGAATCTAAGTACTAGAAAGCTATAATTTGGCATGTATATACATATTAATAATTCCGACAAAGTGGTAACATAAAATCATGAAAAAAATTTTTTTTTCGGGTACCTCCCTAAGACGTAAAGTGGGGATGATTTTTTTTTTCTCATCTATCCCATGGTGTGGGGTATCGTTGGAAAGGCCATTCAAAAATATTATGGGTTTGTTAAAACCATTTTTCGATTCAGAGATCCGTTTGCGTAAAATTAAGCTTTAAGTTGCAAATTTATGTTAGAGTCAAGTGTCCCCCCCCCTCAACCAGCGAAATGGTTGCTCTTGGCTATGTGAAAAAATTCACGGCAGTAGTAAATATAACGAAATTAAACGGAAAATTATCACGGATAACAAGGCTTTACAAGTTTACGAGTAATAGTCGACCAACTTATAAAATGTACTTGGAACAGTAAAAATTTTGTACAAATGCCATTGAAAAATTACTAAAATAAAGTTGATAGCTGTGTAAAACAGAGTAAATATAATGCTTACGAACTATGTAAAAATATACAAAAATGAAATCATAACAGGCTTTACAAGTTTACGAGTAATAGTCGACCAACTTATAAAATGTACTTGGCACAGTAAAATTTTTGTACAAATGCTATTGAAAAATTACTTACATATCGTTGTTAGCTGTGTAAAACAGATAGTAAATATATGCTTATAAACCATGTAAAAATATACAAAAATAAAATCATAACATCCTTAATAATAATGATTTCTAAATTAATAAATAAATAACGCATTGGAGTGGCCGGAGTTGTTGGCAGTACCAGAACGTAGTACATACGGCGCATGCGCGCGGTTGAGTCTATTTTGTGTTAGTGCAGAAGTATTTTCGACGTTTTGTAATTAAAACATAAAAGTAAAGTCAAATTAGATTCGATTTCCAAGCAAATTACTTATTTTCTTTTGTCGATATCCTTCTATAAAGTTAATATTCGATCCGACTTCATCACTAATTGAGTAGCGTAAAACTTTCCAGAATGAAATAGTGAATACCGCAGATTAGAGGATTCACCTCCAATCTGCGGTATTAGAGGAGATTAGAGGTGAATACATACGATTTTTTTCTAATTCCGAAAGAGAAATAAACAAGGAGCGTGCACGCAAGGATCCAGTACCGAACTATACCATTCCCCGTGGCTCTAACGCGCGCTCGTATCGGCTTCTTTCGCAATTCGCGATGGTACTCAAATAGATAATATTTTTCTAACTTCAGATGCGAAGTTGGATTTTATAACTCCTTCTTCAGTTACCAGTTAGTCCTTATTTAGTTTAAGTTAAGAGTGAATAGATTACATCTAGGCAAGCGTGCTTCACCGTAGACCACACCATCGCTTACCATCAGGCGAGATAGTGGTCAAACGCGAGAATATAGTTTAAAAAATCCTATGTGGGCCCGTTTTTAGACTTTGTGAGCCGCTGAAACCGTTCTAATGTTCATGTAACAACAACAAAACCCTCTTTTTAGTCCGCATTATTATGCAACTTCGGAACCCTATTACTGCGCGTGGCCCGACACGCACTTGACCGGTTTTTTTATTATTATTTAAAGGGATGATGTGGTTGACGGTGAAGTCGGCTTGCCTAGGAGTAGGTAACCTGCAGGCTGTAGGTTACCTACTCCTAGGCAATGCGATCATTATTATGGTAGATGAATAATGCGATGTGTATTTCCGTATATAGGGCTTATTACACTACACGGTATTCAGGGCCCTGAATACCGGGTCACTAAATCATTCTGGAGGAATCGCAGTATAACGAAAGCCACTAAGATCAGGCTCGTCCGTGCGCTTGTTTTCCCCATATTTCTGTACGCAGCTGAGACATGGACACTACGAGAACTGGAACGGAAAAAGATAGATGCTCTAGAAATGTGGTGTTGGAGAAGAATGCTTGGCATTTCTTGGACAGATTTCCGCACTAAAGTCTCCATACTCCAAGAACTCGGCATCAAGCAGCGTCTATCAGCAATAGTACAGTCTCGCATACTGAAATTCTTTGGCCATGTCTCAAGACGGAATAACGAATCCATTGAGCGCCTGGTGGTGCAGGGCAGAGTGGACGGTAACAGGCCACGCGGGAGATCACCGATGAGGTGGACCGACCAAATTAAATCTGCGATAGGAGGTCCAGTCAATGAATGCGCTAAACTTTCATCTAACAGAGCCAAATGGAGAGAGATCGTGAGGCGAGTGACAAGAACACGAGCGATCGGACAAAATTCATAGTGACCACGACCGCTCTGTCAAGAGCGAAACGAATAAGAAGAAGAAATCATTCTGAAGCAATAAGGTCGATATTATGAGAACCCTAACTCACTAACATCTATTACACTACCCTTAATTAGGGTTTAGGGCCCTGAATACCGTGTAATGTAATAAGCCCTTTTGTCATTGGTCGATATTTCATACCCTTTCCCCTTTGCCTTGCCGAATTCATTACGCAATAAGGCTGCTGTTCACTCTTGACAATAATCAATAATATTCTCTTATAATAATTATCTTTCAGGTCGGACTGAGTTTCTGTGAAGTTCTGTACAAGATGGTAAGCCGCTAGCCCCAATGGAAGCCAATAAAACCAAACTAATGAGGCGGACTTAGAATTCTTCTAAGGAGGCGGGATAACAATATTAATTTGTTACTTCAATGCCGACTAATAGGGATTATGGAAGAACGAATCCTCACTAGATTGAAACTAGCTTCTGCCCGCGGCTTCGCCCGCATGAAAATTGACACAAGGGATCATTAAACTGAGTTTAACGGGAAAAAAAGTGTAGTGCTGCTGCTGTGTGCAAAATTTTTGCTAAATGTGTTCAGCGATTTAAACAAAGTATAGTTCTCGACAAACTTCTTGGCCGCCCTGAAGTTGGCTACAATTGCTGCGCAGTAGTAAGTCTCATACAAAAACAGCACCGATCCGTGCCTTGCGCATCGGAAAGCCAACTTCAGGGCGGCCATGAAGTTTGGCGAGAACTATACATAGTAGGATAAATAAGGTATTCAGATGGTGGTGATAACTCCAATTGTTATTTCGTCCAGTTAAAGTTGCGTTAGGTACTTATTTGGTGGGACAAACAGAAGTGTGAAAACATTCAAACCTTAAGTAGGTACTTTAAAACTCAATGTGAGTTGTATACCTTACTCAAGATTTTTTTGACTGTACGAGGGATCGACATTCAAAATAAAATAAAAACTTTATCACTACATGATCAATCTTTATTTCAACAATACATGCATTTTATCTGCTACAATGTGAATGATGTGAAATTTATCTGAAACAAAAAAAACAAAGGTTAGCTTTTATCATAATTTTATTCTTTTATCATCGTTTTTCATGTAACGTTCAAAAGTGCCGCTGGCCACCAAGCGTAGTTGAAATAAAATATCTTTGTCTTTGTATTCAGTAAGTACCTACTAGATTTGTTTATTTATCGACTTCTATAAAAAGATTGCGATATTGTGTTTGCTGTTCTTATATTTTTGTTTATGAACTTCAAATTTAAAAATACCTATAAAAGTACTTACTTAAGTATAGTTCTCGCCAAACTTCTTGGCCGCCCTGAAGTTGGCTACAATGGCTGCTCAGTAGTAAATCTCATACAAAAACGGCACCGTTTCAGGCCCAAAAGTTTGGCAAGGACTATACGTTTATATTTATTAACATGCAAATTGACGCAACGCCTATAACTATAAATAAGTATAGCAACTACTACAGCTTCTAAACACAATATCCATGATTTTTGATTTCAGCGAGTGGACTTTGATGAATAATAGATAAATGTACTAAATTAAAAATAAGTACCTAGTATAAAACTTTGAAATAGTTCTCGCAAAGTAAACCTGCATGTTATAACATTGTTCACCAGTGCGAGAAGTAGAGTGCGTCATAGTAAAAGCCCCGGTAAATTCTAAGAAGTGGAAAGAAAAACAGCTAGCTACGAAATTGCAATACATATTAAAGTATATTAAAAAAATCAAAACACCCGACTGCTTTAAAAGTACGTATTCGCGAGCTGGCGGACCAAAACCAGATGTATCCTCCGACTGCACATCATGATTTTCTTCTTGTTTACGTCTTTTTAGTTCGCTTTTAAAGCAGTCGGGTTTTTGATTTTTTTAATATACTTTTTTTATTTACAACTTTTTAGTTATTTTTTTTTTGAATTACGTACATTCAAACATATAAGTGTTATATATTTTTCAAAAACACCTCTTTAAACCCTTTATTTTGATACTCCACACGATGAGGTAGGAAGAAAAAAACATTTTTGCCCCCACAAAATGGCGCCCAATATCCGCCATTTTTATATTTTCCCTTTTTAATGTAGCCAGTGACACTTGTAGGGTTAAGACGAATCGATTGACGTAAGAATCATCAAAATCGGCCAACGCGTTTGGTCTCAACGCCACATAGAAACAAACATACATACATACATACATAGACTGATAAACACATTACCCTCCTTCGGCAGTCGGGTAAAAATTAAGAAACTCACGGAGTTGGGGCAACCATCGCAGCAGCGGTCAGCTGCGATATGATGGAGCCGGCGGCCAAATTGCCGTAGTAGGCCTGCGCCGCCGCGGCAGTGGAGCCCGCAGCGATGCCGGCGGAGCCGAACCCGAGCATGGGCGCGACCACTGGGGCAAGCAGACCCCCTGTGCCGTAGATCACGGCACCTCCGAGCACGTTGACGGCAAGAGCAGCAAGAAGCCCCATTGTTTACTGAAACATTTTTACATAAGTGCTGTAGGTACTTATTTAACATCTTCAGGTAGTAGTGTAGTACATGCTAGTATTATATTATCTGTGGTAGTACCTACCTAACTACAGACTATTAGTGTGTCTTTAGGTTGAAATATGTACAAATAGTAGGTATACTGGTCAGTGGGTGGTCTTAGGGGCGGAGTTTCAGGAGTTAGAGTATACGCTTAGGGGCACATTGAGCAGCAAAGAAAATAAAAAAAAAATAAAAAAATGGGCTTTGTAAATTTTCAGGCAAAATTTTTTTTCGCCAATTTTACAAATTTATTGCAGTACCAGGTTGATCTTGATCATTACAATCATTTAGGTACAGAGAAGCATAGCCCTACTACGCACCGTTTCCGATTTATGGGCCTACGAATTTTATTTTATTTTGCATAAAATGCTTTATATTTCCAAAATGGTAGCTCGGATGAAAATCTTTTCAGGAAAGAAATTGTTGCTCTAATCCAACTATGAGAAGATGTAAGAAAACACCGAAAAAAATAAAAAAAGTGTCGATCTTTCACCTTACCTACGCCATAGGACTTAGTCAAATCAAAGTTTTTTTTTAGCACAAGTTATTAACTTTGTCCATAGAAGTCATTTAAGCTCTGAGACTCATGATCCTATGCCGCACCGTTTCCGAATTACGTGCCTCCGAATTTTATTTTATTTTGTATAAAACGGTCTATTTTTCCAAAATGGTAGTATAGTATTCATGTTGGGATGCTACTAGCATGGGGGCGACACAGGGAGGGGGGGGGGGGCAAAATTTTGGTTATTTTTTGTCTAGGACACACCGTTTTCGAGATATTCGGATATATATATAATAAAATTCGGAGGCCCATAATTTGGAAACAGTGCGTCGTAGGGCTATGCTTCTCAGAACTTAAATGGTTTTAATGGTTAAGGTTAACCCGAAACTGCAATAAAATTGGAACATTCCCGAAAAAAATACTTTAAAAAAAACGATAATTTTGTCAAGTCCTCGCGCCATAGTGCCCCTAAGGCTACACTCCAACAGGTATACTTAGTTACTGGATTTTTTCCAGTCTGCCAATAATTAGGACAATCGCATTGTTTGGAATAATAGGTACTTACTTAGCCAACTTATTTTTTACTGGTCTTAGACGCTATAAATGTTTGTTTAGGAAATTCATGACATGAATTGTTTAACTTTGCTTGAAGTAAAACAATTTTGAATCGATCGTGATCATTGCTATTTTCACTTTCAACTCGGCTTAAAATTAAAATGATTGAGGTAGTACCTAACTACTAATATTAGTCTAAAATGACGTGGCGTTGTTCCACGGTAGGCAGCCATTTTGAGAAGACTTAGCCTAGCCCGTAACCGTATTAGAATTTTCCATAATGATTCTTTTATAGAAAACTTTAAAAACAACAACCGATGTTTTTCTAAAAAGAGATACAGGTTCCTACACTACAGATTTATAAGAATTATGTTTAAAAACTCACCGTTTGGAATGAATTAAGCTTTGCGCGAGACACAAGTCACTGAACAATAACTGTCTGCGGTGCAATGCGATGTAGCCAGTAGCTCGCCCCTGCCTTCGACTTTTATATAGACTTCTACAGACAAATTACTAAGGTTCACTTCATACTCGCCCATATAAGTCAGCTCATAGATAAGCACTGCGGCTGCGCCGAAACACGTGCGTGAGTGAAATCCGGGCGAGAAATTCACCGGTAGTTTCCCTAGTAAAACGTAGAGTGGCAGTCTACCTATAGACAAAAATAGGGTTCCACAATCTCCAAAAAATATTTTTAGTATAAGTTTTATTACAGATATATGTATTTTTAGTATAGTATAAGTTTCGACTTACCTTAATTATTACCTACATGTTTTCAAATAGTAGCTGAGATATCTGGAGTCATGGTGAAATAGTGGTATTTACCATACTTTGTGTGATTTGGAAGTGTATTTTGATTCCATATTAAAATAAAAAATATTTACCCACCTAGTTACTTGTCGACTTAGTTTCATTTTGTTATTAGATTCAACTGTCAATTAGCAGACACATTAGAAATTATCTACCATTGTTTTAATCCGATTTGGCAATATGGACAGTTGAGCGGATGCGGCTTCGCTGCCCTCAACTGGCTACCTACCTATCCTACCCTATCCTACCTACCTACCTTACCCTACCTCCCGACCCTACCCTACTTACCTACCTACCTAGCCACCTTTTTTTTTGTTCTGGTTTGGAAAATCCTCAGTGGATGTCCTCCGTGGTGTTTATTCCCCTCGCGACGTCTAAGAGGGGCCACCTCGGGTCCTGATGTGTTGAGGGCGATCGACGTCCCCAAGTCCGTTTCTTAAGGGTCTCTAATTTTAAAGATTATAGCCTATGTTACTTCTTGATAATTTATCTTACTATAGGTAAAAAATTGTTAAATCCGGTCCAGTAGTTTCGTAGCCTATTCGGTACCTACAAACAAACAAACAAATCTTTCATCCTTATAATATTATTATAGTATAGATAGAGTATCGAATAGCAGAGCATATAGCTGAATTAAGCACGTAAATTTTATATACTTCTTAATAAATCTGTAAAATAACTGAGTCGCACTTTCAAGAAGTATCATATCAAAACGATTCATTTGAAACAACAGTATACATACGGAACTTTCGCGGTCGCAGAAACTTATCTACTTATAAAGATAAGTAGGTAGGTATCGTAAGGGAACTCCCGCTCATAAAGAATAATAAAAAACAAAATACTCCCCGCCCCCTTTCATAACAAAAATCAATATTATCAATCTTACGAACAATTTTAGAGATAGGATATATACATCATAATACCATGATAGGCATTAAAAAGTGTTTTGTTCATTGTATCGATGTCACTTTAGCCATAGGTACTGGTTAATCACCAGAGTACCACTAGGGCAGAGAAGAGTAGGGTAGGACTCCATTTGTGTAGTTACCCGGCTACAAGGAAAGGGTTATGATTCTCGCGCGTATCTTGTATGTTTGTATGGATTAAATCTTCTTTATTACCTCATATCATTCAAACTACTTAACGGATTTTCATAATTAAAACATCGCTAGATAGGTCTTAACTGCCCAAGGGTTCTTAGATAAGTGCCGTTACAAAAAAGCAACATGGCGGATTTTGGGCGCCATATTGTGGGGTTTGCAATTTTTTTTTTTCCTTACCCTCCGAGTGGGGTATCAAAATGAAGAGTTTTTAGAGGTGATTACAAAAATATATACCACTTAGATGTTTAAAAGACATTCGAAAAAAAAATAATAGCTAAAAAGTTGTAAATAAAAATTTAAAAATCAAACACCGCAATACATAAAACCGCCTGCTTCTTCTTAAGCAGGCAGATTTATGTATTTTTTTTTATCGATACAATTAAGTATACACAGTATAATGCACAGAGACAACTCATTAAGATAATAGAGTACAAAGGCACTGCTTATTTCTTAAGAAATTTCAAGTGTAATAAAATAATCAAAGATAATATAACTACAGATATTTAACTAAATAAATACATAATTTAAAAATATATAGATACCTACTTAATATATACATATATATAAAGGTCATCTCTGAGAGAAATGCTCTTTTAATCGCTTTTTGAAAAGCGAGATATTTTTTAGATCTCGTATACTAGGCGGAAGTGAGTTCCACAATCTTACAGCATAATTTAAGTAAGTACATAAGTTATTGTATTGTACATAATATATTTGTCTTCATATGCGTTACAATCATGTCGTTTATAAGTTTTGTTTTAATATTCAGGGATATAAACTACGCTAGTTAATTTATCAGAAATATAATTTAAAGTGGCACCGTGGGTCTATATCATGTATCATTAATTATGTAATAATTATACTGCATTATATTTAAGTAAGTAATCAGACAATATACAGAACCATTTTAATAAAACACCTCTACGGGATGTACCAACCACAAACTGCAATAGCTGGAATGTTGCCATATCTAATAAATTGTAAAAGTACCATTGAAATTCATTTCGGTGGATCTTTTAACGCGTTTTATTTTAAAATAATGATGTGTCTACTACATAAAAACTGTTAATAGGTTTTTTTAAATCTTCTATTGCACCTGAAATATTTATCATCAAGTTTATCCAAAATACTGGCATAGACAATACAGTATTTTTTAAAACAGCGCCATCTGTTATTTGTACAACATACTGTTGTAAAAATATATTGTATCTACGAAAGCAAAAAAAGAAGAAACAAAATAGAGCAATCATTATAAAATTAGAAAGTAAAGTAGTTGCCTTAAGGCACGTAAAAATTGTTGGTGTAGAAATTCAACATGAAAGTATTTCATCGAGCACCTAGTTCTTCTGTTTTAATATAGATGTCGCTACTATTAGCATTCAAGTCTACAATTTTTCCGACCTCGAATCCGCGAACGTTGAACCCGTCGACGACCGAGCACAACCAAATATTTTTTTAGCAGATTATCGCCATTTTCGCCAATAAGTAAGTAATAATGAAAGGTTTGCTTGCAACTTTAAGTTAAGCTTGCCTATGTGTACATAAATCATAATCATAATAGGTACACTATGTATATGGGTACCTATATTTTATAATTATTATATAACTAATGTAAAATAAAGATACATGTTATTTTTATAACATTTGTTTTTTTATTGGTGTCCTACCTATAATACTAGTTAAGAGTATATGAGTTAATAATGGAGAGAGAAGCTTGAGCATGGTCTTGGTGGGAATCGTTATTGGTGATAGCAGCATTACCAATAAAGTGCCAAAAAGATCCTCTGCTGTACTCGTGGCGGAGACTTGTATAAGGCAGAGCCCTAACCAGTCCGAGTCATCCACGTCCCCGTCGTTCTTCCTGGGACCTGCCGTAACCGCGCCGCCACGCGTCTGCTACCCCTATTTGCAGCTGCGCTAACGGATGCATGGCGAAGGGCGAATATTCTTTGCCTTACAACAGAATCGACTCACTAGGACGTAGGGAGGATACCTGAAAAAAAACCAAGCAAATTGTAGGCTCTAAAGCGGCAGCCCCGCTAGCTGATTAAGGCACAGTGGACTAATCACTCGCTTGCCCGACAATAACAGATAAACGAAACAGAAAACAGTAACGACCGGACCGATACTCTTCCGACGACTTTTGGCTTTAAGGCGCAGGCCACACAGAAATGGCGTCGGGCGCGGACATGGCACGGGCGGTTTCCTATTCCATTCAAATTTCATACAAAATGAATGGAAATAAAGCGCAATTACATAATAAAAATAGGTATAGTTAAATACAAATATACACAAGAATTATTCCTGTAGAGTAACTCACGACGGCCTCATCTCGGTTGATATATCGCTAAGGCTGTTTCCTTTCACCGCTCCTCTTTTTAGTTGTTCTTGACGGGATTTTGCTCCGCATTTTCGACAACAAACGCCGCGGGGTAGAGTGGGGATTATCCAACGTCTTGGAGGACTTGGATTACGCCGATGACCTATGCCTGCTGAGTCATACCCACGTTGACATGCCAGCTAAACTGAAAGAATAAGTCAAGAAGCGACAGAAACGGGACTATAAATAAAAACCCAGAAGACCCAAGAGATGAGATCTGGTGTGAAGAATACTTCACCGTTTCTGATTGTCACGGAGGCAGTGGAACGCGTCCACAAGTTCACTTACTTCGGGAGCGTCGTATTAGAAACTGGAAGTAGTGAAGAGGACATCGCTTCAAGAATAGCCAAAGCACGAGCTACCTTCGCGCAGCTGAGACCCGTTTGGCAATCGCGGAAACTGCACCGAATGATTAAACTCAAAGTCTTCGGGTCAAATGTCAAATCCGTGCTGCTTACGGGTGCGAAACGTGAAAGGTCACAAAAGACATCTCACGCCAGATCCAAGTGGTCGTCAACCGCTGTCTTCGTCGCTTACTCTACATTTACTGGCCCGAGACCATCACCAACGTAGAGCTGATGGAGCAATGCCACGAGAGCCCGATCGACCGCCAGATCAAGCGTCGCAAGTGGAGATGGATTGGGCACACGCTGCGAAGGGATTCTAATCATATACCGAAGCAAGCACTGGATTGGAATCCCCAAGGCAAAAGAAAGCGTGGCCCCGTCATACCTGGTGTCGCACCGTGTTGGCGGAAGCGACGAGCATCGGTATGACGTGAAGCGAGGTGAAGCGTGAAGCTCAGGACCGATCGCGATGGAGGACTACTGTGGACGCCCTTTGCCCCATCCAGGGGACGTAAGACATTAAGTCAAGTAAGTCAAAGACGTCGGGAAGCGTCAGAAAGGGACTAAAAATAAACATCCACAAGACCCAAGAGATGAGATCTGGTGTGAAGAATACTATTCACAGTTGCTGATTGGCACAAAGGCAGTGGAACGCGTGCAGAAATTAACTTACCTTGGGAGCGTCGTGTCAGAAACTGGAGGTAGTGAAGAGAACATCGCTTCACGAATCACCAAAGCACGAGCTGCTGAGACCTGTTTGGCAATCGTAGAAACTGACCCGACTGATTAAACTCAGAATGCTGCTTTGTGGGTGCGAAACGTGGCAGATCACAAAATACATCTCTCGCCAGATCCAAGTTTTCTTAACCGCTGTCTTCACCGCATAGGTACTCGGTAATCAGCATCTACTAGCCCGAGACCATCACCAACGTAGAGCTGCAGGAGAAATGCCACGAGTTCCCGATCGACGTCCAGATCAAGCGTCTCAAGTGGAGTTGGATTAGCCACACGCTCCGAAGGAATTCTGATCATATACCCAAGTAGGCGTTGGTTTGGAATCCCAAAGGCAAGAGAAAGCGTGGCGCACCGTGTTGGCAGAAGCGACGAGCGTCGGAATGAACTGGAGCAAGGTGAAGCGTGAAGCTCAAGACCGATCGCGATGGAGGACTACTGTGGACGCCCTCTGCCCCATCCAGGGGACATTATGACATTAAGTAAAATACGAGTTAATTAAGTGATACACAATACATAAACTCCATTGCTCGTCGTCCGTTCGTTCGCTGACAACAAACGTATACAAAGGCACAACATGACATACAAAGGCACAACCAAGGGCGTCGCCAAGGGGCAGCTGCCCCCCCCTAGAGATTCTAAAAATGTTGCCAAATGTAAAGCAACCAAAGTCCAAAGTCTTCGGCTTACGGTAGAGCGATCGTTTAGCAGCTTCAGGAGACTAAAAACCTGGCTAAGAAGCACTATGGGTGAAAATCGCCTCAATGGTGTGGCCATGATGAGTGTGCACAGAAACTTATTCATGGACTTACAAGATTTTCATAATAAAGTGGTTGAATGGTTTTATTGAAAACTATTCTATATTAAATATCTATATTAAAAAAGAATCTTTATCGACCACTGTAATATTAAAAATCTGGTACGTAATTACAAAAAAAATACACTGTAGGTATATTTAAATTCAAAAACCCAAATTATTTTTATTCTATTTTTCTAACAGTAATAACTTATTTATAAAATTAATTTATTGTACAGTCAGGAACTCGTGAAGCTTTACCCGCTGGACTCTGTACCGTTACTATAACAATCGCTGTAGATGTAAGGCTCGTACTACAAGTGAAAAGCTTCATGTGCTCTCGACTTCTCATTCTCATTCTCCACATCAACTTGCCCCCCTTGGCCACCAGCTGGCGACGCCCTTGGGCACAACCGTACCATCTTTTTTTGAAACCATTCTGGACCCCATTAACTTTTTTGTGGATAAAGCAGTGATAAAGAGAACATAATATAAGTAGACATATTCCCTCATTACATTCAATTTGAACGTCTAAGTATATTACAAATGTAATTACCAATATATAAATGTACATAGTATAAAATACTTAACAATAACTACCTATAAAATAATAGTAATAATTGTATTTTAAACTTAAATAATAAAAAAAAAAATCTACGAACGCTTATAAAAGGGCAGGGGTCATTTTGCGTCAAAAAATTCGTTCACATCGCTGTCAACGTGAAAAGTGCCCAGACCGCTGGCAGCATTGCCACGTTGGATGGCAAGGCTGTTTTTCTGGCCGAGGAAAAGCCCAGCCCTCTGGTCACGTGAAGAGTCGACAAAATGTTTTTTTTATTGTTGATAGGCTTGCGCTTGACCACTATTTCACCTGATGGTAAGCGATGATGTGGTCGACGATGAAACACGCTTGCCTAGATGAAACCTATTCTCTCTTGACTTGAAGACTCCCAGGTTGTAGCTATCAGGAAATACAGACTCCGGCAGGGAATTCCACTCCTTTGCTGTACGCATAATAAAAGTATTCCCAAAACGTTTGGAGTGTACATATGGGTGGGATGTCCATCATGTACCGATGACGCATCGCCGTACGTCTTGTAGTCCGATGATGGAACGGGCTAGGAGGAATTAGTTCATGCAATTCCAACGCACACTCCCCGAAATATAACCGATAAAAAATCGACAGGCTGGCAACTCGGCGCCGATTTTCGAGGTAGGACGGTTGCTTACATCTCGAAATACGCGATGAGCACTTGGACCCCATGGACCTAATGTTTCAACCCAAATGGCAACAACCAATCATCAAAATTCTAATGTACTTCTAGTAGACTCACAAGCTTCAAATTTTGAACACAATTAGTGTTTAGCCTACCTAAACCAAGGAAAAACTAAAATATCCCGCATTTTCAGTCCCGTTTCTCTGATATACAAAGTGCCTAAGTAACTTTGTAATCTTCTCTTATTTATATTATAAATGCGAAAGTTTGGATGGATGGATGAATGGATTTTTGTAACTCAATCACGCCAGAACGGCTGAACGGAACTGGATGTAATTTGGCACAGGGATAGATTATAGTCTGGAATAGCACATAGGCTACTCTAGACAACTTCTAGCTTTCACGCGAGCGAAGCCGCTGGCGGAAGCTAGTCCTATATAAATAGACATGCAATATATGCGATTACAAAGTTACTTTTACTGTTCATACAATTTTTCTTCCCCTTCACTGCTGGTAAATAGTCGATATAGGTAGGTACAGTAAGTCACAGACGATGTTTCCTTTAATATACCTAATAACTATACTATACTTATGAAGTTAGGAGTCTGCGCAGTGTGTCGAAGGCAAGCAATGAGATTTTGATCTTAAAGCCACGTACAGACATCGCGAGGCGTACGTTGCGAATGGTTCGTCACGCATGCACCTGAGGCATACGACGACGGTACATTTATGCATGCGTCCCGAACGACACATACTCAAGCTGAGCACGCAAACCACCACGTACGGTGTTTTGTGAGCGCGCAATGCTAATAACACCTGTCCGTCCTGCACTGAGGCGGCGTTCGCAACGATCGTAAGACGCGAATGCTCACTGTGAGCACACACGTCCACACTAGGGCATGTAATATCGGCAGTTTTTCAATTCCGATATTGATTTCCGATATTGGATCTCAATATCGGAATTCCGATACTAATCTCGGAATTGAGCTCATTCGTTAGACGTCGCGCATTTTTTTTTGTTAATTGTACATATTCGGTATGAGATTGGATTAAGTACAATAAATGAACACACATCATCAGCCTATTAATGTTCCCAATGGTGAGACACAGGCCTCTTCTCTGTGAGAGGGAATGGGCCGTAATCCACCACGCGGGCCCGGTGCGGGTCACATGTCTTAAAATTTTTGGGTCTAGGACATGCCGGTTTCCTCACGATGTTTTCCTTCACCATTACATACGAGTAATATGCCGAGACATAATAAGGTTTTATATTGTGGCTCTCTCTAATCAGCAATGACTGGATAATCGGGCGCTTATTTAACTAAACTTCACATTTGTTCCCAAGAAAGAATAACTACTAACGTCATGTCTTTCTGAAAGAAGGACAATGCTAAAAAAACATAAAATAAATGTTTGTCAATCAATCTCAAAGTAGTCCCGATTAGTGAGTAATAATGATTTATAAATTCAATATAAGTATCATTAGCCAAATCTGTGGGATAAAATGTTATTAATAAATGAAATACTATTTCTGCTTATTCCTATTAAGTTTATTGTTTTTTTAATAGATTAGAATAAATTCTGAGCATAGTCTTCTTCATTTGATGCTTTCTAATCAGGAGAATTATTATTATATATCATAAAATCTATGGAATATTAATAACATATTTGACATTGTAGTCAAGTAGTAGATCAATCCAACAGATTAGTGATCGGATAGACTATTTTTTGTATTTCATACTAGCTAGAAGACTAAAAAATATTAAGCTTTAATTTATTGAGGTTTCTGAGAAAGTAACTCAATAGAAATTTGAGATAAAATTTAACAAGGATTGGCATTTGTTCCGCAACAGCCTTTTCAAAAGTATGAAAAAGTATCTTAGCTTTCATCATTATCATGATTTCAGCCGAAATACGTCCACTGCTGAACATTGACCGATCATCTAGCGGATTCCCACAACCTAAGCGTTATTCAATGAAAATATAATTGTTATAACAGCTTCTATGAAACGTGTGTATTTACTCTTATAGGTAACAATTTTAGCAAACTGAGAACTGTAAATCCGGGATTCAGTTTAAGTAAATAAGCACCCAATTATCCGATCACTGCTAATCACCGTAGTCAACGGGTTTAAACACGCCATCGCGTTCGGCGCTTCTAAATGAGGTAAAATTTAGTTTTTTTTCTGATGCCGAGATTCCGATATTGGGTCACTCAGTATCGGAATTGAAATATCGCAAATTTCTGTCCGAGATTCCGATATTACGAGATGCCGAAATTCCGATATTCATGCCTTAGTCCACACAGCCCGAGGCATGCGAGACAGACCATTCGCAACGCACGCCATCGATGTCTGTACGCGGCTTTACGATCTTATAGCAAACTAAATTTAGTTAGGTAGGTATTTAATGTCATAAACGAACCGTTTGTAATATTATTCATCACACATGCGCTACCTACATTTACATTACAGATAGGGACTAGATTCCTAGTTTACCTCCCTAATTGAACGAGGACGGGTGAAAGCCCGTAGCCGGCGAACAAGAAATATACCCGAAAAGAAAAAAGGAGGACTGCGTACAAAAAGAAATGAGATCCCATCAAAAACATAACATGTAAAAAAAAAATAAAAAAATACCCGACTGAAACCAGATGGGTTTTGGTTCGCCAGCTCGCGAATATGTATCCTCCGACTGCACAGCATGATTTTCTTCTTGTTTACGTCTTTTTAGTTTGCTTTTTAAGCAGTCGGGTATTTTGATTTTTTTAATTAACTTTTTTTATTTACAACTTTTTAGTTTTTTTTTTTTAGAATTAGGTACATTTAAACATATAAGTGTTATATATTTTTGAATTCACCTCTTGAAATTCTTTATATTTATACCCCACACGATAATTGTGGAAGAAAAAAATAATTTGGGCCCCCACAATATGGCGCCCAAAAACCGCCATATTCCTATTATCTAATCAAAAAAACTCGAGGGGTTAGGACGAATCGATTGACGTAAGAACCATCAAAATCGGCCCACGCGTTTGGTCTCTAGAACGCCACTTAGGAACAAACATACATACATACATACATAGACTGATAAACACATTACCCTCCTTGGGCAGTCGGGTAAAAAACAAGTGTCGCAACGCAGTTCTTCTACCGCAAAAAGTTTTGAGATCGAATGTAAAACCAAGTCGGTTAATTGTTTCAATGTTTTTGATGGGATACTTTACCATTTTCCACTCTGTAGCGTTCTACGTTCTATGAGGGTACGCAAAGTTTCGCTACGACTGCGCTACGAGCTACGAAAGCTTCAACTTGCTACGAAGCGGCCACGGTTCTGCCGACGCACATAGGGGTATTTGACTCAAAAATACGGACATATTATTTTGCGGTCTTAAATGATATATAAGCTCAAAACAGTCATATGTATAATGAAATCGAATTTTAATTTAATGGGGTTTGGAAAATGGCAAAGAGTGAAACTTATTTAACTTATTTTTCAGGAAAAAGTTTAATAAAATATTGAAAAACTTCATATAATTGTTTAATTATAGGCTATAATAACTCAGCGGAGGAGTACTACTCGTTTCCATCAACAGAATTATTTGTTTCATCCATTTCTTCTGTAATTTTAACTTCTTCATTTGATGCCTCAACTTCACTCGGCAATAACATTTCCATGGCTACTGCGCACAGTGTTTTATAGACCGAAAAAAAGTGACATCGGCTTTTTATTGGCTATTTCTACTTAATAGTTTATTACAAATGCACGAGTAGAACTCCCATGTGTCAATTTTGTGTCGTTGATTTTTTTTAAAATCGTAAAGTTTTCGTAACCTTGAAGCCCAAAAGACCAAAAAGAATTCGTAAAAAATAAACTGTACATAATTGAGCTTTATTCATATTGCAGGTTTATTAAGCAATTTAAGGAGAAAATTATCCCGTAATTATGTAATCAAAACCGATAATAGAACACACTCACTTTCTCAAAACCTAGGCCCAAGTTGCAAGTAATATTTTTATGGATGATAAACCTTAGTATAAGGAATCTGTTTGTATCAGACAGAGGTTCTACTTCGAGCTAGAATATGAATAAAAAAATAAATACTGATTTCGGTAAAACATTTTTTTTTGCGAGTTCTATTATCGTTTTTGATTACTTAAACACGGCATAATTTTCTCCTTGACTTGCTTAATAAAACTGCAATACGAAAAAAAATCAATTGTGTACAGTTTTTTTTATACGATTTTTTTTTGTTCTTTTGACCTTAAAGGTCACAAATACTTTGCGATTTTTTTAAAAATCATGTGTTCAAAATTGGCACATGGGAGTTCTACTCGTGCATTTGTAATGAACTATTAAGTAGAAATAGCCAATAAAAAGCCGATGTCACTTTTTTTGGGTCTATAAAACACTGTGCTGCGCTAAATGGCTTTGATCTTTTCGGTAGTTTCAGCCTTATGCTACTCATGAAGGGATCTGACGGTAGGAGCAACCTTTTTAGAACGTCTTGGTTGCATTGCTCTCGAGAAAATATTCGTCAAAAGTTTTGGCGAAATTGCCGGAAGTGTTTATTTCTCGCCTCACCTACTTTTTCCTACAAGGTTCCAATAGGTAATAAGGAATAGGTTCCGAATGTTAGACAACAAAGGGACCTTGAATTAGTACCTTGTGTACCGTGGGCATCATAAGATGCCAGGAGTATAATTACTCGTATAGTAAAGTAATGCTGTATCGTGGCAAAATGTTGTTTTTTTTTTCAATATAAATTTTATGCCCACTGGAATCCAATATTGCAGCAAATCTTTCTATCTAGATCAATCTATCTATCGATCTAAATCATTTCTTAGAATTTCTGAAGACTTTGCGCCTTTTGCTGCGGTCACTCAAGTCAGCGAACGTCTTTGATAGACGACCCGGTTTTTCTGAACATTGGTTAGGTAAATCACTTTTTTTAGGGTTCCGTACCCAAAGGGTAAAAACGGGACCCTATTACTGAGCGGAGTCTCAGTAATAGGGTCCCGTTTTTACCCTCGGTCCGTCTGTCTGTCTGTCTGTCACCAGGCTGTATCTCATGAACCGTGATAGATAGACAGTTGAAATTTTCACAGATGATTTCTGTTGCCGCTATAACAACAAACACTAAAAACAGAATAAAATAAATATTTAAGTGGAGCTCCCATAAAAAAAAACGTGATTTTTTTGCCGTTTTTTTGCGATAATGGTACGGAACCCTTCGTGCGCGAGTCCAACTCGCCCTTGGCCGGTTTTTCTTTATGATAACGTATTCAGTCTTGTTGGCAGTAAGACACCTGGTCTTCATTTCTGATTTAATATAGGAAATTTTGCGGTGAAACTCTTGTATTTATTCAACGGGAAATGATGGTATGTTAATTATCGCATTCACCAGAAAATCCCACTTTTTTGAAAATTCCCTTTTGTACTAGTGTTCGCCATATCAAATAAACATACTCATGTCTTAATTCTGACACCAGAACCCAACTACAACCGAAAAAAAATGATATTAGCATATGAAATGTATAACTAATTTTGTTTTGTACATTTAGATGGCCAAAAGATTTTTTTTTTTAATGGAATAGGCAAATTTAGGCACCCAATTTTAACTTTTTCTTAAAGTAGGATAGTTACATCAACTTACAAAAATAAAACATTTACCGGGAAACGCCCTGCAATACAACAAAAAGTCTAATGTATATATTTATGACACAAAATATTATGAGTTTGTTTTGCGGTTCGTAATAACTGCAATATCTACTAATTACTCTCGTATTACTTTTAAATAATTGAGTAATATAGATAGTACATACCTGGTTCAATAGTTTACACTATAAAAATGTTTCTTTAAACCACTCTTAACTTCACCACTTACTTCTAAATGCAGGACTTCAAAATCGTTCACATATTTTTTATTTACGAATTCGCTGCAAGGCACTTAGTTAACTACTTTCTACAACTTAATGCAAGCCTAATAAAATAAAGTGATGGTAGATTGTTGTTCTCTATGCATTGTGGTACCAATATGTATCAACCGTTTTCGGGAATTGCTTACTTTGTTTACATTGACTTTTAACCGCGTTTTTGGGTCAAATACCCCTACGTGCGACGCGGCGACGCGACGACTCGGACATCATCGTGATACAAACCAATTAATATTTATCTCTAGTCATAGTAAAAATGTTCTGAGTTTTCATGGATGATACTCGTATTAACATAGGTACTAATATAAACGCGAGAGTAACTCGTGTCTGTCGTAATGTCAGAACGGATTTGGATAAAACTTGAAACTTGGCACACGGGTAGACCGTGTATCTACTGGATTAGTATATAGGATACTTTTCATTCCGGGATTGCGTTCATTTGGGATAGTTTCCATCTACCACGCGGGTGATGCCGCTGGCATAAGCTTGTATAAACTTATATAAAATGGCGAGTAAATAGTGGAGCCACCATTGCGGAGGCGACGTAAGGCTCTACCATAAGCTCTAAATGCTCGATGTCTTCAAGAGGAAAATTAAGGAGCATTTTCATTCAACGCAATAATTAATATTAGTAGATTTTTATATATATATATATTACTAGCTTCTGCCCGCGGCTTCACCTGCGTAAAAAGTGTTTTATCATCCCAAGGGAATACAAACTATACTATGTCCTCCCCAGGGTCTCAAACTATCTCCATGCCAAATTTCGTCTAAATCGGTTCAGAGATTACCCCCTAGATCCTCACAAACTTTACGTCTTTATAATGTTAGTACTATAGATATATAATAATATATATTTTTAATTATATGTTTGTATATATATTTGTATTTATAAACGTAGGTACATTATGTATTATTATAAATATATTTGAGTTGTAATTAGTATCTTACTGTTAAATTGTACACTGCAGGAGTACTGCTCTCTACCTCTATCACTCAATAAAGGTTTGCTGAAGGAAAACTCCATTTGGATTTAAGCTCACCTTTGTACATGAATATTCTTATCCATTTTGTGTATTCTTTCTACTCTCAAAACGGTGGAAAACATCCTGAGGAAACTGGCATGTCTTAGAACCAAAAATTATAGTCTAAGATCCGATATAAAACGACCTTCACCGAGATGTTTATTTGATGAAACGTATTTTATATTTAATTTAATATAGCACGTTTTTTCAATTGTAACTATAGCGACAATATACTCCAAAATATGCACAGTATAATTATACAATTCTATCGCTATCCTTTTCATTTTCAAGAACAATAGCATGCGCACTCTCTTTCTTTAAATGGACGGACTTCAAACAGCTGATATGCTCTGTCCTCTTCTATCGCATGGGATGGTTGGTTGGGACCACTCAGTCGCAGCAATATTTGACTTTTCAAAATTCGGCAACCGGAATTCGGGACTGATTTTTCGCAGGCAACCCTATACCACCGTGTTCATAATGAAATAATCTTTATTTTCATTTAATTTTAATTCAATAATCAGACCGGTGCAAAATGCTAGTATCGATTTACCTGTTTATAGGGCTTATTACACTACACGGTATTCAGGGCCCTGATTACCGGGTCACTAAATCATTCCGAAGCAATAAGGTCGATATTATGAGAACCCTAACTCCCTAACAGTTATTACACTACCCTAAATTAGGGTTTATTAGGGCCATGAATACCGTGTAGTGTAATAAGCCCTTATACCTGGCTACCCAAGACTTGTGACCGGAAAAGAATAGGCAACCTAACGTTTGCATATTCTATGGGCTTCATACTTTCTATTGATATAGAATTTGTGTAATAATCAAACCGGTGAAATGTTCTTTATTTTTTTTTATTAAATATATAAAAATTATATATATAAAAATTGTAAATTTTTAATCATATCCTGGACTGAAATTTGTTAGGTAACCCATACACAATATATTTATTGATATATTAAATTAAATATAAAATACGTTTCATCAAATAAACATCTCGGCGAAGGTCGTTTTATATCGGGATCCTATACTATTAGAAGGTATGTTACATCCACTACACCGCACCGGGCTCTCGTGGTAGATTACGGCCCATTCCCTCTTACAGAGAGGAGGCCTGTGTCCCAGCAGTGGGAACATTAATAGGCTGATGATGATGATATATAAAGAATTAAGGTTATTTATTTATTGTGCGTAAGGAACAGACAGATGTAAACAATGGCTAATACATTATGTTTTCTGCACCGCATACCCTCGAGGGGTGTTCTGCGTGCGCCTCTGAGCGGGCGGGTCATAGTCGCCAGGATTAGGCGAGACTTGTCTCTGTCAGCAGTAGTGTGCGCATGTGCTTTACTTGCAATAATTGCTACATGTTTAAAAATCCATCTGTTCGACAGAGTTATACAAGCAATTAATAGGTAGGTGCTGATGAATGATCATGAAAAAATTATCTTTCATGTCGTCTGTGATCGGTTCCATGAATTTATAAGTTACACAATTAGGCAAATATATTCAGAAGATATTTTTTCCGAAGCTAAGACCGTGAGGTTTTTAAATCTCAAAAAGTACGTCAACTCTATTCTGTGTAGATAGTTTTCGACAAAAAAATACAAAATTGTTGACAATGCAATGAGCCTTTTCATAAATAAGTTAAATGTAGGTAATGAGTATTAATAAACTGAACTATAAACGTAATTCTAACAAATATTTTCAACTAAATTATAAAATACAGAAAACCGCGGTTTACCTAAGTTGTATTACGTCTGAATCCAATAGTGTATCCGTTTGATAATTATTACTTGTATGAATTTTGTGACAAAACCCTATCTCTAGTAGGAAAATCTACTAACAGGTTTCAGCCGTTAGTCTTATTGAAAGAGAAGTACCGCTACAATCATCAGCCGCACTTGGAATGCGTCACAGTAAACAAACAAACGATGATGCTTTGATCGAGTCCGACCGGGTAGCAGGAGGCTAGCTAACGCGTCGCGTGACGCGGCAGGTTCGGTTCCGCGGCTCACGGCGGGCAGCTCCACTCCAGTCGGGACGCAAACGGCGCGACTGCAACACGCCTCCCTCCCTCCGCACCACACCGCCGCGCGACCTCCGCTTATCTCTTATCATCACGAAAATGATACATCAAATTACCTCACTAGTACTCAGATAATGAACACTCCAAACGTGATAACAACTTCAGTACCGATTTAATTCGTTTAAGACATTTTCAGTCAGGTTTCCCCGTATTTTGTTACTCAAACTAAAATGAGAGTGTGCAAATAGAACTTTACAAGTGACAGTTTCAGTGAAAATTACAGAATTAGTGTAGTAGTAAAAATGAAGACGATATTGTTAGCGGTGACCCAACTTTTGATATTAGTGAGTATCCAGTGTACTCCTTGCACAAAGGTGCAAAGCTTGGACATAACAAATGGTGTGAAGCACCCGAACTCTTCAGTGATATTCGAAGATGTGGAGTATAAGGATGGGACATGGTACGAGTTGGAGGAGAATGGTACGACGCTGGTGATGGGCTGTCCTTGCATCGGAAGGACGTGTGTGCATAGGTGTTGTAAGCGCGGAAGTGCATTTTTCAACGGGTCATGTACTGAAACGAACTCAAGTGCTATATACCCGTTCAGCCCGCCGGTGTACAGCGGGAAGGTGTTGACGAGCGTGGCGGCGCACGAGCAGTTCTTCTACTTGTACGTGCGAGCTTGCGATGACAGCTACTTGGTCGACTCCGGCGCAGCTGGCGAGGAGCTTTACATTCAAGAGGTAACTTTCATTATTCAGTTACTCATGGTTAAACCCTTATATATAATATAATATTTTTTTATTTACCAATGTGAGGAGCTGGTGTCTGAGTTAGGCATAAAATGCCCGTATTGTATTACAAATCACCAGGTCCCCACCCCACGGAACGACAAATAGTTTTCATAAAAAAATTATGGTATTACAATCCAAAGTTCCAAACTTAAAACTTAAGTAATTATAATTTTTGAGGGTAGAAGTAAAAACGTAGCTATAAACAAAAAGTTACAAAGAGCGCCTGTATCTGTGTGTATGTGTGTGTATAAGAGAGTGTATGATGTTAGTGTCTATGTGATGTCACTGTGTAGTGTTGAGTTGGTTAAATGTCAGGTGTAGTGTATCGATGTGGTACGTGTGAGGGTGTAAGTTATAAACTTATATCGTACTAATTTAATTTGAATTAAGCAGACTTTCTGTTAAACTATAATCCATATTTTGCAACCAGTCCGAAACCAAAGACTTACATTTGGTTTTTGGTAAAGGATATATATTTAAGGCGCTAGTATGCCTCAATGGCCTTGAGCATCCCGGCAAAGCTAAACTCACACACCGGCACGGCTCACGCATACATAACGAGCGCGGACTGCGATCAAAGAGTATGCGTGGACGCAGAGATGCGACTAACAGGTTGCATTCTTGCCTACGATTCCGTAAATAAATATTAAGTTTTACTAGACATTATTTTTATACAATGTAGGTCGAACAAGTAAAACAAAATAGGTTACATTAAAACTATACTTACGTACCTACAGCCCCCGTACCATGTGTCAATACAATCATGGTTCGACAGTTTATTTTGAGTGTCCCTCAACCGGCAAGCGACCATTTATGGCGCCCGATTTATTGTTTTTCTATTGTGTCTGTAATTATGCCGGCTGAGCTAGCACAGTCAAAATAAACTGGCTCTGAGCTTACGGTCGCCTCCTGATGTTTTAAGTTATTATATTCGTTTAAAAATACTAAGTAGGTCATCATCTTCCTGCCCTTGTCCCATGTTACTTGGGGTCGGCGCCACACGTTTTCTTTTTCCACATCGTCCTGTCCCCCGTCACGCTATCACTGACTCCCTTTTCTTTCATATCACTCCTCACACCTAGTCTATCTTTTCTTTGGCCGACCCCTTCCTCTCCATCCATCCACATTTATATTCATAACTCTTTTAGTAACATGCGTTTCATCCCTCCTCATTGGATGACCATACCAGGACAAACTGCCTCTTATAATATATACCTACTCATTTCTCACTTTATCCATTCTCGTCACTCCGCACATCCATCTCAACATTCTCATCTCTGCTACATGCAATCTCTTTTCATCCATATTTTTCGCAGCCCAACATTCTGATCCATGCAGTACGCAGTGGCGTAGCTAGGGGGGGACGTCGGGGGCGGTCCGCACCGGGTGTCACCGGTTCCGAGATGACACCCGACAGTATAATAAAATTACATAAACTGTCACGTTTTTTAATGATAAATAATTTAGGTTTTAAGCTATTTTAATCAAGTTGTCCCAAAAAAACGATTTAATTTATCAATTGTGATTATATAAAAATGCACGTATTATTTGAACAAAATGTTAACAAGAAATTATTTACTCTGACCACATATTAGACCATGATTTTTTTCCAGTGTAGTGGGGTTGTGCAGACAAATACTTTGCTTTTGGCAAACACTGAAGAGTTGAAATTAGCTGTATCGAAATTTACTGGTTTTTATGATGAGATATCAGAAACAGAACTCCTTTTAGAGATACCGAGGTTGAGAAGACATTTAAAAGCGGCCAAAAACATTGGCAGTTTCTAGCTGGGTGACTCTAGACTTTTGGAAATTCATCGTGGAATGGGACTTTACAGAATCTCTTCTGAATCTTATAGTCGCACTAAAGTTATTTATGACAATTTGCGTATCAGTTGCTTCATGTGAGAGGAGTTTCAGAAAACTAAAATTAGTTAAAAATTACTTGCGGGCAACAATGACCGAGAACAGACTTAACAATCTTGGCATATTAACAATAGAACATGAAGTAACACAAAATATAAATTTTGATAATATGATTTCCGAGTTTGCAGATGTTAAAGCTAGAAAAAAGAGATTTTAGTGCTTGTACTTAGATTAGTATAAACAAATGTAGGTATAAATAATTAGTAACTATTATTATCAAAATTTCTATTGTAATTATGAAAGACTTATTTGTAATAATTAAATAAAAACATACTATACGTATATTGAATGTTTATTCATTTTAACAGATTTCATTCTTGGGTGACACCACAATTATGCGCACCGGGTGCCACCCATGCTAGCTACGCCACTGACAGTGTGACAGGTCTAATCGCGGACTTGTTAATTTGCCCTTTTTACTTTAAAAATACTAAGTAGGTAATTTAAAATAATTACGTTAAAAATCTCAATCTGGATAAAGTATACAGCATAAAGTCATAATTTCCAGTTACTTAGGCCGAGTTTCTCATCTCTAAATTATCACAGAATTAATATGTCAAATTGTCAAGCACGCGTTACCTGCGTGATTCGCTTTTGAAAATTCATCCAAGCGGTGAGAAACTCGGCCCTAGCTTCTTTCAAATTTAACCAAGATCGATTCAGCTTTTGACATTAACATTCTCACCCCATCCTCACAACTTTAGAAATTATTTAATTTTAATCATTTGCATAGACTGTAATTACTAACTTATATAAAACCGGCACAGTGCGAGCCGGACTCACGCACTGTGGGTTCCGTATAAACATATTTTAAATGATGGGTTCTAATGGTAAATACCCCACATGTTAAGGTGCATTTTTCTTGGATTCATCATGTGATGTTTTTTTGGATCCCATAATTAAAATGATTTAATATATGATTATGATGTTTCCATATTTCTAAGTGAGTTTTTAGCGCATATAAGTGACATATAAGTTGTGTCGTACTTTACCCAGTTTTAGCAACGTTAGTGGTAACAGTTTATTACTCAATACTCTCTATATAAGGTTACAAATAAAACACTTATTCTAAAAATCACTAAATTTTAATACTCTTGTACGGTTTTGTCCTCTCTCTCTCTCAAATCTCGAAAACTTAGGTTAAGCAATATGGAACTTTGTGAAAGTGTTTTACAGGAAGAGTACTACACGTAAAAAATATCCGTTGTACCTATATATTATAATCCGTTGCGTGGTTTAGAAGTTAGCATTATGATTTATTTACACAATGCTTAATATAAATAAAAAGTATTTACAAATTCACATAAAAAAGTAGTCCACAAATAAATAAAAATAAAGCGTCCACGCGCACGATTACGTAGGGTCCTCTGCGGCGAGCGAACTAGTCTGTGAACGCACACTAATACACAATCTAAGTAAATATTTGCACTAACACGTGCGAATGCGCTTAGTCGGACGAAAGCACGGCAGAGCAGCGAGCGACACAGCCTTCCCGTGGCAATGCCAACGCGCGACTGGCTTCGCCCCCTTTTTTTTTTTTTTTTTTTTTTTAAGTGACGTCTCGCAGTTTACAATCCAAATGATTGGTTACTGCTTAACCGGGCTATCCTGTGGAGACTAAACTAAGCCTCCAGCCAGGCAAGGCTTCGCCCCCGTAGAGAGCCAGAATATATACATTGGACCTTACTTTGCATGACTTTCTTTGCAAAATATTTATTGATTTAAATAAGCAAAGTACCATCTAAAGAAACTCTAAATACCAATCTGTCTATCTAAAAATATTTTTAAACATACAAGTCGTTTTGGAGGAGTATCGAAAAGTTGCGTAAAAATATCGTGTTGTTAATTATTTTTTTAAAGCAATACTATAAGTTACACGAAAAAACCTTGTGTTCCAAATAATGTACATGAATCGATAATAAATATATATTTTTTTCAAACCTTTAAACCTAGCCGTTACTAAGGAGTATGCTTTAGAAAGTAACCGTTTTACGGCACTAAAGCGCATGTAGGCCCTTAAGGCCCGGTTTAACATATTGTATAAGTTTGAGCCCTAGGGTAGCAGAAAAACCGATGTGCAAACTTAGTTTTGAAATTTTCAATGACGATGCAGAGCAGACTACATGTTTTTGACGTTTGCTTCTTTCTTTGATTGTTTCTGGTTCAGAATTTTGTTTTATACCAGTTTTTAAGATGAAGAGCTCTCTCACAGTAAGAACCTTACATTTTGAGTAGAGATCAGTTCTGGGGTGATAAAAAGGTAGAAACAAGCTTATCTTTAGGAGTGCTCTTTCAACTTTCAAGAATTGAGTTTACCATGTGGCACCTCATGTACATACAGTATTCAAACTGGAACTAGCAGACAGCATAGTAGACTAATTTTGTAACAGATTTTGATGCAGTTTTTCTTAAGGCTTTAAATATAACTCTTAGTCTACGCACTCTCGCTGATAAAAGATTAATATGATCGTGGAATTTAAGGTTTCTGTCAATAATTACGTCCAAATACTTGGTGGATTCAGTATTTTTAAGGTTAGGACATAGGTTAGGTTTTTAGGTTATCTATGATTAGAACACTATCTTACTTGATGGTAAACGATGATGTGATCGAGTAAGCCTTGAGTCCTTGACTTGACCTAAACCACATGTAAATAAATCGGGATTTGTCACGACGTATCTCTCTGTCAGTTAGGTCATTATAAAATTAATTGAACAGATACACAAAATTGAATCACTTATGGTAGGTCTCATGAAAATACGGTGAATCCATCAAAACACTTATCATTGTGTTGTGTATCATCAACACATAAAGAAATGACAGGCAGCGGCCTGATACGCCTTGTGTTATCTATGTAGAAATATTTGTCTTATAAATAACAACATACGATTTCAATGTTAAATATTTTGTAAAGACTGTTACGTTCGGCTTGTGGTGGCACGTGTTACTGCTGAGTATGATGTACCAGGTTTCATTCCCAGGTCTGGCAAAGTGTTAGGCTTAGCACGTACTGCGATTTTTATTCGCGCGATTTTTTTTCCGCCCGTTCTGCGTCCTATAGCATTGTATGAAGCTGCACGCAATGCGGAAAAAACATACTCCCACGTACTCAAATAGTACTAAAATATTCGCGCGAATAAAAATCGCAATGCGTGTTAAGCCTAATTGGTCTTTTCCACTCTGATTTTCTAAGTAGCAGCCCGGATAATATTATCGCTCCTTATAATTATAACACTAGCGAAATATCGGAGTAATAGATATAGGTAGGTATCGTAGACCAGCAGACTAAATGCGAGATGCAAGACGCGATGTGGATTGCCGTCTTATGTAATTGGTCGATTGTTCATACTCTTTGCCCTTTGCCTTGCCGAATTCACTTACGCAATTAGGCTGCAGGTACACCTTTGGCTAACCTTTCGGGGATGGAAATACATGGATGATGCATTGCAAATATTTTTATGTCTCATACAAATTTTGATCAGCGGACGACAACTTTGTATGGAAACTCCAAGTTTTTCAAGGGAATTCCCTATGACTGCCTTGGAGAACGTTGTTCATTAACATGGTCAGAAGCAGTTTCCATTATATCCTGTATAAACGTTAAGAGGAATAAAGGGAGAGCGCCGACTGAATTCCCTTAGTAAAAAGTCATAATTCGAGGTTTGGCTCTCGTCTATTTCCTACTCCAATATTGAACCAATTTAAAAGATATTCCATAAACTGGAAAAGTAAGATATATACTATGTCCCTATGTTTTCCCTTTTTCATTTATATTTGTCAAATTTGTGTACTAATTTTGAGCATTTTTTGAGGGTTCTAGTGCTTCTAAAGATGAAGAAATGTATCCTCAAAAAGGAAAACATAGGGGCATAGTATATATATTTCATTTTCAGTTTATAGAATATTTTTTAAATTGGTTCAATATTGGAGGAGGAAATAGACGAGAGCCAAACCTCGAATTATGACCTCGAATTCAGTCGGCGCTCTCTGCCCATCCCATATCCCCGCGACTTTCAGAACTTGTATGACAGGATCTCAATTTTATTAAGGTACCTAGACGTATTCCGTATAACTAGCGAAATCTTAATCCACCCTTTATTCAAGTTTGTTTAAACGGATGAAATAGGTAATTGACATTTCATTACAGAAGTACTTAGCTTAAGTAGGTAAGTACGAGCGAAGATACTTTGGAATATGAAGGATTACTCATCAGGTATTTGAAGTGGTTTTCCTTGTTCTTCCTGGCCTGGCGCAGTATGTTTTTAATATAAATATTCCTAGATACATGCATCCTACTATATATATATATATATATATATAATATTATAAATGCGAAAGTTTGTGAGGATGTATGTTTGTTACTCTTTCACGCAAAAACTACTCAACGGATCTGGATGAAATTTGGCACAGAGATAGATTATAATCAGGAATAGCACATAGGATACTTTTTATCCCGGGAATATGTTCCCTCGGGACAATTTTCGACATTTACGCGGGCGAAGCCGCTGGCAGAAGCTAGTATAGTTATAATCATTTGTAACTACGATCACGAATTTACGAAGTAAAAATGTTATACGCAGATGTTGAATGTAGCAATTTAAAGAAAATACTACTATATTTTTCCTAGGGCTCTCCCGTGGGCTATTCCACACAGGTAATATGAATTTAGCCTATTATTTTACTCAGCTTTCAATCAGCCAAAGTATTTTCGTAACCGGCTTATAACGTAAGAAACTGCTGTCAGCAATCATCGCGCGATCAAACGCTTTAAGTCATAAAAGTCAAAATTACCTACAGAGTAGGTTTGGTAGGTCCTACAAAATCGTTTGCTAATCACTCGCTGTTTGTCAAATATACTTATTTCAAAAAAATCCGCGATAAATTTCTGTATTGAAGAGCAATTATTGCGCAAAAATCGCTATCGTTTTCCTCTTGCAAGATATGTCAGTACTGTCAGAGATTATCTACCTCTGACAAGCATTTAAACAATTTTACTACTTTATCTATAGTAAATAGTTAAATATAGACAGTGTATTGGCCACATTAGCACTAATAGTGCTAGAATCAAAAGAAGCTAGGTACCTACCAACTAATACAAAAATCGGATGATGGTTTTTGTGATAAGGTAGCAGTTCTACGGAAAATATGGGATGTGGTTAATCCTTGTAGCAAATGAATGGAGGTCTTTATCATGTGATGATTCACGGCTCCATTGACGAACGTGTGACGAACAGGCCTACTTACATTGTTTACGTGACTTAGGCTTATTTTAGAATGCAGTTAATTTAGTTTTACAATATTACAAAACCAGTGTCCGGTGGGATTTCATATCGACAACTTTATTTTCAGTAGCCTTTTGGAAGAAAGTTCTTAAAAATAATGATAAAATGTTCTTAATAAAGAACGAGAAGAAGTATTTCTTATCCTTCGATCACTAATCAAAAATCATTTTTTTTTTCACATAGGCCTACATGGGCACTTATAAAACCTCGACAGAAGATGCACGGTTCGGGTTGGCGGTTCCTATGGAGAATAACCGGCAAGAAACTCCACAGTTACTCTTTTAAAAAATGGTTTGTTTTTACAATATTTCCATGTGCTTAGATATGGGGGGGCAACGTAGGCCCGACAATAAGTCGTAAGAAACTAAATATAATAGTACATTATGGTACAAGTGTGTAATGTTGGTGATAACCGCTAAGGCGCCATTGAGACCCGAGCCGTTAGGTGAGGGTCTTAAGAGAGCCGAGGACGGTAATCATCAATACGCACGTGTATCAAACGACGTTTTTCAACACACATGTGAAGAAAATAATACTAAAAAATCATTCCCAACAGTGAAAACGAGTTGTGAAAAAAAAAACACAATGGCAGGAAAAAATAATCAGTTTTCCTATGCGCGCGCATCTAACAAAGGCGATCGGCCATAGTCTAGAATGGGGTGTCTTTTTTTTGGCTTTTCGCGGATAGCATTTTAGCCACGTAAAATGGGAAATTTCAAGTTTTCTTTATTACAAAGAAGAAAACAAAAGTTATAGTTGAGTGAAAGTTTTATTTATTAAACACGTACATGTTGAAATTATTTATTTTAATACGAAGTTGCATGAAATGAGCAAGCAATAGGTAAATTAATTTATTTGTACTATTGAGCACGATCTTTTTTGTATCGAAACTTTTTTAAGAACAAAGCAACTGAACCAATTAAATTTACAAAAAAAATAACTTACTTGTGAATAATAGCAATGAAAAAGTCACAGTTTGATTACAGGTGTCATTATGTGGCTAATTGCGGTGAAATTAGAGCCACTTTATGAGCAAGTGTGTTGAAAAAATTTTTATATAATAATTGATCGGAGGATAACAATTATCGTATATAAGTACATAATATTTTCATAACACTCCTAAGGGATTGTCAGCAGCGTCCGCAGTGCTGTCAGCAGAGTCGCTTAGGGGTCTCGTCGATGCGCCTGTTTGTGTGAGTGTGCCGTTTCGAGTGTTTGTAGGTAGTTTCCGTACTGTTTGTCCGTACTGATCCGTACTGATTTCTAGCACAGTATAAATATGGATTTATACTGTGCTAGAAATCAGTCAAACTTTGGCATTAAAGTAGATCTTGGTTTGAGACGTTCTTATCTCCAAATATAACTCAATTCAGACACCGGCCCTATAACTTACAGTAAAATAAATTCAAGGAAAATAGACTGGAATTAAAGTTCTTGAGGATTAAGGATCATGCGATAAATGTGAGAACATGTCTAATGAACTCTTAGTATATTCGTTAATTAACTATTATCACGAAGAATACAAGTTTAGAAATAAAAGGAGAAGCAAAGCTGTGTTCAACTTCAAACATTTGAAGTTACTAAAATAACGTAAACCGAAATTCTGAGCAGAAACAAGACTTATTCATCAAGCAGACTTGTGCTTACTGTAGAACTTGTTAATTATGCAAGGAGAATATAAATCACTATTCAATCTATCTAGCCTTTCCCCAACTATATTGGGGTTGGCTTCCAGTCAAACCGGATTCATCTGAGTAACAGTGTTTTACATGGAGCGACTGCCTATTTTCTTTGTTTTCGCGCTCGCGCTTGACCACTATCTCACCTGATGGTAAGCGATGATGGGGTCGACGGCGACGGTGAATCACGCTTGACTAGAAAAAACCCATTCACTCTAGATTTAAAGACCCCTAGATTGTAGCTATCGTGAAACACAGTCTCCGGCAGGGAATTCCACTCCTTAGCTGTACGCATAATAAAAGTGTCACCAAAACGTGTTGTGCGTATGGGTGGGATGTCCACCATGTACCGATGACGCATCGCCGTACGTCTGGTAGTCCGATGATGGAACGGGCTGGGCGGCATTAAATCATGAAATTCCATCGCACACTCCCCGAAATGTAACCGATAAAAATCCGACAAGCTGGCAACTCGGCGACGATGTTTAGGGCTCTGGAGCTTTGACTTGACCAGTGCCTCATTGCCGATACGTTTCTTGGCCCGCTTTTTGATCGACTCTAGTGCATCAAGCTGGTATTTGCCTATCTGATCTCCACAACCCAGTAACTGGATAACACGATAACCCCTTAGCAAGACTGGTGTCAAATCTCAAGCTTCTGACTACCCGTAACGTCTGTCAAAGATCATTAAATGACAACCGGAACCAACGGCTTAACGTGCTTTAAGATGCACGGAGGAATCTCGGTGTGTTGTAAATAGTCACCCATCCACGGACCGACCTCGTCAAGCGTTGCTTAACCTTAAGATCGATCTTTAGCCACGAGCTCCTCAATATAAATCACTATTACATGACATTATTTTGTAGAAAAGCTAGCCACTGCGTTCTGACTTCTGAATAACTGACCAATAGAAACATCTCTGCTAAACCAACCCTTCAGGAAATATAGACGTGATTTTATTTTTGTATTTTTTTTTTAATTTATTTATTAAAACTTCATACAACTTTATGTTATGTCTAACCCATCACCGACTTCTGGCCAATTATAAAGTAGAAATCAATGTCGGAATTTGGATTAAATAATTCTGTCTTTATAACTACTAATGGATGTTGTTCCTTCCTGTATGATAAAGCACTTATAGCTGTGGACTTATCTACTCTTAGGTACCTATCTAGACTAGATACCGAATCTTGTTCAACAGCGCCCGCATTTGAGCATGTTCCCAGACGCCAAGCGTATAGAGCAAAGAACACTGCACTGGCAGGGGCAGCGACTAGAGAGCCATCTAAAATATAAAAAAATATTACAAAAGCATAAAACTCGACTACTATAAATAATTAACTGAAAAGAGAAAAACTGGTCAAGTGCGAGTCGGACTCGTGCACGAAGGGTTCCGAACAATTATCGGAAAAACGGCAAAAAAATCACGTTTGTTGTATGGGAGCCCAACTTAAATATTTATTTTATTCTGTTTTTATAGCGGCTACAGAAATACATCATCTGTGAAAATTTCAACTGTCGATCAGCTATCACGGTTCATGATATACAGCCTGGTGACAGACGGACAGACAGCCGGATCGTGGAGTCTTAGTAATAGGGTTTCGTTTTTACCCTTTGGACATTTACTTAGGTACAAGGCAAGGTATATACTAGGTATAATTTTCACATTAAATATTATGAGGTGTGTGCCTGCAGTGGTGACAAACGAAATTTTGGTAGGTTTTTCTATGAAATTTGTTTTTAATGTTATGGCTCGAATAAAAATATTGTCTCACCCCCTTTTGTAGGGGCCTCCCCCTACAAAAGGGGGTGAGACGGCATATTTAAAATTTATATAGTCTATGTCACGCCCACAATTGAGACGAATCCAAGAACACCTCATATGTCATAATCCGTCAAGCCGTCTGGGCTGGTATGTAGAACGTGCTATAGAAATGGACATACATACATACGCTCAAAAAACATTACCCTCCCGCAGTCAGGTAAAAACAATCTTTGTTTGTCAACTATTTGCGTGAAAGTTAAATCATAGTACAATTAACTTATCACAAGTTAATTGCACTAGGTATGTCTGACTCTACAAGCAATAACAATTATTTATACTGCTGCAGCTACACGCCAGGAACCAGCCAGTTGATCATGATATTCTTGACCGCAATAGAAAGAAAACATTTATTGCCACTAAGAAATATTACAGTGTAAACAAAACACAAGATAGTTTAAAAGCACATTATTTCCATTATGGCAAAAGGAGCGGGCTCAGCTGATGTTGACCAGTGTGCAGCATGGATACTACGCTGGCCACCGCTGATTTTCAGCCCACCCCCTTTCTTACAGCACTTATCATAATAAATCACTCAATAAATACCCAGACTCACCCTTAATAAATACTAAATTATTCATACCCACAATTGTAACAACATATACAACAACTATTACATCAATTAAATTCCAATTCATTAAAATAATAATCCATTATAAATACCAAAAACAATAATTAATTAAAGTACAAAAAAAAAACAACAAAAACAATTACAAAAAAAAAGAACATTAAAGAACCAAAAATATTAATCCATTTAAAATACCAAAAATAATAATTTATTAAAAAAATATCAAAAAGAATAAATTTATCAAAATTAATTATACATACTATTAGGATGAAATATTAAATACAGAATAACGTTTGTAGCCCTGCCGAATGAGACATAGAGTAAGCGAGGACAGAGCACAGGTTTTAGGCCTTCACAATAGCCAGAACTGTTTCGGGCCGTCAATTTCTATGTACTAACAGTGACACGCTGGCTTTGTACGGAACGTGACAATGCCGACCACTACTGCCGGGCGAGCACGGCCTCTGTGATAGGCTTGAGTCACGCATTTTATCACGGTATTTTGTTCCCAAACTGTAATAAAAAAGTGTGACTCAAGCCTCACAGTAGGCCGTACTCGCCCGGCTGGCCACTGGTGCGCTCAGAGCTCTGTAGCCAAGCCCTTTATGTCTTCATGCCTCATAGTAAGAAGTGATAGATAGTTAATACAGATTGAATTATCTAATAGTCAGTGTCTATCTATGGAACTCGTGTTTGGTAAAGCATTTTTGTTCCTCTAAAAAAAACTTTTTAACAAAAAATCAAACCGACTTCCAAAAAAACACTGCAAAACGAAAAATAACTTTCTTTTCCGAAGTCGGTGTCTTTGGTACCTATTGTTTTCCGTGTTTCGACACCGACTTCGGAAAAGAAAGTTATTTTTCGTTTTGCAGTGTTTTTTTGGAAGTCGGTTTGATTTTTTGTTAAAAAGTTTTTTATTTATCTCTTTTTAGTTTTGATAGGTACTTCCAATTGCCATAAAATTCATATATGGCCAAAGTACATCTCATGACGATTCCAATAAGCCCATACACGACTAGGATATATTGTTTTATTTCGGAGTACCAGTGCCTACCTGCCGGCTTCATCATCAGATCAGTTTCATCAGCACTATGTATTTATAAGTATTTGCTTCATCATAGTCGTTAATCTATTCGAGATATCTTATAACCTTATCTTATCTTATGACATACTTAGCATTAAGGAATTCTATTGACCATCTGTGGTCTTCTTCACCAGTTCCACTTCACCAAATGTTACTTTCTGAGTGCAGATGATTGCATTGTTGATAAAAATACCAAAATTGCTATATGTATGCCTATAATATTTGAGGAGTTCCCTCGATTTCTCCAAGATCCCATCATCAGATCCTGACCTGATGACTATGGAACCAACTGGAAAGTATACCCTTTCAAACAAAAGAAGAATTTTCCAAATCGGTCCAGGCGTCTTACAGTAATCGGGGAACATACATAAAAAAAAAAAAAGATTCCGACGAATTGAGAACCTCCTCCTTTTTTTGAAGTCGGTTAAAAAGGTAAGATGACCAATTCGATGCTCCATTCACTTATCATCATGGTATACACAATAGGATTCACATAGTTAACTAACAGACAGAGGTTGGTAGGTTGTAAGCATACAGAGAGGCAAATTAAGTAAACGGATGATATTGATAGTTATAATTTCTGACGCATTTTCCTAATTTTTACCCGACTGCCGAAGGAAGGTAATGTGTTTATCAGTCTATGTATGTATGTATGTTTGTTACTATGTGGCGTTCTAGTGACCAAACGCATTGGCCGATTTTGATGATTCTTACTTTAATCGATTCGTCTTAACCTTGCGTGTGTCACTGGCTACATTCAAATTGGCAAATAGAAAAATGGCTGGTTTTGGGCGGCATATTGTGGGGGTCCAATAATTTTTCTTCCGATCCCATCGAAGTCCAAATCAACTCTTAAACCCCTTTATTTTGATACCCCACAGGTATCAAAATAAAAGGGTTTAAGAGGTGATTTAAAAAATGTATAACAATTATATGTTTAAATGTACCTGATTCGAAAAAAAATTGTTAACTAAAAAGTTAATTATACAAAAATCTAAAATCCCGACTGGTTAAGAAGCGAACTAAAAAGACGTAGTAGGAACTCATACACAAAGAGACACAGAAGTTCTAAAGTACTTTATTCATCGTCATACGACACGTGTAAGAATAGCCATGTCGACTGATAATCATAAGTTAATCAGAGTTCAGCTTATTAAAAATCAAAGCATAAAGCAGTTATGTGATTCTCATTCAGTTAAACATCGTTTATAAGCAAACAGAGTCACCAGTGTTGGTGCAGATTATAGACTGTGTTATGCTATGACTAATAATTAAAAAAAAGTTACCCGTCTGTTATAATCCAAAGATAAGTTTATTTGGTCACTGATAAGACATATGACCTTCCGTCGCCCAAACATGGTTGTTACGAAATTATCTTAATAATCCTAGTTTAGCTGTCTATTGGCCGATTTCCGAATTGAGTATACGAAATCAAATCCTACTTTAGTACCAGAAGAGATGTTTCACAATTCACCCAGATGTAAGATACCTACGAATAAACTGTATGCCGATCAATTGCTTAGAAAGAGAAAAAAAAAACTTTCCACCGTCCCTTATTTAACGGACACCGATTCTTGTTTGCATATCGCCATTGTGGCGAAAAAAGAAGCTACCGGGTAAAACGGAAGAAAATTTTCACGTTATTAAAAAATTGTTTACAACTTCTTAATAGGTACTCCAATATATTAAATAATTACTTAAAAAAACGATGCTTTGTTTGAAACCAATAAAGTGGTATCACAGTTAAAATCGTAATCAAAGTTTTGTTCCCATTCACCCCTGAGGTTCTATTCACCCCATCTTACGGTACCGTTCTTTTTTTGTTTTAGGTACTTAGTTGTCCAAAATAATAAATAACAATTAAAATAAATAGAGTGGTCAAGCACACCTCTGATTTTGGTACTAGAGTAGAGTTAATAAAATCCTTAGTGGATAATAATTTTTCATGCCTACTTTGTCAGCCTATAGCTCCGACACCCCATGGATTTGGGGTCTGCGTCTTAGGTAGGGTTATTTCGCTCGTTATAAGCAATCGACCGCATACAATTCGTTCATATCGATTTACGGATTTTCGGTCGAAATGAGATGGTCCAAATATTTTGAACCATATCCTTTCGACAGGTTTTCAGGCAAAAGTATAGTTTGACAAATACTCAACCTCAAATGCTTAATTTAGAAATCTGCGGTATATTCTTCATGGAGTTAGGCGTAAAATAGGATGATTGATAATTTTTTAACAGGAGTCAACTGAAAATATGAATGATGTTCCAGGTCTGGGTGTCTTCTGTATTTGAGTTTAAATGTTTGTAAATGCACCCACAATACAGGAAGAAATTCCTAGTGTGAGGCAACGTTTTTATTAAAAAAAAAAATAGCCTTCCAACCAATCTGACCAACTTATCAGAATCTTACTAGATTAGAAGTGTCTGCAAAGATGCATTGAGAAACGTAAGAAAGGTTTGAGTATGTTAGGCGAAAAATGGGGTTTAATTAATATACCTACCTAAATCAATCGAGGTTCTTTCGAGAGATTTCTGAGTTCGTTAAATTCCATATATGAGCTAAACCATTTACGGAAACAGCTATGCCAAATATTTAACTGTGACTCGTAAAAGATAAGCAAACAATGGGTCATTAGTGCGAGATAAACGGGAACAAATACTCAAGTGGAATGCGTTCAAGTACAAGGCTTGACTAACATTAGATAATATTAAGTTTTGGACACGAATCTGTTACTGTTCCTACGATTTATATTGAGATCATGCCGAATGGAGATAGATCTATAGATAAAGAATACGGTACAGCAAATAAATTGGGATCTGGTCACGAATAATGATGATACTAAGCTTCTGACGAGGGTTTGACCCGTGCAAAGTGATTTATTATCCCAAGGGAACTTACTTAATTTGTTTTGTTTTGATTTTGTAGAGAGTATATTAAACACCATGAGCAGCAGTGGTGACCCAGTGGTATTGGCCGCGACACACAAGTTGTAGGTCGTGGGTTCGAGCCCAGGCAGGCGTTTTACTTTGAATTATTTCATCACCACTGCTCTCAAAACGGTGAAGGAAAACATCGTGAGGAAACCTCGAACCAAAAATTCGAAGACATGTGACATCCACCAAACCGCAATGGGCCCGCGTGGTGGATAACGGCCCATTCCCTCTCACAAAGAGGAGGCCTGTTTCCCAGCAGTGGGAACATTAATAGGCTGATGATGTGATGTGTGATGTGATATTAAACACAAACTTTTTTTGTAATGTTACGGTTAACATTCATAAATGTAAAAAGGGTGATCTGTAACACAGGGTTAATACCTATCTCAGACAACCTTCTCCATACAAGGTTGTGTATTATGTTAAATAGCCACTGTATATTGATGTCGAGATAAATAAAGAATTTTATTATTATTTATTTTTACCGTTATGAAAAGTATCATCGTCCTATTTCCAATTCCAGGTTATAAAATATCCGTGTGCCACTTTTCATAAAATCCGTTCATTGGTATAGACGTGAAAACGTCATAAGCAAGCACACACACTTTTGGATTTGTAACGTTGGTGTATGGATGCGTCCTGATCTGTATTTTATATTTCTATGGTCCTGACTCCTGAGAAAGTTGGACTTTTGCGAACAGAGGTATTTTGCCTCCTGCTGCTTCAAACCAATACCATATTTAGGGTCAACGCAGTGCATCTTGTTGAGCCATCATTTCAGAAATCACTTCAGCTTATTTTTCGCTGTATTTTCTTTTTTTTATAATAAAAGACGTTACCAAAAATGTTTGGCTTTGGCTGAAGAGCTTGGCGGGACCTTAATTTGTTATCAATCTGCACTATTTCAACGCTTGCACAGTCTACTTAGGCACCAATAATATTTTATCGTTGATGTTTGAGCCACTTGTCGCAAATAATCAATCAAAAATCACTGTTTGAATAAGATAAGGCAAAAGACAAACTAGAGCGCAAAAACGCGGTGAAATTTCGTTGCAGCTGATTATGGCAATTTTAAAGATATAAGGGCAGTTTTGGAAAACTTGCTACGAATAGAGCAAAACTACGCTCGTGCTTTTGATACGAATAGAGCAAAACTACGCTCGTGTTTTTGCTACGAATAGAGCAAAACTACGCTCGTGTTTTTTCTGCGAATGGAGCAAAACTACGCTCGTGTTTTCCCGTCTATTTCCGCTCAGATTTATTTGTCCCTAGCCTATTCTTGGAACCAATAATCACAGTTTTATTTTTGGATTCCCATTTTCTACCTCTAATGTCCTATTTGTAGATCTAAACATAAATAATAAATCTTTTCAGGATCAGCAGAACCCACGCACTCTAGAGACCGTCGGGTTTTAGATTAAAATAGGTTACAAAAGCTTTTAGCGCCCGTTTTAGTGCCCTTGCCTAATCCCGATAAAAAATCGCTGAGTTATTCGTGGAACATGAATTATAATCTGGATCTAAATTGTTTATCAGCTGTAAGCTGTTCTGTTGGTAGCAAAAGAAACTGAAGCCGAACATACTTATAAAATACGTAGGTACACTATGGATTTTTCTAAACTAATCTACACTAACTCGTATATTATAGAGCGATATAGGTAATTGTTTGCTTGTATGATGTAATGTCTGGCAGTACTGGGGATTACCATAAGCTCTTAGAGTAAGGTTATTTCTCGTGTGTGTTAGGGACAGATGGACCTATATGACTTGTAAGGCGATGATAGCTCAGTGGTAGTGACGTCGGATACCGAGACGAAGGTCGCGGGTTCGAATCCTACAATGAGCTTGAGCTTTCGGTGAAGGAAAACATCGTGAGGAAACCATAGCACGGTGGTAGGGTACTTTGTAGTACCCGCCTGGCTGGCAACCACCCTCAAGTTGAAAATCTGTCGCCAAGCACCTTCCGGTGTGTTCCGACAGCAGCACTTGAGAGCCAGTTCCCTTCTAGGCTTTGTGTGCTTACCACCATCGGCCACATCATCACTGACCACGGTGAGATTGTGGTCAAACACAGGCCTATACATAGCAAAAAAAAAAAAAAAAAACATCTGTCGCTTTTTCCTAGTCGCACCATGATAGTTTTGACACGTCATGGTACTGGGGCTGATCTGATTACGAAGATTTTTTAATTGATGAATGATCTTTCAGATACACAATCTCTGAAGCTCATTTGCTAGTTTTTATCCCGTAAATTGGTACGGTACCTGTAGCATAAGGATTTCCGCCCATACTGCGAAATATGGAATTGTATGACGCTGCACGCACGGGCGGTAAAAAACCGCGCGGAAATATTTCCGCAACAAATCTGCGTTTACTCTCTGTAGCTCTACAACGCACCGCGGTGCGATTTTCTGTGCGTGTAAAAAACAAATAAGTATTTCATTAAATAAATGTCAACAACAAATAAGTATTTCATTCCAAGTCATGTCCTCGAACTCGAATCCAAACTGACAGAGGGCTACTGAGCCGAGTGGAGTTCATTCAAACTGACTCGATATATGGGCAATATATTATTATTATATAAAGTAGCGGTGGGCAACCTTTTTTCGTGAAGATGAAAAAAACAAAGAAAATTTATCCGGGGTCAGAATGAGCGTTATATCTTGGATAAGGGTCAGTCATTTTAGATATCATATCCGAGGTAAAATATTTCCTCTTTTAAACCCTGTCACATATTCCATGAAGTGTCACGAACTATATGTGCACAAAGCAAACAAACAAACATTATCGTTCATCACACGTCTGGGCTGATATAAAATGAATAAACAATTAAATACAAGAACACGAAGTATCGCAACAAAGCGTTGTCACTTGTCAGTAATCTTATCTAAATGGGTGCGACCAACAAACGCTTAAGAAGAATTTGTCATAACTGTAAAAAACAAAAATGCATTTCTCCATGTAAAGGACATAAATATATACAGATAACAATTAATGTCATTAAATTAAAAATAAGTAAGGGTTGGAATGGATACGTAGAGACCAACCATGTTTGTGGGTAACTTATTTGTTGCGAATTGCGCCGACCCCAAGTAGCATTGGGACAAGGACAGGAAGATGAGATGATAATATGACTTTCCGTGTCGATGTTTCCATTTTCTTATTTAAAAATATCTATATGTTGACCTTTACGGAAAATGTAAGGTAGTTAAAAACTCTGTTTTGTACACCATAACAAATTACAGTAAATAAATTGTTTGGATTTTTAACTCGAGTGGCTAGATGCTAGCTTACTCCAATCAGAAAGAGGGAGAATAATTGCCGTTTTCTGTTAGGCAAAGTTTTGAAACGAATAGAATTTATAGAAGCCAAGAAAGAAAAATATTGATTTGTGTTTAAAAACAAAAAAAATAACAATTATAAAATAGTTATTTATGCTACAAGTGCGGAAGGTTGGTGATTTCCGATGAGTGGATAAATCGACACGAGTCTGAAATCATCTTACGTACGTGTATCTTACAACATTTTACTATGCAGTGTGCGAGGAAATAAAAAAATATAACTGAACCAAGCAAGAAATTAATAAAATGGCGGGCTTTTTCATGCGCGCTCAGCATATCCACAGATTAACTAATAGTTCCTCGGGCTACTGCGCATGGGCAAATAGCTGTCACGTCGTAACGCAAAAAGGCACGAGCAAAATATACGTTCTGCCAAACATATTTAATGAATATTTAAAATCAATTTATTGATCAAGATCTAAATCTAGAGTAATTAAAAACGCCTTTAATGAAGTATTAGATTTATTTTACCTTTTATATGAATGATAATCTGTACCTAACTAATTTGTAAAACTTTTCTCAAATAATAAAAGCTCTATGCGTCGGGCTGACGTTGGCGTTAAAAATTAAAAAAATACAGAAAAATAAAAAGCACTAGTGAAAAAAGTGACACTTTCCGCACAGTTTGGCTGCTTGGAAAACGCTCTTTTCAAGGACATGCATTGTAAAAATATAAACCCCGTGCGAGACCAAAAAGGCAAGAAAGGAAAATATTAATTTGTGTTTATACTTTATAAAGAAAAAAATTTAACAATTGTAAAAAAAATAAACCCCGTGCGAGACCAAAAAAGGCTCACACTATCTCAGCATGTGCAGCGATATCCAAAAAGAAAATAACTCTGCGCTGGTATTCTGATAAGGCCCACTGTTGATGCCACGGACAAACTCACCATTAGATTCTTAATCTTAAATAATATTATAAAGATGTAAAATTGTATGTTTGGGCACTGCTAATCCGATTACAAACTATGATATAGGCATTTTATTTCAAAAATGATATTTAATTATTTGGGATAAAAAGCCTATGACACTCAGCGTCCAGTGAAGTCCTCAGGTCCAGTGGGGTGGGCCACGGGAAATAAGCTGGGGGAAAAACAATTTTATGGATGGGGGAAGGGGCGTCGACTCTTTTACTGAACAAATATTTAAATAATCTTCAGTTAGGTATTTAATTAAAGTTTCCGCCCGCTAAAAATATGACGCAAAATAGTTTTATCTCGGTCAAGGTTTGCATCCTTCGGAAACCACAAGCTTTGTTAGTTCAGCCGTTTCCTGGAAAAAAACATATTTGTTTTTAAAAACAGAATTGTCGCGGTATCGTTAGGTATGTCTCCGCGTCATTTATACTGTGATCTTCTAAATAAGTAGTAGGTCTTCCACGTCTGGGTCATGAATTTCATTTTGATTGAAGAAAAATGTAAACCATGGAAATAAAGTACCAACACACCTAAACTACCTTTGTCCAAAGCCTTCCCAAATAAGAGAAATTATGGACAGTTTAATTGCTTTTTTCAAGAGGTAGTTTTGTTCATTACATTTGCAAGAGATCCCGGTACACATTGGCTGGAACATTGTAGAACGTTCTTACAATGTTGTGACAAACTGACAAAGTAATTTGTACCCTTTGTTACTATGTTTATCTACCTACAATGTCCAATGTTATCCTCGGACCAGCTACACTGGACGGATGCGGGTATCTTCATCTGTGTGACACATACCATCTCTTCAGCAAATTACTGACATTTGTACGTTATACATGCTGTTATAAGAAGTGGTTCATCATCCGGAGCTCCTGAAAGGCTATTAAATGGATACACTGATTTGTACTCATTATTATCTTGTTTCTGCCAGCGGCATCACTCGCGTGAAAGTCGGAAATTATCCCGAGGGAACTATGTAGTCCTAGGATTAAAAGTATACTTTATCCTTCTCGAAGTTATAACCTATCTCTGTACCTACTAACTATTCTTCAAACTTGGTTCAACGGTCTAGACGTAACCTGAAGACCAGATCGACAAACTGAATATCGCATTATAGAATATTATTATACATACCTTGTAGTATTTGTTCGTCTTATAACGACTGAGACAAGTTGGTAAAATGTTAGTACAAAATTAAATACTATGGCAATATTTAATTAGCAGTGTTATATCAGCTTCCATAAGAGTACGCAATTTTTTATCATTTCCGGTTAACAAAATAATTGGCCTAGCGTCGGTTTATGCATAATTTGTGCTAATCTGACGATAAAACTATTGTTACACCATGTACTTCCTACGTTTAAATTGTAGTGCCTATGTTATCAAAATTATTCTCTTTTATATAATCTACATTTTTGGACCGGATTTTGTAAAAACACTGTGGATGTATTATTTGTCATGTATCTATTCTGATATGTATTATGTTACTGTAAAAGCCCGAAGTACGGTAAAACCTAGGATTTACCGGTAAAACCAAATGTCTGAAATGATCTATGATATCACTAATTAAGGGCTTTTACTAGATTATACATAATTAAACATACGGCCCTTGAGTTAGTTAGATCATATTTGAAAGCCAGATAAGTTAAATTTCAGGTAAACGGTGTAAACTCACTTAGTGTCTGAAATTACAATGGGAGTTCGTCAAGGCCTGATATTGGGTCCATTCCTCTTCTTAGTTTATATTAACGATTTTCCCCAATTACTACAAAATCAACCGAAGATGGTGTTATTTGCAGATGACACATCTTTGATATTTAAAATAGATCGGCGGTCACAAAATCTTGATGATGTGAAAACTCTATTCATCAGGTCGAAAATTGGTTCACGGCAAACAATTTGGTACTAAATGAAAAAAAGCAAATCTATTAGATTTACATTGCCGAATGTTGGAAGTAGCGAATGCGACATCGTATTGAATAGAGAAATAAGCTGGACTTTATAAATCAAACAGTTTTCCAAAACAAATTTCAACAACAAGTCAAAGTCAAAATAAAGAATTTTGACTTTGAACCACACGGTAAATCTTAGGATTTACCTCAGAGACTTGTGAATTGTAATGTCTATGACGCACTGTGATACGAAATAATGAGAAAAAGAATTAAAGACTAACTAAAATAAGGTATTAAGTTTGCTAGACAGTTATTTTAAAGTTTTTCTTTCTGACATAAGTCAAGCAAAGAAACAAATTTCGTCAATTTACCAGCAATCACACGGTTTACCCGCCCGAAATTAGCATAGATAATTTAGGAGTTTTACAGTAACATTTACACACATAACAAGTTTTTTTTAATCCCCCGACGCAATGGAATTAAACTAAAAACATTTAATTTAATTTTTATTTCATGATTTTTAAACTAAATAATTTATCTAGCAGTAGATACGCACACGCTTCGATAGATAATCCATTGAAACATGTTATTATATATCATGATTCATGATATCTTGCGAAAATATGCCCCGATTCAAAGAGTAAAATGCGCATAACTTTTGTATGGCTGAACCGATTTACATCAAACATAGCTAAAACACTCTCAACAAAGTCATCTTTCTAATGAACTACATCAAAATCGATTCATCCATTTAGGAGCTATGACGCCACAGACAGAAACACAAATACACAGATACACACTTCAAGGGGTTTAAATAAAAATAGCAGATTATCAGCTTTTATTATTTGAATGGTTCAGCGGATGTGTAGATAAGTATGGTACAATCTCACATTTTGCTAGTTATGTTTTAAGTACCACAAATCCATACTTGAACCCAATAAGTACCATGGCCGAACCCATGATAGTGCCGCAGTATAAAAATTAAAAATTGTATGTTATAAATTCTTGACAAAATTAATGACTGACATCAGTCTGTTCATGAAGGCATGTAGCCCTTGACCTGCCAAAACTATTAATTAAACGGAAATAAAAAATTACAGCAAACTACAGTTAAGTACTTGTTTCAACAAAATTCATTCACACAGCATCCTCACGGGAATTTGCTTCAGTGAAATAACAAATTTTTTGTTCGCATGAAACTGTATTTCTTAATATGTGTCGGTTTTGTGCCAGAAGACTTCTCTGTTCTTAAAATTTATGTTTTTTATTTACTTTTAGATATAGTTCTTGGCTTAGGTAACACTTTTATTTGATGTTCAGAAATCTTTCTTAGTACCGTGCAAAAATATGATCCCTGTTGAACTAAAGATATTATATTATAGCATAGTAAATTATGAAAATATTGCACTGTAAATATACGCTTTTCTAAACAATTCTAGTAAAGCATTGTTCTTGCCTATATTTACATATTCCTCTATTTGTTCCCGACAAAATATTTACTTGAACTTAGCCAAATTTTCAGCATTAGTAAAATATTATGCTTTACTAAGGCTCTTCGGTATGCCAACAAAAACCAATATATCAGTATACTGTGTTATGTTTGTTGTTACAAGTGGCTTATAAGCGTGTTCTTTGTGGACGGCGCTAGGATCGTGAGAATATTTCCGTGTACATGAATCAAGGGCATGAGGAGCTGTGTGGTTAGAATTAGCAGTCCTAGGGGAGAGTCATATATAATAAACGCTCCAACTATATCATTCACACTAATAGGTGCGTGACACTTTAGCGTGTCGATGAAAAAATTTTGTATTTTTGTAAATTTTTAGTTTTTCCAAGTATTCAGCTAGTAACACCGATTACGCGGTCATTAAGTTCTCACTTTCACTTGTGCAAGTGAAAGGGCTTGTAGCGCGAAATAAAGGTGGACCATGCATCTGCAGAGGGATGCCGAATAAACACATTAAACACTGAAGATTGGAATCATCCGAGATCCGCCCCACTGTGAAGATTATCTTGGCTGCGATCGACGTGGGTGCGGACTGCGGAATAGTAGTCTATATACCGGAGAAGTCTCTGGGGAAATCTAAGCTACCAATCTATTACCTGCCGATAGGAATATCATTAAACGCTTGGATCCCGCTTCCTGATCTAGGAGTGGACGTTGTTACACCTCTTGTAGAAATAAATATTTCAGGGAATGTAAGAATACTACAACGTAATGATAAAATTGCGTTTCATAATTAAGGCGCGTGGGAGTGTTCATTTAACCCAAATGTTTTTACCCGGAGGCACAATATGTGAAATGATACGATTTTTAGTTCTATGTAGTACAAGCAATTAATCATTGTATGAAAGGCTAACATTACCTACAAGACCCTGACATTACCAAATTAAGCTCGTAACATGTTTGATAACATGTTTTCCCTCGAAAAATTGGACGGGTGTGGTGATAACCGCCTTATTTTAGAATTTTATGCCACGAATATTTAAGTAGATTACAGTAAAAGCTTTTCAACTTGTTTAGGTAAATTCTTTTTACATGAATATGGTATACTAATAAGGTAAATTGCGTGTGCGAACATTAATTTCTTTTCACAATTTATTACACGAGCCGTGGTTTGCGGAAACTACAGCTATAAATAGTTATAATACATAGTTTTTAATAACATGGATGCCGTTGTTACAAAAGCTATGGTTTCTCACTGTTTGTTTTTATTTTACTCAGCAACGTGATAAACGTGTCAGTGGGATCTCTACTCAATATGGCTATTTTGAGCTGTGACGGTAAAATATCGCGGGAATATGGATTAAAATCGTGGAGCCCTTGAAACCAGGTGTGAGAAAAGATGTTAAGGTTGGTCATACTTAAGTATAACCAATCTTAATGAACATTCGAATAGCATGATAGTCATATTAATGAAATCTAGGAACTCTAGGGCCACTGCTGAACATCCGAATAGAATTTGTTGAAATTGTTACTGCACTTAGCTTACGTAATATATTTTGTAGTACGTACTACATCTTCTGACCAATTATTACTAAGACTTCATATACATATATATGTACAAGTGATTAGTCACTGCAATATGTATAATGCCCGGGCATTTTGTATCTAGTCAAGTCTAATCGGGCAATGTAATAAATACTAAGTATTGGTTTCTCTGATTTCTGCTCTCGCCATCAAACGTAAAAGTTTGGCGAGTTTAGAATTAAGTAACACCTCTGTATTAAAATTACATTAAATAAATAAAAAAAAAATCTTTCTTAAATTTCTACATTTATCACATTGTCTGGTCATTATGAATATTTTTTAGATAATCCCACCTTACTATTCCCAAACCACTGCAACTCCTGAAAGCCAGAATCAACAGTGGCGACCACCAGAAAAGCGCCGAGGCAATAAAGCTCGACGAAGTGCCGGAGAATGAAATTTAACTGTCTTGGACCCCACAACGAAATTTATCAGAAAATAATAAATGAGATGTAGGAAAACAAAGACATAATTTTCATTTTATTATGAATAACTGAAACGGTTGTAACGGTTGGACAATTTGATAATTACGGTCAATGAATTAGTTAGAGAGCGAGAGAAGCGAGCTCATGAGCTTAGGGCACCCCGACACGGATATGTCAGGTTCGATGAAGATGACGGGAGCTGAAGTGAGTGTTAGCGAAAAGCTAGTCATCCTCATCGTCATCAATCAGCCTTTAAATGTTCCCACTGCTGGGACACAGGGTTTAGTATTTTCCTAGTAACCTTTATTTAAAGCAAATAAAGATGTTGTAATCTAATTTTTACGAGCTACGTTCTACGTATACTTTCCACAAAATGGATATAAGTGAATTTGCGTCCCAAATATAAAAAAAATATATCGGTATTTAATAAATCATTGTACCTAGAAAAGTAAGATAACCCTCCGGACGTGGGTGTCGGGGCGTACCAAAACTGATATTATTAATGTAATTTTTTTGTGTACAAAATAGCAATTCATGTATGAACTAACTTTGCCTGCGGCTTCGCCCGAGTAGTAATAATATAGCAAGTAAGCTTAAGGCTTTTCAGGTCCTAGGCTATGGTCTAGATTTTGAGTGTGAAGACCTAACAAACTAACAAAGAGACAGACTTATATACTTTCATATTTATAAGCGACTTCCCAAAAAGGAGGAGGTTCTAGGTTCGACTGTACGTACGATTTTTTTAAATATTAAGTATAGAACTTGGTATCTTTTTTATTATTTATAGGCTTGCGCTTGACCACTATCTCACCTGATAGTGATGATGTGGTCGACGATGTAGCAAGCTTACCTAGATGAAATCTATTCACTCTTGACTTAAAGACTCCCAGGTTATAGCTATCAGTAAATACAGAGTCTGGCAGGGAATTCCACTCTTTAGCTGTACGCATAATGAAAGTACTCCCGAAACGTTTGGTGCGTATGGGTACGTCTTGTAGTCCGATGATGTAACGGGCTAGGAGGAATTAGTTCATGCAATTCCATCGCACACTCCCCGAAATGTATCTATCAAGTCTTCAGTGGAGTTTCCTTCTGACTTAATTTCCAAGCATATTTATTTCCAAAGAGAAGCAAAACAGTGTTAGTTAGCTGCTGTGCCTTATTACCTAGTGTTTTAATTAGTGCCAGCGACGATAGCGTGTTCAGATCCCATTCATTTCGAGAAGGGACATTTTTATGTTCTATTTTTCTTTGAAAAAGATTAAGATCTTAGGCGCATAATCTATACTTATATTATAAAGAGATAAAGTTTATGAGCTTGTGAGGTTGTAGCGGGTAATCTCTGGATCATCTAAACCGATTAAGATGAAATTGTGCATGGAGATAGTTTGAGACCTAGGTCCTTACATACAATAGTTTGTATTAGGATGATTAAACACTTTTTCTGCGGGCAAAGCCGCGGGCAGAAGCTAGTTATATATAATTTGAGATAGGTATCTACTTATTTTTAACTTATCCAAATCATTCTAACATATGCAGCTGAGTACCAGTAATTCACATGGAGTGACTGCCTATCTGACTTCCACAACCCAGTAACTGGGTAACACGATATTCCTGGGCAAGACTGAAGTTAGATTTTATGGGTTCTGACTACAGTAGCGAATGATAAACAAAAAGCTCAAAGTACATTAATCGTATTTTTACTCCATTTTTTGACACGCGAAGTACATACAATCGCGTGGTCTAGTTAGATTGATATATGTGACTAGCTGTTCCCCGCGGCTTCGCTCCCGTGGACCACCCCACAGGACCCGTTTTCGGTATAAAAACAATAGCCTATGTCACTTAGGAATAATGTAGCTTTCTATTGGTGAAAGAATTTTAAATAATTTTATTAAGTACTAGCTGCTGCCCGCGACTTCGTCCGCGTCAAACACGTAAAAAATATATTTTTATTTTTTTAGTTTCCCGCCGGAACTATGAATTTTCTCCTGATCAAACGTAGCCTATGTTACTCGTTATTACATCAGCTATCTACCAGTGAAAGTCCCGTCAAAATCGGTCCAGTCGTTTCGGGGATTACCCGGAACAAACAGAAAGACAGACAAAAATCTTAAAAATTGCTTATTTGTTGTTAGTACCGTATATACTTTAATGTGCATTCAATAAAACGTTGTTATTTTGATATTACATACAGACACTTCAATTTTATTTATTTGTAAGATAGATGTAAGATAGACTACATGACATAGGTGTACCTCTGCGCAACCCTTCGGGCATACAGGCGTGATGTTATAAACATATTTCGAGCATACAAAGCTAAAAATACGCAAAACAAAGCACGCTTCCATTAATTTATGTTTTATTTAATATCTGCCGCTCTGTGAGGAACATTAATTTCCTGCCAATCTATTTTACAATCATAACACTATGCTTCACACTCGTAGGTGTAACGGAAATCTATGGCATTGAGGATTCTATCATTGTTCATTCGATATTTTGCTCGATTAAGAACCTTTTCAATAAATCTATTTTCCCTGTTGGTTTATTTGTCTTTCTGATGTATATCCAGGCAATTTGAACAAAGACATCTTGAAATCGTGTTGAAATTAAACATGCAAACATACGAATGTTCAATTGTTTTGATAATGAAGCTTGTTTGTAGTCTGTCAGGAAGGCATACGGTCTAATCGGTCTGGAAGTCGCATCCAGTATTTTGCTAACCCAACATACGAACATCTTGTTCTGATGAATCCTTTTTGTATCACTCAAGCCATTCTGAGATAAAATAAACTCGAGTATTGAGTGAGTTCATCTATACCAATATTATATAAATATTTAATTATTATATAAATATATATTTAATTTAATTAATATATCATTTTGTGTTTGTTTGTTTGTTTGTACCAAATAGGCTCCAAAACTACTGGACCAATATTAAAAATACTTTCACTTATTATGGAAAGCTACATTATTCCCGAGTAAAATAGGCTATCAATTATTTAGTTAACCAAATTGGTAGATAGGGTAGGGTAGGTAGGGTGGGTAGGTGGGTAGGTCCGCCCCGGTGGGTTCCCGCATTGTCGAGGCGGGGGGGCTCAGTAACCGTGGCTTGGTCACCCACGGTGAAGCGAAGAGGAACCCGAGGAGGGGCCGCTCGTCAGGGCTTTTGCCGATAAGCCGACGATATAGCGGCCAACATGTAGGTTGTGGTGCTGCCTGGGCAACATCGCAACTGAGGCGGGCCGTGATGTCGTATGGGGTCTCCCAAACCCATACGGCTATCACGGCTGAGGGTTGGAGGCCGCGGCGGGAGAGGAGTGCCGGTATTGCGGTGCGCCGCTCTCCCTACCTTCCGCGGCCTGGACGGGGTCGCCACCGTCTGATGGCGGACGCGGTGGGGCCGCAGGGGAGGAGGAGTGTCGGTATAGCGTTGGCCGCTCTCCCTATCTTCTGCGGCCGAAACATGGTAGGTGGCGGGGCCATTGACCTTGACCCGTCACAAGGGGACCAAGGGTGCCATACACGGGGTCGTCTGGCACCTATGTACTGGTTTGGTCCCTGGGGTGGTCACGACGCAGTGTGTTCTGGTGCGCCGGTGATGGGGGGTAATCCCCAGAGGAGGGTCCGGTGACGGACAGCCGCGGCGGGTTCGCGGTGAGTGCTAACGCGTACCCGTGTTCCCGCCATAAGCGGCACAGGAGGACACCGTGGAGTTTTAGTGGGTTAGAGTCCCACATAACTGCGCTATCTCCCCGTGGTAGCGCAGTATGCATGAGCATTTCTCCAAGCTAAAAAAAAAAAAAAAATTGTAGGTGAGTAGGTAGGTAGGTTAGGTGGGTGGGTAGGTAGGTAGAATAGGGTGAGTAGGGTATGTAGGATAAGGTAGGTATCTAGGGGTTGGGTAGGTTGATCGGTAGAGCAGGTGAGTCTGACACGTTTCACCCAGAGCGGGACAAGTCATTGGATGATATACCACCCAAAAAAAAAGGTGAGTAGGTTGGTAGGTAGGTAGATAGCCAGTTGACGGGAGCGAATCAGCGGGGGTAAGCTAGTGTGTTAATATAAGAAATAAAATGTGACATTAAAAAGGTAATACAATTAAGCTTTACTCGTAATCACGAAATTCCACGTAAGTTTATTTCTACTGCATTAATTGCACGTACACGTATAAAACTAACGTACATGCTATACGTACGTTTACTGCGGTAGGTAGGTATGTACTATAAAATCTACTGCAGCACGCTCTATATTTCTTACTGCAATAGTCTTTCGGGACACTTTTATTAAAGTTTATATAATATGACGAACGTTCTGAAAAATCCTCGGATAACAGTAAATATATCGTGGTGGTACTGATTAATATTAACTAGTTTTCTATGCAAATTGGTGGTAATTAATCTAGCCAAGACACTGCTGTATTTCACAAACTAAGTAACTAAGGACATTCTAATTTTGTTATAATTACTTCGAAAAGGGCGGGTCAAAACCGCTAGTAATTTTGTCGCTAAGTGTTTTATAGCCTAAATTTGGAAGTCACAACTTAAAATCCTTGTTGAAGTCTGGCTTTTGGAGTGCTTCTTGTTCCACAGCGGTTTTCATTAGCTGATCTGAACACAAAGAACATGTTCCTAATAACTAAACAAGACACTATAATATTATAAAAGTTTTATCATTATGACGGGTAATAACCGTTTCATACTTAGATGCAACACTGCGGTTTCGTTTTCAGACACGGAATTTTTTTCTGTGCCTGAAATCGATACTGCGACAACTACGATAAAAATTCATTCGGTTTTCTGTACCTACTTCATCAGTGTGAGTGTACTCTTAGCAATGCAAAATTTAATTCGGAATTCTATACCCTACAAAACCTTGTTTTTCTATCTTTCAATCTGCCTTATTCTATACCAACTATGTTATAGTCCACTTCTAGTCTAGCCGTATGCGGCTGAATTACGACCGTATGCGGCTGAATAACGGCCGTATGCAATTGAATATCGGCTGAATAACGGCTATTTTACCCTATCTGAACCTCGACAGTCCTTTAACTGGATAACACGATACCTTTTGGCAAGGCTGTCTGACTTTTCTGGCCGCTGACTGCCAGTCAAATATCTACAAGTAATTGCTTGGTCCAACAGCTTATGTGCTTTCCGAGGTAGAAGGAGAATACAAAACCTTGAACAAAGTATCTACCTAATAAAAAGGTCTTACTAATGTCTTCTTGAAGATCTCCTCAGAAACAGCGATACACGACACTATCATTACTCGTTTGGCCGAACACCACGCGGCGTAAGCCTTGGATTTTGACAAGCGAGTCAATATATCTAGAAGTCCCAAGACAACCCGTATTCATATATCTGCGTCTCCACGATCATCCGACTAGGAGTCATGATGTATGGCATGTTCAGAAAACCGATATCCATTTCGCATGTCCACCTCCATATTCCTAGTTTGTATGGTCTGTTCATGGTAGAGACAAAACGTTAACTATAAATCTAGTCGTAAGATTATACAAATGTGTTTTGTTCGCTTTACGGCCGTAGTAAAATTGTTTCGTTTCCCTAGTGCTGCCGTTTTTATCGCTAGTTCCTTCTTTTATGCATTTTTATTCTTATCTTTTATGCACTTAGTAGCAATTAGTCTACGGGGATTCTTTGCAACGAGCGAAAGGTTTAAAATAAAATGTAGGTTACGTTTTTATCTACGCCTGCCTGTGAGAAACGATGACTATTGCTTACTATCTTACTATCTTTTGCTTACTCGTAGCCTTTTTACCCAACCACCAAAGGAGGGTAAAAAGGCGGGAGGGTGTTCCTATGTGGCGTTCTAGAGACCAAACGCATTGGCCTTACCACATCTGGTTTTGGTCAGCCAGCTCGCGAAATTGTATCCTCCGACTGCACAGCATGATTTTCTTCTTGTAATACGTCTTTTTAGTTCGTTTCTTAAGCGTTTTTTGATTTTTGAATTAATAATAATAATTAATATTAATTTCTCTTTTTTTATTTTCGTAATTATTTGGGTGCCATTTACCTAAAGAGGTAGATTACAGATCCCCAAAACAACGTTGTTTAATTACAAGAGGCAATTAGCTTTGTCAGGTAGATAGATACAGAAAAACAAATTAGTTTGTGTAAACATTGATAGTCCTACATTCGAAGCTGTTAGAATGATTGACGCCATTTTAATCATTGCTCACCGTCCAACCCCTGCCCTAACGACGCGTCATTTATTCCACTTACACACAAAACACACAAACATGACACGTCGCGATATGAAATGGTATAATTAACAGTTTTTGCTTCCGTTGTTATAATTGCTAATAAGAAGGGTCTTTACTAATCTGCATTAATTTGGCATCTGAAATTATACAGTTGGTACAGTGATCCTACAATAGCATATTGAGCTTATTACGTTCCCCATGCTTAGGACACAAGACTGCTCTTTGTAAAAGGTTGTAATCCACACAAATACGGTCCCACTACTGTGGGTTTGATGGATGCCATTGTCGAATTTTTGGTTCTGTAACCGTTCTGATATAGTAGTCACTGCGGATATTTGTGTCTCTGAAGTTGGCTTTGCCAACCATTGCGCAAGAAACAGTTTGTCATCGAGTATACTGCATAGAGTAAGCGAGATAGGTCGATGCGACAAACGTAAGCGAGTGAAAGAGATAATTATACAATGCTATCTTCACCTTCAATATTGACACAAAAATAGCTACCGCGCAGGGTCTTGCAGCCATTTCAGAGACACAAAGTTCCGCTGAGAGTATTATAGCAGTGTTGATGTAATAAATTACACTAATTCACAAAGTAAATTGCAAGCCCGGGGCTGCATATCCTTGATTCGAGCCCAAGACCTACAAATCGTAGACATGAGGGTAAACTGAATAAACCCTGAATCACCTCGCTTTCATAAAACACTAGACATAACAATAAAAGGGCGGCATTCGCACGATCGAAGCTGATCCAATAATTTTAAAATGTATCCGAGCAGGAAACATATCCGGAGCGCGCATAAATCAGAAATGTTATACCTACCTACATATATGAGCTTGATGTTGACCTATAAATCTACCCACACGACCCCTGTTACCGCATCCGTGGTAGTTCCGATTTTATTGCTAAAAATTAATTATATTAATTACACTCATCATCATTAGTTATCCAAGCCATAGATTAAGGAATAAAACTTCATTAATAGAAGTGAAGCTTTGCGTACAATACGCCTAGCAGTAACTGCTGTAAACTCTAATATTAAACGCGTTCGGAGCATAAGATACGATCAGCCAATTATGATTCTACCCGGTACAATTCTAACTGAATGGAAGTACTTATTGAAGACAAGAAACTGTAGCATGGCGTTATTATAGCGCGGCTGATGCATCGACTTCGGAGCCAGAGTTTCGATTTCATAAGGTGATATTTTTGTCTAGGTATTTTAAACCTGCGAACTTCAAGAAGCATCTTATAGATACTAACGTAGACGGAGTTTCAGTTCGGCATTATAATAGAAGGCTCTCTATTATATTGCCGAGTTTATTTCAAAAATCCTACGGATTTCCAGGTTGAGGAGGGTACATATGCCGTTTATTTGGCCAATAATAGACTAAGCTTTGGGTCCATTTGCGCTTTTAATGACCCTGGAACAATTTTTATATTTCATGTTTGTCTAGGTCTACACTGTTTTAGTACGTAGCAAATCAACTGGCAAAGTGTCTAAATATATTTTTTTTTCCAGAATGGCACGCTCTACGAGGTGGCTCCCGGGGGCCAGATATGGCACCCGTCCACGGGCTACTGCGTGGAGATGATGTTCAACGAGAACTTCTCGGAGCCGCGCCTGGTGGCAGGCGTTTGCTTCCAGGACGTCCAGACGGATGACAGCCCCATCCTCTACACCGCGTATGCTGTTGGTAAGTAACCTGTTTGTATTTATATATGAGGTGGTTCCGGGTCAGATGTAGCACCCGTCCACGGTCTACTGCGTGGATATGATGTTCAACGAGAACTTTTCCGAACCGCGCCTGATGGCGTCTGCTTCTAGAGGTCCTTTTTATATTTATATACAGCGAGAACTCAGCTCGCAAAACTGATGGCCGATAGGTTTAGGAGTGACCACTGTGTGCCACAAGCGTGGAAGTTGCGGCGACGGGAGGCCTCGCATAAGGTGAATCTGCTGGTTACGAAAAGCGCGCGCCAGTGCGGTTGATGTGGCGAAACTTGGAAGAGGCCTATGTGTGCAGTGGATGTATTTTTGTTGAAATGTTTATAACATCGACCATTGACGATATAAAGTTAAACCCTGATGCAATGGTTAACGACATGCAATTGATGATACTGATATCTGTTCACAGTGTTCACTCGAGACTTGAAAACTCCAAGGTTATCTTAGGCACTTGTCCCACCGCCGACGATCAGTGAGCAGCGAGTAGAGCTAGAACCTAGATAAGACGAGCAGCGAGAAACGAGTGTGTAGTTCTGATAGTTTTACCGCTCGGCTATGAGCTAGAGTTTTTGTGCGACGAACGATTACACGCACCACTCGCTCGGGCGGTCAGCCGGCATCGCCGCTCGAGTATCGCTGAACGATACTCGCTCGGCGATATCTTGGATAGCTCTTGTCGCTGCGACAAACTTGTGGCGAGAGAGTACTCGCCGGCCGCGTTAGTGTAAACAGCCAGCGATCAACTATTTTTTGATCGTTTCTTCAGCTAGAAAACAGTCCATAATCTAAGCAGACGCTAATCGCGTCGTCGCCGGCTGTGGGACAATTGCATTTTTTTTTTGTTATAATTAGGCTTGCGCTTGACCACTATCTCATCTGATGGTAAGCGATGATGTGGTCAAAAAAAAAAAAAAATATGCTTAAATACACTGCCAGCCGAAATGGTTATAGGCTATGTAGTGAGAGGCTACGGCCCTCCCAAATACCTGTTGAATATAAGAAGAAAATGAAGAAGTAAAGATGGACATAACTTCGTACCCGACGTTCTAACACAGGTCATTAATCTAATCATGACAACCTCATTAGTGGCAGAGACCCTCAAACATCCTGCTTCTTCGAACAACATCGTAACTCGAATAATTACCTTCAGCAAGTTAGCACCCATGTTTATTACTCATTTAGTTTTTAAACGAGCGATAGTGCCCTCGTCAAAAACACCACATTGTTGACACAACAAGGCAATAGGATATCCGCTTTTACGAGCCATGGGATAGGCCTCTGTTAACTGTCCGTTAATTATCTCTAAGTACATACTCGGGAACACTTTGTTGTCCATCCATGAATATTGATTGGTCACTTTTTAAAAGTGTGTTGTGTTACACTATGACATCATTGAGGATCGTTTAGTAATTCCACTTACAGGTCATCAGCAGGATTTTGTTTTTGTTTGCTTGTACTGTGTCGTTTATTCATCATTCTTCTTATTAAATTACATTTTTAAATAATACTATAGAGGTCCAACGGTATCGGGAACAGGGTCCAAGCTACCGGTGGTCAGGGCTCCAGAGAGAGGAACCATCAGTACTGCTTTCATCTTGGCCCTCGAACCAGCCGCCTAACAAGAGCCTCCTAATATTGTTCGAGGCTCGTGGCTATTAAGCCATTGGCTGGCACGACTATAGGTACGATGATCGCTGTGTCCACATCCCACATGTCGACAACCTCGCGAGCCAAGTCAAGATACTTGATTTACTTATATTTGTCGGCTTTCACGAGGTTCACATAATGCGGGACGTTGCATTCGGTTTCATAGCACGCCTCTCGATTCGGTCCACCACCACAATATCAGGATTATTGGCTGCTATCAGGCTTATTGCTGCTTGCACTTATTATTATCATTGTTGATGTTCAATACAAGGTTTATATTACACAAGCGCGCTTATGATCCCCACAGTCATACAAGCTGGCGACTGCCTGTATGATTTACAACAGTTTCCAAAACACAACCACGAGACAATGGAATTACTGAACGAATTGAACTGCGTAGTTTTATAGCAATCCAAAGATATTGTGGTCAATTTCGCAAAAAATCCGTCTATGAAATTTCACAGTTGGCACAGTAATATTGCTTTAATTTAACGAAGCAAACGATAAATATCAAAAACATATGATTATGGTAGAAACAATGTTTACAAACAAACAAAAAATGAAAGAGAAGTTGTAAGAAGCCGATGTTGTTATTGATTCATTGCTGCACGTGTTCGTATTTGTACAGGCAGTTAACATCAGCTAAGATGTTGGTTAACATGAAAATAAGAAAATATTGGAATGCACAATGCCAGAACTGATAAAAGATCTAATCAAAAAGCATCATCAAATTACAAAAGCTAGGTGATCCCCTGACTCGCAAATAAAAATGAGCCTGTGCTGATCCTCATCTGACCCATTATTATCCTTATGCATATTTATCATTTGTGATACATTTAGTAGGAAGCCTATTTTGCCATTCGTTCTCCAAATCCGGAAAGGCTTATTCTATCAATAATACGCACTAATACAAACAAAAGTCCTCTCTCAATTCCTTATGGGATTGTTTCGGAATTAACAGGTGTTAAAATTTACGTCGTCTTTGAGTATTACGTTTGCCAACAATTATGTATGGCACTAAAGTTATTATGAGCCGCTGTATTCTCCACGTTTATGTCGACAAGTTCATTACAGTGCAAGTATCAGAAATAGATTTGGGTTTACAAAGATCATTATTCGTAGATATTTCGTCATACGCCATGTGCCAACATTTACGCATCGCGCATACCAGATTCTAGAGTGCAATGGCTGTGGCTCGGCGGCGGCATATTAAAATCTGTGTGGCATTTTGAAAATTGGCTTCAACGTGGTCCAAATACGTAGACTGTTTTTTGAAGTTCTTTTTTCTTCTGTTCTGGTGTACAATAATGTTCCTTCATCAAATGTTCATGCTTTTTCTATGTCTGTAGACAACAGTCTACAACAACAACAAGATATCAATCTTACTTCTTACTAATATTATAATTGCGAAAGTTTGGATAGATGGATGTATGTTTGTTACAAAATCACGCCAGAACGGCTGAACAGATCTGGATGAAATTTGGCACAGAGATAGATTATAGTCTGGAATTGCACATATGCTACATTTTACCCCCGGTATAATGTGCCCTTGGAATAATAAAACACCGCTGGCATATAGTGGTTAATTAAAAACCGGCCAAGTGCGAGTCGGACTCGCACACGAAGGGTTCCGTACCATTATCGCAAAACACTGCATAAAAATCACGTTTGTTGTATGGGAGCCCCCCTTAATTTATTTTATTTTAATTTATTAATTATTATTTTTTGAAGTAAATATTACACTAAACATTCTGTGAATATTTCAGGCATCTATCTGTTGCCGTTATTAATATCGAGCAAAAAACGGCAAAATATCGCGTTTGTTGTATGGGAGCCCCCCTTTAATATTTACTTTATACTGTTTTTAGTATTTATTGTTATAGCGGCAACAGAAATACATCATCTGTGAAAATTTCAACTGTCTAGCTATCACGGTTCATGAGATACAGCCTGGAGACAGACGGACAGACGGATCGCGAAGTCTTAGTAATAGGGTCCCGTTTTTACCCTTTGGGTACGGAACCCTAAAAAAGGTCCCTTCTGAGCGATTTTGATGCCGTAGTGCCGTTACAATTCACTGATGAAAAGGAGCGCAGTTTTCATACAGAATATGATATTTATAGGATGGTCCTTGTTAAAATAAACTATTATACATGATTACTTTTCCACCTTTATTTACGTCAATCTTTTTTCCAGGTCTAATCCTGTCAGTTCCGTTTCTCCTGGCTACATTCCTGATCTACGCTTTCATTCCTGAACTGAGGAACCTTCACGGGATGTGCCTGATGGCATACTGTGGGGGTCTCATCGTGGCCTACCCATTTCTAGCTTATCTGAAGCTGCATGTGGGTCAGGTTGGAGTCGCGATGACTGGATGCTTGGTCGTAGGTAAGTCTGCAGAATTTTTGACAAGTTTATTTATGCTGTGCTAAAAAATGAGGGAGAGGAGTTTTCTCATCGTATGTTATTTTCTTATTCATATTTAATCTCATGTACTTTATCGTCTTGGCGCTTATCTTGCTCTGTACCTATAAATATTCTGGCTTTAACGAGTTGCAGTTGCTAGGAATAGGCCGTTAGACTTGTTATTGTAACAGTTAAAATGCAAAAAATGCCCGTTAGTCCTCTTTACGTAGGTTGGAATTTTCCCTGTAGCGTTAGTTCACAAGTTTATTGGGAAAAGGTCACAGTCCCGCGACAAAACAATACACGCGTGCCTGCGGCTCAATTTACCGAGGATTTGCAACGAGAAATCGATCTGGGACTGCGTTAATGCAGTTTTACCTTCAATCCTCGATACGCTGAGACTGTTTTCGTGCAGTTTTACTTCAATATCATAAAATCTACTGAGAATTAGCAAACTTTATTGAAAACCCTCAAACTGGCTGCCAATATGTGTTAATGATACATCGCCATTAAGATTTCACCGAATAGCTTTTTCTATTGGCGGCTTATTTAATAGGCTCGATAAAATCGAGAAGTGAGTTATTATTGGGAACCATTTTCAGTTCGATGAAATCGCGCATGAATTAATAACTTGTTTTATCGTCGCTTTTAAATACTCTATTTTCATTGTGCTGAATGCCAATGATTTTTGATCTTCATTTATCAATTTATTATCCGTATGCATTCGTTTTGCGGTTTTAAAACTATAAATTCGGGCATATCTATAAAGTTATTTGAAGTGATAAATTATATACAGCCAGCAGACAGAAACGATAAAATATTAATGAATACAAGATCTTTGTTATGGTAATCCAGGAATAATGCGAAATTGGGTTAAATATCACAGCGAATATACGCGTTACCGATTTTATCGCCTGCTCATAAACTATTTGATTAAATCTGCCTTACTTGAGTAGGTACCGCACCATTCTCTACATAAGAGATTATGTACTTCTCTAAGGGCGGGTTTCTGAATGAACGTGGTGGTGATTCTAGGTTTCCTGGAAGAGATCGCGGAAAGCGATAAGGCTACCTGTTGTATGTTTGTTTTTGTTTTAATATGACTTTTTGAATTATTTTTATCTCGGTGTACAATAAAGTATATATAAATAAAAGTGTCAAACCCAAAATCAATGCCGAAATTTGACAGATTTTCAGGCTAAAGCAGAGTTTGACAAATACTCAACTTCAAATTCAGAAATTGGAGGTAAATCCCTAGGTATTATAGGTATTGCTCGTTTTTGGTACTGTGCTTCTCCGCATAGAAGGCGTTTGATTGCGTTAATCATGAAACATTACTTCTGAAACTTGAGGTCAATCAGCGTTAGGTTTGGTTAAATCTTATTTGAATGATAGACAGCAATTAGTTCAAATAAACGGTGTGAATTCACTGTGTGTTTGTTGCTGTTGTATTTGTTTCCAATAAATGTCTCTATTCTAACTAATAATGTTAAGAGTATCATAAATTCGTGTTAATCTGTTGTTTATCTTTCCTCTAATGAGCCTCATTAGTAGAGAGTAACTAATCAGTGATAAGTAGCTGCTCTGTTGTTCAGTAAAACTATCCGTCTTGCTTAAACAACGCGGTCAGTTTCCTGGATAATAAAGGACACACCCTGTATAGTACCTAATAGAGGTAATTTACTGAAGTATATTAGCAGTGATATACCTGCTAATGTAATTAAAAACATGATAACTAAAGACCAGTGTAACATGGCACACTATTTTGGTGACTATTGGACAAGACATTAGGGCAACTGTTAGGTCAACAGAAATACATTTTAAGGTTGCACTAGTCGACGGCACGAACTATTTTGTGCGCGGAGTTAAAATGCATGCTATCTCATCCGACAACACGTGCGAAAGAGATAGATGCTGTGATGAGCAGTAAGAAGCTAGTTCGCGTACGAATACACACTTTTGCAAATTTGTAGCGAAATGGATGATGATTTAGGACGAAAACGAGCGCGCGAAATTTTATAAACAGACCTTTGGGAATATGGATATCATGAAAAAACTACTAAATGTATCTGTTCAAAATAAAATTATTTGCATTGTTGAACTACTAATCTATCCCTGCATGGTGACTGTTTTTCAATTTTCCTTCTTCTTATCGTATTTATTTGCGCCCAAAAATGCGTTGAAATTAGAGTGGAAATATGGAACTTTCAACGCTCATAACTTTCAAATATATATATTTTAACTTTTTTGTTTCCATACAGGACTAGATAATGATAAGACAATTTGATATCATTTTTTATTTTGAACGTACGCCGTGGAGTAATTGCCAGACTACGTTTGTTTGGAAGAATGATCGACTAGGACAACCTTAAGGCCCACTTGCGCCAGAAACTTAACTCGGAGTTAGTTGCTAACATGAGGTTTAATAACAAATACGTCATATGTAATTGGCCGTGTGGCCCACTAGGTGGACCGATAACCTGGTGAAGATTGCGGGGATCCGCTGGATACGAGAGGCACGGGACCGATCAACGCTTTCGGCTGATATGATGATGATTAGTCGTGTTAGCTACTAACTCAGAGTTAGTATGTTGCAGGGTGGCACACGCGGGCCTATGGCTCTAATCATACGGGCTGCATTTGAACTGCACGAAAACTACAACATTCCAATTAGAACGCAGATTTATTCGTTTGCAGTATAGTAGTCGTGCAATTGGCATGCAGTTCTATTGCGCATTTAGTTGGTTGTTACGATGCAGTGAGATACGAAAACTGCATCATCTGTGGGCAGTTTAAATGCAAACCGTATGTTTAGAGCCTAACCTGGATTTAATTTCAAGAATTTAAAGAAAATTTACAATCTCTACTTTAAAATGGGAACTAATTGTCAAACTTTAAAGAAAAACCTATTTGACAAAAATATTAAACAGACTTCCTAAACAAAACACTGCAAAGTGAATAAAAAAAGTTAATTAAAAAAATCAAAAAACCCGACTGCTTGAAAAGCGAACTAAAAAGACGTAAACAAGGAGAAAATCATGCTGTGCTGTCGGAGGATACATCTTCGCGAGCTGGCAGACCAAAATCAGACGTATCCTCCGACTGCACGGCATGATTTTCTCCTTGTTTACGTCTTTTTAGTTCGCTTTTCAAGCAGTCGGGTTTTTTGATTTTTTTAATTAACTTTTTTTATTTATAACTTTTTAGTTCATTATTTTTTCGAATTAGGTACATTTAAACATATAAATGTTATATATTTTTGAAATCACCACTTAAAATCCTTTATTTTGATACCCCACACGAAAGGTTTGGAAGAAAAAAAATATTCGGGCCCCCACAAAATGGCGCCCAAAAACCACCATATTCCTATTTTCCAATTTTCATGTAGCCAGTGACACTCGCGGGGTTAAGACGAATCGATTGACGTAAGAACCATCAAAATCGGCCCACGCGTTTGGTCTCTAGAACGCCACATAGGAACAAACATACATACATACATACTTACATACATACATACATACATACATACATACTTACATACATACATACATACATACATACATACTTACATACATACATACATACATAGACTGATAAACACATTACCCTCCTTCGGCAGTCGGGTAAAAAATAACTTTCTTTTCGGAAGTCGGTGACTTTTATACCAATTTTTTTTTTCGTTTTTGGCACCGACTTCCGAGAAGAAAGTTATTTGCTGGTTTGTAGTGTTTTGTATTGCAGGTTGGTCTATTTTTTCTGTTATATGTTTTTTCTCTTTTTAGTATTGGTACCTTCAATTACCATGAAAATACGCATTATAAAGGATAACTGAAAAACTAGTCGTCAGATCTTGATCAAATTTAAATGGCACATGCAAAGCACCAGCTTTCAAATAAAAAAGAATCATCAAAATCGGTTCATAAATGGCGGAGTAATCGCGTAACAAACATACAAGAACATACAGAGGAATCGACCCCGCGACACGCAGCGCTGCAGTCTATTGCAAAACCACTGCGCCAACCGATCTACATATATATATATATATATCGGTTGGCGATAAATCGATCTACCTAGGTTTCATTTTTAGAAAACGTCGTTTTCTCTATTTTCACCCGAACAGAGCTCGGTCGGGTCGCCCAGGTACTGATATATTATTTTAACACTGATATTGTCACACCAATGACAGCCCCACTTCGTGTCCAGCATTTACTGACCATACCTAGTTGCCTGATGGAAGATGATCGCGGAATGCGATAAAGCCGCCCATTGTACGTGTTTTTACCCGACTGCTGAAGGAATGTAATGTGTTTATCAGTCTATGTATGTATGTTTGTTCCTATGTGGTGTACTAGAGACCAAACGCGTTGGCCGATTTTGATGATTCGTCAGTCGATTCGTCTTAACCTTGCGAGTGTCACTGGCTTCATTAAAATTGGAAAATAGAAAAATGTCGGCGTTTGGGCGCCATATAGTTGGGGCCCAATTTTTTTAACTCGTCGTGTTGGGTATCTAAATAAAGGGTTTTAAGAGGTGATTTCAAAAATATATAACACTTATATGTTAAAATGTACCTCGATCGAAAATAACATGTTAACTAACACTTATAAATTAAAAAGATTAATTATAAAAATCAAAAACCGACTGCTTAAGAAGCAAACTAAAAAGACGTAAACAAGAAGAAAATCATGCTGTGCAGTCGGAGGATACTATTCGCGAGCTGGCTGACCAAAACCAGCAGTCGGGTTTTTTTATTTTTTTATTAACTTGTTTTAGTTATATGTTTTCTTTATAAATGTAACTTATGTTGTTCAATAAAGAATATAAAATATAATAAATAAAAACCACAACAACAACAACAACAACAACCAACATTTTCAATTCTGCGACCGAGGTATATGGTCGCGTGCCATTTTACACTGGATATGTAAAGTATATATTATTATAGTGGTTCGTGCGAGCAAAAATGACGCGCTCGGCTTTTAATTACAATATTATTTCTTTATGACTACCTAGCTAAAAAGTTGGTCCATTTGTATAATTTTATTCTATTCACAAGCCAAATTAAGTCAGGGCATAATGAAATTTTCGTGCAGGCCATAAAGCAAATAACTTTTATGAATGTAAGGCCAATCCCTAGGGGAGGACGGAACTTATGAAAATTCATACCGGTTCCATTAATTTCTTTGGGTTTTGTTTCAGCTGTTAATTCTAAACGGTGGATAATATTTCGTTTAATAAGGTACTGAAGAAAGCAATATTTTATGAAGACTATTACATATACTTATACGGCGTTTAGGAGGAAAAAATTAAACTGAGGTTTTTTAGATCCATATCAAAACACATGAGCGAGTGGAGTTCGTGGCTAAATAGTAACAGCCGCAGGGGTCGATCTTGAAGGTTAAGGAAAGTTATATAAGTATATATTATATTTCGATATATATGTACGTGTATTTTACCTATTTTAGTATGTTAATAACAACAATTTTCATTTTAAATTGTTTAAACAATGCACCTGCCTTGATATCTCTTCATCACCCTTGGGTGACTGGCAGAGAATGCCTGAGGCATTAAGTCCGCCTTAGTACCTTTTTGTGCATGAAGTGTAAATAAATAAATAAAGCTAGAACCAATGCAGTGGCGTCCACCAGAAGCGCCGAGGTAACGAAGCTCGACGAAGTCTCGGCGAATGAATTTAACTGTATCGGATCCCGCAAAAGAAAAGAATAAATGTAAGTAGGAAAAATAAACATAATTTCCACTTCCATATCAAGCAGGAGATAGAACAAACAACAAAGGGTCGATTACAACCATGGGTGACCAACCATTATATACCAAGACTCCTTCGTGCCTCGGAAAGTACGTTAAGCTGTTGATCCCGGCTGTTGTTCGAGGAGTAGGTCTTTGGGTAGTAACTAAAAAAGCTGACACCAATCTTGCACAACGTCGTTTGTAGGTCTTTGAGTCATCTGCCTAGCCTTTTTCCCAATTATTGTTGGGGTCGGCTTCCAGTCTTACCGGATTCAGCTGAGTAGTCACTAAAAAAGCAGACACCAGTCTTGCACAACGTCGTTATTAGGTCTTTGGGTAGTCACTAAACAAGCTGAGACCAGTCTTGCACAACGTCGTTATTAGATCTTTGGGTAGACACTAAAAAAGCTGACACCAGTCTTGCACAACGTCGTCTATAGGTCTTTGGTTAGTCACTAAAAAATCTGAGACCAGCCTTGCACAGGGGTACCGTGTTACTCAGTTACTGTGTTGTGGAGGTCAGATTGGCAGTCGCTCTATATACAAGATAAATTTACAAAACCTCCGACACATTTTTATTTCATGCTACATAATTTATCTAGTAGCAGACACGCTTCGATCGACAATCTATTGACCACGTAATGATGACACAATATCTTGCGAAAACACCCCGATTCAAAACAGTAACGCCCATAACTATAGAACGCCTAAACCTACAGACATAGATAATATAGCTAAGCCGATTTCCATCAAACATAGCTTAGACCACTCTCGACAAAATCTCGGTTCATCCGTTTAGGAGCTATGGTGCCACAGACAGATACACAAACACACAGGTACACTCGTCAGACTTATAACAACCCTCTTTTTCTGAAGGGGGTTAAAAATACAGGTACTCAGCTGTGTCCGGTTAGACTGGAACCCGACCCCAACTTAGTTGGAATAAGCTCGGCAGATTGATATGTACGACAACGTCCATTTGTTATGTTCATAGTTCGGTGGCCCATTGAACAAAACATAAATATGACCGATTTTACGTGACATTTGGGTAGCCCTAGAATTCGCACTAACCTTATTTATACCAAGTCGTGGTAAACGCTCAACGCATGTAAATTAAAATAGATTTGAAAAGGAGTGTGTAGGGATCGTAAGTAGCATGTGGTGTTCTGTAGTTTCTGCTCATCCTCATAAAAAAAGGCGTGAGATTACGTATGTATATTGGACTAGCGGACGCCTCGTGGTTTCACCCGCGTAGTTACCGTTCCCGTGGGAATACAGGGATAAAAAAAGTAAATTAAAAAAATCAAAAGACCCGACTGCTTAAAAGGCGAACTAAAAAGACGTAAACAAGAAGAAAATCATGCTGTGCAGTCGGAGGATACATATTCGCGAACTGGCTGACCAAAACCAGATGTATCCTCCGACTGCACAGCATGATTTTCTTCTTGTTTACGTCTTTTTAGTTCGCCTTTTAAGCAGTCGGGTCTTTTGATTTTTTAAATTTACTTTTTTTATTTATATCTTTTTAGTTCTTTTTTTTTAGATTTCGGTACATTTAAACATATAAGTATTATATATTTTTGAAATCACCTCTTAAAACCCTTTATTTTGATACCCCACACGATGGGTTTGGAAGTTAAAAAAAAATTTGACCCCCCCAATATGGCGCCCAAAATCCGCCATTTTTCTATTTTCCAATTTTAATGTTGCCAGTGACACTCGCAGGGTTAAGACGAATTGATTGACGTATGAATCATCAAAATCAGCCAACGCGTTTGGTCTCTGGAACGCCACATAGGAACAAACATACATACATACATACATACATACATACATACACACATACTTACATACATACATACATAGACTGATGAACACATTACCCTCCTTCGACAGTCGGGTAAAAAGTAGCCTATATCACCCGGGGATAGTGTAGCTTCCCAAAACAGATTTTTTTTTTTAAATCTGTCTGTAGTTTTTAAGTTTATTCGTTACATACAAAAATACAAATCTTTCCTCTTTATAATATTAGTATAGATTAGCTGCCCTAGCTGGACTGCCTCGTTGGTCTCTTGGTCGCGAGCGCTACTGTCCTGGGTTCAATGTCCGGCTCGGGGGAAGCGTTATTTGGTTTTTCCATATGGAATTTCTCAATAGCAGCCTGGAGCCTTGATTAGTGCCTGGTTGATGGCAATAGGCTCGCCCGCTATTACATAGGTCTTAAAAATAACTGGCGAAATGTTGGTATGCTATAGATTCACCTTTGCTCAACCCTTTGGGGAATAGAATAAAATAGAATATACTTTATCTACACTCACAACGTAATGTTCCAAATACGAATTCGAAAAATATTGTATAAACACGTACTTTATATTCGTGGATAGGTAAAATTTAAAAAAAAAACCATTATGGTTCAACATTTTCCTTCGATTTTCAAACAACTGCATCATAAAATAACTTTTTAATTTTTATAGCACACTTTTACTTTTTAATTTTCTGGCGCGTATGGGCTTATGTCATTCTCAGTTGTCTGTGGATGCCCGCGCTGCGCAATGAGAATCTAAATTGCCCGCCATACCATACCACATATTTTTTCCTTTTCCACTTTTGTTTTATTGCAACTGTATGAGTGAAGATAAAGTAGTGTATGCAATAGCATATAATTAGGTATTAAAACACTCGCGTAATATTATTATCAAATTCGGCTTCGCCTCATTTGATAAACCTACGCTCGTGTTTTAATAACCCCTATTATATGACCATTGCATAAACTACTATTATTGTACACATAAAAGTTATACATATTTATATTAAAAACATATTTCTACGGGTACAAAGACAGTCTTATCGCTGACAGCGATATCTACCAGACAACCTTTGGGTGGACTGAAAAAACTTAGAATAACAAAAAAGGGGGAAGGGAGGGTGAGAGGGAATACAAATATTAATGTAAATATTTATCCGTGGTGCTAGGCAACTGGGCTTATTCCAGTTGTAAACGACCCTTTGTGCCTATTGACCTAGTTTGTTTGATTTCCTACTTGATATGGAGGGAAGTGGCAATTATGTTTTGTTTGTCCTACTCCTCCTTTTTTCTTTTCTGATTAAATTCTTTGCAGGATTAATCCCCGGGACTTCGTCGAGCTTCATTGCCTTGGCGCTTTTCTGCTGGTCGCCACTGTTGATTATGGCTTTCAGGAGTTGCAGTGGTTTGGGAATAGTGCGATGGGATTTGCCCAACCCTTTGGGCAGTACAGGCGTGGATTTATGTTGGATTAGCTAGTACCCGCGAGTTCGTTCGATTTTTCGCGGAATTAGAATTAAATTTTCCCACAGGAACTGTATTTTTCCGGGATAAAAAGTATCTACCAGCGAAACGCCCGTCTAAATCGGTCCAGCCGTTTCGGAGACAGACAGAAAGACAGTAAAATCGTAAAAAATGTGTATTTGGTATTAGTACCGTATAAACTTTCACATGCATTCAATAAAACGTTGTTTTGTTGATATTACATATAGACACTTCAATTTTATTTATTTGTATGTATGTATAGATGAGCGACCGCACGATTTAGTCTTGTTATCCACCCTCTTCAAACAAGTCTTAGCTCAAGTATATTATGTCACGCCTCCTACGGCAATGTTGTGTCACACATCGCAGGAGGTTAACAAACTAACGTGACCCAGACAATTGATCACAATCATTCCATAATGTGTGAATGTGATCATTTCATCTCAATCACGATAATGTGAGACAGGTCAACTCACACCACGGTCAAGGTAAGGATAATAGTGTTATAAACGTAACTGCCTATTTTACTTAGATAAATAAAACATAATTACATACAAGACGGATTTTATTCTGTCTTTGGTATTTTTTGTTAAAGCGGCAACAGAAATACATTATCTGTGAAAATTTCAACTGTCTAGCTGTCATGGTTCATGATATACAGCCTGGTGACAGACAGACGGACAGTGTAGTCTTAGTAATAGGTTCCCGTTTTTATTCTTTGGGTACGGAACCCAAAAAATGGGAAGCCAAAATTGTACCTGGTCATTTTTTCTTTGTTTAATACTCTATAAGCTCCTGCTTGACCACTATCTCACCCAATGGTAAGCTATGATGTGGTCGACGGTGAATCACGCTTGCCTAGAAAAAATCTATTTACTCTTGACTTAAAGAACCCTAGATTGTAGCTCTCGGGAACACAGACTCCAGCAGTAAAAGTATTTCCAAAACGTTTTGTGCGTGTGGGTGGGATGTCTACCATGTACCGATGGCGCATTGCCGTACGTCTGGTAGTCCGATGATGAAACGGGTTAGGTGGAATTCGATCAAGCAATTCCATCGCACACTCGCCGAAATGTAATCGATAAAAAACCGACAAGCTGGCAACTCAGCGCCGATGTTCAATTGATTCGTATTTATTTGAGTTTTAGTTGAAACAGACACGAGTTTATGTAGATAAGTGGACCTATGATAAGACAACCCATATTCTATACAAATCAATCCTGTCTTTTTTACTTTTACATTTGGTAAATAATTGATCTTTATTACCTGACGTTTATATCGGATGATACTCAAAGTTATCAGCCGTTTACCTAAATAGAGCCATCAAGATAATCAATACAATCAATTGAATAAATAGAGTCAAATCAATAAAGTACGGGTATCTATTTTAAGAATCCACTTTGGATATTGATTGGTAATAGACAAACAAACATCCACGTATTGCGAAGACTGCGAGCAAGTATATATGAAAATTTGAGATAGTTTAGGTACAGTTTATAAAATCTTCCTACTTAGAACTTATGACTGGGTGTCTCTGACGTATACCTATTAGGCTTATTATGCAGTATATGTGAGACACAAAAATAACTAACAATACTCTTTTGTGACTCACAATAAGTATAGTCATACTCATATATGATGACCGCAGCTTCGCAGCCAAAATGACTGGCCGGATAATTCAATGAAATAGAATTTATTTATGAATAAACTTGATCGTCATTAATTAATTTTCCAATACCTATTTTTGCGAAAAAGCAATAAATAAACTAATGACTAGTCACTTTGTAATTTTGTTGTGTTCAGACGAACTATAGGTGCCTTAATAATCTTGGTGTGACGTACGTGGGTGGCAATGGCAGAGTTCATTGAATTTAAATAGACAGACTCTAATCTCGGAAAGGTTGACTAAACCAGCAGCCTAATTGCGTAAGTGAATACGGTTAGGCAAAGGGCAAAGTGGATAAAAAAATTACCAATAACATAGACGGTAATCCACATCGCCTCTTTTGTTTCGCACTTGCGAATTCACTTATGCAATAAGGCTGCAGGACTCTATTTACAAAGGTTTAGTTTAAAGGCCTAATAAATTGGAAATACAGACTTAAGACAAGATTCAAAACGTGAAAACGTGATTAAAGAACCTATAGATAGGTTCGGGAAAATGTGAACGCTTTAGTTAACTTTATCTTTGTGGAATGTTTTATTAATTCGATACTAAACTCGACACATTAGTAAATATTGTTTCTCTTTCTGCGTTGGGTATTTCGTGTTTACTAGTCGCCGTAATACAGCCTAACGTTCTAATACTTGTTAAAAACTGACGAGTAGTTTAGGCGTTATAGGTATGAGGGAACAGATAAACATACAAACACACATACACCGACCGAAGTACAAAACTATAAAGAAACAATAAATAGAAGTATAAAACAGAAGAAGAAACAACAGGAACAGAAAGAAACAAAAGAAATCTGACGTGAGATATTCCAAGCCAAGCTTGCATTTATAACTAGCGAATGCAGAATGCAGACACGGCTCGTATCGCTCGTCGATAAGCGTGTCAAACGCCTACCACTTCTCCGTAACTTCGAAAAATCTACACATCATTGCTAGATTTATTCCTCCATTGATTTTCCAATGTAAGAAAAAACAGCATGTCAGCCAGCCAGATGGTTCGCTTCCAGAGCAATTTGTAAAAGCTATAGCACAGTTGCCTGTGTTGCCAACAGCGTAGTCTCTCCACAAAATTCGGGCACAAGTTTTTGTGGAGTAAGTACTGCCACAAATGATAAGACGAGATGTTCTGGAAAACAGATGATACTCGTGAAGTCGCACTGAATCTTTTTGTCCGGAACCAACCTTGTGTAGGAACAAAAGCACATCAAACCAGCTTGATTAATTGCGAGTAATTAACGATACGGCACAAAGGTGATCAAAAGAGAATTGTTCTCACAGGCTCACATTAGAGTTTCCGGTCGTAGGTGTCTTTCATGAAGCACAAAAGTCAGAACCACCCACATGCCGCTTCTAAAACAGATGCGGCTACGGCATAATTATGTGGTACTTAATCCAATTTGCGAAGTATGAGCATCGAAATAATTTTACTATGAAAATCTCAGGTCTCCTTGCCCTTGTTCCACATATATTTAAAAAAATGTGACGAAATATAACTATTTGTTTTCGTTCTTGCTCAAAGCGTCTGTCAATATATTCCGTGAAGTTTCGTAGTTGACCCAAATTTCAATTAAAGAAGTTTTCACACCTCTTATTTATTATCTTCTAGTACCTACCTGCGTAACGTGGTTATTGTTTGTTATGTTTCCTTTTATCTTTTGTGTATTGACGCCCGATGATTTTCTCTCAGCAATGTGGTTTCTTAACTTTGTTTTTTACGTTTATTTATATTTTTCAGCGTTCATCGTTTACTACGCATTCCAAACGAGTTTCTTCTGGCTCAACGTCATGTGTTTCGATATATGGAGGACTTTCAGGTAAATAGATACGCTATTATTTTGTATTACATTACACGAAAGCAAAAATGTTACGCAGATTATTTCTATTTTAAATATTTAATCTTAAAAATAACTCTCATACTGAGAATAAAACTTATATCACAATATTGTGTCAGATTGTAAACAAAGAGCTTCAATATTTTGCCTTTAACTTATCATCAGCATCTGAGAAAACAAAGTAGGTGTTTCATCATCATAGTAACCAACCCACATGTTATAAAAACATGTTGGGTGGCACAAGAAAATGTGCACTATATGATACAACCAGCTGGCGGATATCAGCTGCGATAGAACCGAGGCTATAAGGTCTCATATCGCGTGGGAATTCAGGATTCCGCAGATAGCCAATTGTGCGGTTAGATTTGTGATGATATCCCGCCATTCCCGCACCCACGCCGGTATTTCTTTAAACAATGTAGATTGATAGTGTTTTGTGGTGGGATTTTAAACGGCAGTATTTTACGATTACTCTTACTTTTTACGTTATTCTTACGATTGATTTTATGGAACTCAAAGTTATACACGCAAAAATTGGTATAATATTATGGTTTTTACTTAATGCACATTTTGATTTTAAAACATGCGCGGCGCGGCAACATCTTCTTTTTTTGAAATCTGTTATATTACCTATATGAGATCTTTGTAAATAATGTTTCCTATTGTATTCAGAGTCTATACTTATTTTATTCTTATTTAACTGTGTTTTTTCTATATTATTCATAAGAAAATTCTGTGTGTTGTCGCATTTTCTAGTCTCACCGCTGTCGCATTGGTAATTGGTTTTATTGATCCACCATACCATGCCATTGTTCATAAAGAACGAAAAACTGCAACAGCTTAACACTAGTAATTTTAATTAGACTTCCTTGTTGTTTTCTGCAATATGGAATAAGTACTTAAGTATTAATTCCTTCCTATTTATTTCCTCCTCTTTATTACAAAACAAGGTAATGTATTAATTTCCTAAATATAATTTTCTGAGCTAGGGAATTTTATTAATTTTCCTCTTATGACAAGAAGATGTATTACATAATGTTCCAATGACAATAAACTGTAATGAAAGAAGTCCCATCAATCATCATTGGGATGAGATCCGCGCGACACGTTGTTATTTTATTACATTTGTACCAAACCAAAATTACACAGAAATATTCGCATAATAATAATAGCTGGCACCTATGTTAAGAATCAGAAACTAGCTTTACCCGCGGCTTCACCGTCAGATAGTTCTTAATTAATTTTGCAGACGAAAATATACATATAATAGTCTGATAAATACATGACGATCAGAGACGAGCATGGGACAAAACCAAGAGGGCGATGAAGAGACAAGCACGGTAAGGTGTAAAGTACCTCCCTTATTGTCAATGAAGGAACACACCGTTCCTCCACCCAAATCAAATCAAAATCAATTCAAAAATCATCAAGACAAGACTTTTTACATGTAATTTTTTGTTGAAATTATTCGACAAACTATAGTGCGTCTAGCAGTATTGTCTGTTTGACAATTTTAGCAGTAAATTTCACACTTTTGCGATAAATAAACTACAGCGATAGCGACATGTTACGTTTGTGATAACAAGCCGATAATATTTGCGCTCGTATTGCCCCTCCAGTGGAGTGGATCCCCATTATCACCGTATTAAGGTTACCTGATAACGTAACAGCCAGTAACATAGATTTAAGGATTGGACACACCAAAGGCTAAACATTAGCACGCTTTAGTATTTTGTTTTAGCCGTATGTCTCACTGCCGGGTAATGGGCTACTCCATGGCTATTCAGAGACTCTTTTCTTGTGCCATTTTCTGGGCCGGCCTCGGCGACCCCACACATCCCCTTACACCAGACATATATGGCCAGCGCTCATCATGCATGCGGCTGTTGCAATTCGCCCAAACCCAATCCCATTCTAACCTACCAGTATTATTTACCACGGCTCCCTTTTTTTTTTAGCAACGCGTAGTGTTTCGTACTGTAGTATTATTTACGGTAAATTTTACTCAAATTGTCAAATTGTATTATTTGCAGGAAAACTATTTAAAAAATTATTACCAAGTAGTTCGTGCCGACCCGAGAGAAAAAGCTATTAAAAACTCATTATAAACATTCGTAATTCGATTCCCCTTTCAATTAAGTTCAAGCCGTTTTGTACACCAATTGTTTGTCTTCTTGATTAAAGTCCTTGAAGGCAATTTTGGAGACAAATAGCCATAACTTTTAGTCAAACTGTCAAGAAGTTTCAAACAATATTTAGAAATTAGTAGGCTTAGTTTGTGAACCAAAAATAGACGCAAAATTAATGTGACTTGATTAAAATCATGCGTTTCCAGTTAATATTGGTTGGACTTGACTAACATTTTATTTGTGACGCATTCCAGATTTTTTCATAGCCTAATTAGTATCCCAATGTTCGCCACGGCCTCCCATTTTTCCTTCCAAACCTCTATGTCCTGCGCGATATCTGGCCAAGTTTGACTCGCAAACGTGGTAAAATTTACCCCCATCCAACCGTTTCCAGATAACGGGCGTGGGCGTTAAATAGTTGGAAGTAAGAAACACTTCACACACAAGAATGTTGTAACAGTTAATAAAATTGTCGTATACCTTGGATTGCAGATCCGCGACGCCGAGTGTGCCGGGTTGCAGCAGCCATCACCTGTAGGTCCCTCGCTAGCTTACAGGTCGATGTCTGTAATGGCATGCTCTCGTGGCTGCAACCGCTGGTTATGCTAGATATGCTCGTTGATGTTGCACCACAGAGTCTAGAGGTACGGTACGTCTGCTTCATGCTATGGGGGGAGCTCATGTGAACTAAGATGATGAACAAAATAAACAACAATGCTGGGAGGATTACAGATGGATAAATTAGCAATTGGTTTACATGCTGCATTTTCTGTACCTCAAAAGAAAAATATTTTCTTGACAACAAAGTCTTCTCATTTGTAAGGTGATTTTCACCTTGAGAAAGTAGTTCCATCTGAGTTACCTGTGGAGCCTAAAAAGCTTTTACGTATGATTAGAAAATGGCGCTACCACCGCTCAAAAAAGAAAATGTGTTACATTACTTTGAGCAAACTATGTACACTGGAAAAAACACATGGAATCTCTGTAGTATGTTCACGTGAGCCACTTATCACGTATCGCATGAAGTGGACTGCATACCTGTTAATTTTGTGGTCATTAACGTTCGGTGTTAACACTCGCCAGTTCAATGTTGTTATTAAGCGAACACGAAATGTCAATAACACGCATTTTAACATTACCTACATGTTAGACATCCTTCTTGTTCGACATACAGTCGGTCGACACGCAATCGAGTTGACATATTGTAGGTCGAGAGTCGAGATAGCAACGGCCAATTGCATTCAACGAGTGCCACTTGATATGGCAGCTGTTAAACTGTCATATTAGATTACTATGCACTATCGAGTAACGTTAGCTAATCGCTATTTATTATGATTGACGGTAAATTACCTTTTAATAGGACTAGATAGAATTTTAAACACTAGGTAACTACGGATTTTTCTAAATCCTTATCCATACAAATGAGAGTTCTTTTTATAAAACACTAGCAACCCGCCGCGGTTTCACACGTGTCAAATATATACAGAAACATTCCTCGCTTATCGCTCTTTCTATTAATGACAACCGTATCAAAAACAGTTGTGTGGTTTTTGAAGAAGTTAGCGGAAACAGAAATGACGTCGACAGATGTAAACAGCGACTTTGTTTTATAGAGATCAGGGGGTTACTATAAGCTCTTAGAGCAAGGTTATTTCCATTGTGCGTAAGGGACAGATGTATATGACTCGTATACATCTGTCCCTTTTTCACAGTCGCACCATGATAGTTCTGACACGTCGTGGTCCGGGAGCTGAAGTCCATTAGTGCAGTATTATTGTGTACGCTTGTTTTTCCTCTCAGGAGTCTGTTTTGACATTTCAGACGAGGGGGTTTCATACGAATCCTATCATTCAATTACAAAGTAGAGGTCAGTCAACTTAGTTATAAAGGAAGTGTAAAGAGCGCAGAGTGAGTAAACATTTTGTAGAAATCGTATAGAATGCATCGTTTATTGAGCTAGTAAGTTGTTGCATTCTTATTACACTGTTATATCATGTAGATTGTAGATATATCTTTAAAACGTACTTTCAATAGACAAGAGAGACGTAAAATAAAATAAGATTGCTACTTTTCCATTCCGCTTTCCATTGCAAAAGAAAATAATCATTCAATCCAGATTTTTATTCAGCTGTCGAACGTGAAAAGTGTGTTGTTAAAAGCTAGACTTTGAAGCGAACTCAAGGCTTTCAATGTATAATTTGGTCTTGTCGGACTTTGTTGCACATTATTTTAAATTTGTAGTCAAGCGCTGAGTTTCCGAGAAGCCATGTCATGGCCAAATACCTAGTCTGGTAAAATCTAGAATAACCGACAAGAACCTGGAGAGAAACAGATCGATGTTGTACTCTATTTTATTTATTTTCGCCGATTTGACAGCGGCCCGAGTTTGCAATTGACGTAATCGTGGGTCAGTTGGTACAAATAAATGTTGTCGATCCCTGAAGAGTACTTTCCTAACATGGATGAAAATATCTTTGTATGGACGTCAATTTGAAGATATTTAGTTCTCACTTTAATTTGCTGCCAAACATTTGTATACTTAAGTACCTAGTGAATGTGTATAATAATTTATTTAATATTTATATTTGTAATTATGTTATTGGCTTAGTTATAGTTTGGTCACGAATCGTTACTCCGACACAAAATAAATTGTTAAAGCACACATTTATTAGCGTCGTAGTTAGCTGTAAACGTAGAAATATGCAGTAAATACGTAGTAAGTAGTTAGAAGAAAACTAGTCACGTTTATTTTTAACGCGCTGTGGTAATAATTTAAAATGTTTGTTAACTTTTAAAGTGTTTACGTTGTTAGTGTAAAGCGATTCTTCCGCAGTAGTTATTATCAGGTTATTTGCGATAAGACTTATTGGATATTTTTGAGTTTATTCCCGCAATATGTCATCTTTAGTGTCCACTTTAGACTTGACCGCCATTTTGATCGACCCTTGGAGATTTTAGATTATCATGATCTAGCTTCACAAAGCTGGCGGAGTGTATTTATCAACGAATTTATTCTATTGTTATTATTGCTAGATGTTTAGACTTAGCTTTGTAATTCTTGCCAAATATGAACTTTATTATCTACTACTAGCTGTTCCCCGCGGCTTCGCTCCCGTGGGACACCCCACAGGACCCGTTTTCGGTATTAAAAAATAGTAGTAGTAAATAATTACTCAGGAATAACGTAGCTTTCTATTGGTGAATGATTTTTTTAAATCGGTCCAGTAGTTTCGGAGCCTATTCGGTACAAACAAACAAACAAAAAAATCTTTCCTCTTTATATTGTTATTATTATATTATAATTATAATATATAGTATAGATTAGAACTTACAAAACCAGTAGTTTCGGAGCCTATTCGGTACAAACAAACAAACAAAAAAATCTTTTCTCTTTATAATATTATATTAGTATTAGTATAGAGTATAGATTTAATGCATGGATAGTAGCGCCACAAGGTCAGGCTTTCTGAAATCAGTAATTATAAAGTATGTTTTATATTTTATTTTGTAGTGGAGAGTGTTTCTATCGCTATGGTATGTCCAAAGTGTTTTATAACATTAACGTTACATTATGGATTATCTCTTTTATCGCCGTATGCTTTATAAAGCCATAAAATTTAAGTGCAATAAATATATATGACATAATAGCAAAATAAAATAAAATGTGGAGCGATAATATTTTATGTAGCATCATAATAAATCCCATTTAAAATTCACTGCCTGAATATATCGTAAATTTCAGCTATTCTGATACTCAAAAGTTCTTGTATATACAATTATTACATAAGTATTCATGTTTTAATTATGTTTCTAATGCTTCCTATTGAAGAGTTGGGACTTTAGCTCAACAGTCGCAAAGGTAAGGTGCTAATAATTGTACATAAATGCCTGTAAATAATATAATACATTTCCTGTATATTCTGATCCAGACTCATTAAAAATGTCAATGCATTTTAATTTTAATAATAACAAGGAAATTGATAGTAAAACTATAGAAGAACGTACATAATATGCATTGAGAAAATGTACATAAAATATCCACCCTGAGTTTGTACCTTATAAGGTAAAACGTTGATAAATGAAGGTGCTACAAAATTGCTACGCGCTACGAGAAAGTTACAGCTACCTTCAACTTAAGAGCTACGTGTCGTAGCAGTTTGCTACGGCGTAGCAAACAATAAAATTGCCGTAATGACACTTTGTTGTAACGTGAAAGTAAAAATGTTTTGTTGCAAAGTGTAACTTATAATTTTATACCGCTTTTACTCCTCAAGTACTTTAAGGTACGGGACAGTAATTACTAGGGAAACCAAACTTATATTAACTTGTATTAGTGATAGTTTTATAATGTGCCATTTACTGAAAATATATTTGAGGTGGTCTATAATTCTATCGGTTGGAAAGCCTGTTCTATATTAGATACTATACCTACATATTAAAACTATATTTAAAGGTATTTAAAAAAACATATTGTAGGTTCGAGATTTTCCATTAATCTAAATTGCTGAAACCCTATAGGTCTCGAAGCCAATAAAGTCGCCATTGTAATTTAAAGTGAAGTCAGAACCATCATTTATTTTATTCAGTTGCGGTTAATATGGTCTAATGCATATTGAAACTGGAACAATAATTTACCTAGTATGAGTAACCAAGCGTCGCGAAGTATCTTACTGAGGGCACAGATAATATAATACTAGCATACAGATGCCTCATTCCATACAAAGAAACCGTGCCGACTTAACAAGCGTTTTTCATCTGATTATACTGATTATTTTTTGTAAATCGATCGCGTTCGGTTCCGTTCCACGGCGATAGATAGATCACCATCTGTATCCGTGGTACGGAACCGAACGCGATCGAGGTACAAAAAATAATCAGTATAATCAGTACAGTACGTCGGCGCGGTTTCTTTGTATGGGATGAGACACCACTGCTGTGGGTCACCAAGATTCTATTCAATTCTAAAATCTTACTATTTCTTTGTACCAGTTTGATAGGATTTCACAAACTGTATATGTATCCATGATTTAAGATTTTTGCCTATTATGATTTAGCTAGAAAATTATCCCGGGGGAATCTATTCCCTGGATAAAATGTATTCTATCTGCTATTAATGACTATAATCTATGCCTGTGCCAAATTTCATCCAGATCCGTCCAGCCGTTTGAGCGTGAAGAAGTAACAAACACACTCACACTCTTTCGCCTTTAAAATATTAGTGTGAAGTGTGATTAGCAGCATATAACTCCATGTTAGTTTTGTCATCCATCTTCGCTCACATGCAGTTAGAATTGATATAGTTACTAGGCAATGCAGATATCATTATTCATAATATTCTGATAACAAGTTCACTTCACATTGTATCATATCATGAACTGCTAAATGATATAGATACAAACAAACTAAAAAACAAAAAAAACTAAATACTTCCTACAAATGGTGACATATTTTAATCCACACTATTATTGCGATAAAGGTATCCAGCATGTAATCTGGGGTATAAACCTCGGCCTCCTTTCAATTGCAGATCTTATAAAAACTTTGTTAAAAATAACAGTGGCTACCGCGGCGGCAGCACCAACAAGCGCAGGGACAAGAGACGATTCCTTCTGTACGGCATCTACGCATGGGGCGTGCCGCTCATCCTGACGGGACTTACTGCTGCCATGCAGTTCAGTGACCTGCCTCAACACATCATCACTCCTGGCTTCGGTACTAAGAGGTGCTGGTTTGTCGGTAAGTGAAGAATACAATTATGTTTAAGAGAACAATGCACGTATTATCACAGTACACTGTTATCGCATGATCATTGCAGTTCAATTATTTACTAAGCTAGCATTAAATCTTGCCTCTGAACTAGACAGCACTCCTGGATCTTACCTACTTTATGTCAGCCTTGCTTCTAGTCTTCCCTCTTTGACATAAATAAAGATTAGTTACCTAATGTAAAAAACACTGAGAATACAAGCTTCTGTTATCATAATTAAGACCTCGCTTACGTACAAGGTTCACTGCTTAAATAAAAATATTTTCACAACTTATAATATTTTCTGACACGAAGTATTGTTAAACAAAGCAACACAATAGGAATAGAGCAAAAATAAACTAGTTCTTACTACATACTGGAAACACAAACCTCTTTGTTTTAATGCGCGTTACAAACAATATTTACGTTCCAACAAAGATTATTTATATTTCCTATTAAAAAATATGTCGGTTTCAACGTAAAGACACGTCGGTAGAATGGAATTACAGAACCGTAAAGCGGCCTCGTCCATATAAAACGAGTTCACAATAAAGCTGCGTTCAACCCTAGCACAGAACTTATGCTTTATGTATGAGTGGGGCTTTCGTTTGTACTGTAGCCGCACTGAGGCGTAGGGCTGCCACTGACACGGTATACAAAGCTGGAATATTAATTATAAAAAGGTCTTATATTCGATGTAAACTAAGAAGGAAAAGTGCTGCTTATATCTAAATAATTTTCTTACGTTTCATGGTTCATTAACTGCATTTATCATTGGTAATTAAGGGCATTTTCTCGAGTAGGTAGATATCAATCATTTGTCGACCTAAATGAGGACAGAAGGAGATTGATCTTAGAGTTCCATTTATTTTTCAAAACTTATGAAGATAAATCGAAATTTGAGAAAACGACATTCGATCTACTTTGATAAAAGGTTTGTCTTTACTGGAAAATCTGAAGGCTTTTAACGAATCAATCATTGAACAACCACATGTTAACAGTTCTAAAAGCCCTCATCCTGAAAATCATAAAAAGCTATCAAGGCATTCAAAGGCGATTGCAATCTTATTATCGTTATACTACGATGCAATTTTGGCGTTGTATTTTATCCATGATCATTTGAATTTCCAATGACGTACCAAAAGTATCGCTTAAGTATGTGAATGAATCTGATCTCGTCCTAGATTATTCCATTATCATTATCAGCTTTTATTTAATATTATTGCCCCGTTGTGTTATATGTTAACAAAGCTTGCAAGTTTTTGATCCACTTCCTGGTGTTCGATTGAACTGAAATTTTGCACACGTTTGTTTGTCGTGAATATGCATTTTTTTAAATAAAAGTTTGTTTAATAATATATATTAAGATGTCTAAAATCTTATTCTTATAACAAATCCTCTCAACATATTCATTCCATATTTTCACAGCGAGTTTCTTCCGAGCCTCGGCAAGCACGTTAAGCCGTTGGTCCCGGCTGTCATTTGAAGATCTTTGACAGTCGTTACGGGAATTCAGAAGCCTGATATCTGACACAAGCATGGTCAAGGGGTATCGTGTTACCCAGTTACTGGATTGTGGAGGTCAGATAGGCAGTCACTCCATGTAAAACACTGGTAATTAGCTAAATCCGGTTAGACTGGAAGCTGACCCCAACATAGTTGTGAAAAGGCTAGGCAGATGATAATACTTACTTTTCTACTTGACCAAAACTTTCTATCACCCTTCGCAGACTGGCTGTCCGACCTGGTTTACTTCTTCACTCCGGTGCTAGTGTTGGTTGTCTGCAACGTGATCTTCTTCTCCGTGACCGCGCACCGCATTCGCTCCATCAGACAAGAGACGGCTATACTGAAAGGTGCCGAGTCCTCGCGCAGTGACAAGCTTAAGAAAGACAAACAGAGGTAATTAATTAGTTTTGAAGTTGGTACTTTATTGCTTTAAGTAGCTTTTGCTTGCAGGTTCGTTCGCTTTATTAAAGTTAAAATAGCTAGTAACAGTTTATGATGGTAAGACCGAGGTCTGAAGATTTTCTTACTGTTTTAAACGTAATATTTTCGTAAAATAAGCCACAGCATGTTACTGCTTTTAAATATGTATTACACATATACGAAGTGTAGATAATGATAAAATGTCAATATTTTTAAGCTTAGAGGCATAGTGCCTGTTACTTAATGACTCAAGTGTCAATTAGATTAATAGAAATAACCATTGTTTTAATCCGATTCGACTGAATGCATATTATTAGCCATTATCTAATTTTGTTGTTTTTTTGTTTACTAACTGATAGACATATACGTAGGAGCAAGCATTTAGTATCTAGGATTCTCTATTCTCTTTGATTTCATAAAAATTTGTAATTAGATTAGAATTAAATTATTCAAATGCCAGGTAAAAAAAAAATGAGAACCCTGAAGTAATCCTTTACCAGGTATTAGTAAGGACAAAGCAGGTTATCTCTGCATGGGACAAAAGCAGACCAACGCAAGTTTGATTGCTTGGAAACTGCGGTGACTGCGGCGAGCACAGTTTAATCTGAATGTGTTGCACGGTTGCAAATGTCATTTTAACTTCTAAAGAGAATACAAATGAGGGTATCCAATAAAACTTTCTAGCTAGCTCTCTATTTAGATTAGTTCGAGTTTATTTAAATTTTCTATGTAAAGTTAATAATATGTATTTACACTAACTTATCTTGTCTTCATATCACCTACACATAACAATAGTATTATCTGTCCAGTGTGTGCTTGTGACTTGTACAAAAGATACGTAAGCCTAATTGTAAACACGTAGGTAAATAAAGAATTAAAATGTCCAATTGTGACACAGGTGTGTCACAAAATATTGTTTGTTATATTAAAACTAAATGAAAGAAAATTTAAAACTATTGTTAAAAGCACACTTTGTAAACAAGCATATTACAAATTAGATGATTATATTCAAGATAAAAATGCTTGGAAACATGCTGGTCCTGCTCCATAGGGCAATCTTTAGTGCAGACAAAATCAAACTGGTTAATTTGTATTATATTTATAATTATAGACAAACAGATTGATGTTGGATTGATTGATTTTTGATTTATTTCTTCTCTTTTTGTGTTTTTGGGTCTGGGTGTTTGTGTATGTGAGTTTTTATGTTTGTAAACGCACCCACGGTACAGGAAGAAATTTTTAGTGTGGGGCAACGCTTCTTTTCTAAATAAAAAAAAATAAGGTTTGTTTCGCACACTGTTCCATTAGAATAGAATAGAATAGAATGAAAAATGAATGATGAATGAATTGTTGTTGAATTAGGAAATTTACCTATGTTTACAATGTTTGTAAGTATGTGAGAACCATGTTCCTATTTAACAAGTGAAGGAATTTACCTGTTATTGCTTGTAATACTTTATACCTATACGTAGTATAGTAGTGCTGGATGCATCGTCCTCACGTATATGAATTGATATAAATGTTCTAAAACACTTTTTTTTTAAAAGAGTAAGTATGGAGTTTCTTGTCCATTCTTCTCCATAACAAGCTACATTTCCGAATGGACGGTAGAATCAATTATTATTAACTTAAAATTTGTATTTTTTGACGTTCAAAAGAGCCGCTTAATGATCTAGTTGAAATAAATCATTTTTGTTTTGTCTTGTCTTGTTACAAAATATTGTTTATGATATTTATTACTTCTTTTCTTTCTTCTAGAAACAACACTGTTGTTTCTATGATCTGTGGTTTCTTCGTAATTGTTTTGAAAATCATCGTTGATGGGCGTTGCACTCCGCTCCATAACGCCCGAGCCGACATCGGCTGCAATGAAAAACTTCGGAATCTTATATAAATTTTGTGTATTAATAAATAAATACAGGCAGCAAGAAGTAGAGATAAAACTGCTGTAAATTCGTGTACGGCGCTGGGCGGACTCGACAATATATCAGATGGGATTGCTTTCTAACTTTTATCATACGAAAGTTTTATCCGAAGTCATACCTAGGCTTAAGATTTATTTTTGTACTTAGACCTGCGTTGGTTTCTTATAAATTGGTCTTAGGTATCCCCAATAAACTAAAACAATTAAATCATAGGTGTGGAATTAATAGAGTAATTAGAAACATAATAGAGCTTTGAAGTAATAATGTTCGAGTATATTTAATAATAAAAATAAATGATTAAATTACTTTCAGATACCAACTGCAAGAACACTTTTCTTTTCTCAAGCTTCTAGTTTGACGTAATTTTGCTCCGAACTTCTTTTTTTTGTTTTTACCGCAAGTACCACAATACCTGCCGTATTTTCGTTGGCAAGCTATAGAAATAATAGATGGCGTTCATTAGGTAGCTATCGATCAGTCGCGGTATCCAAGTAAAGGGTGGGTTTCAATGTCGCATAGAAATGCTAAGCGGTATTTGATGGGCAGTATCAAATTCATTGTACGGTCTGGCGATGTCCATTAGATTCTTGTATAAGGTCGCAGTTCCAGATGATTGAAAAAATAAAACTGCCCAAGTGCGGGTCGGACTCGCGCACGAAGGGTTCCGTACCATTATCGCAAAAACGGCACAAAAATAACGTTTGTTGTATGGGAGCCGCACTTAAATATTTATTTTATTCTGATTTTAGTATTTGTTGTTATAGCGGCAACAGAAATACATCATCTGTGAAAATTTCAATTGTCTTTCTATCACGGTTCATTGGATACAGCCTGGTGAAAGACAGACGGACCGCGGAGTCTTAGTAATAGGGTCCCGTTTTTACCCTTTGGGTACGGAACCCAAAAAACAAAAGTTGTAACTCTGGCAGCTGTTTCGAACAGTCATAAATTCTCATTTACCGACAGACTTTAATAGCCTTTTTGTTTCTTTTCGTTCATTCAGATTTTTGGAAATGAATTTTTAGGAAGTGATATTACTCACTTGTATAAAACCCGTTCAAAAATATCTCGCCCATATTGTGTTAGAGTCTCCTTCCTTATTATAAGATGTAATCATTGTTTATTTGTATTAAATAGCAGCTGGTTATCGTCTCGAAAACAGTATTTCATAAAGGAAACTGATTGTTAACTCATACAGCACACACGTTAATAAATAATGAACTCTTGTAACAATGAACCATTGTTACAAGATTTTCGTTTTATGTCCTATTTTTACTCGACTTTTGAAGGAGGGTAATGTGTTTATCAGTCTATGTATGTATGTATTTATATTTGTTCCTATGTGGCGTTCTAGAGACTAAACGCGTTGGCGGATTTTGATGATTCATACGTCAATCGATTCGTCTTAATCCTACGAGTGTCACGGGCTACCTTAAAATTGGGAAATACAAAAATGGCGGCTTTTGGGCGCTATATTGTGGGGGACAAAAATTAATCAAAAAGCTCGACTGCTTAAAAAGCGAACTAAAAAAACCAAAACATCTGGTTTTGGTCAGCCAGCTCGCGAATACGTATCCTCCGACTGCACAGCATGATTTTCTTCCTTTTTACGGCTTTTTAGTTCGCTTTTTAAGCAGTCGGGTTTTTTGATTTTTGAATTAACTTTTTTTTGTTAATCTATAGCTGATCCTTTTACATAAAGTGGTTTTCATTACATGGTGAAGCTTGGCAAAAAATAAACATAGTTTCTATACAAATATAGCGGTTTGTTTTGCCTCAACCATATAATAATAAATGGTTAAATGTGAAATAATAAACGACTTGGCACAGTTGGCACTTCGTACTTCTTGAGTTGTATAAATACATGGTAGAGTTTTCATATTGCAAACAGTGCTAACTATTTACAAAAGCGTCTCAGTTCCTTTTAAAAGATTATTATAATCCTTTCTGGTCCCTTGTGATAACAAAGTAACAAAAATATCAGTTAAGGCGCAGATACCCTTCAGTAGCTGATTTTAAAATGAGAATCACGTATAAACGATTCATCACTTTAAATAATATTAAGCTGTAATTTTCTTCATTGTAATTTGCTCATTATTTACTTGTTATGTCCATTAAAATATACTGATCCTATGTATTCATCCTTTCCTAAATTCCGTTAAATTTAATATATATTTTTTAAATAATTTGTTTTCCCTTCCTAAAAAAAACAACCTGACGTGACATTGTGGCTGAATACACAAACCATGCGAAGACAAACCAGGCAAAAATAAAAATAAACTTCTAGTCGTAATATTGGAAAAATATAATATGTTACATTATTTTTCATAATCAAAATCATCTGTAAAAAAAACGAGTTTTATTCGTATAACATAGTGTAATTAATTTGTAAATTTATGTCTCATCATCATCATCATCATCAGCCTATTAATGTTCCCACTGCTGGGACAAAGGCCTCCTCTCTGTAAGAGGGAATGGGCCGTAATCCACCACGCGGGCCCAGTGCGGGTTGGTGGATTTATGTCTAACACGGGCAAAAAAACTACAACCGCACAAAACCACCGGGCGTATTTTAATGAAATTGACACCATCTCAAAGAAAATTTAACTTAAGGACTTAAATTATTAAACTATTACCCTCTTACAAATAAACGCGGTATAAAGTTATACCAAGTATAAACCTATGAAAATGTATGGTTATACCTTTGTTATACCTGGTATAACTTTATACCGCGTTTATTTGTAAGAGGGCTAAACTTTAATTTTGATTTAAGGCTTTTTTTAAGTCATAGAATAATAAGGAAAGTACAAAAAATCTACTGGATTATGGGTCGAGCGAGTGTGTAACGAGTGCGTGTTTTGTTCCCTCAAGGTCGTTGGCGATTGTCATCGTCTTAATAATGAAATATTGAAGCAGCACCACGAAGAAGAACTTTATTTAAATTAATTATTTAGATCAAATAATTAAAGAAACACAAATATAGTTTAGACAGTCAGTGAATAAGCATGTATTATAGTTTATATTTACCTAGTTTATTTCAGAAAAAGAAAACTTTTTGTAGCTACTTTCAGCACTATCCAACACGAATCTCTAAAGAAAGTACCTTATTGTATACCATTCCACCTTCCAGATACGGCCTATACCTCAAGCTGTTCATGGTGATGGGTGTGAACTGGACAGTGGAGCTGCTCAGCTTCGCCGTGGGAGGCTCCAACTGGTACTGGATCATCACCGACATCTCCAACATCGGTCTTGGCATCTTTGTCTTCCTCATCTTCGTGTGGAAGAAGAAAGTGCGCAACTTGGTGCAGAAGAGGTACGTGATCAGACGAAAAAAGCTTTAGTCCTTGTAAGTTGCTATTGAGATAGGGCCTTTTGGATCTGAGCACATAGAGTAAGCGACACGAAGTGAGTAGGAAATGGAATGACGTGTGGGCGAATAGCGCAGCAGTTTGGAACCGGAGAGCAACGCGAACTAAGAGACACAAGACCCACAGATTTCCACTTAAACTTACAGCACGGTTAAGATAACTGAGCACCCGAAATGTGAAACGACCCCTCTCTCGCCTACCCGCGCGACGCCCCGCGTTCGCCTCGTGAGCCAATAGCGAGAGTAGAACGTCAAAGTGACATTGACATTTCGGGTGCTCAGTTTTGATGACCATTTTTGTCTCTGCATGTGCTATTCAATTCTAAAAGGTCCTATCTTTGCAGGAAGTTATTTTATCTTATACCAGTCACATAATTCCAATATTATTTGTAGGCAACACAGTAACATTGAAGCCAATTCATTATTCCCATTGCTCGATGGCTCGACCAAAACTCGGTCGGCCACCAGCGGGCAATAACGAGTACCAAAGGTGCCGTCGACGCGTAAGATAAACTGAAGAAATATTTAACTAAATATTAAAACCCTTTTTGGTAAACTTGATACAGTAACAAAGCCAACAATAATAGTTGTTTCTAATATTAATAAATTACCAATAACCCAGATTGTGCTAATTATTGCCCAGAGGCAGCTAGGTACCTACTCGTTTTAGGTGTCCTGTCAGTCTTATTGTGTAACGAATTTGGCAAGGCAAAGGACAAGGAGTATGAACAATTGACCAATCACATAGACGGAAAGCCACATAGACGGAAATAAAGAAAACTAGTTTTTTTTTTTTTAATGTTGCCCCACACTAGGAATTTCTTCCTGTATCGTGGATGCGTTTACAAACATATAAACTCACATACACAACACCCAGAGCCAGAACAACTATCTGTAGGTCATACAAATATCTGCTCCGTGAAGGAATCGAATCGCAGCGCAGCAGTCAATCGCTCAACCACTGCGCCAACCGTGCGCCCAAAGCACACACAGATACACACAATGTTGATACAAATAAAAAAGGAACTTAGGTAGGGGGCATCGCGTCTTTCGTCTCGCATGTGATTGGTCGATTGTCCATTTATCAATCTCTTTGCCCTTTGCCTTGCCGAATTCGTTAGGCTATAAGGCTACTTAAAGTTGATATAAATCTGGCTAAAACTACTGAAACAGCACTGAAAACTTTGCCTGTAACATGAAAAAACTGCCGTCATGTCAACAGACAATTTAACCATGATAATAAAATAATAGACTCAAGACTGGTAAGTACTTTGAATTCCTGTCAGCCAATACATAAAGCTAGCTCACAAGAATAAACCAATACCACATAAGCCGATACTGCTAAGAGTAGATACAATGAATACCCATATTCAGTCAATGTCGGCAAATGTTGACAGGAACTAATACCGCACGTCTATTCAGTGTTGTGTACTCTAAGTACACAAGTTCTATGTGCATGTATTACGATGTTCCGTGAAAGGCAATTTATAAACAACCGACACCGTCATTGTTTGTTTGACGATGATAATATCGCTTTTTGAATACCAAGAAATGTTGTTTCAAAGACATTTTAAAATAGAACACTTATCTAATGGCCATCACATTTTTTTTTTTAATTTCAACGTTACATGACCTTTTGTTGGGACACTGAATTAAATAGGAAAACTATTGTTATAGGGGTATGTGACTGTGAATCATTAGTAGCTACATTTGTAAGCCCCACTTGCAAGAAAAACATAACTCAGTTATGTTTTTCGTGCAAGTGATAAGCAGGGGATAAGAAAATTAGCTCGATACTAGACTGTCAAAAACCTAAATTAAGTATAAGTATACCTAAAGGTAGGTTGAGCGTGTTAAATCAAGCTTAAGCTTTTTATGTTCAACTACTAGACTGACTCATAGATACAGATACTAGGTACTTAAGCCGTTCTTATTCTAAAATAAGAACGAGTTTATAGGTGTTTGTACAACAATGACTAAATATCACGCATTCTGTGTTCTGTTTCTCACTGTTTTGAAAAACATAATCTTAGTTTAAGTTTTTATAAAACAATATAACACTAAAATCATAATCGGGCTAAAACATATTTTGGATGTCACGTAAGGCTTTTAACAATCCACAGAATTGCGAAAATATGTTAACTAATACCTACCTATCCAAACAAAGAGGTATAGATAGCTCAACTCACCTGTGCGCGCGGTGCCATGTGTGCGTGCGCTTGTAAATATCCAGCTTTAACACACATGTTGCTCGGACGACAATTGCCGCGTCACTTCACTGCCACACAATTTAAAACAAAGCTGTATAATTACACGCACGCACACGTGGCGCCGCGCGCACAGTTGAGTTGAACTATATATCACATTGTTTGTTTTTAGGAGGTAGGTAATCTCTGTAAATTCCTGATAGAAATATACAATATTCGAGTGTTACAGGCTAGGTACTTGATATCCCGGCAAAACGAACGGATACTGACTTCTTGTGGGATAATACGAGGAGAGCAAAGCCTCAGTATGCTAGTATTGTATTCTCTTTGCCTCAGGTAAAAGCTATTAAATACAGTAGATATCCCAAGCTAATATATTTATTTCCTCATCCAGATTCCGCAGTATATTCGGCATGGCGACCACGGAGCGTGACAACCGCACCGGCAAGTGGAACACGACCAGTACTGCGCCCACGGAAGACACACGCATTTCTACCGACGACTCCGCTTTGCGACTCAAAGATATGCACTAAGCTTATAGGTGAGATACTGATTATCTATGAGTAATACTTACTGTAAAAATGCGCCTCGGTACTTATATCGCCAAATATGCAAACAATAGCCAAATATTAACTCAAACTGGAAATAGACAGTTGTGATTGGTTGGTTTCCTTTTTAGGGTTCCGAAGTCAACAAGGAACCCTTATAGTTTCGCTCTGTCCGTCTGTCCGTCCGCAGTTTAGCTCAGAGAATCTAAGTACTAGAAAGCTATAATTTGGCATGTATATACATATTAATAATTCCAACAAAGTGGTAACATAAAATCATAAAAATTAATTTTTTTAACGGGTACCTCCCATAGACGTAAAGTGGCTATGTTTTTTTTTTCTCATTTATCCCATGGTGTGGGGTATCGTTGGATAGGCCATTCAAAAATATTATGGGTTTGTTAAAACCATTTTTCGATTCAGAGATTCGTTTGCGTAAAATTAAGCTTTAAGTTGCAAATTTATGTTAGAGTCAAGTGTCCCCCCCCCCCCCTGCCAGCGAAATGGTTGCTCTTGGCTATGTGAAAAAAATCACGGCAGTAGCAAATATAACGAAATTAAAAGGAAAATTAACACGGATAACAAGGCTTTACAAGTTTACGAGTAATAGTCGACCAACTTATAAAATGTTATTGGCACAGTAAAAATTTTGTACAAATGCCATTGAAAAATTACTTAAATAACGTTGTTAGCTGTGTAAAACAGATAGTAAATATATGCTTATGAACCATGTAAAAATATACAAAAATAAAATCATAACATCCTTAATAATAATGATTTCTAAATTAATAATGTTTAAGCTCGAATAACGCATTGGAGTGGCCGGAGTCGTTGGCAGTATCAGTCCGTAGTCCATACGGCGCATGCGTGCGGTGGAGTCTATTTTGTGTTAGTGCAGAAGTATTGTCGACGTTTTGTAATTAAAACGTAAAATTAAAGTCAAATTAGATTCGATTTCCAATTATTTTTTTTAGATTTATTTTCTTTTGTCGATATCCTTCTATAAAGTCAATATTCGACCCGACTTCATCACTAATTGAGTAAACTTTCCAGAATGAAATAATGAATACCGCAGATTAGATGATTCACCTCTAATCTGTGGTATTAGAGGAGATTAGAAGTGAATACATACTATTTTTTTCTAAAACCGAAAGAGAAATAAACAAGGAGCGTGCACGCAAGGATTCAGGAACGAACTATACCATTACCCGTGGTTCTAACGCGCGCTCGTATCGACTCCTTTCGCAATTCGCACTCGCGGTGGTACTCAAATAGATAATATTTTTCTAACTTCAGTTGCGAAGTTGGATTTTATAACTCCTTCAATTACCAGTATCAGTTGAGTCAAGAGTGAATAGATTACATCTAGGCAAGCGTGCTTCACCGCAGACTACATCATTGCTTACCACCAGGCGAGATAGTGGTCAAACGCGAGAATATAGATTAAAAAAAACATCATCCTATGTGGGCCCGTTTTTAGACTTTGTGAGCCGCTGAGACCGTTCTAATGTTCATGTAACAACAACAAAACCCTCTTTTTAGTCCGCATTATTATGCAACTTCGGAACCCTATTATTGCGCGTGGCCCGACACGCACTTGGCCGGTTTTTATTTACATTATAACGTGCTCAAGTCCAAGATTCTAGACGCCCCAAACGTTACCAAACTCTTTTAACACAAAATCAGTGGAATCGAGTAGTGTTAGCTTGTATTTGGAACGTACTCGTACTTGCTAACTTGGGCTTTCATTTTCATTCAATAACTACCACACATTTTGAGTAGAAATAATTCATTAACGTCTGGGGCATCTAGGCTCTTGCTCCTATTGAGTAGGTACACATAATATGTCAAGCTGAATATTTATATGCCAAACTTGAGAGTTGTGATTAGTTAGCAGTTGATTGGTAAGCGTGGGAAATTTTGGGTTTGGGTTGAGTATGTGCATCTGAAATACGGGCCTTAGGCTGCCTGTCCACTTGGCGGAGCTTTTATGCAATTCGATTGGTTGGAGCCCTCTTTTCTCCGCTCCTCGAGCCAAGTGGAGGCAGCTTTAGTCTCCAAACCCCTATCATAAATACCTTTAATTCCGCTGCCTATCTCTGTTGCGTTTGTTGTGGCCAAATGAAATTTCCCCTACCGAGCCTTATTAGCACAATGACAGGCGTCTAATTAACTACCTACTACTGGTTGCCAGGAGTTCGAGCAAGGTAGATTAGGAAGGTTCCTTGGAGTTTTGGAGGTACATGTCAAGACAATGTATTTATTAGTAACAAGTAAAATTTAAAAAAAGAATTGTAACTCCCGACACATTTTTTTTCATGCTACATAATTGGTCAAGTCTTCGCTTCGATCGACAATCTATTGAACACGTAATTATGACACGATATCTTGCGTAAACACCCCGATTCAAACAGTAAAATGCCCATAACTTTAGAACGGCTGAACCGATTTTCATCAAACATAGCTAAGAACACTCTCGATAAAGTCACATTTCAAACAAAAAGAAACGAAATCTAATTCGGTTTATCTGTTTATGAGCTATGATGTGGCATCATTTTTAACCGACTTACCAAAAAGGAGGAGGTTCTATGTTCGACATTATGTATGTTATTTTTTATTTATTTTTTTATTTATGTTCACCGATATCTCCGTCAACTGTGGACCGATTTTGAAAATTATTTTTTTGTTTGAAAGGGTATATTCCGAAATTGGTCCCATTTTCATTTGGTGAAGAACTTCGGAGATATACAACAGAACTCTTCAATAAATAACGACAAATCTCTCGGGATTGCTGCAATCGCAAGTCTGTTTATTGTTTATACCATTTCATAACATAACATCACGCCAGTACTCTCGAAAGGGGTATGCAGATCTCTCATTTCACCGGTTATATTCAAGTTTCATGTTATTCGGGTAATCTATTCTGTCGTTATAGGTACTTACTTAACTACTTCCCTATTAGGTAGGTACAACTAAAAAGTGAAAAATAAAAAACTTTTTTACAAAAAAATACTAGGTACCGACTTCCAAATAAGCAAACTAGAAAGTGAAAAATAACTTTATTTTTGGAAGTCGGTGTCCATAACTTAAAAAAATTTCACTTTCTAGTTTGATTATTTGGAAGTCGGTAGTATTTTTTTGTAAAAAAGATTTTTTTGTTCATAGACAGATACACAAGTACAACAAACACACAGGTAAACACGTCAAACTTATAACACCCCTCTTTTTCCGTCGGGGGTTAAAAATAAATAACTCATAGTTACAGGCTCTCGACACCTTGTATGATTTCAGGAGGGGACAAAAAAACATCTTAGATTGGTGGGATCAATACCTCCGTGTTCTAATACTCCTCTGTTAATTTATTTATTAAATAAAATATGTATGTAGGTACTTATAAGTAATAAAACCGGCCAAGTGCGAGTCGGACTCGCGCACGAAGGTTTCCGTACCATTAACGCAAAAAACGGCAAAAAGATCACGTTTGTTGTATGGGAGCCCCACCACTATTTATTGTATTTTTTTGTTATAGCGGCAACAGAAATACATCATCTGTGAAAATTTTAACTGTCGAACTATCACGGTTCGTAAGATACAGCCTGGTGACAGACGGACAGACGGACCGCGGAGTCCCGTCGGTCGGTCGACGGGTACGGAACCCTAAAAATTATTATTCAATTTTTTTTTTTTTTTTTAAAACGTTGCCCCACACTAGGAATTTCTTCCTGTATCGTGGGTGCGTTTACAAATATATAAACTCACATACACAAACACCCAGAGCCGAAACAACTATCTGTAGGTCATACAAATATTTGTTCCGTGCGGGAATCGAACCCGCGACACGTAGCGCAGCAGTCAATCGCTCAACCACTGCGCCAACCGTGCGCCCAATTATTGATTTCCTAATTTTTATTTTTGTTCACAGATTCCAGAACATGACATTTTTGCACCAAAGAATCCTCATGAACATACGGATGCATCACATTTACAAATTCGCTAGTCAACTTCATTGATAAATAGAATCACGACGTAGTACAACGCTTTAAGTGAAATTATCTAAATGTGTATTATTTAAGTAGTTTTACGTAATATTAAGGAATGGTCAACGTATATTTTTAGGAAAATCATGAATCCACACATGAGCATTTATTTACTGTTATTATTATTGTAATTACTTTCATAATGTCCAATAAGTTTATTACCTATCAATAAAATAATAGGTAAAACAACAGCGGCATTTTTTTAATCAATTTATCCTTAGACTATAAAATAGTACATAAAGTAAAGGAAAGTAGGTTATTGCAAAGGAGCTACGAAAAGTTTAATGACACGAGCTTGCAATAACCTACACACCCGTGTATCACACGACGTTTTTTAATACAGTTATGGAAAATAGTAATAACAAATTATAGAATTTCATTTGTTTTTCCATAAAATAAAATTATCGTAAGTCGCCATATATCTCTCGAGATTTTGGGGGCAAAATTTCATCTTACGCAGTTTTCGCCTCAGATAAAATATCGGGTGGAGTTAATTCCATTTCATCACTTGTACTTGAACTGGTATTAACAAAAAAAAAACAATTTATCACACAAAAATCAAAATTTTCAGAAAATGGCGCGTTTTTGCAACTGGACATTTTTTTACAACGAAAACGGCCTATTCGACTTTTTAAATTTTTTATGTGAAAATAATTAAATTAAAACTGGTATATAAATATATTATACAACCATTTAAAAGACTTTTGAGAATTCAATACTAAAACGTACGGACTCAATCATTTTTCGTCGTATAAAATCTATCGCATTTTATTCTATGTATGAAAACTTCTTGCTGCTAAACTTTTTTAAATTGACTTATACATTTCTCAACTGCAAAAATAATGATCGAGCTCGTAAACAAAAGTCACGACTGCGTAATAGAAAGATGCCTATGCAAAAGATTTAATTTTCGAATCATAATTATAGACTCTGAAAGTACGCCATGTTTAACAACTGTATTGAAAATTAAATTATGGTCTAAGAATATTACAAGACATCAGTCTGTATAATAATTATAGGTACCTAAGTTTTGTAAAACAATCCCGGACGACGAGATTTTAAGATTTTTATTTTATTATTATCAAGGTGTAAATTTAAAGCTAGATTATAGAAGATGCGTGCCTACCGTTGTTTTTTAAATAGCTAAAAGTACAAAATATGTATAGATTTATTAAAGTGCAGTTAGTAACTTTCTTACATTGTTACGAAGTTCGTTCGATTAAAACTTCGTTCTGTATGTGTATGATGTGTAACTTTTAATATATATTATTAGATTAAGTAATTGAGTTTGTTTTAATCACTTCTAAACAAATCCCAACCTTTTCCATTGTATCCTTAATAAATCCATAACCTGATCGCTAGGCCATGGAATTAATAAGTCCCGTTGTACCGTATGCACCATTGACCTGCACCATCAATGGTACAGAGGAGACTAATTTGTTTCGTTTGCACCATTAATAATAATATTACTACAAATTATATATTACTATATATTATTATCATAAAAATATTTAAAATGTAGATAATAAGAAAACTAATGAATAAAGGATATAATAATAAAAATTCGCAAGAGCAAACGTGCTCGGAGGAAGGAAGTTAACCCAGTAAGATGCTGGTAGGGGTCTTGACCGTGCTTCCGGGATTGTCCTGATAGCCGTGTGCCTCTCCACTCCTCAAGCACCTCCGTATATGTTGCCCCCTTGGCGCTACGTCACTAAAGTGCTAGCGACTGTTTATGGGGGGGGGGCATTAATTGAGTGTGCTAGTCATCCCCTGCCATTTTATAACCATGTAGATCAATAGTGGTCAGGCAGGGGTCAAAGTCCTTCTATAGTTTTAGGTAAACGATCCACGAAATCTCCCAACCTCCCTTTGTATCCATATTCTGCAATATTTCTGCACCAGCCGGGGATTGTCCTTGGGTGCTCACAGGCATACAGGGATAATTGCCGGATGGTGTCACATTTCTTCCTACATGACAATGTCTAACGTCCCGAGAATCTCAAAGAAATAATAATAATAAAGCTTTATTTATTCCATACAAATTACAATCAATTTAAAGAATATAAATAAATAAATAAAAATAAAAATAAAAAAGCCTCTTATTTCTTGCTTTACAATAAAGATTGACAATTTAAAAAAAAGTGCGCATGCATAATTAATTAGATTCGCTTGTTGTTAGTAAAAGTAAATAATCAATTAATTGATTCAATGTTACTGGTACTGGGCTAATTGTATTTTTTGGTATTACATTACATATTTAGGTATTTAAATCATTAAATCATAAAATAAAATTTCAATTTCTAATAAATTATTATACTACAATTTACAATTCAAATTATTAAAATAGAACAATAAACTTTAAATTTCCAATAAATTAATTACTTTACCCCTGCCTACTTCCCTCACTAACATATGGCTGTCAAACCTGGAAATTTACTATAAAAAACAAGATCATAACTAGTCAAAGAAGTATGGAAAGAAGCATTATGAAGATCAGAAGGATCGAAAATCCCTCATACTGTTATAAGACAAAAAACTAAAGCCATAGATGCTCTCAGCTACGCACAGAGGTTAAAGAATATATACCAAGTTTATTTAGAAACACGTAACTTAAGTAATTTGTACGGTAAAAGCCTCCTCCAACGAGTGCCATTGAGTTTTGTTGCTGGCAGCGTGTAGCCAGCTTTGACCCACCATATCCACTATCTCGTCTGCCCATCTAACGTTAGGCCTGCCTTTGCTCCTAGTTCCTCGTGGGCCAGTCCATTTTACTGCTCTCGTCGTCCATCTGAATCTGCATTCTGGAACAAGAGCCAGCCGCGTAGCTACCTAGGGGCTAGGCGGGGCAGTGCCCCGGGGCCCTCAAGCTCAGGGGGCCCTAAAAACCTTACCTGAAAATCTCGATCGATCTGAACTTTTGAAAATTTCTCCCATTGGTGTTGATGACGGAACTTTATTATAAAAGTGTGACGAATTCCAAAGATAAATTAATAAATATTCAGTTAAATAGGCCCTAGCTTTTCACTTCAATTTATTCATATTTACCACCTAGTTTTACCTCAAGTAACTCAAGCATGGACTGTTCACCAATTATGTAAGGAAATAATAAGCAATTATGGAGTGCTAGAATGCGACCTAACGGAAGTATTTACAGCAATGTTATTATTCTTTACAATTTCTGTCACTTCTGCAGCAGCTAAAAGGTAATTTAGCAAATAAAAAATATTTAAGAAATAGTATGGACCAAACTCGACTCCGACATTTATCGCTAATAGCAATTGAAAACAAAACCGCATCAAGCCTGGATTTAACCGGCGTCATTGATACTTTTGCGAAAACTAAAGCTAGGAAAAGTTTGTAAATATAATTGTTATTTAGTCAGTTGGTAGGTCCGATCTTTATATAGTAAACCCTTGAATCTTTTCAATTTCATTTTATTGCCACGTACACCAAGTGTTAATTGTAATTTATTTTGTTACTGTTTAATATTTTTAATACCTACCCTGCAGTGTACGAAAAAGAGCTTATGATGAAGTAGCTTAGCATTTTTAAAGTATTTGTATATTTAATATTTTTACTTGATCTTCTTCTTCTTCTTCTTTTCGAATCGATGGCACATTTAATTAGATTGTCTGGGCCCAGTAGGAGGCCACGCTTATTGCAGCGTCAGAAGCACTGTACAGGTCTTCCAGGGTGCAAGTGAATGGACAGCCAGGACACCCCAACAAGTGGGACATAGTCTGTACAGGGGCACCACACTCACACCAGGTGTTGGACGAATCAATAATCCCCCATTTTGCCAAATTATATTTGCAGCGACCTACTTGTGTACGTAGCCGATTCAATGCCTTCCATACAGGCCACTGCAACTCATGACCAAGCGGTAGATGTTCCTTGGGCTCAACAAAGTCATGGGGTGGTGGACACTTCTCCAGCCACAACTTTCTCCTCTCCTCAGGCGGCCTGCCCTGGATTGCCTGTGTAGTTCGCAGGAAACTCCTACGACTTTTCAGTCTACCCGGAGTTGTTGAATAGTCGTAGAGGGGATGTCGGGTATCGGATTCCTGGTACTTTTTTTCTATCGCGCATGCGACATCCCTTCGTACGGCAGGTGGTGCTATGCCTGCTAGCGGGTAGAGCTTATTAAGTGGCGTTGCTTTTAAGCAGCCCGATATTATCCGACACGTCTCATTAAGGGCAATGTCTACTTGCTTGGCGTGAGTGGATCGGTGCCACACTGGGCACGCAAACTCGCCAGCAGAGAAGCATAGAGACATACCAGTTGTGCGGAGAACATCGGGTGCCGCTCCCCAGTTGGTGGAAATAAGGCGACGGAGCAGGCTATTACGGTTCCCGACCTTCTGCTTTGTTACGTAGCAGTGTGACTTATATGTTAAGGCCCTATCCAACGTCACACCCAGGTATTTGGGGTTCGAGCAGTGTTCGACCTCAGTTCCTCGCCACGAGATGGCGAGTGTCCGATTTGCATGCAAGTTGCGAAGATGGAATGCGCACGACTGTGTCTTGGATGGGTTGGGCCGCAAAGCATTGCGGTCATAGTATTCTCCCAGTAAGTCGAGTGCCATTGTCAGTGTATGCTCCACGGCTTCGAAAGTAGCTGCTTGCGTTGCTAAGGCCAAGTCATCCGCATATAGGAACCGCTCCGTGTTTTGGGTGATGGGCTGGTCGTTCGTGTAGATGTTAAAAAGTGTCGGCGCCAACACACTGCCCTGAGGGAGACCGTTTTTTTGCCGTCGCCATCTACTTTTGGTGGACTGGAAGCATACCTGGAAACGGCGGTTGTGCAGGAGTTCACTCAGTATACGTACAAAACCATGGTCCTTAGTAAGGCTCCTGACCTTCCCGAGCAGTCTTTTGATATTGATGGTGTCGTAAGCTGCCGAAAGATCAACGAGTACGACACCAGAGACTCTGTTAGCTTCGTACCCATCCTCTATATATTCTGTCAGTCGGAGAACCTGGCTAGAGCAAGACTTACCAGGTCTAAATCCTGCTTGCTCAGGGATTAGGGCCGAGTCAATTTCTGCTGTGAGGCGGTTTAATAAAAGTCTTTCAAACAGCTTATATGTGTGACATAATAGAGAGATAGGCCGGTAGCTTTTGGGGTCGTCGGAGGGCTTACCTGGTTTTGGTAGTGCAATGACTTTGGTCTTCCTCCATAATTTGGGAATGTTTGCAGAAGCCATGCAGTTATTAAAGAGTGCCAAGAGCCACGATACAGCCAAAGGTCCCAGGTGTTTTATCTGATCGACAGTTATGTCATCGACACCAGCCGCCTTGCCATTTTTTAACGCCCTGATGGCCGGAATGATGTCTGTGAGATTAAAAGACTTGCTGATTTCATCAGAACTTTCAGAGGCATTAACAGTCCTTTTGGCTCTTGGGAGTTTATGAGGAGGTTTCCCGTTGAGTAGCAGCTGATGGGCTATTTTATTGGCCGTAACGAAGCCCTGGTTGACAGGGTCCGGAGGGTCTCCAGTAAGCTTATGTATTGTGGACCAGGCTTTCTTACTGCTGTGGGTCATGTCGGTGTCTGTCACTGTAGTGATCCATTTTTTTACTTGATAAAACCTAACCAGTTTAAATAGCAGTGGGGCCACATTTTTTATTTGCCCCAGGGCCCTTGGTTACCTAGCTACGCCACTGACAAGAGCTCGTAAACTTACTCTTTGTAATAATACAGGCATACGCACCTAAAGAGAGCGCATCTCAAGAAAGCATAGACATTTTTTATGAAGACCTGGCGAAAGCTCACAACTCTATCTCCACAAAATACATAATCTCCATGGGAGATTTCAAACGCGCAAATTGGAATACCCAAAAAAACTTACTCTTTGCAATAATGCAGGCATACGCACCTAAAGAGAGCGCATCTCAAGTAAGCATAGACAATTTTTTTTGAATACCTGGCGAAAGCTCACAGCTCTATCTCCACAAAATACATAATCTCTATGGGAGATTTAAACGCGCAATTGCCGGCTCGCATAGTTTTGGGAAAAAAAGCGCCCGTGGAGAAAGACTTATCCAATACGCTTACGAATATAAAGAGGAAATACCTACAACCACATTGATAGTATAGTGTCATCTCAATGATGCAGATGAGACCATACTATCAATGCAATTTCATTTGCACCATTAATGGTGCAAACGAAACTAGTTAGTCTCCTCTGCACCATTAATGGCGCAGGTCATTGGTGCATACGGTACAACGGGTAATAAATAGGTAGGAGTTAGGTAGCCTAGGTAGGGTACAATTCATAATGTAAATGTCTAGACAGTCTACTTGAGTCGTACTGGAGTCTTACCTATTTTGTCTTCATCTCACAAATACAAATCCTTGATTGTAGACCTCATATCGTTCTAAAACAAAAAACGTCATTAAAAAAATGATGTGTGTGAGGTAGGTATATGAGTGAAGATAGAGAGCACCTGTGTTTGCGCACATAGTTTTTGCACTATAATATCTCTCGAGTCAGCAGCAGCAGTGACCCATGGGCCTTGAAACGGAATTTCAACCGGAAGGATGGGTTTCAACTGTCGAGAGCTTGGAATCCAGTGGTTCAGCTGTGTAAAACCCGAAAAAGTGCCGAAAAAAGTTCGCGAGTGGATACGGTGAGTTTCGTGTGTCGGGAACAGAATCGAGTTGTGAGTGACAGTGTTAGCGGTACTGAGTGCAAAAAACCGGCCAAGTGCGAGTCGAACTCGCACACGAAGGGTTCCGTACCATTATCGCAAAACACTGCAAAAAAATCACGTTTGTTGTATGGGAGACCCCCTTAATTTATTTTATTTTATTTTAATAATTATTATTTTTTGAAGAGAATATACAACTAAATATTCTGTGAATATTTCAAGCGTCTACCTGTTGCCGTTATTAATATCGAGCAAAAAATGGCAAAAATATCACGTTTGTTGTATGGGAGCCCACCTTAAATATTAATTTTATACTGTTTTTAGTATTTGTTGTTATAGCGGCAACAGGAATACATCATCTGTGAAAATTTCAACTGTCTAACTATCACGGTTCATGAGATACAGCCTGGTGACAGACAGACAGACAGACAGACGGACAGCGAAGTCTCAGTAATAGGGTCCCGTTTTTACCCTTTGGGTACGGAACCCTAAAAACGATCAAGAAAGAGGGTAGACCGATTTGTCTCCTCATAAACACCCACTCGCAATGACTTATCAGTTTATCCGTGATCATGGTTCTTGCAACAGCACCGAAATATCGGAAACTCCCAACCAACAGTAAACATGGTAAATATCCCGTTTCTAATGTTAATGTTAGTGTTAGTGACCATGACAGTTTAAAAACTTATACCTACTAATTGCTTTATCTTATGGCGGTCCACAGTCCCCCGACGAAAGTACGAGGTTTATTTTTTTAATTTTTAGGCGTATATTAATCGCAAATTGATTCATAGTGACATTTTGAAGTAAAATTGATGTAATAGTGCTAACACACGTTCAAATTTGGTCCGGCCGGACTAACTCCGCCCTGCGCCCACAAATCCTTTCTCGCTTACACACGCTTGTGTGGACCGAGACGGAATCAATTAATAATAATAATGTCCGTGGACCACTCTACACACGCTCGGATATGGTCCGGGCCGGACTAACCACGCCCTCAAATCCGTCCGTCCGCCGAACGTGTGTAAGCACTATAAAACTGGACAATATATTGAATCATTTAAACAGCCGCGATCTCGGTAAAGTGGAGCTGAGAATTTTATTAGGTTTATGTAACGACGTCCTCATCAAAGTACCTCTTATCATTAATAGCCATTAAATATATTTCCTACCAAATAATTAAAAAACATAACCCTTTCCTTGCAGCCGGGTAAAAAAGATTGTAATTGTTACATACGCATTCTAATGCAAAACAAAGTAAAGGCACAGACTACTTGTAAAGGGTTAAAGGGCGTATTAGCCAGGGCCAGGACAACTCCAAAAAAGAATTTGGGCCTTTGACAAAAAGGTAAATCTTGCTCTGTCGGCTCCACAGATATAATAGAGTAGGCTACATGCTTAGATAAAGTAGGTATAGATTAAGCACTGGCGTGGCCGCACATGAGACAGCAATAGTTAGTTCTGGTGTTACAACAAGAACAAGAACACTACAACCCACCATCGCACTGACACTTATTATCTATAAATAACCCAAATTCCTTGTCTCAATTAACACATAATACCACGAAATCATAGAAAATCAAACAAAACCGAGTTTGTTTGTCAAACTCAAACCTGCCATTGTATTAGAGTTTGACAAACGACAGAAACCGGCCACGGTGACAAAGACAAAAAATAATCTTTTGTCCTTATCATTTACATGGAGCTGCCAATTAGCCATCTCGCTCTATCAATCAAGGTCATTTTAAGGCTTAATCTATACCTACTTTATCTAAGGCTAGATGGATACCACAAGCCGTCCGACCAAGCGTGCCCGAAGTTTGGGCTATATCATAAACTTGACGCGCTACAGACTACTTTAGGCTTAACACGCATTGCAATTTTTATTCGCACGAATTTTTCATTACTAATTCTACGCGATATGGTCGATTATAAGACGAGGCGGTATGGTCCAAGACCTTAGCCTGCCCGATGAAGGCGAAGGTAAAGAAAAGATGAAATATCTGTCACTGTCAAAGTCAAACTGACATTGTCAAACTGCCTAACCTAAATTTTGTTTTGATTTTGTGCGAGAGCAAAATCCGACAGAAAACATTTTATTTTATGTTTTAATTTTAACTCAAACCCTTTTTCTTTTGATTAGGTAATATAATAAGTCCCTACAATTTATATCACGATTCATATGAGCCCATAATTTCAAACATTCAAAATCATAATATTAGTTTTGCAAATTCTCAACGTATTGTTATTTTTCTGTTTAAAAGTAGAAGTATTTTACTTTGGTTAATTTTAATAGAAGTGTTATCAATGATCATAGTTAGGAATTCATTTGCACTCATCAATATGTATAATTCAATAGCATAGATAATCAACCTTTGGACTTTAGTTTGTCGGCAATAAAATAATGTTTAGCATTGGTTACGGCGCTCCTATTGTGGTTCTTTTGCTTTCAGTTATTGTGTCGTATATTTTTGTGATGAGTCCAACAGGTGGGTCAAACAAAAACAAAATTACCTATAGAAATTATTCTTGAAAACTTTGCTGAAAGAAGTTTCAATTCCTGTAAGCATTTGTTTTCGCGATTTTGCATTAGTCATACCTACTAAGTATCAATCTATTATAATTATGAAAACTTTCTGACCATACGGTGTGTATTTATCAACAGCTGATGAGATGGCAAACAATGGATTTGTATTTATTTCGAGTGCCGCCAAAGCCCATGGAGTTTGTCAGCAGGCTTCCAAGTTTGTAAGGAGAGTGTTGTACGTGAAAGTAAAAGATTACTCTGAGAATACATTGCCGTTGCTTAGCAAGCAGATCGAGAGTGTGTATGCAAAAGTAAGAGTTCTTTTATTAAACTACCTACATTCATTATTAGAATGCAAGCATATAATTTGTAAACTTGGTTGAATAATGCGGTGAGAATGTTCTGTACATAACCAATAACAACCTCTTTGTTCTGCAGGCTTCAGCACAATATGGCCACTTGGATATAAGACTGATGTTAAAGCCCAGCGGGACAATAAAAGAAATAGTAACAAACTCCCCTATAGACATGATACTGTATGACAGTGAGCTGGCCAAGGATATCGACATACTGAAGAATTCGGTACCTTGTGCTGAAAGTGGATGCAAAATCCAAAGTATTGGTAAATATTTTTATTTTTACACAAACTATGTGCAACATAACTTTCTGGAGAGAATTGGGGGACGCCTTTGTCCAACAGTGAGATATTAGTGGCTAGAAAGTAAATATTATTAGTGTTTTTACAATACAACACACCCAGTATGACATTTATGCCAAGTCAGTAACTGCCCATGCAGCTAAAAATAACATAAGTCATCACAAAAATTATAAGTTAAAAATCATAAAAAGTAAAATTCTAAACGAAATTTTACATTTTTATGCTATAAGATAAGATAAATTTTGTAGATATGTTTAAAATGCAAATCATCATAAATAATACCATGACATTACATTTTTAAAAGATTTTGTGTGACATTATGAGTAAGCCAACATTATAAAATATTTTTTTTAAATGCATTGCTTATAAGAGAATCAGACTATTTGATTGATGTCTAAAACTTTACTACCTACTCTCAAGCACAACTTTATAAGCCGAAAAGATGTTGCATTAAATAGCCTGCATACTTATCTATTTCGTTTATTGTATGTGATATGATATCTATTTTATTTAACAACCTAATCTAAGGGCATGGTACCCATTGAGAGCTATAAATAAACTTCTTTAGTGTTCATCTAAACTAGTAAACTGTTGCATTGCGTCTGTGTAACCTTGTAGATCTAATTGCATTGCTCACAGCTCTTTTTGAACTACAAATCTACTTGTCACTCTCAATGGGACCGCACTTAAGGCTCAACTGGCACCGAGACACGAGGCGATGCCATGCGAGGCGACGACTTGACGATGCTTGAAGAGCTTAGCTGTGCGCGAGGTGTACCGTGATGCCGCCGCGTCGTGGATTGCTATCGCATTCATTCACTGAAATGTACACCTTATATAGTATATAATGTATCCTTATGTGTCCATATTGTATTGCTGTTTACAAAAATTTATTTGGCTTCGCGCCACATCTTGGTGTGCTGATCCTTAGTGACAGTAAACAAAGCTAAAATTGTTGATAAGAGAATAATCTCTGTATGTTATCCTTGAGTACCCGATTAGACCATTAGTGACCAATAGGTGATGTTCTTCAAAAAGGCCAGGTGCGCAGTACTCAACCGGCGTGTGTGTATGACTAGATGTATGAATGTGAGTGAAACAAAAGAAGTATGTAAGGATCGTAGCCGGTGGCGTTCTGTAGTTTCTGCCTACCCCCACGGGAAAATGGCTTTAGTTTATGGGTGTGTGACCAATCTAAATAAATCTAGACCATTAGTGACCAATATAAATAAAAAGGTACCCAATGCAATGCTCACATAGCTGAAACAACTCAAAATAACTGTTAATGTGGCTTATTAGATGAGATGGTAAGAAATATCCAAAACAGTTTGTTAATTCTTTTCTAAGCTAAATTGCATTTCCTATTGTTAATGTCTTTCTTTCTGGAAATTCTGTTCGTTGGTGAGCTTATCACAGGAGAATTGCTAGACCGAATTGGTTGCTTCTTGTGTAAAAAATTCCCGAAAAATTAGGAAATACATAATTTTTTCTATGGGATTTTTGTATGAAATCAAAAATATGAACATATTATATTGTCTATCTATTCAGCTACATAGATATAGCAATAAATGACAAATTATACTGATTTTTTTTCAAATATCTTTTTACAGATTGTGAAGGAACAACCTACGATGCCTCATTAGAAAAAATAAGGACTTACGAGAATGTAGCACTTGGTGGCACATTCGACCGTCTACACAATGGCCACAAAATACTGCTGTCTCAAGCGGCGTTGCGAGCTACCAAGCTTGTCACGGTGGGAGTCACTGATGCTAATATGGTTCAGTGTAAGGACTCAATTTTTTTATTTAGGTGCTAGTGGTGAAATAATAACAGTCGAACGAATCGATCTTCAGGGTTAAGTAACGCTTGCCAGGTTGATCTGCGGGTGACTATTTGTATCTTCAGGGTTAACAACGCTTGCCGAGGTTGATCTTGGGTGACTATTCTTGCGGGAGGCGAGGGACGCAATCGTCGTCCATTGGACGGAGGACCTCGCCACCGCCACCTTTGGCCGCCGGACGCTGGACGCGCTCGGTCCAGTCCTGCGGGGCTGGCTCGAGCGGCCACACGGTTTCCTCTCTTTCCGTTTGGTGCAGGTGTTGTCCGGACATGGTTGTTTCGGAACGCACCTGCACCGGATCCGGAGGGAGGAAACCCCAGCGTGCCATGACTGTGGCGCGGCGGAGGACACGGCGCAGCACACCCTCGAGGTGTGCCCAGCCTGGGCTGAGCTGCGCCGTGCCCTGATCGATGTTGTTGGGAGGGACCTCTCACTTCCCAGCGTGGTCAACTCCATGCTGGGGAGTGAGGAGTCCTGGGCGGCGGTTGCCTCCTTTTGCGAGGTTGTGATGTCGCAAAAGGAGGCGGCGGAGCGTGCGCGGGAGGACGATCCTCTCGCGCCGCCGCTCCGCAGGCGAAGAAGGGGTGGGAGAAGGCGGTTATACGATCGTCTCCTCCCACCTCCTGGTGGTGATTAGCGGGCGACAGGTGCGGGGGCGCCTTTCGCTCGCATTGCACAAATCACCACCCTCGTCGGGCGGGAACGGCCGAGCACTTGCGGTCGTTCCCGGGCCCCTCCACTAAGGGAGGGGCGTGAAGGCCCCGCTGTAAAGGCGGGCGGTCGTCGGCGGAGGACTTGAAGTAAAGGCTGTGCCGGTTTCCCAGTCCTCCTCCACTCAGACGATGCGGGAGTGCCGCTGGGTTATTTTAGTGGGTATACCGGGTCAGTCAGCCCGGGGAGTCCCACATAGCCCCCCCATTCCCCCAATGGGCGGGTATGCGTAATGCATTTTTTCCCAGCGAGATCAAAAAAATAAAAAAATAAAAGGGTGACTATTCTTGACATACCGAAACTTCTCCAAGCGAGTTGTTGCCGCCTGTCATTTTCCAGTCACTGGATTGAGAAAGGCTAACGTTATACCGACACTCCTACTCCCTTATGGCCCCGCCGTGTTCGTCATCAGACGGTGGCGACCCCGTTCAGGCTGCGGCATGCAGGGAAAGCGGCGCACCGCAATACCGGCACTCCTCTCCCGCCTGCGCAATCCCCGATTGTGCAGTCCTGACAGGCAGTCGCTCCACGTAAAATATTGGTATTCAGCTGACCTCAATATAGTTGGGAAGAAGCCGATTTTGATTGATTGTAATAACTACGTTTTAATTACGCCTTTTGTTTCTGCATGAGTGAGCTATTTTGAAGTAGGCGAGTCATTTCACTGTTAACACAAAGGTCCAAGTATTTTTCAAGAAGTTACTGATTTTTATTCACAGTGATTTAATATAGGAACCATATTTAGTATAGCCTTGCTTCTATACCAATGTGCTATTATTTAGGCTAGGTGGGACATTTGACCAGTTACACAATAGGCCCAAGATCGTGTCACGCCAAGCATGTTGGAAGCAGTCACATGTGTTGATTTGATATTTAAATTCAGTAATTTTATCGTGGACAAATGATTTTCGACCTTATTTCAATGATATGAGCGCTAAAATTCCTTTATTTCTACACGTGTGCTGAAAAGTGCCCAGATTTGCCGCGGCAAGGTCGAAAATCATTTGTCCACGAAAAAATCCTATGCGTTGACACGCCGTCAGTGAACGCCGGCCCTTACAAGCCACATTTAGTTAAGCCTTGCTACGGTATGCTACTATGCATTAAATCAAAGAAAGGATCACGTAAATTAGAAAAAATCATCTTCAGTTTTAATATTTCATGTTATTTTTTCGTTATTTACAGCTAAAACTTTGTATGAACTAATACAACCTGTGGATGTAAGAATAAAAGAAGTATTGAATTTCCTAAAGGACATCAATCCTGACCTGGAATACAATGTGTTTCCCTTGAAAGACCTTTATGGACCCACCAAGGATGATCCTAAGTACCAGGTAATTATTTCCATATGCTTAACTGCGATGTGACGAACTGAGGAGTATGTGAATCTTAAATTCCAAACACAAAAACCGAATATTTTTTTATCGACTATATAACCGAATATTTTAGATAACAAAATATTCGGCTTAACAAAAAAATAAAAGTCGTTAACACCTGTCTTATGTCTATCAATATATGCCAATATTTCAAAATGATAAGAAAAAATGTAAAGGCAATGTCGCTAACACGATCAAAAAAACGTATAGCGATAAGGGATGTTGTTAACCCTTTCACTTGGCATTCAGTAATGAGTTAATATCTCATAAACACGTGGACCGATTTACAAAATGATCAAAATATCTCCTTATATAAAAATCATGTTTCCAAGTTACACTATTATACTTTTGGTACAAATCGGATCAATGACTTTTATTAATTTGTTATCTGGCGGAGACTTTGAATTTTCATCGTGTAACACAAGCTCGTACAGCGAATCATCATCAACATCAGCCTGCAGCAGTCCTCTGCTGGACAAAGCGCCATCCAATCGCATGCCATTTCTATTTCCATTTTCTCGCAGCTCCCATCCAGCTACCAGCCACCCTACGAAGATCAACGTTCCATCTAGCCTGAGAGCGTCAAATTTTTCTTTTGCATGTCGCAGTATGCTCATGCATACAGCACTATCACGGGGATAAAGTGCAGTTATGTGGGACTCCAACCCACTAAAACTGGTGTGAACACGGGCACGCGTAAGCATAGATCCGCGAATCTGCCGCGCCTGTCCGTCACCAGACCCTCCTCTGGGGAGTACCCCCATCAGTGGCGCACCAAAACACGTTGCGCGCCGTGATCACCCCAGGGACCAAACAAGCACACGGGCGCCAGACGACCCCGTGTTTGGCACCCTGGGTCCCCCTGTAACTGGTCAGGACAGTGACGCCGCCACCTACCATTTTTCGACCGCAGGGGATAGGGAGAACGGCCAATGCTGTACCGACACTCCTCCTCCTTTGCGGCCCCACCACGTCCGCCATCAGACGGTGGCGACCCCGTCCAGGCCGCTGAGGGCGTCCATCCTACGTTTACCAATTCCCGGTTTCCACTGAAGAACACGTCTACCCCAAAGGACATTGGTTTTACGCTAATATGACTACTTCAGCATACTGCAAACATGTCGGAATCTTTAGTTATTTTTTGTTATCTCGCATGCTTGTATGTGTTACCCATGTTTAAGCAAATAAATATCTCTCTCTCTCTCTCTCTCTCTCTGATTCTGTGTGCTATGTCGACAACTTTGGATCTCTGCCGAAGCCCTATTAGTGAATGTTTGAAAACAAATACGTGAAGCGAATGCTCGGGACGAGTACTATCTATAAATATTAATAACACCCTTTTATTCGTAGTTAATAGTCGTAAGCGAAGAAACGCTCCGTGGCGCGAACAAGATCAACGAGAAGAGAAAAGAGAACGGATTCCAACCTATGGACGTGCACGTGATCGGGTTGGTGCAGGATGAGCAGTCGCAAGGGTCACAGGAGGAGGAGCAAAAGATCAGCTCCGGTAACCAGAGGATGAGGCTGCTCGGCTCCCTGTTGAAGCCACCTACTGTAAGATAGCATTGATAAAAAAAAAACTATACTTCATAAAAGATAGCTTGATCTCTGTGACATATGTCAAATTGACGTATACTTTATTGTTACGTTATTGTTAGCCTGTCAAGCTCTATTGTTACTGTATTGATACTGACAGCTGTCACAGATATCAAGCAATCTTTTATGAAGTATAGGTGCTACCGATATCCATATCATAAATCCATACTAATAAAATCCATACTCACAAACTTAATCACATTTATAATATTTGTATTTGCAGCATAATCCTAACATCCCAGACTGGCCGTATGTCATCGGATTGGCGGGGGGTATTGCCAGCGGGAAAAGCAAAATTACAGACAGATTAAAGTGAGTAAGATAATCAAATTATACTGTTATACCTCTCGTACACTTTCTGGAAGTCTACCCGTAGATTAGTCTGAAACTGACTAATTGGATACTCGAGATAGGTCTTAATAAAACGATTGCCTTGGCAGTTAACGAATAAGCAATTTATTTCAAAATTTTCAAATTAGCTGTTACTACTTGCCCTACTACCAACCTTTAATTTTTGTTAGTGTCTTTCTTCTGAGGAGAATCTTAACACCGCCATTTAGAAAATGACTTCAAATGCACAACGCCATCTATCAATATCATCTATAAATATGAAGTTCAACTGTCCGAGAACAAAAATGACTTTTCTACAGATTTATTATATGACAATGATGAGAGCAGTGGTGGCCCAGTGGTATCGGCCGCGACTTACAAGTTGTAGGTCGTACAGGCGCTTTACTTTGTGTAAATTATTTCATCACCACTGCTCTCAAAACTGTGAAGGAAAACATCGTGAGGAAACCGGCATGTCCTAGAAAAAAAAATTCGAAGACGTGTGACATCCACCAACACGCACTGTGTATAATGGCCCATTCCCTCTTACAGAGAGAGTAGGCCTGTGTCCCAGCAGTGGGAACGTTAATAGGCTGATGACAATGACTGAAAGACAGACAATTAATTGTCTCTGGATCACCCAAAGGTTTAGACTAGTAGAAAATACCTAAGGCATTAAGTCCGCCACAGTACGTTTGGGTGCATGAAGTATTAAAGAAATAAATACATAGACAACAATATATTATTTTGTTCTATTTACTTATCTGACCATAAACTGTAGTATTCAGTTAATTTAACAGATGGCCTGCTTACAACATTTTGATATACCACATTAACTGGTCTTTTAGTAGATAAAGGGACATAAAATTTCTTCTAGAAATTAAAGTATTAAAGGTTGAAATACGCGACAGTTATTTTCTGAATTCTCTGATTGTTTATTGAGAATGGTTTTCGACTTAGTTTTATCAATAGGCGAAGTGAACGCTGAACACGTTTTCCCCGGCTACGGGAAAGTAACAAAGCACGGGTTAAAATTTTATTAGTCTATCTATGTAAACACATCAAAAGTATCAAGGTCTCAAAATATACCCAAATCTTTTTATATAAAGAAAGTGTTAGTTTCTCCATTTATAATTCGTGAACGGCTCGATCGATTTTCATGATCTTTGATTTGTTGGAATAATCTCCGCCCCGAATAACAAAATAACTATTAAAATATCGGCAATAATAGCTAAAAACAAAGTTATGAAGAAAATTCATTTTTCCATACGGTTTGCGAACACAGCGCCATCATACATGACAGAAACTAAACACGGACCAAAATGAACATAGCGTTGTGTACTGGTTCCGGTAATGCCAGTAAAAAGCGTTGTCGATTATTCTGAAATTAAACCAAAGTCGGTTTAGTTACACCGACTTTGTACTAAGTTGGGTCAGCTTGTATCTTTATAAATAAAAGCCTATGTATTAATCTGATACTATTTTACTGGAAAGTTTCATCAAACTCCGTTCAGTAGTTTTTACGTGAAAGAGTAACAAACATTTATACTCAAAAACTTTCACAATTTATAATATTTTTAGTAGGAAGTAGAATTTTTTTTTCTTAGGTAAATTAAAGAAAAAAAAACACCTTTTTTGTTTTTATCCGACTACAGGGAACCGAGCAGAGGGTTATGATTTTTATTCTTCCTGTTACCCCACAGAAAAAAGGGCGCGGCGGTTGTAAACTGCGACATCATTGCCCACGAATTGTACAAGCCTGGGCTGCCGCTCAACCGTACCATATCTGAAACCTTTGGGGCAGATGTCATCACGGAAGCCGGAGAAGTGAACAGGAAGAAGTTGGGCTCAATCGTGTTTGCTGATAAGGTCAGTTACAATATTTTGTCACGCTTAGCATAAATGTGATGCTCGTGCCTATGTAATAACAGCCGCAAAGGTCCATCTTCAAGGTTAAGCAACGCTTGCTGAGGTTGGTCCATGGATGGGTGACCATCCATTACAAACCAAGAATCCTCTGTGGCTCTGAAAGCAGGTCTTGCAGTTGGTTCTGCTGTCATCTTTAGATCTTTGACAGTCGTTACGGTTAGCCAGAAGTCAGGCAGTCAAAAACCGGTCTTGCTAAGGAGTATAAAGTTTGGAGTTCAGATAGGCAATCGCTCCATGTAAAGTTCTAAAGTCACCGCCAGATAACAAAAAAAATAATGGCCACGTCCTGTCTACCAATGTATTCCAATATTTCAAAACAATACTACAATAATGTAAAGGCAGTGTCGCTAACACGATCAAAACAAACGTTTCGCGGTAAGGGGCATCCGTGACACTTTCACTTGGCTTTCAGTAATGAGTTAATATCTTATAAACGCGTAGACTGATTTACATGATTTAAACGGATAAAACGGTTCTACGCCTTCGCCTTTCATTTGAGACAAAAATTATCAAAATATGTCAATAAACAAAATATCATGTTTTCAAGTTCTTTTTTTCATTTTTTTTTTTTTTGTATTTGTATTAATCTGGCGGAGACCTTTGTACTTAGCTACGAACCGGCCCTACGTTATTCGGAATAAGTTAGGCAGATTGCTTAGTATGGATGTGGGGAGTTTGTGTAGTAATAAGAACTCGATGATAACGCCCAGTCGCTCAGTATGCAGGCAAACACTACTTAGGGCTGTTGATGAGGTGGTATCTATAATGCCACATACGAACTACAAGACAGACGTGACACAAATCCCACGTCGCGCAATCAAAGTCTTCTGCTGGATATGAACATGATGATACAACGACCCGGCAATAATGTATAATGTAATAGACTCAACACCCGGCTATTCCGCACGCCTGAATATTGACACTTAAAAAAGTTTAATGAAAACTGTACCCCAAACTACGGTTTTTTTTAGCCTATGTTACCCGAGCCATAATAACGAATCGATTGACACCTTATTCGTCAAAATCGGATGAATTGTTTAGGCGGTACGGAGGAAAATACGTAAATACATACATAAAAATCAATTCACTAGTAAATTACCCTTTTCTATGTTGTCATAGAAAAAACCGGCCAAGTGCGAGTCGGATACGGGCACGAAGGGTTCCGTACCATTATCGCTAAAAATGGCAAATAAATCACGTTTATTGTATGGGAGCCCCACTTAAATATTTATTTTATTCTGTTTTTAGTATTTGTTGTTATAGCGGCAGCAGAAATACATCTTCTATGAAAATTTCAACTTTCTAGCTACCACGGTTCATGAGATACAGCCTGGTGACAGACAGACAGACAGACGGACAGCGAAGTCTCAGTAATAGGGTCCCGTTTTTACCCTTTGGGTACGGAACCCTAAAAAATAACTGTAATAAAAATACTGTCTCGTTTTACAGGAACAACTAGAAAAGCTGAACCAGATACTGTGGCCGGCGGTAATTGAAGAAGCCCAGCGTCGGATCAAAGCGTTCGGCGAACTAGGATACCGCGTCGTAGTCATGGAGGCTGCAGTCATGGTGCGCGCGAAGTGGTTCAATGCCTGCCACCAGCTGTGGTCTGTCATCATTCCGAGAGACGAGGTGAGACACACTGTCATATGTCTCTTTGTAATAATAAACAAGCATGGCACCTGCCATGTTGTCTCTTCACCACCATTGATTAACTGGTTGAGAATGCCTAAGGCAGGCAGGCAGCAATAAAGGTGGACTTACCGCCTTTTTTCCCTTTTGCTTGAAGTCTAAATAAATAAATGACAAGGATACCGCGTCGTAGTCATGGAGGCTGCAATCATGGTGCACGCGAAGTGGTACAATGCCTTCTGTGGCGCCTATGTTAAATAGATGTTTATTTAATTATATACACTTTATTGTACACCATAATAAACAAGAAAAAAGAAACTTAATACTATAGTATACAATGGGCGGCCTTATCGCATTCCGCGATCTCTGCCAGGCAACCTGGAATGGACAGAAATTACCTGGACATGACATGGGGTTGTCAGTGGTGCGACAATACCAACAATAAACATAAAATAGATACTCACTAAAATACATACATATGCTAAATAATAGATACATAAATACATACATACTTAATATATAAGCAATGAAAATAAATGATGTACGACAATCAGCACATTATGTAAGTAGTGCTGGTACCATCCTAACTGATCATCTTATATTTTTAAATATTCTACAGGCAATAAAGAGGATACAAGACCGCGACCACCTATCAGCAGAAGACGCAGCCAAGAGAGTAGATTCCCAAGTATCCAATCAGGAGCATGTAGCCCACGCTAATATAGTTTTCTGTCCACTGTGGAGCTACGAATATACCCAGGGTCAGGTCGACCGCGCTTGGAAACATCTGCAAGAGTTCCTGGACAAGAGGAAGTAGGTAAGGTAGACTAAGGGCATTGAACTCCTAGTATGAACTTTGACTAGATAAATTTGCAAGAAATATTAAATAAATATTTGAAATACAGTGTAAACTCTTTATAACGAAGCCATAGATAATATAATACTAGCATACAGATGCCTCATCCCATACAAAGAAACCGTGCCCACGTAACTAGCGTTTTTTCATCTAATTGTACCGATTATTTTTTGTAAATCGATCGCGTTCGGTTCCGTTCCACGGCGATAGATAAATCACCATCTATTTCTGTGAAACGGAACCGAACGCGATCGATGTATAATAAATAATCAGTACAGTACGTCGGAACAGTTTCTTTGTATGGGATGAGACACGACTGACGAAGCTTAGGGACCGAGCATTTTTTATCGCTAAAGAGAGTTATCGTTATATGGAGTGAAGAACTGAGACCATCATTCCATAGAGACAATGCAATCCAAGAGTAATGGCACACGTATTCTAGCCAATTACCTCACAATAACAAAAGCAAGGCGTCTGTTTACTGACGTCTAAATAAATGTCTTCGTAATAAAGAACGGCTGTTGCGCTATAGAGGGTGTATCAATGTTCTTTAAACCAAACCAATCAATCTGTGGTTATTTCTACGTTAGGCACACGTATTCAAGCCAATTACCTCACAATAACAAAAGCAAGGCGTCTGTTTACTGACGTCTAAATAAATGTCTTCGTAATAAAGAACGGCTGTTGCGCTATAGAGGGTGTATCAATGTTCTTTAAACCAAACCAATCAATCTGTGGTTATTTCTACGTTAGGCACACGTATTCAAGCCAATTACCTCACAATAACAAAAGCAAGGCGTCTGTTTACTGACGTCTAAATAAATGTCTTCGTAATAAAGAACGGCTGTTGCGCTATAGAGGGTGTATCAATGTTCTTTAAACGAAACCAATCAATCTGTGGTTATTTCTACGTTAGGCACACGTATTCTAGCCAATTACCTCACAATAACAAAAGCAAGGCGTCTGTTTACTGACGTCTAAATAAATGTCTTCGTAATAAAGAACGGCTGTTGCGCTATAGAGGGTGTATCAATGTTCTTTAAACCAAACCAATCAATCTGTGGTTATTTCTACGTTAGGCACACGTATTCAAGCCAATTACCTCACAATAACAAAAGCAAGGCGTCTGTTTACTGACGAATAAACAAATGTCTTCGTAATAAAGAACGGTTGTTGCGCTATAGAGGGTGTATCAATGTACTTTAAGCCAAACCAATCAACCTGTGGTCATTTCTACGTTATTGGGAGTTATCATAATAAAGAACAACGTTATAAAGAATTTACAATGTATGTCTCAAAAATAAATACAGGGCCTCATTATGGCATCTCATTACAGTATCTAGCAAAATTATCTGCCTCTTCAGTTCTTGTTATTGTGTACAAATGGCAAAAGAGTAGTCTTACTTGTTTTATTTGCGAGTAAACAGCAATGTGAGCAATTCAGTGAGTTGCTAGCAAATTTGACAGTAATTTACTTAATGCAAAAAGGTTAAAAACGCTTGCATACCTACTAAACTCTTGCAGTTTGTACTTGTTACGTGCAGCATATTAAGCTGCGGACTTACTTGAAGCTGGTGCTGTGGTGGCAATATTTAAATTGATATGTATTTGTTGTCATCACACATGGTGTAGCAATGTTATTGTTTTATATATTCATAATTTTAATTCGTTAAATACTGGTGTTAGGGCAGTAGGCTGTGGTATTAACTCATCATTCTGTTTGTGTCATATTCATATTTAAATTAAATACGAGCGTCTGCGCACTACATCCGATCCGAATGTTACGTCTAACAAAGTCAAATCAGAACTGAACATTTCAACAATTTCTAAATTCGGATGGAATTTGGATCGAGTGCGCAACCTCGGTTTCGAACCTAACGGATTCGGATCTGATAAAGTGCGCAAACGCTCCAAGGGTCAATTTACACATATCAGGGTCAGGAATTACCGGGCTTAATGTTATCCAGCAGGGAATTAAAAATGTTTGTAGATTAACCGCTTGAGCGCTAGAAGGGACAAATGGCACTTGACGCTATTGTCTGCAAGCGGTATGAACATATTTTTCAGACGACTACCACCTTTATTTATTAAAATATCGACACTGTTTAGCGATTGCTTAGCACATTGTATATTCAATTTCATATGGAGAATTTGAATAATCTGCTTATGAGTTGCTTTTTTATAAATAAGGGTGTTAATTCTGTAACCTTTTGTAGCCCGAATAGCCTTGTGCTCGGCAAATTCTTATTCTTACCCAAAAATCTGTAGAAAGTTTAACAGCTTAATTACAGAAAAACGTCCCTTTGATGAAAAGGTAAAGCAATAAAAAATATAATAAGTAAATGTACTCCCTAATGTATTATAAATCTATCTGTTTACTGTAATAAATAAAATATTAAGTGGTTTATATAAAGTTGTTAAAACCAAGAAATAATAACTAATTGTAAGTATTTGTCATTCAATAAATTGTACAAAAGTTATTTATATTGTAAAGAAAACGTGATTTATATGTAAGACTTTAACATAAATGCATAGCATATTTCCACCTAGCTTTTTGAAATAATGTAAATACATAAATGTTACATAGAAAATAAGCCAACAGATTTATATTAAAAAAAAACAATGACAATATATAACATTTTATCGTTCATCTTTTTCCAAATTTTATTACTTACAAAAAAATCTTTGAAGGTAATTCTGATGACAATGACTGAGTCAAGATATGCCATAGACACTTAACAGGTAGACAATGAGTTTTGGACTATCTATATTTTATATTATTTTAATTTTTTATAATATTTATTATTTTTATTATAATATATTTTGTTTATTTTTTTTATCCTTTTCAATGTTGTAGCAACGTGTTGAGATACTTCAACTACAAAAAATAAGGGCAAGGGGATTTATAGTATTTTTTTATGTATTTTCTTTCTGTTTTTCTGTGCGAGTCCTAATACATACTTTTTCGGTCTTAATAGGTATGCCTTAAGAATTTATTACATAATAGAATCCATGTAAATATAAGCAATTAAAGAGATGTGAAGAAATTAAAATTTCGGTCTAAGGGCTTATAAATTTTGAAATGTTGTAAATGTAAAATACGCTTATTGTATGTGTTTGGGTACAGTTATCAAAATAGCTATGCAGGCAGGTAATATTGTAACCTAGGGCGAATGATAATAACTGTTACTAACTTGTGATGAATAGGCAAATATATTGCTTCGGTTGTGATTCAATAAAAAAAACGTTATAGACCGGTAACATGCAAACTAGATTATAGCTGTCCTGTATACCGAACTATTACGTTAACTGTACTTATAAATGCAATGTAATTTATCCGATATTATTAATGCTAGCTCTTCAGTCTTCGTTTTGTTGCTACAAGAAGAATGGATATTATATAAATGTGTTCATTGGCATTTAATTAATATTAAATATGTTAATCGTTGGTTCGGTATAAATCCTAGGACTTTCATAATTCTAATATAAGGTGTTCATATGTGTTAGAACCTTTATAGTTTTTAAATAAAAAAAAATATTTTTGTTATAATTATTTTGTCTTATTTTTCAATAGAAATTGCTGTCCAATCAATGTGTTCGCAATTTAGTTTCCCAACATGTAAACAGATACATGTTTTTGGAAAAATAACTAAATTACAAAGTTCAGTGCGTTACAAATTCAAATTTATGGTGAAATAGTCATATGTACTAGTCAAGTATGTAATTGCATTTATTTAATCTACATCATGATAAGATTGATATTTGTTCAAGTCGAAATAACTTCAATTAAAAACATTTGGATTTGAATACGGAATACATAATATTTGTATCGCAATCAATCAACAATGATATTAGACATTGATTTTACTTGAATATTATACCTAATCGGAACAATACTATTAGGTATAATATCCGAAGCTATATCCAAAATGAACTTTTACGCAAACGTCTTGAAATTATATTGAACTTTCTAATGGCTCTTACCAGGCCCGAATACAATGTAGAGTAAACCTAGAGAGACCTTTATGGTCCAGGTAAGTCTAGGTATTTTTTTTTTTCGTTTTGTTGTTACGACTCAAGTGTGACAGTTGTTCAATTGCATTTTTGCCTTCTTAAAGGCTATAGATTCGCAATACTTGCGACTGAACGGTTCACCCGTTTGTATCCCTGTTGTATCTTAGACTTCTGCAGCCTAATTACGTAAGTGAATTCTGCAAAGGAAACGAGTCGATTCTTTCAAAGAATCAGAATCATTTCTTTAATTTTTTTTGGTATTGCGAAACAAATCCTCCTTTGAGTTGAACACAGACTACTTAGAGATACTACGGAGTTGAAGATATATGACATTTGCATTACACAATACCAATAGTGAAGTTTTATCTCGATTCTTCCGCTTTCATTCTTTCTTTTACAATCAATACTACGTCAAAATATTGGTAATGAAAGGAGCATGGCCTTTCCGTTTCAGAGTGTAATATGCAATACGAAAAGTCGTTTTTGGGAAGGTTCCAACTTGTTTGCTTTGCAGAATTCACTTACGCAATTAGGCTGCTGTTTAACCCTTCGGCTAAATGTATGTTTTTATGCGATACACTTTAAATACTAATTAGACAAATATCTAACGTTATACAGGACGATGTCGTCGGAAAAAGTACCGCCTGTAACTCTTAAGAGCTTTTCAGAAAATATCTAATGATATCAGAGATTGGTACGGTGATTGGCCTAGAAGTGGTGCAAACACTAGAGATTCTGCATTTCCTATCCGTTATCATCACTTTAAGGGCATTACCATATGCTTATCTAACCACTTGTACTATTATTTATTCTGTGCTATGGATAGGTACGTATTTCCACATTAAAATTTATTAATATTATATTCAAAGCAGGCATTTGTTTCTAGTCGGCTTTTGTTTTAGGAGTGGAATTCCCTGCCGAGGTCACTGTTCCCTGATAACTATTACCTTAAGGGTCGTTGGTCTTTAAGTCTAGAGTATCTGTGAATAGATTACTTCTAGGCAAGCGTGGTCAATCGTCGGGCACATCATCGCTAATCTCTTGGTGAGCTCTAGTGAGTAGTGGTCAACCGTGAACAAAAAAAGTTGACTATCAGGAAACGGTGTGTAATGCGAAGATTAACAAGAAGTGTGTAGACATTGAACTGAAACCTATGGACGTGATGATTAGTTCAGCGCAAGATGGTTGAGCAAGGATCACAGAAGGAGCAGAATAAGATCAGTATTAGTAACCGGAGGATGAGGACGTTCGGCGCCCTGATAAATCCACCAACTGTAAGATAACAGATTTTTTTTATTTGGTTTTTACTTTTCCAGGGTATCCACATTCTGGAATATTTGTAAAAGTCAGGAAAGCTCAAAGTGATCAGGGAAACTCAGTGAAATCTAGGGACCACCTGCAAAGACAGGCAAAAATAAAGGATTTACATTACATGCGTTCCAAATTGCCCAGTGCTTATAAAATAATAATTCTGTTTAACCAGACTATTAAAGATTTTTTACCAGGATTGGAATGCCCCGTCTTATGACATAATTTTTAGTCGTAATTAAATTACTCCTTTTTATTGTGCGATCTGTAATAAGATGTAGTTTTTAAGTGGAGTGAACTAAGTAGTTCTGTTTTATTTTAATAGAATTCATTATTTTATATCATTTTGATCTACAAAATTGATATACAATACTGCAAAATTGAAAACATACATTTTCAAAAATATATTTTGTTGTTTAACTTTATCTTTTGTTAAAATGTATTTAGTTGGTCAGGACTCAGGTTTTTTTTAATAGTCAGGAGAAGGGCAGGGATTTTTCTGGACATTAGCATTGGACACCTTGTTGCACTTCAAAGCCAGTTGAATCTTGTCTAGGATTTTTTTTGGTGGTCGCGTCGCCAAAAAACTTCAGGTAGACTGGGTAACAATAGTCGGAATGGTCAGCAACAGCAAGCGCTTGTCCCAAAAAAAATTGTTTGAAATGGGTCATAAGAATGACCGACGCATATTTTTTGCAGCACGATCCCAACATCCCAGACTGGCCATATGTGATCGGATTGGCGGGGGGTATTGCCAGTGGGAAAAGCAAAATTTTAGAAAAGTTAAAGTAAGTAATAAATCAAATAACACACCCATGTCTTGGTAATATAATTATCATAGTTTATTTCATGTCAATGTAAATATTATTTTCGTATATGACCAGAAAACCTTAAAAAACCATAGAATAATCAGAATCCGTGTCTAATATTATTGAATCAATTGGAACTCGGGATAGGTAAATGATAGATATAATGTCTAGAAACTCTTATTCAAATTCAGAGTCTCAAGCCATAGATTTAGTATGTGTCTAATCTTAAATAATTATTCTGTTGATTTTGTTTAACGAAAACACAAAGATAAAGAAACAAAGAACCCTGAATATATTTGATTCGTTTTCTTCCTTAACAGGACGAAGGGCGTGGCGGTTGTAAACTGTGACATAATTGCCCACGGGAAGCTGAAAAAAGTCTCATTTGCTGATGAGGTAGGTAAAACATAATATTGAGAAGAAATTGTGGGCTTTCCTTAAATTAGACGTCTTTGAAAACTTGTATTTTGACGGTTTTTAATAGTCGTCTAATTTAGGGAAGTTCATCCAACCCGATCAAATGAAAATGATCTACCGTAGTGTCATTTTTGGAAATCTGAAAGTGGGCTTGACCAAAGGGCTCCTATCTGATACTTTTCAAATATATCTCCATTCTCCGGTGGTTCTCTCAGCATGCCGCAACTACTACGCAATCAACTTTTCGCCTAGGTTTCGAACAAGCAAAAAACCCTGCCAGAATCTGTCCAGAAAAAAGAATACCCTTTTCTGTATCACAAAGTCACTTGTTATCGGCATAATAATATGCTGAGATATACAGATAGCCTTTTTGGCCTCGCACATGTTTTTGTTGTCTGTTTTTTGTCTATTTCCTGTGTGAGTCGCAAACAATCTCGTTTTTTTTTTCTTTCTTTCCCATCCCAAAATCATGTTTTTTTATAGGAGCAACAGACATGGCCGGCGGTAATGGAAGAAATTCAACGACAAATTAGAGAGTTCGGCGAAGAGGGATACCGGGTTGTAGTAATGGAGGGTGCGGACATTATGCGTGCGAAATTGTACCAGTCCTGTCACCAGCTGTGGGTTGTCGTCGTACCGAGGGATGAGGTGAGACACACTGTCATCTGTCTACTACTAACAGCGTACTTACATAAAAAAAATCACCTACACTCAATGCAAAGCTGACCTAAACTGGAATGCTGTGGCACATTTTTAGTTATTATTATTGCTGTGCTTGCATTTGACCACTATCTCACCTTATGGTAGTAGGTAATCGATGATCTAGTCGACGATGAAGCAGGCTTGCCTAGAAGTAACCTGCAGCCTAATTGCGTAAGTGAATTATGCAAAGCAAACAAGTTGGAACCTTCCCAAAAACGTCTTCTCGTATTGCATATTACACTCTGAAACGGATAGGTTATGCTCCTTTCATTAGCAATATTTTGACGTAGAATTGATTGTAAAAGAATGAATGAAAGCGGAAGAATCGAAATAAAACTTCACTATTGGTATTGTGTAATGCAAATGTCATATATCTTCAACTCCGTAGTATCTCTGAGTAGTCTGTGTTCAACTCAAGGATTTGGAAAGCTACCGCTAGCTTTCTAAATTAGTTTCGCAATACCGAAAAATTGAAAGAAATGATTCTGATTCTTTGAAAGAATCGACTTGTTTCCTTTGCAGGATTCACTTACACAATTAGGCTGCTGTTCTGTCTTGACTTAAAGACCCCCAGGTTGTAACCATCACTGACCATCAGAAAACACTGACTTTTGTCAGAATGTGGAAGAAGTTCAAAAGTTTTTTAATCAATCAATCAAGCTGATATAGTTTTATCAGGTTTTAAATATAAATTAGTTCGAACTATATATAATCTGTGGTTCGAACTAACCTAACCTTCAATATTCTTCGCAGGCTATAAAAAGACTACAAGACCGCGACCGCCTATCAAAAGAAGACGCAGCCAAGAGAGTAGATTCCCAAGTATCCAATCAAGAGCATGTAGCCCACGCTAATGTAGTCTTCAGTCCACTGTGGAGCTTCAAGCATACCGAAGGTCAGGTCGAGCGCGCTTGGAAACAGCTAGAAGAGTTCCTCGACCGTAGGATCTAGGTACAGTAGGTGGACTAGTCATTAAAATCATAAAATGTGTACAGCCTAATTGCGTAAGTGAATTCGACAAGGCAAAGGGTTTAACCGCCATCAATCGACCAATCACATGCGAGATGAAAGACGTGATGTGGATTTCCGTCTATGTGATTGGTCGATTGATGGCGGTCAAACCCTTTGCCTTGCCTAATTCACTTCAGCAATAAGGCTGCTGTAATTCGATTGTTAGCAATGTTTCGCGCGCATTAACAATAATAATCATATTATTATTATTTAGTACGGTATGAATCTAAACTGCAATAATTAATGATTACTGTAAAACTACACCTGCAGCCTAATTGCGTAAGTGAATTCTGCAAAGCAAACAAGTTGGAAGCTAGCGCTAGCTTTCCAAATTGGTTTCGCAATACCGAAAAAGTTGAAAGAAATGATTCTGATTCTTTGAAAGAATCAACTTGTTTCCTTTGCAGAATTCAGTTACGCAATTAGGCTGCTGATAGGTCAATATCTACAAATTAATAAACCAATCTCCTCATACTTGATGAGTACCTATCTATGTCTAATGACTATTTAAAGATATAGATAGTTAGTATTTATTTATTTATTTAAAATCACCAATTATAACATATTTACAGATTGCTCCAATATAATGCTATAAGTCACAAACACACTAAATTAAATAAAACTAAAATAACCTAGCAGCAAAATTGCACACAATAAAATAATAATAAGTATTTATAGATACAGCAATAAATTAAATTAACCATGCCAAAGTCGCTCCAGGCTTCTTTCAATAATTATTTGGAGAAATCACCGCACGCTTTTCTCAAATATGTCTTCCGACACTGTAATAACGTTAAAAATACGTAAGGCTCGTGAGATAGGGGCAAACTTGAGGAGGTTGGTCCTAGCCGCTGGCACGTCTAAGAAAGCGGGGCGGCGGCGGCGGCGCGCGCCCACGCACCCAGCACCTCCGGGTGGTGCAGCAACCCTAGTAGTATGCTCGCCACATATTTTACCAGCGCGACGTCCCTTCTTACTGCTAGCCTCGTGTACCCGACCATGCCCAGGACGAACAGACTCGGGTACACCCGGGGAATACTCCGTACTGTTTTCCCCTTGTTCGCATTAGGACAGATTCTCTGTAAGACAGATTCGCTGTACGACAGATTCGCATTAAGACAGATTCGCCTTACGGCAGAAGTACAGTGAACTCGATATATCTATAGATATCTGTAAACTTATTAATAAAACATTAAACAATTTGTAACAAAAATGATATTTATTAATTTTCTTATGATACATAGGTACCTATTTAGCCTCTATTCAGCCTGCACAAGCGTTCTATACATTCTAGAACTGAAATTTCGTTTCGCAGTGCACTAGTAATAATCATGTCAATTTTTATATCTTTCTCCTTTAACTTTAGACTACGCCATTTTCCTTTGCAATAGGTTTCCAACCTTTTTAAATTTTTGTCTTGATATTTGGCTTCCTTTTTAAGTAATTGTATGAACCGATACAACGCCGGTTTCAGAGGGATTCTATTTTTAAGGCGGCCATGCCACCCTTCAACTGGGTTATTCGTTCTGAATACTTCTTTGTAGCAACTAAATGTATCAGTGGTTATTAATCCCATCCATTGCTTTGAGAAATAGTCCCTGAATGCTGAATATTCTTCAGAATCATTCACTGATTCTTGAATAGCTAAGATACCTTCAGGGATCAAAATTGGTGGTAACAATGCCAATTGCATATACATTTGTGTAATACGGTCTCCACCGTCGACTTTCTTCAGACCCAGATTTCGACTTTTTTTTGAGAGAGCTTTCCAATAGTGGTAGAAGCAACCGGTAACTTTAGCATTGGGATATACGGCTTTGACTGCTTGAATTACTGCTAACTCGTAATCACATCTATATTGCTCTATATTTACTGAAAAATATCCCGCAATATAGTAAATAGTCTTTCATAAGTAGCTTGTGTTTTGTTAGGTAAGAGTATATAAATTAATGGTACAAAATTTACGGTATCATCGTTTTGTGAAGCATTAATATGTAACGTGTATAACTGATAGAAGATCCTGGGAACAACTTTGAAGGTACCGTCACCGTAATAGCATTTATAGTTTTGAAATTTGGTCTTCGCTAGTGGTGTGCTAAAAAACAAAATTTTCTCCTTTGTCCCGTCGTCAAACAAGAAAAAATTATCCACAAGACTATGGGGTAACTTGAGATCTTTTAGATCTTTACAAGTTGTTTTATCCAAATTTAAGTAAGCCTTTCTAGCTCTATACAAAACATCTTTTTTCTCTTTAAATGTCGGTATATCGTCTTCTGGTAGCCCACATTCGGCACCTCAATAAAATCCTCAAATATCTTTGGAATTGGCTCGAGGTTTGTACATACATTTTTCTTACATTCATCGATTAAGCCATCTATTATAATTTCGTTACATCCGGAATACAAGAGTGTGTAGCCTCTTTTAATATTTTATTTTGATCATCCAAAGTAACAGATGTACTGCAGTCTATTTTATTAAAACATCTCCAATTTGTACTACCATTTGTATTTTTTTTACATAATTTTAGCGGAAACCAGCGTGTAGTAAAACGGGCTTACCTTTTTGACTTGATATAAATTTAAGTCCGCTGCTCGTAGTGGGCAAATCCATTGTAATTTCAAGAGTTCTTTTTAAATTATTAATACTTTACTGCCTAAAAATCAGCAACAAATCAATCGTAGTACCTACTTATGACAATGTCATATAATAAATAATTATATAATGAATATGAGTGGCCAATAACATCATACTGACATGGAAACTTAAGGAGTTTCTATGCTCGCCAACATACCTAAAAAAATCGTTGATCAAACGAAACGGCGATAGTTGGGGTTATTTGAAGTTAAAAAATTGGTACTTTAGGACCTATTGCAAATAACCTTAACTATCGCCCTGTTTCGTTTGATCCACGACTTTTTGTCCACCTGGTATATAAAGGAAAACTACGTGGAGATCATTTCAACACGACTGTACAATTTCTGCCGTAAGGCGAATCTGTCTTAATGCGAATCTGTCGTAAAGCGAATCTGTCTTAAAGCGAATCTGTCCTAATGCGAACAAAGGCTGTTTTCAATAGAGAAATCTAGAAATCTTATTTTGAATTTTTCCAACATGATACTATATTTCTCTTTATGTGGATTCCAAATAAATGCACTTGTCTCTAAATGACTCCTTACAAGGGCATTTTACAGAACTTTAACAACTGCAATGTTGGTGAAATCCTTACACTGTCTTAAGAAAAGTTATATGTTGGACCAAGTGATTAATTAATACGGCATTATGCATAACAAAAAAATAAAAATGCCCAATATGAGTAGGCAATATAATAAAAACTATTGATATAATTAAATTGACCGGGCTTTCTGAAAAATGCCCATCACTTATTTTGCCGAATAAAATAAAAAGATGTTTTTTTTAATGTTGACATTGGTATATATAGAGTAGGCTTTCTCTAATCTGAGAAAATAGGTAAGTACGATAACTGTTTAAGCAACAAAGTCGAAGGAGCCCTGCTACGCGGTGCTCCTATTTCTGTCTGCAGGGTGTAAAGTAACCTAACATTAATTTAGTTTTTTTATTTTTATTTTGCACCGTGAATTTAGTTTCTCAATTTTTTTTTTTCTTTCAATGACAAGAATATTTAGTTTTTAAAGTATTATATTATTTTATTTTAATTATTGTGAATGTGAAGACTATGTGGATCATTCTTTTTTTTTCATTTATTTATTTATTTATTTTATTATTAATGTACACACAGAAAATACATACAGAAAACACATCATTTATATTAGTTTGAGTATTTATGCGGCCTACCCGAATGTCCTTTCTTTGGTATTGTTCGTCAATTCGTTAAGCTCCTTAAATTCTGAGTTGAGCTGCACAGTTATTGACAAATGCGTGCACTGACTGGACAGGTCCACTCAATTGGCTGGTTCTTTCCTCAAAAAACCATTTCAGACATCAGTCTACATGGTCTTCACATGATCTAACCAAGATTTTGTCTGGACTTTAAAAGAGTCTGTGACCTATGAGTTTGTTTCGGCCTTTCTTTCTCATAGTAGTCAGACAGGAAACGCCGACCTCATCTAGTTTTAAAAAATATGATCGATATGTAAAAGTGTTTGTACAAACCAACTTACAGAAATAAAAAAACATTTATCATAATCATTTAACATGAAGGACTGCTTCGAACCTGACCTATCTGTATCGGGGTGCCCTAAGTTCCCGAGTTTGCTTCGCTCGCTCTGTGACTAATTCATTTATCATTAATTATCGAATTGCCCAACCGTTACGTAGCAATATTCATAATGACCAGCCCGGGCATTATACATAGTCGTGGTACCCCAAGTGGAACTAGACTGGGGGACCACGGGCAAGTACCGGCACTGATTAATCACTCGTTCCATGACATATATAAGGATACCTACTTTTATCTCGGGAGTATGTTCCCTCGGGCTATTTTCTGTACTTAACACGGGCGAAACCGCTAGCAAAAGCAAATTTGTTTGTACTTTTTTGTCTTATTTTATACAAAAGCATAAGCTTAACTAATCACTTAAGTATAATCTTATAATATTATCCTCAATCAGTCATTGTTTATATTAAGTAATGTAATTCCTGCAACCCCAATAAAATAAATAGTTACCTATATTTGTATAATGCAAACATGTTTTATTCCAATACATAATTTAGTACCAGAACGAGTAAGTACCTATAATGTTAAAATGATTTCCAAAATGAGCATTATCAAGATATTGAAGCTTTTACGCAAATAAGATTTTTGTATTCATTGTCATTTGGAAGATTACCTGTGATTGGACATAATGTATAACATTTCTTTGTTCTACTCAGACAGTACAACGGATTGAACAATTTCGATGATTCCAGCATTACCCCACAGGCAGTGTTGAACATTGAAAAAATAGATCAGGATAGAAATTACACTGAAAGTGTATGAAACTAACGTTGAAAATCGAACGCTTGAACTCGGTGACTACCTGGTGCTCGCTGCATTTTAAGCAAGCGTGAATAATGTAGAAAAAAAGGGTGTCAGGCGGTATCATGAAGCATCTGTCAATACTTATTTTGGGCATTTTTGTCAACGCTGCGTTTGGAAACTTCACCAATGTCCTTAAACCAAAGCTGGAAGATCAAAGGATTGAAATGATTGTGAGTTTACCATATTAGTTATTTATTAGATTCAGGATTGTTCAAATCATCTACTATCGAAAAACAAATAAAAAAGAATAACAGCCGTATAACCCAAACTGTGACTGTGTATTGTTTAGACAATATTTTTTCTTATACTAAGAACAGTTTGTTTTGGAAGCCGCTGCTTCGGGCCACTCCACGCCCCTAAGATGGGGCGCGCGCGCCCCATTGTTTGGTAACCCATGCCAACACACGTGAAACTATTGCAAATTGCAGATCCAAAAACAGTAGATACTTACCTATATCCGGGACAGCTACTGCCTATTTTGCAGCTATATATTTATCATTAATGATGTCTTCCATTTGTTGCAGGTGGACATAGTAACTTCAAATTTCAAAAATAATGGATGGGAGACTATTCTTTGCGTTGGAAATCTACCCAATGAGTTCTACAACAAAATCATGCACATATCTTATACTTTCGTGGTTATGAATCTCAACGACCCTGAAGATTATTACGTAGAAGACATAGTCCCATACCACTCAAATATTATTATAATCAACTGCCAAGATTTTGGGGAATATGAAGAACTTATGCAAAAATTAATAACTTCACCGTATTGGCATCCCTTAGCAAACATAATTATTTATTATCACAAAAAAGAAGACAGAGAAGTCATGGCGAGAATTTTCTTCAGTCTATGGTATCACAAAGCTATAAACGCAATCCTGGTTCAGTATGACGATGAGCAACAAATTTTACTGGTGTCTGAATACACTCCTTATGTTAACGAAAAGTATATTGTTCAACCAGATAATAAGTTTGGCTGCTGGACTGCAAAGAACCTCGGAATACCAGTTCGTGGATTTGAACAAGATTTAATTTGTGTAGAGAAATGTCACAACGTGTCTATCACATCAAAGCTGAGAACTAATCATCTCGGCACTTGCGTTGGTTTTAACATAAATACTGTATCGTATAACGCTGTCAAAGATCTGCGAAGCTTGAATCTATTCGAAGATAGAAGCAAAAATTTACACGGTTTTGCGTTAACAGGATACGTTACTGAAGTTGAGCCCTTTTTCCTCATCGATGACCTCGGGAATGGAACCTACAAGCTTAAAGCTAGAGATGGTACGATCTGGAACACCATGGCCGAACTCATGAACTTCACTATCGATCTTAGCCTCAGCTTAAATACCTTGAAGACACCATTCAATTTCGAAGTGAACATTGAACAAATATTTGCTTTTTCACGCAGAAGCGGCGACCTATGCTTATTCCCGATATATCAGTTTGATGTAATTATAGTAGAAGTTGATTTCACTTTTCCGATTAAAGACAGTGGTATTTGTATTGTGTCAGGGCGCGCCGGTTTTGAAACTACTCTTTTTCAAGTGAAAAACTTAGAACTTAACTTGGATCATTTAATCAGATTTTACTCTTGCTTCTTATTTATTTGGGCTACTTTCTCCCTTTTCAAAGCTGTAGAAAATGGACGTCTTACTTTCGATCAAATAGGCAAAGATTTCATGAATACCTGTAGAAATGTGTTATTGTTAAACCTACATAAGCCTCCGAAGTATGAGTCTTTTCGTATTTTCTTGACAGTATCTCTGTGGTGCTTCTTCGTGATAAATTTTACAACTCAGGCTACGATAATATCGTTCTTCACTGCAGCCAAAAGGGGCAAGGATGTCGATACATTTGATGAAGTTATTGAGAAAGGATACCCCATTGAAGCAATGGCATCACCAGATCTGATCCTTCCGGAGACCGAAGAAAAATTCATAACATTTAACTCCAGATTAGTTAACGAAAAAGATGTATACGGGTGTATAACGCGCATGGCAACTGATGCACATCGTTTTTGCCTCGTAGATTGTTCAATGGGTCGTTACATTAAAAGTAACAAGCTGAATGACAAAGGGGAACAATATATGCATATCGCCGAACAAGATAGAATACACAGTCATTATTTGACCATGGTGCTATCCAAACATTCGCCTTTTACAGAACGATACAATAGGTGTATGATGATGATTTTTGAAGCTGGATTGATAAGGAAATGGGAACAATACAGATACACGGATATAAAAGACGAAGTTACAACAAAACCTCTTGGGCTGGATAGTTTGAGCGGCATATTCGAAATGTACTGCTTCAGCGCAGCGATCACAATAGCTATATTTTTGCTAGAATTACTTATATATCGTATAAAAATCTGCTGGAAAAACTGTTTAAAATCTAGAAAATGTCGGAGAATGTGCATTGATGGTCGTCACACGCGTTTTGGAAACGAAAACCCAAACAAAATACTGAATGAAAAGTAACAAATAAGTTTCTCCTTAAAGAAGGGTGTGTTGGGTTTCGAACCCAACAGCTTTCAGTCGGCCAGCGTATGCCATCGCAATCGCCATGTGAGCCCAGCCGCGTAGCTACCTAGGGGCTAGGCGGGGCAGTGTCCCGGGGCCCTCAAGCTCAGGGGGCCCTCGAATCCTTACCAGAAAATCTCGATCGAACTGCACTTTTGAAAATTTCTCCCATTGGTGTTGATGAAGCAATTTTATTACAAAATTGTGACGTATACCAAAGAAAATATTCAGATATAATAGGATCTAGCTTTTCACAATATTTACCACCTAGTTTTACCTCAATTAACTCAAGCATGTTCACTAATTATGTAAGGAAATAATGAGCAAATATGGAGTGCTAGAATGCGACCTAACGGAAGTATTTACAGCAATGTTATTATTCTTTACAATTCCTGTTACTTCTGCAGCAGCTGAAAGGTCATTTAGAAAATTAAATATAATAAAATATTAATTAAGAACCGAAACTCGACTCCGACATTTATCGCTAATACCAATTTAAGGGTACACTAGTCGACGGCACGAAGTATTTTGTGCGCGGGGTTAAAATGCGTGCTATATCAACCGACAACACGTGCGGAACAGATAGATGCTGTTATGAGCAGTAAGAAGCTAGTACGCGTACGAATTAGCAAATTTGTAGCAAAATGGATAATGATTTAGAACGAAAAAGAGAGCGCGAAATTTTGTAAACAGACCTTTGGGAGTCTGGATATCATGAAATAAAACCGGCCAAGAGCGAGTCGGACTCGCGCACGAAGGGTTCCGTACCATTATCGCAAAAAAACGGCAAAAAATCACGTTTGTTGTATGCGAGCCCTACTTAAATGTTTATTTTATTCTATTTTTAGTATTTGTTGTTATAGTAGCAAACAGAAATACATCATCTTTGAAAATTTCAACTGTGTAACTATCACGGTTCATGAGACAGCCTGGTGACAGACAGACAGACGGACCGCGAAGTCTCAGTAATAGGGTCCCGTTTTTACCCTTTGGTTACGGAACCCGACTGAATGTATCTGTTCAAAATAAAATTATTTGCATTGTTGAACTACTAATCTATGCCTATATGGAGGCCGTTTTTCAATTTTCCTTCTTCTTATGGTACTTATTTGCGCCCAAATATGCGTTAAAATTAGTGTTAAAATATGGAACTTTCGAAGCTCATAACTTCCAAATTTTGTTTTTTTTTACTTTTTTGTTTCCATACAGGGCTAGATAATGATGAGACAAATTGATATCATTTTTTATTTTGAACATACATCGTCAAACAGTGGAGTAAAAGCCAGACTACGTTTGTATGGAAGAATTTTCGACTAGGGGTACACTTAAAACAAAACCGCATCAAGTCTGGATTTAACCGATTTATTTTCGTTGGATCCCACTTTTAGATCCCATTTTTTAGGTATTGGCGATGGGTCCCATTTACTATTCCCATTGAATCCCATGTTATAACAATATGTGTACTTTTTAGAAGAAAAGTAAAACCTTTATCAAACATTTAAAAATCAGCGTGTTTTCGGCACACCGAACATTAAATGATTGAATGAATGAAAGACAGAACAATGAAACATAAATTAATTCATGCTTTATTTGCACACATAAAAGGTAACCACAGATCACATACATACACTGCGGCAGGTTATACAGAAGACCGAAGAGTACAACCTGCCTCACTGTTTAGCGTTTGTGGACTACGAGAAAGCCTTCGATTCGATCGAGACTTGGGCTGTACTGCAGTCTCTCCAACGGTGCCACATTGACTACCGGTACATCGAAGTGTTGAAGTGTTTAAACAAAAACGCCACCATGTCAGTTCGACTTCAGGATCAGGCTTCGGGACCCGTCCTTCTGCAGCGAGGTGTGAGACAGGCAGATGTCATATATCCGAAACTGTTTACCGCTGCACTGGAGGATGTCTTCAAGGTTCTGGACTGGAAAGGGCTAGGCATCAACGTTAATGGCGAGTACATCACACACTTTCGGTTTGCCGACGATATAGTGGTTAGGGCTGAGACCGTGGAGGACCTCAGTACAGTGCTCGATGATCTCAGTAGAGCTTCCGAAAGAAGGTAAAAAATACCAAGGTGATGTTGAATGCCCATGTTACACCCACTCCTATCAAGGTCGGAGACTCTACACTCGAAGTTGTGGGCGACTATGTCTACCTGGGACAAACGATCCAATTGCGTAGGGTCAACTTCTAGAAAGAGGTCAACCGTCGAATCCGACTCGGCTGGGCAGCGTTCGGTAAGTTGCGCGGTATCTTCTCGTTCAACTTACTACAGTGTCTCAAGACGAAAGTCTATGACCAGTGTGTGTTGCCAGTGATGACATATGGCTCTGAAACGTGGTCGCTTATAATGGGCCTTATCAGAAAGCTTACAGTCACTCAAACGGCAATGGAGAGGGCTATGCTCGGAGTTTCCTTGCGTGATCGAATCAGAAATGTAGAGATCCGCAAGAGAATCAGGGTTACCGACATAGCCCGAAGAATTGCCAAACTTAAGAGGCAGTGGGCAGAGCACATTGCTCGCAGAACGGATAGCAGATGGGGCAGAAAGGTTCTGGTGTGGCGACCGCGAACCGGAAGACGTTGCGTTGGAAGGCCTCCCACCAGGTGGACTGATGACCTGGTGAAGGTTGCTGGTATCCGCTGGTTGCGAGACGCACGGGACTAGTCTATGTGGCAACGCTTGGGGGAGGAGCTAGATCGATTTACCCGTTGAGGGACTTCGGTAGGGGCAGTTGTCCAACTAATGATTGGACAACTGCCCCTACCGAAGACCCGTGGTCCAATTGATTTATTTTAATAATTTATAATTAATATTCATCATCAGCCTTTTAATGTTTCCACTGCTGGAACATAGACCTCCTCTCTGTGAAAGAGAAAGGGCCGTAGCCCGTAATCTACCACGCGGGCCCAGTGCGGGTTGGCGGATGTTACAATGTCTTCGAAATTTTTGGTTCTAGGACATGCCGGTTTCCTCACGATATCTACTTCTTTTTTCTTTTTTTTTTATATTACAGTATTTACTTGTTCTTGATAGTGATTTTGATAATGATTTTTCTTAAATGTATAATTATAATTCAATAACATTAAGATTTTCATTAACATTATATTTGTATGTTTTATTTAGCTGTTAATGTCCCACTGTTGGGCAAAGGCCTCCCCCATATCTTTCCAAGTGCTCTTTTCGAGCGACACTTCAATTTTAGTTATTTATATAATAATATTAATTAATATTTATTTTATTATTTATCGGTCCAGGCGTCTTTGAGTAATCGGGTAAAATACATTTTTTTTTAAGTTTCCGACGAATTGAGAACCTCCTCCTTTTTTGAAGTCTGTTAATAAAGTATAATCTCATTTTATTTAAACAATTTTGTTGTTGAAAGTACCCACATTCAGATGTTTTTAAGCATTTGGGATTCAACGGAAATAGTTTTTGGGATTCAACGACAATAAAACGTATTTCTCTTGCATTTTTAAAATTTGGGATCCAACGGAAATACATAATAATGTTTTGTGGGATCCAACGCCAAAAATATTAAAATGGGATTCAAAAGTGGGATCCATCGAAAATAAATCATTTAACCGAAGTCATTGATTTATTTTCGTTGGATCCCACTTTTAGATCCCATTTTTTAGGTATTGGCGATGGATCCCATTTGCTATTCCCATTGAATCCCATGTTATAACAACATGTGTACTTGTCAAAAGAAAAGTGATTTACCTCTAGCAAACATATAAAAAGCAGCGTGTGTTTTCGGCCCACCGACTATTAAATGATTAAATGAATGAAATACAGAACAATGAAACATGAATGAATTCATACTTTATTTGCACACAAATCATTTACTTTAGTGTTAAAAGGTCAGGTCACCTTTTTACACTAAAGTACCTGGGTGACCGACCTATGCTCGGGTGAAAATAAAGAAAAATAGAGAGAGAAATAAATAAATAGAAAAAACGACGTTTTCTAAAAATTCAACCTAGCTAGATCGATTTACGCCCCAGAAACCTCCTGCATACTAAAGGACAATGGCAGAAGCTCATAACTAACATTGTTTTAGCTGAGATTAAACTCCTACGTCATTAAATGAAAAATATCTGGTTTATCTTCGGGTCATGTTCTGAGTTAGTTTGTGCAAAAATTTTTGCTCGGGTACGTCGAGATTAATAGATATTCAGTCATGAACTTTTGTAGGTTATTTGTGGTTACTCTTTGGAAAGAGTATTTATTAATGAGACTTTGATTTGTATTGTATCAAAAGGTTGTTGTTGTTGGTTGATTTTATTTTACCACTTTGTCGGAATTATTAATATTTATATCCATACCAAATTATAGCTTTCTAGTACTAAGAGTCTCTGAGCTAAGCTGCGGATGGACATACCGAAACTATAAGGGCAGCAATCACCAATTGATTTGGCTTCTAATAGAAGCGTGTGTAGCAGCTCTTCTCGTGGGGCTTTTTCTCATAAAGTAACCTGAAAGGCTGTCTTCATGGAGTCTTTCCCACACACACAGTCACCCATAAAGCACGACGCAGGTGGAATGAAGCTCCATTCGATTTGATTATTGGCAACAGAATCTTGAAACGCGTCGCAAAAATAACAGTTACATAACTGATGGTTTGTCCCAATAAAAGCGGTGCCGTTATCTGACAGTATTTTTCTTGGAACACCTGAACGGGCCATAAACCGACGTAAGCAGGAGATGGCGGAGTCTGTAAAAAGATTTGCTGTTCACGTAGCAGCAGTTGCTTTTCCCTTTCTAGCGAACTTCCAGTTAAAAGTGCCTCTGCGGTCAACTTACTTGCCTTGATAGTGGCTGATGACCGTGAAGAACGTAACACACTAGATCTAGAACTTGATTTAGAAGGTTCAGTGCTAATAGTGGGGTTTTGGCGTGATGCTACAAAGACCGGATCGACGTTCGCGAGTGTATTGGTAGCTTCGATCGAAAAGTGGTCCAATTCTGGGGACCAACCGAGCCCACCCACGACGGGCACATCCGACTCCGAATGCTTTTCGTCAGTATACCGGAGCTGTGTCAGCTGCTTCGTTTTGGATCTCGTGTATGTAGGATAAATGTGGACTTTAATGTGGACAGTCAATATAATCTCATTGTATTATAAACAATTTTGTTGTTGAAAGTACCCGCATTCAGATTTTTTTAAGCATTTGGGATCCAACGGAAATAGTTTTTGGGATTCAACGACAATAAAACGTAATTTTCTTGCATTTTTAAAATTCGGGATCCAACGGAAATACATAATAATGTTTTGTGGGATCCAACGCCAAAAATATTAAAATGGGATTCAAAAGTGGGATCCATCGAAAATAAATCAAGTCATTGATACTTTTGCGAAAACTAAAGCTAGGAAAATATTGTAAATATAATTGTTATTTAGTCAGTTGGTAGATCCGACCTTTATCTAATAAACTCTTGAATCTTTTTTTATTTCATTTTATTGCCACCTACACCAAGTACTAATTGTATTTATGTTGTTACTGTTTAATATTTTTATTACCTGCCCTGCAGTGCACGAAAAAGAGCTGATGATAAAGTAGCTTAGCATTTTTAAAGTATTTGTATATTTAATATTTTTACTTGAAAATACCTAACCAGTTTAGATAGCAGTGGGGCCCCAATTTTTTATTTTCCCCAGGGCCCTTGGTTACCTAGCTACGCCGCTGTGTGAGCCCCACACGTGCCAATGGCGTGTGGATCACGCAGCTTGTGCGTGCAGTACCTATAAACCGCGCGCGCTGGCGCAACGCAAGGTGTCGGCTTTCTTTTTTTTTTGCCGGCTTTTCAGCTTCGGCTTGCTTCTATTATGGTACTACACCATGCACCTAAGACTACCTCTTCGGGGAATAGTTTTGCTACTTTTGTTTGTCTGAGTTATAGTTTGCAACAGTAGTTAATTTTGCTTGATATTTGGTAATTGAAAATAGACTTATTTTTCGTAATGAAGTTGTTTTTCGAAACCTGTGCTTATTATTATTTTTTATAATAAGTAAATAAGCGATTTATTTAGTACTAGTTGTAGGTACCTTGCATGCGAACTTTCGCGAGCGTAGGTACGCAGAACATCCCACCAAAGTTTCATTACAATCGGATCAATGGTTTAGGAACGCATAGATAAAATATATAAATAAATTGAGTTTTTGTTCACTATGCGTAGTATATATTATGTTATGGACCAAGTGATTAATATGGCATTAATATATTATTAATTAATATAATATAATTATGATTATTATATTATACATAATGCCCAGACAATTAAAAAATGCCCGATACGTGTAGGCAGTTTGCTAAAAACCACTAAAAACTATTGAAATAATTAAATTGACAGGGCTTTCTGAATTATGCGTATTATGGGCACGGTAGGTAATAAAAAGATGTGTTTTTAAATTATTTTAAAGTTGGCATTGATTTTAATATAGAATCAGTAAAGTAAGAAGCTATGGTAATTGGTAAGTTCGGTTAGGTACTAAGTATTTAAATAAGCAACAAAGTCGACGACGAATGCTGCGCGGGGCTCCTATCTGGTCTGCAGTGCCTAACTAAAGTAAAGTCCAGTCCAGTCCACTAAAGTAAAGGGGTACCCTAAGCTCCCGAGCTCGCTTCGCTCGCTCTTGGACTATGTCATATTTTGAAAATAGCGGCACTGCTTACAAATATTATTTATGCTAACCGCGATTCTATTATCTTTCTGACTATTTGGTCTGCACGGTAATAGAATATAATTTTGCTTTCGAATTAACTTTTTTCCAGATATTTCTTGCTTACGGAATATTTAAAATAAAAACCATACCTACTTACTTAGTGTTCCATAATTATCAAATTGCTTAATAGTTACGTACAATATTCATAATGACCAGACAATGTGATAAATAATGAATTTTAAATCAGTATTAGACTTGACTTGCTTCATATTGCCCAGACATTATAGGTAGGTACATAGTGCCATAATTAATCACTTAGTCCATGCCTGACATACCTATATAAATAAATTTATAACATAAATACAAGTTGGTTACGAACGAAATTAGAGAGGAATATTTGGTTTCGGCTGAACATCGTGTATCAGTTGGACACTCCAACTTAGTTCGAAGCTCAAGGTACCTAGTTACCTAAGTAATAATACATGTAGGCAGTTAGGTTAAACGTTACCGGATAGCTATGGTTTGGATCCAGGCGGCAAGGGTGTCAAGCCGCCGCCTGGTGCGTTGAGCGACAATTACCATGCAACGTGGTGGTCTAGCCGGTAAAACAAAGTATTGCTTTCACACGCCATAATTTTACTGTAGTGTTTATTGTTTTAGATCAAATCGCTTGTTAAACTTACTTGTTAATTCGTGTTAACTGTAGTCTGTCCTATGGCTGGGGTCCAAGTGTCCAGGGTGACAGTCATTCGCCTGGCGGGAGATCGGTATACGGTGTAGTAGACTGTTCTAACCAGTTGGTAGATTGATCAACGTAGAACCAATGTGAGTGAAAATTTAAATGCACAAAGTTTTCTGAATTGGTAGGTAGGTACCTACCTACGCCATATCTTCTAGTAATTAAATTACACACATTTTGCAACTAATAACACCCTACTATAATTTACTATGTTATTAGGTGGTTGAACCAATAAGTAAGTAGGATCGGCAAAGAAAGGATCTGTATCCTGTATTACTTTGACATCTAAGTGAAACGGATTCTGTTGTTTCTAATTTCTAAAATAATAAGAGTACCCTGACGTGTCAAGACTATTATGGTTCGACTGTGAAAAAGGGACAGATGTATACAAGTCATATATATCAGTCCCTAATGCTCACTCAAAGTCAAAATAACCTCGCTCTAAGAGCTTAATTTGGTCACCCCACTGTTGTGGAGAATCTGATAGGTACTGTAGGGGACGTAGCCAGGGTGCTACGTATTAACAACGAATAACTTTAATCTGATATATTTGTATTAATTCAACAATATGCCTGCTACCCTATATATAATTTTTCTCTGTGATGCCTGCCCTTAGACGGCTTTATAAACACGGAAAAAGTCCAGCAAAAAACTCTTCATTTATTTTATGTTCGAAATTCAGTTACCTTACAAGACTATTTATCTGTTGCCAGTCTTATTATAGGCAAGGAGTTTGCCTTCTTGATTGGTGATTCCTCACAGTACCTAAACCTACTGTTTTATCTACTGTTGCTGATTTGCAGTAGGCACAGAGGTAGTAGAACGAGTCCACAAATTCCCTTACCTCAGGGGTGTCGTGTAATCATGTTAGAGATTGGAAGTAGTGAAAAAGACATTGCTTCACGGATTGCCAATGCCCGAGCTTACCGAGCTACCTTTGCGCACCTGTTTGGCAATCGTGGCAACTGGCCCGAAGGCGAAGGATTACCTAAACTTAAAATCTTCGGCTACAATGTCAAAGCCTTGCTGATCTACGAGTGCGAAACGTGGAAGGTAACAAAGGACATCTCACGCCAACCGCTGTCTTTGTTGCATCCTCGATTTACTGGCCATAGGCCTGAGATCTATATATTCTCTGCTCGAGAACAACTCTATCGTAGGGTTGCTGGAAAAATGCGAGCCCGGTTGACCGTCATCAAGCGTTGCAAGTGGAAAATGAGTGTGGACACGCTCCGAAAGGATCCCGCGATCACGTGCCGAAGCAAGAGTTGGACTGGAATCCTCAAGTGAAAAGAATGTTGAATGCTTTTTTGGAAAAAGTTGGGTACCTATTTATGTAACTAATTTGGTGTCCGTACAATAAGTATAAGTATTCTATTTTTCTAAAGCGTGGCCGTCCCCGACCCCCGTCAAAACTGTCAATCCACCGTGTTCGCAGAAGCGACGATAATCGGAATGCCGTGGAGCGTGGTGAAGCGTGAAGCCAAAGACCATTTGTGATGGAGGAGTACCGTGGACGCCATTTGCCACATCTAGAGAACATAGGACATTAAGTCAAGTCAAGTAATTTTTAAAATGATCACATAATAAAGCTTGACTACGTTAAAGTAGTTTTTTTTTATGAACCAGTCAACCACCTCCAGTGCAGCTTATTTAAGTACTCGATTTTGCAACTGCTCACCGCACTATGCAAGTCTTTAACATTTTATTAACGAGTCATGCCATTAATAACTCGTATCGTCGACCACATTACCGCTTACCATTAGGGGGGACGATGGTCAAAAGTGAACCTATATTGTTTAAAATGTCCACCAATCTTGCACTGTGTGATTAGGCGAGACAAGTAGTGCCGTAGGCAGTCAAGTGTGAGCAGAAAAAGAAATACAGCAAGTTGCAGTTGCAGATCGGCGGCTGGCACTGGGAAATCCATCTAATATATCCATGTATGATTACTTAACTGCCATATAATATTTGATTATTTGGTTTCTTTGGTTAATATAAGCTAGACGTGTTTTTTCATATTGAGGATCGACCGGATCATAATTTCAATCACCTGCAATAAAACTTTAAGTAGGGCAGACACGCGCCGTGGAAATATCTTTCCTCGAAATATACTGGGCATTCTGTACATGGTCTTAGAAGTAAATATAAAAGTCTGTAAAAGATAATCTCTGGTGGTAGGAAGATTATTTATTTAATATCTAATCACTGAGACCTACTCAGTTTTGTTTGCAAGTTTCATTTTTTTGAACTAAATTGTAGAAATATAGAACATAATGTTTGAAATCTATTAATTTAAATCCTTATTCAATTATATTTTACATTAATCAATAATTGACCCCAGCCCTTCATTGTTTCGTTGTTTCTTGCGGATTTCTAAAGATTTTACCATAAACCATAAATTTCGTTTTTAATGTTTTTCAAAAAGATTAGTAATGGCAACACTGAAATTTGATTGTTTATGGGCGATTCATGGTGGAAAAATTAGTCAACAGTTTTTAAAATAACATGAAAATATATTTGAAACGGCATTTAAACAGCCATTTAGTTTAGTTTAATGGGAAACACGCATAATAAAAACTCTGAGCACAAGCGTCAAAACCAATCTACGCATTCAGACCGCGACGGCCAGGCGTTCACTAGTCAGGTAAGTGATGAAACGAAAACTTGTTAATGTCATTCTCAGCTGAACTCGCGTAGCTGATATTTTTGTAGATAGACACAGGATTCTTCTATGATTGTAAGCTTCTACGTAGTGTTTTTAGTATCCGCTTTGTGTGGACGAGTTTGTGTACCTGCGGATTTGTTAAAAGGTCCATTGTTTGTGTCAGTTCTTTGTTACCTTTAGCGCATAATTTATTTTTGTATTTAGTTCAGTCTCTCCCATTTCGTGGGCAACCTCAGCGGGCGTTCCTTCGTCAGTGTTACGAGTAACCAGTCGGTGTACAGCGCATCACGGCCTTGGTCTCGCGTCTCGAGGCGAAGGTTAGTATACAAAATACAATTCGTCAAAACAAACAGTTTTCTTTCCTTTGATTACTGGTAAGTAGATCGCGCCAGTTTCAAATGATCAAGGTTTTTAATGTAAATATTATGCTAGTTACATTATATTCTGCTTTTAATTTAATTAATAATTATTCATATTATTACACATTCCATATTTTTTTAAATACATCTGTCACATTGTTTTATCAGTATGTGTGATAAATTTTATTGAATCACAAAATAAGTCAGTGATGATTTTGGTAAATTAAACTTTTGCATATTTTTGAGGATGCATTAAAATTTAATTGAAATAACAACTAAAAACCTTAATGTATGCTTATTTTTTTATTTTTACATGGGTACCAAGAATAATTATGGATAGTTTTTAGTAACAAATTATATTATAATAAGTTCTGTTTAACTGTAAACCTGTATTTAGTATTATCTATTGTTGATGTTAGATTTCATAAACATAGACTAAAACGAGAAACAAACAATAATAACCTTGACAGGTTCAGACAAAACTACTCTAGGTAAAAAATTTACTCAAGTTATGATTCATTATAGTAGTTATGATTGCACTATTTATTAGTGCCTCAGTGTGGTGCTAAATTTTGATCTGAAAACGTAATGACCAGATACAAATAAACAAATGTAACATGTGCTTTAAAGTTCAAAATAAATATAGAAGAGCACAAACCTACTGCTTATTTCTAAAGAAAAAAAAAATAAGTTGCTTCCAGTAGACCTGCAGCAGGGAAGTAGGATTAGAAAATGTAGACACAGTGTTTTAGAGACAAAGATGGAAACATAACTATTGTTGCTTAACTAAAACAAACACTATATATAATAATATCTTAGGCATTTTTAGCGCAACCTTCACCTGAGATAGTAAACCTACTTACTGATTTGTTTAAAATTAATAATAATTGGTAGATGTAGCTATTAAGTTAATTAGTTAGTTAGTTGATGTTGCGAATAAGTTTAAGGTATGATGAGGCTGACATGCCATTGTGGATAAAAGCCACCTTTAAGAATTTAGAATTAAAAAAAAAAAAAAAAATCTTAGGCTGTGCTGATACATACCAACATATCTACAAGCATAAATCTTGATGATTAAAGCTTAAAGTTGGTATATCATTGATTTGGGAAAAACCCTTCATAAAAATATTGTTAATAATTATTTACTTTACATTATGCTATCTCTGTTATATTAACTCTCGGTACTATTATTAACAATCCATATATAATTTTAGTACTTCCTATCATATACATGGCTTATCATAATCTTATGACTTGCAAAAAAGATCATTGTTGCACAAACTATTGCAATAGTCTACATTTGATTACGTGTGAATACTGTGCAAAGAAAGCATTGAACATGGTTTTCTTCTCACTTACCACCAGCTTTTAGCCATTACCCACAGTAATTTTACTCACAATAGGGTCCTACAGAAATTTAAATAGTCACACAGTCTGTCAGACATTCTGCCTTTTATGAGTTGCAGTTGTAGACAAACCTTTTTTTTTGGAACAAAAAAGGTACACCCTTATAAAAAAAACTGCCTTTACAGTCTGTCCCACTGTTAGGGAAAGGCCATTAATCACTTTATTTTCTTAAAGCGAGTTTGCAATTATAGACCAGGGTACTTCACAATGTATTCCTTCACCAATGTCCAAGATAAACTTAGAAAGTACTTATGAATTGAAAAAAGTTATGAAAATAACTTGTTGCTGTGCCCGAACAGGGTCCATATGTGTACTTAGCTCTAAGCCTAAATGTAACACCTGAATAAGTCACACTGGCACTTCCAAAAAAAGGAAAAAATATGCATGTTAAATGGGCCATGTGAGTAAATCATTCAAATCAATTTAGTCACTAAATGATTGAGATACAAACACCTGAAAATTCGCATTTATGATTTTGTTACGATTTGATTGTTATTACCACACAGACATTTATTATTAACCCTCGTGAGGAACTCGTGGCTAAATAATAACAACAGCACGGGTCCATCTTCAAGGTTAAGCAACACTTGACTAGTTTGATCTGTGGATCATTTCAACATACCGGGATTCCTTAGTGCTCCGGATAGCACGTTAAGCTGTTGGTCCTAGCTGTCATTTGAAGAACCTTGACAGTCTTTACAGATAGTCAGAAGCTTGAGATCTGACACCAGTCTTGCCAAGGGGTATCGTGTTAGCCAGTTACTGGGTTGTGGAGGTCAGATAGGCAGTCGCTCCATGTAAAACACTGGTACTCAGCTGAATCCGGTAAGACTGGGGAAAGGCTAGGCAGATTGATTGATTTCTTTTTAACCATTTTCTGTTCTTCAAAATTGAAACTCATTGCGATCAGGAAACAATTTATTTCATGACCATGGTATAACATTATGATGGTATACATGCAATTTATCATAGAAGAAGATGACTACTTACATGCAATAGTTAAATCATTTGGCCTCAGCCGTCTATAAATAATGGAGATAGCTAAAACAACATAGACTTGTCATACTGAAATATTGTGCACTATCAAGATAACATTTGAAATTGAAACTATTATAACCACTAATTTGAGTAATAAATTGTTGTTGTTTATGTAACCCAAGTCTGATTAGGTTTATAGGACATGCTAATTCAGATATGAATATACACACTGATATAGTTCTCGCCGAACTTCTTGGTCGCTCTGAAGTTGGCTACAATGGCTGTGCAGTAGTAAATCTCATACAAAAAGTGCACCGTTTCGAGCCTTGCGCATCGGAAAGCCAACTTCAGGGCGGCCCAGAAGTTTGGTGAGAACTATACACATGATTCTCCTCGCTGAGAAAATGAACAGTATTAGACATTAGAGTTAATCGTGCAGTTATGAACAGAAACAATTATATCCTTGTAATGTTTTCATGAGAGCTTGTACGTTAAGAAGTCTTCCATTTCAGTCACTAAAATACACACTAATAACACCAAAGCCCTCGTTAATTCTGAAGCAAAGAAAGCTGTTTGTATTAACACAATATTAATGTAACACTGCTGTATTTTACACAAAACACCATTTTCCAGATGGAATGACTCTACATTAAAAAACCCACTAGAAGCAAGCAAAACAGCCTGGCCAGTGGCTCACAAAGAATCAATCTTCCAGCCTGAATTCCCCATCACCACTGACCTTCTCCAGAAAGACTTCCAGATAGAAGAGACCATAGCCAAGGGCGCATTTGGTGAAGTGTATAAAGTAAAGAAGATAAGTGAAGACAAAGAATACGCACTGAAAGTGCTTAGTAAGTCACAGGTGAGATTTCTTTTTAAATTACATCATCTATATGATCATCATATCAGCTGAAAGGCATCCACTGCTGGACATAGGCCGCCCCCAAGCGTCGCCACATTGATCGGTCCCGTGAGTCTCGCATCCAGCGGATCCCCGCAACCTTCACGGAGGCCTTCCAACGCAACGTCTTCCGGTTCGCGGTCGCCACTCCAGAACCTTTCTGCCCAATCGGCCATCCGTTCTGCTAGCAATGTGCCCTGTCCACTGCCACTTAAGTTTGACAATTCTTCGGGCTATGTCGGTAACCCTGGTTGTCTTACGGATCTCTACATTTCTTCACCTACATATCAACATGTAATTTCCCACTGTTAGGTAGAAGTTGTCATATCCATTCTATCATACTTCCTAGTTCTGCGTCCATTCAACACCCATAATCTTTTCAGTTTACTTTTCTGCAATTCTGTCCAGTCAGTATCTTCAATCAATCGTCTCAGATGATTGTAACTCACAGCTAGCCTTCCATATCCATCCTACCTTTCATAATCCTGTAGGTTAGGGCCCTTTACCATTGGAAATAGTTATCTTGGTCACTTTTGACTGCATACCTTGTAGATAAGGTTGCCCTCTCGTATTTAGATAGTAAAACAAACTTTTTGGTAAACAACATAGACTATAACATTCCTAGACATACAACATTAGATTAGATAAGTAATCATTTATAGACATGACATAACTTAGATCTTTATCTATGACAGGGTAGAGTTTATCTCAGGAATATGCTTATTTTAAAACGACGCCAACGACCTTGAGGGAACAAAACGCGCACTGGTTTCACACCCGCGCGACCCAAAATTTTGTAGTTTTTTGTACTTTTCTTATTATTCTGTGACTTTAAAAAAAGCCTCTTATCAAAATGTAGATAATTAAATTGTCTTTAATTGAGGTGGTGTCGATTTCATTAAAATACTCCCACCGGTTTTAGTGTGATTGTTGTGTTTTTGTCCGTTTTAGACATAACTTTACAAATTAATTACACTATGTTACACGAATAAACCTCAAAATTTTCTTATATCAAATTATTAAGAAATAAGTCTAATGTAACATAAGTTTTTTCCAAAAAATTACGACCAGCCGTTTGGACGTGATTCTCATTTTAAAATCTGCTACCCAAGTGAATCGGCGCCTCTAGTGGGAAACCGGATTTAAAATAACTATAAAAAAAAGGTTCGATACATCCCTCTTGTGCGGGGGAGCATCACGTTTGTAAGCCACGCGGTTAGAATAAATCAAATTAAAAATAAAAAACTGGCCAAGTGCGAGTCGGACTCGCACACGAAGGGTTCCGTACCATTATCGCAAAAAACTGCATAAAAATTACGTTTGTTGTATGGGAGCCCCCCTTAATTTATTTTATTTTAATTTATTAATTATTATTTTTTGAAGTAAATATACAACTAAACATTCTGTGAATATTTCAAGCGTCTACCTGTTGCCGTTATAAATATCGAACAAAAAACGGCAAAAATATCACGTTTGTTGTATGGGAGCCCCCCTTTAATATTTACTTTATACTGTTTTTAGTATTTGTTGTTATAGCGGCAACAGAAATACATCATCTGTGAAATTTTCAACTGTCTAGCTATTACGGTTCATGAGATACAGCCTGGAGACAGACGGACAGACAGACAGACAGACAGACAGACAGACGGATCGCGAAGTCTCAGTAATAGGGTCCCGTTTTTACCCTTTGGGTACGGAACCCTAAAAAACGACTTAACTTCAATAGACACAACGTCGATAGTTCTTTGCTTGTAAAAGGGGAACGGGAAACCAGTCAGTGACGCTTCGCTTCTTACGCTCCTATGAATTTGAATAAAAATAATCTTAGATAAATAGTCTCGGTCTGATAATATTATCAGTAAAATGCTCGCCAGTAAGTAGGAATCAAGTAACTGACCTATAACTCGAGTTAATTACCTGCGTAATTGATAAAAACCTTGCTTTATATAGGGAAAAAAGAAACATGATGTAATGTATCATTATAAGTGTGTGCTCTCTACTTTAGAAACGTCTAAGAATCATCATTGCTTTTTTATTGAATTTCCTCTTGAATGTACCGCGATTATCATGGCAACAAACTCCATGAAGAATATTTTTTTGCTGAGTTTACTCGCCAGTACTTGCTAAGAAATGGCTCTAACATTGATGAGGTCATCGCATAAAAAGTGTACATCAACTGTCTTGACGATTAAATGACCCATTCAGGAAATATGAACTATGAATTAGGATCAAAGTTAGTTGCGCGCATTATATTTATTACCTAGACGACCGAGTTCTGCTCGGGTGAAAATAGAGAAAACGACGTTTTCTAAAAATGAAACGTAGCTAGATCGATATATCGCCCCTAAAACCCCCTGTATACTAAATTTCATTAAAATCGTTGTAGCCGTTTTTCAGATTCTGATTAGTATATACAATAATTGCTCGTTTAAAGGTATTTATTGGATTACGTCAACACGTGCATTCAAATATTTGAAAAAAGAAAAAGATCCTGCAGTATATTATGCGTTTTTATCGACAATCTTCTTATCACATTGACCTATATGTAAACTTATTACCACTAAATGAGTTTCACGCGGCGATAAGCTTTCAGTCGAATACTTTATTGCGTCTTATCACTGATATTTCGTCGCACACTACTTATTCAGATGGACTCGTGGCCACTTCAATAGCTACGCAGATCATTATATTTACACGAGTTTGAATAACGCGTCTAACTTGTAGATGAGTAAGGGCTGATTTCACCAATGAAATTAATCGCGATTAGTTCAACTAAACACAGTTTATGAAAATACAGCGATTGGTTGAGACCGCTGAGAAACTACCAATCAGAACGCTGTATTTGCATAAACTGAGAACTCAACTAAACTCAGATTCCGAGGTTCGATTAGATTTAATCACGATTAGTTTCATTGGTGAAATCGGCCCTAAGTAACCGCGTCTACATATAAATCGTGACGGACCGTGATCCGGGGAACAGGCAGCTTATCTTGATAATATTCTGACAGTCTTTAGGGGCGAGGGTGTACGAAATATGACCTGTCCTTACCTCAGAATACCGTGCTGTATCCCGCTGGTTGAGATGCGGATGTATCTAAGCAACTTTGTGAAATATCAACATGATAATGCTGACGAATTAAAAAACTAGTTTGACTACACAGATTTTACAGCTCGAAATACGTTAGAGTACATTTACCTCGGTTCCTGTTCAAGTATGACTTGTGATATTGCAGTATGTACTGTAGGTACACACGATAACATAATGTTTTTGTTATTGGTGATAGGATTAAAATATCAGTGAGTAATGGTGGTGGATCCACGTTGCGTCGGCGGTCGTGCGGAACGGGCCGCGGTCTTCCCTATCGCATCGTCTTCGTCTATGACACACGCTTGGCGCATCACTGTAACGCGTGCTAGTCCTCACATTGTATGTCTGACTCTGACACTAATGATAAGTTGGCTACACAATTATTCACTTGTTAGAAAACCCGTTTAGGAACTTATCAGGACAGTTCTAGAATACTGTGTTATTGCCCCTCGTTCCCCATTATAATAATAATACCAGCGTGTTACTATCCAACTGCAGGGCATAGGTTTATTCTCTTCTCATACAGAGAAGGCACGAGCATTAATCATCTCGCTTACTTAAGACTGTATGGTTTCTAGAATACTGTGTTATTGCCCCTCGTTCCCCATTATAATAATAATACCAGCATGTTACTGTCCAACTGCAGGGCATAGGTTTCTTCTCTTCTCATACAGAGAAGGCACGAGCATTAATCATCACTCTTACTTAAGACTGTATGGATTCTAGAATACTGTGTTATTGCCCCTCGTGCCCCATTATAATAATAATACCAGCATGTTACTGTCCAACTGCAGGGCATAGGTTTCTTCTCTTCTCATACAGAGAAGGCACGAGCATTAATCACCACGTTTACTTAAGACGGTTTGGTTTCTAGAATACTGTGTTATTGCCCCTCGTTCCCCATTTTAATAATAATACCAGCATGTAACTGTCCAACTGCAGGGCATAGGTTTCTTCTCTTCTCATACAGAGAAGGCACGAGCATTAATCACCACGTTTACTTAACGACGGTTTGGTTTCTAGAATACTGTGTTATTGCCCCTCGTTCCCCATTTTAATAATAATACCAGCATGTAACTGTCCAACTGCAGGGCATAGGTTTCTTCTCTTCTCATACAGAGAAGGCACGAGCATTAATCACCACGTTTACTTAACGACGGTTTGGTTTCTAGAATACTGTGTTATTGCCCCTCGTTCCCCATTTTAATAATAATACCAGCATGTAACTGTCCAACTGCAGGGCATAGGTTTCTTCTCTTCTTGTACAGAGAAGACACGAGCATTAATCACCACGCTTACTCACGACGGGTTGGTACCCCATTATGCCCTTCGAAAAATTTCAAAGAATTTGTCAGCGTAAAATTTCAATGCAGTTACCTACTAAATGCATAAAAATAATGCTAATAATGCTAATGCTAATAATGCTAATGTTTCATGCTGAGATAGGAGCCTTTTTGGTCTCGCACGGGGTTTTTTATTTTGACTATTGTGTAATTTATATGCTTATTTCTCGTGTCTCCTGTGCGGGTCACAAACAAATATTTTTCTTTCTTTCTTTTTTCTTTCTTACTAATCGTCATGTAAAACTGACAGTAAAAACCCACAATCCCCTGAATTAAAGAGCGCAAAAAAATAATACCTATCTTCACAAAATTTTCCTCTTAAGATAATTTCGCCTCACACTTCGAATCTAAGTTGAACGTAAATAATTTCAGATAGTGAACGAGAGTGCAGTGCGTCAGGTTAAGGAGGAGGCGCGTATTCAGGCGGCTTGCGGTCATCATTCCTTTATAGCGGGTGCTGTGGCCCGCTGGCAGACCAAGAAAAGACTTTATATTGGTAAGTGTATCTTAGAACATCCTTTCTTTGGGGGTAGGCATACCACATGCTTATCATCCATATGACACATCAGAGATAAATGTCATCAGATGAGGTCCACTAGGACTGATACCTGTCTGGGTACGGATAAATTTAAAAAAGAGTTACCGCGGCCCTGGCACAAGCAGCTGAAGGAACAGGGGTCAGTTTTAGTCAGTAAAAGTCTAACACGTCTTCCGGCCAAGAGCTAGGAAGGAAGTCATTGGATGATTTACGAAGCACCAAAATAAAAAGTGGTCAATGTCATGAACCCTATTAAAAATAAACATCAACGAGCATACATTTAAATAGTTGCAACAAATAATTTTCTGCAAAATTCTTTCGGACAGAAAAATCCCAGATTCAAATTAAGATCGTTCTGAAACTTTCCTTAGTCTCAATCACTGCCTAGGTTAAGTTCAAACGGTCTTTGAAAATCTTACTTACCTTATTATGAATTTAAAAAAAAATGTGTGTGTGTACCAGAGTACACAGGTAAGAAGTGAAACTTCATTACGACATATCATTTTTCTACTATTTGCAACTTCACGAAAATGGGGTAGATAAGGCTTAAGCCTTAAGAAAAACAATTTTTTCCGTATTAAATTAAAGCTATTTTATTATTATAGACATGCATACAATTAATGAGTAATTTATTTTATCATTGTTCTTATTATAATATCATTGCTATTGTTGTATTTCATCAATAATGATAGCATCATTATTACTATTGTTGTAATAAAAAAAAAAAAATATATATATATATATATATAAATAAAAATAAAAAAAATATTAATAAGAAAAAAAATATAAATAAAAGAAATATATATAAATATAAAATAAAAAAATTAATTAATTTATAAATATTAAAATCATGCTCATACGTGTTGAATTTATAAAACGAAATATATAATCACTCACTTTTCTTGTAAATTCACTTAAATTTGAATAAGTCTTTTTACTAAACTTTGATAAAAAAAGCAACATGGCGCGTAACCGAAAAACGTGACGATAGAGTCCGTCCAACGAAAGAAGTCCCGTAGACGCGGCGCTAGTTTCTATGCGACTGTACGCTGTCCTCTAACAAATCTTGTTAGTTCCATGTATTTCCGCGGGACTTTTTTCGTTGGACGGACTCTACGTACAAAATTTCTCCCATACGTCGATAAAGAAGTTTCACTTCAAAAACAACAACACATGTCATGACGTTTTAGCATTATCATATCATAGACGGCGAAGTAATAAAATATTGCTGCAAATAATGATAGCGGTGAATGAAAAGTTTTATAAAAATAAATCGGGCCGGAAATCTTCTGAGCATAATGTGATAAGCTTGAATAATTTTAATTATGAAACTTCTTAGTCAAAATAAATTGCATTGTATACTTTAATTGTCTATTTCTTAATTTTTGTTTTTACATGGCAAAAAATATTTATGATTTAATATTTTCTGTTTACGTAAATCTCGGTGATGTACAATATGAACGAAACTTTGTCCTGTCTCGTAGTAGTTGACACACACAAGACCTGTGATAGTCACTTATTTGCTGTGTGATTGCATTATCTTACACTCTAAATATAGTCTACGCAGCCATGTCACGGACACTCGGTTGACTGCGCCATTATTCCCTCCTCAAATCCAATTTATTTCGAATTCAACAGGACGACCCAATTAGCTAGCACGTTTTTGTTAATCGAGAAAGATACTCTGCAATTTCCTCACGATATCACGACCTATAATATTCCCTCTGCTGGGAGTCAGATACCTTTACTGTGACAGTAATTGGGTCCTATTCACTACAAGGGTCCATTGAGTAATGGTAATGACATATCTTATTATGGATTCAAGGACAACGTCGGTATCCTCGCGATGTTTTAACCATTACCTCAGTTTACACAAAAAATACTGACAAAACGTTCAACACCATTAACCCTTTGACTTTATCAAGCACTTTACATGGTAATTAGTTGAAGTCATCCTTCGTTTTAGCACAAAAACTATTAAACGCTTGAACGCTACCGGTCATTGAGTCAACCTGGTCGCGGTCATAGGGTTAATTTGAGCAGGAAGTAACGCCATATTAGCACATCGACTGATAACGGTGATAGCACGCGACCCATTAGTAAAGGTGATTGTTCTAGATAAAGATTTTTATTACAACAATACAACTATCTTTTTATCGGTTATGTTTATCTTGGAGTGTTTGCGTGTCTCACTACGTCAAATTTATTAAGGCTTACTGTGCACGATCATTTATGACTTCTGGTTTGCTTTATCACAAATCTGTGTCGGCAGATTGCGTATGGATGTTAGGACCTCAAGGGAGAGCAGTGGTAGCGCTTTACTTTGTGTAAATTATTTCATCATCACTGCTCTCAAAAACGGTGAAGGAAAACATGAATGAGGAAACCGGCATGTCTTAGAACCAAAAATTCGAAGACATGTGACATCCACCAACCCGCACTGGGCCCGCGTGGTGGATCACGCTCAACGGACCAAATGGGAGTCCATTTGCGGAAAAGGGGTCCATCTATCCCAGTGATAGGCAAAGTATGGCCCGCGGGCCAGCTCCGGCCCGCGAAGGTATTTAATCCGGCCCGCCGACGGTCCTTCGATATTAATAGTATATGGCCCGCGATAATTATATTTTGACGGTCCAGACTTCAGAAGTATAAAGTAAATTCTACTTAGTAGAATAATAGAAGCATAGGTAAAGGAGCCAGCTAGATTAGCCACGTTGTTAATGATTGTGTTGCGGGTCGCGGGGCGCAAAAACTCAATCAGAAATAGACTTACTGCAAAATTTCCTATAATTCTGGCCCTCCTCTGAAATTTCTTAAACTCTCTGGCCCCCCATTAAGAAAGTTTGCCCAACACTGATCTAACTTATCCTATATCCTCAAGGCCAACACGCATATGGCCTTAGCTACTACTCATGAAGAAAATCTTTGAAACACAACGGCCTCACTGTTTATTATATGACCTTCAACATCATGTCAGTTCAAACTGCTGCCAGTTCTCTTGTTCAGTGTACCCTCCTCATGTATGGTACGCTTTTGGGACAGTTGACAACGAATTAGGTCGCGAGTTTGGCTACTATAATAGGTACCTACTCTATTTGTGTTTTGTCTTTGTTTATTTAGTTGATTGAGGTCGCTTATCGGTTAGGTAATTTGAACTGGATTGACAAGATTGACCTAATGATGCGTTAATTAGTTTAAATTACGCTCGTAGTTACATTCTTATGATTTCACTTTACAATAAAAACGGGTTTTGGGACAGGTCTCTCCATTATTATATTATTTGTGCTGTTTAGTGGTCATTGTAGTCTGTCACTGGGCCCGCAGTGGACATCGGGCATAACGTCCAACTACTCACAGAGGTATTTAACTACAAACTTACTTCTCCAGCATTGACAACTTGAAATACTATTTATGTCATACTACTACTACTCAAATGCGGAAACTTGTCAGTTCTTATAAGTAACGTTATGGGTAACACGAATATCATTATAATTATACAGTTTCAGAATACATTCCTGGAGGCGAGCTGTTGGCTCTACTCGAAAAGTACGGCAAGCTACCTGAAGAACTCGTCAAGATATTCGTTGCTGAAATTGCTATTGCCCTTGGTGAGTTTATTTTGTTCTATTATCATCATGTAGAATAACCCTACCTGTACTGGCTAGTCTGGCCAAGGGGTATCGTGTTACCCAGTTACTGGGTTTTGGAGGTCAGATAGGCAGTCGCTCCATGTTACAGACTATTATCATAAGTAAGATAAGCTAAAATATTGGTGATTGCACCGTGTTGTTATCAGTGCATTGACAGATATGGATGGCCATCCCATTATAGTGATCCTTTAGTAGCCTTTTACGAAACCAAACCGCAAAGAGACAGGCAGGAAACGTAACATAACCGTGAGGCTATACAGGTTTGAACTTTTATACAAGTGTGAACCTGTATACAAGTGTGAATCAGTGTGCTTATTCCGAGTTTTTAACGTACTCACTCGTGATAACGTAAACGATCGCATATGTCTAAATGTATACAAAAAAAGAGGTTTCTCCTTACCATCACCAGACGGCACTTATCCAATTTCAATACAAATTCACGTTTACGTTAACGCGATTGAGCGTGAGTAAAACTCGCACTAAGGCCTCTGTATACAAGTCTGAAACTGTATACAAGTGTGATCCTGTTAACAAGTGTGAAACTGTGTACAAGTGTGAAGCTGTATACATGTGTGAATCTGTATACAAGTGTGAACCTGTATAGCGTACAAACGCATGCAGAAGACAAGTGTTTATAGTATCTTATGTATAAAATTCTCGTGTCACAGAGTTTGTCTGCAAACTCCTCCGAAACGGCTCGACCGATTCTTATGACATTTTTGTGCATATTTGGTAGGTCTGAGAATCGGTTGTAAACCATTTTTTAATCCCCTAGGTAGAGTAGGGTAGGGTAGGTGGGATAAGTAGGGCCAGGGTAGGTAGGGTATGGTAGGGGAGGTAGGATAAAAATACAATGAATTCAAAAAAATAATTTTTGTTGTTTTTATGGCAAAACAACGTTGGTCGGGTCAGCTAGTAGTTAATATAATAGTACACCCAGATTTAGCCAGTTATGCTTTATCCTCATGTAAAAGTGAATTCCGAAAACACAATAGGATTATAAGTAATAAATTGTTATTTTTGTGGTATTTTCAGATTTCCTTCATAACGCTGGAGTTATATACAGAGACTTGAAGTCTGAGAACATTCTTCTTGATTCTGACTGTCACATACGATTGATCGACTTTGGACTCTCTAAGTGGCTCTCCATCGGATCACGCACCACCACGCTCTGCGGGACGCTGAAGTATATGGGTGAGTTCACACAGTCGACTATTATTATTTACATCGGATTTGCAGGTTGTAGCCTCTTGCTTGATAATTTGAATGGAAAACGACGGCATGTTGTGCTTACGTGATAGGAAAAAATATAGCTCTTAACCTACTTATAAATAAGACGTCAAACTAAAACGGTCATTCTCCATTTCAGTTCGGGAGTTGACTTGTTTCATAATTTAAAAATGGCACAGTGCATCGCTCGCTCCGTATCCGTCGCGCGTCTGACACAAGGCAGCCGTCAGTAAGGAAGTGCGTTTAAGTGATTATGTCGATAGTTGCGGCTTGCACTGTAGCGTCGGCCCACTGACGCCGGCAACATGAACGCACGCACAATCGCGTTCGAGCTGTCGATGGAGGGCAGCCAGGTGGACGAGGTGGTAGCTTGCATCTTTCACACGGTACTGTTCCACCGCTCGAGCGGCAAGTTCACATATAACAACGAGGAGAGCTACTCCATCAGCACGGTGAGCTACGTGGACGTGGACTGCGATTTCGTCGACTTCACATACGTATGTTGCGAGTCGGGTGCGCTGACGCGCAACGTGCGGCGCGAGATCTCCGACTTCTCGTCGCTCCTGCGCGGCGCCGACGCCAGCGCCGCCCCGCCGCGCGGCTCCATCTCTCTGGAGTTCTTCCAGAAGAGGCGCGCGCGCTGGCCCTTCCAGCCCGAGTGCGTGCCCTGGGAGGTGTGGACCGTGTACTGCGAGCTCTCCGAGGCGCGAAACGAGCACGAGTTGCATAGCAAACACGAGAACGTGGTAGAGATGATGCAGGACAAGATCGTGTTCATCACCGAGATTATCAACCGGCACGAGTACGTGCCCAAGATGCCGAGCCGCTCCGACGCCGACCTCATCTTCGACACGTCGTACTCGGACATCCAGCCGTACCTGTTTAAGGTTCACTACAACCTTACGGGCGCGCCGCCCACGTCCGTTGGCAACACCGTGCGCAAGCTCATACGAGATACGCTCTCCTTGTGATGCGCCTGTGGTAAACATTATACACCACAATATTATGCGTTGCTCTAAGCGCTGAAGTTGCCGAAGAGTTTTATACTTCGACTATGCGTGATACAGACGCCTTGATGAGACCTAACTGACACCAATTTTCATAATCTATCGAAGTAAACTAAATTACTCATACAGATGGCAGCGCCATCGCCTAACAAGAAACATTATTATTTTACTAAACATTTGAAATTTAAATGTGTGATTTATTTTTGCTATGTGTATATAATAATCATAATGTGCATGAATTATTTTTACATTGAAACTGTATTAAACATTATGAAAATACATAACATCTGATTCTAATATCTCTGTGTCATTTATTGTACTTATGCTTTGTTTGTTGCACAAACGTGTGTCTTAATTGTTGTTCCAATTAATGTTTTGTGTAACTTGAATGACTATATATCAGCTTTATCTGTGACTGTTAGCTTATATTATACTCTTTTGTGTTTCAAATTCGTGCAGGTCTCCGATTCTTTTAGGAGTTCCAGCTTCTCTAAATTTAATGGTTGAGGTCGTTAATATTAGTTACATAATAAACGAGGTATCGTATATTTCGCTCACACTCCCCTCGCCGGGCAGAGCCGAGCCACTACTCGATGTCGTATTTACCTAATAATATTTTTATGTAATCGAAGATTTTGTCTGTTGTAACGTTAGTTTTAACTTTAGTTGTAATATCGGAAGGCTGGTCGCTGGTCCATTCATTTCTTCGTTTATTTAAGCTATGGAACGGTTTCTCGAACACTCACACAAGTTTGATGTAGACATAATAGTTACCTAGTTTGATTGTGTAAGTTAGTTTTATATGAATTATTATAAAACACGAGTTTTTATTGATGAGGTGGCACTAAATATTTTTATTTTTGACTAGTAACGCTTCTATGTTTAGTGGCACCTCTGTACTCTTTTAGTACCTATAGTCATTTGACTATTCACTTATATTTAAATGATCGCTTTGTAATATCGCCGAGAGTAATACAGAAATATTAAAAAAATTTAAAAAATACATTGACTCCTGAATATTATTATGTGTGAATCTAGAGAAGATTGAATTATTATTATTATATTAAAATAGATATTACGACTTAAGTAGTTATATATTGTCAGTAATTTTTATGAATGTGTATTATAAATATTGTAAATAGCATTGATATTCGTCACTTGTTCGAATAGTTGAAGCAGTCATATGAGAGCTTTTATAGCAAGTACTAGATGATCAGTGATTGTTAATGTATTATGTAAATGTTAGGGTAGGCGCGCTGCACGGTACGCCTTGCGCCTGCGCAGTGCGCGGCATGTCTCATCTAGTAATAAGTGTCCGTGAGGGGAATAATCAAATCTAAATCGTAATGTCATATAATCATCTCTTCCTCACTTAATTTGAGATATTTTTACTTTGACGTCGTTCTGCTAACGAGGTCTTTATTTATTGCAACATGACTCGCAGCACGTCGTCAAAGAAAAGCATATGAATCCATGACTTTGCAACAGAACATATATTAGGATAACTTTATTCTTTAGAACAGTTAATGTATGTTTTTTTTTATGCCAGAGTCAATTGCTTTTAGTTTTTGTTTTCTAGAGGACTGTGAACTGAGTCCATCCATATGTTTTGATTTACTCTCCTACCTCAAATAGTGATTCTTAAACTTATTGTATCACATCTATAGGCGTATTTAATCACATTTGTACCTATACAAAATATTTATCAGAATTGTTTCGTCACCAAAGATGAGGCTGTACATGCTTTACGATCTTATAATTCAAATTCTTTTAAATATTTTTACATAATACGTTAAAAGATAACTTGTTTATGTGCAATGTCGATGTTTTAAATATGATAACATTGAATATGGAATAAAAAACCTGCAAAACATCGACAATGCATGTGTAACAATATCTTTTACTTAAAGATTTATTATGATATCCATTAGTAATTTTCATATCAGTAAGTACCTTAAAATTTTAATGATTTCAAAATGTTTACTAACAAAACCCTGGTGATATCGACAATATATTTTATTCTATTGGTACCTTGACGGTGTGCCTCGTGTAGAGTAAGTGTGGTATGTCGAGCACATTGTAAAATATTATCATTGCACTCGCTATGGCCTTATTTAAAAGATGTTTTAGAACTATAAAAATAACGGCTGTTACATATTAGAGTATATGATAAATGAAACAGGAAGTATATATGTTGTGATGTATAAGTTCAAAAAAAAAATAAGCTAATATCTTAGTCTTGTGATATAATTTATATATAAGTGAATAAATGATGAAGTATTTTTTTTTTGTTTTCTTGGTTTTTTCAACATCAGCAGTGCCTCATTTTATAGAATCCTTCCAAATCAGACACGGGCTTGATCTGTCCTTTTGTTGCTACTGAACCCCTAACACACAGCTTGAAACAAAAGCTTTTACATAATTAAGTAATTAAGACATTTTATAGCTAGCTAGCTAAAATCTTAAAGAATTTTAAGTATACTACACCAGACACATCTCAGTTTTAAACTTATGCTGACTCTTAACTCATACACTCTCCTACTTAAATAAATAATACACACTAAACAATATGTATAGATGCAGTTAAAGCAATTCATTTGACTTTAATCATCATTGAAATAAGGTTTTGATTCGAATGACTGACACGCGCTTCTAAAATTTATTATTTATACGTGGTGTGCTGTTTCGCAAAGTGAAAGACGAGAAGACTTCCTGTGCTACACGACATCAAGGAGTTCCTTCCATAAAGAGTAATTATTATGTTTATTATAATAAAATATTATTATTAATGTTATATTTAAGCGTGAATGGAGGAATGACTGCAGCGTAGAGCACAAGAAGTATGAATGATTTTGAAACAGCTTGAGATAATACTGGTGCTGCCTTGTATTTTAGAAGTCTACTGGACTATATTATTTTATACTTTGCCATACAAAATTTTTGCGTATAACTCGACCAAATTAAATTGTCAATGGTACTGAGCTGTTTAGGAGATGTACACTCGTGCACATACATTTATGGATGTCAGAATACACAGAATAACAACAGTTCAATATCTTAAATTTTTATACAAACTGTGTACCTAGGTACATATTAAGAAAAAAAAAACAACTGTCGCTACCCATGGCCTGTGATACCTTTGTTAATGACTTATAATAAAACTACTAAGGTACCAATTTTTTTGTTCGAGTACTAATTAGTACCAATTGAGTACTAATTATTTACCAAATATAGACATTGTTCAAACATCTCTGCAGAAGTCGATAAAGTTAGTTCTACCTCTGTACAAAAGGGAAAAGAAAACCCATTCTATTCTAGCTGGGGTACTGAAGATGAACCCCCCCGAATATAGTCCTGCCGGCGCCCATGATTTTCCGTACATTGATCTTAGGAATAAGGATCTGTGATACCTGATGCCGCTATAAACGTGGTCAATACTGTCTTAAGAGTTAAATCCCATTGATTCGAAATGAAGAAGGCTTATATAAATCTCTGAGAAAATTTAATTCACTTGTGAATTATTTTTATCTTTACCCGAAGCTTTTTCCATTTAATAACATAATATCAGTTATGATATTGCCTGTCTTGCCTGATGTGTTTGGCAGGTGTGATCCGATTGATATACCCGGTATGTTAGTCCAATGGCGCCACTGACGAGTAAATTCTTTAAATATAGCTGTTAAACGTTGTTATAACGCGCACGGAAGGCAAGTTTGAATTATCTCTAAAACCGTAGAAGTGTGATTAAATATAAAAACCGGCCAAGTGCGAGTCGGACCCGCGCACAAAGGGTTCCGTACCGTTATCGCAAATAACGGCAATAAAATCACGTTTGTTGTATGGGGTCTCCATTTAAATATTTATTTTATCATGTTTTTAGTATTAGTTGTTATAGCGGCAACAGAAATACATCATCTGTGAAAATTTCTACTGTCTAGCTATCACGGTTCATGAGATACAGCCTGGTGACAGACGGACAGACAGACGCACCGCGGCTGAAACATAAAGCTCTATTAAAGCAATGTTTGGTAAAACCCGTACGTGTCTTAATCTGCCATATTTGGAAAATATTCACAAAAATATAAAAAAAATAAATAACTCAAATCAAATTTGCGCTAAAAGCCAAAAATCTATGATATATGACATTTTGTAGACCTCACTCTACACTAGCGCCCCAAGCGGCAATTCGCGGTAGAGACCCCATTGAATAGAAGGCAAGCCTACTGGGAATCGAAACCAGAAGCTCATGAGGCCAACAAGGCATAGTAGTATATCCAGTAGAAGAAAGTAAAAAGTAAATGATGCACCAATACTAACTCCAAAAAGTTGGTAACCCCTAACTTATTTTAAATATTGTTGGCAGCCCCTGAGGTGCTGACTCGGGAGCCCTATGGACATGCAGTAGACTGGTGGTCGCTGGGAGTCCTCACCTGCCGGATGCTGACTGACGAGGTATTTATTATTGTTAAGGACATAAAGGGTCTTTCAACAAGGACGGGTCGATGTTAAAATTGAATAAAACAAGATGTGTGTGAGATATTAACGATTTTTTTTTGCCATTATATTAGGAATATGATATCGTTCAAATGTCCGCCGCGGCTTCGTATGGTGGCACGAATCCGAGAGGTCCAATTTTTAATGACTCTGCTGCATAGATCGAGCGAGTGCTACAGATCAATGATAACCAATTTCTTTTGGCTTGAATTGAACATTGAATATATATGGACGTGAACGACATGTGGTTCCAGCAAGATGGCGCTACTTGCCACACAGCGAACGACACAATCGACATTCTGCATGAACGGTTTGAGGGTAGAGTTAGAGTTCCGCTAGACTTTTTCTTGTGGGGTTTTCTGAAGTCGCAGGTCTATGCCAATAAACCACATTCGACCGTTGCCCTGAAAGCCAACATAACGCAGGCCATCGCTCGGATTCAGCCGGATCTATGCATTAAAAATTGGACCTCTCGGATTCGTGCCACCATACGAAGCCGAGGCGGACATTTGAACGATGTCATATTCCATCCATAATGGCATAAATGGGCCTTTTAAATAAAAAATAAATTTCGTTAATATCGTATCGTAGGTAGCCAATTGCTCCCGTCAATTGGCTACCTACCTACCTATCCTACCTGCCATACGTACTCTATCCACCTACCCTACCCTACCTACCCTACCTACCCAACCCTACCTGCCCTATCTTATCCTACTTACTCTACCCTACCTACCCTACCCGACCTAATTATGTAATACATCTTTTTTATGTATCATCAATAGGTTTCTCAGCGCACGCCAAAGAATGAATTTTATATGCAACATTTTGCTACTTTGGGTTACATTATTGCAATTTTCATATGGATCCATAATTTTTTTGAAAATATATTATATCCTATGACACTCAGGAATAATGTAGCTTTCTACTGGTGAAAGAATTTTCAAAATCGGTTCAGTAGATCCCGAGATTACCCCCTACAACGTCACAAACTCACAATTCACAAAATTTACCTCTTTATTATATTAGTATAGATTTCAAAGATTATTTGAACGACACATTTTAAATTGATTCCAATAGAATCAGAATATTTATTTGTGAAACATAGGTTATAAAGATCTTAGGTTAATTATAATGGGCGCTATGTTTTGCCGTGAACGCGTACAAATATAGAAGAAAATAAAAGCAAAAAAATAAAAGAAATTGAAAAAATCTAACAGAATAAAACTTGAGTACAAGAAAATTAAAAAAAAAACTATATAAAATATCTTAAGCTTTATATTTATTTGAAATTAATTAATAATTATATCTAATGTACATTATTTACAAACTAATATTAGAACTAAAATAAGAAAAACTAATATGTACAATTACGGGGCGTCAAAAAATTCGTCCACATCGCTGTCAACAGGAAAAGTGCCCAGAAGGCTGGCAGCATTGCCACGTTGGATGGCAATGCTGATTCTTTGGCCAAAAAAACGCCAGCCCTCTGGTCACGTGAAGAGTCGACCAACCGCTTGGCGATATCCCGAAATAATAGGTGTGCACTCGGACCCCATGGCCCTAGTGTTTCAACCCCAAACGGCTCAAAAACATAATTACCAATTAAGTTGTTGTATTTGCGCCGTTTGAGGTTTTCAGCACCTGCAGCAGCCGCCCCAGCGCAAATATAAAATATCTTAATAAAATCTACAATTAAATCTACCAAAAATGCAAAATTAAATCACATCAAATGTTTATTGCACACGAAATATTAAAAATTATCATTTATAAAATCTTCTACAGTGTAGTAACATTTTTCAATCAAAAGCGAGTAGAGACTTTTCTTAAAATTTAATAGGGGCAAAATTTTTATGCTATCGGGTACATTACTCGTATTATAAATTTTCGGAGCCATGCAAAAAAATACTCTTTTTCATTAAAGCGGTTCTACATTTTCTGTCGCACAGTTTATTCATATATTGAGAACGCATTTGAGTCTTTTTTAGTTTTTGAAATAGGTGTAAATTGATTTTAACAAACAAAGCAGTCTCGTAAATGTACATAGCTGGCATAGTCAGTAACTTTAATGATTTAAAATAAGAATTACAAGTATCGGTAGTTTTTAAGCCGCACATGGACCGAATACATCGTTTTTCGCTTTAAACAGTTTCTCTATTAGTAGATTGTCCCCAAAAAATTATACCAAACCTCAGAACTGATGCAACCAATCCGTGATACGCTATTAAAAGTGTTTGTGTATTAACTTTTTTTGACAGCTGAAACAGCGCATATGCAGATTTATTTAATTTGAGACAAATTTCTTCGATATGGGGTTTCCATGTTAGTTTACTATCAAGCATTATGCCTAATAATTTGGCCTTGTTTGTGTCTTCTATTTGGCACTTGTTATAAGTAACATGAACTGAAGATTTTTCACACCTTTGATGAAAGTGTATTACTTTTGTTTAAATTAATCACTAGGTTGTTGCTATTAAGCCAGTTAATTATTTTATTTAGACAATCATTTATATCATTCTCGTAAGATACCAGATTAGTACACTTTACAACAGCTATACTGTCATCGGCAAAAAGTACCATATTTTGAGAAATGAGTATTGGGAGATCATTTATATATATATTAAAAAAAGTAACGGCCCTAGCACGTTACCTTGAGGCACTCCGAATTTTATAGCTCTTGGTTGAGATGTGTAATTGGTTACTAAATTGCTTTTTTGGCATAGTTGAGATACTTCTGTGCACTGGGATCTGTTATCCAGATATGACTCCAGAAGTTTTAAAATATTACCTCGGATTCCATAGCATACAGTTATTTTAGCAAAATCTTATGATTGACGTAGTCAAACGCTTTCGTCATATCGGTATATATAGCACATACCGGCGCTCTTTCATCAACAGACGTCATAATATAAGAAAGGAGGTCGAACAATGCCATATTGATATTAGTATTTTTTCGAAATCCTTTTTGTTCATTGCAAAATAACTTGTATTTTTCAAAATAATTATAAATGGAATTGAAAATTACTTTTTCGATAACTTTTGAAAATATAGGAACTTTAACATATCTTACTTTGCAATATGTAAGTGTCATACGACCACGGTTATCCTCTGAACACCACTATGAATATGTATAAAATACAATAAATGCTATTTCTGGTCTGGACCTTGGCTGGACTGGACCCCTGCTATTGTTTTTTTTTGCTAAATAGTTTTTTATTTATCTCTTTTTAGTTTTGGTAGGTACCTCCAAATACCATGAAAATCATTTATAGCCAAAGCAAATCTCATGAAGATTCCAATAAGCCCAAACACGACTAGGATCCGTTGTTTTATTTCGGAGTTCCAGTGTCTACCTTCCGGCTTCATCATCAGATCAGTTCGATGTTTCCATTTTCATCATTACCATTTATTTATAAGTATTTCCTTCATCATAGACGGTTAGCTATTCGACATGTCTTATACCCGTGACATACTTAGCATTAAGGAGTTCTAGTGGCCATCTGTGGTCTTCTTCATCATTTTCATTTCACCAAATGACATTTACTGAGTGTTAATGATTGCATTGTTGATAAAAATACCAAAATCGCTATATGTAAGCCTATGGTATTTGAGGAGATTCCTCGATTTCTCTGGAATGCCATCATCAGATCCTGTTTTTTTTGTTTTTGTCGTTTGATCCTGATTCCTTATCATGTTACCAACCTTGGGATATCTCCTTTCCAACAAAAAAAAATATAATCAAAATCGCTTCATAAACGACGAAGTTATCCGCAAACATACATAAAAAGAATATAATTATATTAGGTCGAATTGAGAAACCTCCTTTTTGGGCAGTCGGTTAATAAAAATACAATAAATGCTATTTCTGATCTGGACCTTGGCTGGACCCCTGCTATATTTTAAAAAGCTTATAACACCACTATAAATATATATATATAATACAATAAATTATTTATTATATGTAAGTTGTTTATTTAATACCCGATACATATCGAATAGTGTGAACATAACGATTTCAGATGAGAATATTTTCTAGTTTCATACTTTTCAGAACGTGATTTTTCAGTAGCCGGAGTTTTCTTAGAAGCCGGAAGGTAGGCACTGGTACTCCGAAATAAAACAACGGATCCTAGTCGTGTTTGGGCTTTTTGGAATCTTCATGAGATTTGCTTTGGCTATAAATGATTTTCATGATATTTGGAGGTACCTACCAAAACTAAAAAGAGATAAATAAAAAACTATTTAACAAAATAACAATATGTAGGGGTCCTGTCCAGCCAAGGTCCAAACCAGAAATAGCATTTATTGTATTTTATACATATTCAATTTGCAATTTAAAGAAAAAAAAGTACGTAATTGAATATGCTACTGTTGGTAGACGCATTCTACCGCTACGCCCGCGTTTTTTCCACCGCACCATCCGGCAGAATGATACTGAACCTATTACCTCTCGAAAATATCTCTCTCTCGTATATAGTCTGTGGTTTTTAGTCTGAACGTTTGTAATAAATTGTTGTTGGAACTTATTTGCATTTAATTAAGTAAGCTCATCAGGTACTAGAAAAATAATCGTTCATGTCTCGTATAAAAAGGCTTTGTTTTTCTTTTTTGTTTTACATCGCTCGTGTTAAAATCTCGACTTTTTATGTGTGACACGAAATGTACTATTTTACGTTTAATTATACACCGTTACAGTTTGGTCTAAATAGATTCCAAAGGAGGTCGCGGTTTTAAATTTCTGAGGCATGCGATCTTTTTTGCACTCGATTTTTTAAATTTATATTGTAACACATTTTGGTACAATTAAACTGTAAAAACGTGCAAAAATACTATAAAACAAATCATCACAGTATTTAAAGAAAAAATAGTTAAGAACGGAGAAAACCCTTTTACTTGCAAGTCGCTGCTAACACCATCTATAGCCGTGGAACGGAACCGAACGCGATCGAAGTACTTATAAAAATAATCATCTTAATCAGACGAATAACGCTAGCTACATCGGCACAGTTTCTTTGTATGGGATGAGACATCTGTGTGCTAGTATTATATTATCTGTGGCCACCCAAGCAGCACACAAAGCTGTATAGTCACTGGACAACAGAATTTTTGAAAACTCGAGGCTGGTATACTTTCTGTACAAGGGCTGTGTATCCCGCTACACAGCTCCTATAATGCTCGATTTGGCCCCAAATTAACCAGCCCTGAGCATTATAGTGGCTTGTTAACAGCTGTCGAGCATTCTAAGAGCTGTACATGGGCTGTATAATGGCTTAGACAGCTATCAATAGGCCACTATCCAGCTCCTTTAATTCTCTTATACAGCCAACAGATGGATTATGGCTTAGTAACGGCTATTGTTATATCTACAAAGAAATATTAAAGCAACAAAATACAATTTTAGCAGTGTGCACACTGCGAAGTGTTACGTCATGGCGCTCTTATTATTTCTGTGGACAAATAATAATTTCAATTTAAGCCAAGTTCTTTAACACGTTTGTTTTGTATGCTTATTGGTAAATTGTACTGCGGATACCACTTTACTGTCAATATATATAGGTGATATTATCAAATATTACACGCGCCATCGAAATATAGTTTTACTGTAGTACATTGTGATACAAGGGTGGAAAGTAGGTTATTGCAAATGAGCTGCCATTAACAAGCCCGAGCCGACGGCGAGGTTTTTTAATGCCACGAGTTTGCAATAACCTACACACCCGTGTATCACACGACGTTTTTCAATACAGTTGTGGGAAATAGTAAAAACAAATCAAAGAATTGCATTTGTTTTTTTCATAAAATAAAATTATCGTAAGTCGCCATATATCTTTCTCGAGATTTTGGGGGCAAAATTTCATCTTGCGCAGTTTTCGCCTCAGATAAAATATCGTGTGGAGTTAATTCAATTTCATCACTTACACTTGAACTCATATTAACAATAAATTATATTAATATATCAAATAAAAATTAAAATTTTCAGAAAATGGCACGTTTTTGCAACTGGACATTTTTTTTTTACACAACGAAAACAGCCTATACAGCCTATTCGACTTTTGTCAATTTTTTATGTGAAAATAATTGAATTAAAACTGGTAATTAAATATATTAAACAACCATTAAAAAGACTTTTGAGAGTTCAATGCTAAAACGTACGGAATCATTCATTTTTCCTCGTATAAAATCTATCCCATTTTATTCTATGTATGAAAACTCTTTGCTACTAAACTTTTTAAATTGATTTATAAATTTAAAATTAAACTGCAAAACTAATGATAAAGCTCGTAAACAAAAGTCACGACCGCGTAACAGAAAGATGCCTATGCATAAGTTTTAATTTTCGAATCATAATTATAGCCTCTGAAAGTACGCCATGTTTAACAACTGTATTGAAAAAAATATTATACAAAATAAATATGGTGTACGAATTATACATAGATTTTTATTCAATATTTTCTATTTATTTAGCATTATTATCTATTTGTAACAATGGAATAATGAGGATATTAGTGATTTTTTCATATGTAATTGGCTTGTTCCCATTAAAATGGCGTTAATTTGTTATCCAGCAATAATTCTAACTAAATTCCCTTGACCCACTCTTTTCTGTTCAATGGCCATATTTAAGTCCATTAATCAGCTGAAAACTGTACGCTAGCTGTATAATGGTTTTCAGTTATTCTAACGTCTGGTTAGAGGAGTAAAGTGAGACTATACAACAGCGTCTTAGGGACATCTAATCTTGATAGAAAACGGCAACGGGCATTTCGTACTCATGTAGCTTAGGTAGGTACTTTACTTGATTTTGTGATGCTACTTATTCTCACCTGTTATGCCAAACTAGCGAGCCATTTAAATTGTATTTTATTCTCACACGACAATTTAGAGGTTAAGAAAAAATTGACGTTATCATAGCACTACTAACCTATGTTTACTCTTCAATAATTCTAGAGGCTGTAAAATACCCAATATTTACACTTAAAGCTTTGGAAATAAAGTGGATTAAGGTTACACTAATTTACACCTAACGCAGTTCTTAAATTATTTTAACCAGCTAGTATTAAGCTCATTGTAGTAGCATTATAATAGAATTAGTTTACACCATAAAAAAGCCAATGGCAAAATTTGATTCTCTAATACAGCTTACAGCTTAGAAGAGGGGTGACATTATCGCGCTAAGCAGCCGTTTATAAGCTTTGGTCTTCTTAACCAGCTAGTAGCATTATACGTAGCCAAAGGCTGGACAATAGTTCTTTCAAATTCTACTAAGAAGCATTTTGTTGATTTTTTCTCCATTGTACAGCCATTAGTCAGCTGTGCTGTTTAATAGTGTAGAGATCACACCCTCATACAGCCTCAAGAATCATCTTATCCGTTACTACAGCTACATAAGAGCCTTTGGCTGTAATATAGCTGGTTTGTGGATGTGATTTTCGCTAATGTGCTGCTTGGGCATACACAATACTATGTAGTTTATTTTCTGAAGTACTTAATGTGTCATTTTATTAGCCGTAATAACGAATTCATAGTTGAGTTTATCTTGCAGCCTACTGCACGCGATGTCCATATTATTAGTATTCTGCTCATAGAGAACCTTAGGACTGATATGAAATTATATATATAATTCAAGTTCAACCTATCGTAAAAGTGGTTGATTTATGAGTATTTATTTTGGTCTTAAACCCTTATAATAAAGAGGTCAGACAGGTACTAAGGACTTTGAGTAAATATACAATTGATTTGGGATTTCAACCTATTTTATCTACCCACGATGTTCGAGACATGGTAATCAAGATGGTGCATTGTTAATTGCAACGAGAGGAAGCTATCTACTACCAATAAACAGCTAACCGTACTTCCATGGTAGGTAAAAATTTGACTTAAGCAGCGCTATTATTTTGTTTATTTGTTTCATTTCAAACGGTTTTCGGAGTTCTAACTTAAATCTTATAGCTGGGCTGCGGTTAACTGTAGTTTATAATATCGAAGACCCCAGGTGCATGATTGTGAAAATGAAAATACTCATATTATAAAACATATTTTATTACTTATAGTACCGGAAATTCGATAATTTACTTGGACAAATAATAATTACAACGTAGGTAATTTTTCGGTTCGGCTATTTAAATAGTCTCTAGATCTAATGAATAGTCGGAGATATCCTCGCACTCGGCGCGTGTTGCGTCGCGTACACTCAGTCACACTCACTCGGCACTCGCAAGCACGGGGCGGGGCGGGCCGCCGGGCGGGGGGCGCGTGTCGAGGGACGTCGACACACGCCCGCCGCCGCACGCCACCACACTACTATACTAACATTAGGGAGAGGTTTTCTCTTCGGATGATTCTTTCGATTCGCTCTCCACGCTCTCGGAGCTTTCGCTTGATGCTTTGTCGGATTGAGGTTTCTCTTCAGGTTTAACTGGGGCTGGGTCGCTCTCCTTAGGTTTTTTGTCCTCAACCTTTGTCACGGCCTCGAGCGCGGGTTCAGGCTCTGGCTTAGCGACGGGGACTACGGTAGATTCAGGCGCTGCAGCTGCCTCGATGGATTTTGATTGTTCCTTTTGTTCCTCGTCTTTCTTTATCTCTTTAGGAGCTTCTTCTTTTTTGGGTTCTTCGGCAGGCTCAGCTTTGGGTTCAGCAGCTTCCTCAGACTTGCTCTCCGCAACAGGCTCGGGTTTGATATTCGCAACAGGCTCCGGTTTGACCTCTACGGCAGCCTCAGGTTTGCTCTCCGCAGACTCGGCTTTGCTCTCAACGGTTTCAGGTTCAGGTTGGACTTCAGAAACAACCAGTTTGCCATCGACAGTATTCCGAACTACGCGCAGGTTGTCTTCAGATACAGGGGTCTCTTCTGATTTGGGTGCATCAGGAGTGGCTTCTTCTGACTTAACTTCGGCTTTGGGATCTTCAGGTTTGTTTTCTTCAGTTTTGCTTTCTTCAGGTTTGCTTTCTACAGTTTTGCTTTCTTCAGGTTTGCTTTCTTCAGGTTTAGCAGGCTCTTCTACGGGGACCGCAGATTCAGGTTTTTTAGATTCAACTGCAGCGACGGGAACCTCAGGCAAGTCAATTTTCTTTGCTGGGATGGGAATAATAACATCAGGCATCATGACATCATCAGCGATTTTAGCGTCATTTTTCACTGCATTAACAACATCAATGAGTTCCTCGGGCAGCGCTGCTGATTTAGCAGAAGCATCCTTAGGTACCTCATTTACTATAGCAGGCTCAGCCGCTTTGGGTTCCTCGGCTGAATTGGCTTCAGGCTCAGTGGCTTTCTCTTCTGGTTTAGATTCTGAAGCCTCGCTGGGTTGTTCAGGCTTCTTTTCAGGTTCTGATTCTGCCGATTTCGATTCTGATACGACTTCTTCGCTTTTAACTTCAGGGGCCTTCTCAGATACTTCAGGTTTAACATCGGGTTTGCTTTCTTCTACGGGTGCAGTTTTAGTTTCAGGTTCCTTTGCAGGTTCCTTCAATTCGGGTGTTTCCTCTGCTTTCTTCTCTTCTACTGGAGCAGGTTGGTCGTTGACGACCTCCTCTAACTTAGCGGCCGCCACAGGTGGAGGTGGTGCGCCGACGTCAGGCTTCTCCTCGGCCACTGGCATCGCCAGAGCCACAGCCGCGAAGGCCAAGCATAATAGTAAGACCTTCATCCTGAAAAGACGAAAACGTACAATTAGTGGTCGGATAAAATAATGACAGAGATTATTATGGATTCAAATGCACGTCTACAAGTCGTGAGTGCGGTAAGGCCAATGTTACGCGCCGGCTGGCTTCGATGTTTCGCAGCAATTTTCCTATTAAGGCTGAATCATCTAAGAGGCCGATACGCTGGGGAACGGGTACCTATTTTCGAATCGTCTCGAATTAATGTCGATGTGCATAAGTAGGATGTAAACTATTTATAAAATAGGCTATGATATGTTCGACATTAAAGAGAGAGAGCTTTTAAAAGAACTTTCTCATATCTATACAGAAATTTTCGTTTTCCTCTTATTATAAAAGTAAATTCATTTAAATGTTAACATTTGTTGCTGCTCGCACAGTGCCTTTATAGTGTATACGTATATAATTGCAGCACTGAATGAAAGATGTATTTTTTGCTAGACCCTCAGGGAGGGCCCATCTATTTTCCATTAGCTAGGAAGGTCGTGTACCCCGGCGGGCTCTATTTTTAGCATGCACTAGCTGAAGGTAGGGCATTAAGGCGATATCCCAGCTCCTGCAGGAATGCGGTCTGGCGCCGCACTACAAAAATAGATAACAACCTGCGATGGGAATTATCATCTTAAAATAACCTAGTATTAGTAACCATACGCCATTAACTTCAACATGCAATCATTACAGACATACTTGAACATTTTCTTTGTATCGCGCATTTACGTCTGCTTGAATTTGTTGTATATAATTTTCACAAGTCGAAATTGCGTGAAAGAAAGGAGACATTAATAGATACTATAAAATTTAACTTTTTATTAGTTATAATATATGTATTGCACATGATGGACACTTCCTAGTGCGTGCTCAGAACTACGCAGGATGCGAAACGCGCGTTAGAAATATGGATGATCCGGCCAGACGTCGGCAACGCATTATCTGAATTTTAATTTGCTCATTGAATTGAATCGCCAACTAGAATGCAATACGTGGCATCCTATGAATGATTCACACGCATACGCACTTGTCTCCCCACGTTTTAATCTACCTCGTACCAGCCTGATATTTATAGTTTTAGAAAAACAATTGCTTGGAAATTCACGCTATTTAAATTGTGGCCAGTCTAGGCGTAACAGGTTATTAGTCACCGTTTGTACTGTCTAGAATTTGAATTGTTTTATTAAAAACCTATCAGACGCCATCTGAAATGCAAAAGTTCATTACTATGCGCCAGAAAGCCTGGTTCCAGCTAGTTACGTTTCCAGTTTTCGTTTTTTCCTTTATTGCGAAGCGGGCGATGTTTCGATTTCTTTTTTTATCTGTAACAGGTCAAGATGACCATTTCAGGAGATGTATCTTTACGAGTAGTTGCACAAGTCAAGTTCAATACGTAACGAGAACCAGTTCTATAAGTTCTCGGTTACCGGTTATTATGCGGCGCCGTTCTTACTTCATTTTATAAGCGATCAATTGGGGATTTTTTTGTTTCTTGAAGAGCCATATATGCGGTACAGAAATCAATAAGAAAAAAATATTTACAAGACATCCTTTGGCTCGCACTTGTACCGTTATAGATTGAAAAATTAAAGTTCACAGCAGTTAATTATCATAATTGTAATATGATGTCAATGTGATCAATCATATTGGGTTTATGGTCAGGATAAGATTCTAAAATAAACTTTATGTATCCTTTTTATTAAGAAGTCTTATTTCCGAAGTCTCTATACCACTAAAACATGTAGAAACCTCATAATAAAAGTAATGACTGTGTTACAGAAACAATAAAACCCCCGCGGGCCAAAATCGAAAATAAGCAGATATAAAAAAAATGTTGCGGGCATCAATTTCACGAAACTGGTTCGATCAATAAACCGATGAACCTTGCGCGGCCGTTGCTCTGCAGCCCTGCGCTGTTGGCATCTGATTACACTTAATTTAGTATTATTACTGCAACACTGATCGTTATCGACCATCTTGAATTTTGTGGTACTCAAAGCGAAAATATTAAATCCATCTGTAATTTTCTCTGAAACGTTTGGAAAAATATAGCATGAAGATTATTTTTTTCAGTGGATCGGTATTTCCCTTGAAAAGAAGACAAATAAGACGTAGATAATTCTGAATCAGATTAATCGCAAACACATAAAAGTGACGTACATTACGTTCTCATCGCAGTTCGCGTAAACATGCTTTATGTATGCGTTTGTTCGCTGACTTGTTTTCTGGAAGGATATCCTCGGCGGCTGAGGGCAAGGATTGTCGTCCTCCCACTCGACGCGGCAATCTTTCAATTGAAGCCCAGCGCATACCCGCTCATTGGCGCAATGAAAAAATTTGCCTGGCTGGGCACGCAGTATAGTGCGACACGATGCTCCCAAGTTCCCAACAACTCGATACTGTCCTCACATTTTATTTTTATGTACAAATTGATGCAACATGAATGCAGTTACTTTTAATGGGTTGTAGTTGACAGCCTGAGAACATTACTGCGTCATTTTGTTTTGTCTTTATTTGCTTCTGCAGACAATCTTTTATGCGCAGCATTTCAGCTCCTTTAATGCATCGATTAGTCTGCTGTCTGTATCAACTTTTTCTCTGTTCAACCTAATTCTGTAGGCCTTGTGTACTCCATTTATTATATTGTATCAGAACTTGTCACAGTTACAACATAATGCCAATGTTACGCCTGACCGAGCTTATTTACGAAATGCACATATTTTAACGCCGATCTCCTTATTCGAGCGTAACAGATGAAAATTGATTATTTTGAACTTTATAAAGACATTCAGATGTAAAAATTTAGCTACTGTCATTTGTTATTGTCAGTTCTGAAATATCTAACTCGTGTAGAAATCGGTAATGTAGAAATTGACCTGATACTATTTCGTTCATAGTTGCCATCGAAATTCAATTTTATGTTTCCTAAACACTGTCGTCTGCCAGTACAACCAACGACTTTATTTCAGAATACCGCTGGTTGGTAAAAATATCAAAAATTAAAATTCGTAATTGTTTCATGCGTGCATGCATCGTGTGTATTGCAAAGTACAGTAATCAACATTATAATATGTTGCATCAGTAGTATTTTCTACGAGTAGTGATGTGATGTTTCATCAAAATGTTACAAGGACTCTGTAATGTGCATCGTAATTACTTAGGCACACCATAATAACCCCGTTTTCTTTATCTTCCAAGTGAATCACTTGTGTTTTTTGCCGATGATAATATCAGAGTTTATTCTTCTAGCTCTAGGTCTCGACCTTTACATAGCTTCAGAAAAATGTACGTTTGCGGAAACTTTATGAATTTTAAGGAAGCCTGTCTAACGAACTAGTTAGGTTACACATAATCAAAATTCGCATTGAAAGCTCACATTATTATAAACTTAATTTAAATGACAGTTGAATAACCAGTTGCAGTACTTATATATGTATTTAGTAGTAATAGAAGTGCATCCATTTGCTAAAGAAGCATGTTTAACAAAACGCGTTGGCTATGAATACAAAGGGCGTTAATACATGATTTTAAACACGTTGTTTGAATGTAATTTTCATATAGCGTTGCAGCATAATGCGCGGGAATCGTGACCATTTGTTGATCCAATTACGTGTTTACCGCGTCGCGACGGTGTGAGATCCCACCAATCAACGTGTCACAATAAAATCTTCGCAACACCTACTATCGACATGTGGAACACGTATTCTGAAGTAACTAACATTATCTCATTATAAACTATCTTAATCAGAAATGGCTACCTATTATAGTTACCACATGAATGATACAATAACAATCATTGTTTATGTTTAAAGTATCGTTTTACAGCTGAAGAATCGAAACATTCATTGAAACGAAGTTATAAATTATAATAAGGTATCATCATCCGAGTGCCCGCTGTTATGTAGGTCCTTTGAAATATTCCATTGCGGCGGATACTCAATCCGCTCACGTTCACAATGTTCACGTTTTAGTAAAGGTTAATGTTGCAGTCCCATTCTTCGCGCAGGGCACATCACAAATGTCCACTGTCCAGGTGGCTCACGATAAAATACCGGCATGATGTCCACTACGCTTACTAAATTCCCCAAACAGGTTTAACATTCTTCAGATAGCTAACTGTGATTATTGGGAAATGCATTGAAATTAATTTCCATTAACCATGTGTGTTGCAATAGCAGATATAAATAAAACATACCAGTTCACAGTAAATTATGTACAAATGTTAAGTATTTATTGTGCCCCAAGTACAGTAATAAAATAATCTAAACGGGTATAGGTACTTGAAAGGCAAATCTTTCTTTTTGGTTTCTCCGCGGTTTGAAACGAGAACTGATCGACCTAGACGATATATTTTTTCTAATCACGTTTTGCGCTTTCTACAAAAAATGACCTGGTCTAGTAGTCTAGTACATAGCTAGTTTATTTGATAGCCCACTTTCTATAGCTGTACCCATGCAATTGTTAGGAATTTTTAATCGTACTAGATCGGGCGGATAAGTGTTATTGTGTGGTTGTCAGCAAGCTGCGATGCATTATGAAACTCATTGGTACGTGTGCGTTGTGCAACCACGACCCACGGCCCACGGTTCATTGTCGACGTATTGGGAGTACAGATCGATGCTATCCGGTCCACAATAACATCTCACTCGCATAAATCAAATACACCGATGTGACAATGGCTTATGATGGATTGTTTGCTGCAGAGCCGACCGAAGCCTATGGTGCAATCCATGTAGAGTTAGTTAAATCGCTTGACTAAATATAAATGTTAGCTACAGTATTTACATTTGCATCAAGTATAATATAAATGTCAAAAGATTTGCTAAAAGATTGAATCATTATTTAATGAACGTAAGGATGTCAAGTTTTCACTCAATTAATTTCGTTTAGCAACGTAGTTTCGTAAATAAGCAAAAAGCAGGTAATTTTGAGTTTTTAGTGCTGTTTATAGCTTGCAGTCTCCATTAGATGTTTGATTAAATGTAGTGCAATTTTATTATATGCAACACTGAGCGCGCTTTTCGTTCTCAAGCGAATCGTTTCTCTTATTAGAATGACGGATAGAGTTAAAAAAAAATGTGTTGCACACAATCAAATTATTTCCTCCTACATAAAAGAAAAAGTGTTATATCTTCCCTCTGCTAACAAGATTTGATATTACCAATTAATCATTAAAATTAATTAAACATTTATATGATTAAGTTACCTGCCTATATTATTAGTTAAGGTTAAATTATTTATAAGTATTTATCTTCTAATAGATTAAAGTCAAGCTCAAAGGTTTAATTATACCTTGAGACTATTAAACAGATATCGTATTTTTATTGCCGTTTTATAGCTACATTTATATTTTTTAACGTTTTTAGTTTACTGTATTAGATGTGTTGTTTCGAAATCGATTTGGTAACATCAGAAAAACAATTGTGTATACTGAGGTCACATTCTGATGATCTTGTAAAATGTTATTAGAAGCAAAAAGGTGAACTACTAGTTGAACGGTAAATACTCGGTGGGCACTGGACAGTGGTCAGTGCAGTGTGGCAGCATAGGTCAATGCCAGCGGAAGAACTGAGTTTGACTAACGGCACAGTACGCCTCGGGCAAGTGTGAAATGTCAACAAATCTCCTCATTTCGACTCCCAGCACTTAACCGGTGACTTATCTTGAACTTTGTCTATGCAACATGACATTTTTCATTTTTCATTTTTCAAACCATATTATAGATTTGTGTAGCAAATCCTTTAGAAATTTAGGTTTTATATTACGACAATGTGCGGATTTTAAAAGTGTAGCAGTGGTAAAAATACTTTATAATGCTTTGGTTCGTAGTCATCTCGAGACAAGTGCCATTATATGGAATCCGCATGAGGACAAATATAGTATCATGGTCGAAAAAATTCAAAATAAATTCACTAGGTATCTATATTTGAAGCAATATGGGGTTTATCCATTCTACCCGTTGATGTATCCGAGTCTGTTTGTGTTGGGCATGGTCGGGTACACCAGGCTGGCGGTTAGGAGGGACGTCGCGTTAGTAAAATACGTGGCGAGAGTGCTGCGCGGGCTGGTGCATCACCCAGATGTACTGGAGGCACTGTGGCTGCATGTCCCGGACGGGTATGTGGGTGCGCGCCGCCGCCCCACTTTGTTAGATGTGCCAAGGGCTAGGACAAATTTATCAAAGTTTGCCCCTTTGTCAAGGGCCGCGCGTATTATAAATAATATGCCATCGGAAGATATCTTCCATAGCCTGCCGAAATTTGTGTCGGGAGCACAAAGGTGCATTGAAGGGGGCATCCAATTTTAATTGTTTCTTTGTTTAATGTTAATTTTTGTTATTTTATTTTAATTGGTAAATTTTTATTATTTAAATATGGTGTATATATTTAAAATTATGTATTCTGTGTATAACATCGTCTTGGAATACTGTAAGATGTTGTACTTATCGTGTAAATAAATAAATAAATAAATAAATAAATTTTTGTCGGTTTGTCGGACATACACGCGTTATATAACGCCTCTTATTTATAAATTATTTAATGCTACATTATGTAAATGATTGCATTTATTTTATCAAATTGATGTAGTGGAAACACTACTGACACAATAATAGATGCCGTACCTTATTGAATGGCGCTTTTTTTTGCTTTTATTACTTTTTCAGTTTACTTATCAAGTTATTGTTCAAAAAACCGTCTTCCTCTTAGGTGTCTTCGCAACCGTGAAGATCACTTCTTTATTTGAACCATGAAAATATTGTATTTTTTATGTTTATGCAAAAGACTGAAGATTGGCCTTGCCTGTCCAAAATAATTACGTATGCTGCTTCAGCCCATTGTGGTGACTAAATACCCATGATCCGTGGAAATGTTTATCATTATGCTGTATAATTGACGTGACTGGTTACCTTGGGTAGAGTACCATACCTACTGGACACTAGGCTTTTTGCATAGACTGGTACTGTTTCTGTCTAAGTAGGGTAACAAAGAGCTTCTACGGATATTTCCATTACGTGTAATATATTGCAAAGGTTTATTGGTGATGTCTTCCATGGAAATGTACTGCGCAAATCATATTGGTGCTTGCGTCACACTGGGTTGGCAGGAGCGTATGCAAACTGACGCCATGCCAGATTTATGGAGCGCGGATGTGATAGTTTTGCTAACTATTCATGTCATTCGTGTATCCACGGCTTTATCGCCTATTGTTAACTATAATTTTTGAATTGTTCTCTATGAATGAAGGCGCATGCCGTTTTTATCGTTTATTTAATAGAGGTCCTGTACCTAACATCGGTGTTTAAGCTAATATATGCGGAGTTAGTTGGGTAGAAAATTGGGCTTGTGTCCTGCCAGCGGAGACATAAAAAACGTGTAAAACGGCAATTTTAAATACAATGCCATATACGCACGCCACTTGTATTGTGCGCAGTGTACAATGTTTTTTTATTGCTTAGTGCTTAATGAATACCGTCATGTCATTTTAATTATTTTTTACTGATCTAAAGTTAGTTTGCACTCGCCTGGGGTGAGTCATGGAAACAATTTGCCTTTTTCTGCTTGTCCGCGATATCTCGACAGTTCGGCTTTATTTGTGAGATGTTTTTATCGTAGTTTTGTTTCGCTCCAGTCAGCTAGCGGGGTCATTAGCTACTCACGACCATCTGTGGCAAATTACTGATTTTTCGTTGCTGTAATTCCTTGTTCATCAACTTTATGGTTCGCTTTATAGTTTTTGCGAATTTAAATGCACAGTTTAGTCTAGCCTTTAATTAAAGTTCGCCGAAAATACAGAAAAAAAAACTATTGTCTATAATTTATTTAACATTGGCATCGCTGTATGAGTCATTGGTTTATACTCAGAAATAAAACAGGCTTATCACGTGGAGCACATTATTCAATATCACACGAAAATAACTATAAGTTCCACTACTTACGCGTCTATTTTTAAAAGAAACAATATTTCACTAATGATTGGTTTTAAACGTCTCTCTAAACACTTAGAGGTGATGTTAATATAACTCAACTCCTAATTAATACACAATGTTACTTGTCGGCGACTAAGTAGAAAAGGTGCGAATGTTTCAGATGGAACCTGATGCCTGCACATAGGTCTGAAATCGATTCTCCTCGCGTTAGTCTCGCCTGAACCGACGCTCCGTGTTTGAACACTCGCTTACTTGCTTTCAGGAAATTAATTACGAAAAATCTAACTAAACACCCCTGCTAAGACGAGCAAGAAAACATATATTGTTATGCAACTAAAGACGAGACAGTTTCAAGATGCAGAAGGAATTATTCAAGACAAAGAAATTGTTACGGCGATTACCACAAAATAAAACTTGAAATCTTCTAACCATCAAATAAAAACCTAACATAATATTGAAGAGGCTATAACTTTGTAAACAAATACATTGAAGTCGTTAAAGCATAACAGCATAACAAGCAAATCGTTCATCTCCGCTGACTGAACTACGTCGTTGCAACCATCGCGTCGCAAGCGCATCGGACGGGCCGTTTGCCCTGTCCCAACGCCGGGAATATTCCTGGTCATCCTACCGTGAATTGCGCTACTTGTTTTATTTATTGTCGGGACAGGTTACAACCTGCACCCAACTAAAATATAGTGCTCTATAGTACGTTGAATACAACTGATCAATTTGAAATGATTGCTCGAACTAGTGCAAGGTATTACAAACGTTAAGTGCTATTGTTACTTGAAATATTTGGTTTCAAAATGCGGACTATTTAGTTTCTTCTAACACACTTTTGTAGTCATATATAGCTGCTTGTATAAATTAAAGGAGGGTTTCTAGGGAGTGGTCCTTCGTCCTGTCCCTTAATCAGCATACATTTGATACATCCTAGCGTCGACTGCTTTACTTGGTCTATTTACTGCGTAAACAGGTTATTGTTAATGCCAGTATTATACTATTTGAACTAGATCATTGTAATTTTATGCGTTCGTATTAGAGAGTGCAGCGACAAAGGTTTGTTCAGTTCAATGGTACCGTACAGTAGGTAGAGATTTTGCTTAGATATTTATTTTCGTTTCGATGTTGAATGAATAAAATTTAAGATTTTAAAGTTAAATGGAATAAAGAGAACCGCAAAAAGGCTTTAAGTAACACTTTTAGAAAACTTCGAATTTCTAAGTTCACAAGTTTTCTTAACACTATGCTTGATACTCACATGAGTTTAGGTCCTGTAAAACTGTTGGGACGATGTAAACACTGACACAACTTTATTTTTTAAAAGCTCCAAGTTATTTATTTTAAATGTGCGGTCGCTGTGACGGTCGGCTATGTATTGGTGGTAGTTTGATAATGGCCGTGTTTATATAGCGAGTTCGGGAGGCGCGTTGACATAGCCGATGCAAGCAGGCTGCGTATGACCAAGACCATCTCCAGCGATGGAAGCTTCGCTTTTTAAAAGTATTCTCTGCCTTTGTTGTTTTTCGAATTTCGAACTTAGATAGCTTTTTAAATAAATTATTATTTTTAATGTTAACCTGCATTTAATGTCACTTATATTCAATGAATAAAATTTTAATATGCGTGCATTTGATTGAACTTTTATTTTGAAATAAAAATCTCGAATTAAATTAGTCATCGGTTGCTGAATGAAACAAAACGGTTTGTTTACAAATAATGTACTATGTAGCTACTATGTCAAATGTTTTTTTTTTAATGCAATTTTGGAACTCTAACGTAAAATTACATAAGTACTTCCAACTTAGGGATCATCAAAATGTTCTTTTGTTGCTTTTTCTAAAGCCAATTTGACTGTGACCTATGTAACTGAATACGATTTTATTTTCATACTCTGTCGTAATTTCATTTACCAACAGGTTTTAAGACATTGTCCATAACTATAATGTAGAATGTCTTGAGAAGCTCGTCGGAACGAGTTAGCATAATTTTCATATTAGTTAATGTCAGGATATTCCGCTGATGCATTTTCCTTTGCAATATAAATATAAATAAAATAGCCAATTATTTATACTTGCTATATTATTAATTGATATTTTTATATAACGTTGGTAACAAGTTGCTCCACACGCCGAAATATACATAATTATTCAAAACGTAACCTAAATATTCAGAAGCTTTTTACAGTTCATTGGCAATGTATTCAAGATTTTGAGTGACAAAATTATCTTTGTAGATTATCAAAATGGTAATATTTTCTTTTTTGGTATAAATAAACGGAAATTTTTCCAGGCAGGCTACTAAGGAAAACATGGAAATAAAAAGAAAATAGAGCCATGTTGGAAAAAAAAGATAAAATTATTATTAACTAGCTGTGCCCGCGACTTCGTTCGCGTGGTTGTCGAGAGCAAAACAACGTCGTTTAGATAAGAGTATATCACCTTTTTGATGATTTAGATAAGAGTCCTGACTTTGGTATAGTTGATTACGTTAATGCTTCTCTATATACTATGTTAGCGGTGGAATTACCCGGAGCATATACAAAAAGGTTGTTTGGGTTGCTAACACGTGATAGAGAAACATAGAGTTGGCCGTGTGAAAAACAATCAAAAGTAAGGTCTACACCCGCAACGGATAACGTCTGGCCTTGGGCTTTATTAATAGTCATAGCGTAACAGAGGCTTACAGGAAATTGCACACGTTTGAAAGTAAACGGAAAATTATTGGGGATAATGGGTATCCTGGGAATGAAAACAACATCACCGGAGCCGCAACCTGTTAAGATTTCGGCTTCGATGACATTTCGTTGGAGATTTGTTACTCTCAACCGAGTTCCATTGCATAGTTTTGGTGGGCTTAAATTTCTGAGTAGAATGATTGGTACTCCGACTTTTAAATAAATTTTGTGTGCTGGAAGACCTGGTGTATTTAGAGAGTCTAAAAACTCTACTGGATAGTGGGTGGCATCTCCTTCTTCTAAAACCGTGTTAATAGATAAATATTCCCTACTTTCTCCAGAAACATGTACCAATATTTGAGAATTTATTGCTGCTGCTTGGTCGTTGCGAGGTGCCAAAATAGCTCGTTGGCATAGCCAAGCAGCGTCATGGTTCGAGATCTCTGATGGATCTCCGTATACAGAGGAAATGAGTTCCTGCTGTGAGGCAACAGAAGAACACAGGCTTTCGACTAAAGTTACTTTACCTCCTTCTTGAGTCGGGTATGTGCCGTTACCAATTTGAAGTAGTAAATTTGAGAAAACCTGCGCGTTTGCGTCACCTCCCAAATATGCTCGCATATTAAAGCTCAAATTAGTTAATATGACACTACGCCATAAAATAGAGCTCTTTAAACAGGCACCTATTTCATCGGCCCTCGTTCCTCTGGGTATTATAGGGAGTGTCTGCCTGAAGTCTCCACAGAATAGCACCGTTAAGCCTCCCATCGGTCGGTCATTTTGTCTTATATCTCGCAACGTTCTATCTACAGCTTCCACAGCTTTACGATTTGCCATCGTACACTCGTCCCAAACGATAAGGGCGCAATCGCGTAAAACCCTTGCTTTATCACTATTGCGAGACACGTTGCAAACAGGGTTTTCTGTGCGGTCCAAGTCGATTGGTATTTTAAATGTTGTATGTGCAGTTTTTCCTCCTGGTAATAAAGTGGCAGCTATTCCTGAGGAAGCGACGGCAAGGGCAATTTTGTTTTGGCTCCTTATTTGAGCCAAGATAACTTTAGTGAGGAAAGTTTTACCTGTTCCACCAGGTGCATCTAAAAACAGCATTTCTCCTAATGAATGTTCTACACTACAGCATACTCTATCAAAGATTTGACGTTGTTCTGACGTCAAATTTGAACAGCCATTTCGCAATATTTCTGCTAACTCTTCGGGGTTGTAATTTATTTCAGATGTATACTCCCTATTAATTCGTTCCCCACCAACTGTCGGTGTCGGCAAGCCGTATTGACTGAGGGGGTTCCCTCCTATACTTGTAACTATATCTTGTATAGCCAGCAAAGCCCTATTATGGCAGCTTTCACGTACTTGGTCAGAAGTTTCACTATTTATATTTTGCTGTCTCAAAAAATCTTCGGCAAACGCGTCTTTATATTTTTGCCACAACTGCCCAGCGTCCGATAGGCCACAAAATGTCAACAAAATGGCAAATAAATGGCGCAAACGATGTGGACTATCACTGACGCATGCTTCGGCTAAAGCATCATCCCAATGCTGATCGCCATCTAATAAATGCCGTGCGCGGCAAGCAGCTTGAAATGTGGGATATTCTATATCGTCCACTTTGCGGAGCTCAGCAAAAGAAGTAGGTCCTCGCACTGTGTGAAGAAGAAGGCGTAAATAATAACACTCTGCATTATTTGGGTGCACCGTGTATACTCTTCCAATCACGTGTTCTTTAAAAATGCCGGACTCGCCTTCTACAGCAGTTCCACGTCTCCTGCGATTAAAAACACCTTGCTGCTTGTTATAAGTATAATAATGTGGCACTTCATTGTACAACAGAGACTTAGCGAAATTGTCTCTTTCGCAAAGGCGAAAGAATGCGAGCAAGGTGGTTTGTCTTGGGTTGTTCATTCTTTCTGCCACATTTTCTGGCTGAAAGTAAACTCGCTGCCCGCTTTCCAGGTGCACGTCAAGATGGATGACTGGCGGATACCTTTCATGAATAGGGAAACTCAAAATGCGCCAAACTGCCTCCGAAGAGCTTATGTATCGGCCAGATTGATACCTTGTCACTTCATCAAATTGGTTGTTATTTCTTAGTGCTATCATGGCTTGATCACTACCTTTATTAACATATTTACATATATATTTTATAGATTCGACGCTATTACAAATTTCAACATTAATGTGTGCTTGAAAAGCGTTTGACAAAACTGGAGAATACGGTACCACCCAACTATTATTTAGAATTATTTCTTGTCCACGGAATCTGACAGTAGCTGTGAAACCACCTTGTGACGGTGATCTTCGCCGGTATTGCGGATACCCATTTTCCCCAGCCATAGTTAGTTCTTTCAGTGCTCTGGGGTATTTTTTTGAGCATTGACCATCTTTCATGCACGGTGATTCCCTGTTTAAGAGGCCACATGGCCCGTGAACCATATGTGTTTTTACTATGTCATGCAAAATCGGATCTGCATTATAGTCCGGAAATTCTGCACTTATGACACTGTCTATAGCATCGGGACGAATTTTTTCTTCCAGCCACAGAAGAATGTGCGCGTGGGGTAAACCACGCTTTTGCCACTCGACGCTATACATAAAACAAAGAGTTGAACCGAAAACTTTCTCCTTTGTAAGTAGATTAATCAAGACTTTGAGTTTTAAATGAAAAATCCTAGCAATAATGTCATGTCTGTCGTATGACGCCTGTCCTGTGAGAAGTGCCTGGCAAATCTCCGTCCACTTTGGATTTGTTGTAAATGTTATAAAAAGGTCCGGCCGGCCGTATTTACGGACGTAACAAAAAGCATCTTGCGTTCGTTCGTGCATATACCGCGGACCGCCTGTGAAACTGGATGGCAAAATAACCAATCGACCCAAGTTTTCGACGTTATTATCTGATTGCATGGCGTCCCGCAAGTGCACGTATTCTTCAGCGCGTAACCGTCGCTGGTTAGTGCGAATATACACTAAACGTTCAGTTTCTATTTTTGCGTACATGTCCACAATAAATTGGCTGAACAAACCACGAAATCGTTGCAAATATACGAAACTGTTTTGCCTTATTTGTAAAAGGTAGGAATAGTATTGTTGAGCAGATATTTTTTTTTGATAATTAGTGACTCTCGTAGTAGGGTTCACTTGGTACAGCCCAAAATTGTACCCATCTTCACCATGACAATAGATTAGTGGATATTGCAGGGCGTCGTAAGCTCGGTGGGTTTCCAAAATGCGTTGAAGGCGATCGTCGCGTGTACGCAACACGATATCACGTCTCTCACACTCCTGGTCGACTAAAACAACTGCAACTTCATCTGCGACGGGTGCATTGTGTCTTCCACGGTGTTCACCCACAGGACGTCTATCGGCACTTATAACAATTTTGAAATCATTGCTGCCTTGTGGAATTGACTCCAATGCAGCTTTGAATTCACGAACGTACTGGTTAACGCGATGCAGCAATTCTTGAAGTTGACCCAAAAGCTCAGCATTGAGCTGGGGAAAATTGTGATTTCTAACATTGAGCTGTTGCGTGTAATCGGATACAAAATAAATTTGGAGAAATTTGGGTTCATTTTCTGGCAGCAAAGATCCAATAAGGTGATAAACTTGACCTTGTACTTTGAAGGTTGGCATGAACGGTCCTTCCGTTATTTGTTTTGCCCCAAAGGAAGTCATTTGGAAAGCACTGTTATATAAACGAATATTATCCAAAAAACGGTTCGACTGGGGATGATCGCCATTCAGGAGACTTATAAGTAAGTGTGGTGGATCTTGGAAATTTGGAAGAACAATTTTTCCATTTGAGCAGCACATTCCATCTGTCTCTTTCCTCCATTTCAAAGCATGACAAAAATTACAAATTTCTCTCATGTCACCCACGAAAGTAAAGCCAGCATAATTAATTCTAGACGAATATGTGAACCCTGATTTTTCCCTATTGTCCCAAGGTAATAAAATATTTGCATCGTCATTTTCCATGGACTCATCAGCTCCGCTATTTGTTTCTCTATTCATATGGTATCGAGCTCGTTCTATTTCTAGGCGAGATTGACGTTGTTCTGCTGTTTCTGCTCGTCTTAGTTCATCTATTCTTTCCCTTTCAGATGCAAGATAACTTTCATTGTTTCTTTGTACACCTACATAGTTATGTCTAGCTATTTCTAATCGTTCTTCTCTTTGGGAGAGAGATTCAGACTCGCGCGAGAGAGCGTGTCGCTCTCGGTCAGATGACAGACGTGCTTGGCGTTCCTCGATACTCTCTTGAGAACGCAAAGTCGCGGTCCGAGTTCTTTGCGAACTTAAGCGCGACTCCCTTTCTGTGAAAGTCTCTGACTCGCGTGAGAGAGACTGGCGCTCCCGATCAGCAGACAGCCGAACTTCGCGTTCCTGGATATTCTCTTGAGAACGCAAAGTCGCGGTCCGAGTTCTTTGCGAACTTAAGCGCGACTCCCTTTCTGTGAATGTCTCTGACTCACGTGAGAGAGAGTGGCGCTCCCGATCAGCAGACAGCCGAACTTCGCGTTCCTGGATATTCTCTTGAGAACGCAAAGTCGCGGTCCGAGTTCTTTGCGAACTTAAGCGCGACTCCCTTTCTGTGAATGTCTCTGACTCACGTGAGAGAGAGTGGCGCTCCCGATCAGCAGACAGCCGGTCTTCGCGTTCCTGGATACTCTCTTGAGACCGCAAAGTCGCGGTCCGTGTTCTTTGTGAACTTAAACGTGACTCCCTTTCGGTGAACGTTTCCGATTCACGTGAAAGAGCGATGTGCTCTCGGTTAGCAGATAACCGTGCTTCACGATCTTCTTCCGATTCCTGAGACCTACAAAGTCTCATCCTTTTCGCATTTCGGCTACGCAGCGAAAGGTTAGTTTTTTTTCTTTGAGGCATTTTCAAGGAAAATTAAAGCAATAAACAAAACTAACAACACTTATGACTGAATAGCCTACAAACTTAAAAGAACGGTGCGTCGAACAGTCTAGTGTGACAACGTATCGTCTGTTCGTGGTCGTGACTCAACGAATTGGCAACACTAACTTACTGTATAACGATTGGCACTATTGGATTCAAACTACGAAGTAAATCAAATACAATCTTAACTTCGTACTTCAAACCAATGACCAAAGTTGACCAAACGAAACCAATAAGATAAGCAAATACTTTTTTTTCGACCAATTTAGAAAATCGATAAACCAAGCAACCAAAGAACTTTTACGACACACGCAAGAACTTTTAAGACACCTAACGAAACCCAATTTGCCTAGTAAACACGGTGGACGTCATCCTCGCGCGGAAAATCTTAACACCGCGATTCAGAAAATGACGTCATTTGCACAACGCCATCTATCGGATTTAGATTTCAACTATCAACATTAGTTCTCGTAACGTAATATTTTACTTCTTGAACTCACTAAATTAATCATATCTTTTGATAGAGTGAACCGATTTCGATGAAACAAAAACTAAGTTAAACCTCAAGTTGCGTATAATTTTTGTATATAAACATTGTCAGCATTGAATTCGTAGATTTTACGTGATGTGCGCACAAACAAACAGACAAACAGACAAACAGACAAACAGACAAAAATTTCAAAAATGATGGAAATGGGTTCTGTTACTTATCTTTTCACACGCTGGCTATTTTTTGTTTCAATTTCTTCAATGTACAAAAATGACTTTTCTACAGATTTATTATATGTATAGATTTATTTCATCTCACCACAGTCTTGGACATATTAACATATTTTGTATTAGCGGTATAAAATTCTATTCTATTAATTATTATTTATTTATATATAGACAAATATGAATTGGTATAAACCGTTAGCATATTCTTCATACTGGTTTTTAAATTAAACAACATTCTCTGTAAAGCATATACCTAAAGATTTAATTACTAACTGTAGGTAAGTATATGTATATTTTGCCATTTTATTTTAAATGCTATATGGCTGAGTTCTAGAATTTGCAGTCCGTTATTTGTTAGTATTATGAATTTTACCACTGACATACCTAGAGCTTTTTCTCCATAAGCTGAAGTAGGCAAAGGCAGTGTGTTTTTCAGTCAATGGAAATTTCATAGTATTTAAACTAAAAATACTGCATTTTGCAATGGGGGGACAACCTACTAAAAGTAATTCGAAGATCGCTAGCCTAACTCGTAGCAGTTAAATATCTGTTTAGCTTCGCCTTCAATCCGAATCTCTTCAAAGTTAAAGTGAACAGGCTTCTTCTGGGTAAGCTCACACCATCGTCGACTCTGTCTCTGTCACCTCTGACCTAGACTAGAGTCAAAACCATAAATAATAAAAATAAAAAAACAAAAAAAAAAGCTATATGCCGATCAGACTAAACCCGTATTTCGCTAAACATCAATGATTCGTGTAGCAGAAAGTACTAGAAAGAATAATTGGAGGATCATTAACGGTGATAGTTTTCCACCATAAAAGTAATCAAGAACTTCACCATCGTAAATCTCCTCCATTTCCTGATATCAAGCGAGATCGAAGTCAAGAACAGGAAAATCAGAATAAAAAAAAAAAAAAACGCCGCAAGGAGGCCGAATCAAGCTAGAGATCCCCAAAATTGCCTCGTGGGTCATAAATTAGTCGGTCAATTAGACAATTACCATCAATTTGCCCAAAATACAAACCTATTAGGGTATTTAACCAACAGTTTATTTCTAAAACAGTTTATCCTATCAATATGAAACCTTCACGATTAGATAACCTAGTGTTCAAATTGCCATGAAGTATCTAATATCCATGAGAACGAGGTCTCTAGCCCACAGAATAAAAATGAAATATTATAAAGATTTTTAGAGGACTCCTGAATAGAATTATTCATAGATATATTATTATTTGGGTGCATGAAAAATTATAGAAACAAAAGGTGTGAAGCACGGTATATTATGTTGTTTCCGCCTAATTATTTATTACGTACGTCATTCGGTACAATAGTATTTTCATAGTTCATTAAACTGAAACAAAATGTTGATGGATGGACCCTCTATATAAGGAGAAAAAAGAAGGCCAAACAAGAATTGTAAGGATTATTAAAAATCAAAATCAATATTTTTTATTTCACATAGGCCTACATGGGCACTTGTAAAACGTCGACAAAAGGCGCACGGTTCGGGTTGGTCGTTTCCTATGGAGAAGAACCGGCAAGAAACTCCATGGTTACTCTTTTAAAAATATGGTTTGTTTTTACAATATTTCCATGAAGCATTACTTAGATATGGGGGGACAACGTAGGCCCGACAATAAGAAATTAGAAACTAAAAAAATTAATAAAAAGTAAAACGAGATAAAAAGTTATTAAATGTTATCAAGCATCTAGAAATCTAGAAGGCCTACAATGTTCACACATTCACAAAACAATCGGTAAAAGCATCTATACAAAGGTAAAAAAAATAAAAATAAATGTATAACAAGACTAAATATAACATGTGGCACAAATGTAGTTATCAGTGCTGTAACTATTCTTCATTTTCATTAGAGGAATGACATGAAAAATCATTTTTATAAAAAAATAAACCGACTTCAAAAGCAAAACACTAAAAAGTGCTAAATAACTTTCGTTTCGGCAGTCGGTGTCTTTCATTGTTTTTATCATTATGGACACCGACATTTTTTTGTGAAAAAGTTTTTTTTTATCTCTTTTTAGTACACCATCACTAAAAATGACCAATATCTATAGAACGGTACCTAAAGGATTGACAAAATACCCATAACAACTCAATTTACGCATTCGTGCTGTTTTTCGCTAAGGAGTTCGGTTGTATGCTCCATATCTTGAAAATTGCTATACCGATTTTTCAACTTGCACTATTATCTAAGTTGATACTCAATCCAACAAAAAAAGAAAGATCACGATGCGATAAGTAGTTTTGGAGAAATGCGTGGAAAAACAAATACATACATACAAATATACATACACTTATGAAATTTGGCATACGTTTTTAGAAGCCCACATAGAATAACATATATTAATATTTTGCAGTTCCAACAATATTACATACATACGTGTCGAATTGCTTAACTCCTTTTTTTTGAAGTCGATAATAAAAGGAGTGAAATATAGCATGTCGGTTGACAGGGGAGCTTGGCAGAAGGAGACGTGTTGCGTTGACCCCAAGTAACATGGGACAAGGGCAGGAAGATGATGATTAAATAAACTAAAACTAGTTTATATTATTGTCTATGGAAGAACACCAGCAAGGAGGTCCATTTTAATGGAAAATCACTGTCAAGAAGTGCCAGAACTTTAAAAACCCGTTTTGCTTTTTATGTTAAAAAATATATTTGCATTGTAATGCATTGTCATCTATATTTGAAGACCGTGAAATATGTTGGTCCTAATGTACAATTTTATGTTTGATTTGGGCTTCGGTTCTCCAAACAAGGTAAATATTCACCTTTTGAGGTAATATTTTACCTACAAAATAAAAAATAAAATTGGAGGTAACATATCTTTAATAATAAGGAAACATAAAAACCATGAATGTTATGTACGGATCTTCCCAGATTTACCCTGTTCCGTGTTAATTTCGGTCTTGACAGAACGACTATACTTATTAAAAGATAGCTTGATCTCTTCGACATATTATGTCAAACTGACGTATACGTTATTGTTAGCCTGTCAAGCGCTATTGTTACTGTATTGATACTGACAACTGTCGCAGAGACCAAGCTATCTTTTATGAAGTATAGCTTTTTATTCGGAAAACTGTGTTCCTAAATGTGAGTATTGTTCGTGGTCGTTTGCTACGTCTACTCCTCTACTACGCGAGGCTTAAAATATGAATTTATTTTTTACTTTCATTTATTTAACTGCTTACCGTATAATTTTCTTTTTTAAATAAATGGGTACTCATAATTTACAAATTTATAAAAAATACTGCTGCTATCGGCTGAAGTTAAAATGAATTAAAATTAAAATTGGCCAAGTCTGTCATTATTCATACATAGTTCTCTGCTTCTGCATCTTTGTTTTGAGGTGTCTCACAGGGAACTAAAAAATATCGAACCTTTTGTCTAATGTTTTTATAGATGTTGTTTTGCAAGCAGTCTTTAATGCGTTTATATTTCATGAAAATATAATGACTCAATTAATTAAATGTATCAAATTAAAATGAAAATTTAACACTTCATCAATTTTAATAAACAAAACTTTCCATATTTAACTTTCTATAAATATAGAATAATAACTAAAATATCTCAACAATTCTCGTGACGTTCAGTGCTAAGTCAGAGAATATCTAATGTGTTATCATGTTCTGATAGCATAATTGAAGCGACGTAGGTCTTCCGCTTGGATTGACTGTTGCCTTGTCTAGCTGTGTCAACGTTCATGAGTCTATGAAAGTAATTAATTGGCCAGGGGGTTGTTTTAGAATGTGGTGTGGTTTAGGAAATCTCAGAGTTAGATAGACACACACACCATACACTCACACACGCAACACACACCTCACACACACGCCACACACACAACACACACTCCACACACATACACACAACACACACATATACACACCTACACATGAAATGGCATTCAAATAGGATTATTTTATAATGGAAGGCTACTAAGGGATCACTATTTAAAGAAGGGTTATAAACTGCAATTCGAGATACAAGCTGCCGCCTAGTTCGGATGCTGAAAGTCCTATATGCACATTTTTTTTTTGTATTTGTGTGTAATATCTTTGTGGAATAAAATGATTTCATTTGATTTGATTCATTTGAAATCTTTATCAGTAGCATCTGTAAGTACGATGACTATGATGATGTCGTGTTGTAACCCAGTTACTGGGTTGTGTAGGTCAGATAGGCAGTCGCTCCATGTCAAAAACTGGTACTTATTTAGCTGCCTCCGGTTTTACTGGAAGCCGACCTCAACATGGTTAGGCAAAGCCTAGCCAGATGAAAATGCCTAAGAATCTAAGTCATTAGCCCCTGACGGAAAAAGAGAGGTGTTTATTGAGAATGTTCTTAGCTATGTTTAATGAAAATTGGTTCAGCCGTTCAAAAGATGTATTTTATAAAGTATGAAATAAAAATAATTTATGGATTTATGGCGGGTTTATAGATTTGTAAAATTTTTACTTGTATATCGAACAAACGTTTGGCTCGTAGCTAAAACGTCTTAGAAAGAAAGTCCCCGTCGAATTCTGGGGCATAGATAACTTTCATTTGTTAGAAAATTTCTAGATGCCCCTGAAACTATCCGTAATAGTAATTTCTCAGATTTGACGTCAAACGTATTTATGCGGTCGTAAAACAGAATTGACTTTAATGATATCGTAATTAAGTACTCTGTCACTTGATGCTGTCTTCAAGTTAATTTAATTATAGACAACCCTAAAATTAGCTGCACGTGTCTATTAGGCATTCGTTCAGGATCATTAGTTAGCCATAGACAACACGTGATTGGCATAAAACCAAACCTAATGAACATTCATGGCTACCCTTCGATCTAACTTTACAATAGAGTAATCGGTGCACCGCGGGTACTGTAAGTGACCGTACTTCACCGATACCAGTGCTGTCTCATCCCATACAAAGAAACCGTGCCGACGTTCTATACTGATTAAACTGATTATTTTTCGTACATCGATCGCGTTCGGTTCCGTTCCTTTCCGTTCCACGGATATTGATGGTGATCTATCTATCGCCGTGGAACGGAACCGAACGCGATCGATTTACAAAAAATAATCGGTATAATCAGAAGAAAAATGCTAACCTAAACCGTGCCGACGTAGGCACGGTTTTTTTGTATGGGATGAGGCATCTGTATGGTAGTATTATATTATCTGTGCCGATACTAAGTACGTCAGTAGGCGATACCAAAACAAAAATTTCGGGCTGCGTCTCCGACCTTGACATTTCTCCAGAGATGTGAAAGTATCCAACATTTGGTGAACTACCGTATATCAGTGTTAAGTAATGTTACGTGTTCCGTTTATTACCGGTCGTAGGACCATAAAACGACGCCATATCACCACACAGGAAGGTCATATTGCTCTGTGTAGGCGCAAACGACAAGATTTTCTTGTTCCAATGGTGTTCTCAGTTTAAAACGAACTAAGCAGTTAAATTCTGGATTCGATTACCAGTTCGAATGATCATTTGAACTTTCTATGCGCCGTGACTCGAGAACGCCTTCGATATCCAACCCAAGGTCACTCATAGATTCTATGTTTAAGTTTGTATTTGTTGGACTATGGCTGGAGTACTTTTTATAGGTATGCTGAGTTCTAAAGCTTTAACAAGTGACCATAATTCCAATATGTATATTACTGTAGCAATAAGAACGAATTGATACGATATAGAACAGGAAAAGACACTATAAATGAATAGGTATACATTTATTTACTGCGTGATCATCATTTACATTTTACATAGGCTGTCCACTGAATAAATTTTAACGAAGGATATTCCAATTTGTCTCACTAATGAATGAGAGACAATGGACATCAAAAAAATCTCAATAGGCGGTTAAAGACGTATCAATTCTTCAACTAGTTTCGGGAAACATGACTTGTCTTTGCGCTTGAGACAAATACAATCGAGTATAGATATACAGGAAATTTTTGAGCGTATTTGTCGATCTCGACAAGGAAAAATACATAAAATCATGAATTTTGAAGACGAAAATTGGAATGCTAAACAGGCTTCGCTCGTAAAGTGGACAAGGGCATCAATCTTTTTTGAGTATTACTCATTTATCTGAAGTACCATCTTATGATACCACGTGTAATAGATTTTCGAAACAAAATCGCTTTCAACTGGCTATTGATTACGCTTTTTGTGCGGTATCGTAATAAGTTGAGCACTGGAGGAGGAGGGTTTTATATGTATGTTATTTAATTTAGTAGGTTATTGGTTGTAGACGCAGACGTTGCAGTTTTTGGCTGCAATTTTAAATTATTATCTACTTAGTAGGTAATCTGAAAATTTTAAAGCCATATGATAACGATTTCTTGATAATGCCTTATACTCGCTTGGAAGTGGAATTGTGGACACTAGCCTGATATATTATAATATTTACGATATAATATCTTATCCTATCTATAAAATCTTGGACAATATCATTTAAGCGGGTGAAAGCACTCATATATTTTTAACGGATAGTTCGTTAAAAAGTTCATTTGCATTGCAAAAAACAATCTGATTCTATTCTTTGATTTAGAATTAAATCAGCCTGTATACAAATCAAGTATTTACCTAAAATCTCAATCTAGCTCTAAACAATTTTTCCAAATCCTCGAAGGCTATGCAACTGTAGGCCATTAGGCAAAGACCAATTAAAAGTTTTATTATCAGTCAAAATCAATTCCAATAGCAAAATCATATTGATTGTTCAATGTTATACAACATTGTTATTGCATAGTTCACTTATTGCGATTACCTTTACATTTTATACGCCACAGATGCCTACGTAGTTTATACAAAAATATATTAGTCACACGCGTGTGTTAATAAAATAATTGTGTAATCGATTTATACAACTTTTTAGGTTGAGGAGAATCTATAGGTTGATTAGTAATTAGAAACATTCAGGAAATAATATATTTCAATAATGTTGAAATAAAACTGTAGTAATAGGCGCCGATTCCCTTGAGTAGCTGATTTTAAAATGAGAATCACGTCTAAATAGCTAGTCGTAATTGTTTGGAAAAAATATATGTTATATTAGACTATTTTCTTAATAATTTGATCTGAGCAAATTTTGAGTTTTATTCGTATAACACAGTGTAATTAATTTGTAAAGTTATGTCTAAAACGGACAAAAACACGACAATCACACTAAAACCGCTGAGCGTATTTTAATGAAATCGACACCATCTCAAAGACAATTTAATTATCTACAATTTGATCTGAGGCTTTTTTTTTTAAAGTCATAGAATAATAAGGAAAGTACAAAAACCTACTAAATTTTGGGTCGCGCGGGCGGGAAACTAATGCGCGTTTTGTTCCCTCAAGGTCGTTGGCGTTAGTCGTCGTCTTCGCTAGCAAGATTGTAAGCTTCTGTTCCTCGATGAAAGGGTTCAAAGGCCCGGAACCCCAGAGTCCCGAGGCATAATGTCAAAGATATTTGTTTTTTTTTTTCATCAAAAATATTCTTTCTAACCCATTTTACTCTATGCCTCTGTTTTAAACAACGAATTAAATATAATTCCAAAATCTGCAGTGTTATTCTCTTCAGAGACAAATCAAAGAGTGAAAAAAACGGTGCATTTCAATATTTTAGTCTCCAAACGGGCATGTAACCGCAGAGAAACCGCAAACCTACCTAAGGTAATATTGTTTATGCTGATGGAACGAAATCCACATCAAGAAAGTATGTAGGCGGAAGACCAGGAGCTAAAGATTAAAATAATAAATAAGCATAATATCTTGCGTCTTAAGGCTTTAGTTTTATGTTCATGAGCCTACTAGAATAATTTAAAAAGATAATTCTGATTAGATTTATGGCTAGTGTCGCCGATATCAATAAAATTGTTTAGTGATTTTCAAAAATGCATCTACATTCTAAAGCTATTAAATACATTTAAAGCCGTATAATGCAATATGTTAATGACTTTGGTGCATTAAAACGCATTGATAGGCATAATAAAAGTATATTATTTTATATTTTCACATAAAAATAAGCTAAGTATTATAATATTTTCCTGTGTCCCTGTTTTTCTATTTATCTTCTGTTTAAGTAATTATTTACATTGTTACATAAAGAGGATAGACTAGAGCTTTTTATTAATAGGAATTATCATGAGAAAAAAGACACATTTATAAATATTATCTATCTACATAATATACATTTAAGCAATGTGTCGAATTTTCCACTCACTGAAGGTTACATTGTTTAACAGATCGGAATAAAAATGGCACGTTTGGTTGGTTTGATCTTGCTTCTAATATGGGCTTCATAAGAATAATATGCCATGCAAAATAATACAATCTTTGTATTATACAAGCACGTAGTAATTGTGCAATTTTCTTATTCATAATTTCTGATGCGCCTTATTAAAGACAAATTGAATAAGATTGTCTGAGAACCGAAAAGGTATCGTAATAAGGCTCTGTAGGATGTGGGCAGTTTTGTAATTGTCCAGAAAAAATACGTGCAACTGCGTCGTCCATGTCTTTGCAACATGCAATTTATTTTTAACCAGGGGCTCGAAGGACCAAACCCTTCTGTGCTTCTTGTCGTCGAGTTGTTTGTTGAGAATCCCCGGTGCTTCTGTATAATTAGCACTTGGCCTGTGACTTTGCTAGTGGCTCCGTATTGTTCTTTGCTTTTCTTTTAGCACCTTCCTGTTATTTCCCAACTTGGGCGGCACTAATTAATGACTCTAAATATTATCCAATGAAAGGGCCTCACAATGCTGAATAGATATATTTGTTTTTGTGTTTGCACGCAATCAGAACAACTTTGTAATGTAATAAAAATTAGTATAAGAATTTTATGATAAAAAATAAAATGTATGAATAACGATAATTAATATAATTTAATGTAAACTGTATATATAACTGTAATATTGAGTATAATCATTTAAATTACAATGCCTTAACAGGCAACTAAGTTCTTTTGAAGATGTTAACATAAGGTAGAACCTACCTTATGTTAACATCTTCAAAATTCTGTACACTTAGTTCGCAATAAACAATTTGAATTTGTAGGAGCAATGTTATTAAATAGGTGCAATGAAAATAAAATTAGATATTTTTCTGAAATGTACAGTCAAGGGTCAAAAGTGCAGTCATACTCTCCCAAAACTCAAATCGCTAGTTTTTGTAGAAGAAGTTAAATTATCCACAACTGATTTAATATTTTGTATAGAAATTAAAGTATAGATTATTCCTACTAACCGCGAAAAGTTGAAATTCTGCTGCTTACAAAAAAAATGCCTTTTCTGTTTTGGTAGAGTGTGACTGCATTTTTGACCCCTATAGTACATTATACTAGCTGTGCCCGCGGCTTCGCTCCCGTCAAGGTCAACTACCTACCCTACCCTACTTACATTCCTGCCACCTACCTACATACCAATTTTTTTCTAGGGTCATTCTTTCACGGAGAACCTTAACTCCACCATTCAGAAAATAGCTTCAAATGCTCAACGCCATCTATCGAATATGGAGATCAACTGTCCGAGTATCTGAATTGCGTGTGTTGTGGTAATATAACTTCTTGAACACTTTAAATTCATCTAACTTTTGATAGAGTGAACCGATTGCGATGAAACAAAAACTAAGTAATACTTCAAGTTACGCACAATTTTTATGTATAAATGTTATCTACATTGGTTTCGTAAATTTTACGTGATGCGTGCAGAAATAAACAGACAAAATTTCCAAAAATGCTGGCAATAGGTTCTGTTGGGTATCCGTTAACACGCTGGCAATTTTTTTTGGAAATATTTTCGACTTTTCTACAGATTTATTATTTGTATAGATATTCGTCAACTAAGTTATTTTTTCTTAAAGATTTTGACAATCTATATCTGTTTATTAATTGGATTAACTTGAAACTCAGAAAGACTAGCTAGATCTTACTAATACATCTCAATAAAAATATAATATGTATTATAGAGCGATGACCTACGTTTATCGCCACGTTGTTTACGGTAAATCATTCATCATTTTAACGTCAAGTCCTCGTCAACGAGCTTACTTAAAGTGTCAACACTAAATTAGTTTTTGAAAGGCTGCTGACGTTTCAGTACCTACTCAAACGGTTTCAGCTCATTATGAAGATGACCTATTGTGTTGTTATTACAGGAAAACATTAACTAATGTGATTCTTAGATTGTACAGAAACCAGGAAAAATATTTCTTCAAGGATGTTGACTGAAACCTTTTGTAAATTTCTTTGAAATTCAACACAATCATCACCGATGAGCTAAATAGGTAGGGCCTTCAAGAGCTCCCAGCTCTCGGTTAAATAAATTTAATAGGCACAGATATTTTATTTAAAAATAACATACTAGCACACATTAATAGGATTTATTTTTAAATTGGACTTCTTTTACAACGTGTTAAAACTTCTGTCAAACAACAGCCGTCTGTCAAATATTTCAAAGCGATTCGAATTCGAAAGAGTATTCAAAACCAGTCAGTACTATTTTTCTACCAGCCTGCTGTAAGGTTCAGCAAGCAACCTTCACGGTACCTACTTTATTCGCTAGGAATGTAATTTGACATTTAGTTATTACTAGCTGTGCCCGCGACTTCGTTCGCGTGGTTGTCGAGAGCAAAACAACGTCGTTTAGATAAGAGTATATCACCTTTTTGATGATTTAGATAAGAGTCCTGACTTTGGTATAGTTGATTACGTTAATGCTTCTCTATATACTATGTTAGCGGTGGAATTACCCGGAGCATATACAAAAAGGTTGTTTGGGTTGCTAACACGTGATAGAGAAACATAGAGTTGGCCGTGTGAAAAACAATCAAAAGTAAGGTCTACACCCGCAACGGATAACGTCTGGCCTTGGGCTTTATTAATAGTCATAGCGTAACAGAGGCTTACAGGAAATTGCACACGTTTGAAAGTAAACGGAAAATTATTGGGGATAATGGGTATCCTGGGAATGAAAACAACATCACCGGAGCCGCAACCTGTTAAGATTTCGGCTTCGATGACATTTCGTTGGAGATTTGTTACTCTCAACCGAGTTCCATTGCATAGTTTTGGTGGGCTTAAATTTCTGAGTAGAATGATTGGTACTCCGACTTTTAAATAAATTTTGTGTGCTGGAAGACCTGGTGTATTTAGAGAGTCTAAAAACTCTACTGGATAGTGGGTGGCATCTCCTTCTTCTAAAACCGTGTTAATAGATAAATATTCCCTACTTTCTCCAGAAACATGTACCAATATTTGAGAATTTATTGCTGCTGCTTGGTCGTTGCGAGGTGCCAAAATAGCTCGTTGGCATAGCCAAGCAGCGTCATGGTTCGAGATCTCTGATGGATCTCCGTATACAGAGGAAATGAGTTCCTGCTGTGAGGCAACAGAAGAACACAGGCTTTCGACTAAAGTTACTTTACCTCCTTCTTGAGTCGGGTATGTGCCGTTACCAATTTGAAGTAGTAAATTTGAGAAAACCTGCGCGTTTGCGTCACCTCCCAAATATGCTCGCATATTAAAGCTCAAATTAGTTAATATGACACTACGCCATAAAATAGAGCTCTTTAAACAGGCACCTATTTCATCGGCCCTCGTTCCTCTGGGTATTATAGGGAGTGTCTGCCTGAAGTCTCCACAGAATAGCACCGTTAAGCCTCCCATCGGTCGGTCATTTTGTCTTATATCTCGCAACGTTCTATCTACAGCTTCCACAGCTTTACGATTTGCCATCGTACACTCGTCCCAAACGATAAGGGCGCAATCGCGTAAAACCCTTGCTTTATCACTATTGCGAGACACGTTGCAAACAGGGTTTTCTGTGCGGTCCAAGTCGATTGGTATTTTAAATGTTGTATGTGCAGTTTTTCCTCCTGGTAATAAAGTGGCAGCTATTCCTGAGGAAGCGACGGCAAGGGCAATTTTGTTTTGGCTCCTTATTTGAGCCAAGATAACTTTAGTGAGGAAAGTTTTACCTGTTCCACCAGGTGCATCTAAAAACAGCATTTCTCCTAATGAATGTTCTACACTACAGCATACTCTATCAAAGATTTGACGTTGTTCTGACGTCAAATTTGAACAGCCATTTCGCAATATTTCTGCTAACTCTTCGGGGTTGTAATTTATTTCAGATGTATACTCCCTATTAATTCGTTCCCCACCAACTGTCGGTGTCGGCAAGCCGTATTGACTGAGGGGGTTCCCTCCTATACTTGTAACTATATCTTGTATAGCCAGCAAAGCCCTATTATGGCAGCTTTCACGTACTTGGTCAGAAGTTTCACTATTTATATTTTGCTGTCTCAAAAAATCTTCGGCAAACGCGTCTTTATATTTTTGCCACAACTGCCCAGCGTCCGATAGGCCACAAAATGTCAACAAAATGGCAAATAAATGGCGCAAACGATGTGGACTATCACTGACGCATGCTTCGGCTAAAGCATCATCCCAATGCTGATCGCCATCTAATAAATGCCGTGCGCGGCAAGCAGCTTGAAATGTGGGATATTCTATATCGTCCACTTTGCGGAGCTCAGCAAAAGAAGTAGGTCCTCGCACTGTGTGAAGAAGAAGGCGTAAATAATAACACTCTGCATTATTTGGGTGCACCGTGTATACTCTTCCAATCACGTGTTCTTTAAAAATGCCGGACTCGCCTTCTACAGCAGTTCCACGTCTCCTGCGATTAAAAACACCTTGCTGCTTGTTATAAGTATAATAATGTGGCACTTCATTGTACAACAGAGACTTAGCGAAATTGTCTCTTTCGCAAAGGCGAAAGAATGCGAGCAAGGTGGTTTGTCTTGGGTTGTTCATTCTTTCTGCCACATTTTCTGGCTGAAAGTAAACTCGCTGCCCGCCTTCCAGGTGCACGTCAAGATGGATGACTGGCGGATACCTTTCATGAATAGGGAAACTCAAAATGCGCCAAACTGCCTCCGAAGAGCTTATGTATCGGCCAGATTGATACCTTGTCACTTCATCAAATTGGTTGTTATTTCTTAGTGCTATCATGGCTTGATCACTACCTTTATTAACATATTTACATATATATTTTATAGATTCGACGCTATTACAAATTTCAACATTAATGTGTGCTTGAAAAGCGTTTGACAAAACTGGAGAATACGGTACCACCCAACTATTATTTAGAATTATTTCTTGTCCACGGAATCTGACAGTAGCTGTGAAACCACCTTGTGACGGTGATCTTCGCCGGTATTGCGGATACCCATTTTCCCCAGCCATAGTTAGTTCTTTCAGTGCTCTGGGGTATTTTTTTGAGCATTGACCATCTTTCATGCACGGTGATTCCCTGTTTAAGAGGCCACATGGCCCGTGAACCATATGTGTTTTTACTATGTCATGCAAAATCGGATCTGCATTATAGTCCGGAAATTCTGCACTTATGACACTGTCTATAGCATCGGGACGAATTTTTTCTTCCAGCCACAGAAGAATGTGCGCGTGGGGTAAACCACGCTTTTGCCACTCGACGCTATACATAAAACAAAGAGTTGAACCGAAAACTTTCTCCTTTGTAAGTAGATTAATCAAGACTTTGAGTTTTAAATGAAAAATCCTAGCAATAATGTCATGTCTGTCGTATGACGCCTGTCCTGTGAGAAGTGCCTGGCAAATCTCCGTCCACTTTGGATTTGTTGTAAATGTTATAAAAAGGTCCGGCCGGCCGTATTTACGGACGTAACAAAAAGCATCTTGCGTTCGTTCGTGCATATACCGCGGACCGCCTGTGAAACTGGATGGCAAAATAACCAATCGACCCAAGTTTTCGACGTTATTATCTGATTGCATGGCGTCCCGCAAGTGCACGTATTCTTCAGCGCGTAACCGTCGCTGGTTAGTGCGAATATACACTAAACGTTCAGTTTCTATTTTTGCGTACATGTCCACAATAAATTGGCTGAACAAACCACGAAATCGTTGCAAATATACGAAACTGTTTTGCCTTATTTGTAAAAGGTAGGAATAGTATTGTTGAGCAGATATTTTTTTTTGATAATTAGTGACTCTCGTAGTAGGGTTCACTTGGTACAGCCCAAAATTGTACCCATCTTCACCATGACAATAGATTAGTGGATATTGCAGGGCGTCGTAAGCTCGGTGGGTTTCCAAAATGCGTTGAAGGCGATCGTCGCGTGTACGCAACACGATATCACGTCTCTCACACTCCTGGTCGACTAAAACAACTGCAACTTCATCTGCGACGGGTGCATTGTGTCTTCCACGGTGTTCACCCACAGGACGTCTATCGGCACTTATAACAATTTTGAAATCATTGCTGCCTTGTGGAATTGACTCCAATGCAGCTTTGAATTCACGAACGTACTGGTTAACGCGATGCAGCAATTCTTGAAGTTGACCCAAAAGCTCAGCATTGAGCTGGGGAAAATTGTGATTTCTAACATTGAGCTGTTGCGTGTAATCGGATACAAAATAAATTTGGAGAAATTTGGGTTCATTTTCTGGCAGCAAAGATCCAATAAGGTGATAAACTTGACCTTGTACTTTGAAGGTTGGCATGAACGGTCCTTCCGTTATTTGTTTTGCCCCAAAGGAAGTCATTTGGAAAGCACTGTTATATAAACGAATATTATCCAAAAAACGGTTCGACTGGGGATGATCGCCATTCAGGAGACTTATAAGTAAGTGTGGTGGATCTTGGAAATTTGGAAGAACAATTTTTCCATTTGAGCAGCACATTCCATCTGTCTCTTTCCTCCATTTCAAAGCATGACAAAAATTACAAATTTCTCTCATGTCACCCACGAAAGTAAAGCCAGCATAATTAATTCTAGACGAATATGTGAACCCTGATTTTTCCCTATTGTCCCAAGGTAATAAAATATTTGCATCGTCATTTTCCATGGACTCATCAGCTCCGCTATTTGTTTCTCTATTCATATGGTATCGAGCTCGTTCTATTTCTAGGCGAGATTGACGTTGTTCTGCTGTTTCTGCTCGTCTTAGTTCATCTATTCTTTCCCTTTCAGATGCAAGATAACTTTCATTGTTTCTTTGTACACCTACATAGTTATGTCTAGCTATTTCTAATCGTTCTTCTCTTTGGGAGAGAGATTCAGACTCGCGCGAGAGAGCGTGTCGCTCTCGGTCAGATGACAGACGTGCTTGGCGTTCCTCGATACTCTCTTGAGAACGCAAAGTCGCGGTCCGAGTTCTTTGCGAACTTAAGCGCGACTCCCTTTCTGTGAAAGTCTCTGACTCGCGTGAGAGAGACTGGCGCTCCCGATCAGCAGACAGCCGAACTTCGCGTTCCTGGATATTCTCTTGAGAACGCAAAGTCGCGGTCCGAGTTCTTTGCGAACTTAAGCGCGACTCCCTTTCTGTGAATGTCTCTGACTCACGTGAGAGAGAGTGGCGCTCCCGATCAGCAGACAGCCGAACTTCGCGTTCCTGGATATTCTCTTGAGAACGCAAAGTCGCGGTCCGAGTTCTTTGCGAACTTAAGCGCGACTCCCTTTCTGTGAATGTCTCTGACTCACGTGAGAGAGAGTGGCGCTCCCGATCAGCAGACAGCCGGTCTTCGCGTTCCTGGATACTCTCTTGAGACCGCAAAGTCGCGGTCCGTGTTCTTTGTGAACTTAAACGTGACTCCCTTTCGGTGAACGTTTCCGATTCACGTGAAAGAGCGATGTGCTCTCGGTTAGCAGATAACCGTGCTTCACGATCTTCTTCCGATTCCTGAGACCTACAAAGTCTCATCCTTTTCGCATTTCGGCTACGCAGCGAAAGGTTAGTTTTTTTTCTTTGAGGCATTTTCAAGGAAAATTAAAGCAATAAACAAAACTAACAACACTTATGACTGAATAGCCTACAAACTTAAAAGAACGGTGCGTCGAACAGTCTAGTGTGACAACGTATCGTCTGTTCGTGGTCGTGACTCAACGAATTGGCAACACTAACTTACTGTATAACGATTGGCACTATTGGATTCAAACTACGAAGTAAATCAAATACAATCTTAACTTCGTACTTCAAACCAATGACCAAAGTTGACCAAACGAAACCAATAAGATAAGCAAATACTTTTTTTTCGACCAATTTAGAAAATCGATAAACCAAGCAACCAAAGAACTTTTACGACACACGCAAGAACTTTTAAGACACCTAACGAAACCCAATTTGCCTAGTAAACACGGTGGACGTCATCCTCGCGCGGAAAATCTTAACACCGCGATTCAGAAAATGACGTCATTTGCACAACGCCATCTATCGGATTTAGATTTCAACTATCAACATTAGTTCTCGTAACGTAATATTTTACTTCTTGAACTCACTAAATTAATCATATCTTTTGATAGAGTGAACCGATTTCGATGAAACAAAAACTAAGTTAAACCTCAAGTTGCGTATAATTTTTGTATATAAACATTGTCAGCATTGAATTCGTAGATTTTACGTGATGTGCGCACAAACAAACAGACAAACAGACAAACAGACAAAAATTTCAAAAATGATGGAAATGGGTTCTGTTACTTATCTTTTCACACGCTGGCTATTTTTTGTTTCAATTTCTTCAATGTACAAAAATGACTTTTCTACAGATTTATTATATGTATAGATATAGATATAGATGTTCCTAGCTACTATGTATTGTGATTATACATAGTGTTAGTGATCTTGACCGAATCTAAATCCGTTCATACTGATTTAAGTTGTCGATAGCCATGGTTGATTTAAATCAGCGTGTTTTATATATCAACTGTTTATTGTTCTTCCGTTGAGGAATGTTAATTCATGGTTTTGGTGTTAAAAGAGCACACTTTCTCCCATGTCTTCTAAATAAATCTATTCCTTTTTTTTACTTGGACTTTGATATAAGTTACAGATGGTGGTGGTTGTAGTTTTTACTATAGATGCACCTCGGCGTGATGTTATGTAACAATTATAGCTACTTGCTAAATAAACTAATGAAGATCAGATCTGGGCACAGAACAGGAAAACGCCTTCTACTGAATCTGGGCATCATTGGTCTTGGTATGTTCATGTAAAGAGGGATGCAATAAAAAGTATGTGACTTTAACAGTATGAACAGGAACTGATTTAGAGATCTGACCGCTCCAGATTAACTTTCAATAAAGCTTATCACCCTGCCTCGGATAGGTAAAGATTTTTTTTTGACAGACAAGAGGACGGGCAGCAGGCTAGAAGAGCATAGTAGTGCTTGTCTCAAAAAAATATGCTAGACTGATAGGGCTGGATTGGGCCACCCTACGCTGTCGCCCGCCATGGCTCTCTTGGCGTCAGGGTAAATACGCTACTGTGTGACTGCGACTGAGGCTGTCTGAGGTAGAAGGCGGTAAATTAATTCTAGTGTAATAAGCATCGTGCTAAATAGATAGGAAACAAAGCAAAGATGTACAAGAAACTGTGGCCGGGAAAACTTACAATGTATTTATATGCTTTACGCGTGAATTTGTAAACTAAATTTTATTCTGTAAATGAAGTGTTGCTTACAAAGGCAAGCTTGGCGCCCAATCAATCCTCGCGCCTCAGGCTATAGCCTGATTAGCCTAAAATACATCCACTAATGAACATAGGACAAGCGTCGCCACTGGTCGCCACTCTGCGTCTCGCATCAATCGGATTCCCGCAATCTTTACCAGCGGCCTAATTGCGCAAGTGAATTCGGCAAGGCAAAGGGTTTTACCTCATCTAAGAGTATTACAAATTGTCTGGTATACTCCTTTCGAAAGAGTACAATATTTTTTGGCAATACCTAATTATTTAAATCAACCCCTGTGGTTAAATCAGGCCCTGAGTATGAATGTGGATGTATGGAGAGGGATAAAGAGACCAAAGAAAATATAGATGGATAGTGTGAGGCGTGATATGAAAGAAAAGGGAGTCAGTGATAGCGTGAACGAGTGAGCTCAACAAAAATATTAGGGAACTGGTACGACGCGACCTCTGACGAGCCAATATGCCCTCTATAGAGAAAGCGATTGAGCAAAACCGGGGGTCGAAATTGTTCGTCCAGCCACTTGGGAGGACCCAGCTGACGAAGCTGACTAAAATCGAATGGGGATATCGTCATTCCGAGGCTGGAGATTCTTTCGGCACGGCCAATTGTACGCATCGCATTCATCTCGGCCTGATCCCGAAAATGTGGATTCTAGAGCCACCTTAAACCGCCATTACACTGAGGACCTGCCTGGACTCAGCCTAGACAAAATCGAGGCGACTCTCTAACAGCTTAAAAATGGATAAGCCCCAGGCGAGGTCGGGATTACTACCAAGTCCCTGAAAACGGGAGGTCGTCCTGTATTGGAAGAGCTTCGGGAGCTCTTCAACTTTGTCCTGTTCTCTGGGAAAACTCCATAGGCGTGGCAGAGGAGCGTGGTCATTATCTTCTTTAAAAAGGGTAACAAGACGCTTTTGAAGATTTATAGAACTATTTCACTTTTTAGTCACGTATATAAGTTGTTTTCGAGAGTCGTCACGAATCGTCTAGCGCGAATACTCGGAAAGTTTCGGATTCTGAGGAGTATACAGCATCATAGACCACATACACATACATTAGTCCACACAGCGGCTCATGTGTTTAGCTTTTGTAGACTATGAGAAGGCTTTTGACTCTATTGAGACCTGGTCTGTTTTGGAGTCTATGCAGTGATGGCAAGTTGATTGGTGGATACATCCAATTCCTGAGATGCCTTTATGAAAATGCTACAATGACCGACCAAGTTCAATACCAGCAAACTGAACACATGCGTCGAGGGGTGAGACAAGGGGACGTAATTTCCCCCAAATGGTTCAGTAACGCGTTTGTGGATGTGTTTAAGACGCTGGACTAGGAAGGATGGGGCACTTGAGACTTGCTGACGGCATCGTCATAATGGCTGAATCGCTGCATGACATGCAGCAGATACTGGACGGCTTAGCTGAGTCTTCTGCACGCGTCGGTCTCCTGATGAACCTAGACAAAACTCAGGTAATGATCAACTCCTGGACCGATTGTTGTCAATGGTGTTGCTCTCAAGGTTGTACAAGAATACTTGTACCTCGGCCAAACTATGCAGTTTGTTAAAAACGACTTTGAGAGGGAGGCTAACTTAAATTGAACTTGAAATTGCCGATGTTACGTAAGATTTTTAAGCGCTGGAAACCGACCAACTAGGTCAGTTTTCGGCAAAGGTCATTTGAAAAGTTCTAAGGAGGTAAAAACAGGGATTCAATTGATTGTTGTTCGTGCAACTTTTAAATTCTTGTTTTCCCATGCAAAACTTGAGAATCTATTTTCTTAGCCAAGTTACTATGATACGTTGGCTAGTTATGTGTTATTATAATAATCATACGCTGTTATTTATTGCTATTAAATCCTATTATTATTATTATGGCTATTCGTGACTTTATGGGAGTTAAGCTCATTGTATAAAAGAAAATAAAGTGGTGTTACATTCATTTAAATGTGTATTATGTTATGACTTATGAGTCGTTTGAATCGTAGCATTTTTTTCCTAACCATACATAAACTCGCTGCCTTTTCCTAAGGCGGTGGGTAGAGTTACAGACCTGCTACGATCCTTGCATAATCCTTTTGCTTCGTTCGTTCTAACGTTTTTCTCATCTTCTTCTTCGTGTTGATGATTCCTTCACAAAATTTTCTTCAACCAGTATTCAGCCACGTCGATATAGCCTTAGCGCTGGCCTCACAAAGGTCTTGCATGGTGCAGGTATTTTTACATAAGGAGCAGGACAGGAGATGGGGCATCGTCTGTGTGGTGGATCCGCAGTCACACTGTGGCTGATTGGAGTACCCCCCATCTGACTAAGTAATATCTACAGAACCCAAGAAATATTGTATAAATATTTTCTCTCCTATCTCCTTTAAAATCGTGATCACAACTTGTGCATATATAGTGGTGATATCCAGTCGGTATCAATCTTGTTGCCGCCACGTAAAGCGATGATCGTATCGTTTTAAAAATACCTAATATAACATTTGTCTGCAATTTGCATGCAACCCGCGCGGTTGATGCGTCTACGCTGACTCATTTATTCATACGTTGACATTACAACTTACGCCAATGGCAAATCAACGTCACACGAAATAATCGCCTGTTGACCAGCCATGTGCATAATTATGTGAAAGAGTTAAAAATGCCATGTTTGACTTGATGAAAAACTGCTCATTTTATTTACAGCTAAGATAAGAAGATTACGTGCGTAGCAATGCTGTTGCTTGATGTGTAACTTTCAATCATCCTTTATACATTGATACCTTTATACATAGCTGTATGTAACTTAATCAATATTGGGTTCATTGCAAAGGCATAAATAGTACATAGAGCTTTAGAAAGATACATATTATCGTCAGAGAAGCAATGCGTGCAGCTTCATAGAATGCCATAGGACGCCGAATAAAAATCGCAGTGCATGCTATGCCTAAGACATAGCTGCTTGCCAAATTTCAGGTTTCTAGGTCAAGAGAAGTACCTACCCTTTAGGTTGTGATTCCCTTGCGATTCCTAAAAAATACTCCATTTTGGTTTTTTCACAACTCCAAGAGACTGCAGACCTGAGTTTATAGTATTAATTTCAAAAGAAAAAGGTCTTGACACAAGGACACGGACAGACAGACAGACAACGGATGAACCGATTTTGGATGAGTGTTTTTTGTTTGAGGTGAAATTAGCTAAGAACACTTTCTTAGCAATGTTTGATGAAAATCGGTTGAGCCGTTCAAAATATATGGCGTCTTTACTGTTTGAATCGGGCTATTTGCGCAAGATATCGTGTCGGGGGTTTTAAAATTTTACTTGTTGGAAGAAGTGTCTGTTAAGTTTTTGGTTTCTAACAGGGAGCTACAATGACCATAAATAAATTTATGACTGACAGTGACAGCTCGTCGAGTAGAGACGTCACTCGTGCTCTACAAAACAGAACGGTTTCGAAAACACTGTATGCCATAATAACTGCCGGCCACTTATCGTTGCAATTCAGCCAATTGTTTCAGGCTAAAAATACGTCAAACACAGGTTGTTATTGATCTGTCATTCCTAAAGTTCCATCGAAGGTTTAATTTGTCGCTAATTTTAGAATCATGCAGTCATTGGCTCGTTACTTTGAGCAAAAAAACATCATTCACGGTCTGTGACGGCTTGGTGCATCATCAGGTGATTATCGAACAGTTTTTAAGGCACCAACAATATTATTCGCTTCAATGACTTCCGTAGGTTAGGTACAGCTAAATGATTTGGAAAATATAATGCTTATGTTCGGACTTAAGGATTCCTAAAGGTCTGGTCTGAGAAAATATTTACAATATCATGAAGGCTTAGCAATACTGCAGTGCCGATACAAATATCGCATTTATCGGTAGTTACAGCATTCACCTGTAAACTTTATTTCCTCTTGCAGCATGTTTAAAATTATAACTCTTTAAAACTACGATTTACGTTTGCCCTTAAACCTTAACCAAAGCAAATGACAAATTACCTGTAAACAACAAATTTTTGAAAGGGTACATAACATTAAAATGTATATTTTATTCGCAAATAATCTTCCAGTTCAATGTTGTACCTAAAAGAGACGACAAAAAATACATACCTTTTTATCTGTATCCGTAAGGATAACGTCGTTAGCCTCCAGACAATAGTACAACTGGAAATTAAATATACTGATGATATTTGTTTGTTTGTAAATAAAATTGAATGGATGACCTTGCATCGAGATGCTGAATGCAAAAGGAGACAATCAAATTTGAGAGAAACATTTGACGTTGGTGCTTTGACTAAGACTTATCGTGCTGTAAGTAGTTAATTGGAATTAATTTTGGATAGAAGAATAGAGTGGTGCTATGAATTGTTTTTACCTTTTTCTCTTGGCCCTCTTTACTTTTTAGGGTTCCGTACCCAAGGGGTAAAAACGGGACCCTATTACTAAGACTTCGCGGTCCGTCTGTCTGTCTGTCTGTCTGTCCGTCTGTCACCAGCCTGTATCTCATGAACCGTGATAGCTAGACAGTTGAAATTTTCACATATGATGTATTTCTGTTGCCGCTATAACAACATATACTAAAAACAGTATAAAATAAATATTTAAGGGGGGCTCCCATACAACAAACGTGATATTTTTGCGGTTTTTTGCTCGATATTAATAACGACAACAGGTAGACGCTTGAAATATTCACTGAATGTTTAGTTGTATATTCACTTCAAAAAATAATAATTATTAAATTAAAATTAAATAAATTAAGGGGGGCTCCCATACAACAAACGTGAGATTTTTTGGCGTTTTTTGCGATAATGGTACGGAACCCTTCGTGCGCGAGTCCGACTTGCACTTGGCCGATTTTTTGACGTATTCACTAACAAACTATTCATAGCACCATTTATTTGGGTTGCACGAACTTGAATGCAGTTTCTACCCCTTTTTCGTTTAGGCAGGCATGCCCACAGCTCCTTTATTTAGTAGTCCACCATATCCGTGTCCGTTTTTTATTATTGTTTACCGACTTGCACTTGGCCGATTTTTTGACGTATTCACTAACAAACTATTCATAGCACCATTTATTTGGGTTGCACGAACTTGAATGCAGTTTCTACCCCTTTTTCGTTTAGGCAGGCATGCCCACAGCTCCTTTATTTAGTAGTCCACCATATCCGTGTCCGTTTTTTATTATTGTTTAATTTTTCGTTATTGCTTATTTCTCATGTCTCCTGTGCGGGTCACAAACAAATATTGTTCTTTCTTTCTTTTTCTCGTATCAACTCACATCCATAACATTTTCATTTGTCTGCCTAAATTCATAAGCATGCTCTTATTTTATTACCCGACTGCCGAAGGAGGGTAATGTGTTTATCAGTCTATGTATGCATGTATGCGAGTGTCACTGGCTACATTGAAATTGGCGAATAGAAAAATGGCTGATTTTGGGCGCCATATTGTGGGAGCCCAATTTTTTTTCTTCCCACCCTTTCGTGTGGTGTATCAAAATAAAGGGTTTTAAGAGGTGATTTCAAAAATATATAACACTTATATGTTTAAATGTAACTCATACTAAAAAAATAAATAAAAAGTTATAAATAAAAAAAGTAAATTTAAAAAATCAAAAGACCCGACTGCTTAAAATGCGAACTAAAAAGACGTAAACAAGAAGAAAATCATGTTGTGAAGTCGGAGGATACATCTGGTTTTGGTCAGCCAGCTCGCGAATATGTATCCGCCGACTGCACAGCATGATTTTCTTCTTGTTTACGTCTTTTTAAATTTTTATTATTCGTTTTAAAGTTTCGGGCATTTTGTTTCCGGACTATGAGAGGCCAAAATTATCTTACACGAGTTGAAAATTATGCTACACATCTATTTACCTAACTAGCAAGTACCTCCCAGTAGTGTCAGTATATATTTTTGTGTATCTATAAAAATTAACATAATAATATAAATAGATCGGACACGTGTTTATGTCAGTTCGTTGTGTATTCGTCACATCAGACGGTTTTGTAATAATATTCACGCGTTTCGTTTCGGAAAATTTTCAAATTGAAAAGAATGGGCGTCGTTGTTATTTTGACAACAAAGTTTTCAATTTCAAAATTAACTTTGCTAAATTAGTTAACGTGGGTAGATAATTACTTGTTTGTCTTATCATTGTTGGTTTTTTTTCGCAGACATGAGCATTTGTTTAGCATTTGGCTACGCCCTGAGATTTGCAAAGGGATTAACGTCAGAAGTTCGCAGTTGGATACCTACATTTAATAGGATTTTACGGTTTGGCAAGGCAAAGCAAATAATAGGTCTATACCTATGAATTGCCGTTCTGCAGTAGGAACTGACCATTTCAAATCAAAATATTTTTCAATTTCAAATTAATTTTATTATAAAACATAGAATTCTTAAAAAAAAAATAGTCATTTGTTTATTGATTAGCGTTGGCGTGGCTCTGGCTACGTTCTAAAATCGAATAATGGAATAAGTATGAGTATTCAAAGAGAACATGCGTAACGGTTTCCTCGGCCTCCATGCATACCCTCGGGTCACCCAGATCTTACACAGATGTTCTGAGAAAACCAGGAGCTCTAATTGACTTCTGGAGGGAGGTGGGCTGGTTGGAATGACCACCCAACGGCCACCATGGCCCACGTACAAAGGTCCATTTGAGGGACTAACTGCCGCACTCAGAGATATTTAACGGTTACTTAAGGCGCTCCTTAGTATAGATTTTGTTCTAAAAATCTATACTAAGGAGAGTTTTAAGGAACCGTTAACGTCTCTGAGTGTCGCAGTAAGTGCGGAAACCAAACCCCCCTAACATAGAACATAGAACATAAGTATGAGTACCGTCGTGGCAGCAATGCGGCACAAGCGGCACGCAACATCAAAGACGATTACGGTGTGAACACTAAGTACAGTAAGTACAAACCAATGCACCAGTCCGCACCACCTGTTATTGGTTTGCCCGCTTCCGTTCTGGAAATTTCGACCTGAAAATTTACCTCGTGGTCGTCCGAAAACTTTGGTTGACAATGATTACTAAAAGGCGATTGTGGAAGCTGATGATACTCAATCTACGGCTGAATGAACAGCAGCTTTCGACGATTGCAAAATAATATTGGTCCATTTTTATTTATCATGGTAACAATGATTGTCCCACGAACTCAATGATCGCCAATTTCGGAAGTCGGTGTCATAAAACGAAAACAGGGACACCGACTACCGAAAATGAAGTAATTTTTCACATTGTAGTTTTTTTTTTGGAAGTCGGTTGTATTTTTTAAAAAACCTGGTTTACCCAATACTAGACTTTAGTAAGCTAACCAGTTAATTGAATGGTAAGTAGTCTCAGTGACGTCTGACGGTGAGAAGTGACGTTCACGGATAGCGCACTGATGACATGCAACGACCCGAAACAAAACGTGATTCTCACCTAGACCGGTTACGTCAGACAACTTATTCCGAACTTCCGACCATGAACAAAAAAACATTTCTACCTTAAGAAGAAATAAGTAGGGAACAAGTATAGTTTAGATGCTTAGGGAAGATAGCGCGACATTACTTTAGACATAAGGAAGTAAGTTTAAAGAAGGAAAACCACAAACTAAACTGAATTAAGCACGTGCTTAAAGAGTCTTGTATGAAACTTAACAATTATTTCTTTGCAATTTGGTATATAGAAATTAACATCAAATTTGTTATTGGAATTAGCATAAGATAATCGTCTTTACATTCGTGCTTACCTTTTAAAGACAATATTAGTATGTGCTATGTGGATAGCGGGATATAAAAGCTTGGACATTAGTTATCTATACACTAAGGTAAACAGTACCTAACTACGGAAAAACACTTAAGTATTTTGGCTGGTTTTTAAACCGGAATATATTATTATGAATAAAACGGGTTTTGATGACGCTTCGTAAAGTTTAAGCAGTTAGAGATCTTACAAAGTAAAGTATTAACGTTACCTTGCTCCTTTAGAATCACTTTTCACTGTAATCCAATTTTGACAATAAAAACACAAGCAAAAGCTCTCAGTTTATTGAAAATACTGAAGAAAATCACGTGTCAAGGAGAAATGGCACGCAAATATTTGCGTCATCGCCCAGATTTTATGTACGTGGGCTTTTTCATGTACCTACTTGTCACCTAGGTATAAAATCTTCAGTGCATCTAGTTTGTGAGACGTATTTCATCGACTTCAAATAAAGGAGGCGGTTCTCAATTCGACTGTATGTTTGTTACGCGTATTACTCCGCAAATTATGAGTTTGATGATTTTTAGGGTTCCGTACCCAAAGGGTAAAAACGGGAACCTATTACTAAGACTTCGTGATCCGTCTCTCTGTCTGTCCGTCTGTCACCAGGCTGTATCTCATGGACCGTGATAGCTAGACTGTTGACATTTTCACAGATGATGTATTTCTGTTGCCGCTATAACAACAAATACTAAAAACAGTATAAAATAAATATATAAGGGGAGCTCCCATACAACAAACGTGATTTTTTGTTCGATATTAATAACGGCAACAGGTAGACGCTTGAAATATTCACAGAATGTTTAGTTGTATATTCACTTAAAAAAATAATAATTATTAAATTAAAATAAAATAAATTAAGGGGGCTTCCATACAACAAACGTGATTATTTTTCAGTGTTTTGCGATAATGGTACGGAACCCTCCGTGTGCGAGTCCGACTCGCACTTGGCCGGTTTTTTTTGTTTGATAGACTATGTTTCCGAATTGATCTCATTTAAATTTGGTGAAGATCTGATAAAGAACTTCGAAGATATACCTACAACAAAACTCTTCAATAAATTACTGAAAATCTATTGGGATTGCTGCAATCGCAATCATAAGTCTATCTATCTATGGCAACATGTAGGCCATTGTAACAAACTCAACATCTCACACGACCAATTTAAATTTTTACTGTGCAGGTACTCTTATTTTTTTTACAAATATATTATTTTTTCTATAGGTAGGTAGTTAAAAAATCTTTTAATAACTTATATAAACGCTCTAGGTATATTCCTATTAGAAATTCTTCAAGGTAATAACAATCCGTATCCGGTTAAAATAAATGGAAATATTATCATTATTTTCAGCTGAACGACGCGTCGAATATTATCAATATCATAGCATGTAGTAAAACAACACTTATTGTAACTTATCCTACTGATTCAGGAATTTATAACTACAGCAAGACGTTGTAATTTTCATTTTATTTGACGTTTTAGCTGTTCGTGGCTAACCTAACGTCGGCCTTGACTGACCTGACCTGACCTTTATATTTTTTTTGGCGTCAACTGCTATTGTTAACACGTGTGTAGACAGTGAATATTCAAATGTAATCAACACATACAGTAATAGTACATTGGTTCTTGTGTTTAGGGAGTAGGTATCATCATCATCAGCGTACAGCAGTCTATAATTGGTGGACATACGCCCCTCCAATCAAGATGCGATCTTGATACTCGGCGACTCTTAAACAGCTGCTATCAGCCAGCCAAGGGTAATTCTTTCCTATTTTTTTTTCTCTTACTAGTAAGCACAGATAATATAATACTACCATATCGTATGTAAGCGTCGAATGAGGTATTACTTACTTTACCACCATTGCCTACTCACGCAAAAAAAAAGTTAATTCAAAAAATCAAACCCGCCTGCTTAAAAAGCGAACTAAAAAGACGTAAACAAGAAGAAAATCATGTTATGCAGTCGGAGGATACATATTCGCGAGCTGGCTGACTAATACGAGATGTATCCTCCGACTGCCTAACATGATTTTCTTCTTGTTTACGTCTTTTTAGTTCGCTTTTTAAGCAGGTGGGTTTTTTGATTTTTTGAATTAACTTTTTTTATTTATAACTTTTTAGTTAACATATTTTTTCGAATTAGGTACATTAAAACATATAAGTGTTATATATTTTTGATATCTCCTCTAAAAACCCTTCATTTTGATACCCCACTCGATGGGTACGGAAGAAAAAAAAAATGCATCTCCCACAATATGGCGCTCAAAATCCGCCATGTTTCTTTTTTTTAAAGGCACTTAGCTAAGAATACTTTGGCGGTCTAGACCTATTTAACGATGTCTTAATTATAAAAATCCGCCAATGTTTTTGAAAGATATGAGGGTAATAAAGAATATTACATACATACAAACATACATACATACAAGATACGTGTGAAAAACATAACCCTTTCCTTGCAGCCGGGTAAAAATAGTAAAAACCGGCCAAGTGCGAGTCGGACTCGCACACGAAGGGTTCCATACTATTATCGCTAAAAACGGGAAAAAAATCACATTTGTTGTATCGGAGCCCCACTTAAATATTTAGTTTATTCTGTTTTTAGTATTTGTTGATATAGCGGCAAAAGAAATACATCATCTGTGAAAATTACAATTGTCTAGCTATTTTCGTTCGTAGGTAACACTCTTTTGAAGAAATCGGAATCACACAATTAGGAGATACCTCCTACATGTGTGGGCCTTTGTGATGATAATATAACCATAAACTTTCGGGTAGTAACGTGGCTCGATAGTTTTATGTTTCTTCACAAATTTATAGTATGTAGACATGACCTGCAGACGGTTAATTATCATTAACATTCTTGTAAGCTTCCCAGTAACGGATAGACAGTAATAAAGTTGGCATAATGTTTACTTATTAACAATCCGCGAAAGGTCACGCATTAAGGAAACGGACAGAGCCATCAATTTTACCCCTAACGTGTATTCCGCACCTGTTCACAAATTGTCCTGTTATTTCGACTTAAGGGTCACTTTCTGTATAGGTCAAGTTGGTTCATGCTTGTGGTGCTCTATCACGAATATTTTTAAACCCTATAAGCATTTTCAGCTGTCTTCCTCTACTATTTTTAACCCTCTACGGAAAAAGGGCGTGTGTATCTGTGTGTTTGTATATTTGTGTATCTGTCTGTGGACCTCCTAAACGGATGAACTGATTTTTATTTCTTTTTTTTTTTGTTTAAATGTTGACTTTATCGAGAGAGTGTCCTTAGCTATGTTTGATAAAAATCGGTTCAACCGTTCTAGAGTTATGGGTATTTACAGGTTGAATTAGGGTGTTTTCGCAAGATATCGTGTCATAATTACGTGTTCAATAGATTGTCGATCGAAGCATGTAGCATGAAATAAAAATGTGGCGGGGTTCTTTACAATGTTAAATTTTTTAAGTATCATATGTACACATACATACATAAACTTATGGCATTTTTCCGTGGGGGCAGGCAGAAACTACAGAACACACCTACATCTACCTCTAGCCATACACACATGACGGTTATGAGTACTGCCACAGATAATATAATACCGCAATAGGTAGTATTGAGCACCTAGCCTTTTTGAAGAACATCACCAATAATTTCCGTGTATGTAGGGGTTTTCATTTCAGTAAATTAGTTATAGGTAATATCAACCTGAACCTAAATGTAGAACGATTGTCTACTAATCAATCGCCTACGTAAAATTGGATAAGGTTATAAATCTGTCTTGAGCTTGACACTAAGCAGTGGACTCACATTACCTTTACACTTTTTCTGCTGAAAGTATGTGACAGCTAGAATGGGGAAACAGAACAACATAACATAAGTCAATATAGATTTCGCCATGGCGTGGCCGCACATGAGACGATAATATTTAGTTCTGGTGTTACAACAAGAACAAGAACACTACAACCCACCATCGCACTGACACTTATTATCTATAAATAACCCAATTCCTTGTCTCAATTAAAACATAAAACCACGAAATCATAGAAAATCAAACAAAACCGAGTTTGTTTGTCAAACCTGCCATTATATTAGAGTTTGACAAACAACAGAAACCGGCCATGGTGACAAAGACAAAAAAAAAATGTCCTTATTATTTACATGGGGCTGCCAACTAGCGATCTCGCTCTATCAATCAAGCTCATTTTATGGCGAAATCTATAGGTACTTTATCTAAGAGTCAAAACTACACAAAACACAAGATGTTTAGAACCAAACAACCATGAATGAACCTTCTTTACCTTACACCCTGAGTGATGTTCAGCTCTAAACTGCATGAATTAAACTTGGCTGAAACAACGGCACGACATACGATTAGAAATGTAATTATGTGTTCCGGTTTAACCGTTAACTGAGAACAAACCGTTAATGTTACTTAATCGCTATTCGGAGCGGCTCGGGGCCAGTCTATCGGATGGTTATTAGACGTCAATCATAGTAAGATTGAACTATCACCGCTAAGTATTCCGGTTTTCGGTTTTGCGCCGGCGCCGCCGTCTGCGTGACATACATTATTTTCGTGTGCTCAATGTGGTGTCTGAGCTAATTGATGCTGATTTTGTTGGTTTTTTTAATTATGGGTTTATCAAACTATTACGAGTAGATATTAAAATTATTATGTTCTTGTTTTTTAGGTTTTTCCATTTTTAAACTAAACAACACGCGCCGTTTCACTTTTTTAAAACCTGATAGGAATTAATTATTTAACAAGTTTCTAAGTATTTAAGCTTTCATAAATTCAGAATATTATTGCGGGGTATCGTGACTCATGTCTGTAGAACAAATTATTCCTGTTGTCTTATTCGAAGACATCCCGTAGTTTTGTAGTACTAAAGCTAAGGGTAATTTAGCCTCCGTTTTAATTGTAAGCACGAATCATTTAGCAACTGCTGCATGAACGGTACGTTTCCGTCATTTAAGGTTAATTACGTTCCTTTGTTCCGACATTCTTACTACTGACTCCTAATTGTACAGTTTTGCATGAACATGTACTTACCTACATCATCTGCGAACACTTTTGCAAAGGGATTAAAAACTATACGTGGATTCGCAGAAGTAACAAATGAGTTTTTTTTTTGTGAAATTCAAGGCATTCTGAAATCAGACATTATCAGACGTATGATTCATACAAGTGCTATTATTAAAAACTTTAAATATAAATGAGGAAACGTCTCGGAAGTAACGCTCATTACCGTAGTCGTAAAAAAAGTTCGTGACTGCATAGAAGCTAATCTTCATATTTAAGTTGAGCAAAATGGTTCCGAGAAAACCATGACGGAAGATTTGGAACTAAAAGATCCTGTGATAATTCCAAGTCATCACGTTGGTAGCTATAAATGACTAGGTCTTTTCAGTGGCTTCACCTGCGGAATGTTAAAAATTATCCCAAAAGGACTATTCGATTAAAAAGTATTCTATCTATAAGTTAATCCAAGTTATAAACTATGTGTATGCCAAATTTCATCAAAATCCGTTCTGGAGCTTTTGCGTGGAAAAGTAACATCCAATCATGCTCACAATCTTTCGCTTTTATAATAAACTGCCCAAGTGCGAGTCGGACTCGCGCACGAAGGGTTCCGCACCATTATCGCAAAAAAACGGCAAAAGAAACACGTTTGTTGTATGGGAGCCCCACAATAAAATAAATATTTAATATTTATTTTATTCTGTTTTCAGTATTTGTTATTATAGCGGTAACAGAAATACATCATCTGTGAAAATTTCAACTGTCTAGCTATCACGATTCATGAGATACAGCCTAGTGACAGACAGACAGGCGGATCGTGGAGTCTTAGTAATAGGGACACGTTTGGGTATGGAACCCTAATAGAAGGACAATCGTTATGGTGAACCTTAGACTGATGGCTTCATTGTTATGTCAGAAGTATTTATGGGCCTAAATACGTCACCAGCCCAATGAGGGCCACCTCCAAAAACTGTTACAATGAGCTATAATTTGATTAGTATGAGCACGGGGTCTCATTGCTAAGAAAGAAAATTTGGTTCAAATAAATCTCACTAGATGGCGCGATATGCACCTCGATCTGTTATTGAATGTGTGTAAAATTAACATTTTCTGGAATTGAACACAAAAATTGTATGTTCTTGTTTAATCAACTCTCCTAAGTACAAAATTATGGAATATAGGGCTCTTAGTTCACATTTCAAAGATTATTAGACTGATCATTTAAAATTGATGCTAATAGATGGCGCAGTTTTAAATTTCTGAGGCATTCCACTCGATTGTTAAAGTTTGCATTTTAACACATTTTGGTGCACAAAAAACTGTAAAAACGTGCAATTAAATACTAGAAAACACACTTTCACTGTATTTAAAGAAAAAAATATTCACGAACCTAGTAAACCAAGTTTTACTAGCAAGTCGCCACCGTGAAACAGAACCGAATGCGTTCGATGTACAAAAAAATGCCAGAATAAGCAGTCGAAAAACACTAGATACGTCGGCACGGTTTCTTTGTATGGGATGAGGTATCTGTATGCTAGTATTATATTATCTGTGGTATGAGTCACCCAAGTTCTACCTTAGTAAGATGTTCCAAGCTAAAGAACACGTTGATCTTCCTCTTATTTCCTAAATGATTTATACAGCAAAAAGTTAATCAAAGAAATGTCAAAAAAATAATAGATTTTTATCGTAGTTAATTAACTGCTGATCTGTGTTACAGACATGTTTTCCTTAACGAAGTAATCGATAAAATCAAAACAAAGCACCAAGAAGAAAGAATTCAGCTCTAAATTGAATAGCCAGAAGCTCTGAAACCGCAAAAACTCATAATCGAAGCTATATATTACGGGGTTTACCCAACTGTCTCTGGGAATTTGTTCAGCATCGCAATTATGCTTGTTTTTTGCCCCTACGAATTATTACCTGTATTACTGTTGTGTTGTGCTGGTCTTTGTGTTCCATCATTATTATTGAGTAGTTATACAAAAGCCAGATCATTGGTCTTTTCTCGTGCTGCTCTTACAGTAGCATTATCTGTTAATTCCAAGAGTAATCAGAAAAGAGAGAGATGTTACATTACATTTATTTATTATTTATTTATTTATTAAAATGTCCCTTACAACTATCATTACAGGTAGGTATACCTAATGCGATAGCGCGGCCTTACAATTAACTTGTATACAATATAAAACGTACAAATCTAGTTACCCTAACATTTAATAATAATAACTTATAAACTAAATTTCCTAAATATAAAAACACAATATTTAAAATACAAAAAACAAAAACATATAACCTACTCTAAACTTACAATAATTTCTTTCTGCTATGTGTGAAATCAACAATAAATTTCCTATCATTCTTGTCTATAATTTGCTCCACACATAGGCAAATAAGGTAATGAACCGTGTATCTTCGTAATTTATAAAGCAGTTTACTTATCCTTGGAATAGGTAGATTATATACCCACTATTCTTATCTTCCTATAACTCAACTTAACTCAACTATTATCTTATTACTTGTTATCGCCCGGAAAATAGTTCTAAACATCAATTAGATATACATTATTTATCAACTTAGGTACAGTTAAACACATAAAACTGTTATTTGCATCGTCCTTTTGATGTAGACGATCGTCGTCGTGTAGCCGGCGCCGACGCAGGCGCTACGAGGTAATGCCAATGAATTTACGCACTAATGACTTCTGCCGGCGATACTACTAACTGATCTCGATTTATTAGAGCTTTCTAGAATAAATGTGTTTTGGTTCCAACAAACCCGCCAAACAAGTTTTTTAACTAGAACAATTTGCATGTTTGGCTTTATTATTGTTTAAATCGTTTTATAAAATTCCCATTAATCTCATAAAATTCTCTTAATCAACAGTTAGTTACTTTAATTAATAGATGTCATTAATTGTTACCGCTTACTGAATTCCGGTAAAAAAATGAGTTCGATAAAACGGTAGTATTGGTTTAGAATCTAAATATAGCATCGACAATTACTTGCCAGGAGCTAATTCTGGACGCTAACACTAAGCTGTGCAAATAAACAGGTCTTGGGAAGCTGTAGCGTTTGCCCGCACTTATTATAGGTAATCACCCCTTAAGTTAACGATTCATAATGACAGGAAGGTTACTTCCGCGTCGTCGAAGCATTTGCGGCGAAAAGATAGAAACACTCCACGTCCAGCTGTGTTGGTGTTGTCAACTTGTCACTCATTGTTAAACGCAGAAGTGGACTGTGGGAGGACGGAGATGAACGTTAATTGTGTGTGTCCCGTATTGTACGCTATTCTAGGAAGGATTGTATGCGACTTGGGGAAACTTTGTAAGCGAACAGTTTTGTTTGCGTCAAGCAAGATTCGCAGACGGGTTATTGAAATTCGAGATGCTCTACTTTCTTAAAAATTAAAAGTAGGTAATCAAAGATGTGTACAAACCGGTGTTGAAGTTTTTGGAATATGACAGGTTTTTGTGTAAATAATAGATTTAACAAAATTGGGATTGGATCCACACAACATATACACCTGCATGGTAGATTTAGTCCGGAATACCTTTCGTTGTAACATAAGCATTCTTCGTGTCGCATAGAACCTTCGGTAGCGTTTAGACTTGTCCTTCGATGGGAGCATTAAGCTAACTAGTAAATGTTGACCACGAGTACTTTGTCTTTGCGGTGAACAGTCGTGCCTACTTGGAATTTTAATATTTGGTTCACTATGTTTCCTACTATAGAACGGGCAAAGCTCCTTCCCATTGTACCTTAGAGCCGAAGTAGTGAATGGAATATTTAAATGCACTACATAATTTTGTACTACTGTATTACTTCTATAACTTTACCCTTTTGCGGGGAAGCCACAGAGGATCGATCACCAAGAGACAAAAAATTTGCTCGAAATAAAAATCCAAGATGGTGTCAACTAAAATTTAGATGTAATTTTGGTAACAAATGGATGTAATTTTCACGGTATTAGGAATCGTTAATTACGAAAACGGTCTGAATACCAAATCTAGATAGGATAAGATCAAATCATAATTTGAGAAATAGAATGATTACTTTTCCCAAAACTATCTTTTGAATTTTTGCCATTTAATTTTTTCCAAATGTTCAACGCTTTCATATAATCATTCTGCTACGCGCATGCGTTAAAGCCATGCAATATGCATTTATCTCCTGTCTCTTATTTGGTACATGTTTGTGCACTAGTTATCATAAAAAAGTAACAAATATCTTAAATTATTTCAATCTTATTCAAAGCCATTCTCAAGTAAAATACTGCAGCTCTTTGTCTTTTGGTATTCAGTGTTGAATCGGCCTCATTCAACTTTAATTATGGGGGAAACATGGCTCGCCGAATTTTAAAGTCAAATTCATGAGCTCAAGTGTTAGAAAAATCATTCGGCATTCCTTAAGCCTATGGCCTCGATAAAAATTAACACGCTTTTGTAATTTTATCTCGGTAAAAGAAACTACTAATGTGCAGCAGTTATTTGAACTAACGCAACGCAATTTGGATGCTTAGCCTACCCCCTTTGTTAGGTAAACTCAGATCATTACACGAAGATCATTATGAGAGCAGCGGGAAACAAACCAAAGGTTACCTTTATTACCAGCAGGTGAGGTCTCGCTGAGTGGCGTCAAAATTGTCTTAAATTTAATGTACTTACGCCATTGTCTGCGGTCGAACTACCTACTGCTGAATAAATAACAACACTTTACTGAAACTCATACAACAACTGTTTATTTAAAACAGCTATAAAGTTTCTCCACGTGACAACATTGCATTAAATGACGATAATTATGCGTGTCGTTAAAGAATACAAATAGGATGTAAACACAAAACGGGTACAATGTCAAGGCCGTTGACCGCGGGCCGTGTTAGCGCACTCGAGCCACCCTGACACGCGTATTTTCTGCGCAGGCGCACCGCTCTACATCGCTCATAAGAAATGTTGCTTTCGTCTTAAGCTGACAGCATATTTATTGCAGACGTCAGTTTCTTTGCTCATTGATTCAAAATTGATGAGACGAGGACAAACTCTTTAAACTGACGACCCTAAACTGAAATAAGACCCTTCTCAAGAACTTGAGCTCTCATATTTTTGCCTAAGCTCATCATTAATCTTATTTGAAATGCAGATTCTCCTAATCAGCTTCCAAGCAACAGGAAAAGACATCATGAAAATATACATAGCTACTAAGGCATTAATTCCTAAATTTATAGGGACTTGTGTTTTTATTTTCCTATAACTTATTTGGAATAGGATAAGCGTTGTCCAGGTAGTTTTCTGAACTCTGGACGGGTTGGGCAGTTAATAATATTTATGATTATGGAGTTAAGGATCGTGTTGGTGTATCGTCATTACTCGCCATAAAAGCTTTTTATAAACTCTTTTATAACTCAACTTTCATAGCGCGCACGTGCATCTAGAAATTCACGTATCAAACTACATTTTTCCTAGTTAATGAGGAATCTAAATGCAATGCACTGCTGAAATCTGTTTATATAAGGAACAATCATTTTGCAAATCTGATAGCATCGTGGCGGTCGCTTTTTAGTTGCAGATTTTTTGTGAATTAGTAGGACGTTGGCCGCTTTACGAGAACAGTCGACGAATACTTAGATTGAGAAGTAGACGTCAGAGTTAGACGAACTATCGAAGGTAAGGGTAGGTATAGAGACAAAGAAGTAAAATTGATACTTCAGTATATAAGGTTTTGACGTCCTTTCGGGTTTTAAGAAAGCTTTTTTTAAGGCTTTTAAGTTTTCAGCAAGTATAATTTTTGTCATTATCATTTTATCTTACCGTTCAAGAAAAAAATGCCTACCTGGTAATTACAACATAAAATGGTTTATTTTCGACAATTATTATGAATTTATTATACTTGTTATTACTCAGATTTTCATAAATTTTCCAGTTACAAATCCATTAATAAATCATGTCGTGGAGAATATGTTCTCCTCCTCGTTAGATTTTCTCACGAACAGCTACTCTTAAATCGCAATTTGTACCTGGGGCAAGTACACATTGTAATATCGTTCTGCCATGATGCACGAACTCGAACAAATTGCCCGTGCATTCATGTTATTAAATAAAACACATTGAAGCAGTGTGCCGACGGAGCTAACGTATGTCTTGTGGGTATCTATTTTCCCCTCGGCTTATTGCAAGTGGTCATTCATCAGACAATATTAATATTTCCGTCTGCAACTTACAACGGGACTGCGTACAGCCGCATGGTGTCTGAATGTCTCTCGGCTCATCACAATAAGATAATACGATACTTATTTTATGTCTGCACTAGCATGCTTGGTTCAACTAACGGAACATAATGTTTTTGGTCTGGATTCTATACAACCCCCCTTAATTTATTTTATTTTCATTTAAAAATTATTATTTTTTGAAGTGAATATGCAACTAAATATTCTGTGAATATTTCAAGCGTCTACCTGTTGCCGTTATTAATATCGACCAAAAAACGGCAAAAAAATCACGTTTGTTGTATGGGAGACCCCCTTAAATACTTATTTTATACTGTTTTTTGTATTTGTTGTTATAGCGGCAACAGAAATACATCATCTGTGAACATTTCAATTGTCTAGCTATCACGGTCCATGAGATACAGCCTGGTGACAGACGGACAGACAGACAGACGGATCGCGGAGTCTTAGTAATAGGGTCCCGTTTTTACCCTTTGGGTACGGAACCCTAAAAACTGCCATAATATTAATCTTTTTAAATAGTTCCAGAGATTCTCGGTAACTTAACTTTCATATAGCTCTGACAGCTCTCTTTTGCAATAAAAATATGGGTTCAATGTCAGCCGCCCGACCCCACAGCAAAATACCGTACCTATGACATAATGCTGCGAAAGTAACTAAAATAGACCAAACACGCGGCTTTGTCTTATCTTTCTAACAGCATTAGCGGCTGAGCTTAGCCGACCTGCAAGAGATGTTATGTGATGGATCCATTGTAATTGAATCCACAGCACATCCAAAGTTTTCCTAGGAATCACTCTAGAGTGATTCCTAAAAAAACTGTTTGATTTACAAAGTCCAGTTTTTCTCCACATTAGCTACTTCTAAATTTTTCTTTGTTTGTTTATTTGTTATTGTTATTGTTTGCGGTGAACCAATTTTGGACCTGATGAATAGATCTCTTCCAGGTTGCCTGGAAGAGATCGCGGTATGCGATAAGGCCGCCCATTGTATGTATTTTAGTTTTAAGTTTCCTGCTCTATGTATTAACTTGGTGTACCTACAATAAAGCATATATAAATAAATAAATAAATAAATAATAGAGTTATTCACATCATCAAGATTTTGTGACCATCGGCGATCACAAAATCTTGATGATGTGAATAACTATTTTAAATATCAAAGATGCTGCAGCAACCAAAGATGGTGTTATTCAGCAAATAGCTTCGGTTGATTTTATTTAGATCTTTTATTTTTCCTCGTTTAGGATTAGACAAAATGAATCCGTGAAAAAATAACAGCGTGACGAAGTAGACCTGTAACTGGCCTAACGGGCTTGTACGGGTTGACCTCTCAGGGTTAATTGCCGATTACATGCTCGGTACGTGTCGCAGTACATTTTAGGGAAAAAAGTAAAATTGACTCAAAACAGAAAATAATATGATGTTTAAAACAATTTAGGAAGTAGGTGATTTAATTTAAAAAAACCGGCCAAGTGCGTGTCAGGCCACGCGCAGTAATAGGGTTCCGAAGTTGCATAATAATGCGGACTAAAAAGAGGGTTTTGTTGTTGTTACATGAACATTACAACGGTTTCAGCGGCTCACAAAGTCTAAAAACGGGCCCAGGATGTATTTTTTTAATCTATATTCTCGCGTTTGACCACTATCTCGCCTGATGGTAAGCGATGATGTAGTCTACGGTGAAGCACGCTTGCCTAGATGTAATCTATTCACTCTTGACTTAAACTAAATAAGGACTAACTGGTAACTGAAGAAGGAGTTATAAAATCTAACTTCGCAACTGAAGTTAGAAAAATATTATCTATTTGAATACCACCGCGCGGGTGCGAATTGCGAAAGGAGCCGATACGAGCGCGCGTTAGAGCCATGGGGAATATAGTTTGTTCCTTCTCGTGGATCCTTGCGTGCACGTTCCTTGTTTATTTATCTTTCGGAATTAGAAAACAGCGTATGTATTCACCTCTAATTTCCTCTAATACCGCAGATTAGAGGATTCACCTCTAATCTGAGGTATTCACTATTTCATTCTGGAAAGTTTTACGCTACTCAATTAGTGATGAAGTCGGGTCGAATATTGACTTTATAGAAGGATATCGACAAAAGAAAATAAGTAATTTGCTTGGCAATCGAATCTAATTTGACTTTACTTGTACGTTTTAATTACAAAAAGGTAGAAAATACTTCTGCACTAACACAAAATAGACTCCACCGCGCGCATGCACCGTATGGACTACGGACTGGTACTGCCAACGACTCCGGCCACTCCAATGCGTTATTCGAGCTTAAACATGATTAATTTAGAAATCATTATTATTAAGGATGTTATGATTTTATTTTTGTATATTTTTACATGGTTCATAAGCATATATTTACTATCTGTTTTACACAGCTAACAACGTTATTTAAGTAATTTTTCAATGGAATTTGTACAATAATTTTACTGTTCCAAGTACATTTTATAAGTTGGTCGACTATTACTCGTAAACTTGTAAAGCCTTGTTATCCGTGATAATTTTCCTTTTAATGTCATTATATTTATTACAGCCGTGATTTTTTTCACATAGCCAAGAGCAACCATTGCGCTGGCGGGGGAGGGGACACTTGACTCTAACATGAATTTGCAACTTAAGGCACAACAAAAGAATCTCTGAATCGAAAAATGGTTTTAACAAACCCATAATATTTTTGAATGGCTTATTCAACTATACCCCACACCATGGGATAGATGAGAAAAAAAAACATCCCCACTTTACGTCTATGGGAGGTACCCGAAAAATAAATATTTTTCTTGATTTTATGTTACCACTTTGTCTGCATTATTAATATGTATATACATGCCAAATTATAGCTTTCTAGTACTTAGATTCTCTGAGCTAAGCTGCGAGCGGACAGCCGGACAGAGCGAAACTATAAGGGTTCCTTGTTGACTTCGGAACCATAAAAAGGGGACAGACTTCATAAACTGTTTCACACAAAAGAAAATAACTGTCGGATAGTTGCAGGTCCCTTACCTATTTGTCAAATTCAGTCAAATTGATGCCCGAAAATACATAACAATGATGAAGTAGAATGAGAACTTATTTCCACTAGTTAGACAAGATCATGTGAAAAAAAAAACCGTGATAACCTATCTCTTCAGCATCTCTGTCACCAAACAACAGTGTTGAGTTCCAGTTTGAAGAGGGTGTTTGATAGGTTACAATCCCATGAAACTTTGGAGTGTCACAAAAAAACAGTGAAAAAGCCAATACACCATCACTTTAAAGGTCTCAATAAATGCAACTGAAAACACTGCATTTCACATGGCCAAGTTGGCTACTGGGCTCAAGCTATCTAAAGAGTTAACCTAACCTCGACTCGAAAAGAAGAAAATGAGACTTTTAAATCGTAGTCCTCAGTGACAGGGCCCACTGACCGTTGTCACAGATAATATAATACTAGCATACAGATGTCTCATCCATTAAAAAGAAATCGTGCCGACGTACTGCACTGTTTTTTTTTTTTACATCGATCTCGTTCGGTTCCGTTCTACGGATATAGATGTTGATCTATCTATCTATTGGTATGGAACCGAACGCGTACGATTTACAAAAAATAATCGGTATAATCAGATGAAAAACGCTAGTTACGTCGGCACGGTTTCTCTGTATGGGATGAGGCATCTGTATGCTAGTATTATATTATCTGTGCCGTTGTTCTACTTACCTACAATAGTAGGTGTATAGAAAAAGCTATCTAACCTTAACATTTGTTAGATCATCATCACTCATCTTAACTTATCCATCTGCCTTCCGTATATTATGATAAGAAGTAAATTTTTTTGGCTTCCTAATTTAAATAAATAAGGAAGTCAAGATTAAGAAACCATATGCCGGAAACTAAGAAGAATTCCACATCTATCTTTGTAAATCAAATCATGAAATTCAGAAAAAATTCTAGATAGACCCTAGAGTGGGCCAAGTTAGAGAAGCTGTAAATAAATACAATAAAAGACCTGCAAGAACATTTTCTTCGTTAGAGTTTTAAAACCAGTTAGGCTTTTTTGTATCTAATGGAAGTCAATGACATTTTGGGATTTAATTCGGAGTATGCAAAACATCTGCTCTACCTGGCTGAAATGCAAAACTGCTTTTGCGGTTGGTTCGTCCAGTAATAACTTCTAACTTTGAACGGACATAATGTTTTCTTTTTTATTATTTTTAAAATAAAGGTATATTTCTTTTGCTGCCGTGAAGTGCTGTGCTAATTTCCGATTTTATACAGGTTTGTTGATATGCCTAACAGGATCATTTACGGTCCAAGCTTTTCGTGAATATTTACTTTAGTTACAGTTCTCGATCTCAATGTTTTATTACAAACGTTTGACGTCAAACTATTCAAAATCTATCAATTGAAAATCAATTCAATACAAATGTTTTGGACGTGACATTGAAATGGCACAAAAGAATATTATCTGAAGACATTAACAATAATAATACAGATTATTTTGGTAAAATTTCACAACTGGCTTTGCAAACATCGATCGATCACGAGGAGGAGTCAAGGTCTCGAGATACCAGGACTGTCGCACAATCAAACCACGCAATCTCTCGACAAATAGTTAATTAACTGTCATTGTGATAGAATTACGACACATCTCATGCAGTGCACACATGCTGATACATTATTTTACCGAATGATGATGTAAAGGTCATACACGGCACAGCACACCTCCACTGCCACTCATTGATTAACTTTCCATGTATCAAGGCCAAAAGTGACGTATACTACAATTGAATACCCTAGTGTGATTCAAATAACTAGAAGGGAAACAATAAGGTCTGGAATGTAAGTAACATTCCGAGCCCTCATTTAACTTGAGACCTTATAAGGTGACATCCTCCCTTATCTGCTGTGACCATCTGCATTACCTACTTGAATACGTTACCTACCATTCGACTGACTAAGCTGTGATAATCATTACACTTGATCATACACTTGACTAAGTAACGCCTGACTCTCTCTTTACAAGTTGGTATAAAAATCAACACTTACATTTTCAAAACAACAAGAAAATTGAGAAATTAATTCTGTAACTTTTAGAATTATACCGCAACGCTATAAGTTATTGATATTTTCAGCTTGTTCAGTTGAATCCAAGGGCGTCGCCAAGGAAAAAAATCAAATGGAAAGAAATAAAAGTCCTAAGTCAACATAAACCCAACCCAACAAATCTAGCCATTTGTTGATGTCCTAAAAGAGTACTAAAAGCGTTGAAAATTTTAAGTCGGTCTACCAAGATCAGGCAATCAGGAGACTAATAACCTGGTTAAAAAGTACTATGGGGGAAAATCGCCCTAATGGTCTGGTCATGATGAATGTGCACAGAAAACTTATTAATTAAAACTATAAGATTTACATAATTAAGTGGTCGAGAAGTTTACCCAAACCCCCGATGATTGAGCTCGTGGAACGTTACCCATTGGACTTTATACCGTTCATAGAACAATCGCCGTAGGGGTACGACTCGTACCACCAGTTTAAAGCTTCATATGCTTTTGACTGTACCGTATATAAAATTCATATTTTTTCCCATTCTCCATATATCAACTGGCCCCCCACTGGTCTATCGGTTGGCGACGCCCTTGGCTGGGATCCTTAGGTACTACATAGCAATATTTACCTTCATCAACGTCCATTGAATTGAGGATTTAAAACAAGTAAAAAATTTAAAAACTGTAAGTAACCCGACTACGGAATTTGTATTTTTATGTATGTTACCCGGGCCATAATATCGAGTCGATTGAAACCTTATTCATCAATATCGGATAAATAGTTTAGGCGCTACGGAGAAACTTAGACGTAAATACAAACATACATACATACTACTAAAATCATAACCCTTCCTTGCCTTCTCCGTAGTCGGGTAATAAAATTAAAACAAATGACTGCAGTAACACAACGATCATAGGTCTTTACCATTTATCCATGTCATAAAAGGTTACTCAGGTATTATGTAAAACACTAATTATACATAAGTAAAAACAACTAAAAAAATTGCTGGAAGGAATAAAATAAAGTTACTTTTATGCCAAAATTACAAATGACCGCGTGATCCTCGATTTGTTTTTAGTGTTACGTAATTGATACGAGTATTATCACTTAACTAAAAGGATTTTTATACCTCGGCCTCTGTAATTGATTAATTGAGCATTAGATATGCACTTACGTATCTACATCTAAAAACAATTCAAACAGAATCATTTCTCGTTATCTTTTCAGTCGAGTTCAAATTCATTTAATTCCGATGAAGTAAAACATCAATCAATCATCATCAACATATAATAATACATATATAATCTGTAAAAAAGTCGTTTTTGTACATCGAAAATAATTTCCAAAAACATGGCCAGGGTGTTAAAGGAGAGCCAACAGAACCCATTTCCAGCATATTTGGATTTTTTTTCTTTTTATCTGTTTATTTGTGCACGCATCACGTAAAATGTAGATAACTTTTATACATAAAAATTGTGCGTAACTTGAAGTATTACTGAGTTTTTGTTTCATCGCAATCGGTTCACTCTATCAAAAGTTAGATGAATTTAAAGTGTGAAAGTAAAATATATCACAACATACGCAATTCAGATACTCGGACTGTTGAACTCCATATTCGATAAGATTATAAGATTTTCCTCGGAAGAATATAGATATTAGTCTATGGGAAGAATGACCATAGTAAAAAAAAACCGGCCAAGTGCGAGTCGGACTCGCGCACGAAGGGTTCCGTACCATTAACGCAAAAAACGGCAAAAAAATCACATTTGTTGTATGGGAGCCCCACTTAAATATATATTTTATTCTGTTTTTAGTATTTGTTGTTATAGCGGCAACAGAAATACATCATCAGTAAAAATTTCAAATGTCAAACTATCACGGTTCATGAGATACAGCCTAGTGACAGACAGACAGACAGACAGACGGACCGCGAAGTCTCAGTAATAGGGTCCCGTTTTTACCCTATGGGTACGGAACCCTAAAAATGGTAGGTAGTTAGGATCCCAAAACCCCATGCGGGGGTGAAGCGAACCAGCTCAACTATCCGTGTCGAATCAACGATATACCTTCAAGGACTATTTCAAGAATGGCTAGAGTAAAAATGAACGAGACTAAAAAATACGTTTTATGAGATTTTAGGTCTCTAATTATACTACTAATGCTAATAATGACGTTGACGTGCGTGCAATGTGGTTCGTAATTTCGCTGCCGCTATTGCCCGTCTGAGTAGCCTAATGAAGTAATGAAAAACGTAGTGGCCTAGACACGTTCGAGTCCAAGCTATGAATTGGTATTTTTAACCGACGTCCCAAAAAAGAGGAGGTTCTATGTTCGACATCATGTTTTTTTTTTTGGTTCAGTGATATCTCCGTCAATTGTGGACCGATTTTGAATTTTTTTTTGTTTAAAAGAGTATGTTCCCAAATTGTTCCCATTTTAATTTGGTGAAGATATGATGTAGAACTTCGGAGTTATACAATAGAACTCTTCAATAAATGACGGCAAATCTCTCGGGGTTGCTGGCAATCGCATGTCTGTTTATTGTTTATATACCATTTCATAATATAAAATCACGCCAGTACGCTCTAGCGTACCCCACGCAGAAGTGTACAGTTCGCCTTGGTACACCCTCATTTCACCGGTTATGTTCAAGTTTCATGATATACGGGTAATCTATTCTGGCATTATAGGTACCTTACTAAAGAACTTAAAAAGTGAAAATATTTATTTAAAAAAAAATACTACTGACTTTCAAATAAAAACCCAACAAAGTGAAAATTACTGTGTTTTTGGAGCCTATATAACTAAAAAATATGGTACCTACCAAAGACACCGACTTCCAAAAAGAAAGTTATTTTTCACTTTGTAGTGTTTTTATTTGGAAGTCGGTAGTATTTTTTTCTTACTTTTTTTGTATGAAGTCGATATTCTTCTGCCTAGCTAGAGTAAATAGTATTATGTGCAGCGAACGCTCGATCTATGTAGGTAGAAAGGTAAGAAAGGTAGGAAGGTCTAGATAAGTAGTGTAGGTACAGGTAGGTAGGTAACTAGGGTAGATACAGGTAGGTAAGTAAGTAGGGTAGGTACAGGTAGGTATGTAAATAGGGTACGTACAGGTAAGTAGAATAGGATAGACAGTTAACGGGAGCCAAGCCGCGGGCACAGCTAGTTCATATTAAAAAATTATGGATTGGACCCTAAGAAGGTCTCATTAAACTTTTTACCCCAGGAGTACGTTCCCTTAGCATAATTTACGACTTTATTTATTTATTAAAACTGCATACAACATAAAGGTACATATAGGGACTTAATGCCTGAGGCATTCTCTACCAGTCAACCAAGGGTGGTGGAGAGATAATATGGCAGGTACATAGAAAAATATATTTAAGTAAAATAGCTATAAAAGTAGATATATATAGCTAAAATAAACATGCAGAAAAAATAGATATTAAATCACACTAATATTATAAAGGCGAAAGTCTGTGAGTGTGTATATTTGTTACTTCTTCACGCTAAAACGGCAGGACGGATCTGGATGAAATTTGGCACAGAGATAGATTATAGCCAGAAATAGCAGATAGGATACTTTTTACCCCGGGAATATGTTCCCTCAGGATAATTTTCGACTTCCACGCGGGTCAAGCCGCTGGCAGAAGCTAATATTTATATATAAAGTAGTAATAGAATGGCGTTTTATTGAGACGACTGCTAATCGTGTAGCCACTGCTAACAATGCTATAATAGTTTATAACCGCTTTACAATTTTGTTTTCATAAAATAGAAATATGTAGATAGTATTTGGGTATACACAATTTTATCTCGTGACTGTAACATTTTAAGATGATGTGTGATGTACAGAAAAAGGCTAAAACAGAAACTGTGAAACCCTGATTCCCAAACTAGGCAGTTGCTTGTATCTTGGCAAGCGGTGTCTATCCAGGAAAACAATACAAGTATATATAATAGAACAAAGCATGCGTGTACAATCACTAGAAAGATTTAAAGTTGAAGTCGTAGTATTGAATTATTAGAAACAATAAATAATTTTATATTATATATTCATAATAGTTGTAGTACTTTTATTACTACGAAGAATATAGAAGCGACTTACACTTATGGAGTGGAATTACTTAATCAAATGAATCATTTCTAATCATCTGAGATATGTAGTTATTTAATTTGCATAATCGTAAATGGGAAATATGATGATGCATATTTATTGCTAAACACTCAATAGTGTTGTTAACATTATTACATGTGACAATTTGCATTACTATGTAGCTAAGTAAATAAAATTGATGTGAGACACAAGATGATTGATTATTCTTCGTATTTGATGGCTCAGGGTATCCACCTGTATGTATGTGTTATGTTAGTCTGTCTCAAACCCTACGAATCAATTTCCAGTTATGTTTTTAATGTTTCAGACACATGTGGGTACTTAGCTAATACTTGAAAGTTTGAAACAAAATTTATTACTTTTTGCTTGCAGAAGTACGTTGAACGTAAAATTTAGCACCAAAACCAATTTATTTGGGGTTGGGATGTCTACTTCCAAACATTTATATTTACCGTTATCTTAAGACTTCTCCTGTCTATCCATATTGCCATCTTTCACACATGGTATACAGAAGAAAAAACAAAATAATATATATATATATATATAAAGACCAAAATCAGATATAGGAAAAAAATATTGTTTATATTTATAAATATTTGTATAGTTCTTGTTGTTATTATTGCAGATTAATTCTTGTTGTTAGTATTGTGTAGCTTAAAATTTTGTACATCATCATCAGCCTATTAACGTTCCCACTGATGGGACACAGGCCTCCTCTCTGTGAGAGGGAATGGGCCGTAATCCACCACGCGGGCCCAGTGCGGGTTGGTGGATGTCACATGTCTTCGAATTTTTGGTTCTAGGACATGCCGGTTTCCTCACGATGTTTTCCTTCACCGTTTTTGAGAGCAGTGGTGATGAAATAACTTACACAAAGTAAAGCGCCTGCCTGGGTTCGAACCCACGACTTACAACTTGTAAGTCGCGGCCGATACCACTGGGCCACCACTGCTCTTAGGTCAGTTAAGGATATCAGGCTTGCTACATTGCATAATCTGGGTCACATGTTAAGGATTCCGTAGACAAGTGCAACGCGACTGTCTGTGGAAGCCTTTACGCACAATTCAAATTTTGTAAAGATTATTATTATTGTTTAACCTTGGTTTTCTTTGTTTCTTTTTATCATGTTTATTATGTGTGTGTATTTATTTTTTCTCAAACATGCTTGGAAATGTGATCATTATTTTGACAACCTTCTTCGAGATAAATCGAAATTGCTGTACTGGTCAAATACATGCGCGCAGCGGCCGGCAAACGTTGTATGAAAATCCATATCTGTCGTGTCTAGCGGCCAAATAAATTCCATAGTAAACTCATATCTGTCGTGTAGTTTAAAAATGAAACGATGTTTTACTCCGAAACATGGCAACCAAGGAGGTAACTTATCAAAGTTTTTATTTAAATTTCGAACTGGCTTGCAAATAGAACGCTGTTTAATGAAAAAAAAAACAAAGGAACACTTTAACGCGGGATAAATTATTGTTGTTCGTCATTGATTTTGACAAAATGAGTTCTAGGTACTACTTAGTTTTAATTTCCGCGCATTATTTGAGAAAAGTACTATACAAGCCGGACTTACGTATGTGTGCCTCGGCTTCGCCTCGGCCCACATTTACACGTTCGTCCATCAATGCCTATTTTGCTGGCCGCTGCAGTAATGTACTATTCTTTCCTTCATCATCCCTCACAAGCTGAGGTTTTAGGTAAACGACGGCAGCGAAGGCGTACCGTATCCGTCCGTACCCATGAGCGGGGTACGCGCTAGTGGCCGCCCCAGAATGGGGAGAAAGGCACAAAGGGGACAGGACGAGATTTGTAAAGGAGTCCAAAAGCGACTGCGGTGATAGCGCGCCTATTTGGCGGGCTATGTCCGCAGCCGTCTCGTTGAGTTTCGACCCATATGGCAAGATGTCGGTGGGGCCGTGGGAATCCATTCAGGATTTTTCACTTTCAGTAATCGTCTCAACTTTCAGACTTTGTCTTACATACTCATTTCTTATTCTAGTATTTATTACTAAAATACTTGGTACTTAGCAAACATAATTATTCATAATAGGATATATTTATAAAAAATCCAGGCACTCAATCATAGGCACGGTTTACGCAAAAATCAACTAGAAAAAAACTGGCCAAGTGCGAGTCGGACTCGCGCACGATGGTTTCCGTACCATTATCGCAAATAAAGGCAAAATGATCACGTTTGTTGTATGGGAGCCTCATTTAAATCTTAAACTTATTTGTTGTTATAGCGGCAACAGAAATACATAATCTGTGAAAATTTCAACTGTCTAGCTATCACGGTTCCTGAGATACAGCCTGGTGACAGACAGACAGTAATAGGGTCCCGTTTTTACCCTTTGGGTACGGAACCCTAAAAAGAGCTGATCAGTAATTTTTTGTTCGCTTTGAACTCGACGTAATATTCCCAACAAATCATCATCATCATATCAGAAAGACATCCACTGCTGGACATAGGCCTCCCCCAAGCGTCGCCACATTGACCGGTCCCTTGCGTCCCGCAATCAGCAAATTCCCTCAAATCAATAAAATCAATCCTAACAAATGCCTGAAAAAAATTTGATGTTGTTTAAAAAAATGCCAGTATTTCATACATATAAGTTTAAAAAAGAGTTATCGATACAATACCTAATCCAACAACAGATGTTCATGATGACCTTTAGCGAATTTAGTAATAGACCTATTATAAAGAAGATTTTTTTGTATTATAATCGGACACGTTGATTAAACCAATTTAGTAAGAAAACACGAATTAGGTTTTTCTTAAAAATTAATTACTTACAGTCCAACATATTTAATCATTTTATAAACTAAGGCTTAGCACGCACTGCGTTTTTATTCCCGCCCATTCTGCGACCTATAGAATTGTAGGCAGCTGCACGCGTTGCGGTAAAATAATCGCGCGGAAATAATACTACAAAAAATTGCGCGAATAAAAATCGCAATGCGTGTTAAGCCTAAGTACTAGCTTACCTAGCGTACCTCTCCCATCTTTATATTTTTTTTAACCGACTTCAAAAAAAGGAGGAGGTTCTCAATTCATCGGAATCGACTTTTTTATGTATGTTCCCCGATTACTTAGAGACGTCTGGACCGATTTGAAAAATTCTTCTTTTATTACCCGACCCGACTGCCGAAGGAGGGTAATGTGTTAATCAGTCTATGTATGTATGTATGGTTTGTTCCTATGTGGCGTTCTAGAGACCAAACGCGTTGGCCGATTTTGATGATTCTTACGTCAATCGATTCGTCTTAACCCTGCGAGTGTCACAGGCTACATTAAAATTAAAAAAGTATATATACATATATATTTCTTTTAATTAAATTAAAAATCTGGTTTGGTCAGCCAGCTCGCGAATATGTATCCTCCGACTGCACAGCATGATTTTCTTCTTATTTACGTCTTTTTAGTTCGCTTTTTAAGCAGTCGGGTTTTTTGACTTTTTTAATTAACCTTTTTTTAAAGGGTATCCTTCCCAGGTGGTCCCATGTTCATCAGGTCAGGATCTGATGATATAGATACATATAGCGATTTTGGTATTTTCATCAACAATGCAATCATTTACAATCAAAAAGTATCATTTGGTGAAGTGGAACTGATGAAGAAGACCACAGATGGCCACTGGAGTTCGTTAATGAGTATATCCCGGGTATAAGATTATCGAATAGTTAACCGTAGTCGGTTAACAATTCGATAATCTTATGAATGGTGATGATGCAGCATATACTTATAAATAAATGGTACTGATGAAAATGGTATCATCGAACTGATCTGACGATGAATCCGGAACGTAGGCACTGGAACTCCGAAATAAAACAATGGATCCTAGTCGTGTTTGGGCTTATTGGAATCGTCATGACATTTACTTTGGCTATAAATGATTTTCATGGTATTTGGAGGTGCCTACCAAAACTAAAAAGTGATAAATAAAAAAAATATTAACAAATATATCAAACCGACACCTAAAACAAAATACTACAAAGCGAAAAATAACTTTCTTTTCTGAAGTCGGTGACGAAAAACACAAGTTACAATGATAATTTATGTGTAATTCTGATGTGTAAGCTGTAGGTATTTCTGTAACCCCGGGGGGGTGGGTACCCGCATTGTCGAGGCGGGGGGGCTCAGTAACCGTGGCTTGGTCACCCACGGCCGCTCGTCAGGGCTTTTGCCGATAAGCCGACGACGTAGCGGCCAACATGTAGGTTGCGGTGCCGCCTGGGCAACATCGCAACTGAGGCGGGCCATGATGTCGTATGGGGTCTCCCAAACCCATAAGATATCACGGCTGACGGTTGGAGGCCGCGGCGGGAGAGGAGTGTCGGTATTGCGGTGCGCCGCTCTCCTTACCTTCCGCGGCCTGGACGGGGTCGCCACCGTCTAATGGCGGACGCGGTGGGGCCGCAGGGGAGGAGGAGTGTCGGTATAGCGTTGGCCGCTCTCCCAATCCCCTGCGGCCGAAACATGGTAGGTGGCGGGGCCATTGACCTTGACCCGTCACAAGGGGACCAAGGGTGCACACGGGGTCGTCTGGCACCCTTGTACTGGTTTGGTCCCTGGGGTGGTGGCCTGGGGGGGTAATCCCCAGAAGAGGGTCCGGTGACGGACAGCCGCGGCAGGTTTGCGGTGAGTGCTAACGCGTACCCGTGTTCCCGCTATTAGCGGCACAGGAGGACACCGTGCAGTTTCAGTGGGTTAGAGTCCCACATAACTGCGCTATCTCCCCGTGGTAGCGCAGTATGCATGAGCATTTGCCCAGGCTACAAAAAAAAAGGTATTTCTGTAAAGTTTCATCAAAATCCGTTAAGTAGTTTTTGCGTCAAAGAATAACTAACATCCATCCATCCACACAAACTTTCATAATAGTAGTAGGATAGAGGCATAGAAATATTTATTAATTCCTTTGAGCAATCCATTAAAATTCTACTAAAATAATTATAAAAACCTTATTATTTGATGCCTCTTTTATCTGTTCTGTGTTTGATGCATCCGTTTCCGGTAAACTCATCCATTTAATTAAACAAACCTTTCCGTCTGGACTTTTGTATTATGTGGACTCCCTTTGCAGGGTATATACCCCACCTCCTTTACTGCCCTTCATAGCCAACCACCTACACCTTCCAAGATCTGGGGGGTGACTACAAGCTCTTAGAGTAAGGTTATTTTGGGTGTGCGTAAGGGACAAATGTATACAAGTCATTTACACACACACCTTACATACACTCAAAATAACCTTATTCTAAGAGCTTATGGTCACCCCCCTAAACGTGACAAATTGATTAGACAATCGACACAAAAATAAGAAGAATTGTAATAAAATAAAATTTTATTCACTGATTGGTTTGCCTTAGAGCGTTGTTATCATGAAATAAGTATTAATAAAACAATGGAATGTGGGATAGGTTGTCTAACCAGTTGGTGGGTATACTAGGTAATAACTCATTCTTACTAAGTTGGTATTCAGCTTTTATTTTAATTAATCATGCCTGCAGCTGCACCTAACCGTGTCAGATTTAAAGGAAATTAAAAAGGTAAACCATCACCTAAATAGAAGCTTTTTAGAATGGTACTATTGGTGCCTAAACAAATCTACTTGATACGTTTAAGTATCCATTTCTTATTCACAAAAGCGGCCAAATCGTGACCAGAACAAAATGTAAACATTATTGTGCCCCTGTATTCGGAGGCGGCAAACTGATAAAGATAAGAAATGATTAGTAGTCAGAGCGGTGATTCTAACGGATCTTTGTTCTTAATTGTCGTTTGAGTGACAGCCATCGACATTTATCAGCTGGCATACAACGGAAAGAGAATAAAACAGGCTTCTAAGCGCCTCAGATTATAACCTGATGTCTCGTGGCAAAAACTAGCTTTTTTAAACTTATTATTCAAAAGTGGAGCTGGTTTCACTAATTCTTTTCAAGTTTCCTGTTTGGTACGCAAAGTGGACAGTGGATCAGTGTGTCCGTAGATAGCTAAATGCATTGGCATTGTAGAGGTCAAAACAATTACTTAGTAGAATTAATATTTGTTTCGGGATATTTAACATGTTTATTTTGATTTCGGTTGAGAGCTCGTGATCATGGCGCTTGTAACGGTACCGAAATATCGGGCTCTCAACCAAAATCAAAATATACATATTTAACAAATATTAATTCTAATGATTGTGACCATGGAAAACAATATATCACGGGAATTTAACGCGATGATTTAGATTATTTATTTACCTATTTAACCCGACGTTCATAAAAAATCGCGTTGATAAATAATCTAAATCATCGCGTTAATTTCCCGTGATATATTGTTTTCCATTACGAAACGCGAAAGATTTAAAGTTAAGATTGTGACCATGTCAGCTTAAAAACTTAAATTACTTAGTAATCAAGCGCTCTTCTTTTTGATTTCGCCAACCTAGGTCACGGACTCACGGTGTACAGGAACTATGAATCAACTATCAACATCGACTATGTCCTTAAAAGCTCTATTAATGTAAAATACTTGCGAGTAATTTGCTAAGCCATGAACATTGCCGTGAATTTTGGCATTGTAGAGGTCAAAACAATTAGTAATCAAGTGCTGATCTTCTTTATGAATTCGCCAACCTAGGTCACGGACTCACGGTGTACAGGAACTATGAATCAACTATGAACATCGACTATGTAGCTATCCTTAAAAGCTCTATAAATGTAAAATACTTGCGAGTAATTTGCTAAGCCATGAACATTGTCGTGAATTTTGGCATTGTAGAGGTCAAAACAATTAGTAATCAAGTGCTGATCTTCTTTATAAATTCGCCAACCTAGGTCACGGACTCACGGTGTACAGGAACTATGAATCAACTATCAACATCGACTATGTAGCTATCCTTAAAAGCTCTATTAATGGAAAATACTTGCGAGAATATTGCCATAAATTTTCATTTTATGACTTAGGTTATTTCGAAGGTTGCGTTTTTTCGTCGCCGTAATAACATTTTTATGTGCAACAATATACTAATTACGTTCCCAATCTTTGCTTCCATTACTCCGCCCTCTCGTTAAGCCGCTCTGAACTACCGACACAATCATTAAATCGTGCAGTAAATTCCAAGTGTGCAATTAAGGGGCTGGCTACCTATTTTTAGCCGGACGAGTGATGTTGCTTTTTTTCTTTTCAAACGAGGTGCGGGGACGGGTTGCAGTGTCGTTCCCCTTAAACCTTAGGGCTCTGAAACCTACATAAGTACCGAGGTATTCGTGTACGACAGAGATGGGCTCTCCTGATTATAAATTAACATGCCCGTATGAGTTTGCGATTGAGTTTGAATTACCTACCTGTTTTGTGATTGGAGAGCTGTTTTGTTGTTTGTATTTAAATTGTATAAAAATATTGGTGAGCAGGATGATGATTTTAAAAGATTGTTACGTAGCTTTATGTTTCGTAATTAAGGTACCTTTGTGAAGTAATATAAAATGTTGTAATTCCAGTATCCAGCGCCTGCGTTTGTTAAAAGAGCAACGACCGACAACGATGGAGGCTCGCAATGTGCTACTAGGAGCTCCGAAAATGTGGCGTCGTGTTCCAGTGAAAATAGGTGAGAGATAGGCTTTTTTTAATAAGAAATAGGTAAAAGAAACTTACCCATAAATACTCAAGTATAATGGAGCGTATCTACCATAGAAAATCAGATATGAACTTAAAAATAAAATTTTAAGAAATTCTTCAATAAAGTTAACGATTTTCTTGAAGTAATAAAACGGCAAGCGCGCCAAAATGAACAAATAACAATAAGCTTTTTTATTTCAGCGTTCATGATCAACGACAACATCTCATCCAGCCTGTCGCAGGCACTCTGCCTGACAGCGAAACTTCTTTGTCGAATGCAGCCCGAGGTCTGCTCATGCGTTTACTAGAACGGGATCCGCGGGTCCGCATCAGAAACTTGAGACAGCTTCAACAATCGGCTTTTTATATGAAGTTTAATTTTGAGCATGTCAAGATGAAAAAGGTAAGACAAAAAACGAAATAATATTTCTAAATAAATAGTCATTAAATTGAAGCAATCGTTGAGCAATTTGCTTATCTAATGTTCAATTCAGATGTGTTTTAATGACTGCGATGAAATGACCATTAAACTCCTTTGAATTCTTATTTTTGTCTCTTTACAGGTATCGCCCAGAGCTATCCTGGAGCGTCACTTTCCTAATGGTGCTATGGAATCTCCATTGAATAATCTACGGGTGGCAAGCCAAAATATGTTTTCGGCATTTGATCAACCGACTTTAATTTAATATCTGATGTAATTAGGTACTCAATAACATGCGAATACATTGAATTAATAATCTTCCATTATTATAACTCGAAGTCCGAACTCCGAAGATAAATTTCTTAACTGGCAACCCTGCAACTACACAGCAGCGCCACCCGTAACTGTCACATGTTGGTACTTGGTAACTACATATTTGAATGTTGATTCTGAGATAGATAGACTTAGACAATAATCCTAATGTAAATTAATAGTATTACCCACTGGACTACTGGTTAGTTTAATGAAGTAATTACCAAATACACCTAAGTCATTAATTCAATATGTAGATATGTTTTCAACCTAAATCATCTTTATGGTGGCACTTCACATCGCTATTCGATGTTTGCGTTATTTTTCGTCTTTGTTCGCTATATTCGTGTTGAATTCCGAATAACACGAATACACCGACTACACATCGTTCATGAACAGCAAACGCCGAACATTTACGAATATTTTTGCTATAGTTTACGATGGACGTGATAACTGCAGCAGCGGCTTATTATTTGGCGAGCGATGTGGGGCCGGTAAACGAACATATTCGCCATATTCGCAATCCTTTGATATGTTGCAAAAAACCGACAGCCGGGCGGATACGGGTGTTTGGGTATTTGGCGTATTCGTCTTGTTCGTGAGAATAGGCGAATAGAGACGAATAGAGCTACTTCACATCGGCCTATTTGGGCGAATAAGACAAATACGCGAACACGAATAGCGATGTGAAGTGCCACCTATAAGCAACATTATTTGTAATATTTTATATTTTGACTTTTAATTGCCGAGGTTTTATCATCGTGATACCGCGCCTTTTGAAACAACGCCACTCCACGGCGTACTCCTATAATGGAAAGCAGTAGATTCTAATTTGTGCTCCATTGGTGTAATTGCTCCATTGGTTTTTTATAAAAGATGGCTTCGAGTTCGGCTATGGAAATAAACCTGCTGAAATGTGACCCAAACCACAAAATAATAAAAAAATAATGCTAAAGTTTCTTATGTTTAAATGTTTGGAGATCCCCACTATTACCAAACTAAAAAGATTTCGGAACATCGCTCATCGGTGAATAAGCCGGAAAAAAAATGCCGAAGGAGTCGCTGTTGAGGAAACAAATGTTGAATTTACACCAATGGAAGAGTGAATTTATAAGACCATTCCGCATAAAATATGTAAACTTGCATCGCTTCTAGGGATAGGGATAGGGAGCAGTGGTGGCCCAGTGGTATCGACCGCGACTTACAAGTTGTAGGTCGTTGGTTCGAACCCGGGCAGGCGGTTTACTTTGTGTAAATTATTTCATCACCACTGCTCTCAAAAACGGTGAAGGAAAACATCGTGAGGAAACCGGCATGTCGTAGAACCAAAAATTCGAAGACATGTGACATCCACCAATCCGCACTGGGCCCGCGTGGTGAATTACGGCCCATCCCCTCTCACAGAGAGGAGGCCTGTGTCCCAGCAGTGGGAACATTAATAGGCTGATGATGTGATGTGATGTGTGAAGTGCATCGCTTCTTAAGGACCATTGTGCGTGAGCCATGGCAGGTCAATCTGCTGTTCAGGGATGGCATGGCCTCCTTGGACTGCCTGCAGCCTGGTTCCGAGGTCCACAACCTTTCTGCATAATATATGTGTAGTACATTCCTGTAGCCACGTACGTATCTGATTGAAGGAGATTGGCACAAGAGCTTCAGGACCAAAAAATATCTATTCTCCCGGTCAATTCATCGCTATGTAATTTTATTAATTGTAGTGTTCATTGCGTTCAGTGTCAATGCGGTTAAGAACCGGAGCAAACGGAGAACATTGTTTTAGGCAAGTTTACCGCCAGTTAGCTAATGCTTTGAAAAGGAAGCCAGGTGTGGGTAATGCAGGCATCTTAGCTGTTCTTTAAGAGACACTGAAAGACCCGAGATGAAAAATGCAGAAGCATTCGTTCTAGAAAAGTTTTCGGGTAGAACAACGAAAGATCTTTGCTTTTAAACTTAAAAAAAAACTATATTGTTTTAAATACAACAGTTGTAACTATTGTACTAAAATCTTTAAAAAAAATATCTTATTAAAGTAAGATCACCGTGACCTAACCTCGGCAATTATGAACCAACTATTAGGGTTGATAACTAAAGGTTCACAGAATACTGATTCCTCTTTTGATCTAAATAATTTGTAAGTTTAAATGAGTAGACTATTGTTCAAGAAGTTGTCAAAGAGCATCTCTAGTGTATTTGAATTGTATTGTCCTGCCTGTAAAGGTTGCATTATATAAGTAGGTTAATCTGAAACAAATATATTAACATCTTGTGATAACCTCGGTAGCGAAATATTTAAGTGAACAACATTCCATTAGAATAATGTAGATTTAAATTGATAACTTACCCCTATATTCCAAGTCATTTTCTTCAGGTCGACTCCACCTCGAATCTGTTCAACTTGTTATATATATATATATTAAATAATAATTTATAACAATTAAATTGACATTATAACTTGTAAGTTATTTATTAACATAAATCGCGGGTTTTTCCGTTGTCACAGCGACTAAATCGAGAGGAACCTTCAAAATTACTTGGAATATGGGCCTAGACCATATTTTAACCTCAATGATAAACGGAATTTTAAATAGGTGAAGGTAGCTTTAAAAAAACCGTCCAAGTGCGAGTCGGACTCGCACACGAAGGGTTCCGTACCATTATCGCAAAACACTGCAAAAAAATTACGTTTGTTGAGTGGGAGCCCCCCTTAATTTATTTTATTTTAATTTAATAATAATTATTTTTTGAAGTGAATACACAACTAAACATTCTGTGAATATTTCAAGCGTCTACCTGTTGCCGTTATTAATATCGAGCAAAAAATGGCCAAAAAATCACGTTTGTTGTATGGGAGCCCCCTTAAATATTTATTTTATACTGTTTTTAGTATTTGTTGTTATAGCGGCAACAGAAATACATTATCTGTGAAAATTTCAACTGTCTAGCTATCACGGTTCATGAGATACAGCCTGGTGACAGAGGAACATACAGACAGACGGATCGCGAAGTCTTAGTAATAGGGTCCCGTTTTTACCCTTTGGATACGGAACCCAAAAAATAAATGTATGGGTATGTTGTTGAATCCCACCGTAAACTAGACCACTGTTGGATGCTGTATGGTGTAAAATCATAAATAGATCTGAATTTAACAATGTTATAGTCTAAGAATCTCTATTCTGTAAACATTAATGTATTTTTAGAAATAAAATCGTAGAGAGGAAAGTGTTTTTTTTTCAGTTAGCTTTTTCCTCAGCTTCGTCCAGTAATCATCATCATCATTTCAGCCGAAAGACGTCCACTGCTGGACATAGGCCTCCCCCAGGCGTCGCCACATTGAACGATCCCGTGCGTTTCGCATCCAGCGCCTTCCCGTAACCTTAACCAGGTTCGGGAAGTATATATATATACATACATAAAGATTACTGGGACGTAGGTATATATATATATATATATATATATATATATATATACCTTCGCCCCAGTAATCTATCGAAATTAGGAACCATGCATTTTTTATTGTTAAATGTCATTATATATGTCATTATCATATGTCATATGTCACTGATCGATGAAATAGCTTGAGCGAAAGAATTTCCCAATGGGATAAATATTTTCAGATAATTTTTTCTCAATTATACAAACAATGACAAAATGATTAATCTATATAATATTAGAAAGCAAGATTGATGTGTTGACACTGAACATAATATAAATACCCTAGAGGGACTGGGCCCCTCGCACTCGCTTGTGATTTTAAAGTTTCACGTCGACACACAGATTTTAAGGGTCAATTTGTCATTTGAACAAAATCTGTTTGAGGATGTGACGCGTCTATACCTGGCATAACATTTCCACACCATAGACACTGTAAACCTTCGATATATTGATTTTCCATAAGTATGGCAACATTCTAATTTATGTCATCAAGTTGTCAAAAATTTTGGATTGATAATTTGACAAGTGCTGCAGATTCAATTGTCCGACGTAAAAATCAAGCAAAATGAATTCCCTGTTGAGGAAGGCTGCGATCCAGTACCTGAAGACTAATGCGCGTTCTTCTACCCACGCTGCTACCGCTGGAGGCCATGGAGGTATAACAAATTATAATAAATTTTAGAAAAAACATAAAATTATGTAACCAGATAACCTAAAGAAGGGCCTTATCTACCTGCCCATTAACTTTATGTCCTAATTTTATAAATTACGCCTAAATCAGCAATACTATAATCTACTCTACAGTTATGTTACAATTATATGAACATTTTTGGGTATTTTTCCTGTTGTACTTGTTCATTTTAGATTTTAATAAACCAATTCCCTTAGTGTTGATTAATTAGTTTCATGTCATAACAACAATTTTGAATGTCCTCTATGCTCTAAACATTGTCCATAAAGGTATTCTGTATGAATGATATTAAATTGCAATTACTAGAATTAAAATTTTTCTTGTTTGATTTTACAAGGAATTTCTAGTGTTTAAGTTATTCGAGCGAATTCAACAATATTCAATATTGCACTGTTGGATTTCCTTTCACTGTTAAGTAAAGCATTGTAAACCTAACAATGAGCTTAATATATTGATTTCTTTATTTAGGTGCCACTAAGTGTTACTAAAAACAGGCATTTGTCAATAATGCCTGTCCAATATTGTATTTGTCACGTTTTTTTGTATTGTTCATATAATCACTAAGAATTAGCTAAAAAGCAAACTTGCTTATTTTTACAGGTGGCTACAAACTATGGAAGAAGATGACTTTCTTCGTTGCTTTCCCTGCAGTCGGTCTTGGCATGATCAATGCTTATCTGGCCCACCAGGAACATGCCCATGAGGCGCATCCCGAATTTGTCCCTTATGATTTCATGCGCATTCGCTCCAAGGTATATATTTAATTTAAATTTCATTCTATTGTGTTCCCTTGCAAATTTCAACAGACAATTTTTGTGAAGCAGACAATAAAACTGTAATGATTCAAACAGGAAAATGTTAAATTCTAAACACTAAATGAAACTGTGTGAACCATCTTAGAAAAGTCAAACTGAATACCTCATTGATGTATTTTATTATCTCTGATTTCAGCGTTTCCCGTGGGGTGAAGGCCAGAAGTCTCTCTTCCACAACCCCCATGTCAACGCCCTTCCCAGCGGCTACGAGCACTAATTTATTGTTCATCTTAAAATGTTAGTGCAATTGTGCAAAACACGCTTAGATTACAAAATGTATTGTGATAAGAAAATAAAATAAACTGCTTGAAAATGTACTCTGTGTTTTTATTGCATATGAAAAATTGGCTAATCATAAAATATCAACCCAGTTCCTAACAATTCTGAATTCTTTTTGGGGAACTGATTAATAACTGTTTTCTCAAAAGTGCTATGTTGGTTGCACTGAGTTGCGTGACAAGATAGGGGTCTTTAAGTCAAGAGTGAATAGGTTACTTCTAGGCAAGCGCGATCCATCGTCGACAACATCATCGCTTACCATCAGGTGAGATGGTGGTCAAGCGCGAGCCTATATCAAATAAAAAAGATATTGCACATAGTATGGAACACCCCACCCTGCAAACATAACATTGCATCTCCCAGGGTTACCTCACATGGCTAATTATCTGACATATTTGTTATTTAACTTCGTGTTAGCAATTAACTCTGCATTAGGTTTAAGTGAGCCTAAGACAAACAAATAGGTTCGAGAGCGTAGCATGGAAGAGTCGGGGGGGCCATGGCCCCGAATTTAATGAAGATAGCTTGCCAAACATCATAATATTGACTTCACATTCATAAACTTTATTATTATTGCCAATTATGTGATAGAACTTTCTCTTAATCATCTAAAAACGCGAACGCATTGAAATTTGAAACTGTTAAATTTATTTTTTACTATTCATAAAGGATAGGCTATTAAACAGAAAGCCGGTCCAAGTGCGAGTCTGACTCGCGCACTAAGGGTTCCGTACTATTATCACAAAAAATGGCAAAAAATCAAGTTTGTTGTATGGGAGCCCTACCTAAATATTGATTTTATTCTGTTTTTAGTATTTTTTGTTATAGCGGCAACAGAAATACATCATCTGTGAAAATTTCAACTGTCTAGCCATCGCGGTTCATGAGATATAGTTCTCGCCAAACTTCTTGGCCGCCCTGAACTTGTTGGCTACAATGGCTGGCATGGCTGCGCAGTAGTAAATCTCAAACAAAAACAGCACCGTTTTGCGCCTTGCGCAAACGAAAGCCAACTCCAAGGCGGCCCAGAAGTTTGGCGAACAATGGGCGAGCACTAAACAGCCTGGCGACAGACAGACGGACCGTGGAGTCTTAGTAATAGGCTCCCGGTTTTTCCTTTTGGATACGGAACCCTAAAAAGGCTACACAGAGATTGATATATTTTATAATGATTTAGTTATTGAAAAATTTTAAAATTATGACCCAATTTACAAGTAGGTAAATTAATCTTTCGTTCGTGTGGCCAAACCATAATACGTTAACGTAACGTTGTACGTTATGGTTTGGCACCTCCTTACCCCTCATTTATAATGATTTATAATTGAAAAATTAAAATATTATGATCCAATTTACAAGTATTTATGTAAATTAATCTTTAATGCATTTATTTCAAAACGAATTGACTTCTGTCATGTAGTTGTCAAGAACGGTGGAAAATCGATTGGCTACGCGACATGTCATTAATGATGTGTAAATAAATTGTTAAATTCCAGTTTCCTCTTTCCTGACTGTATATTTGCAGCTTCAGTTACAAAACTATTAAAATGAGCTAAATTATTTTTTTGTCAATAAGTTCCAACATGTCGAGTGCTTCGGTAAAAGAATTTGGCAAGGCATGGTGGTCGGAAGTGTACAACAGAATCATCGGTGCTGTTGTGTTTCTTGACGATGCTAGTGCGGAATGCCTGCACTGGGACGGTGGACTGTTCAACCTGTTGTCTGGGGGAGCAGTCGCTGTAAAGAGTTTATCTCCATTTGAGGTGAAAATTATTGATAGATTGAATTTCTTGCTATGATTATCCGTTTTCTTATTATTTGCATTTGATCTGCTGAACCAAACACTGTTCGGTTAAAGTTGTTTACTATCATAATAACAACAGGTGGATACAAACAATGTCAAAACATTCTCCATTGTTTAACAAAATTCTAAGAAACCCATGTTTGTTGCACTTCAGGTTTGCAAGAAAGATCAGAAGAAGGCAGTGTTTATAACTCAAACAACAAACACGCAGCTACGAACAATATCTGAGATAATCCGTCACAGTGACTTGACGCATGTCATTCTCATATCATGCGTTAGTCTGGACGTGGTCTATTTAGAAGTGAATGAAGGGAGAGATGTTAACGATGTCATGGCTTCGGGACGGGCTCCCGTTGAGGCAACTAAGCAGCTTGAGATGATGCTGATTGGATGGATTGGGAAAACGGTACGTATTTAAAATCAATTTAATTGAATGTGAAATATTGGTTTTCTGATGTAATTAAATCAGTATTTTCATATATATATATATTTCATGTCTTTTTCATGTATTTTAATCATGATTATTCATCTAGTATTTATGGTAAATAGGTATATGCATTGTTATTTCTAGCAAAGTGCAGTGGAAGTAGTGCACATACCAATCTTCACCATCGCTCTAACCAATGTGGTGTTCGTCACTCCTCCGTACCACGACATATACCCAATGTTTCACGAAAAGTTAATACCGGACACTCCAGCCATAGACCTGCACACCTTGTCAAATGAAGAGCGCTCTCAAGCACGGAGACTGACCAGCGGTCTCAACAATATGCTTGATTCAATGAACTTGAAGGAGGATGTCTACTATATTGGCACTTATGGATCATTGATAGCTGGAATTTTGGAGAATTCACCAATTTGTCTTGCAAGACGTAGGGTAAGTTTTTAAATGAACTACAAAATTATTTTTCTGTTGAACTTTTTGTGGATTTTCTGTTTGCCAAGTTTTTTGCAATAATGAACTAAACTAGATCTGAAGCAAGTACTTCATTCTATAACTGTACCTACATTCCTTTTTAGGGGCAAAAAAAATCACGTTTGTTGTATGGGAGCCCCACTTAAATATTTATTTTATTCTGTTTTCTGTATTTGTTTTTAGTACGGACAGACAGACAGACAGACGGATCGTGGAGTCTTAGTAATAGGGTCCCGTTTTTACCCTTTGGGTACGGAACCCTAAAAAAAGAATAAAATAAATATTTAAGTGGGGCAAATTGTTTTTATAGATTGATATACTAAATAACTGTTTCATAATGGCCTGTTTTAAAGGCCAGTAGCCTAATTGCGTAACATATCAATTAACGCAAACACTTTCAGTGATAATTCAACAGTATTACTTGCGTGTGCGCTATCCAGAGTTTTTAGATTTTCAAACAGATGAAGCAATTAATGCAAGCAAAACACACACGCGCGCGTGTTCTTTGAAGTTATGCAATTAGGGTGCAGTTGTTTCACACTGAGCAGCGCATCAGCGCCGCAAAACACATCATGGGGCGTAGCACAAGTATAAGGGTGCGTTTCCACTGAAGCGGAGCGGAGCGGAACGGAGCGGAGACGTGCAGGAATCGTCCAATCACAGACGAGACGAGTGCCGCGATGAGGATTTCAACTATTGTGATTGGTCATTTCCGCTCCGCTCCGCCCAGCTCAGCTTCAGTGGAAACGCACCCTAACACGCCCTTGCACGCCGCGTCTATCGGCAAAGCATCGTTGCATCGAGGTGCAGTGCAAGTGTTACATACATACTCTTTGGTGCAGTGCTTCGAAATCTCTCACAAAAAAAAGTAAAATATGTGTCCCATATTTTTTGATAATCTTACTGGTGGTGGATTTATTATTTATTACCCAGAACCGGCATAAAATTATATTTTTTTTACCCAGGAATCAAACCTATTGAAGTAACTTTTGAGAGGCATTTCACTCTCTCTATCTTAAAACTCTTATAAATAAGTTATGTTTGGTCTTCTAGAACTGCCTCCACCCCGCGTCACTGATCATCGTGGACCGTACCCTGGACTTGTGCGGCGTGACTAGTTACTCCACAGAGTCAGTTCTCGACAAGATCATGTCAGCTCTACCCAGGTTTCCAGGACATTCCAATGAAGTAGCTGTGGATATGTCGCCGATTTGCGCAGCAAATGTGTATGTAATATTGGTCTGTTATTAACTCTAAATCGAGTCAAATATAGACTCAATTCATTAAGGGCACACTAGTCGACGGCACGAACTATTTTGTGAGCGGGGTTAAAATGCGTGCTATATCAACCGACAATACGTGTGGAACAGATAGATCCTGTGATGAGCAGTAAGAAGCTAGTTCGCGTACGAATACACACTTTTGCAAATTTGTAGCGAAATGGATGATGATTTAGAACAAAAACGAGCGCGCGAAATTTTATAAACAGACCTTTGGGAGTCTGGATATCATGAAAAAACAACTGAATGTATCCGTTCAAAATAAAATTATTTGCATTGTTGAACTACTAATCTATCCCTGTATGGACACCGTTTTTCATATTTCCTTCTTCTTATGGTACTTATTTGCGCCCAAAAATGCGTAAAAATTAGTGTTAAAATAAGGAACTTTCGAAGCTCATAACTTTCAAGTAAATTTTATTTTTACTTTTTTGCATCCATACAGGGCTAGATAATGGTGAGACAAATTGATATGATTTTTTATTTTGAACGTACATCGTCAAACAGTGGAGTAAAAGCCAGACTACGTTTGTATGGAAGAATTTTCGACTAGTGTACCCTTAAGCAGAAAATACAGAAATATACATTTTACGACACTTATGAGTCCTTTACTATTCGTTATTTTTACTGTTGTTTTTAGTACTTAGCGTACCTCTAAAATGTTAGGACTTTTTGTCTGGCTGTGCTCTAAGCGCTAGAAAACGAACAAAACCAACAGCAAACTAATCTTTGAATGCCACCTTCCAGTATATCGATATCTAACCGAATCACCCTCACGTGGTTCAAGTGACATAGTAGATCATTAGGTAATGATGCCGCGGATGACGAGCAAGGAGAGGTCCCGAAAAGATAGTGCTAGGCCCGTACCCACTTCTCCCCCTGCCTTTCTCGAAAATTCGTGCATGGATCCGCCAAAGATCAACCGAACTGCACAATAACAGATGTTCATGGGCAACAGACTGTAGGCAGTTTAAATCGGCCTTACCGAATGTAAACCCGCGATTAACCAAAAAACTCCTTGGCCTAAGCAGAAATAACCTTAGAATAATCATAGGGACAATTACGGGCCACGCCCCTCTTAACAAACATCTTTTTAACATAGGCGCCACAGACAGCCCACTTTGCAGGGGCTGTTTTAACGCCGAAGAATCAGCCGCCGACGTCATCCCGTACTGCGAGGCCGTGGCTTCCCAACGTGAAGAAGACGTAAGCGAAGCCTGTGAAGACCTCAGGAACCTTCAGTGCTTTTGGACGGAGCTAGGCTGCCTTCTTTAGCTAGTACCCCCACGCACAACGGACCAAATGGAAGTCTAAGTGCGGAAAAGGGAGTCCCTCTTCATTCATTCATTCAATATGTATGGGGTATAGCCAGGAGTATGCTGACCTATCAGCATACTCCTGGCTATACCCCAATTTATTTAGGGTTGATCCATACTGTCCATAGATCTCAATAGTCCCGTGTTAGAACGTACGCACGTTACACGTCGCACGTCTGGGTGTCGTATACGTCTGGCGGTGTCTTTAAAGATTTTTTAAAGGTTTTCCACTATCTTTCAGTATAAACCACCCAGATGACATGCAGCTAAGTCCCGGCTGCCTGTACCACGCTAATGACGACGCGTGCATACAAACGTACGAGTACATGATCAACAAATCGCACAAAGAGGTCATGTTCGACCTCTACAACAAACTCTCTAAGATCGATGTACAGAAGTCGCCCAGTCCCAAGACTCTGCTGAAGGTCACGCCGCAAAGCGTTGAGAAGATCGTCACGGCTTCTAAAGGTAAATAGATGTAAGTTTTTTCGTTTTATACGTTGGGCAAGGAGGTCATGTTCGACCTCTACAACAAACTGTCAAAGTTTGACGTACATGAAACGCCCAGTTCCAAAAGCTTTTTGAAGGTCACACCGCAAAGACGACGACACGACTTCGGTCACGACTTCTAATGGTAAATTTATATTATCAATATTTTTTTTGCTTTGGTAATCTTATTTTATTGACATTGTGCCACACCCCTATTGCAGATACATAGTTTGCAAAAAATTCTAATGTAAGCAAACTTTCGTGAATAGTTGGCTATTTGCGCCGAGCCTTACTGTTTTTTGGAGGTCAGATAGACCAGTCGCTTCATCCTAACAAATATTATAAATGCGAAAGTAACTCTGTCTATCTGTCTGTGACCTTTTCACGCTTAAACCGCTGAACCGATTTCGATGAAATTTGTAATGGCGTTGGATTGAGACCTTGAGAAGGATCCCATTCATCCCAGTAGTGCGTTCCCATGGGATGATAAAACACTTTCTATGCTTGTGAAGTCGCGGGAAAAGTTAATGTAAAATAAATACTAGTATTTTGCTGAATCTGGTTACACAGGGAATCGACCCCAACGTTGGGACAAGACTAGGCAGATTGATTAAGGCAACACTAAATATGAATCCGAAACATCGGACCATAAATTTATGATGATAACAAAGTCAATAATGACCATACATAATGTATCCTAAAAACCTCTCCAACCACCCTAAGCTTTTTTTTAACCTAGCAATTTCTATTCTATAATTACAGGTAATAACGAAATCATCGTCAAACATCTAGGTGTGCTGCAGCAAGCCCTAGCAGTGGTGCAAACGTTGAAGTCCCCGAAGCGAGCTCAGCAGGAACTACTCATGAGCTTGGAGAAACAGGTGCTACAGAATCTCGCGGCTAGCCGGGACTCCACCAGTGTGTTGCATCAGGTACGTTTTTATACGAATAGGTATATGATTATGACGTCATGGTTGGCGTAGTGGTTGAGCGATCGGCTGCTGCGCTGCGAGGCGCTGGTTCGATCCCCGCACGAAAAAAATATTTGTATGGCCTACAAATAGTTGGCTTCGTTGTCACTAGTACCATTAACAGTTCCATGATGGAACTATTGATGTTTTTTTTAATCACTAGTTCCATTTTAGAATAACCTGAAAATAATGGAACTAATGTTGATTTTGTTATCACTAGTTCCACATTATTATTTTAGGCACTTGTGAATTTTTTTAAGGGTGTAAAAACGAAGTAAAAACAAGGAGAAATAAAAAAAAAACAAATAGAAATAAGAAAATTCAATAAAATCAACAAATATTTATTTTTTCATTTATCATTCGACTTCAGTATGGATTTCAAATAATCATATTTGAAAGAAGGATGGGGAAGTAAATGCCAGGATGCCCGATATCTCAGATGGGATAGCGTTTGGACCAGTTCAAGTACTTCTTGGGAGGCGAATTGTTTACCATCCTCCCGTTGTCTTTGAAATCATCTCTATTCATTACAGCACGCGCTCAACGTATTTTACCTAAAAAAAATCTCACAGATATTTCGCCTGTTAATAATTTCATTTGGGCTTCAATGATCAAGTCATTTCTGTCTTGGTAAATTCTGCGTCGTTTAGGTTGTTGTTTCTATTCGATCACTATCACTAAATACTAATAATAAAACAAAATAAAGTAAGAAAAAATTAATAATGTTGTTTTTTTTTACCTCTAGTGTTTGTAAATTTCACTAGGGCCAAAAATAATAATGTGGAACTAGTGATAAAAAAATCAACATTAGTTCCATTATTTTCAGGTTCTTCTAAAATGGAACTAGTGATTAAAAAAAACATCAATAGTTCCATCATGGAACTGTTAATGGTACTAGTGACAACGAAGCAATAGTTGTGCCGGATCTGGGTGTCTTGTGCATGTGAGATTAAATGTTTGTAAACGCACCCACGATACAGAAAGAAATTCCAAGTGTGGTGAAATGTAAAAAAAAAAATACATAGCTTTAATTTATTCCTTACCAGCTTCTGACCATGGTGTCCGCGTGATATTATGTTAAACAGTATCCTATGTCCTTCTTCAGATCCTAGGAAACGATGTTTAACAAAGATGATGGTGATCTTTAAGCAGAAAGATCTTTGTATAAAAATATAAGATCGGTTTATAAGCTAGGCGTGAAAACGTTACAAACAAACATGTGACTCTGTACTTAGCATTTATAATATTAGTATGGACGTATGGACATATTCACTATTTTTTTTTGACCAATGTCAAAAAACAGTAACTAAACAGTTTTTAGCCCGGAATATTGCTACAAATATATTACACATTTATGAAAGTATTACCAATAGTTTCCTTGCGTGATTGCATCAGAAATTAGGATATCCTGAGGAGGACCAAAGTTGCCGATCTAGGGTACATTGATACATTCACTCAGAACGTCCGTATTTCCAGGATCGTTTTTAACGGATCTCTCGATACTGGAGGTGATGTTCACACCGCATTTACAGTACCGTTTTAACGAATCCGTCGCTTCTGGGGGTAATGTTCACATCACATTTAGTCAGTGTACCACCAACTTAAAAAAATACGGATCAGTATTCTAATACGGTTGTGTGTGTGAACTCGCTCATACAACTACCTAGGCCATTGCCTATTAAAAACGTATTAGTTCGATAAAGAGCACCTGTAAAACGGACTGCTGTTTTGTCGGATCGGTAGTTATACTGGATTTGGTATATTGACATGTGAGTGAACTCGCTCATACAACTACATATGTCAGCACCGAATAAAAACGTATACGATGAAGCACCCTGTAAAACGGACATCTGTGTGAATGAGCACTTAGCCCGAAAAATTTACTAACTTAAGTGCTAGTGGGCAGGGAACATAGCTGTCAGAATGAATGGTCCAATGAGGTCGAAAAGTTCTGGAGTGGCGACCGCGTACCGGCACAGATAATATAATACTAGCATACAGATACCTCATCCCATACAAAGAAACCGTGCCGACGTAACTAGTGTTCTTCGACTGCTTATTCTGGCAATTTTTTGTACATCGAACGCATTCGGTTCTGTTTCACGGTGATAGATAGATGGTGTTAGCAGCGACTTGCAAGTAAAAGGGTTTACTAGGTTCGTAAATATTTTTTTCTTTAAATACAGTGTAGGTTTGTTTTCTAGTATTTATTTTTTTGCACCGAAATGTGTTAAAATGCAAACTTTAACAATCGAGTGGCATGCCTCAGAAATTTAAAACTGCGCCATCTATTGGCATCAATTTTAAATGATCCGTCTAATAATCTTTAAAATTATGGAATATTGGGCTCTTAATTCAGAGCCCAATATTCCATAATTTTGTACTTAGGAGAGTTGATTAAACAAGAACATACAATTTTTGTGTTCAATTCCAGAAAATTTTACACACATACAATAACAGATCGAGGTGCATATCGCGCCATCTAGAGAGATTTATTTGAACCAAATTTTCTTTCTTAGCAATGAGACCCCGTGGTACCGGAAAGCGGTGCGGTGGAAGGCCTTCGGGAATCCAGTCGATATAGCGACACTTGGGCGAGGCCTATGTTCATGATGATGATGATTCTTGCCAAGAGTTTTTATTTTTATAATCCCCTTTCGCCTTCTACTACAATACTCCATTGATAAATGATTTTATTTCTGTAAGTTGGTTTGTATAAAACATGTCGATCATTATTTTTAATACTAGATTAGGTCGGCGTTTCTTATCTGACTACTCTGAGAAGAATGGCCGATACAAACTCAGAGGTCACAGTCTCTTTTAAAGTCCAGACAAAATCTTGCTTAGATGATGTGAAGACTATGTAGATTGGTGTCTGAAATCGTCTTTTGAGGAAAGAACCAGCCATATTGAGTGGACCTGTCCAGTCAGTGCCCGCATTTGTCAATAACCGTGCAACTCAACTCAGAATTTAAGGAGATCAACACTGCGTTTGTTCGTTTGCAACGATTGGGTCTGCCAACTACCATGCATATAAAATCCGTGTAGCTTAGGATTATGGACATCAGCAATTTGACAAGCTGATCATGGCTTGGAATCATCATCATCATTTTAGCCGAAAGACGTCCACTGCTGGACATAGGCCTCCCCAGGCGTCGCCACATTGACCGATACCGTGCGTCTCGCATCCAGCGCCTTCCCGCAAACTTAACCAGGTCATCAGTCCACCTAATGGGAGGTCTTCCAACGTATCGCCTTCCGGTTCGCGGTCGCCATTCCAGAACTTATCGGCCCCATCGGCCATCCGTTCTGCGAGCAATGTGCCCTGCCACTTAAGTTTGGCAATTCTTCGGGCTGTGTCCGTAACTTTGATTCTCCTGCGGATATCATCATTTCTGACGTGATCACGCAAGGAAATGCCGAGCATAGCCCACTCCATTGCCCTTTGGGTGACATTAAGCTTTCTGATAAGGCCCATTGTGTGACCACGTCTCGGTCCCATAGGTGGATCCATGGAATGGATCTTCTTAAATTTTTCCTGAAATTATCTGTTGCAGATCAGCCACCTAATCAAAACCCGTAAGGACAGAAACCTGCCTCTCGAAAGTCTGCTAGCCCTGCTCATCCACGTCTACTCCCTAGTGGGCACAGAAGTATCGTTCTCCAAACAACACGAGGACAGCCTCACAGAGACCCTGAGTGTCGCCATATTCGAAGACCATAAGAGTCTCTACCAGAAGAATGTGGAGTCAGGTGTGATGTTCACTCCTGAGGACTGTGATGCTACGTCTAAGAGGGTGATGAGCCAGTTGAAGGATATTGCGCAGATGAGGAGGGTGCTGCACAAGTGAGTGCGCTTTTTTATTATTTGTAGTTTAGCATTTAGACACTGGCATAGGGTGAGAAAATCGTGTTGCGGAACCCTGTTATAATAAAAGTCGGGCATTATTAACGCAATAAGTAAGGGCGGGTACGGACTACATCCGATCCGTGTCCGTGATTTGAGTTTCGAGTTCTATTCGGATTGAAAATGTTCTGCATTATGACGGATATAATTCGGATGTAGTGCGTAAGCGTCCCTAAAAGAAGTACTACGGCTACTTCAGAGGCGAAATTTCTTGGATTCGGAATGGATGTAGTGCGTAACCGGCCTAAGAGTGAAAGCAGAGTGCAGAGAGGCAATAATAAGGTGTTTATTTGTTTTTGCTTTAATATTATTTTTATGACTTAATTATTATATTTATTTCTGCAGATACAATTCCGTTCTTAAACCTTGCGAGACGGGAGTAGGTCACGAGTATCGAGGCGTCCTCCAACAGATGGTGGATGATCTGGTCGACACGGAGCGGCCTGATATGACTGACCTTAAACATAGAAACGACAGCATCAAGGATCTGCTAAGAAGCGGACTTAAGTAAGTTGTTTTCATAATTAAGAACAACGCCATCTAGCGACGAGTAGATAAGTTATTGGTAAAACTTGTGAAAGCGCCATCTATTGATGAGTAGAAGCAACAATCTCTTATGTGAAATGTTTCCTTTTTCAGCATTTTAACAAGCAAGAAGACGCGTACCTCGAAACATCCGCTAGACAACTCTACCATAATCATCTTTGTGGTCGGCGGCATCACAGCTGAGGAATGCAAACGCTTGCATCGGAGCGTGATCACCAGCGGGATCGACAACACCGTTTTAATTGGTTCCACGAAGTTGGTGACTCCTGTCGAAGCTATGAGGGATGTGTTGCCATTATAGCGTCGCGAGAAAACAGAGGTCAAGTCGGACTTCGACTACTGGTTCCGTTGCTCACAGATGAGGAAGCAACGTCTCGCCAACTTGCTTGGTGAACTGCAGTCCGGCAGTTAAAAACCTTGGCCAAATAGTGTAGTCAAACTATGAATTCTATTTCCAAATATTATTGGTTCAGATACTGATAGATGTTTTTGTCTGATCTATTGTATAAAGAAATTACATATTCCGTACAAATAATTCCATTTATTTTTATTTTGTAGCAAGTAACTCTGGTAGAAATTAATAATAATAATATATTTCTGAATGTCGTAGTTATTTATGTACCATTATATACCATATTTACCATTGAAAAACACTTATTAAAATAATGAAAATTATTCTCATATTTAATAATAATTAATATCTAGAGTTACATCCATGTTATAGCATTAAAACATAAAATATAGTGTAAATTGATCATACAATAAAAAATACTGCCCAAAGTATTCGCAATCATAGAGAATGGAATAGTTAATGTATACTTGATGCGGTAGACATAGGTTGTGGCTAGTATGAGATACAATGCTTCATTGATTTAGGTGCTAAGAATTTTTTGTTGTTAATATTTTGTTATTTTATTATATTTTAAATGTAAATAATTAATATAATATGTAAGTGTAAGCGATATCGCAATGCAATTACAATGCAAAATAAAAATATATTTTTTCTGAAAGATTTTGACATTTTTATTGTATCGCAAATGTAGATCAAAATTCAAGCTTAGACGTAGTGTTGCAGACACCAGTCCGTTATAAATAATATGACGTCGCTCATGATCTTCCAATAGACAGTATTTGAAGGTGAGCAAAGAAAACTACATCTAATGTTCAAAAAATTTAATAATATACGTAGTAACACGTGGTCAAAGACGTGGTGTTGCCTTAATATGCCAACTTTCTTGTCCTTAACCTTACCACCAAATATTAAAATGTGCTCTAGAGCGGATTAGTACGAAAGCGTATTTCCTTTTCATAGTTCCATTGGGGGCACCGGATGCGTGGAATCACCAAGCTTTTGCAGTAAGATACATTCCTCCCAATAGCGTAGTTACAATATTCGTCCCCACTTCCCTTGTCCTTGACCGTGTTTTCATACAAAAAAAAATACAAAATCCCTTATTAATACCTTAAATAAATTGCTTAGTAATACCGTGTTGTTATGAGTTTGTAATGTGGTAAAACGTCTCTGGTTTCTGGGTCCGTACCATGACGTGTCAATACTATCATGTTGCGACTGTAAAGAAGGGACAGATGTTTACTAGCCATATACATCTTACCCTTAAGCACAATCGAAATAACCTTGCTCTAAGAGCTCATGGTAAACAGCAGCTTTATTGCGTAATGAATTCGGCAAGACAAAGGGCAAAGAGTTTGGAAAAACGACCAATCACATGCGAGATGAAAGGTGTGGATTTCCGTCTATGTGATTGGTCGATTTTTTATACTATTTGCCCTTTGCCTTGTCGAATTCATTACGCAATAAGGCTACAGGGGTTAGTCTATATTCCTGCAGCGTCGCCTCCTTTCCTATGGTCAACGTTGGCATAAATTGCTGTTTTATTAGCATAGATGGCGTTGTTATTGGATCCTCTAGTCATGTACCGGACCATGCCGTGGCCCTTGGCTCGGATACCTCTCACTACATCCTGATAACAGAAATTGGGTTAAAAACAGTCTCTATAAAAAGTTACTTAAATTGGTATTTAGTGCTGTCCAAGGAGCTTTTGGCGCGAAAACAAAATTGAAAAAAATGCCGCCATCTTGGTTTTTCATTACAATTTCAGAAATGTTTACCAACAGCGGGCAATGTAATTCAAAAGCCAAAATATTCTTGTAGCACATATTTTTAAGTTTTGAAGGGTAGGTAAATAAAAATCATTTTATAACATTTAAATTTTTATTTGCAAACACTAGTTTGTGATCATTTATGTCTAAGTAATCAGTTCACTCCCATTTCAGATATTTTTACGAACATTTTCCTATTCAATGGTTGCACCCACGAAACTAGACAACTGATAGTGTTGAAACCTATTTCATTTCAGAAAGTTGTCTAGTTTCTTTGGTGCAGATGTTAGTAATAATAAACATAGATAATACGTAGCTAAATAATCTTATGTTTTTTTTCATAGGAATGTCTACATTTTTTTTTTCAGTTTTCACAAATACTGTTAGTTTTCCCAAGATATTGGTAGTAATAAATGCAGTTGGTTAAGGAATAAATTACATAGCTGGATATACATATAAAAGAGAAAATGATCTAGAAATTGTGCTAAAGTCGTCCCCGCATGAGTGGGGCCGATTTAAAAAGAGTGTAATGAAAAAGTTGGCAACATTCATAAAATGTAAATGATTTTTTTTTTTAATTATCTATCATGGCAATTCTTAATCAAATATCAAAAATATTTAATATACAAGATGTGCGTTTTAATGAAAATTAAGGTATTTTGCATAAATTAGTAATTTCAGCGCTGCATACAGGATATTTTTCTAGGATCGAATATGATACTCTGGTCTACAGAGTTATATAATCAGATTTAAATGCTTTAAATTTTAGTTATATTCATTAAGTATCTAGCCCATTTATCCCAAAATTATTGTTCTAGATCAGCCAATTCAATCATTTTCTTCTATATTCAATATTATTACATAAATGCATTTATTAATTCTTTTTGCCATCTGTTCTGATATCATAAACAATAGCATGTTTTTTTTAGGAAGACGGCCATATTTCATATCCTATCTATACCTACTATCGTTTATTTACTATCACATTTTTCTTGTAATAAGTTTCTTAATGCCTACTTTTTATTGTATCGCCAAATTACGTTAGTACTTCGAGACTACGTTGTGGGGTCCACGCACGTCATGCTAAGGTAGGTACATTAAAATCAAGCTAAATAAATAAACTATGGCCTGTGGCTTAAGGGCAAACATCGAACGACTTTTTGAGAGAAACAATACGTAACAGTTTCTTTACAAAATGCTACTTACATGATTAGGTATTTACCATATAGGTATAGAATAAAATTTATCATGTTCCGGGGATATCTTCAGGGGTTTAATTTTAATCATAATGTCAGATGAAGTAATATAGTCCACTAAGCAGATAGTCTGGTTTAACCAGTCAACATTCTCGGAACATGAAGATATTTTTTCACAAACTTATTTGCCAAGTATCCTTAATTCTACCAGATTTTTAATACAGTTTCATTCACGCCATAAATAAAGTAATACTTATTGTTTAGTTAGGCACAGGGATATCAGTCCATGCCGGCCACATCACCGCCCTTTCTGAAGTCTGCGTTGGCATAGATCGCGGTTTTGTTTCTATAGAGTGCGCAGATTATTGAGCCCCTGGTCCTGTACCGTACCATGCCGTGTCCTTTCGCTCGAAGACCTTTCACTATGTCCTGTGGAAAGAAATATTTAATGTAATTTAAGTACAGCCAATGCTAATCTTCAAGGAAATTAGATATCCGGTACCTTTTGCCTTTTAACAGAAATTATAAGAGTTGAAAACAAAGACCATACCGCAAGAACACCAGCCCTTAAACAAACACCCAGACACACAATAGTAGGAAACCACAGCGACACCATAGTCTGTAGGCTTTTTCAGGATCCAAATCTAATACTTGCCAAAGTTTTCTTTTTGATATAGTGAAAAGAATACGCCACTGATTATTATTACACTATTTATAATTTGTAAACCTAGGTATTTGTAGTCCAGTGATGTACCTATTTTCCTTTACAGACCCTGCAGGACAACGGCCCTCCCAAGTTACCCTAAATAGATACTTTAATCCAAAATGAACGAAATAATAGCATCAGGGTTTTGCGTTTCGTAAGTCTCCATATCTTTGTGACCAGGATACTAGGAGCAAGGCTCTTGGTATCCCTCCTCTTCCTCCTCCTGTTAAGTCACCAAGTGGCTTCCAAATGTATATCAACGGGAAACAGTTTGTTACCAAAAATGTATCATTAACTTACATCTGTAACTCCAAATTCATACTCGACGTGCATAGGGGTGATCTGATGATGGATCCGGGCTTCATCCACAGCTTCTTTTATTGACTGATCGAACCACAGCTTGCGTATCGTCACCTGAAAACAAAATGTTCGAATTTTTGTAAATTTTTAAACTAAACTTGTAAACTTTTTTTTGTAAGCATGATTTATGGTTTCATGAGTTATGGTTTGAACATCGCTCTACGTTTGTAGAACGAAATCTTCTTAGTCGATGAAGAGACATGCCTTGCATGAGGAAGTGTGTTCCCTATAAAGTCTGTACTTGAACTAATTATTGTGCAAAGACCTTCCGGATATAATGGCAAAACAATCTTGCCAATGTGGTTAAAAAATATAAAATGGCTTGCTGATACTTGCAACCCAGTCTTTTCTGACTCTCATCTTTTGAACTTACCAAAGCCACAGAAGTAGTAATCTTAGTTCCTCCAGAGGATCCTATCACGAGCTTAGCATTTCCATTCCTATCCACAATGATACTGGGACTCATAGAAGACATGGGTCGCTTGTGTGGCGCTATGAAGTTTGCTGGTGATGGCTTGAGCCCGAAGAAGTTGGTGATGCCAGGGGAGGAGAAGTCATCCATCACGTTGTTCATAATTATGCCTGTTTTGAGGGTCGAGAATCCGGCACCGTAGCTGAAAGAAGACAGAAGGCGATTAAGTATGAATGTGAGATTCCTTTTTAATCGACTGCCCAAAAAGGAGGATGTTCTATGTTCAATTATACCTATGTATTTTTTTTATATCGCGCATAGCACATTTGGCGATTCATTGACAAGTAATTCCTGCATGGTGTTCGTTCGATAAGCGGAATTGACGTCAAATCCAAGTCAACGGTTTCCTAGAGAAAGCATATTTATAGGTGTTTCAAGCTTTAGACTGCTACAGATCGCTTATATTACTCTCAACTTGTGTTGCCAAACTTACTAATAATTAATAGAACTGGTAACCGAAACGGCGTCGCCATTGGCTGCGATGATGGAGATGTGGGCTGTGCCGGCATCAGGCTGGTTGTACGTGTCGGCTCCGTAGGTGGCAGTGTCATTGCTGGTGGCTGTGTCATTGATACGAAGACGGATTTCAGTGCCGTATTCTGGTGTCGTCACATTGCGGATTAGCTGGAGAAAACAAAAGTAACTGTTAAAGGAATTTACAAACGTTCGAATCTTAATAGTTGAAGTAATTTGAACTCTTGAGGTAAGTATTTGGTAATAATAGATTTTGATAGGAAGGTATATTAATCTATACTAATATTATAAAGTGGAAAGATTTTTTTGTTTGTTTGTACCGAAACTACTGGACCGATTTCAAAAATTCTTTCACCAATAGAAAGCTACATTATTCCTGAGTGGCATAGGCTATTTTTTAATCCCGGGAACGGGTCCTGTGGGGTAGTCCACGGGAGAGAAGCCGCGGGGAACAGCTAGTAAAAATAACGCAAAAAAAAAAATAAGTTATTTTTTTTTGTAAAAAATCTCTGTGAATAGGGTTCCTCATTCTGGTTCTTTCCTCATATCTACCCATACATTCGTACATTAAGATTCATTATGTACCGACCATCAGACATGCAAATGTTGCCTTTCATTAAAATTAATTAAATTAAGTGTCTCCACTGCATAAATAAGTCATCCCTGCTGTAGAAGAAGGAGATATCTACATAACCATTGCAAGATAAAGCCAAATCAAAAGGTCAAAGTTATTTATGTTGTAATACGTATAAATTTAATATTATTATCAAATAACAATTCCATCTATTTCATAATCGCGCACTTTTGCGAATAACTTCCTGGTTTGTTATTACTACCTACTAAATGAGGTAAATTATAAATAAATATTAACTCGCTGATAATGATTTTGCGACGCAATTAGTTTGACCAAATTGAATATATTTATTAATGAATGATTTAGTGTAATTACACCTCTTTCCGAGATTACTCCTGAATTCTAGTACCTATTTGTAATCTGTAGTTATTTACTCTAAAATATCAATGGCACAGTTATAGACTCCGAAGAGCTGTAACGAAATCTCTGATGAAGAAACCCACTAACACTGCTCGATTTAGGATTCGGACCCTGAGAAGTTCAGCAGTTGCGCTATCACTAGACAAACGAAGTCGTCATAACTCATAATACTTCTGTTTCGTAAACGCCGGTTAATTAAAATTAAATTGAGTGTCATTCGATAAGGCAATGTCCCAATCAATTAGCTGTCAGCCATCTAAGATATTTAAATAACTTTACAAGGAAGAAGCCTTAGCCTTAGCCCTTTTGAACTCCAGTTTGACCCAGCTAAAATATTCAGCATTGCAAAATACAGAAAATTTAAGCAAGGTGATTCGATAAATTTGTAAGTATAAAAAAAAGCTGTAACTGTAGGTATGATGATAATTACTTCTGTGCCTGGTAGGCTAGTTCGTTATAAAATATATTTTTTTTAATAGTCATAGGCTTGCGCTTGACCACTATCTCACCTGATGGTAAGCGATGATGTGGTCGACGATGAAGCGCGCTTGGCTAGAAGAAACCTATTAACTATTGACTTAAATACTCCCAGGTTGTTGCTATCGGGAAATATAGACTCCGGCAGGGAATTCCACTCTTTTGCTGAGCGCATAATAAAAGTATTCCCAAAACGTTTGGTGCGTATGGGTGGGATATCCACCATGTATCGATGACGCATCGCCGTACGTCTTGTAGTCCGATGATGGAACGGGTTAGGAGGAATCAGTTCATGCAATTCCAACGCACACTCCCCGAAATGTAACCGATAAATATTTAATAGATCCACATGGCCATCAAAGAAACTGTTTTAATATTGTTCTTTTCTTTGAAAACATCGACACTTGAAGCAGTTTAAAACAGATTGTGAAAACTACAATTTCTCGGTGTAAATAAACGAACATTTTAGAACGTTCGCTTCACGCCCGGCTAGGCTCTACATGCTATCTATTATCGCCCTCTCTGATCTGACCAGCGAGTGAGTGAACGTCCACGTGATCTTTTCCCGTCCATTTTTCCACTACAACCAGTTTTCCTAGGTAGATATGTTAGGACTCATTGGTACCAGATCGTAGAACTATCACTCTCCTCCTAACTGCTTCAAAATTAAGATCAACAACTCACCTCACTCAAATCCAAAAAATCCAAGTCTCCAAGCTTCGTCCTGGTAGCATAAGCATACTTGAAGGCCTCAATGATTCTGTGATACGTGAGGATCTTGTCCTCCGTGGTGTTGATGCTGGAGGCATTGAAGTTGTAGCCGCTGAGGATATTCAGGATGTTCACCAGGATAGCGCCACTGCTTGGAGGAGGGACCGAGTAGAACGTGTCCCCATTGCTCAGGGGGACAGCGATGGGGTCTGTGATTTTTGCCCTGAAAAAAGATGGTACAACGGTTATTTAAGGACTGATTTGTAACAGAGGGTGCAAAGTGAATAAGAAATAGATAGATATAGAACCATTCATATTGTGTATTGACTGCTTCAACTCATTTGTCCGATTTCAGAGATAAGAACGGCAGTTTCGATGCTCGCTCTTTTTGTTCATTGCGGCACACGTAAAGTGATCCATTTGTGAGTTACGCTTTCTCCCGGACACAAAGCGAAGCTTCAACTATAGTGTTCATAACTTTATCTTATGCATGCAGCTGTTATTGGTATTAAAATCATGTTTTTTAGTAGTGTCACTCACTGCACTCACACCAATCGTTTAATAATCTACATATTTACTTTCTTTCAGATTTCTGCATTAGTTGTATCTTGGATCGTATTTTACAGTATCATTAAAAAAACTCGTTTTTAGCTAGTAACACGTTACATAACTGAATATACAATATTAATTAAGTGTCATAATATTAATTGCATTCCTGCGCTTCTAGCCGGCAGCCAGCAGATTATTTCCGGCATACATCTATTCTTGATGCTTATAGGCATAGCTATGATTGGGTCACAGGTTTCTAGTATCACCTTCTCCAATACGAACTACAGAATCAGTCCATTCTCTATGTTTATGCCTGTTCCTAATTGTATTTGTCTACAATCAATAATTGTCTTCGTAAGCAATGCTAGGCTCCCATGTAGCTACAGATGTCTTGATTACATACCTATATATAATGCCTTGTAGGAGCCCCGTATGTGTTGGTTAGGTTTTTGTTGTTTATTATAACTTTATGTAAAGGAAGTTGACATCACTGCACTTCTGGGTATATCTGATGACCTTTGGCAGACTCGTTGGGTTTCCATAATCTTAGCTAAGATCTCCTGTACTTGCCTGCGATGTGAGATACTAATATGGAAATATGCCTTGCATCTTGATCGTTTCGCCACAGGAGTTTAAACTGATACCATGACTAATGGTTTTGTTATACGGTAAAGCTAGATAGAGAATATTTAGGAAAAACCGGCCAAGTGCGAGTCGGACTCGCGCACGAAGGGTTCCGTACCATTATCGCAAAAAACGGCAAAAAAATCTAGTTTGTTGTATGGGAGCCCTACTTAAATATTTATTTTATTCTGTTTTTAGTTGTTGTTATAGCGGCAACAGAAATACATCATTTGTGAAAATTTCAACTGTGTAGCTATCACGGTTCATGAGATTCAGCCTGGTGACAGACAGACAGACAGACAGACGGACAGCGAAGTCTCAGTAAAAGGGTACCCTTTGGGTACGGAACCCTAAAAAGTAGGAACATTTAATAATCATAATCATTTATTTGCTAATATGGGTAATTGCATAAAGTTGTTAAAAATACAGCACGTCCAACCATATTACACCTTGAAGCATGCAAATCATAAGATTTATTACACACATTTACTTGCAAAAAGTAATTTATATTTAACAACACAATCTATTTTGCACTTATCAAAAAGATGTTTGTAAGTTCTTGCAAAGCTAGCAATCTCATAAATGTAGACAGACAGCAATGTTAATATATCATGCTTGATAAAATATGGCCTGCAGCTATGTATGGTCAATATATAAATATGGTCTGGTTGATGTTAAACATAAACCTCATACACCGCTTTTGTGACTTGAAAGCCATATCCTTATTGGTAGAATGACCAGAATATAATACCATACTTTATCAAGGATCCCACGTAGCCATGGTATGCTGCAAGTATGGCAGAGGTGTTTACCGTTTTTGCCAGCATATGTAGGGCGCATGATTGCTTATTTAATTTTTGATTTAAAGTTTCAACATGTGTCTTCCAATTCAAATTATAATCAATTGAAAAGCTAAGAATTTTGTAATTGCTATCTCATTTATTTTGTACCCTGTATTATTGTCGGTAAATTGGTTTTTACGTTTGCAAAATATCATAATTTTAATTTTGTAAAAGTTCATTTTCAAATTGTTATTAGTTAGCCATTTTATAATATCACTTAGAGCACTGTTTATATCTTGTTCTAGGGATACCTTATCCATACTTGTAAAAACGACAGTACTATCATTAACAAAAAGTATAGAGGGATGATTGGTTACTTTTGGAAGGTCATCTACATAAATGAAGAATAGCAGAGGGCCCAAAACACTTCCTTGTGGGAAGCCTTGTTTGATTTCTCTGTACTCCGATGTGTAGTTAATTTCTTTTCTGGGCTTGATGCATACTCGAGTAACTAATGTGAACTGCTTTCTGTTGGTAAGATTTCTATAACTATATAATTTATTTAACAGAATTTGGTGATCCACGTAATCAAACGATGTGCACGCTTAAATTTTATTGTGTGAGCTACTTATAACTGTGCTCAGAAATCAAATATGGCTATATTAATGGTTTTATTTCTGATAGAATTTTGGAATTTCATTAGTGAAGCCACCTTTATATCGTTTTTAGTAAGCATAGCGTTTTTTTTGTCGTACGTAGGTAATCAGTAAAACGCATTGACTTTTATAAAGATCACTTCAAATCTTAAATATCTAAATAGCTAGTGAACTGCACTGAATTAAGAATTTGATGTTGGCTAATTCTCAAACTCTAGTTTAGCCTGAAAACCTGTCAAAGTTTAGCACTATTAAAGTGTTTGACACGTTCTGTGAACAATTCAGAAAAAAAAAAAACATCCGTTATCCATTAACGCTTCACAGCACTTGTAGTCAAACGAAATTTATTCACCTACAGAAAACAAAAGATGACAAATGTCATTGTTACCCGATTACAATTAACAACAAAAATGTACGAGTTTTTTTAACGATTTCACATCCTAAATAACTCATACTTTTCCATATAATTCAATGAGTCATATTGTATCATTTAATCAGGTGCAATAACGTATTGTTTCAAACAGATATAATGACGGTTACGTACACACATATTGTGAAATATTTTTAATAGGTGACCATTTTATTCACAAGTCATTCTTAGATTTGATGTTATCGACGCAGAAATTCGTAACGAATTTCTGCTATTAGTCACATTCATGGTAAATTAGGGAAATGATTGAATGATCAAAATATTCAATGTTTTTAAACATATATTTGGAATTTTCTTTCAGTTGTTTTCGTTCGTTGCTGGGGTGAACTCCAAATAGTTCAGACATTATATTGATAAGAAACTAGTCTAGGTCAGATAACGCACTTAGCAACTTGATATGGACGAAGCTGAGCTGGTTAAGTTAATCAATTCAATGAAACTGCTTTACTATACTAATATACCACAATGCGTGGAAATGCACGTGCAACCTACTTGCCTTGTTGTTGTCTCAATAGAATGGATGCTAATATTGCTAATATGGACTTAGTTCCATATTCTAAATAGGGCAGATACTGTGAAATAGATTTTATTAACGTGTATCAAATAGATAAATAAGTGTACCTAAAGTAGTAAGTATTTAGTAGATTTTTGTGTAAAATAAAAACCCTAGTAGAACAAATTATTTCCCTATGTTATGAATTTAGATAAAGAATTAGAATAGAATAGTAAGTAGCTAATAATAAGTGGGAGTCCCACCCACAGGGTAAAAGGTGAAGGATAAAAGAAAGATAATGTATGAAGCATGAAAGTACGAGAGGCATGACAAGAGAGAACTGGTATGGCCCATCCATACCAGTTCTCTCTTGTCATATAATATGAATAGGTAAAGAATAGTTTTTTTTTTATCTATTATAGGCTCGCGCTTGACCACTATCTCACCTGATGGTAAGCAATGATGTGGTCTACGATGGAGCACGCTTGCCTAGTAGTAACACCTTTTCACTCTTGACTTAAAGACTCCTAGATTGTAGCTATCGGCCAATTATTGTAGTTGCCAATTATATTGGCGGAAATAGTCAGTAAAAATAAATAGGCAGATACTACCATTGTTCTGTTCTACACATACCTAATTGAATATTTTAATGTTATTCGATTATATTTAGTTATTCGGTTCTGGAAACGATGAAGGAAATCATTGTGAGGCATGATGGTTTCCTCATACAATTCTTAGAACTAAAAATTTTAAGACATGGTGACATCTACCAATCTGCACTGGGTCCGCATGGCCATTACAACCTACTCCTCAAAGAGAGGAGACCGGTGTCCCTGCAGTATGCAATGTTATGCTAATTATTATCTACTACTAGATTCTGCCCGCGGTTTCACCCGCGTTAAAAGTGTTTTATCATCCCAAGGGATTACAAACTATCCTATGTCCTACCCAGGGTCTCAAAATATCTCCAAGCCAAATTTCATATACCAGAAGATCCAGAGATTACGCCCTACAACCTCACAAACTTTACCTCTTTACAATATTAGTACCTATAGAAAACATACACATGTATCAGAACGTAGTACATATTTTTATTTTTGCTGTTTTCGGGGTGAATAAACGACATGCATGACATAATACTCAATTTAAATAAAAGTATATTTTTCCATACTTCTCGAATTTATGTATGAGTATGACTGGACTACATAACAGCTGTTCAAATGTCAACAATGATGCAACATGGGATTGTTTAAAAACAAGTTGAGGTGAGTCAGTAGGTACCTCCGAACAACTGTGCTCGACCATGTGTGTACCTGAGAAGGTAAGAGAGCCCGTCTGTTCTGTTAAAATGTCGCCGTGAAAACTTAGGTGAAGAGAGAATGAAAACATTTATTGCCAACTGACACATATCTTACTAATATTATAAATGCGACATTTGGATGGATAGATGTATGTTTGTTACTCAATCACGCCAGAATGGCTAAATGGATCTGGATGAAATTTGGCACAGAGATAGATTATAGTCTGGAATACTTTTCATCCTGGTATAATGCCGCGTACCGTTGGCAGAAGCTAGGTACAACATAAACAAACAAAGTTTTGAATAACAATGTTTTTCAGTATGGCAAAATGAGCAGGCTCTGCAGATGCTGAACAGTGTCACGGTAATTTACCGTGGCAGTGTGCAGCATGGCTACTACGCTGATTTACAGCCGGGCGGGCTCTTTCACGACACTTAAGGCGCTAATTACGCCCCTAATGTTAACGCAGTACTGGTCGAGCGCCCGCTCGATGCCAAAATATCAATATTGAACCTCCTTTTAAACAGTTTTGTTTGCAAAATATTCTTCAATTTACATATGCTATGTTAGTTAAAAAGAAATTCCTTTATTAAAAATATTTTCCAAAAGTTGCGAAAAAATATCAGTATGTTAATTATTTTTTTAAAGCAAAACTATTAGTTGCGCGAAAAAACCTTGTGTTAAAAATAATGTACATGAATCAATAATAAATATTTTTGTTTTTCAGCCCTTTTAACCTAGCCGTTACTAAAAAATAAAGTAATCGTTTTACGGCACTAAAGTGCATGTAGGCCCTTAACATAACAAATCACTTAATAAGTATCTTGCCCACCCTAAATAAAATTACCTTAACTACCCTAAATACTAAATTATAAATTTCCCATAATTTTAAACATTCATAATAAAAATACCAAAAATAATTAGAAGTACTTAAGTACCAAAAATAATTAATATAATAAAATAATATGCAGACTGAACATAAATACAGATGACGTTTGTGGGATTGAACTGAGCTGATCAATAGTTAACGCGCAATGACAGTTCACGTCACGCTCACGGTTGACAATCATACATTTTAACAGAATTTTTAAATGTAGGTTATTAAATACAAGTTGGTATTTGGCCTTTAAAATGGACTCTAAAATATTTTATCCTTTTTGATATTCGGGTTATATTAGGAGTCTTTATCGGCTAATTTGATATAAGATATGATTCACACATTCATTATCCTATTTTCGAAAAACCTCAATTTCTAAGTATTGTTTATTGCATATTTGTGTGTGTGATATATTTTATGAAATAATAAATCCTGTTTGCATAAAGCTATGAGATCTTATTTTGGTTTCCCCTACTTTAGTACTTCGACACCTAAGTGTATCTTTCTTTTTTATTAATGTAAGTAGTTAGGTTTAGTATCAGTTAGTACAGTTTACTTTTGTTTAGTGTTTAAGTATGTACATATTTACACATAATTTTTTTTTAACAAATAAACCGTAATTTCTTTTATAGCCATCCACATTCATTTTCAAAATTACCTGACATTTTGTTAATTCTTCGGATTTCAACAAGAAAAAAGAAAAAAGTAACATAAAAACTTTATTGTAAATCACCTCTTGGGAATTTGCCGGTCTACAAACATGTCACCGTAAAACCTCAGGTGAAGCTAGCTTGAAGGCTGTAAATTCTCCTGAATTTGGGGCTTGACAGCTCGTTTCACCTATAGTTTACCGGTGGGACTATTACAGAATAGCACTACAGTGTTCTTGACAGTTTGAGTTTCTAACAAAGGCATCAGTCACGAGTACTCGCAAGCTAAAGAAAGAACACAAGTCCACATAACCTGTTCTTACAGTAAATTGGTGTTTATTGCTAACGGGTGATCTTCTGACCTCGTAGGGAAACTGCGTTTTCGCAATACTGTCATAGTTGTCTGGTAACTGCCTAGCTAGATATAATTGTGTTCATCAAAACTAATATATGGTATAAAGCAGTAAAAATATTTTTTAGCTTATAGGTATGGGGGGAAAACACGGTATCTATGGAAAAGGCGGCAGTGGAAGCGAAGCCATGGCAAATAGTTAGTCACACACACATGTATCTTCAACTGATGATTGGAAAATAGATATTCGGTGTTGCAATCTATACTTCCGTACTGATTTATTTAGTTAACAAACTTATGTCACAGAATATCAATGCAGTCCTGGCTCTAGTACTAATATTATAAATGTGAAAATAACTCTGTCTGTTACATTTTCACGCTTAAGCAGTTGAACCGATTTAGATGAATTTTGGTATACAGATAGTTTGAGACCCTAGGAAGGACATAGGGTAGTTTTTATGCCAGTAGCGTGTTCACTTGGGATGATAAAAACGTTTTACGCGGTCGAAGCTGCGGGCAGTATCTATTACTAAATGAACTTTAATCATCAAGAGGTATCTGGAACTTATCAGTAAGTAAATGTTTCTATGTTCGATAATAATCTTTTGAAGAGTGTCGTTCATACTCTTGTAGGGCATAGACCTCTTTTAATACAGTTAACCATTGATCGTCAAAATATATTCAATACGCAAAGTCTCGCGTTAAGGCGACGCACTCGTCTCAAAATAAATGCGAAAGTCTGTGCATAGCCTAACGGCGAAAATTTTTGTGACAGATTGTGAGTTATTTATCCTTGAATCAATAATACACCTCTCAGTAGCTGGTTTTTAAAAGAGTGCGCGAGTTGTTCCCGCAAGGTCGTTGGCGATTGAAAATCAGTGGCGACGTTTGGAGGAAGCCTAAGTCCAGCAGTGGACGTCGTCCATCCGGAATGATGATGATGAAGCCTCATCAGTATTTGCCAAATCTTCCACTTCCGTACACTTTCAGGGTTCTGTTGTTAAATGAACACAACCCGCTGTACAACCTCTTTTCGTAATTGCTGAATAGTCTGTCTTCAGGGCCATTTTTGTTACTCCTTACCAAATAAACATTGTAATAACAAACAGTCAATTATCACTTCTTGTTAATAGACATTTGTCTAAGTTCATCGCGGTCACGAAATGTTTTGTCCGTATGTACACTCGGTGAAACCATCGGTATTTTTGTAAGTACTTAAGCACTTGACTACCTTTATGCTTTGTTTGTTATTGAAAGGCAATAATGTTGTGTTGATAGTTCTGTGATCTGACCAATCTACCCCATCTTCATCATTATCTTTCCCAACTACACACAATGGGGTCAGCTTACATTCTAACCGAATGCTGCTGAAGACCATAGCGCTAGGTAACTACATCTCTGTCTAGCCCTTGGGGGTAGACAGAGATGTAGTTAGGCACACACAACCGCATTTTGCCAGTCTTATGTTATAGGAGTAAGCCAATTGCCATCAATCGGACACAAATCCAAGACACCAGATTGTTAAAGGCCGTATCCTGACCAAAAACCCTGGAGCATTTCTAGTGCCCTAGCGGCACACTGGTGGTGCATGAGTTACAGATGATTACGCCCAGATTTTAGAATAAAATCTTTATAAAATCGATTTTTTGTCTTTTGAAAAAAAAAAGTTACAAAATGTTCGTTTTAAAATAGTCTATCCATTAGAGTTAGTACAAAAAAAAAATTATGAACACTTTACGAGGAGATGCATGCTATCAATAATTATTTCTCATTTTATGGTTTTGTTGGAAGGAGATTAGTGAAACATATACTTCTTTAAAATAATAAGAAATCTACCATTTTTACATCAATAGAATGTAGAAATTTAATGTATTTTTATTAGTTGATATTTCTTTTTAAGTAGCGAGTAGATAGCTCCTAAAAACTGCACAAAAACGGCTAGCGCGGCGTTTTACTCGGGGAGGCACCTATGGAAAAAACGCAATAGCACTTTTCTTGACACGGGAATCAAACCCGGACCAAGGCTCAGCGATAGCGCTTGCTACCCACAAGAATAAGATTTTTGTATGTAAATATGTACATATTTAGGAATGGAGCGAGCGTCTTCGATTGTTGACAAAAGAAAACACGATCAATCATGTAGGTACCTACTTATCAGAAAATTATTTGAAGCTTGAGGAATGTTAATAGTGTATTGTATTGTGTTTCAGTCTATGTCAACGGTATTTCTTACTGCGTAGCTACTTATTTTATGTTATTGATAGAACTGCTGTTTAACTTTTCCATATCCATGACTAATGTATACCTTCTATTGACATTGTTGATAATTTATCCATTTACATTGCACATCATTGAAATTCATAATGCATTTCCATTAAATAACAAAAAAAGAACTAACTCCTACCTACGTACTGCGTTAACTGAATGTAAAAAGGTTTAAACGTTCACGGAATATTTTCCTTAAAATAAGATGTAGGTTAAGTATTTTAAGAAAAACATTCCGCGATCGTTTGGACTTCCTTATGTACCTAAGATCTATATAATATATTTAATTTGATTACCGACGCGACGTAAATATAAATTCTAGACTGTTCTAAAATGTATTGCAACATTATAATGGGTATGTTTGATAATGAGCAAGCATTTACCGACTATGTTTGTATTTTGTACCTAGAAGTCACCTTGAGGCGTGCCATTCAGTAAGCTAACCATACCAAATGGAAATTGATTACATTTAGTAAAATTTACATAACTTGTGAAATACCATGGTGGAAATTCATAATTACTACAGTAGATTTTTCTTATTTTATTGGTTGAATATTTAGAGTTCCAAACTCGAAGAGACCAAACGGAGCCCTATCGCTGTCACTCACGTCTCCGTCCGTCTGTCCGTTTGTCCGTCTGTACGTCGTCTGTAACACGAGTATGACAGCCAAACGGTTGGAGCTACAGTCTTAAAATTTTCACAGTAAGTATAATTATTTTGTTGACCCAAAGCCATACAAATTGTCACAAAATATATTTAAATATTTTTAAGGGGTATATACATACAAAAGGGGGCGCGAAAAAATGGTTTTGACCAACCCCATTGAGTGGAGTATCGTCGTTTAGAGCTAGTTGAGTAGATAAATACTCTATTTTTTGGGTATAATATTTAGGAAAAAAAGGAATGATAAGCCACCAAAGCTAGTTTTTTTAGGGTTCCGTACCAAAAGTAGAAAAACGGAACCTTATTACTAAGACTCCGCGGTCCGTCTGCCTTTCTGTCTGTCACCAGGCTGTATCTCATGTACCTTGATAGCTAGACAATTGAAATTTTCACAGATGATATATTTCTATTGCCGCTATAACAACAAATACTAAAAACAGAATAAAATGAACATTTAAGTGGGTTCCCATACCACAATCGTGATTTTGTGCTGTTTTTTGCAATAATGGTACGGAATCCTTCATGCGCGATTTTGATTCGCACTTGGCCGGTTTTTTAACATAGGTACCTACTTTTCTTTATATTTAATTTTTTCTTGTTGTTTTTTTATATGGTTTGACTCGCACTTGGCCGGCTTTTTTTACAAAATTTGCGTGTTAAAATGTATGTTTAAAATGTTCCGAACAGTTTTTTAATTTCCCATTAACCTATGAACTTGAAATTTGGTTATAATGTTTATTATTACTTATATTACACAAAAAAAAAAATATCAATATATTGATGAGTTTTTCTCGTTGAAATTTTCCTTATTTTACCTGTTACAACCAACTTGATTTTGCGGTCTGGTTCTGGTACGGAACCCTAAATGAGCAAATTTCTACACGCACTTGACCGATTTTTTGTTTTTAGCTCGCGTGTCTCTTGTGCGGGTCACAAATAAATATACTTTCTTTCTTTCGATATAGTTTCCACAAGTTCCAGAACCATTTTTGGTGTAGGAATTCGAGAAGCATTGGAAGCATTGGGCATGGAAACAACGGATTCGTGCCAAGCAATATAGATCGTCGTTGACTTAGGGGGCACGCCTATATCCAGTAATAGTGGAAATCTCTCGTTCGGTTGAGATAACTAAAGAGAATCCGCTGTAGGAATTTGATCTACAGTGCTTTTTGTAGGTACTCTAGATGCAAGTAGACTAGAGCAAAAAAATAAAAGTAGTCCCCTGCGTTACTAATTTTTAGAGATGCTGCGTACATTCGCTATTATTCGGTATTCGACATTACCCGACATTTTTTTAATTGTCTAAATAAAAATAAATTTTTAATTAAGCTTTTAATATTCTTTAAAAACCAAACACAATATTATTATCATTAATATAAAAAGTTAGGCTTTGTAATTAATAATTTAATATTTAAAGTCCAAAAGGGGTAGATTGTGGTGGAGAAAATCTAGTTCTACTAAACCTTTTTATTTAAATGCTGGCAGCATTTAAAAATGTGAAATCAGTAAAATATGAGACTGGTTTCTTTAACTTCATTGTTTTCTTTTCTCATAATTTAATAAAAAAAATATATTACGGTACCTAATGATTGGTAAGTTCAAGAGTGTAATATTATTATTTGAGAATTAATAAACTAGATTTTATATTCCTTTTTTAATGTCGAATAATAATGGCGAGTATTCTATTATTTACCATAGAGAATGGCGATTAATCGGTATTCCACTATTCGTTAAAACAACTGTTCGCGGCAGTTCTAGTAATTTTGTTCATTGAACCTATTATGCTGAAGTAAAATGTCACCGTTAAAACTTAACTACGTGAAGTGAGTTGTCAAAACATAACGTCAGAGGAATGACAGCTAACTTCACTAATGTTTTTACAGTGAGATGTTTACAGAATAGTACTGCTGTGTCTGGGGTGGAAGATTATAAACTCAATGATTCTTACTTTGTAACATATCTATTATTCTACGCACTTAGGTCACCAAAATAAACAAACTACAATAGATAACCATTATAATTAATTCCGACGATAATTTCGTTACACTTGACTTGTTCCCACATTTATTTCCATACAATACAAATGCATTGTTTTATTGAACTTGTACTTATCACATGTGACGTCGCTACTTATAATAAAGACAATGTCACGCGTTAATTTAAATTCAGGCAAAGATAAAGCCGTAACAGATCTAGACACTACGTTTCCTCCTAAAATCATAAAAACCTTACCAACAATATATAACTTTATTTACTATACGACAAGGTACACATTTCTGTGAGAGATTTTGAATACACCCTGCAGAATTCGAATTAGTTATCTGTCACTAAAATAAGAACCTTTTTGTGAAGTAAATAGAGTCTATATTGTATAGTTTTATTATAAAGTGCGAGCAGAGTAGCTTCTCGGTGTAAGCTGACCCTAAAGGCTAAGTTTTTGTTATAGCTAGTCATGCATGACGTTCTAGTGCCCTCTATAGGTAGACCACTTTTATTATTCATTCCTTCCTATATTTCACCATTGACTAAACGATACCTTGATTGCCTCCATCAGAGTAGATTGGCACTAATAATAAGTATCAGAGGTACCTGGTTACAATACAATGCATCTATAATGTGATTTTTTATTTCGTGGACTAAACTGACATTTAGGAGATTGTCACTTTATCGTTACATTAAAATAGTGTCGTACACTAACTATCCTGAATAATCGAAAGTTAATCGAAAATCGAAGTAGATCGAAAATGAAACTATTTCACGGCATAAAAAAATAATTTGTTTAGAAACTAGCGGCCCATATTTAGTTTCTACTCATTTATGTCAGACTTAATTTTATCGATTGCATTTATTTTATTGTTGATTTCATATTTAACACAATAAAAGTTCATGTACTATGTGTACGAATACTGTTATATTTAAATATATTACGTTTATATTCATAAAACATTTATTTACACCAATTAGTAAAAATAAATTCAGGAGTCATGTCACATCGATTCGATGAATCACTTATGATTGAGCCTTACCTACAACACTATACTCCGCGCTTGCAACATTTAATAAAAATAAGGTCAATAGCAGCTGTCAGTTTAGTCCACGAAATTAAAAATCACAGTATAGGAATCTTCTTTTTCTTAGAGTATCGGTAGCAAAATAGTTTTAAGCAACCATTAGGTTCTCACATGGTGACAACGCAAGAGGCTCAAGATAGACCATGGTCTGCGGAGAGACGCTGTGTAAACACTGAGGAACAGAACCGTGCATCACACCTCATCCCTACTCTATAAGAAGTCTTCTCAAACACAAATTTTATTTCAATTAAACCATTTCCAGGCATTTTTACCTCATCAAGGAGTCAGTCTGTCCAAAAGATGAAGGTAGTTGCACATTCCAAAGAGCTGTTAGAAAGCTCCATGGAAATCGATTCTATAAACACCAAAACCCCAAAATTCTCAAAGTTTTTACTTACTGGTATTGCCTCAAGTCCTCAGCCGTGATGATGCTGCCGACCCTCTCCAGGTCATCCAGCAGGTCTGCGGCCAGGGTCCCGTTGTACAGGTCATCGCCCCCATTCGCCGCTATCCTCTGGAACGTGTTGCATAGCGCCTCGCTCGGCTTGATTATGGTGCCAGCCTTGTGGAACTGGCCCTTCGCTGTATTGAAGTACATTTTCCTGGAAATAAGGAAGTTGGTTCATTTCCGACTGCTGCTTTATATGGGTAGAGAAAGATGGACGGTCTTTGTGGGTTTACTGTCTTTGTATGGGGGCCTTATTTATAAAAACTTTTAAATAATATTATGGTTAGTTTAAATATCGATTTCTATGTTGATTTTTTATAAATAAAGTTGTAACTATGCCCGGGATAGGCTGGGGTTTTGAATTTTGTATGCCATTATTAATGGATGACTTTAGTTTATGATAAAACTGCTATGGTAATGAACGATCTTATATGCAGAGTCTAAAGACCGTGCTTGTCTTGTGGTAGCTAAAAAAACCAGCTAAGTGCGAGTCGGACTCGCGCACGAAGGGTTCCGTACCATTATCGCAAAAAACGGCAAAAAAATCACGTTTGTTGTATGGTAGCCACACTTAAATATTTATTTTATTCTGTTTTTAGTATTTGTTGTTATAGCGGCAACCGAAATACATCATCTGTAAAAATTTCAACAGTCTAGCTATCACGGTTCATGAGATACAGCCTCGTGACAGACAGACAGACAGACAGACGGATCGTGGAGTCTTAGTAATAGGGTCCCGTTTTTACCCTTTGGGTACGGAACCCTAAAAACAATATACTAGAAAATAAAACATGTTTTAGTTTGAATACCCTGACATCAGCAAAGAAAATTAAAAAAAGGACAAAAAAAGAAAGAAATAGAACTAACAACAAAGAACTTGGATAGATTAGGTTAAGCCATTTTTATTAAATAATCAATAATCCGTTTGTTTTCAAACGAATCGTTTATTTTGTTGCTGTCAGCTATCATAATTAATTAGCTTTAGTAGACATTACATTGTATTAAATTTGTTTCTCAAAACCACAAATCCTCAAGTAAAACAAATATATTCACGTATTACGAGCTAAGAGAATAAACTTAAAATACTTAAACGTTATATTTCAAGACTTGTATCTATAAATTAAACATGAACTCGGCGTTGAGGAAGCCGTGTTTATTTATGGCTTAAGGAAGTAGGTGATCAAATACAAAGACGACGAACATTACGTATATAATTAACGCCAAAGACTTTACATTCGTTGACCAGAAAACGAGGAATTTTGAGGGGTAAAATGGAGCTACGAAAGATGCTACGGGGTGGTTATTGGGGATGAAAGTGCTGCGCATAATAAGAGGGGAGAGGATCTTAGAGCAAGGTTAGTTCCATCGTGCATAAAGGACAGATGTACATGACTTACGTACAATGGAAATAACCTAGCTCTAAGAGCCCCAGGACATAATTTGGCGGTCTACGATTTCCGCAGCGTTACAAATCTGTGATTTGGCAAGAACCCAGTTTTGTCCTGAGTTCCTGCCTCATAACTCACAAGTAATGTCGACTTACAATCGTTGTGGAATGCTCCATGGGCAAGGAATTCGTTGTTATTCACCGGATTATTACAAACATCGTAAGTTTATTATAAATCTCGCGAGAAGCTGTTCAATATTGATGAGATATATTGTCCTTAATGATGTTTACAAAATATCGACATTTTACAATCTTGCAAGATTCATTACAAACTTACGGTGTTTACAATAATATGGTGACACGGATACGAACATGGAGTTACTCGAGTCATACGTAAATTATATCATTTTATTAATCAGTCAGGTACCAAATTATATGATGACAATGGAAACGGGAACATAACTTTACCTGAGATGAGGATCATTCTTGATATACGGAGCGCCGTCAAGTCCATCGCGCATGACCTTAGACATTTCGAAGCCGGCCCTGCAAAGATCCAAGCTCGGGGCTATTAGGCTGTCCCAGGGCAACTTGCCCCATCGCTTGTGGGCTGCCCACATGCCCCGAAGCTCACCAGGCACTCCAACAGCCAGGGGACCTGGTGGAATAGATACAATTTTGGTTAGACAATTCACAGCTAACGAGTAGAATTCCTTGACGGAGTCTGTATTTCTTGATAGGTACTCGTACAACCTGGGGGTCCAATCTTTAATTGGTTGAATGCTCGTAATTACGAAAATACGCGTGAATACGTTTTGGGCACTCAATGGGTTAAGTAAGAATTAAGTAAAAGGTTACTTTTAAGCAAGCCTGGTCCATCGTCGACCACATCATCAATTACCATCAGTGGTTAAACGAGAGCTTATTGATCGAAGAACGAGAGCCTGACAGTAATGAAAAAGAAACAATATTTTATTTCTAGATACAGTGGAATAACTTTAGCTTGAAAATGTTATGGAAGGAACATGGAAGACATCAAATGGTAAAATCCCTGCCCAAACGAAACACACAGAAAAAATATCGATTTTTCGTCGTAGATATTGATCAACTTCGCGAGAAAGAAACTGTATGTATATAGTCAAAAAGTTCATCATCTGCCTAGCCTTTTTCCCAATTATTGTTGGGGTCGGCTTCCAGTCTTACCGGAGCAGCGGATTCAGCTGAGTACCAGTGTTTTACATGGAGCGACTGCCTATCAGACCTGCACAACCCAGTAACTGGGTAACACAATATCCCTTGGCAAGACTGGTGTCAGATCTCAGGTTTCTGACTACTCTTTTAGGGATTCTTGCAAAGGTGAGACGGTACTTCACGCCAGAACAGTTGCTCAACTTGTACCAAGCGCAAGTTCGGTCATGCATGGAGTACTGCTCTCATCTCTGGGACGGATCTGCGAAGTACCAGCTGGATGCACTAGAGTCAATCGAAAAACGGGCCAAGAGGCTCATCGGCAATGAGATACTGGTCGAGTCTAGGCTTCAGAGCCTTGAAAATCGGCGCCAAGTTGCCAGTCTGTCGGTTTTTTATCGGTTACATTTCGGGGAGTGTGCGATGGAATTGCATGAACTAATTCCTCCTAGCCCGTTCCATCATCGGACTACAAGACGTACGGCGATGCGTCATCGGTACATGGTGGACATCCCACCCATACGCACCAAACGTTTTGGGAATACTTTCATTATGCGTACAGCTAAGGAGTGGAATTCCCTGCCGGAGTCTGTATTTCCTGATAGCTACAACCTGGGAGTCTTTAAGTCAAGAGTGAATAGGTTTCTTCTAGGTAAGCGTGCTACATCGTCGACCACATCATCACTTACCATCAGGTGAGATAGTGGTCAAACGCAAGCCTATCAATAATAAAAAAAAAAAAAAACCCGTAACGACTGTCAAAGATCTTCAAATGACAACCGGGACCAACGGCTTAACGTGCTTTCCGAGGCACGGAGGAAACTCGGTATGTTGAAATGGTCACCCATCCACGGACCGACCTCGTCAAGCGTTGCTTAACCTTGAAGATCGACCCGTGCGGCTGTTACTATTTAGACGTGCTTCGTGCTATTTAGCCACGAGCTCCACATATAGTCAAAATGTTATTACTAGGAATATTTTAATCTGATAAATTTTGGTTCAATAATATAAACAAAATCGTTTACAGCCAGTCTGGTGATCCAATTTACATAATGATGTAGTTCACCCTACTTAATATTTTCGACCGGTTCTATGAACTTAGCAGTCCACAACAAAAGATCAACAATCACGACCACGCAGCATATTATCAGATCAACCAACAGCTTAACGTATCAAGATTTGAAATGAGAATCTATTTATGGCATCGTATTATTGTAGATCAACCTTCGATCACTAATATCAACAGTTCTATATTAGTGATCGAAGAGATCAACCCGTAGCTTTTCGTACCAAGACTTGAATCTATTTATCCATTCTTGTGAGCTTATTTATCTATCGTTATGGTAAAATTCCAGTTCAGAATCAGAACTGCGATTGATTAGGTACAGCGGTATACTGCCTGATTTTTTATCACCATCAAATTTATTTCAGGCATTATGAATGAATCTACTCTTCAAATTCGATACATTTTTGTCCGTGTCGACGAAATGTAGGGAACAGCTGTTTATTTTTGCATATAAGAGCCTAAAGAGCTCAACATCATCCTATACTTGTGCCGACATAATCGGAGAAATGTGCGTATGTATTTTCGTGTTGTTTTTGAGTAGTAAGCTACTAGCAAACTACTGTTGTGTTGTTTTAGTGTTAGACGGACGGCTTATCTCTCATGGGACGTTGGGTGCACGATAATATAATCAAGCCTAACTAACCATTACAACCACGAGCGTGACGGTTTTGCGGTTTACATTATTTGTTGGTATCTTTAACATTTTGTACTCTCTGGAATGTTCTGGCAAAAATACGGTCTCAGCGTTGTATTGTGCAAGAAACTTGAACATTATTTCGCCAATAAGACGATTTAAAGTGTTATTGTTATTGAATATTTGAGTTCATTCGCCTGCACTTTATTTACATACATAACACGTAATCGTATTTGTTATTTTCTTATATAGTTACGCGACTTTTTCTGCGTAGCATTAGTACTTCGCACTTCCACTCCCCTTTTCACCCCTTTTATGATCATTTCTGGGATAAAAACTAACTTATGTCTTGCCCAGGGTCTCAAACTATCTCCATACGAAATTTTATTTAAATCGGTTAAGCGGTTTAGGCGTGAAAAGGTAACATACAGATATACAGACAGATTTGCTTACGCATTTATAATATTATTATGGAATTACGGATTATAATAGTATTAGTACTTGTCCCAGTATCTTTTTAAATTATAGCCTATGCGTTATTCTGATGTACAAGCTATATTTCTGTAAAGTTTCATCGAAATCCGTTAAGTAGTTTTTACGTGAAAGAGTAACAAACATCCATCTATCCATCCTCAGCAACTTTCACATGTCGTAGGACATAATAGTATGGATTTTTAAAGTTGCGTCCAACAGTATTCTACTTTTTAAATTATCGACTATTATGGACGAAAAATAAAATGATGGTACTTAATAATATTGAATTACATAAAATTAAAAACGAGTTTTATATTCTACTACTTTGCTGTCTATAAACGAAATGTAAACAACATTTTATTAGTTGTTATTCAATCTAATAAATTGCCAAGTAGATTATCTATGTAGGAGGAAAACAGGCTAGGTAACGGGGTTCCTTGGTAGGTAGGTAATGGATTACCAAGTCGCTATTACTGGGTCCAAGCGGTACCAGGAATATGACAGAGAATCCACTTTCGTAGTTTAAAAATAAACTATGTGTCAAGTTTAAAAATTACCTATAATTTGCAACAAAAACACGTTTGATCATCCTAATGATCAAACGTGTTTTTGTTGCAACTTTAAGAAGGAGGCAAAGCGATATCACAAACAATCGTCTAAATACATCATGTATGTAACAAGATTTGAATTAGGAATTTAAAATGTTTTTTTGCAAATAAATTAAACCGACTTCTAAAGCAAAAATAACTGCTATATAACTAATATCATCATCTTCCTGCCCTTATCCCATGTTACTTGGGGTCGGCGCAACACGTTTGCTTCTTCCATACCGTCCTGTCCCCCGTCACGCTATCACTGACTCCCTTTTCTTTCATATCACTCCTCACACAGTCCATCCAACTTTTCTTTGGCCTTCCTCTCCCTCTCCATCCATCCACATTTATATTCATAACTCTTTTAGTAACATGCGTTTCATCCCTCCTCATCACATGACCATACCAGGACAAACGGTTTTCTTTTACTTTTCTGCCACTGGCGCCACTTTCAAACTGCCTCTAATATACTCATTTCTCACTTTATCCAAAGATGCTATATAACTAATATATAACTAATAGCACTACAGAGCAAAAATAACATAATTTTCCGAAGTCGGTGTCGAAAAACAATAGCTACCAAAGACTCCGACTTCAAAGTTAAAACAGATTTTTATTTTACTCCTTTTAGTGTTGGTACCTCATATTACCATGAAAATCATTTATAGCCTGAGTACATCTCGTTTCAATTCTAATAAGCACAATCATGACTAGGATACATTGTTTTATTACGGAGTTCCTTACGGCTTCAAAATCAGATCAGTTCAATGGTACAATTTTCATCAGTACCATTTGTTTATATGTATTTGCTTCATCATAGTCGCTTAACTATTCGAGATATCTTATACCCATGAGTTCCAGTGGCCATCTGTGTGAAGTGTACTTTATGAGTGCAAATGCTAGATGTTCTTATAACTATCATAAAGGCACACACGCACGCACACACACACATACACACACACAAACACACACACTCACACATACACAAAGAATCGTACCAGTATCTTTGCTTTTACATTCATTTTGTTCTTATTTGTAAAATTTCCTTAAAATAGTTTAGTTAACTAGTTACCTAAAAATATGTATATATGTATAGCGGAACCACCCAATACAAGCATTACTACATGCTTCCTGGTTAGTTCCAGCCACTGAATAATATTGTAGAAACCGTTAAAGAAATAAACTATTTTATTTTTTAATTTTTATTTATGCTTGCCATGTTATTGAAAATACCAAAATCGCTATATGTCTGCCTATATTATTTGAGGATTTCCCTCGATTTCCTTAGGATTTCATAATCAGATTCTGATTTGATGACAATGGGACCACCTCGAGAATATACCCTTTCAAACAAAATAATAAAAATGCAAATACTTCTATGCATGACGGCGTTACGTCCGAACCATAGAAATATTAAATATATATCTATGGTCCGAACATACATAAAACAAAAAAAAAAAAAAACATCCGAATTGAGAACCTCTTTTTTGGGAAGTTGGTTAAAAATAGTAGATTATTTAAAATCAGTTCATAACATAACTAGGTATTTAAGATCAGCTTTATGATATGGAGTACCCACGGACAACTTATTGTCCACAATGTAATTGAAAAAGAAATCGGTAACAAATTGCTTGCTTTTCAAAATTCCGTCATTAAAACTCCAGGATTTATTTTTATATTGCCATTTCATGACGCAAACATCAGTGCTGTCCTGTCTCTTGTTCTAGGAGATCCTGTATCACGAGATCCATTACAATTTATTTATTTACTCAGTTATCTAATTCATTGCATAAAAGAATAATGAATTGGAAAGGCTGTAACAAACAGACAGGCTTACAATGCTGCAAGTGAAACCGTACCTACCGGCGCCAGCGCAGAGGCTTAAGAGCAGTCTTGATTGGACCACATTCAAAGAGAAAGCCTTACTTAGAGAAATTCGCTATAACGTACCGACATATCACACGCGTTTGGTTATCAAAATTATTTGGATTACAATCACTGTACGGTTTTTGTTTTAAGACCATTTATTTGTGCCTTAGTTATATATTTTGTTCTTTTTAGTGTTCCGTACCCAAAGGGTAAAAACGGAACCCTATTACTAAGACTCCACGATCTTGCCTGTCTGTCTGTACGACTGTCACCATGCTGTATCATGAATCGTTATAGCTAGACAGTTGAAATTTTCACTGATGATGTATTTCTGTTACCGCTATAACAACAAATACTAAAAACAGAATAAAATTAATATTTAAGTGGGGTTCCCATACAACAAACGTGATTTGTTTGCCGTTTTTTGCGATAGTGGTACGGAACCCTTCGTGCGCAAGTCCGACTCGCACTTGGCTAATTTTTGTATTGATAGGCTTGAAATCTGTGCCGACATGGCGACAGACCCAGGCGAAGATGGCGGGTTGAGCTTTACCCTTATTGACAGGATTGATCCGCAATTGCCCAAAACCGAGAGGAATGGAAAGGGATAAAGTGTGGCCTTTACCTTCTAGTGGACTTAAAAAAAGAAATGCCTTTAGCCACTATTTCACCTAATGGTAAGCAATGATGTGGTCGACGATGGCGCATGTTTGTATAAAAGTAATATATTTACTCATGGCTAAAAGACCTCTTGCAAGAGGGTTATAGCTATCGGGAAACAGACACCGGCATAGAATTCCACCCGTTTCTCAATCGACTCAAGTGCATCAAGCTGATATTTAGCAGATCCGTACCAGAGATGAGAGCAGTATTACATACACGATGAATTGGCGCTTGATAAAGATAAATACTACGAATATATAGTTTGTTTCAATTTACCAACCGTACACAATGGTTCTCTATCTTTTTAGCTTTAGTCTACAATAACTGGTTTTGAAGACTAACAGTGGGACGAGAAGTGGGAGAATACAAGCCGAATTGAATGTCCTGCGTTGAGTAACAATGCGGTATTGAATTTTGGAATGTAACTTTGTCTGGAGTATTAAAGGCTATGAGATGTACTTATTTTTAATCCGCCTAATAGTAAAATCTTTATTTTTGAAGATAGAAATACAGAGTTTAAATAGTACTAGCCTAGGATTCCCTAATCCTTCATATGATTCCATCATGGTCCATGTTGCTTATGTTTGCAATAATTTGTTGTCCTTTTCCATTATTTCCTATACGAGCCTTATCTTTCAATTTCTTTATTTTTATTTTTAGAGATAGTACCATACATTATTCACCCGATACATCTATATTTTTACCCGATTACGGCTTAAGATTTTCTTAGGTCTACTTTCTTACTCTCCACGCAACAACGTTAAAATTTATCACTCTGTTAGTCATAAGTACAATAAAATTATACATTGCTTAAATAAGAATTACAAAGTCAAGTCTTCAATCTTTAGGCTAGATAGAAACGTTAACTTAGCTCTCACCCTTCGACTTTGCCAACGAGTTAAGGGTGAATAAATAATAAAATTCAGAGGGGTGGAAAGGTCTAGAAACATTGCCACATTCCAGATCTAGCTAGTCTTAAATGCCAAGGATGGATCGATGCATGCTAATATTATGCCGAGTCGACCCCTCGAAATATCGCAGACAACGGTCCTAATAATAAAAAAAACCGGCCAAGTGCGTGTCGGGCCACGCGCAGTAATAGGGTTCCGAAGTTGCATAATAATGCGGACTAATTAGAGGGTTTTGTTGTTGTTACATGACCATTAGAAAGGTTTCAGCGGCTCACAAAGTCTAAAATCGGGCCCACATAGGATGATGTTTTTTTTAATCTATATTCTCTCGTTTGACCACTATCCCGCCTGATGGTAAGCGATGATGTGGTCTACGGTGAAGCACGCTTGCCTAGATGTAATCTATTCACTCTTGACTTAAACTAAATAAGGACTAACTGGTAACTGAAGAAGGAGTTCTAAAATCCAACTTCGCAACTGAAGTTAGAAAAATATTATCAATTTGAGTATCACCGCGGGTGCAAATTGCGAAAGGAGCCGATACGAGCGCGCGTTAGTGCCACGGGAAATGGTATAGTTCGTTCCTGGATCCTTGCGTGCACGCTCCTTGTTTATTTCTCTTTCGGAATTAGAAAAACATCGTATGTATTCACCTACAATCTCCTCTAATACCGCAGATTAGAGGTGAATCCTCTAATCTGCGGTATTCACTATTTCATTCTGGAAAGTTTTCGCTACTCAATTAGTGATGAAGTCGGGTCGAATATTGACTTTATAGAAGGATATCGACAAAAGAAAATAAGTAATTTGCTTGGAAGTCGAATCTAATTTGACTCTTTTACGTTTTAATTACAAAACGGCGAAAATACTTCTGCACTAACACAAAATAGACTCCACCACGCGCATGCGCCGTATGGACTACGTTCTGGTACTGCCAACGACACCGGCCACTCCAATGCGTTATTCGAGCTTAAACATTATTAATTTAGAAATCATTATTATTAATGATGTTACGATTTTATTTTTGTATATTTTTACATGGTTCATAAGCATATATTTACTATCTGTTTTACACAGCTAACAACGTTATTTAAGTAATTTTTCAATGGCATTTGTACAAAAAATTTACTGTGCCAAGTACATTTTATAAGTTGGTCAACTATTACTCCTAAACTTGTAAAACCTGTTATGATTACATTTTCGTATATTTTTACATGGTTCGTAAGCAATATATTTACTCTGTTTTAAACAGCTATCAACTTTATTTAAGTAATTTTTTAATGGCATTTGTACAAAATTTTTACTGCTCCAAGTACATTTTATAAGTTGGTCGACTATTACTCGTAAATTTGTAAAGCCTTGTTATCCATGATAATTTTCCTTTTAATTTCGTTATATTTACTACTGCCGTGATTTTTTTCACATAGCCAAGAGCAGCCATTTCGCTGGCAGGGGGGGGGACACTTGACTCTAACATAAATTTGCAACTTAAAGCTTAATTTTACGCAAACGAATCTCTGAATCGAAAAATGGTTTTAACAACCCCATAATATTTTTGAATGGCCTATCAAACAATACCCCACACCATGGGATAGATGAGAAAAAAAAAATACATCCCCACTTTACGTCTATGGGAGGTACCCGAAAAAAAAATATTTTTCATGATTTTTTGTTACCACTTTGTCGGAATTATTAATATGTATATGCATGCCAAATTATAGCTTTCTAGTACTTAGATTCTCTGAGCTAAGCTGCGGACGGACAGACGGACAGAGCGAAACTATAAGGGTTCCTTGTTGACTTCGGAACCCTAAAAAGGGTTGCACAATTCTAGAAACATTGCTTTTATATTTTCTGCCTATGTTTCGAATCCGATTTCGTACTAATATAAATGTAAAAGACTGTTTGTTAATCAATAACGGCTAATCGGCAAGACGGATTTGAATTATATTTGCAATACGGATAGACTATAGCCTTGATTAGAACATAGAATACTTTTTCTCCCAGTAGCACAAGTTAACCGGTAGTGAGTTCTTGTGGAATAATTTTCGGCTTTCATGCGAGTGAAGCCGCTTGCAAGCAGTTTTTCAATATAAATTGTTTGTTGTTTATTCAACTGTATAATCGGCACAATATGTCGATAATAATTGTTAGCATTGTTAGCTACGTGATGTTCTAAGTGTAACGCAGTATCTAGAACATTCTCAATAATGTTGATTAACCGATATTCTGATATTGCTGTGTTGATAGTCTTTTGTTTGGAGCACGCGGGTTTTGTTTTGATAGCCTTGTTTGTTTTTACGTTATGTATGTAGGTTTCATTCCATTTTGTTGCTGATTTTCTCATATATAGCAACAAAAAATCTGTGAATATACTTTTTTTGTGGACTAATCACCCAAAAAGCTTCGCCAGGTCAAATCAAATCAAATCAAATCAAAAATATTTATTTGCTAGAATATGGTACATAAGGTGTTATACTAAATTTATTTCAGCATATCCTGCCATAACATGGCGTGCAAATGTATTGACAATCAGTGATGTCACTTAATCTAACTTACAAATTTCAGACTCAATTGACTTGTCTTCCAAATAGTCCTTAATGCTATAATATCTTTTATTTAATAATAGTTTGAAAAGTATTTTTTTAAACATGGTCAGCGGTAGGTCTTGAAAACTATTAGGTAAATGATTGTAAATAATAATCGACATGCAGTATACATTTTTCTTAAATAATTCTAATTTTATTGATGGCATCTGAAGTCTATCTTTATGCCGTGTTCTGCTATTTGGCCTGTCAGTGTTAATTTCAAATAAATTGTAGTTCATCTTTACAAAAGTGCATATCTCAAAAATATATAAACATGGCAAGGATAGAATTTTTAGTTTTAGAAATAGTGGCTTACTACAATTTGTGCTGTCTAAAAAGTGAGCACCACAAATTGCTCGGATACATTTTTTTTGAGCTTTAAAAACTCTGTCGAATGCTACTGAGTTACCCCATATTATAATGCCGTATCTAAGTACGGATGATACATGTCCATGATAAGCCAGCATTGCAGTGTTAAAGTTTACTGTTTGTCTAATTATTTTCAAGACATATATAAAACAAGGTATAAGGTTGACATAATGGATATTATGGCACCCTATTTATAAATAGGAGTTATATTTGCGAACCTTGTATCAACAAAGCATAATACTAACTCGTAATACATACTTATAAGAGTGCACCGTCTAAAATATTGAAATAGGTACGTTCAACATCATGTTTTTGCTTAAATAAACATGACTATTATGTAGGCATGCATGGTCGGCCTCCAATCAGTTGAATTTTCCGTTCATGTTTCAAGAATTTTCTCGAACAACTGACTAGTGAACGGTACTTGAGTAGATAGCTCACAGAGACCGAGCTTCTTACTGTACATTTTTTTATGGCGTGGCTATATTCATGTTGTTTATTGTACACAAAACAAAAAGATACAAATACGATAGGACAGCTTATGTACAAAAGCGAGCTTAACCCATAATTGGGTTTTCTAACATGAAACCTTAGTGTAATAAAGATATTTGTAAATTAGGACTATATTTGGTTAATATTCCTAATTTGCAAATCTCTCTATTTTTTCGCGCACTACAGTAATTTAAAGGCACTTGAATATATCTTAAAACGAACCTTTCTTTGAACCAAAAATTCGAAAACATGTGACATCCACCAACCCGCACTGGGCCCGCGTGGTGGATTACGGCCCATTCCCTCTCACAGGAGAGGAGGCCTGTGTCCCAGCAGTGGGAACATTAATAGGATGATGATGTGATGTGATGTGATATCTTAACCAACTAAAACCAACTAACTTGTGGTACCTTTGTGCTCTTCTATATGTATTATTTCTTTTCTCTGTTAAGTGTTTTGTGTGTACATAAATAAATAAACTAAATACACTAAACAAATACGTGTACAGCACACAATGCATAAACTTATGCGTCATGCTGGCTATGTGTGTAAGAATGGTCAAGATAGTCCAGTGAGCTAGTTTGACCACTCACTGAATGATAATTGCATTTTGATATGAGTTGCACGCACACACGTACCTACGAGAACGAATATAAAATTTGGTCTCTGTATGGTATCTACATGGAACATCTATAATGCTATATGTGTGAGAACATTTTAAATTGTGGTCTAAATCACTATCGTAGTGAGCGTAACATTATAGAAAGATTGTATGAAGCTAGCTCTCTGTTGAAATATCTAGTTAGTGTCCACAGTTCAGCGAGGCGGATATACAATGTATGAAGTAATAAGCCAAGCAATGTTGCCACTGGCGAGTATTTCTTGACAGCTGATTACAGAATACCTAAAAAAAATAACAATATGTCACATTCAGTACCTAGTACTTTCCTTATTTCGATACCTGCCAACATGTACTGGACCGACCGTGCCTTATTAGGATTGGCATTCGGGACCCATATATGCCTTCTCGAATAGACTAGACACAGTAGAACTGAAGTGTAAGAAGATATTATGTAATGCTCGTATCGAAGTAGTCTATCACTCGATAAAAATAGGTAATATCGTTTTCATAATCAGGTAACCATTCTGCGATAATATTATCAATATCTGTTTTGTTTACGGTCTCTTAGTCACGTATATCCTGAGAAATATATAAAAACTAGATGTTGCCCGCAGTATCTCTCGCATCTTTTTGGTAATTATTTCATGGACTCTTGTATTTGTATTGTATTTTTGTATTTTTAAAAAACGTTGCCCCACACTAGGAATTTCTTCCTGTATCGTGGGTGCGTTTACAAACATATAAACTCACATACACAAACACCCAGAGCCGAAACAACTATCTGTAGGTCATACAAATATTTGTTCCGTGCGGGAATCGAACCCGCGACACGCAGCGCAGCAGTCAATCGCTCAAACACTGCGCCAACCGTGCGCCCATTCCCACTCTGATAAAAATAAAAAAAATTGTCGGTTGTTTTTTTTTTATTTTTGTTATGGATAGGCTCGCACTTGACCACTATCTTACCTTATGATAAGCGATGGTTAGGCGGGTTTAATATATATACAACATTTTATTTTTATTAATGGAAAATCAAATTATCTGAGCAGACATTAAAGGAAGATATGAATTTTTCATATAATTATGTATTAAAGTAAATTATGAAATGATATATAAACCGTCAAGGTTTTTGATAAGATAGGTCACTTTACCTAAACAACCTGTAAATGTTTATTATTTAATGCACTCAGATTATTATACTGACCTCAATCGATATCCGTGGCGCTAAAAATATGTCGATTATTTTGTTTTGTTTGTACTATCTTAAGATTATAATCATTCAAGTGTTTATTATTTTCTGAAAGTAGGTATACTGTGTTGTTATTATTCTTAGTGTTTATCTGTAAATGTGTTTATTCTAGAAAGTAATTACTTATTCAAAGTTTTTTAAAGAAATTATCAATTTAGTAGGAACCTAATCTGATTGATACTTCTGATACAAAATTCAATGGAAATTAAAATTGGTCGCCCGGTTCATGATATCAGGATATTTTTCCTCATCTTATGTACTAGCTTTTTCCCACGGCTTCGCTCCCGTGGCCCACCCGAATGGAGCCGAATTCGGGATAAAAAAAAATAACTTATTAATTATTATTAGCCGGAGTAATGTAGGTGATTTTTTTTTATAATTGTTTACGTAGATCTAGATAAGGTTTTGGTCCTAAGTCCTTTTTAAGTTTGAAGGAAACTACCGTCACTCCAATCGACTCAACTAACTTGACAACATATTTGTGTGGACTGTATCATTCCCGTTTCTTTGTTTTTGGGACATTTTGCTAATAGGTCATTTTGAGAATAGGACGTCCTGGCTCATAGGACGTTTTGCGTAATTACAATAAATAACATGCTATAACTGTCAATTTGATTGAGTTGAAATGAAATGTCAATTTGATTCAGTTGAAATGATTTAATTTATTGATATGTATTTTATTTGTACCAGGAAAGACGGGTTAGGGATCATTCGGCTGCATCTGGAACTGGGACCAGGGCCCAGTTGACCAGTTAAAAAGAAAAAAAAAAACTGGACCCACATCTCTTTTGCTATCTAACTAAAAAGCAAAAGAGATGTGGTTCCAATTTTCCATTATCTATACATTTTAAAAACGGGCAACTGGTCCTTGGTCCCAGTTCCATAAGCGGCCATATGACCCAAACCCAATAAAACTATCTTTATTTCTTTTATGAAAAGTAGATATCATGTTCAGACTGACTGTTTGAATATAAAAGGCTGCTATCTAGCCACACCATAATCTATCAACCTGATTTGTGTCCTGTCTGTCGCGTCGTAGACTATTTTTTGCTTCGAAAGTGATCGTAATATCCCGGATACATTAACGTTCCTCTTAAGACGTTTTTGTGTTGATCTCAATCACTAAACACAACTTGTCTGAAACCAGTATTATTTATAAAAATCTTTGAACTGTTTAACAGATTTTTAATTCAATTTATCTATAGGTAACTTTGGCAATAAGTCTCTTAACAAAAGCAAAATAGTTCAGAGATTTCTAAGAAGAAAACAGAACATCTCTACATGCCTTGGTACTGTAAATGCCCCAAAATGCCTTGAATACGTATTTAACCGGCAATTAACTTGAGCTTACGTGATAAAACAGTATCGTTTGAGGAACTATTCTACGTTCCTTCCATATACACCAGAATTGAAAAGACCTATGCAGTCGTCGCCATTTTTTTCGAGATGTTTGCCGCTTATATACTACATCTTAAACCAACCTTTAGCAGCCTTATCCCAGCTACCGTTAAACATATCCACGGTCGCAGCCCCCGGAGCTGTTTCCCTGGCGTTCACAGTGTACGCCTTCTCCTCATTCTTCAAGTACACCGTCATGAAGAACCCGCCACCCAGTCCCATGCTCTGCTGGTTCAGGAGACCGTTGCAGAACATGGCTGCCACCGCTGCGTCCACTGCTGACCCATTCTTTACGAGGATCTCCCTGTAACAATCAATCATTATGGTTAGGATGTTTATTGTCTGATTTACTACAAAATATAAAAATACTGTTCCTTAACCATATGGCACGGAAATTTTGGCGGTGGCAAGGGATATAAGAAACCAGGATTAATGTTTATTATCTTTGATTCCATTCAAGGAAAGTGCTGATAGATATGTGTATCACTTTATCAACATTTTTATTTACCAACGCTATCAGTAACCTACCTGTAGTACTACCGACTCAGAACCCAAGTAGGAAGGTGTAACTCCAACCTCGCAAAATGGGGCTACCCCGACGGAACAGCAGCAGGGTGTGGAGCTGAGTTACAAACCATCATGGTCCACATCTTACCCTTTATGCCCCAAAACATGCACCCAAAATGATCTATGCGCTGTCAGTGTCACCGACGATGTAGTGGAAGTGGCAACATTTTGGATCAAACAAATTTAAATAACAATCATGCTAGCGACACGAAACGGAAGACCTATCTAAATTAAACCTAAATCTAAACTTAATATTTTGAATGAACTGTTTGTACTCTTTGACATTTCTAACACAGGCTGAGTTGGCTGGTTTGTTGGATCGATATGAGCCGACTAGGCCGGAGATATCTGCCTTTCACTCTCATCTCTGTGCAATGTGTCTTATGTAGGTACCTATGTCTGTAAGATAGGCTTGGGCTGAAATATCGAGCTCTTTTTCATCTTGCAAAGGACAAATAAAGGTCTATAAAGGTCGAACAATAAAACGGGTGGTAAACATATAAAAGATATGAAGAAAATACAACGTTTCTAAAAAAAAGACTGAGTACTGATCGTAGACTGCAGTGCTATTCTGTAATTATCTCATCGTAAAAAAATAGGTGAAGTGAGTCAGTTCACTTCTCCTAGGTTTCAAGGTAATATCTTTATGGGACTGGCAAGTTGATATGGTTGACCTAACAATCTATTATGATGTTCCATTGTTTTCTTTAATAATATGAGGTATGTCAAACCACCAATTAACATAACAATTGTTTAAGATTTAACCACAAATAAATGCATTGCTATTCCAAACAGGTAAAAACAATTATTTAATTGAAATAACACACAACAAACATTCATGCAAGCAACTAATTAACAGTTTATTTATAACAAGTAAGCATTATTTTCAAATGTTTCATTAAATGATGTTATAATACATATAAATATACAAAATGTTATTTGTATTTCAGGGGAAGGACGAACTAAAAAGGTATCTGCCCAGTACGAGAAAATTAAAATCATGGACACATCTTCCTTAGAATAACCTACAACTACAAGCTGCTTAACTCTTTATCTGCCGTAATTAGCAAAAGCAATAGACAGAAACTTATACACATTCCTTTCAGTGTCATAAATCTAAAACAGTTTTCAGAAACCCTTTATCGCTTCCTATGATTTCTATATAGAAAAAAAAATCATAACTTTTTGTGCTAATGATTTTTGTTTCCTTAAGTGTGTTGAAAATCGTTGTTGAATACACGTGAGTATTTGTAATTTTATTCCAGTCTCAGCTCCAAAATTCCTTCGCCTTTGGGTCGGGCGTCAATTCCGCCTAGGTTGCAATGACAAAGTTGGCCCACATGCAGGCTACATTGCATGGGATTAATCACGTAGTCAATTTTTCCTTTAATCGATTTTTGTAACTTCCGAGAACGCGAATGACACACTCTAGTTTTGTATAATTAAATAAAAATGTTATCTATGAGTCATTAATGTGTCATGTGATATTTACGCAAAAAAGAATACTTTTAATTTATTGCATAACATTTGGCATATAGGAATCATATACCTACGTTAGTTTTTAAAAAGATTAGATATAAGTCGTGTGAAAAATTTTATTGGGTCAAGGCGGCAGTTAACGTTATAGCTAGGTAAATTTATAGGTTTTGTCTACTTTTTATAATCTGGCACATTCGAGGTGTACCATTTTCTTAACATACTGAAACATTTCCCATACCTACATTATGAAAATCAGTGCCGAGGAAACGACCAAAATATCGTTAAAGTGATTTGAAAAAAGTTTGGCAATTTACTCTTTGCGGGTTTGGTATGGAGATCGAGATTTATAATGTAGATATGTAGCTTGATTTGGAAGCAGTTTGTCCAGCAGTGGACTACTGTAGCATGATGATGATGACGTTTGGTAAGCGAAATGATGCAGATAATATCATTTGTTATTTAGTTCAAAGATAAAATTATTGTTTAGAATTTGTTTGGTATTTCCGTGACACGATATTTTTAACCGAAACAATGATTGGTAAAATTATTAAATGTTATTGCTTCATACCTAATAAGACAAAATCACATCTTAGTCACAATGTAAACATATAGGTTGTTGAAACAATTCTGAGGAATATTTATTTTTTTACAGATATTCCATAAAGCTATACATATGTCTCGCGAGCACTTTGTTTTGAAACGATATTTTTGATTAACAATGAGTTAATATTCTTTAGGATTGCATCATTCATTTTAACAATGATAAAAAACACGGCGTGACTCGTTCAACTGATTTGATTTTAAATTACGTGTTATATATACGCAGAACTTTTATATTTGAAGAAAATAAGATTTCATATGATCAATAACATAAGGTTTTGCAATAATATTATTAATTTATTGTGTGTTATTGTTAAACTTTTGCACGATGATTAATCTCTTAATAATAATGGAAAGAAAGTCAAGACTAGGTCACCTTTATCTATCTCTGGTGGAGGAAGCTGCAACGCCTTATTATTAATTTCCTAGATAATTAAAAAAAATAAAAAGAAAGACAAATATTTAGCACAGGAGATCCTAGCGAAGAAAATAAATAAATTAAATGGAACCTCGTGCAAGACAAAAAAAAACTCCTATGTCAGCATGATACATAAAGAAATTCAGGCTGTCACCGTATTCGTCTATTTATTACCTATAGTAGTTAATCGAATTCACTATACTCATTTTCCTTTTCAACGTCTGACTATTGGAAAGTTCTGCATAGTTCTGCACAGCACATATGAAGCTGTTAAAAAAGTCTCTGATCCATCATCATTATTGTCTTTGCCATCAATTCATCCACGGGCATTTTCTATTTAATTATAGCTCAAGTTAATCGCCTAGCAATAATGATAACATTCACGCCTAATCACCTATTCAATATGTCTAATAAGAAGCAACAATTAGAGGTTAGTAGCGTGACTGTAGCTCACGAAGTAACCATAGATCTCTCTCACCGAAACTTGGGTGTAATATCTTCCAAATAGGTTGTGTTGGAAGAGATTTTATTCTTCAGTATGCTGGCTGGTTCGAAGTTACATAATATTTTAGCTAAGAATTTGAAATTGAAAATCGAATCGGCCGGATTTTTTCTGGCCATAGACTTTTGCTAAACACTTAGATATCAAAATGTTTATCCAATTTGTTTTTGGTTAGTGTTTGATTTTGAAACTCGGATTTCTTTTTTTTCTGGCCTAGATTTTTACTTACATCTTTTGCAGCTATAATTAAGAATTTGATGTATTTACTAATCCTCAGGCTTGTAACTGACTCAGGTTGTTCTTTGTTACCACTTCAGCTAGTCATCCTTATCTTTAATTAAGAACTAGTTTTTTTGCTTGTAACGTCTGTTTTTTAGATTGTCCTTGGTTTTTGCCTTTTCGCGAATCTATTGCTGCTTTATGTTCGTTACTCACTTCAACTTAAGGAATGATTTCATTATGTACACTGTACGTACACACAGTTAATTCCAATTGCAATATCTTTGTTGCCTTTTACGACATCTGCGGAAATAGCCTGTCTCTTTCCATCATCTATATCTGGTCTAGTTCCATCTCTGTCTATTGTTACTTCTCTATCCTTCATCTATCTGACATTAAGTTTTTATAGTTAATCGCCCTATAACTTTGTATTTTCTACTTTTTTGTCTCTCGTGGTATAAGGTAATAATTCTCTGAACGCTTAATGTACAGTGTATGTAACATTTTATGTATCTTATACACGATCAATGACCTAACTGGTTGTAGCAGTTTTAGAGCAAAAAATATTATGTAGCCATGATTTAGATGACCGTTAGTTATACGATCTCTCTTAGATGGTATCGGTAATATCATCTAGTTAGCTAAGTAAGCGTGTATATTAGATCGAGGAGCTTGTTTAATGTGTCCAAAAATGCTGGTTTTATTTTGCGAGATAATATTTATGTTGAGAGAATATTGGGGACCAAATATAAATATATTGTAAAGTCTGTGTATAATAGTTTCGAAATAAAGGATTTGCATAGACCAAGACTTTGCATATACCAATAAAAATACCTGCTACAGAATCTGTCAAGGTTTTTCACAGAAGACCGTTTTGTATAATATACTTTCTAAGGAACATTTAAATCAGGGCAGCAGACGTAATTACTTGTATGTAACATAAATGTCGAGCAAGTTTACGAAAAAGTACAAATATGATTGAGTATAAAGCTGAAATTAAAATGTTCAAATTTTCATTTCTATTCTGTAAATTGATTTAGAAATAATTGGTAATTGTTAAAAGATAACTCTGAGTCGTAAGACCAGTGGCGTGATAGCGTCCGGTGGAACAGCAGATGGGTCATTGAGGGCAAATTCTAATACTGGTAGGTATTGATGTATAGATCCTCTTAAAATAATAATAATTTTGTGCGTAGAACCCATCTGTTGTTTACAATACGTCAATGAATAGTAATGTTACGAGAAAAGTATCTACATCGATGTTTTCAGCTTACAATCAGCTGTTTTCTTTTGGGTCATAACCATAAAATATACTCGCGAGCAATGAGAAAGTTCCAGTGACATAGCACCAAATTACTCCTAAACGGGACAGGCTAGCTTAATGACGCCGTCTGAAATATTGAAGTACATTTAACAGCGCATCAAAATATTACCAACTAAAAACGTAAATATTGTGTTCAAATTTTAAATTAAATGTGAAAAAATTAAATTAAGGTGTTTGTCGGCATTTTGTGGGTGGAACTTTTTCATTGCTCGGCAGTGCGCCCCGTTTGAGAATGATAGATGGTCAATACGCAATATATGTTTTAGAAAATACTACTTCAAAGATAGAGACTAGCAGAGAAGCTAACAATCATACCGCCAACTCTTATTTTAACAGGTGTGGTTGATTGCCAATCAAATCATATTATACCTATATTTGCTTTTGCCCGCGGATTCAACCGCGTGAAAAGTGTGTTATTATCTCAAGGGACTGAAATCTTGCTACTGGAATGAAAAGAATTCAAGTCATGATCTACCCGAATGATAAGTTTCATCAAAATTTGTTCAGCGGTTTAAACGAAAAAACGTAACAGACAGACTTTCTTTCGTATTCATAAGATTTCGTATAGATGACAATTGAACAGACATAATTCAATGTGCTCTCAGTAACCGGGGATAAGATTTATCCAAACTTGAGAGCGTTTAGCGTAGCGTTCAGGTTGTAAAAAAAGACCACCACCACCAGCTTGATGCTCTAGAGTTGATCGAAAAACGGGCCAAGAGGCTCATCGGCAATGAGGCACTGGTCGAGTCAAAGCTCCAGAGCCTTGAACATCGTCGTCGAGTTGCCAGCTTGTCGGTTTTTTATCGGTTGCATTTCGGAGAGTGTGCGATGGAATTGCATGATCTAATTCCGCCTAGCCCGTTTCATCATCGGACTACAAGACGTACGGCGATGCGCCATCGGTACATGGTGGACATCCCACCCATACGCACTAAACGTTTTGGAAATACTTTCATTATGCGTACAGCTAAGGAGTGGAATTCCCTGCCGGAGTCTGTTTCCAGATAGCTACAACCTCGGGGTCTTTAAGTCAAGAGTGAATAGATTACTTCTAGGCAAGCGTGTTACACCGTCGACCACATCATCGCTTACCATCAGGTGAGATAGTGGTCAAGCGCGAGCCTATCTATAATAAAAAAAAAAGACCGTATGCCATAATCACTTTTCTGTATTGAATATTTTGAGTTAATAATGTGTCAAACGCTACTTTAATGCCAAAGTTAGACAGATTTAAACTATATTTTGACAAATACTCAACTTCAAATTCATAAATCGGTGAAAAGTGTAAAAACCCTTCATGTGCGAGAATGACAACAACAAAACAGACCATACCAAAGCTTTGAGTGTTGACAATATGTGGTTAATGACCTCCTATAAAACATCATAATATAAGAATTCCTTTGGAACAATAATACATTTTGTACTAAGCAACAACTGCCACGATAATAACTGCAAAAGTGTGACACTTTTAATAAATTAATAACTACTTTTCTTTTCAAAATATATGTCTAATATACACTGTGCTCACACCTTCAGGACAAAGAGGCTTGATGTTTTGTTAAAATGGTGCGCAGTCGCAAAACAATAAAATATTGTAAACGTGTGCAAACACTACATTAACTTCCATTTTATGAGAAAGCAAAGCAGTAACTTGATATAAATCAATACAGCAATATTGAATGAAATGGAAAATTTTCAGGAAATACGCCGTTATCTAAACTAACATTATAATGAAGAGGTAAAATTCTACGTTCTTTTAAAATTATTTTCTTTATTAACAACATAATTCAAGCACGATAGTAAAATATTATGAACTATATAACATAATAATGTACAAGCGCGCATAAAAAGGATAGAGTCAACATCGCTGTCAATGGAAATGGTGCCCAGAACGCTGGCAGCATGGTCATGTTGAGCGGCTGTGCTGACTCTTTGGCCGAAGAAAAGGCCAGCCCTCTGATCACGTAAAGAGTCGATTGTTAAAGGGTAATTTCTAGATGCGGTGGTGGAATTACGAAAACTATTCACTGATAAAAACGACATTATCAATGAGTGTCATAGAATTATAACCCGTAAAGAATAATGGCGAAATTATAGCTGACTTAAATTTGATCGTCTGAAAGTGAGTTATATACGAAAGACATTCTATTAATTGTCTATGTTTTTTAAAGTATAATTAGGCCTGGTCCAAAATGGATAAAAAAAAACATAATAAATTAAAAAAAAAAATGATTTTTTAGTTAATTTCTTTAGCATAGTGTTACCATTATATATTTTATCTGCTAAGTGACAAGTAGTAACTATATTAAGTAATAATATCATTATTGTATTTATTCCAGTAAATGAGTTAACAATACAGTTTATGTCTAAGTGTAGATGTTCCTTGCAGGTAGGTAAGAATATTGTAGTGTAGTAGAAATAAATGACTTACTTTCAATTAATGATTGGCAAAAAAACCCAAGTCCATAAAAAAATATACCTTGGTTGTTGACGACAAACTTTTGATACACGTCAAAGTCACTTAGTTTAAATAAATGTACTCTTTCCAAAGAGTATACTACACATTTCATGCTAATATAACTAGGTAAGGGAAATTCTAATGCGATATTCCCCTTTTACTTCCACGAAATTGAATAATATTACCTATTAAAAACATTATTAAAACTTACCCAGACATACCCTACAAAAGTTTATGACTGAATATCTATTATTCTTTACATTCTCGAACAAAAATTCTTGCACAAACTAATTCAGAACATCACCCTGAGTTAAACCAGATATTTTTCATTTAAAGACTTTCGAATTTAATCTCAGCTAAAACAATGTATGGGCACCTGCCATTGTTCTTTGCATAATGTCTGCGAGAAAGCTTACGCGAGCGAAGTCGCGGAAAAATGCTAGTTCAAAATATAAATATGGTATGGTTTATCATCACTCTGTAGAAAGTGATCCATTCCAGTGAACCACACCAGTGGTGATAACACTGGAATCACTTCGTGCTACAGTTAGCAGATAACAAAGACATTTTACGAGTAGCTAACTGTTTTCATGTTACAACAGTAAACTGGTACATTTCGCACACAAGTTCATTATTTGTTTTGTCTGGGTTCGAATAAAACAAATGAGAGTTAGATTGTTTGTTTTTCATACTCAACCTAAATCTAATAACAATAGACTTGGATGATAAAATGCTCATGAAAAGAATTGTTTAGAAATTTGTTTTGCCGACTTTTCAGCCCTGAACAATTTGTAGTTTATCATGAGATTTATCCTGTACTACTAACTATTGTTATAAATATGAAAGTCAGTCCCTATGTTTGGATTGTTGTTAATCAATAACGCCTCAACTTCGGAATGGATTTGGATGAAATTTGAAACAAGGTAAACTATGGCCCGGGTTAGGATATTTATGCTAATTTTAATTACGGTATTACCTTAGTACTCTCATGCAAGTGAAGCTTCTGACAAATACGTCTATCTAAATTCACATTCATCATGAAAGTATTCACTGGCTGTAATGTAAGTACAATCTAGAACATTCGATATATTTTCGTCAGACAGTCCAAAATACCTAAACGCTTGCCTATTTCGAAATGTTTATTTTGATTCTATAAAAGCCGGGAGGCGGTTTGTCAATGTCTCTCCGGATGCTTCGTGTTTTGTCTTTTATTTTCATGCAATCTTTATTTAGATGGATATTTTTGTTGAGAATTTTAAGACCAATGAAGTGAGAGACGTGTAATCAGTATAAAATTATTACAATAAAGAAATAATCTCAAATTAGCTTCTGTTAGTACCCGGTGGCAAAAGCAGTTTGAAATTCGAAAATTATCCCACAGAAACGTACAGTACGGGCAAATATAATCCTTAGTTCGAAATTTAAAATTCGTTCAGCTTTGGAACCTGGCAGCGTGAGATTCAAATATCGATACTTTTACATCATACCTACATACATCATTCCTGCTAGGATTATGATCAAGGTCATCAACATTTTAGGACTGCGAGGATCATAAAAAGACAGTCGGAAATCTCAAGTACGAATGTTTTCTGTTTCAAATAAAGCCTGGGCCTGAATATGACGACAGCTGCTAAATATAGGTATCTCCTCAGTCCCCAGTCACCGGATCAATACTTTGAATGAACGATTTTGTGGAGCCGACAGCAGTGATTTTATTATCTTGTTGATTTACAAAACGCGGTTTGCTTTTAATATACTTACTTCTTAGCAGTTTCAACAGTGGAGGAGAGGAGAATTCTTATTTTTTCTAGTCGATGGAAAACTCTTCATAATATTTTGAGCCCAGAAGTAGCGTTCGTTAGGTCACCTAAAGTGCGGGTCTAACGGCAATTGAGGCACTCCAACATATGTGTTATACACACTACAGGGGAACCGCACTCATATAGTATATCAGACGGGTCTATAAAACCTCATTTTACCAAATTGAGATTGGGGGAGAACGAAGAGTACCTAATTCAATATGGTAATGTGATTTTGGATGTCGTCCATACTATTTTACTCCAAAGGCAACCGAATACGTTAACGAAGAAGAACGGTTTGAAGATTTGATAGAGATTATCCAACAAAATTTCTAAGTGATCCCTGCCTATTTTTGATTACGCTCAGATACCTAGAAAGTTGTAAGTACGATACATTACGCTGTTCTAGGGAAGATGAATTTGAAGTGTAAGCAACATCCAACATTAAACGACTGTGACTCAAAATTACATTATCCATAGCTAAAATTCAATTTTATTCACTAGCCACCTTTATCTGACCACATACTAATTGCTGATTAATTTTCCATCTACAATTTACATTATGTCTAAAGACAGAGTCACGTGGCCGAACGTGGTCTAAGCAGCGCATAGTATGCAGTGGTTAGACGTGACTAAAATCTGATTTGTTTTAGGATGACCATTCAGTATGTACTGACTATATTACTAACGATAAAACAGACAGTTGCGACGAGACAATACGACTAAGTGTTTCAAGGAGTTTTCTTATAAATAAACAGGTTGAACCCATCTCCCACCTAGTAAAGCGGAGTTTCGTATCTGTTAGCTGAGAGTGGTTCTGGACATATATCGCAAACTATGCTCCACTGTCCTTTGTGGCCCAAAACATACAATCAAGTTCACCTCTATGCTGCCAGCAACGACCCCTTGAAGTAGCGAATTTTTTGGCAAATCGAATCTGAATCATTACCGTGCCAGCGCAGCGAGTCAACGACACGAAAAAGATATACAATTGGTTATACCTGCATGGAAAACAATCTATGAGAACGCGTTATCCTATTAGTGTAAAGTCGCGCCTATCTGCGGCAACCTTTAGTTCGTCCGACTATAACAATAATTAAATACAAGATGATAGTGGCTTTAAAAATAAAGCCTGTTATCGAAGACTCTGTTTACCAGGTTTGTCTTGTTTGACCGTAAATGCGTCACGGAAAAATGTAAACAAGTGACCGGTTTTAATAATTCTGAATGTTTATATCTAATTGTAAATGTCTAATGCCGTATTTTACGTAAGCAAAAATATGATGATAGATGCAACAATTTGTAATCCTAAACGGTTGGTTTAGTGCACGAAAATGCTACATTGTTTCTGTTTTGTAAGCGAATTGTGGGTATTGAAGTAGGTAACGTGTGTGTTTGGTAATTAGATAACCATGTTTATGTGTACCTGCCTATCGGATGTGGCTACGAATGTGGATGCCTACGTGCCCGCAGTCAACAACAATCAACATGAATTTATTCAAAATGCTTAACAGCCAAAGCAGCGTTAATTTAATGTTCAAAACAAACGTGACTAAATGTTCCTTAGATTATGTAAGCGGTTCGTACATTAGATTCGCTCGTTCGATTTTTCTGCGACGCAAAATGAGCTGTGTGACTGTGTAGGTGTGTAGATAATACCCGGGCAAGGCCAGCCACCTCGCGGTTTGCCGACTGCCGGCGAGCTCAAGGTTGCTTTTGTGTATAAACACGACTCGACCGATCGATAGCGTGGGCGACCAACCGCCGCACAACCAGCGGACGACCTCCAACGCTACCGAACGATTTTCCGCTTCAAAAACAAAGAGAATGAAACCACAGAATAATCTTAGAATACTATAACGTTTATTTGCCTTAAATTATTACAGTCCTTCAAGTACCTACCTCAGGAAAGATACGGAAAATAATAATCTAACTAGGAATAATAACACAGCAGTTGTGAGCTTTACAACAAGCTCAAATAATAATTAGAGTTGAGATCAGTGTCGGAGCGGTGTTGGGTCCGATGCGGTGCGGTCACGGTGTGCTCACCGGGGGCGTTCGGGGCGCTGTAGCCTCGTGCGGCTCCGCAGCCTGCTGCAGTGGTGCGCCAGGTAGAAGCCCGGCGTCAGCAGGAACCGCCGCGGGTGCTCCGTTGATCTCTGAGACGTGTGGCGGCTGGAGCTCTCCTCCGGGATCCGCCATAATGTCCTCCTTTCGCTCGGCATATCGATAGTCCTTTTACAAGCCATAGTTCTCAAGTCCAATACTCCATTTAATGCTTATTGGTGTTGGTCTTCTTGTTGTTCTCTGTGTTCATGAGCTTGGTGACAATCTTCCTGGAGTGGCCGGACGGGTCGAAGTGGTTGGTGTGCTCGTTGACCTCCTTCTTGGTGCGCTGCTTGCCGCTGTGTCCGGTGAAGATGTGCTTGTCGTGGTCGAAGTTGTAGTAGTCGTACTCGTCAAAGAAGGCTTCGGACATATTTACGTTTGGAGATTTGTAAATATTATTGAAATCACGGGAAATTTAGTCGCAGTTGCAACTGACAATGTTACTCAAGATTCTGTTTTCACTGAATGTTCAATGTAATGGCTGCGCCGGGCTTTTATAGGCTGCCAGCAACACGTCACGCGCATGCGCGTCGATAAAATTCTCGAACCGTGATTGGTTGAAACACCGGCGACGACCCGATTATGAAGGATGTTTTGTTTATTTATAGACGTGTGTTTGTGTGAGTAAGCCGGCTTGGCAAGTGTGTCAGTAATCAGAATTTAATTTTCTACCAATATGTTGACTTCGGCGATTTCTTTTTCAGAAAAACGTTTGCTTAGTTAATTTAGATAGCATTCTACTCTAGGTACCGTCAACACCATGAGGCAAAACATGAAAATGTAAACAGGTGATTTTCGTCATTTGTTCAAATGCTTATCCATAAAGATTGATTTGAGGAAACTGGATATTAGGTCTTATAATTTTGGATAGCCTTTGTTTTTTCATAAAACTAGATTTACGCGTACATTAAATCAATGCTTAGGCTGAGTACTGATAGAATAACAACATACTTTAGGTCCGAGCATGAAGGTGAAACATATTTGTATTCAATTACCTACTTTAAATTTGTCATGTTTGCTATTGTTCAGGTTTTTATCAGTTTATATCGACAATAGTATTACAGAAAAACATGTAAAATTCAGTCTTACTCTCACTACCTATCACGCAAAATCTACCATTTTGGTAGAACAATATCTTCCTAGGCATCACTGAATGCCGGCTCAATGTTACCGCGATTATACCACGTATACAGTGATAATATTATGTGCATAGCTATAAAATAGAAAACTTATAGAAGATATAGGTATTCGGTCAATATGCAATGTTATACGGTATGATAAGAATATAAGTGGGAACGTATAAATGTAATGCCGCGCCGTGCAGCGCCATCTAGTGTCGAGTAGCGGTTTGAGAAAACTTGAATGGCAAGCGAGTTTTCCAGAATGGTTACTATGGAAATGACTCTAGGCGCGCTAAATAAAGGATGTGCAGAATCGAAAGCATGCATTTTATGGCGAAAATGGTTCAGGTGGTAGAGGAAGACTAGTTCGGCCGGCGAAAAGAAAAATTCTCCGCCTTTTTCCCAAGGGAGAAGGTAGAAAATATAGAACGCCACCTGCAGTGCTAAGATCCTTACACACTTTTACTTCGTTTGACTCATAACTTTATAATTTTAAATTATTAAAAGGTACTGTATGCGCTCTCAGCGCAAAGTTTACAGTCATCTTATGGAGATACTAGCCGCCGCCCACGGCTCCGCCCGCGTTGTATCAGTACTTCTCCCAATAACTTCATACCTATTTGTTATTCTGATGTATAAGTTATATATCTGTACAGTTTCATCGAAATGCGTTCAGTAGGTTTTGTGTGAAAGAGTAACAGACATCCGTCCATCCATCCTCACAAACTTTCACGTTTATAATATTATAATAAAGTAGGACGCGCCTATTACCAAAATATTAAAATTTGCCTCGTTGGTGTAGTGATCGCAAGGGCTACTGCCGACCATGAGGTCCTGGATTCGATTTCCGTGTCGGGCAGTGTTATTGGGTTTTCACATCTGGTATTTCTCAGTATTAGCACAGTTTATAAAATAGTACAAGCACAGATTAGAGAGTCTAGATTTGTGCCCATATATGACTAGCTTCTGCCCGCGGCTTCGCTCGCGTAAAAAGTATTTTATCATCCCAAGGGAATACACACTATCCTATGTCCTTTCCAGGGTCTCAAACTATTGGCATGCCAAATTTCATCTAAATCGGTTCTGTAGATCCAGAAATTACCCCTTAAAACCTCACAAACTCACAAATTTTATCTCTTTATTATATTATTCGTATAGATATTTGTGCCCTAGAGTGGCGATAGGCTCGGTTCCCTATTACCTACATGGGACACAAACATATCTGGTGTACGGTGCACGGTGGTGCACGGTGAACCTCTGCCTGACCTTTTGGGGAAAAAATTGGAAAAGTAGGATAGTCTCTATTTTTAACCGACTTTAAAAAGGAGGAGGTTATCAATTCGACTACACTTTTTTATATATGTTACCTCAGAACTTTTTACTAGGTAAACGCTGGAAAGCTGGTGCTTGTCCTGTGGTCCCATTAAAATTTAATCAAGATCTGATTAAGAACTTCGGACATATACATCAGAACTCTTCAACAAATGTCGGCGAATCACTCGGGATAGCTGCAATCGCATGTATGTTTATTGTTTACACCATTTCATACCATAACATCCCGCTGGTACGCTCTAAAGGGGTACGCAGGTGTTCACCCTGGTATACTTCCACCGGTTTTGTTTAAGTTTCATGTTATTGGGTTAATCTATTCTGGCATCACTTTGGGCATTATAGGTACCAAATCTATATAACTGGTCCATCATGTACCACAACTAAAAAGTAAAAACCTTTTTTACAAAATAATACAACCGACTTCCAAATAAAAACACTACAAAGTCTAAGTACTAAGTCTGTGTCAAAAAACACAGAAAAGAAAACAGGAACACCGACTGCCGAAACTGAAGTTATTTTTAACTATGTAGTGTTTTTTTTGGAAGTCGGTTGTATTTTTTTGTACAAAAGATTTTTGTGTGACTCATTCGTTTTATTTCGAAACAATAATAATGAGTACATACCTGCCAATTTGTGAACATTGAGGAGCGTCCGTGCACACAGCTGCCTTTTGGAACACATGGAGACGGGATGCCGAAGGTTTCAGTGGCTCAATAGGATCGGGCGGTTCCTCTCTCCTTCGTGAAGCATAGTCGGCACTCCCGATGAGGTACCCACTGAGGGCCGATATGAAGACCAGCACTGCTAGTGCTGTGAGGACGATTTTAGTCTTGAGCTTATACGGCCTGAAACAAAATTATGAGGTTACTAACGCCATCTGTTATCGAGTAGCACTAACTAATTTTTTCATGACACTCCAAGAATTATTTGTAAATACTGTTCTTTTAATGAAAATAAATGTCTGTGTGACTATTTAATCACGTATAAGGCTAGGGATGTAGGTAAGCGACACTTCTCACTCACTTCTCTGGGTAGTCATCATCATCATGACTAAAATTGCCTTGGAATATGGCAAACCTATTGATAGGGGACACCAATCGTATTGTGTCTATAGGGCTATCATCAGCATGATTGCTTATAAAGTTCCTTCTGTGCAGACCGCTTCGTAAATGATCCTTCATGGTTTTAAAAATATGACAGCTTATTTCTCAACACATAACAACATAACCTAGACACTTTTCCATGACTGTTTCACGATGACTGAATGATCAGGAACTTTGTGATCAAATTGAGGAATCACGATCGTGTTTTATTTTGTTTTTTTATCGCGTAACACGGCTATTATTAAACCTTTACGGTGCCAGTGACGTTTGCTCGGACATGGCAGATGGTTACGCAGTGAACTTGCTTGCGGATATCGTGAAAATCGATAAAAAGAACAGCTGTTTTCAGTGCTTTCAGCATTTGTAACGATTTCCTTAATCAAAGGCAGATGGCGGTAGTGGTGTGACATTAAGTAAATAATAAATTTTCTGAGAAAATGGAGATAGTAATAATTATACCGAAACGCCTGGGGTTTTTCCAGTATTACACAATTCGGTGTGACTTGTGGGTTATAATTTGCGCAAACTATACTTTCAGGCGCAAACTGTTATAGAAGTTATTCACTGGGCTTAATCGACAGGATTTTTTTTTCAAGACATAACGTCTTCGTATGAGTAAGTACAGTAAAAGTGAAGTATGTATGAGCAGATCTGGGGCATATATATGCTTTGCTTTAATTAAAATACAAATTATAAAATACTACCTCGCAAGTAGGTATTTGAAATATGAAATACAAAAACATCGTGTATTTGAAATATAAAATACAGTATTTTAACTATTATAATCTATACAAATAAATAAAATTGAAATGTCTGTATGTAATATATTTATTATAATAATTTTTGTATATTTTTGCAGAACGCACCCATTAATAAGATCGCTAAATGTATTTATGTACAAATGTATTTTGAAGCCGTAAGTATTTCTAATACTAACTACAACATATCTCAGCGTCAGGTATTAGAAATACCAATTACAAATTACATTTTAAAGAAGTAATTGAATTACAAATACCAAATACATATTTTCATTTTTATTACAAGTTGTTTAAATACTGCCAACTGTATGAGTAAGTAACAATATGAATAATTAAATCTGCCTAGATTTTTCCCAACTATGTTGAATAGTTGGGAAGCCTTCCAGTCTAACTGCATCCAGTTGAGTATCAGTATTTAGAAGCAGCGACTATCTATCTGAACTCCACAACCTAGAAACTGCGTATTCTGCGTAACACGGTACCCCTTTTAAAAACTGATGTCTTATTTGCTTGAACTGGCTTCTATAGTAGTCAAAGCGGATCTTTGTGTCTCTAATATTGGCTTTGCGAACTATTGCACAAGAAACAGTTAGTCATCGAGTATACTGCATAGAGCAAGGGAGATAGGACGATGCGACAAACGTAAGCGAGTGAAAGAGGCAGTTATACAAAGCTTTCTTCAACATTGACATAAAAATAGCTACTGCTTTTTTGTGTCAATGTTGCAGTCTTGCAGCCAATTTCAGAGACACAAAGATCCGCTGTGAGTATTATAAGAAATTATCCGTAACGACTGTCAAAGTTTTATAAATGACAGCCAGCTTACATTTATGAATAATATGAATATAAAGTGAAAATATGAATAAAAAGTATTTTCGTATTATTATCTAATATACCTGTCAGGATGTGAATCAGGCAGCCGGATGAGCACATGGTTTCTTTTCTTCCGCACATCCGTTTTCCCGGGTTTCTTCAGAGAACTTTGTCTTAGCAATTGTTTGTCCGACATTATTATTGAACTACCCACATAAACACTTATTACAATTAACTTTAACTTTAGTTCACAGATATTATTTTATTTCAGCACTAATCATTGATATGGGAAGTGGAGAGAGTCATTTGATTTCACTAACCTAGAGAAAATAATCAATCATTCAATCATTCTGGGCTAATCGTCAAGTATGATTGAGCAACAATGTTAATATTATTCAATTGCTCTTTTCAAATATCTATGTACATAGGAACTGACGCAATTTGCAAAAGTTTAAATTTCAGTTTTGACCGTAACAAACATAATAAACGTAATTTCGGTTTCAGTTTCACACTACTGATTGTTTTTTTTTGTGTTTGATTTTACGATAAAGCAGGGTGGATAATTTCCCTTATCAAAACGTTACTGATAAGTTAATGTAAAATCAAGATTCTATGCACTTTTTCTTTTTCAAGGTGAAGTGTTATTAATCGAGAAATTGCTCAGTGTCAGCTTGTGTCAGTGCTGTAAAATCATAGGACATAATGCCATTATCATCAAGTCTTGCAAGAAGAACCACCAATGCTTTGTCCTTCAATACAATTCAAGTTATTTAAGTGACACTCGTCCTGAGGCCCAAGCGCACATCTGGAGAGGCGCGGCGAGGATACTGAGAAGATAACAATTTAAATTAGACCCTAATTCTTATGTAATAAAGTTGAAAATGTCATGGCAAAGATAAATAAGAACGAGCCGAGCGGCGCACGACACAGTGATCTTATATTGACCGTATGTCAAGGTAGTTAAGGTTTATATTAAATTGTTGTCTTCAATTGCTCTCCGCCGTGCCTCCAGCGGTGTGCGCTGGGCCTAATACAACGCAATCATCGCGCGAACACGCGACCGTCGCGTTCATTTGTATGGCGAAATCGAAAAGCGCCCTCTGTCGGCGCGACGACGCGTTCGTGTTTACCATACAAATGAACGCGACGGTCACGTGTTCGCGCGATGGTCGCGTTTTAGTAGGATAGCGCCTATGATTCTGTATTGCAATTATATAAAAGTTTTCACCATGAGCTCTTAGAGCAAGGTTATTTCTATTATATTATACTTAAGGGACAGATGTATATGACTTGTAAACTTCTATCCTTTACGCACAATGGAATTAACTTTGCTCTAAGATCTCATGGTAAGGCCCAGCTCATACTGGAGTACCAAGGTTAAGTAGACCGCGCATAGGTGGTAAGAGATGAGGAGATTCAGATGCTAGCTGGTTTTGATACCACTAAAGTTCACTGTACGACTACAGCCTACTGTACTAACGCCAATAAGGAATAAAAGTTAAAATAATTTTCAGTAAGTGTAACTTTAGCGTGGAAGCTCGTCGACATAAACAAGTAAAATTTTAAATCTTTGACACATTTTATTTCATGCTACATAATTTATCCAGTAGTAGACACGCTTCGATCGACAATCTATTAAACACGTAATTATGACACGATTTCTTGCGAAAACACCTCGATCCAACAATAAAACGCCCATAATATTGAACGGCTGAACCAATTTTCATCAAACATAGCTAAGAACACTCTCGATAAAGTCACCTTCAACCTTTCCAACTAAATCAAAATCGGTTAATCCGATTAGGAGCTATGATGCCACACGCAGATACACTAAACACACTTTTTCCATCGATAATATTACTATAAATTTATTTTCCCAATTCCGAATATACTCCGATCTAAAATAAGATAAGTGATCACACATCACATCACATCATCAGCCTATTAATGTTCCCACTGCTGGGACACAGGCCTCCTCTCTGTGAGAGGGGATGGGCCGTAATCCACCACGCGGGCCCAGTGCGGGTAAGATAAGTGATAAATAATAATAAATTCTGAATTAACACAATAAGGCCATATGCCCCGCTTTCTCTTGGGACGTAAGACGTAAGTGTATTTATGCTTAGGTGCCTATCTTATCATCAATTTAATTTATGCAATCAACAAAAACTAATAAAATTAAATTGCATAGGTGTGTACCTACGTTTTGTGTTAATTAACCTTTCGGCACGGGGTCTCATTGATAAGAAAGAAAATTTGGTTCAAATAAATCTCACTAGATGGCGCGATAAGCACCGCCATCTGTTATTGAATGTGTGTAAAATTAAAATTTTCTGGAATTGAACACAAACATTTTATGTTCTTGTTTAATCAACTCTCCTAAGTAAAAAATTATGGAATATTAGGCTCTTAATTCACATTTCAAAGATTATTAGACGGATCATTTAATATTCATGCCAATAGATGGCGCATTTTTTAATTTCTGAGGCATTCCACTCGATTGTTAAAGTTTGCATTTTAACACATTTTGGTGCAAACAAAACTGTAAAAACGCAAATAAATACTAGAAAACAAACCTTCACCGTATTTAAAGAAATAAATATTCACGAACCTAGTAAACCCTTTTACTTGCGAGGCGCTGCTAACACCATCTTCTATCTATCACCGTGAAACAGAACCGAATGCGTTCGATGTACAAAAAATTGCCAGATGCAGACGAAAAACGCTAGTTACGTCGGCACGGTTTCTTTGTATGGGATGAGGTATCTGTATGCTAGTATTATATTATCTGTGCTTTCGGGTATGTTTTCTAAATTAAAAATGATAAAGTTCTTTTACCTGTCTCATTTTTAGATTTAATCCGATATCTCTTTTGTTTTTTTAATAAAACAGGATGGAAGTCTGTTGTTATGATTTTCTGATTAATAAAATGATAAATAATTGTTTGGTGTTATTGTGGTTGGTCATATTTTTATGACGATAACGCTTCGTTGACCGTGACGGATATAATAGTACATTACTGCAGCGGCCAGCAAAATAGGCATTGATGGACGAACGTGTAAATGTGGGCCGAGGCGAAGCCGAGGCACACATACGTAAGTCCATCAATGCCTAGTTGTGGCCAAGGCTTGTATAGTACTTTTCTCAAATAATGCGCGGAAATTAAAACTAAGTAGTACCTAGAACTCATTTTGTCAAAATCAATGACGAACAACAATAATTGTTCCCGCGTTAAAGTGTTCCTTTGTTTTTTTTTCAATAAACAGCGTTCTATTTGCAAGCCAGTTCGAAATTTAAATAAAACCTTTGATAAGTTACCTCCTTGGTTGCCATGTTTCGGAGTAAAACATCGTTCCATTTTTAAACTACACGACAGATATGAGTTTACTATGGAATTTATTTGGCCGCTAGACACGACAGATATGGATTTTCATACAACTTTTGCCGGCCGCTGCGCGCATGTATTTGACCAGTACAGCAATTTCGATTTATCTCGAAGAAGGTTGTCAAAATAATGATCACATTTCCAAGCATGTTTGAGAAAAATGAATTTTATGAAAGGATTATTATCTGAACCTAAATACAATGTTCAAAGGGTATGTGATTGTTATCTTAAAGGGTTGAATGTGAATAATTTTGTTGACGATAAATTGTTCGGTATTCATTTATTCGGCACATTAAAAAAAAACTGCGTATTCTGTCCCATTGTAGAGCAAATACTTCCTTTTTAGGGTTCCGTACCCAAAGGGTAAAAACGGGACCCTATTACTGAGACTTCGCTGTCCGTCTGTCTGTCTGTCTGTCTGTCACCAGGCTGTATCTCATGAACCGTGATAGCTAGACAGTTGAAATTTTCACAGATGATGTATTTCTGTTGCCGCTATAACAACAAATACTAAAAATAGTATAAAGTAAATATTAAAGGGGGGCTACCATACAACAAACGTGATATTTTTGCGGTTTTTTGCTCGATATTAATAACGGCAACAGGTAGACGCTTGAAATATTCACAGAATGTTTAGTTGTATATTTACTTCAAAAAATAACAATTAATAAATTAAAATAAAATAAATTAACTGGGGCTCCCATACAACAAACGTGATTTTTATGCAGTGTTTTGCGATAATGGTACGGAACCCTTCGTGTGCGAGTCCGACTCGCACTTGGCCGGTTTTTTTTTTTTTCTTAACATTCCTGAGGATATTAAGCAATAAGGTGTGAGAGATCCTTTGGCAAGCACATTTAAACAATTGCAAATAGAATTGGACATGACATATTAGTTTAGCTTTTTAATCTACTGCCGAAGGAGGGTATGTGTTTATCAGTATATGTATGTATTTATGCTTGTTCCTATATGGCGATATAGAGACCAAACGCGTTGGCCGATTTTGATGATTCTTACGTCAATCGTTTTGTCTTAACTTTGCGAGTATCATTGGCTACATTAAAATTGGAAAATAGAGAAATGCTTTTCGGCTTTTCGGCGCCATATTATGGGGGCCCAATAATTTTTTGGTCGTTATGGGTCTCAAAATAAAGGGCTTTAAGAGGTGATTTCAAAAATATATAATACTTATATGTTTCAATTTACCTAATACGAAAAAAAAGATTACTATAAAGTTATGAATAAAAAAATTAATTAAAAAAAATTAAAACTTAAGTAAACGAACTAAAAAGAAATACTCAAGAAAAAGATCAAGCTGTACATATGGTTTTGGTCAGCCAGCTCGCGAATATGTATCCCACGACGGCACAGCTTGATCTTTTTCTGGTTTACTTCTTTTTAATTGCAGTCGGGTTTTTTGATTTTTTTAATTAACTTTTTTTTTAAGATATTGTCAACCAGATTTCATTTTCAACCGCAATTTTTTTTGATTGGTGCGGGATAACACAATGTATTTTTTAGATGTAGAAAGAAACCCACAATAATATTTCTCAGTTTAAAATCGAAAGTTGTGCAAGTATTTCCAATTTGTTACCTTTTGAAAATAAAATTATGTTCCCAGACACTTATAAAAGTGTAATTTTTCCTTTGGAAAATTCAGTATCGACCGTATATTAAAACTTGTCACTATCAAATTAGCGATACAAAGGTCGTCCCTCACGGGTTGTCAAGTGTCAGTGATAGTCAGAAGCTCATTCATAATGTCCGCGCACGGATGTACGGCACGGATGGACGGCACGGACGGATAGCACGGACGGACTGCACGGAATGGCTACCCGCTAATTGTACAAGTGACAGCTTTTATCAGCGGCTGCGCCCGCGTGACAGTCGGCAATTATTCGAAGGAAACGTACTGCTGGAATAAAAAGTACGTTTCCTTGTAATAATATAATTTGGTAGATATAATCATATGTCCTAATGCAGGTATACGGAATCTATGTCAAAACTGCAACCAATTTCGTTCACATTTATAGTACTTAACTACTTATTAGGAGGAGTTAGACATGATACTCGTAGCTGGCATTTGACTCTAAGGAAGAGAAACCCGTCCTTATTAGGTACAATTCTTTGGTATACCGACAGACATGACAAACCCCGTTCACAAAAATTCTTGAAATCTTTGGACTACTGGAAAATGAGGATCTTTGCAATATTCTCTTCTAGCGAAGACTGCATTCAAATTGAATCACATATTAGATTCCTACTTTTATAAGGACCCCATGCCACAGAATAAATAATATTACAAGTACAGAAGACTCACTTCATGCAATAATTCATTGAAATAGAGACTCCTGCTAGTAAGCAACAAAGTGCATTTCAGCTCGCATAAGCGCTCAGTGCCTAACGTGATATTCACCTAAACGTTGCCGCTCTCTTCTAACGCGTATCTCCGTCGCTGTCTGGCGCGGTTTGACTCGGCTCGTAAGGGTTGTCGACTTGCCGCTTTCGCTTACATCCACTATCTACCTACTTGACCGCGTAATCTTTCTCATGTTTGATGCCTATGGTTACACGGTCAAGTAGGTAGATAGACAATGAATATTATAGACCGTCATTTTGTTAGGTACTTAACAAATGAAGACTAGGTTACCTAAACTTCATTTACTATAACATTAGACATTTAAATAAGCCCATTTTACAGCCCGGTCAATCGATTTTGACATCTATTGCGTTGGTGATACGACAAATGGAAACTGTAGTAAACAGTTGGTTTTGGTAACAAATTTGTGCTTTTTATATCATCCTTATGTGTACGAGATAGAACACAAAATCGGTTGAACGCACTGTAAAACGAGTTTGTAAAGACGTCTAATGTTATTTCAAATTGAGTATAGGTACCTACCTCTATGTTTACTCTTTAGTGATATTTTTTGTTAGTTTATTTAAAGTTGGCTTGAAGAACTCTTAGGAAATATTGTTTGTTTGTTCGTTAGGTAAAAGTAAGTACCTAGTTTTATATACAAACATTAACGTTAACAAGTGCGTACACTTACTCAGGCTATTGGTAAATTCTTAGGCTAAGTAGGTAACTACTTACTTAGGCAATTATAATTTATTTTAAACTGAATCTAAAGCGTTTATTTTTATGTTAACAAAACGGTAACTATTCAATAAAAAAATAAACAACATGAACAACACGAAAATCTAAAATATCTAAGTAGGTAGGTACCTAATTATTAGTATTTCACACACCTATTCATTATTTTAGGAACACCAAAATTCTTAAATTTTTATACAAAACTCGTACTTATTATGCACCTACTACCGATAGTTAGAGTATTTATGTAATGATTTAAATAGGTACAACAAAATAGCTTATCTCGCAAAATCTTTCGGTACTTTAAAAAAAAATAATATCGATTCATTGTTCTTTGCTTTATTTAAACACTCGTAAACATAACAATATCTTTTAAAGGCCTTAGAAGTACGTTTAGAAGTCATTGTTCTTTGCTGCATAAATCATAGAATTAATAACGTGGCTAACGTGAAGCCGAGCGGTAAGCGGCAACCTAACGCGTTATTCCCTCTAGAGGGTACCGCCGGCCGATCGTACCTAAACTGCGGAGTGACACCCCCCTGCCCATGCTAAAAATGCCTTCCTTTATTGCGTCTTGTTTGGTAATATTTTGACCAAACATTATGAAATACGGCGATAATAGAAGTACTTACAACGTGTTAATTCTGTGTTAATTTTAACACTGAGACGGTAATAGCAGTTTCAAAGCAGTGCATGGAAAATACGGAAACCAAATAGCAAATGTACCTATTGTGTTCTAATAGGCATAACTATGTCAAGAATTGAATGGAAGCTCGCCATCCCCCTTCTCGAACAGCTGATCAGTTTTTTTTTTTAAATAGGTTAAATCCTTTATCGATAATCTTCTCCACATTTATTATGAGCACAGTCAAAGTGTGGAACTCCTTACCTACCAGCTTGTTCCTTACCACCTATAACCCATCAGCTATCAGAGCAAGAATGAACAAGCATCTTCTGGGCTCGCTCGTTCTATTATAGATGAGGTTTAATAATATGGAAACAGCTTTTCTATCGATTTCTATTAGACTAAATCGAGATGAAGACCTGGCTCATCGTGAAATGAAATAAATTATAAAAAAAGTAAATTTAAATAATCAAGAAGCAAACTAAAAAGATGAAGAAAATCATCCTATGCAGTCGGAGGATACATATTCGCGAACTGGCTGACCAAAACCTTATTTAATTAATTTAATTTTCTTATTTACAGCTTTTAAGTTACCAATTTTTTTCGAATTACTTTTAAACATATTTTTGTGATTGTTGTTTTTTTATTTATTTTGTCTATATGGCTTCTGGTGTTCGCTGTGTTACACTTTGATTACTATCAAGCCTTTAGCGACACGAGGAATCGATTGACGTAAGAATCATAAAAATCGGCTCACGCGTTTGGTCTCTAGGATGAAGGGTAAGTCACTCTCTCAGAATCAGGAATTCTGTCTTCATTGTGTAGTGGTTTTACATATTTAATCTAAAGTATCTTTTATATCTACTTATGACTTTGTGAGTTCAGTTGTCACATTTGTCGATATTGGCAACTCCTACTCTACCTTTTAATTTAATAGATTACACTCCAATCCGAATGGAGTGCCTGATAAAGTGATAAGTGATCAATCATTTATTTTGATCGCAGGAAATAGAAATTAATTAGCGGTGAGGAAGCAATAGTAAATAAGGGCTTATGTTTAACTTACCACCAGATATAGTAACATATAACAGACAAAAATAGTAAATGATCACCAAAATTAAACCCGCATCTTATTGTAAAATTATAACCAAAGTTTTAACATCTCGCTATCCTGTTTAGGCAAAATGACTCCAATTAAATCATTGTTAACCCAAAAGTAGTAAATGATCACCAAAAGTAGTAAATGATCACCAAAATTAAACCAATGACCAAAAAGATTATAAAATTTCTGGGAGCAACTTGGAAGTAGCGCTCGCCGGCCGCTGCCGCGGCACCGCTCGCTTTGCTCGCTCGGCTCGCGCGCGGTTGGTCACAGTTCTAACCTAACCTAACCTATTTTACAACATTAAATAGCGCAATAATTTGCTATTAAAATTTGGTGATCAATTTACTAAATTTGGTGATCAATTTACTAAATTTGGGTTTCATAGTACAATTTTAGGTAATAGAGGTTATGGTCACAAAGTAATTTTAGGTGGTCATTATATTTATCCCCGTAAATAAGCGTAACAAACATTATAATATCGAACTCCGAGGAATTGTCAAGGTAACGGTGAAGTATCTTTTCCACGTGAGTGTAGAAACCTTGAAAATAACTAGTAGGTAAGTAAGAATATTGGGATCTTTATTTTTTGTGTGGTATCTTTCGTGGAATTGGCTAACTTTAGTGGCAGTGGGCAAGACACATTGCTCGCAGTACGGAAGGATAATTGAGCTGAAATGGTGGAGGTTCTGGAGTGGTGACCGGCTATCGGAAGATGGCAGCGTTGGAAGGAGTCTCATAAGGAACACCATTGACGTGGTGAAAGAAGCGGTAGACCGTTGGACGCGAGAAGCACAGGACCGGTCGATGGAGATGCTTGGGGAGCTTGTACAGCATGCTTGTACAGGAGTGTCTTTTGGCTGAAAGTATGATGTTCCAATGGCCATTAAAGTACGACACTTTGGGCGAAGATCGAGACTCAGCAAAGGTAGCGTGGAATGCCCCTAGCGTGGAATGCTTAGAGTCTAGGCCCTAGATCAAGTGACATATAACGACTCAAAAATTAGAAAATGTATTGATAAGCCCATACCTATTATAGATAGAAATATTTTGTTCAATGGACTATCGTTATCGCCTAAAGGAAGAAGCAAAGACTCACGAGTTGAATGATGACATCATAGGTTTTTAATCCTATCTAGTTTTTTTTTTATTTACGTCACACGGTAAGAAATTGCTAATCATTGCCTTGACGAGTATTTACTCCGTCATATATAAACGGCTTTGCAAAATATTTTTTTTGTTCGAAAGAATATTATTTTGAAACTAGCTGTGCCCGCGACTTCGTTCGCGTGGTTGTCGAGAGCAAAACAACGTCGTTTAGATAAGAGTATATCACCTTTTTGATGATTTAGATAAGAGTCCTGACTTTGGTATAGTTGATTACGTTAATGCTTCTCTATATACTATGTTAGCGGTGGAATTACCCGGAGCATATACAAAAAGGTTGTTTGGGTTGCTAACACGTGATAGAGAAACATAGAGTTGGCCGTGTGAAAAACAATCAAAAGTAAGGTCTACACCCGCAACGGATAACGTCTGGCCTTGGGCTTTATTAATAGTCATAGCGTAACAGAGGCTTACAGGAAATTGCACACGTTTGAAAGTAAACGGAAAATTATTGGGGATAATGGGTATCCTGGGAATGAAAACAACATCACCGGAGCCGCAACCTGTTAAGATTTCGGCTTCGATGACATTTCGTTGGAGATTTGTTACTCTCAACCGAGTTCCATTGCATAGTTTTGGTGGGCTTAAATTTCTGAGTAGAATGATTGGTACTCCGACTTTTAAATAAATTTTGTGTGCTGGAAGACCTGGTGTATTTAGAGAGTCTAAAAACTCTACTGGATAGTGGGTGGCATCTCCTTCTTCTAAAACCGTGTTAATAGATAAATATTCCCTACTTTCTCCAGAAACATGTACCAATATTTGAGAATTTATTGCTGCTGCTTGGTCGTTGCGAGGTGCCAAAATAGCTCGTTGGCATAGCCAAGCAGCGTCATGGTTCGAGATCTCTGATGGATCTCCGTATACAGAGGAAATGAGTTCCTGCTGTGAGGCAACAGAAGAACACAGGCTTTCGACTAAAGTTACTTTACCTCCTTCTTGAGTCGGGTATGTGCCGTTACCAATTTGAAGTAGTAAATTTGAGAAAACCTGCGCGTTTGCGTCACCTCCCAAATATGCTCGCATATTAAAGCTCAAATTAGTTAATATGACACTACGCCATAAAATAGAGCTCTTTAAACAGGCACCTATTTCATCGGCCCTCGTTCCTCTGGGTATTATAGGGAGTGTCTGCCTGAAGTCTCCACAGAATAGCACCGTTAAGCCTCCCATCGGTCGGTCATTTTGTCTTATATCTCGCAACGTTCTATCTACAGCTTCCACAGCTTTACGATTTGCCATCGTACACTCGTCCCAAACGATAAGGGCGCAATCGCGTAAAACCCTTGCTTTATCACTATTGCGAGACACGTTGCAAACAGGGTTTTCTGTGCGGTCCAAGTCGATTGGTATTTTAAATGTTGTATGTGCAGTTTTTCCTCCTGGTAATAAAGTGGCAGCTATTCCTGAGGAAGCGACGGCAAGGGCAATTTTGTTTTGGCTCCTTATTTGAGCCAAGATAACTTTAGTGAGGAAAGTTTTACCTGTTCCACCAGGTGCATCTAAAAACAGCATTTCTCCTAATGAATGTTCTACACTACAGCATACTCTATCAAAGATTTGACGTTGTTCTGACGTCAAATTTGAACAGCCATTTCGCAATATTTCTGCTAACTCTTCGGGGTTGTAATTTATTTCAGATGTATACTCCCTATTAATTCGTTCCCCACCAACTGTCGGTGTCGGCAAGCCGTATTGACTGAGGGGGTTCCCTCCTATACTTGTAACTATATCTTGTATAGCCAGCAAAGCCCTATTATGGCAGCTTTCACGTACTTGGTCAGAAGTTTCACTATTTATATTTTGCTGTCTCAAAAAATCTTCGGCAAACGCGTCTTTATATTTTTGCCACAACTGCCCAGCGTCCGATAGGCCACAAAATGTCAACAAAATGGCAAATAAATGGCGCAAACGATGTGGACTATCACTGACGCATGCTTCGGCTAAAGCATCATCCCAATGCTGATCGCCATCTAATAAATGCCGTGCGCGGCAAGCAGCTTGAAATGTGGGATATTCTATATCGTCCACTTTGCGGAGCTCAGCAAAAGAAGTAGGTCCTCGCACTGTGTGAAGAAGAAGGCGTAAATAATAACACTCTGCATTATTTGGGTGCACCGTGTATACTCTTCCAATCACGTGTTCTTTAAAAATGCCGGACTCGCCTTCTACAGCAGTTCCACGTCTCCTGCGATTAAAAACACCTTGCTGCTTGTTATAAGTATAATAATGTGGCACTTCATTGTACAACAGAGACTTAGCGAAATTGTCTCTTTCGCAAAGGCGAAAGAATGCGAGCAAGGTGGTTTGTCTTGGGTTGTTCATTCTTTCTGCCACATTTTCTGGCTGAAAGTAAACTCGCTGCCCGCCTTCCAGGTGCACGTCAAGATGGATGACTGGCGGATACCTTTCATGAATAGGGAAACTCAAAATGCGCCAAACTGCCTCCGAAGAGCTTATGTATCGGCCAGATTGATACCTTGTCACTTCATCAAATTGGTTGTTATTTCTTAGTGCTATCATGGCTTGATCACTACCTTTATTAACATATTTACATATATATTTTATAGATTCGACGCTATTACAAATTTCAACATTAATGTGTGCTTGAAAAGCGTTTGACAAAACTGGAGAATACGGTACCACCCAACTATTATTTAGAATTATTTCTTGTCCACGGAATCTGACAGTAGCTGTGAAACCACCTTGTGACGGTGATCTTCGCCGGTATTGCGGATACCCATTTTCCCCAGCCATAGTTAGTTCTTTCAGTGCTCTGGGGTATTTTTTTGAGCATTGACCATCTTTCATGCACGGTGATTCCCTGTTTAAGAGGCCACATGGCCCGTGAACCATATGTGTTTTTACTATGTCATGCAAAATCGGATCTGCATTATAGTCCGGAAATTCTGCACTTATGACACTGTCTATAGCATCGGGACGAATTTTTTCTTCCAGCCACAGAAGAATGTGCGCGTGGGGTAAACCACGCTTTTGCCACTCGACGCTATACATAAAACAAAGAGTTGAACCGAAAACTTTCTCCTTTGTAAGTAGATTAATCAAGACTTTGAGTTTTAAATGAAAAATCCTAGCAATAATGTCATGTCTGTCGTATGACGCCTGTCCTGTGAGAAGTGCCTGGCAAATCTCCGTCCACTTTGGATTTGTTGTAAATGTTATAAAAAGGTCCGGCCGGCCGTATTTACGGACGTAACAAAAAGCATCTTGCGTTCGTTCGTGCATATACCGCGGACCGCCTGTGAAACTGGATGGCAAAATAACCAATCGACCCAAGTTTTCGACGTTATTATCTGATTGCATGGCGTCCCGCAAGTGCACGTATTCTTCAGCGCGTAACCGTCGCTGGTTAGTGCGAATATACACTAAACGTTCAGTTTCTATTTTTGCGTACATGTCCACAATAAATTGGCTGAACAAACCACGAAATCGTTGCAAATATACGAAACTGTTTTGCCTTATTTGTAAAAGGTAGGAATAGTATTGTTGAGCAGATATTTTTTTTTGATAATTAGTGACTCTCGTAGTAGGGTTCACTTGGTACAGCCCAAAATTGTACCCATCTTCACCATGACAATAGATTAGTGGATATTGCAGGGCGTCGTAAGCTCGGTGGGTTTCCAAAATGCGTTGAAGGCGATCGTCGCGTGTACGCAACACGATATCACGTCTCTCACACTCCTGGTCGACTAAAACAACTGCAACTTCATCTGCGACGGGTGCATTGTGTCTTCCACGGTGTTCACCCACAGGACGTCTATCGGCACTTATAACAATTTTGAAATCATTGCTGCCTTGTGGAATTGACTCCAATGCAGCTTTGAATTCACGAACGTACTGGTTAACGCGATGCAGCAATTCTTGAAGTTGACCCAAAAGCTCAGCATTGAGCTGGGGAAAATTGTGATTTCTAACATTGAGCTGTTGCGTGTAATCGGATACAAAATAAATTTGGAGAAATTTGGGTTCATTTTCTGGCAGCAAAGATCCAATAAGGTGATAAACTTGACCTTGTACTTTGAAGGTTGGCATGAACGGTCCTTCCGTTATTTGTTTTGCCCCAAAGGAAGTCATTTGGAAAGCACTGTTATATAAACGAATATTATCCAAAAAACGGTTCGACTGGGGATGATCGCCATTCAGGAGACTTATAAGTAAGTGTGGTGGATCTTGGAAATTTGGAAGAACAATTTTTCCATTTGAGCAGCACATTCCATCTGTCTCTTTCCTCCATTTCAAAGCATGACAAAAATTACAAATTTCTCTCATGTCACCCACGAAAGTAAAGCCAGCATAATTAATTCTAGACGAATATGTGAACCCTGATTTTTCCCTATTGTCCCAAGGTAATAAAATATTTGCATCGTCATTTTCCATGGACTCATCAGCTCCGCTATTTGTTTCTCTATTCATATGGTATCGAGCTCGTTCTATTTCTAGGCGAGATTGACGTTGTTCTGCTGTTTCTGCTCGTCTTAGTTCATCTATTCTTTCCCTTTCAGATGCAAGATAACTTTCATTGTTTCTTTGTACACCTACATAGTTATGTCTAGCTATTTCTAATCGTTCTTCTCTTTGGGAGAGAGATTCAGACTCGCGCGAGAGAGCGTGTCGCTCTCGGTCAGATGACAGACGTGCTTGGCGTTCCTCGATACTCTCTTGAGAACGCAAAGTCGCGGTCCGAGTTCTTTGCGAACTTAAGCGCGACTCCCTTTCTGTGAAAGTCTCTGACTCGCGTGAGAGAGACTGGCGCTCCCGATCAGCAGACAGCCGAACTTCGCGTTCCTGGATATTCTCTTGAGAACGCAAAGTCGCGGTCCGAGTTCTTTGCGAACTTAAGCGCGACTCCCTTTCTGTGAATGTCTCTGACTCACGTGAGAGAGAGTGGCGCTCCCGATCAGCAGACAGCCGAACTTCGCGTTCCTGGATATTCTCTTGAGAACGCAAAGTCGCGGTCCGAGTTCTTTGCGAACTTAAGCGCGACTCCCTTTCTGTGAATGTCTCTGACTCACGTGAGAGAGAGTGGCGCTCCCGATCAGCAGACAGCCGGTCTTCGCGTTCCTGGATACTCTCTTGAGACCGCAAAGTCGCGGTCCGTGTTCTTTGTGAACTTAAACGTGACTCCCTTTCGGTGAACGTTTCCGATTCACGTGAAAGAGCGATGTGCTCTCGGTTAGCAGATAACCGTGCTTCACGATCTTCTTCCGATTCCTGAGACCTACAAAGTCTCATCCTTTTCGCATTTCGGCTACGCAGCGAAAGGTTAGTTTTTTTTCTTTGAGGCATTTTCAAGGAAAATTAAAGCAATAAACAAAACTAACAACACTTATGACTGAATAGCCTACAAACTTAAAAGAACGGTGCGTCGAACAGTCTAGTGTGACAACGTATCGTCTGTTCGTGGTCGTGACTCAACGAATTGGCAACACTAACTTACTGTATAACGATTGGCACTATTGGATTCAAACTACGAAGTAAATCAAATACAATCTTAACTTCGTACTTCAAACCAATGACCAAAGTTGACCAAACGAAACCAATAAGATAAGCAAATACTTTTTTTTCGACCAATTTAGAAAATCGATAAACCAAGCAACCAAAGAACTTTTACGACACACGCAAGAACTTTTAAGACACCTAACGAAACCCAATTTGCCTAGTAAACACGGTGGACGTCATCCTCGCGCGGAAAATCTTAACACCGCGATTCAGAAAATGACGTCATTTGCACAACGCCATCTATCGGATTTAGATTTCAACTATCAACATTAGTTCTCGTAACGTAATATTTTACTTCTTGAACTCACTAAATTAATCATATCTTTTGATAGAGTGAACCGATTTCGATGAAACAAAAACTAAGTTAAACCTCAAGTTGCGTATAATTTTTGTATATAAACATTGTCAGCATTGAATTCGTAGATTTTACGTGATGTGCGCACAAACAAACAGACAAACAGACAAACAGACAAAAATTTCAAAAATGATGGAAATGGGTTCTGTTACTTATCTTTTCACACGCTGGCTATTTTTTGTTTCAATTTCTTCAATGTACAAAAATGACTTTTCTACAGATTTATTATATGTATAGATATAGATGGTCCTCTTTAAATTTGGTAAAGATCTGAGGATAACTTCGGAGATATACAACAGAACTCTTCAATAAATGACGGCAAATCTCTCGGGATGTCTGTTTATTATTATTTTTACACCATTTCATAACATACCATCACAGTATGCTCTAAACGGGTACGCAGATGTGTACAGTTCACCCTGGTACACTCTCATTCCACCGGTTATGTTCAAGTTACATGTTGTTCGGGTAATCTATTCTGGCATTACTATGGGTATTATAGGCACCTTACTATAGACCTTGTCCATTAAGTACCACTAAAAAGTGAAAAATCTTTATTCAAAAAAATTCAACCGTCTTCCAAATAAAAACACTACGAAGTGAAAAATAACATCAATTCAATCAAATCAATTCCTTCACCGTTTTTAGAGCAGTGGTGAGGAAATAACTAACACAAAGTAAACTGCCTGTATGGGTTTGGTCCCACCTACGATACGTAAGTAGTACGACAAGTAGTAACCACTGGGCCACCCACCACTGCTCGAATAAAAAATAAAACATCTGACAGCCTAGTTTCGTTCTAGATCTTTTCTTGCTATTAAAATAATTAATTTAAGTACAGTTGACAAATAAGTAGGTTGACATGTTATCGAGATAATTATGAATGTTGCAATAACATACATATTAATAAATGTAATAAGCTAACTAAGGTATCCATTGCAAAGTAATTTTTGTCACAAGATAAAGGCTAACACCTTTCTCTAGGTTTCATAAATAATTGACACTTCGTTTTGAAATGTGTCTTGAATATACCATTATGGAGCTATTATGTGTCTGTTAGGTATACTTGACTTCATTCGTCAATTACCTTAATTCAATTTTCTGTTTAATCTGCTCAAAGGTCCTCCAAAAATTACGAATTTCTGGCAATATTCTCAAAACGAAGAATGAAAACATCGTGAGGAAAATGTCCTAGAACTAAAAATTCGAAGACATATGTCATCAACCAACCCGCACTGGGCCCGCATGGTAGATTATGGCCCATTCCCTCTAACAGTGTCCTGTCCCAGCAATGGGAGTATGGCTGATTATTCTTTTTTATTATCTAAAATATTAAATTCTTAGTTCATTAATATTGTTATGAGTATTTTATTTGCCGCTAAAATCGGCATAGGTAGGTGTTTATTTAGTTTGATTCGCGATGTCATACAAGAATGCGAACACGTTGTAGATGAAAACATGCACAAATTCCTTTTCATTACTGACTTGTAAACACGCAACAATAATCATGCGTCAAGTACTTGTAAGGAAACATAGTTTGACAATGCACTTCAATCAATCTGTCTAACCTTTTCGGTTGGGGTTGGCTTCTAATTTGACTACCACATCCCAGTAATTGGGTAACACTACGGATATTATGTCATTCGTTGACTTGAATGTGCCCTGGCAGATAAGACTGTGTCATGCTCTCTCAAATGTCTCTCTCGCAAAAATGAAATGAAATGAAATGAAAAAATAAATAAATGAATGTGTTGCACATGTGTTGGATTATTCGGTTACCTTCATGATGGTTGAGCTGAGTGGTGCCAATCCATGCGCCATGTTCGTGAACGGGCACCATCAGTAGGGATGAGTCATAATTTGGCTGCCCCGGGCTTTTTTATTTAATTATTGTATTTTGAGGTTGTTTGTTTTACTCTAGACGCTTTTACTTGCACGTCTTTTTACATCGTTCTCACAATATGTAATTTTACAACAAGGATGATATAACCAAATACTTGTCATTAAAACATATTGATGGAAACGAGTGTCCGTGGAATATCTTGCACATTCTTCTCCTTATAGACCTACTGACGCTTGCGAATGTGCAAATAGCTTTATTTCTTTTTATTGTTGTCTATTCAAAAATACCTTAATAGTTTAGTTGAAAGAAAATTATTGACATCAGATTTTAAAAATTTAAGGAAAAATACCAAAATATCACTATTGCCATAGCTTAAATTATATTTTCTACCAATGACACTATCTTGTCCAAATTTATTTTTTCTATAAAACAAACGTAATCTCCCAAAGGGATTATCAGTCTATGGCACTTAATTAACGGATTTTTTATCGACATGAGGCTTTAGACAAGTCACATTCTTTCAACGAAAGCGTGGCCATACCGATTGGAAAAAGGTTAAAAATGTATGGGAATTCGTGACCAAAAATATAAGAGATATTTTGTGATTTCGACCATCACCATCACTCATAGAATTACATTAATTTGTCTAGCTAGACCATGATACAAAAGCGAATCGTAAGAAAATAATAGAATAGAATAGAAGTGATAGGTAGTCTTGGACCTCTGGATACAAAAGCGAATATAATATAATAGGATAGGATAGGTTAGGAAAGGATAGGATAGGACAGGATAGGATAGGATAGGATAGGACAGGATAGGATAGGATAGGATTGGATTGAATAGGATAAGATAGAATAGAACAGAACAGAGCAGAACAGAATAGAATAGAACAGAGCAGTACAGAATAGAATAGATCAGAACAGAGTAGAATAGAATAAAATAATATATCTAAAAGTAAGAACGTTCACAAAAATGTAAATTAGGTGCACAGATAATATAACACTTACGTAACGATAGTAAGTTTTTAATCTCTAGGTCTGGGAGGTTACCATGACGTCATATTTTACATCTGTCCCTTAAATTTACATGTATATGACGTCTTGTATACATCTGTTCCACACACAGTCACGTCATGATAGTTTTGAAACGTCATGGTAAGGCCCCTGTTCGGAGTTTTAATTGATTGGCCATCAATATTATTGAGGTTAAGTGTGGCCTTCTCTGACGTCAAAAAAAAACATTTAATTTAGCATAATTGCAGAATGGTATCGATTACGAATTTACGAGTCATGTCACGAGACCGACATAAATTCGGTAAATACCAAATAACTTGTTTGGCAGTAAGTACTTGGCCCAAATAAGTCGGCGTTAATCAGATTCCTTAAAAGGAAAAAGACATTGATCTTGCTATTGTAATATCGAGGCCATTTTGCGTTCCCAATTCTGTTAACTGAAATTATTTGTGACTTTTGAAAAACAAGTGAGTAAGCAGAAACAGTAATGATGAACTCATTACAGGAAGTTGGATTGTTTTTGTTCAACTTCTGAAAGTTTGTTACAAACGACCCCGATGTTAAAGACCCCGTCCGCAATATGAGTTACTGTCGGCACAAATCTCGAATAGGTTGCTTTTTCTGGCCCAAACACAAAGCATTTATTTTATTTAAGCTTTTACCACTTTTGTATTGTCAAGGTGTCAGGTAGTTAGAAAGATGATGTTAGTTGTCAATTTGAAAGCGTTTAGATCTCTGTAGAGAATATTGAGCGAGAAACTCCATAGACATTCTTCCCCGAACCGGTCGACCTCGAGAAAAACACTGCACGCTCAAAACTTAAATTCGGTATTACTTATGTAATCATTTTTCATTGGGAAGAACATAACATAGGCACATACAGATTAAATGATGTTTAGAGGAGGCGTGAATACAGGAAAACGTAAAAATTAATAATGATAGGCTTATCTAGAATTTATAGGGGTTGATGAACCCGTAACTGATGTTAGAAATTATGGGTCGGGCAATTCAACCGTAGTAGAAATATTTTGTAAGCGAAAGAAATACGATATTTATTTATTGGTTTATTGGGATGTTTCCTGGGTAGAAAAATGATAATTCTATTTAGTCCGTCAGTGACATTATCAAATAATGTTGCTGGACACGTATTTATTGCTTTACCAAATCAATAAAAAAACAAAGTTAAAGCGCATCAAAGTTCAGGAGTGGGGGCTTGTGACGTCACTAATACAAAAGTGTCCTAGCAGCGTGACGTTTCACGATATTTCAACGCATTATATCGTCTTCACTTTATGTTTACGTGTCAAAACAAATGTCCAATATTTTTTATTAATCTAATTGACGGACATTAAACGAATTTTCAGTAAACTACTCTATTACACCAATGCAATGGAGCATCAACTTATTACACACCAAGTATAAAGTCCAGTTTTCCTCACGATTTTTCCTTCACCGTTGTCAGCGATATCCAAGATAAACTTAGAAAGTATATATTATATAAATTGAAAAGTCATATTGGTACTTGCCCAGATTTTAACCCACAGCTTCAAGCACGAGAGGTGAGGTGTGGGTTAATTGCAATTGATCGCAATCCCTTTGATTTTATCAATTCAACGGTATTCATTGCGTGTTTTAAGTTGACGAGTGGACGTGTTCTTAAACATGTTAAGCAATTGATTAGGAATTTCAATCTCTTGTGATTTCAAACTGTGATTCAATGTGTTAAGGAGGTTGCAGACCTAATGATAATGCTTTACCTAACGCAATATTTTTTATTTGGATTAGAGACAGCGTAATAAACGAAAGAAAAAACCGGCCAAGTGCGAGTCGGACTCGCGCACGAAGGGTTCCGTACCGTTATCGCAAAAACGGCAAAAAAAAACACGTTTGTTGTATGGGAGCCCCACTTAAATATTTATTTTATTCTGTTTTTAGTATTTGTTGTTATAGCGGCAACAGAAATACATCGTCTGTGAAATATTTCAACTGTCTAGATATCACAGTTGATGAGATACAGACTGGTGACAGACGGACAGATAGACAGACAGACAGACCGCGGAGTCTTAGTAATAGGGTCCCGTTTTTCCCCTTTGGGTACGGAACCCTAAAAAATAATCAACCAAGGGAATCTGTGTTAGCCCAATATTAATTATTGGTTGTTTTCACTTCTTCAATATTTACACAATTTATCAGACCAAATGTATCTCTTATTAACATTGTAATGAACTGAAAATCCATTACCGAAAGTAAATAAATTACTCTCAGTTTAATTGAATGGTTAACGTTGTATTTAATTATGATTTTATAATTATCGGAGTTCAGAACTCTGCAACACACAAAATTTTCACTTACATTAGATTTATTATGTTTATCGTTTGTTATACTATACAATTTTATTCGGTTATGGTCGATATTTACCTAATGTTATCATTATTATTATTTTACAGGTAATGCGTTTTGCTTCACATCGGATTATAAAAAACAAAAGAAAAAGCTGTAAAAATGTCTCGTTTCTAATACAATGAAACCGGCCAAGTGCGAGTCGGACTCGCGCACGAAGGGTTCCGTGCCATTATCACAAAAAACGGCAAAAAAATCACGTTTGTTGTATGGGAGCCCCACTAAAATAATTATTTTATTCTGTTTTTAGTATTTGTTGTTATAGCGGCAACGGAAATGCACCATCTGTGAATATTTCAACTGTCTAGCTATCACGGTTCATGAGATATAGCCTGGTGACAGACAGACAGACAGACGGACCGCGGAGTCTTAGTAATATGGTCCCGTTTTTACCCTTTGGATACGGCACCCTAAAAAATATGCCATGGATTTCACTACAGTTTCTAGCGAAACTACCAAACAAATAACGTAGTTCTGGGTAATTTTTACATAATAAATAGCATATGTTCATCTCTACGTATCTTTCGTTTTTTTAAACGTTAACCTCCGGAAATTATAAACTAACAAAATTCGCTATCAAGTTCTTTATAATATTATAGTAAGACTATATTACATTCCCGCAAAGCAATTTATCTGCCACTAATTTTGTATCTGTAGTAGCATGACGAGGCAAATCAGTGTGAAAATGATTCATGATAACGCTTATCAGACAATTAATCATTTCATACCTGACTTGGCTAATAAGGAGATAATTAAGTGAGATGACACGGCCTTGCAAGGCCTTGTTCTACTAATCTCTAATTAGTATAATAATTTATCTATACTAATACTAATATACTATACTAATTACTAATACTAATAATCTATACTAATATTATAAAGAGGAAAGATTTTTTTGTTTGTACCGAATAGGCTCCGAAACTACTGGACCGATTTAAAAAATTCTTTCACCAATAGAAAGCTACGTTATTCCTGAGTAACATAGGCTATTTTTAATCCCGAAAACGGGCTCTGTGGAGTGGCCCACGGGAACGAAGCCGGGGGGAACAGCTAGTACTATACATGGAGAAGTGAAACAATACATTAATAATTAAATTATAATATTGTTTATTGTTGGTCTGCATAGGTTTAATACGTTTGATTAAAAATATTCGAATAAATTCGCGGGACCCTCTAAATGGCTCGTAAATGAGACAATGCCATTTTAAACATGGTAATTTGGGAAACTAAGTCATCATTACCGTCATCAAGGTAAATAAAAAGTCTTTTCTGCCTGATTTTTAGCACCATACTTAACTCGACAAAATTTTGTGAATTCCTGATTTTGGGAGTTGATTTTTGCTAATGTTTGCGTAAATTTTACAAAATTATTTTTTGTAAAATTTTAGCCATCTTTACTAGTTTTGTTGCTTATAACGAAAAAGTTCGCAAGGTCAAATTATTTTTTTCATTGCCCGGCAAGACTTTGGATAGTGATAAAAAAAGTCTTGATAGCATAATAAAAAAATACCTAGATCCTTGAAATGCCACTTATTCAGGTTATACTGTTTTTCAACAGTTCGTGTGCCGCACACAAAGCCACCGGCTTTTAGTATATACATATGGTAAGTTGAAAGTAAATAAAGAATGAAGCAAACACCTTTTTGTCGTCAACTGACAAAAGCAGTGGTTTGAATAACATTGTGTGCATAGCTGGTTGGTTGCTAATTAGTTGGTTTGTTATCAGTTAATTCCTGTAACAAAGGTTAGTGTCCTAGGAGTGGAAACAATAAGGCAGATTATTTTACAAATTAGTTTCGTTCAAGTGCTCAATGTACAGAAAGATATTTTTTGTGCACTTACATAAAACGACTGCATGGATTCGATCCCACGACCAACAATTAGTAATTGGGCACCACTAGCATTGGACACTATTCTAAAACGGCGAAGGAAAACATAGTGAGGAAACCGTATTCCAAAACCAAAAAGATGATACACATATGCCATTACTAACCCGCCCTGTGCCCACGTAGTGGATTACAACCAGAAATCTCTCACAGAGAGTATATTATTATTAGTCCCAGCAGTGGGTATGCGATAAACAAAGCTTTGTTGTGTGTTGCTATGGATGTTGCTTGTCAGGCATTTTTGCGATATAAGTCGGTATGTGGACAGTTTAAACGCCTTGGTATATAAACTTGGAATTCCATTCAAATCGTAAGCATTCCTTTTTCGTGATTACACTCGATTGCCTTGTTAAAGGACAAGGGTGTTTCATTAGCATCTTGAAACTGACAGTATTATCCATAAGATTTCCTGGCAAACACGAACATGAGTGCAGAAGGCCAAAATGATCTTTGTATTCTAAGAAAGTGTGATCCATCGTCGGCTATATCATCGTTTACCATCGGGTGAGATAAGTAGCGATCAAACGCGAGCCCATCAATATAATAAAAAAATAAAACAAATAGGATACCCATAGCTAAGACCAAAATAATTCGGAAATAAAAAATTAAGTTCTACGTACGTACGTAGAATGTTAGAAATGTTCATCTCACAAATGGACTTCCTGGTTTTTAATTGTTTTTTGGAAATTATTTTAAAGAATAATACAAGTTTTCTTTAATCTATGACGGAAGCATCGGTGGCCCCCCAAACATTATTTACTGGGCCTATCGGTCCTTATCTTGTTGTTTGATGATAATATTTGTTTTTAAATAAAGCGTGGAATTGTTTTCGGCCCAACGTGGATAGCGATAAGGCAGCAGTAGAATTTATTTTTAATTACGCTCAGGTAAACAACTAATAAGATCTATTTTTATTTGAAAATACTAGCTATTTGTGTAAAAAAACGGTTCTGATTAGCTACTGGTTATGAAGTTCTAAATTGGAATAATCTTTAGCAAAATTTGAATTAAGAATCTGCTAAACAGTTGTTAAACTGACTACGCAACGATTGGCGTGGTCGTCTACTGGTCCCAAAATATTTGAGGAGTTTTCCATAGATTCTTTGATAATAAAGAGAATTGTCGGCAAGTACAGGTTAACAATAGATCTCCATATTTCATTCTGTCATATTGAATTGTAGAAGGAAGAGGTCGATTAGAAACCTCACGTGCAGAAGTTTAGCAAAGTGGACCATTTTACCTACCTGGTTACGGATAGGGTCACGGATAGGCTCTGTGCCCAACCGTTGCCTGAGACTTTTATTGTGATTTGTGACATTACGGGGCAATTTTGTTCTCTATGTTTAACCCCCGAAGAGAGGTGTTATAAGTTTGACGTGTGTACCTGTGTGTTTGTGTATTTGTATCTGTCTGTGGCATCATAGCTCCTTAGCGATTGAACCGATTTTGATTTCGTGTTTTTTGTTTCAAAGGTGACTTTACCGAGAGTGTTCTTAGCTATGTTTTATAAAAATTGGTTCAGCCGTTGAAAGTTAGGGGCCATTTTACTGTTTGAATCGGGGTGTTTTCGCAAGATATCGTGTCATCATTACGTGGTCAATAGATTGTCGATCGAAGCGTGTCTACGACTAGATAAATTATATAGCATGAAATAAAAATGTGTCAGAGGTTTTATAAATTACAAAATTTTACTGGTCTTTTTTCAATTGATTCTTTTGTCTATTGATTAGCAAGCGTGGAGATTCTGGAAATAGGTATAGACGATTTAAAACGGTGTTCATCGACGGTTATATGAATACGCGTATAAATTTTTTAAAACGGTGTTCATCGACGGTTATATGAATACGCGTATAAAATTTTTAAAATGGTGTTCATCGACGGTTATATGAATACGCGTATAAAATTTTTAAAACGGTGTTCATCGACGGTTATATGAATATGCGTATTAAATTTTTAAAACGGTGTTCTTCGACGGTTATATGAATACGCGTATAAAATTTTTAAAACGGTGTTCATCGACGGTTATATGAATACGCGTATAAATTTTTTAAAACGGTGTTAATCGATGGTTATATGAATACGCGTATAGAATTTTAAAAACGGTGTTCATCGACGGTTATATGAATACGCGTATAAAATTTTTAAAACGCTGTTAATCGATGGTTATATGAATACGCGTATAGAATTTTAAAAACGGTGTTCATCGACGGTTATATGAATACGCGTATAAAATTTTTTAAATGGTGGTCATCGACGGTTTTATGAATACGCGTATAAAATTGTTAAAACGGTGTTCATAATTATACGTTTACAAGCTATAATGATAATAATAAACACAGATAAAATTTCCGTTTCAATAAAAAGAAAAGGAACTGTACTTTTTCTTTTTCTTATCACATATCAATCGTGCCGGAAATAATTAATTAGATATGGGTTATTGCATCACTATGCGACTGCAAAACACCTTGCACATTTTATACCTCAACAATATTTAAAAAAGAGCAATTAAACAAAAACACACTAAGAACCTAATTTTAAAAAACCAGTTCACACTTCAAACTTTTAAAACTGTTCTTAAAATTTTCACTTAAAAAGTCACGGAAAATTTTCAAAGTTTTGTTTCACTGTTACCACTTTTCGCGAAAACTTTTTGACAGTTTACAGCCAATCTTTTAGATACGACTTATCGTACCTGTGCCATGTCCACTACTGCCAGCGATATAGTAACGTTATACATTTTGAATTCACTGACAGCGAAGGATGGCTGTCACAGTGCAGGTAAATGACAAAAGTCCAAGTTGTACGGTGACAGGGACGGTTGAGTCGATGAATGTATGAAGTTTGTTGGACGTGTGCTCCTTTTGTGCACGCTTTGTTTGCTTGATCAGCTGATGTTTGGTGTGTATTTAGTATTGATACAGGGATTACAGGTAAATTTTGTTATACCTATCTATCATAGCTTAATGTACCTTTATGTATTATACGACCCAACTAAATTAATTAACTTTTATAGACATATACGCAAAACTAATACGGTCGACATTGACCTTCTTTGGGGATACATTCGTGGCTGTGTTTGGTACATGGTTGGTGGTACCCATAAAATTAGTTCTGATATTTTAATATTAACTCTAATTTAATAAATTCCATTTAAAGTTAGCTTAGACTACCATTATTTTATATTTTAATGGCAGACCAAATAACAAATAATTTATATTTAATTCCTTTCTCAAATAATAATAAACACAGAATAATAAAAATAATATTTTCAAATGGTTTATTAAACGTATAAACGCCTTAATTAGAGCCGCTTGTGGCAAGCATGAACATTGTTTGCAGAGTATTGTTTTTCATGGTCTCTGAAACAGATGTTGAATCTACAAATATGTGTGAATAGGAATGCGTCTCGATTCATTGATTGTGATCGTAAAATCGTAATTGTTGTCATCTCGTTCACATAGCTAGGAAGCGATTACTCGCAATTCTATAATTGCGTCATTTAGGTCATTTAAAACGCGAACAATCGATTAATACTAGTGCTGTGCACGAACAAAAAATAATCTTAGGTGATGTAAGTAATGAGGACAGTTGCGCAAACGAAGTTTAGAGCTCGGTTAGTCGTTTGGGATTACACAGTTACCGGAGCACCGGTTTTGAGCGCACTCAAAAATGGAATGGTAGAAATTTTATGGTGGCTCATATTTGCCGGGTTTTTTTTGCGGTATAAATTTAAATACAGCTAACCCTGGGCAAGATAGTTGAATCGTTAGTATAGTATATAGTACCAACCATGGTGAAGGTTGCTATTTTTCATAACAAGGGAAAAAAAACTAAGCAGTGATTTTTCTTTTGTTATTATAGGGTGGTTTTCCTCAAAAACATAGACTACTGTCTTCTGTCTGTGTTGTGCGACAGTCAGGTCAGGTCACGCGTCTATGTAAAAAAATCTCATAAAATCACGTGAAACTAGTTGGCGACCACGGAAATGCCCCTGTTACCGTTAAAGTATTTTATTTACTGTTTATCTATGCATTTCCTATCTCAAGGACATCAAAGTATTTACAACTGAATGCACTTACTTTTGAAATAGATAAATAACAATAGTAACGTATTATTAATATTTATATATATTTTTAAACCTTTTCAGATTAAACTTGGCAGACGGTAAACCATAATAACAAGGATTAGTATACTTTATATCCTGGTATATAGTACCTGCATTCCCTTGCATAAATAAAACACTTTTCACGCGGGCGAACCAGCGGTCAGTAGCTAGTAATAAATAGTGTTGTTAAAAAAAACTTGCTCTGAAATGGTAGTTTTTACGTCCGGTTTTTTTGTCGTAATCGGAAAACTAGATCAGGAAAAGATTGAATTTATAGATCTCGTGACAAGAAGACTATTAAGGTCGTCAATACATTCTATCTTTCTTTATTTAGGTATCGTGTTTTGCGTGTATTGATCTAGTGCAGGGGTTCCCAAAGTTTTTGTTGTCACGCCTCCGCTGCCTAAAATGAAAATGCCCACACCTACCTACTACCTAAAATGAAAATGTCCCACGGCTCTCTTTTTTATTTTTGTGTTTGTATTTAGGTAACAAAAAGTCTTTAATAAAAATTCTTAAGGTAAAGAAGGGAAAAGAAAATATTAAGGAAGGAAGGGTGCAAGTTATTTTGGCGCAAGATTACTGTGACCCCACTGTATACTTAAACAACAACATAACGTAGAACTGTTGTACAACCATGGAACAAAGATATAATAAATTCGAAAATCAATTTTCAATCAAATGTTTATAAAAAAAAGTTTGGCAATATTGAAAACGAAAAAGTATCATTTTTTTTTTTTTTTGATATCTCTCGTGTCTCGCGCTTGACCACCATCTCACCTAATGGTAAGCGATGATGTGGTCGACGATGGATCGCGTTTGCCTAGAAGTAACCTATTCACTCTTGTCTTAAAGACCCCTAGATTGTAGCTATCGGGAAACACACACATCTACAGTCAATGTGATAGATAAGCTTGCATATTTTTAACAGGATTCCCAATTCTGGGTTAAATAGAAGAACGTGCATACAATGTACCTACGTGGCCGCTTATCGACACAATTTAAATTGCGTCGAAAGGAAAGTAAAGGAAAGTTCTGCTATATTGAGACATAATTTAAAATATTTAGCCAAAATAAAGGCTATAACTTACCTTTTGAAAATCGTATTTGCCAGCAGAATATATTTTTTCGCAAAGCTTGCTCTCGGTAGCTCACGCCACCCATGGTGTTACTATTTTATTGCACGGAATACTGTCCACTCACTCCCCGGACTCACGCCCCTTTCTACGTTGGTGCGCCCCCCAGTTTGAAAATCATCGATCTAGTAGGAAACTCAACAACATCACGCCTGTAGGTATTCAACAAAAGCTTAGGCAGAGGTGTACCAGTAGGTACCTTAAATACACCCACATTTTGCTCTTCTATTTCGTGTCGTTAGCACGACAGTAATTTAGATTAAAGTTTATATTTAGAACTAGCTGTGTCCGCGGATTCGCTCTTGACGGGAGTAAAGCCACGGGCACAGTTTAACTGGAGTCCAGTCAACTGCCTAACTTACCTTAGGTAAACACTCGTGTGCCCTACTTAGGTTCCTATACACTAACCTTGCTACCTACCCTATCTACTGCCTACCTACCAAGGGAGAAAAAAAAATGATAAGTATTTCCACGGAGAATTTTAACACCGCCGCGCCATTCAGAAAACAAAGTAAATGCACAACGCCATCTATCGAATATGGATTTCAACTGTCCGTTGAGTATCTGAATTGCGGGTATTGTAATTGTGATATTATACTTCTTGAACACTTTAAATTCATCTAACTTCTAATAGACTGAACAGATTGCGACGAAACAAAAACTAAGTAAAACTTCAAGTTACGCACAATTTTTATGTATTTTGTTATCTACATTGGTTTCGTACATTTTACGTGATGCGTAACTTAACAGACAAACAGAGGAACATACAAACAGATAAATAGACAAAAATCGGACCCCATGGACCTAACATTTCAACCCCAAACGGCTCAAATATGTAACTTCCAATAAGGTTGTAATATTTGCGCCGTTTGAGTTTTTCTGTTAATGTTATGCTTATTTTACTTACTACAAAGCAGGAGATTGTGTGGACTGTCAATATTAAACATTTTTTTATTGATTGTCTCTAGGCCTTTCATGTTTTTCCTCGGGTTTCCTTGGAATTCTTTATTCTTGGTATAGGCACCGTAAATACCTATGTAATTATATGTTGTATCTGTATTCTATAATAGATTTATTTACAATATTTTCCTTGTAGACTTGTCGTCTTTAAGATTCTCAGTTGACGCCAAGAAGAAGGGTATCCATATTTAATTTATACGTAGGTATATGATTCTACCGGAAAACGGAAATTGAATGGGTTTCTTTAAAGATTTCTAAAGTAGATTTCTCTGCATCGAAACAGCTAATATCCACGTGTTTATTGAGTTATTAATTTTATTAAAATGCGAGATTAGTATTAATCTACGGAACTTCGGAACAATGCTGTTTTACTTTAGTTTACAAAGTAGGTACTAGGTACCTTAGTAAGTAGATAGATAAAATATCCTTTAACTAGCAACCCACCCCGTTTTCACCCGTGACAAATTATATACAAAAACCTTGCATCTTTTCACTCTTTCTATTGGTGAAAGCTGCATGAAAATCCGTTTAGTAGTTTTTGAGTTTGTCGCGAACAGACACGGCGGTGGACTATGGTATTTTTTGGGACAAACCCACCGCACTATACCCAAACCACTGCAACTCCTAAAAGCCAGAATCAACAGTGGCGACCACCAGAAAAGTGAAGCAATGAAGCTCGACTAAGTCCTGGAGAATGAATTTAACTGTCTTGGATCCCGCAACGAAATTAATCAGAAAAAAATAAAGGAGAAGTAAGAAAAAATTAACAAAAACTTTTATTTTTGTTTTCGTCTAGTTTACGTCTTTTGAGTTTGCTTTTTAAGCAGTCTGAAATCACCCTTTAAAACCATTTATTTTGATATCCCACACGATGACTAGAGAGAAAAATATAGGGCCCCCACAATATGGCGCCCAAAAGCCGCCATTTTTCTATTTTCCAATTTTAATGTAGATAGTGACACTCGCAGGGTTAAGACGAATCGATTGACGTTAGAATCATCAAAATCAACCAACGCGAACATAGTATCTAGAACGCCACATAGGAACAAACATACATACATAGACTGATAAACACATTACCCTCCTCCGGCAGTCGGGTAAAAAGCGCGCGATTTTTATCACGCATAATCTAATCTTGGCCACTCAAGTAGGCACTTTATCTTTAAACATTTTCTAGGTATTGATCTTAGCTGTTGATTGACAAAAAATCGAGGAAACAAACTCAGGTACTTATAAAGCACATATTCATTGTTATGTATGTTCGAAGACACTTATCGTTATCGCAAATTGCTAAATCATCTGCGATAAGATTGTTGCACAATGATAGCAGTGATTTATGTGCGGATGTTAAACTCCACGGCATCTAATGGAGCTTTATCTACGGTTTGGTTGGAATCTTCGCGTCTTTTTTTCTAGGTGATCGTTAGGATGTTGTATTTTCAGTGCGTTTGTTATCTATTATGTATGCAAATTTTCGTCAGCGCCATCTTGTGTATTAATTTCGAGCTAGTTAGTAGAATAAAAAACAGGCCAAGTGCGAGTCGGACTCGCACACGAAGGGTTCCGTACCATTATCGCAAAACACTGACACTGACAGACAGACAGACAGACAGACAGACGGATCGCGAAGTCTTAGTAATAGGGTCCCGTTTTTACCCTTTGGGTACGGAACCCTAAAAACCGGCATTGATGCCCTTGCGAGTGTCGAAAATTTGCGGATATTTGCGGCATAAACGGATACACCGTTTATGCCGCAAATTTCCGCAAATCTTTTGCTTGCGTTGGCTTAGAAGATTGTTATTTTTTATTTTTTTCACTTAGAAGTTTGACATTCATATCAAATACTCAGGTCTATAATAACTTTAAGCTGAGGTTTGTACGGAACCCTCGGCGCGCGAGTCCGACTCGCACTTGGTCGGTTTTAAAATATTAAGAAATGTTTAAGTAAAATAATCTATCCGTTCTGGGCCCATTATTTTTTCCACCCTGTATATACACCAAAATGTCCGCCAGCGTTATCGTGTAATCATGTAAAATCTTCGTTCTCTGATGGCACTAGTCTTCAGTGCCTGTGCAGCATCTCTCCGCAGACCATGGCTCATCTCACGGAGTGCGCAGCATGCCCTGCCACCTGTACTTGCGAAGACCTTATGACTGCGTCACCGAATGGTGTTGCCGTGGCTGAATTCTGGGCCAAACACAATATTTAACTTTTTATATTTGCCATAGACACGCTAAGAAGAAGTTCTAAAATCAAATATAAATTTAAAATTTGAAAGTCCTAAAACCAATACAAAAACCTTGTTTATTTGGTAATCATGTTTGAATAACAAACCTATTATCTATTGAAAACTAAATAAATTAAAATAAATAAAATGTTTATTTCAATTATATAAAGCATTAACATACAAGATATGGAGATCACCTTTTAAGCAAGAAGATGCTTGTGATAGGTGACTCCGCTCTTCCACTTATCATTATACAGAGAATTACAGTGTATGCTATTGTAAAAAAAAAACAAAAAAAAAATAGTAAAAATACAAAAATAAGTTAATTAAAACTATCAAAAAACCCGACTGCTTGAAAAGCGAATTAAAAAGACGTAAACAAGGAGAAAATCATGCTGTGCACTTGTCGGAGGATACATATTCGCGAGCTGGCTGACCTAAACCAGATGTATTCTCCGACTGCAGAGCATGATTTTCTTCTTGTTCACGTCTTTTTAGTTCGCTCTTTAAGCAGTCGGGTTTTTTGTTATTTTTAAATATTTATTTTATTTACAACTTTTTAGTTATTTTTTTTAGAATTAGGTACATTTAAACATATAAGTGTTGTATATTTTAGTAATCACCTCTTAAAACCTTTTATTTTGATACCCCACACGATGGGTTTGGAAGAAAAAAAAAAGTTGGTCCCCCACAATATGGCGCCCAAAAGCCGCTATTTTACTATTTTCCAATTTTAATGTAGCCATTGACACTCGCAGGGTTAAGACGAATTGATTAACGTAAGTATCATCAAAATCGGCCAACGCGTTTGGTCTCTAGAACGCCACATAGGAACAAACATACATACATACATATTTACATACATACATACATACTTACATACATAGACTGATAAACACATTACCCTCCTTTGGCAGTCGGGTAAAAAGGAGCGCCCTTGTGCGATTTGTGAGAGTAGGTTTTGAGTGTGTGTGTCATAGTGTGAGTGTATGCGTGCGTGAGTGTGTATAATAGTGTGAGTGTAGATTATATATAAGTTAAATTCGATTGACTGCATATAGATATACGTTTAGATTTCAGTTAGGTTAGGTTAACCCTAAAAAAATCTACTTAATAAAAAGTTTCCTAGTTATTCATTATTTATTTGTTTTCTGAATCCAAACACAATAATATAGCTGTTCTAGAATCAATTAGCGCGTTTCCAAAAAAGGATGGATGTCTTTTTGAAATGTCATCTTGATTTCCAAAACATTTTCCACAAATGTTAACTAACTTTACTTGACAATGAAGACGAAAGATCCTTGTATTACTGGACTTCTGAACTAGTATTTCATATTTAATTGGACATTTTGTAGTCTTAACTAACTGTAAAATGAGCAATTTCATAGTTTTTGACAGAGAATAATTAGGATGGCTGTCGAACAAAGTGTTAGCGAACTACTTAGAAATCAGAGACAATAGACAAATCTATTCTCTCTGGTTTCTTAGCAGTTTACTAGGTTTAATTATTTTTTGCTTTGACCGAGTTAACCTTTCGACGTTAATACAACGTAGTTTGATAGAAAGAAAAGTCCGGCCAAGTGCGAGTCTCACTCGCGCACAGAGGGTTCCGTAAAACAGTTTACATTCACCAAATTAACATTGCCGTTGTCAAACTGTTGTCCCCATACATCAATATACATTTTTTTTACTTCACTCGTAAACTTGTAAAGCCTACTTAACTGTGGTAGGTTTCCTTTTAATTTTGTTATATATACTACTGTCGTGATTTTTTTCACGTATCCAAAAGCAACCATTTAGCTGGCAGAGGGGTACACTTGACTCTAACAAAAATTTGCCATTTAAAGCTTAATTTAACGCAAACGGATCCCTGAATCGGAAAATGATTTTCACTGACCCGTAATATTTCTGAATGGCCTATCCAACGAGGAGGTACCCAAAAAAATATTTACCACTTTGTATTGTATATAACAATTACCACTCTGTCGGCGTGATTAATATGTATATCCATGCCAAATATAGCTTTCTAGTACTAAGAGTCTGAGCTAAGCTGCGGACAGACGGACGGACAGATAGACGGACATGGCGAAACTATAACGGTTCCTTGTTGGCTACGGAACCCTAAAAAGGCATTATTGCCACAGAAATTGACATGCCTATAGAATGTGCTTAAACTAAAATTATGTACACGTACAGCTTGGCAAAAAAGAGTGTGGAATAAATGAGGTCGCCACTATCGCACCTGTATACCCCGAAATACTATGACTCAACAGGTTTTGATACTTTTTATTAAATTTTTAGTTACTCTAACTACTCTTAGTGCTAATGGGTAACAATAGGCAAGTAATAGGTAGGTTATTTTAGTTAACTAGTTAGTTTTATTTTTAGTTCCAACTGTCACCGCGTCAGACTCTTTTTTGCCAAGCTGTAGTAGGTACTTAAATTATGTTAGTGGTTAAGTATAGTTAAAAATACAATTAGTAATTTAATAAACATCTGACATATCTAATAAGTAATTTTGAGAACATGACATTTTAATCTTAATATGTCGTTTTGCTAATAGGAAGGACACTTTGATACGGAGTCATGTGCGACTCCGTATATTATAAACAAAATAATGTGAATGGTACAGTCATATACCACACAAATATGAGATCACTAGAGGAATAAATTTATTTATACAAAATTTTTTTGAGACTGACAATTCAAGAAAAAAATACCAAATGACATAATGTGTTAAGGCTTTATCTGTCTATATGATAATTTGTCATTTAACACCCTATGGTTTTATCACATTCGTATGCCAAGAGCAAGCCAAAAGTGCTGCGGTTTTCTTGCGTCATCTACAGAATAATAATAATAATATAATAATAATATATCTTTATTTATCCAAAAACATACAGAGATCCAAAATACAGTTGCTATTTGCTATTTGGTATAAAACATAAGCTTATAGTTTAGAATATTTTTTTTTTTGTTTATGCTGAAAATTCTGTACAAGAAATAATATTCTACCTCTTAAACTAGGGTATGCCTGTATTTTAAGAGGTAGTTAGAATGACATATATATTTTTCTTCTTATCTTTTCGTATAACTTTTTGTTAAACCTAATCTTTTTACCGATTGATCATCATTTCACAAGATTTTGAAACTTCAGTGACAAACTCTTTAGAAACTTATCAATAATTTTATGCCTTTCGTATTTTATCACAGGCCTCTTTTCATAAAAAATATCTTCAGATGTCATTTAAAAATAAAATTAAGAACAAATCTGTTTTTATTCTTTACTGTTAAATGTCATCTAAAAAATTTTTCAATAGGTATTGGCCAGTGAATTTTACTTTTTTAATTATAACTACACCTCTGTCGTATACCAACATAAAAAATATAATAGGTGCCAGCTTACATTATGTAAATTATCTAATAAAAAACACGTGTTAATAAGATTATTTAGAGCAGATTTTTAACGCGACCTATTTTTAACAGAGTTTTTTTTTTTTACCGTTTTACCATAGATAGTACTGATGCCGATTGCGAAGGTTTCTTCACTGACTTTTAAAGATATTTTTACTTACAGATTCTGATGCATGTTCAAGTTGTTTGCTTTAGCTTTCAAAGTATTAGTTAAAATATGTCAATTACCTGTAAAACCATAATCCAACAAAACCTTAATGCTGCTTTAAAACTAAAATGTATTAATCAATCACTATAACTGACGGTAAACATAAAAGTAGCCTCGTCACGGCGTACGCGCAGATCTCTATATGGTGACTCAACCTGTGTGATGATGAGCATTATTAGACTCAATGTATTAGTTATTGGTCTAGTCACTGTACGTATATGGGTATTCTTAGATATTTTCCTTGTCTGTGCATAGATTTATTATGTATGAAACGAATGAATAGACAAATCAATTCAATGTTGTTTTTGTAACATAATCATAACTACCTAGTTTCGCGCATAGTTGTTGAATTTTTTTAATCATAATCTGCCTTTTAATATGTTCCCACTGCTGGGACACAGGCCTCCTCTCTGTGAGAGAGAATAGGCCTTAATCCACCACGCAGGCCCAGTGCGGATTGGTAGATGACACATGTCTTCAAATTTTTGGTTCTAGGATATGCTGGTTTCCACACGATGTTTTCCTTCACCGTTTTGATCCTTGTCCGAATTTCATAAAAATACGGTATACAAACAAACACGCACCACGGTCACATCACGCACACATCACACACATCACATCATCGCGGCATCATCGGGCGCATCACGGTATACAGGATGGCCAAAATGTTGTGGTTCAAACGGAACTAGGGGTTAGATGCGGTCATCAGCTGCAAAAAATTGTTCTACGGGTGGTCCTTAAGGTCAACCCCTGCAGAGTTATAATTTATTTTGTGTTTTTATGAGAAAATTTAAATATTTGTACTAATTCTTAAAAAAAAACGAAAAAAAAAATGAAAAGAAAACTCTACCGAAAATTGACCCTGTATTACAAGTTTTGGCGCATTAAATAGGAATGCTGAAAAAGTATAACACATGGCCATGAGGTGCTCTAATATCTTTCTAGGACGAAAAAACAAAATAACGATTGTGAACAATACACAATAAATTAAACACAAAATAAATTATAACTCTGCAGAGGTTCTCTTCTACGGGAAAACAATTTTTTGCAGCTGATGGCCTCATCCATAGATATATTATATTTCTATGGCCTCATCTAACCCCTATTTGCGTTTGATCCACGACTTTTTGGCCACCCTGTATAAACGCACGACTTTTTCTCCTAGGGGTGGGCAGAAACTACAGAACGCCACCTGATACGATGCTTACATACACCTTTTGACACATTTACGTTCATACATCTAGTCATATGCGCGCACGCAACTGGCCTTTCTCAAGAACATCACCAATAATATCATCTGTTGCTGATCCTGGCGTTTCCACTCACGCCAACCTTGTATAATCCTACCTATTTAACCGACTTCCCAAAAAGGAGGAGGTTATCAATTCGACAGTATTTTGTTTTTTATGTGTTACCTCAGAACTTTTTACTGGGTTAACCGATTTTGCTGATTCTTTTATCATTTGAAAGCTAGTACTTGCCATGTGATCCCATTATTTTTCACTTTGTAGTGTTTTTGTTAGTCACTTTTCGTATTCTCAAAATGGCCATCTAAGCATACTCTTTTAAATTTTCACCACTTCATCTTCTTTAAACAATAGATCAGTCTATTGTATTTTTGAATTTTGTTGGAATTTGCCAAGATGTCAAAAATATTGCAAATTTGCAACCTTGTCCTTAGGTGTAAAGAAAACAAATGAATGCGTTTGTAAAGGCGCGGTTCCATTTAAAATAGGTCACTATTGAGATTTTGGTCCATAAAGAATCTTTCTGAAGCTTCCTGTTTCGTGCCTGAGGTCATTGATTCAAATCCGGGCAAGCAGATACTTACCAATATGACTTTTTCAATTAATTTGTACCTTTTTTAATTTATCTTGGACATGGTTGACATCGGTGAAGGAAAACATCTTGAGGAAACTTGAACTTATAGTTAACTAGCGACCCGCCCCGGCTTTACACAGTTTGGAGTGACGTACAACGTATCTATCATATTTAATTGGATAAGGAAGCTGTATTGTTTAATAGCTTCGTAAATAACCCATTATTTATTTGTAAAAAGTACAAGATAAAAATGGTTACTGTGGGTTATACTTAGGAGATAGAAGTAATAATATACCATCATGGATTTTTTTGTAGATCTTTTTAAGATATACAATTCCGTAGTACATTGTAGTAGAGTTTGCAATCTTAGCGCACAAAAACATGTTTTTACGACATCACATAACAAACCTTTGAAATTCTCGGTTTTTCTCAAACATATAAACCTTCCTCTTGAATCACTTTGTCTATTGATGGAAACCGTATTAAAAGAAATATAAAGAATATAATCCATATAAATAAATAAAATTGAAGTGTCTGTATGTAATATCAAAATAACAACGTTTTATTGAATGCACGTGAAAGTATATACGGTACTAACAACAAATAAGCAATTTATAAGATTTGTCTGTCTGTCTGTTTGTTCCGGGTAATCTCCGACCGATTTTGACGGTACTTTCACTGGTAGATAGCTGATGTAATAACGAGTAACATAGGCTATGTTTGATCTCGAGAAAATTCATAGTACCGACGGGAAAATAAAGAAAAAATTTTTTAATTTTTTTAAATTATATTTTTGACGCAGACGAAGTCGCGGGCAACAGCTAGTAAATTATAAAATCCAATCAATACAGACGGCAGGAAGCGACTTTGTTTTATACTATTGTAGAGAAGATTGAGAATGTTGAGATATACATTTTAAATCGCCAATTTGCCGAAATTACCGACCTTAAATTACCGAATTTAAGCTCGTGCTGGGTCAATAATAGGCTGGTATTATAATTTTGTACCTAGTTTGTGGAAGTGTAATTTAAAGCGGGAAACTGTCATGAATATGTCATGAAAATTCCAGGAATATGAATGAAGTAATAATTACTATTTCAATTTATTAGTCAAATCTGTTTTCAATAGAAATATAATGTAATGGGTTTTATGAGCTGTTATAGTTACCGAAGGTGGATAAAAGCAGTAGGTAACTTCAGTTTTCCGCATTCATATGAGGGTGGTCAATATTGTTCAGTTTTTAAATCTCCTGAAATTATTCATACTTTTTGGTGTAAGTACGTATGTTTACTAGGTCTTCTTTTTTAGGGCTCCGTAGCTAAAGGGTCCGAACGGATTACTATTGCTGACAGTCACGTGTCCGTCGTCTGTCACAATTTTTGTATTCGAAGATTTTTTTAACTGCCCGTTGACCTATGAACTTTAAAGTTGGTGATAATGTTTATTATTAACTACCTATGTATATTTTACTAACAAATACCAATATATTCTATATTTGGCATGGAACCCTTAATGTGTTAAGTCCGACACGCACTTGGCCGTTTTTTAAGGTGGGTATAAACAGTATTGATAGCATTGATTTGCTTGTACCTACTGCCTACCCATGACTCGTCGTTCGCACACCATCTGTGCGTAAGCTATTGTTTTTCTATTGTCTCTGTAATTAGACGCTCAATGGGTTAACCAGATAGGTACAAGCAAATCAATATTGGTTACTTACCGGCTTGTCAAGTAAACGATATTATTTTGTGGGGGCAAAATACTATGGTTACTTGACAAGCTGGTAGTACGTACAAGTACTTTATTTATTTATTTAGGCACCTATTTGGGGCAGATGGGTTCCTAAATAAAGAAATAAAGTTCACTATTATTAGGTTTAAGGAAGGATTTAACAAAAATTTCCCATTAAAAAAGGGGTAAAGGGAAATAGGGAATTAAAGTTTGTGTAAGAAGCAGTTTGAAAGTCCAATAAGGTAGGTGAGGGAATTATTTATTTATTTAATACTTCATGCACACAAACGTACAGAGGCGGGCTTAATGCCTTAGGCATTTTCTACCAGTCGACCTTTGGGTGATGGAGAGACAACTTACTAGTGGTAGGTTATTTTAAGTTAAGCAAATCGCGTTTATTTAAAACGTATACCTATACTATAAATACAATATATACTGAAATAATAAACTAAATTCATAAATATCTCTAAACAATAATTAGTAATAGAAAAATATTTAAAAACATTAGCGGGAATCTCTGAAAGTAGGTGGAAACGGATCCGATTACGAGAATTCGTTCAATGATATAAAGCTACACTATCGCTGAGGGTCATAGGACACTTATCCCGAAAAAATGCACGACTTTTGTGGACTAGTCCACGGGCGCGAATTTTGGAAATTGGCAATTGGCAGTATTCAATGAAACGCCAAAGATCATAGAGTAGATAAGTTCTGTGGTACTAGTGCCATCTGTGAGTAACTGGTCGAATCATTATCTTTTTTGTCACTGAAGTTTCTGTTATTTTTCTTAAGAGGTCGCTGTTTCGTACGTTAACTGTTTTGTTTCTAAAGGTGTTCTGACTACTTAAATAATTTTACAATTTTCTAACAGTCGGTCAAGTTTGTGTTCTATTAGATACTGAGGTTGACCCTTGTTTGGGATTTCCAAGTTAGTGTTTTGTTTGGGGGTTACATTAACTTATGAAAAAACTTTAAGATGTCTTTTTGTCACTATTAGCTTATGGATATTCCCATCTACTAAATAAAACCTTTGAGACTCATTTAAAAGTAGGTACCTTAGCAAGTACTATGTTTATCGCTGAGAAGGTTCTTTATGCAGATTGACCAATTTACTTAGACACGTGACGAGAAATAGAACTGCATTGATACATTGCCTTAACAAGTAGCGCCGTTATGAGTGTCAAGTTATATTGGTTGCGTTCGATGATCATTGAGAGCAAGCAGGCCAATAAACATCTTGTCTTCATGAACTTTGATCGTGACAAAAAATATTGACCGTAACTAAGTTTTTATCTAGATGAATGAATTATATGTCTGAATCTCAGATTCTATAGGTACCTATTTGATTGTGTTAATTCATGCAACTGCTCGTAGAAAAGATTGACTTATGGCAGTTCCACAAGTACCTATACAGTGTGTAAAGGAAAGGTGATGGCAGTTCCACAAGTACCTATACAGTGTGTAAAGGAAAGGTGATGGCAGTTCCACAAGTACCTATACAGTGTGTAAAGGAAAGGTGATGGCAGTTCCACAAGTACCTATACAGTGTGTAAAGGAAAGGTGATGGCAGTTCCACAAGTACCTATACAGTGTGTAAAGGAAAGGTGATGGCAGTTCCACAAGTACCTATACAGTGTGTAAAGGAAAGGTGATGGCAGTTCCACAAGTACCTATACAGTGTGTAAAGGAAAGGTGATGGCAGTTCCACAAGTACCTATACAGTGTGTAAAGGAAAGGTGATGGCAGTTCCACAAGTACCTATACAGTGTGTAAAGGAAAGGTGATGGCAGTTCCACAAGTACCTATACAGTGTGTAAAGGAAAGGTGTGATTATATTTTAAAAAATTGCTTCAGCCCATGTAAATGAACAATTTTGTCATTTACTGATGAAGCAGCATGTAAAAAAAAAATAGATTTTCCATACAAAGTTGCCGTGAGTTGACCAAAATTTGTATGGGAGATAGGTACATTTTTAGGGTTCCGTACCGAAAGGGTAAAAACGGGACCCTATTACTAAGACTCCGCGGTCCGTCTGTCTGTCTGTCTGTCAATCTGTCCGTCTGTCACCAGGCTGTATCTCATGAACCGTGATAAAAATAAATAAAACTATATGGGTAGGTACTTTCGTATATAATACTTTCGTTATGAGGAATTCTCTGGAGTTGTCTGAGATTTAAAGGTTGTAAATCGAGAGACGTGTGTCAGACCCGTGATGCGAAATGGGGAGGAACCCATTTTACCACACTTTATCACTTCGGCAGCGCATCTTCTACGTGGACACAAACTGCAGTGGCCTATCTGGAAATATCTGAACAGATTGCGAGTCGAGGCTGGTCACTGCAGAGACAACCTGGTAAAATGGGATATCCTTGACCCATTCCAAAAACGGTGCCATAGTGAGACAGTGAACGGGCTGTAAAAAGGGATTGTTTTTTCCTTTTTAGGGTTCCGTACCCAAAGGGTAAAAACGGGACTCTATTATTAAGACTTCACGATCCGTCTGTCTGTCTGTCTGTCCGTCTGTCTCCAGGCTGTATCTCATGAACCGTGATAGCTAGACAGTTGAAATTTTCACAGATTATGTATTTCTGTTGCCGCTATAGCAACAAATACTAAAAACAGAATAAATATTTAAGTGGGGCTCCCATACAACAAACGTGATTTTTTTGCTGTTTTTTGCGATAACGGTACGGAACCCTTCGTGCGAGAGTCCGACTTGCACTTGGCCGGTTTTTTTTTGATAATTGTCTATGACATCCTTGGAGAAAGTTGTTAATTTATAAGGGCAGAACAGTTTTTAAAATACCTATCCGTTACAACATACAATAAGGGATCCGTACAAAAGCATTGATTAACTGCAATGGATGTTGGCTCAATCTCAAATCGCAGGAAGCCGGGAAATGTGGAAGAAGGTAAGGAAGGTTATTGCCCTGGGTACAGAACAGGGTCATAAAAAGAACTGACATGGGTCTTTCTACAAAACCGAATGTCTAGGTGCAGGTTTTTTTCTATTTCACTTTTTTTACTGTGTATAATTATTTTTGGTTATTGAATTACTAATATTTGTGTTGTACAATTTGTGACATTGTGTTGTGTCACGATGAAAATTCTATCTGCCTTTTCTAAACCCTGGGCCATCAAGATACAGACTCTGCTTAGTTTGGGTCCCACGACCACTTCTACTGTATTATCAATCTTATTTAGTCCATTGTGATAATTGTTTCTTTCTTATAACTAATGAACATACCAATAAAAAAAAAATGAAAAAAATATTAAAGTTATTTATTTAGGTAGATAAAATAAAATCTTTTTTGGGCTAGGTCGGGAAATTTATGTAATGAGTCGTGAATGACTAAATTGACTTCGAAATATTTAATTTAAGTAAACATTGAAGGATATTTTCTTTAGAAATATGTAGATAATTAATGAGAACTAATATTAGCGGCCAAATAAAATATTTTTATTAATGAATTTACAGAATACGTTGGTTAAGTCACGCAATTTAGCTGGTTATTGGATAAGTCACAAGGACGTAAGCAGCGGCGCGCGATAAATAGTCCTTGAGGTTGTTTCATTGAAGTGTCAGAAATTTTACAGACTGTCTACAAATAATAATGAATATTGTAACATAGGTACTAAATTGGCACTTTGAGAGTGCCATTAGGTACATTACGATTCATAATTATAATATCAAAACCGCAATCCGCTTATTTTTAGGAAAAATAACTTATCAATTTCAAAATAACTAATCATACATACGTTTTGTTTACCCAAACGGCATTCTCCCTACCAAAAACGACTTTAAAGTTTGAAGTCACTTTCAAAAGCGGCAATCTCCAATATAAAATAATTAATGGAAAACACGGTATTTCACATCTAAGTGAAATGGAGGATGCTGTTTTTGATATTATAATATGTCTCTCTGACAAGCCATTTTCCATTGGCAAAAATGACGAACTTCCACACAAACTTCCATTCTCAGGGGGAAGAATTTACTAAAACCATATGGGTAGGTGCTCTTGTATAAAATATGTTCGTTATGACGTTAACGTTATCACGAGTGAGTACGTTAAAAAACCGGCCAAGTTCGAGTCGGACTCGCGCACGAAGGGTTCCGTACCATTATTGTAAAAAACGGCAAAAATATCACGTTTGTTGTATGGGAGCCGCACTTTAATATTTATTAACCGACTTATTTTATTCTGTTTTTAGCATTTGTTGTTATAGCGGCAACAGAAATACATCATTTGTGAAAATTTCAACTGTCTAGCTATCACGGCTCGTTAGATACAGCCTGGTGACAGACAGACAGACGGACCGCGGAGTCTTAGTAATAGGGTCCCGTTTTTACCCTTTGGGTATGGAACACTAAAAACTCGGCATAAGCACACCGGAGTTGTCTGAGATTTAAAGGTTTTAAATTGAGAGACGTGTGTCAGACCAGTGATGCGAACTGGGGAGGAACCCATTTCACCACACTTTATCACTTCGGCAGCGCATCTCCTACCTGGACACGAACTGCAGTGGCCAATCTGGAAATATCTGAACAGATTGCGGGTCGAGGCTGGTCACTGCAGAGACAACCTGGTAAAATGGGGCTATCCAAAAACGGTGCCATAGTGAGGCAGTGAAGCGGCTGTAAAAAGGGATTGTTTTTTCTTTTTTAGGGTTCCGTACCCAAAGGGTAAAAACGGGACCCTATTACAATTTCCGATAATGGGACGGAACCCTTCGCACTTGCCCGGTTTTTTGTTTTAATGTTATTTCAAATAGAGCATGCTTAAGAACATAATTATAACCATTTTCTCTTACAACACAATCAAGCGGGTAGGGCACGTTGTGTTCGTTGCAGACAACTCAGAACAATGAATGGTGTGATTAATTATGTAAATTAAATCATATTGATTTAAAACATTACAAGTGGGAGCAAAAAAGTTTAACAGCCAGCATTTTTTTACAGTTTCTTATTTGTCTACGGTATATTTTCCTGAGAGTAGTGGTGGCCCAGTGGTATCGGCCGTGACTTACAAGTTGTGGGTCGTGGGTTCGAACCCAGGCAGGCGCTTTACTTTGTGTAAATTATTTTATCACCACTGCTCTCAAAACTGTGAAGGAAAACATCGTGAGGAAACCGGCATGTGGTAGAATCAAAAATTCGAAGACATGTGACATCCACCAACCCGCACTGGGCCCGCGTGTTGGATTATGGCTCATTCCCTCTCACAGAGAGGAGGCCTGTGTACCAGCAGTGATAACAATTAATAGGCTGATGACGATGTGATGTGATATTTTTCCTCAATTAAAAACAATCACGCGGTCTGCCTACAAACAAATATTTATTTTGCAAATCATCTATTTAGTCATCAAGGCAAAGTCTGTCTATTTGGTTTTCTTGTTATTCCACTAAAACAAAGTCACTGAGTTTATCAAATATTATAAATTCACGCCTTTTTCTTATGGGGGTAGGCAGCTTCTTCTGTAGCATCTTCTGCGGTGGCTTGGGGCGTGAGGGCGTCTCCGTTGCATCTCCCTCACGCGTTCCGATCCGCCTCCTCCTTCGCGAGTATTACTGCTTCGCAGAAGGTGGAGACAACTTCCCATGTCCTCTCGCCCTGTAACATGGCCTAAACCAGGGCTGGACTCGAGAGGTCGCCACCGCCGATCGCCTGCATGCGGACACGGCTTTGCACCGTCCAAGCGGGGCAGAGCTACACCGTATACTCTACCGTGTCCTCCAGGCGATCCACACAATGGTGATACCCGGGCGTTTCCTCCCGCCTTATCCTGAACAGGAACCTCCCGTAACAAACTGCGCATACCCAGAGTTTCGTATTTCATAAGAGATGCCACCATCACTTTCTTGCCCTTTTCCAATTTATTTAGGGTCGATTCTCAGGTTTTACCAGGTTTTAAGACTTTACTCGGGCTTATTGGGTTTTTCATTACGGATTTCTTAGTGGCAGCCCAAATGGACGTTGGCGGTATGAAACCCAAAGGTATTTTCCTAAACTTGTTTGTAACATCATAATTCATAAGTACACAAAACTTTCTTCACGACTGTTTTTAACCGATTTCCCGAAAAGGAGGAGGTTCTCAATTCGGATGTCTATATTTTTTTTATGTATGTGTGTATGTTCGGGCATAACTCCGTTATATATGAACGGATTTGCAAAATTCGAGGTGTACAACAGAACTCTGAAGCCAAATCTCTCGGGATTGCTACAATCGCATGTCTGTTTATTGATACCATTTCATAACATATCATCACGCCAGTATGCTCTAAACGGGTATGCAGATGTGTGCTTTAGAAGTCGGTTTTATTTTTTTGTTAAAAAGATTTTTATAAAAAACACTACAAAGTGAAAAATAACCACAATTGCGGCAGTCGATGTTCTTGTTTTTGTATCTTCGTTTATGGACACCGTCTTCATCGTCGAATTGAAAACCTCCTCCGTTTTGAAGTCGGTTAAAAAATAACAACTACTGCTCGCGCCTGTTGGCGGGCGCCTTTAGGATTTAGATCCTTTCACAACCCTTTTTTCTACTTTTCAATTAGTCTAAGTCGTTTCTTTCACTCGACTCAAACAAGGGTTTGTTTTTTTTAATAAATAATAAGCAAAAACTGTCCATTTGATTGAGTTGTTTGTTGGGTTGAGTTGAGGGAAAGACTCTTGAGTAATATCAATATTAACCGAGGGCTTTTTCTGCTATATAGCGACTCCGACTGAGTTGATATATTCATATTAAATCAATATATTAACCAAAGGGATTTTTCTGTTGTAATGCTCTATCGACGGAGTTGATTGGACTGCGACTGGAGGATCTTTTCTTCAAAGTGACTTAGGTTAGAATATAGATAGGTCTGAACTCTTAACAATAGTCATACGTACCCACTAAGGCAATGTTTCTTGGTGGTCTCCCTGGCGTCGGTCACCGTCATGCTGTGAATCGTCATCTTTCAGTCCTGCAACAATAATATTGACATATTACAACACGATTAGTTCACGGCACATGTGTTTTTTTTATTTGGAAAAACAATTTTTATACAGAAGCATAAAGTTCTTTTTGCGGTACACCTTCAACCACTTGTGTTATTCAGTAGTACTTAACTTCCCTAATCATTCCGAATTCAAATTAATTTGCATTCACTTAGAGTTGATATTCGTTAAAGTGGAAATAAATCAAGGATTCGAATATACTTTACTTTAGTGGCCGTGCGCTTGCGCCGTCTTATCAGTAGTGACGTCATCTCTCTTTGATTGAAAACGTTTATGGCATTAACAAGAGGCAGGGCAATGCGAATGACTTGATGGATGTTCTTTTTAGCCAGTACACGGTTGTCAACGTCAATAATACTGTCAATGATTTAATTTAACCAATGAAGGTGAATTGACAGAACTACATTGCTTCCTTAGCAACCAGCGAGGCTATAGACAGGGACCCGCTGATTTTAGTGTCGGTGATTGACCTCATAATATTGAGGCAGCAAGCCTGGACGTATTCATACTAAATAACTTAAATACTTGCCTGTCTGCTTGTTTGTTACGTTGAACGAATTTTAATAAAAGCTGGCACAGCGATTGACCTGGATAGGATACTTTTTATTTTGTACTAGCTGACCCAGCAAACTTTGTTTTGCCATAAAAACACCAAACATTCATCTACCCTACCCTACCTACCCTACCTACCCTACCTACCCTACCTACCCTACCCTACCCTACCTACCCTACCCTACCCTACCTACCCTACCCTACCCTACCTACCCTACCCTACCCTACCAACCCTACCCTACCTACCCTACCTAAGGTAAGGAACCAATTTTTTTTTCTTAATTTATTTTCCTTAAGAACCTTCTCCTAACAATAACAAACACAACAAAAAAAGAATAAGGAAAATCGGTCCAGCGGTTACCAAGGGAAATAGGGATTCATTTTTATATATATAGATTAAGTTATCTAGCTATCGCTCGACTTCTTTTGGCAACTGCCCCGTACCATGACGTATTAAAATCTATTATGGTTTGACTGTGAAAAGGGACAGATACACATGTCATAATTATACATCTGTCACTTACGCACACTAAAAATAACCTTGCTCTAAGAGCTTATGGTGACCCCCCAGGTATCTGTCTATATATATAAAAGGCACTGTCCTGACTGATATATCAACGCCCAGCCTGAACCACTAATTAAAAAGGTTTGAAATTTTGCTTTCATACATAGGTGTCATTTAAGATAGATTTTTTTTAAATTCTTCCCCTTAAGATAGGGGATGAAAGTTTGTATGGTCCTTTTTATTTACTCTAAGACCGTCTGGTCGCTCAGTTAGATTTTATAGAACTGGCCAGGAGACCAGAATCCTGAGGTAAAAAAACCAGGGCTGGTGTCATGAGTGGTGACTCTCAAACTACCAGGGGAACAGAAACATAAAGAAAAAAAGTACATCCGGGGATGGAATCATTGTGTGGTAAAGATTCTTGAAGTACCAAGAAACCAGAATCATGAAAAAGTAGAGCAAAAGTCACAAAATCTTAATTAAGCTGGGGCGGGCAGCTAGTATTGCAATAAAATTCCCTGAAAATCACAGTACCAAACATCGTCTTTTGATTCTCATTCTTTGAAATCGCGCCATTTTTCTTTTTGAACTCTGCTTTTGGTGGCCAGTTCGATTTTCGAACAAACCTCTTTACAATGCTATATGGGCATTTTTTTACTTAAAGTTTTCCACGAGTTGCCGCACAAATTTGACGTTCCAAATTCAAATCTCTCCTTGACTCCCTTGGGAGTTTCATACAACTTTACCTCCCTTGGGAGTTAATGCATTAATTTACGTCGAGATTGCATGATATGTAATTGGGCATTGTCGAGCAGGTGATGTGAAAAAACATTAAACTCACAATCACATGACCCCGGTGAATATAATGACTCTTTTCATATGTTTTCCTGAATGTGACGTGCGTGCCTAAACTATCATGGCTCCACTGTGTGTTCTAAGTTTGCAATATTTGTAAGTATGTGAGAACCATTTTCCTATTTGTCAAATTAATGAATTTACCTGTTAGTACTTGTAATACTTTATACGGTCTATACGTAGTATAGTAGTGTTATTTTGGGTGTATCGTCCTCGCATATATGAATTAATGTATGTATGTAAATATTGTAAAACACTTTTTTTTTAAAGTGTAATTGTGAAGTTTCTAGTCAGTTCTTCTTCATAACAATCTAACTTTGCGAATGGACAGTAGAATCAATTATTATTATTTTTAATTTAAATCTATGACGTTAAAAAGTGGCTTAATTGAAATAAAGAATTTGACTTTGAATATGAGTGAGAGGCGACGTAGCTGTACAGGACGAAGAGCACTATCGCTTTTTCACGGTGGAATCACGACGGCGTTGACACGTTATAGTAAGGCCTAGATATAGTAAAAATAGAAGAAAGAATAAGATCTGCGTAAATTTTTTTTTTTTTTTTTTGGTCTTTCTTCGATCGACTACGACGAAAGATCTTGCCATCGACTGTTTCAGCACAGTTGCTTTACAGTAGGCAACTGTCAGAATGGATTATATTACTATCATACATACATACATGCATAAACTCACGCCTTTTTTCCATGGGGGTAGGCAGAAACTACAGAACGCCACCTTCAATCCTTACATACTTCTTTTACTTCACTCACATTCATACATCTAGTCATACACACACGCCGGTTTATTATTATCAATTATTTTGAAATCATCATCATTTTATCCGAAAGACGTCTACTGCTCGATATAAGACCGTTAGACCGCCCATTGTACACTTGTTTTTGTGAACGTTTGTCCTGTATGTTTTTTGTTGTGTACAATAAATTAATAGGTTTTCCCCAAGTACCACCACATCGGTTGGTCCTGTTCGTCTCGCATCCAGCTGATTCCCGCAGCCCTAAACTGGTCATCGGTCCACCGAGACCGGTCAGAGGGAGCCCTTCCTACGCTGCGTCTTCCAGTGCGCGGTCGCGACTTTAGAACTTATCGGCCCCATCGACCATCTGTTCCACGAGCAATGTGCACTGCCACTTATTAGATTTGGCAATTCTTCGGGCTTTTCGGTAACCCTGGTTCTCCTGCGGATGTCCACATTTAATCATGAAGAAAACGCCGAGCATATAGTCCTCTCCATTGCCCTTTGGTATTTTGAAATATCTCCTCTTTATTCCATCGTCGCATTTTACGAAGCATCGGTTTATCATTTTAATTGGACCACTTGGGACGAGGATATATAACCAATTATATTTGAAATCAAACTATCAAAAACGACAATGTTTATGATTGTCGTAATCGAATCAGTGTAGACTATAATGAATCAAATAAATCATTACATTAATAAAACGTATGTTGGTAGACTTATGTGAATGATTATTGGGTCGGTAAACCTTGAACCTTGCAGTCTCTCTTGCGTCTGGCTGTGGTCTGGCTTACTTACCAAACGTATTTCCCATATTTACAAATTTATGAAAACTACTTTGGTATTATTTAAACTAGAAATAATATTTCTGTTTTGTTTAAACAAAAAAACCGAAGCATTGTCATCATTTCAGCCGAAAGACGTAACATAGGTTATCCCAAGCGACATCGACCAATCCTGTGCTCATCACTTACAATGGCCCTCATTAGTTTAAACATAAATAAATTTCTCGAAAAAGGCCCACCCACTACATTATACTAATTTCTTGACTCTCCCAATTCCCCTAGTTATCTGGACTCTCACTTTCTAGTCTACGATCTTCAACTAACCGCCTTCTTTAATGTCCTACTCACCGCACTGACTTCATTCACCGTACTTCATTCAGTCTATTTCTCTGTGGAATGCGCTCCCTCAGGAAATTGGTATGGTAACCAACCGACAAACCTTCTAAGTTAGAGTTCACGAACACATTCGCAAGAAGTTGGCAGCTGTATCGTCAAAGCGCACGGTTGGCGCAGTGGTTGAGCAATTGACTGCTTAGTTGTTTCGGCTCTGGGTGTTTGTGTATGTGAGTTTATATGTTTGTAAACGCACCAACGATACAGGAAGAAATTCCTAGTGTGGGGCAAAGTTTTTAAAAAAAAAAAAAAAAACTTCAAACTAATAACCAACCTACTCGTGTAAACCTAATAGTCTAGAATCGATATGAAGCAATACAGTTGATAGTAATACTGTATCTACTTAGCTAAGACAAAGGAACGTTAAGATAAGAATTAATAGGAAACGGCGATTCGCTTTACTTGACGAAGCAGAATGTTTGTACTCTGAGGTTTTCATATGTAATGAGGAATGTGAAGAGTACGAATAGAATAGGGATGTTGCCACTGAAACAAAAAATTACGACGATACAGTGCATTGAAATATAGTGTGACGTCACGGTGTGCTACACTTTATACTGACAAAGTGACGTCACAAGCCCCCACTCCTGATCTTTGATGCGCTTTATCTTTTTTCTTTTTTTTGTGTTTTCGCCGATATCTCCGTCAATTGTCGATTTTGAAAATTCGATTTTGTTTGAAAGAGTATGTTCCGAAATTAGCCCCATTTTAATTTGGTCAAAATTTGATGAAGAACTTCGGAGATATACAACAGAACTCTTCAATAAATAACGGCAAATCTCTCAGGATTGCTGAACATAACATCACGCCAGTACGCTCTAAAAGGGTACGCAGATGTGTACATTTCACCTTGGTACGCTCTCATTTTACCGGTTATGTTCAGTTTCATGATATTCGTGTAATCTACTCTGGCGTTATCATCATCATATCATCATATTATTACCTTACTAAACTACTTGCCTATTATTTAGGTACAAATAAAAAGGGAAAAATAAAAAAGTCTTTAAATTGAACCAACAAATAATATTGAACCGTTATTTTTTGCTTTATCACATCATCACACATCACATCATCAGCCTATTAATGTTCCCACTGCTGGGACACAGGCCTCCTCTCTGTGAGAGGGAATGGGCCGTCATCCATCATGCGGGCCCAGTGCGGGTTGGTGGATGTCACAAGTCTTCGAATTTTTGTTTCTAGGACATGCCGGTTTCCTCACGATGTTTTCCTTCACCGTTTTGAGAGGTGGTGATGAAATAATTTACACAGAGTAAAGCGCCTACCTGGGCTTTATCAAATAAATATATAAAACCTTTTTACAAAAAAAACTATCGACTTCCAAGTAAGAATCAAAGTGAAAAATAACTTTATTTTTGGAAGTCGGTGTCTTTGGTAGATACCAATTTTTTGCGTAAAGGAAAGTTTATTTGATAAAGCAAAAAATAACGATTCAATATTATTTGATAATTCTCACTGACGGACAAAATAGAATTATCATTTTTCTACTCAGGAAACATCCCTATTCTGTCCGTGGCACATAGTTGGGTACCTACTCAATCGACATCAGATCATCATCTTCCTTACCCGAAAGAACGACGATCCGACACGATTGGATACAGGATCAGGCTTTGGACCGGCGACTTGTCTCACCAGGAATGTTAACAGGAGTTGCACAGAGGAGATTCCGGGGTGGTCTTATAAGAGTGACCTATGCTGGTGGTGATCACCGGAGTTGTTTTAAATGAGGTAAACATCCCACATTCCCTGGTCTTTTCCCTAAAAGTCAAGGCGCCTTTTGAAGGTTGCCCCAAGAAAACAAAAAAAATATACCAACGAATTATTAACTTGGTCGACTTTTGGCTGACTAATTCTTCAAATTTTGGGACCCGTACTTCAACAACGTTGCCGCAGGGCTGACTTTGACTATCAAGTAGAACTAATTTCAAATGGTTTGACTAAGTACAAACTGATTCATCAGACAGGAGTTTCAGGAAGTGGATTGTTTAATAAAATCCGAGCGCCTAATGTGTTATGATGACGTAATTACTTGATTTCTATGAACGTAGACATGCGTATACATACATAAGCATATGTGGATAACTATTGGAACCTATTGGCACTACCTAAGGTTTCCGCGAAGGGGTTTCCGTTCCAGCTCAATTGACAACAATCTGACTTGCAGAGAGTAATTGGATATTCAGAATACAGTATTTAGTAACTGGCATTTGTAGCATACGTATCTATAACTACTGATAGGATTTTCCTCATTTCTATGCACCAATTAATCCAGAGATCATGATAAGCACAAAAGGAACAGATGCCTAGAATCCATTAAAAACCTCAATAGTCGCTAAGATTTTGCCTCTCGTGCTTGAGGTTGTCAGTTTCATCGGCCGGGGGTTCAATCCGGGCAAGTATCAATGTGACTTTTTAACCCCCGACGGAAAAAGAGAGGTGTTATAAGTTTGACGTGTGTTGCTGTGTATCTGTGTATTTGTGTGTCTGTCTGTGGCATCGTAGCGTCCAAACGGGTGAACCGACTTTGATTTAGTTTTTTTGTTTATAAGGTCATTTTGTCGAGAGTGTTCTTAGCTATGTTTGGATAAAATCGGTTCAGCCGTTTAAAAGTTATGGGCGTTTCACTGATTGAATCGGGGTGTTTACGCAAGATATCGTGTCATAATTACGTGTAGCATGAAATCAATGCGGTTTTTTTAAATTTTGAAATTTTACTTGTTCAAATTCATATGTACTTTCTAAGTTTATTGCTGTATGTTTGTTTCGGTGTTTATTAATCAATCCTCAACAGCTGAACGAATTTGCCTGACAGTTGGCTTTGATTATGATATAGGACACTTTATACTGAAAGTACGCTCCCTTGGTAATGGAATAACTTTCCGACTTCTGTTCGGATGAAACCGAACTAGCAAAAAAAAAATGGAGATTTAACCTAGACGATATAAAAACTAGTTAAATATTTAATATAGTTATAATCCGGTCACGTAAAAAGAACGCCGGCCGTTTACCGTTTCTTTTCAACGTGTGGAAATCAGACTCTAATTGAATAATAATAATTCTGTCCCACTTTGCCTCCTATGCTGAAACCTGATGGGTCGCTGGCTCACTCTGCTATTGAGAAAGCAAATTTATTTGCATCTCTCTTTGCAAGTAATTCGCGTCTGGACGCTGGCTCTAAGCAACCACCTACTATACCTCATTGTGACTCTTCGATGCCGGAGATCGCAGTCCACACTAAAGAGGTTCGGAGAGTATTGTGCAGCCTAGACGTGAACAAGGCCAGAGCTGAGAGTGGCGGTACGCAGGCTGAATGCCAAAATTACCGCCCCAGGACCCGACGGCTTACCTGGAAAAGCCTGGGTCCTGGCTTTGGAGGCTCTCGGGCCTCGACTAAGGGGGCTCTTTAGCGCATGCTTGGAGAGGGGCCAGTACCCACTTCGTTGGAAGACGGGGAAACTGGTCCTCATTAAGAAGCCGGGGCGCCCTGCGGACTCTCCGTCCGCTTACCGGCCCATCGTGCTGCTCGATGAGGTGGGCAAGCTCTTTGAAAGAGTAATTGCAGACCGCCTCGTCGAGCAGCTGGTGCGGGTGGGGCCGGATCTGGCGGAGAGCCAGTTTGGTTTCCGCAGAGGTCGCTCTACGGTGGACGCCATCATGCGCGTGAGAGCTCTCACGACGGGGGATGCAGTGGCCCGGGGTGGAGTCGTCTTGGCGGTGTCTCTAGACATCGCCAATGCCTTCAACACCATGCCATGGAGCTGCATCAGGGAGGCACTCCAGTATCACCGGATGCCGCCCTACCACTGTCGCGTGGTCGAGGCCTATATGACGGACAGGGCCGTCATCTACCCCGGTCACCAGGGAGAGTGGAACCGGCGAGAGATGTCGTGCGGTGTCCCACAGGGATCGGTCGTGGGGCCGCATCTGTGGGACCTCTCTGTGGCCCACTATCCTCCGTCATGGAGGCGATCGGCGGTGGCGACCTCTCGCGTCTGTCCTTGGTGCAGGCCATGGTAAGGAGCGAGAGGGCATGGGAAGCTGTCTCCTCCTTCTGCGAAACAGTAATGCTCGCAAAGGAGGAGGCGGAACGCGTGAGGGAGACGCAAAGGAGACGCCCTCACGCCCCTAGCCACCGCAGGAGACGCCCCGGGCGTCGGGAGTCGCAGGCCGATTCCCGGCCACCGTAGGCGCGGGCTTGCGGACGGAAAGTAATGGGTAGCTCGCCGTCCGATAAGGACCAAGCCCGAGTTTACGTTTACGTTACGTGTACGTTTACTCTCAAAGAGATGTCAGCAAAAGGGACGGGGTCCGGTAGGGCCGATGCCTGTCTGGGTCGCGGATAAATTTGAAAGAGAGTCACCGCGGCCCTGGCACAAGCAACTGGAGGAACACGGGTGGGTTTTAGTCAGTAAAAGTCTGACACGCCCTCCCGCTTCACCCAGAGCGGGAGAAGTCATTGGATGATTTCCCAAAAAAAAAAAAAAAAAAACGTGAACAAGGCCAGCGGGCCTGATGGCATTCCAGCGAGAGTATTGAGGCAGTGTGCGCCTGAACTGTCTCCTGTGTTGACTCGCTTGTTCCGCCTCTCTCTTGTAAAAAGAACGGTGCCGAAAGCCTGGAAGCTTGCAAATGTACAACCAGTGCCCAAAAGAGGCGACCGTGCAGACCCTGCCCACTACCGTCCGATAGCCATTACCTCCATACTGTGCAAGGTTATGGAAAGGGTACTGAACAGTAAGTTGCTGACCTACCTTGAAGACAATGATCTCCTCAGTGACCGTCAATATGGCTTTCGCCAGGGACGGTCAACTGGCGATCTTCTTGTGTTTGTCACGCACTGCTGGGGCGAAGCCATCGAGAGGCACGGCGAAGCACTTGCTGTATCGCTTGATGTCTCGAAGGCCTTTGACAGGGTCTGCCTTCCTGCTTATGGCATCCCAGCTGGTTTTTGTAGCTGGATATCAGACTTCCTTAGCGAACGGTCGATCCGAGTAGTCGTTGACGGCTGCTCCTCTGACCTTATGGCTATTAATGCCGGAGTTCCTCAAGGGTCTGTTCTCTCTGCTACTCTTTTCCTGCTGCACATCAATGACCTACTTCTGCCTGGTATTGTTGGGTACGCAGATGATAGTACTGTTTCAGAGAGATACTTGTCCAGCGCAAAAACCAGCGGGGATGAAGTTCGTTCCTTGAGAGAGGCTATGGTGGAGCGGACAGATTTGACCTTAAACCTTGTCTCCCGGTGGGGTGATGACAATCTAGTATGTTTTAACGTCACCAAAACACAGGCATGTCTTTTTACCGCAAAGAGAACTCATTTAACTAAGCGCCTACTTTTCAGGGTGCGTCTGTTCCTGTGACTGATCGGCACGAGCTTCTTGGCATGGAGTTGACATCCAGTCTCAACTTCGGCGCCTCCATTGAGTACAAAGCCCTAATTGCGGCAAAAAAACTGGGCATCCTAAACAGAGTGAAGCGATGCTTTCCGCCTGGACAGCTTTTAACTCTTTACAAGGCGCAAGTCCGATCCTGCATGGAGTATTGCAGCCACCTCTGGGATGGCTCAGCTAAATATCAACTTGCCGCGCTTGACTCAGTGGAACGCAGAGCTAAGAGACTAATTGGCGACATCAAACTGGTGGATGCCAAGCTTCAAAGCTTGGCTCATCGCCGTAAGGTTGCCTACTTGTCGGTCTTCTATAGACTGTACTTCGGCGAGTGTGCTCATGAACTCCATGACCTCATCCCACCGGCCCCCTTGTACCATCGAACATCTAGACGCACTGCCTCACCTCGTTGCCATTCCACCAATTCGCACCAAGCGCTTCCAAACATCCTTCATAATGCGCACAGCAAAAGAGTGGAACTCACTGCCTACGTCTGTATTTCCGAACGCATACAACCCGAATCTCTTCAAAGTTAGAGTGAACAGGCTTCTTCTGGGTAAGCTCACTCCATCGTCGACTCTGTCTCTGTCACCGACATAGACTAGAGTCAAGAGCAAAACGATCAAAAAAAAAAAAAAAGAATAAAACCACATGGTGTTCTGCAAACAACTTTGGCCGGGTGCTAGAGTGCTAGTCAAAATCCCTCGGCCAGATATTAGCCCATATGAATTCATGCGGACCCTGTCATCCTCTGCGGCCGTATTCGACTGCTATTCCTCTAGCTTGAGAGACGCGCGTGGAACACGGCGCGCCGCCATTTCGGGCTTTTCACTGTTCAAGCAACAGACTCCTCAAGTCAGTTACCTCCAGACCACATCCTATGGCAGCTGATCATTTCGCGGCCACCGGCTCCCGTTGTGTCTTCTGCGGATAGGGAAGGAGGTTGACACTGGCCGTTTACCTGCACACTGAGCGAATAATCGATTGCAGCCCATTCCAAAGCACTAAATGGATATCAAACTACCTATTATGATTCTACAATAAAACAATAACACTTATATTATAAAACAATAGCTTAGTGACTGTATCCGTACGCAGACATAGGCCCTCCACTGTCGCTCAGCATTCTTTTTACGTGACGGGAACTTTATTAAGTCTTCTTCGCTTATTAAATGTATTATATTTTGTTTGTATACTGACCATGACCTTGACTTTCAGTGTTAGTTGTATAAAAATGAACTCACCATGACTAAGCAATTATTGCGTGATGTTGATTCAATTAACACCAATCTATGTCGTTAAAGTATTGGACATTTTAAATTGTCACTACTTTCTGCCACGCCATGTCAACGTCTTTACAGGTCTTACGTAATACTGGGGGGTGAGCAGAAGTTCTTAGAGTATGGTTATTTTGAGTATGTGTAAGGGACAGATGTATATGACTTGTATACATCTGTCCCTTACGCACAGGCAAAATAACCTCAATCTAAAGCCTTGTGGTCACCCCCCAGGCATCGCAATAAACAAAACATAAACAAGCAAGAATAAAACAACCTTTCACGTAAACAAAATGTTTTAAATAACCTATTATATTTAAAAATTGTATTGTCACGAATTCCATACTACTTGCTTATCTCAAATTAAAAGAAGTGAGGATAATTATGTGTCCTACGCCTAAGCTACAGACCTACAGTGGATGTCAAAGTAGATAAAGTGACTTCGTAGCGCAATTAGTTTATCGTGTTGCTTTTAACATTCGATTCCGTGTTGCTGCAAAGGCTTTGACGACGAAGCAAATTAAAGGGAGCTTCGTTTGCTGTTCAACTAATTACTATCAGCTGTAATACGGCATGTATTGAGTTAAACGCTAGTTAGGATTTATTAGGAACTAGCTGCCTACGACTTGGTAGATATTGGATTTCTCCACACAGATTTTATGCCATTCTTTGAAGATTTTATAATTATTACAGTATCGAATTTCATCTAAATCGGCTCGAAAACCATGTTGTGAAAATGAAAATTGACCATTTGATGACTTCCGTGATTTTGTGATATCCACGGAATAGCTGAGGTCCTCTTTTCATTGCGACATCTTTTAATGTTCTCACTGCTGGAGCTATAATCCACCACGCGAGCCTGATGCGGATTGGTAGATGTCATATGCCGTATTCACGATGTTATCCTTCACCTTTTTGCGATCAATGGTGATGAAATAAATTACACAAAGTAAAGCGCCTGCTCGGGTTCAAGGCCACAGCCTACTACTCATAAGTCGGGTAATACTGACTTATGTTGGGTGCGTAACCACTGAGCCACCACTGCTAATCTGATGATTGGTCTTAATGTCACAGGAAAACCACTTTGAAACCTAATATTCAGGAAAACCTTGGCCTTTTGACTTAAACTAGATTTTTATTGCTGAAGTTGACATTCATATGTGCTTATGAATCGATATAAAAATAATTTTCTATCTAGTAATAAGTTAAATATCAGCAGAAAAGCAAAGATGTTTAAGATTTCTGTTTGAATAAATTCAAAGTTAGGTAAGACATTCATCTCGACTTCAATCCGAGATATTAAAATTTAAATGATAAACACATTACCCTCCTTTGGAAGCCAGTCTTATTTTAGTAGTTTTCGCTTTGTTTTACTGGAAAACAGTAATCGAAGAAAATGTTCGACGTCTTTTATTTTTCCAAGCTTTGTCCAGGGCTACAGGTTGGGGAGCTCGTGGCTAAACAATAGCAGCCGCACTGGTCGATCATCAAGGTTAAGCAACGCTTGACGAGGTCGGTCCGTGGGTGGCTGACCATTTCAACATACCGAGTTTCCTCCGTGCCTCGGAAAGCACGTTAAGCTATTGGTTCCGGCTGTCATTTGAAGATCTTTGACAGTCGTTACGGGTAGTCAGAAGTTTGAGATCTGACACCAGTCTTGTAGTACTGGGTTGTGGAGGTCAGATAGGCAGCCGCTCCATGTAAAATACTGGTACCCAGCTGAATCCGGTAAGACTGGAAGCCGACCCCAATATAGTTGAGAAAAGGCTAGGCAGGTTTTAATCCAGGGCTACAGGTTAAGTCGACCTAGCTAGATCCTTTAAGTGGTTGTAGTTTCTATCATTCCTGACTGATTTGAATATGAAACACCGTACCCCGAACTTAACCGTTTTCTAGATGTTGGGCCATGAAGTTTTGAAGCATGAAGAGTCCGTGTACCCACAAAAATGCCCACGAGCTCATATAAACCCCTTACTCCTTTTCACAGAACTGTCCTTGGTACTTGGTAATTCTCCAATCCCCCGCCTTTTGATAGCTCCAGTGATCTTGTTGATGTGCACTCCGACTCACTTGGTAGGTTTCGAAATATTATGTTCAAAAACTTGTAGAATCTTGGTTTTTGATCTTGATTTTAATTTTAATTTTAGTGTTGATTTTAGTTTTTAGTAGGTACCAACTGATTTTTATTTTCGTAATGATTTTGATTTTAGTTTTAATTTTGTTTTAAATATCGTTCAATTTTATTTTGATTTAATTTGTGATTATAATTTTGGTTTTAATTGTATTTAGATTTTGGTCAGCCAGAATCAAAATCAAAGTTTGGTTTTGATTCTGATTTGATTTCGATTTTAATCTGGAATTTGGTCGAAAACATATTATGTGTCTACTTGAAATTAGATGAGTCAAAATCATGAGTCATCTAATTTTAAGTAGGCGCCCAATGTCAATCGCCCAATTTCAATTGGCAAATAAGTAATGAAATAAAAAAACATTGACTTAATAACTATTATTGTATATCTGAAATTTCGCTTGCCAGCAGCTTCATTCGCTTATAAGTCGATATTTATCCAACAGGAACCTACAAAACAGGATGAAAAGCCCGTGTTCTTTTGATCCAAATCCGTTATGTCTATGACGCGAACTGCCACTGTGTAATTGATTACCAATCATCAGAACATTCAAACATTTTCACAATTAAATAGGAAGATGACACCAAGCTATTCATCTTGGTGGGTATTACAGTTTAATTAATATATCTTCGATCACAGAACTACGAGTCATTTTATATGATATTATGAAACATTTCATCTTTGGAAACATCAAACCGAATTGTCGGTACCATACCTCCTATGTATGATCTCAGATATATGATAGCGTACCCCCTTAATATCAAAACCCATTTGGTAGATTTTGAGATGATTATTAGGGAAATTCAAATCAAATACAATTTTTGCAATTATTTGGTTATGAATGAGTTTAGATAGGCAGGTACCAAATTATCGCCCACACTTTGTAGTATTATTATTTGTATAAGCATCTGCGTAGCAATTATATGGTTAAGAAATATGAGGTTCGATAGGTAGGCAGGTACAAATGTATCACCCACACTTTGTAGTATTATTATTAGGATAGGCACCTGCGTAGCAACATCGTATTCGCTTATCAAATTACATATAATTACATGCAAACTCGTGTGACCGGGTGTTTTCTAAGAACGTGACCAGCTGACTATTTGGGATTATGTCATTTGACATTGTGTACCCATGCCAGATTGTTTTCTAAGTGAATACTTCTTTGCAAACACGATTTCTGACACGGGACACTTCTATTATGCGTACAGCTAAGGTGTGGAATTCCCTGCCGGAGTCTGTGTTGCCCGATAGCTACAATCTAGGGGTCTTTAAGTCAAGAGTCAATGGGTTTTTTTCTGGGCAGGCGTGCTTCTCCGTCGACCACGTCATCGCTTACCATCAGGTGAGATAGTGGTCAAGCGCAAGCAGACAGAAAATAAAAATATAAGTCTCTTATTAAATGTTTTCCGTATTATTCGATCTTAAAAATTAAATACCAACTTTTTACTTAGAAAAAATATTATTATTTAAAACTAAAAAATAAAACTAATAAATAGCGTACCCGTACCTACCTATATACAAGTGAAAAGAAAGTAATAAAATTCAATCACATCAATGTCAATAACAACTTGTTTCGAACTTTATTGTAGACTAGCTGGTGCCCGCGGCTTCGCTCCGATGGACCAGCGCACAGGACCCGTTTTCGGGATAAAAAATAGACTATGTCACTCAGGAATAATGTAGCTTTCTATTAGTGAAAGAATTTTTCAAATCGGTCTAGTAGTTTCGGAGCCTATTCGGTACAAACAAACGAAAAAATCTTTCCTCTTTATAATATTATAAAGTATAGATTAGGTTCTGCCAGCGACTTTGCATGCGTGAAAGTTTATATTCCAAGGGAAGTTATTATTGGGATAAAAATTACAATTTAGGTCATAGACTATCCGTGTGTCAAGGATTCATCAAAATCCATCCAGCGGCTTAGACGTGAAGACGTTACAGACAGGCGGACACAGTTTCGCATTTATAATAATATATTAGTATCTATGATATATTAGTATGTATTTAACTTTGGCGATACATTGTATTGTTATCATATTTCAAACAATTAGCCAACAAAGCTAAATGTCCCACGTTTTTTTAAAGGATACGGTAACCGATCTAGGTTTCATATTTTTAAATTAGAAAAAGTGAACACTAGAAGGTTTAACTAGAAATTGCACAGATTAATTGATTATAAACCGTTTAATTGGTAAATCTCCCTTCGCAGGTATTCATAGGTTGTAATGAATTTATTAAAAACCATAAATTATTTGCGCGAAAATTATAGTTAACGTTTTCAATCAGATATTCGTGCATACGAGTACAACAATAATTTTCCATTTCGCAGTCCACATTTTCCTTAGTAAATAAAATCACAGATATCGAGATATTGCATCAATATCAGTTTAACACGTATGTTTTTAGCACATATTGTTGCCAAAGTAATTCACTCGAGTGCAACTTAGTTGCCGGTGCAAAAATGTATACACACAAGAAACAATTTGTTTGTGTTCAAAAGTTATAAAATAGAAGGACTTTATAACTTAGTAGTAGCAGAGATAATATAATATTAGCATATAGTAGCTAGTATTTTTATTTACAGAATAGAATTCCGGTTAAGGCTTTTAATGTAATGTTATTTCTTCAATCACCAAATCAATATGTAAATAATTATAAATATTGTTACACCTCATTCTTAACTATACGGTATAATACGGATTATTAAATAAAATCAATCATACACACCTGTACGAACAAATCCACTATTTAATATCACACACGTAACCAATTATTTTGTAACCACGAAGGCCAAAACAAGTATTATCACATCCAATAAAAATTTCACTCGATTGATCGAACCGGTACACATACACAGCGCTGTACACGACAAACCGAGGCGATTCACTTATCAGAAACCGGGGGATTTAATGAAAAATAATGGTCCATATAGAATCTGTGCTTACTATTTTATTTGTTAATTAATTTAGTGAAGAAATTGTTAGTTTGAGTACGTGCGCGCGCGCTGCGGCCGGCGCGAGCGATCAGTCGGAACGACTCAGGAACACGTCACTATAAAGCAGTAGTTTAAACCTTTTTTTGTACGTACTCATCCTTTTTAGGGTTCAACGGGATGCGAGAACCGGCTTTTAGTAACAAGTTTATTAGACGTGCCGACGATGTTGATCGATGTCAAGCGCTTGTGAAGAATTTTTGTACGAAGAATTACATTTTAGAACAAATCTATACTATAATATTATAAAGATTTTTTTGTTTGTTTATTTGTGCCGAATAGGCTCCGAAACTACTGGACCGATTTGAAAAATTCTTTCACCAATAGAAAGCTACATTATTCCTGAGTGACATAGGCTATTTTTTTTCCCGAAAATGGGTCCTGTGGTCCTGTCCACGGGAGCGAAGCCGCGGGCAACAGCTAGTTAAATATAGTTTGCCAGTTCTTGAAAATTGAAGGTACCTGAAAGACTTCTAGAATTGTGTAAGATAGTGGTGAGATACTGGTCAAACGCAAGCCTATCAATAAAAAAAAAAAACATACAGTAAGGCCTTTTTTAATTTCTGTTAAATCCGTGTCAGCGCAGAATTCAGGTAGGTAGTATACGTTTTCCTATCATTTCCAACTGGTAATAATACACCAAAACAGTACCTACTAAATGATGCATGATCTAATTTACCTGTCTGTTGGTAAAAACAAACCCGCATAAATATCATGCTGGATGCTGTATTTGAGATAGAAATAATAATATTGACTATGAAACGATCTTATTATTGATTCGTTCAATTTGACGATGCTCACTATTTACAAGAATACGGGGAATAGAATTTTCACGTGGTTTTTTTGTCGTTTGTGTCATCAACAAGTTTAAACCGAGTAAGATGTGATTTGAAATAAGACACTTGTAAAAACACACATACCATCGATATATGCAAGTTGGTTGAGGAATTTAAAAATACATTTGGTGCCAATTGAATTGGATACCTTTGTAAATTGCCAAATATTTTGTACTACTTTTAAGGGTGACAGTTGCATTTATAAATAAGAATATTATCAAAATGTGTGTATGAGCCTGCTAAACAAAAACCAAATATTCCGATGTACAGAACCCACGTTGGACAACTAATATATTAATACAAACAGGAAAAGTAATACAATAAGAATAATAAAAGGCCAAGTTTTTTTCACATAATCTTGTCTATAATATTATTTTAAACGCGCAACATATACAATCGCTAAAATATTACAATTATCTTTCAATTCCATACTGGCTACAACAAGTTCGTGTTCCGTGTTATTTTTGGAAAATCTTGTTAAAATCTCGTGGCTCGGTCGTGGTCGATCTTCAAGGTTAAGCAACGGTTGCCGAGGTTCATCCGTGGATGTGTGAAGATTAATTACATACCGAGATATCTTCTAAAGTATGTTAAGCCGTCTCGGCTGGCATAAGTAAACCCTTGTCATTCGTTAATGGTGGTCACAAGCCAGAAAATCATTTCATATACAAAATGGTATTTAACTGCATCATCATCATCATATCAGCCGAAAGACGTCCACTGCTGGACATAGGCTTCCCCCAAGCGTCGCCACCTTGACCGGTCCCGTGCGTCTCGCAACCAGCGGATCCCCGCAACCTTCACCCAGCCGTATTGCGTAAGTGCGCAAAGAAGTTGAACTCTATCCAACCGACCAAATCGGCCAATCACACAAAACGGACGCGTCATTCATCTCGCATGTGATTGGTCGATTTGGTCGGTTGGATAGAGTTTAACTTCTTTGCGCACTTACGCAATAAGGCTGCAGGTCATCGGTCCACCTAGTGGGAGGCCTTCCAACGCAACGTCTTCCGCGGTCGCCACTCCAGAACCTTTCTGCATCATCGGCCATCCGTTCTGCGAGCAATTTGCCCTGCCCACTGCCACTTGAGTTTGGCAATTCTTCAGGCTATGTCGGTAACCCTGGTTCTCTTGCGGATCTCGAACTGCATCTGTTTAGACTAAATGCCGACCCTACATAATTGAGGAAAGGAGAAAGAAGGGATTATTGCGTTCATCATTATCATCATATCGACCAATCGTCGCCAGTCCTGTGCTTCCCGCATCCAGCGAATTCCTGCTGCTTCCACCTGACCTTTTTGTTGTCATTAACATGTATTATGCATGGCCATTTCAAATGGGACTTAGATTCAGTATGATTAATATCTAAGTGTCGGTCGTCTTGCTTGTGATATAGGCAGACGACATTTTTGCCATCACGGGTAGAGTCTGGATGAGTCTAGCCCAGGAACGTAAGAAATGGCACAAGAAAAGAGATATGCTCAACATTGGGCGAATCCATACTGTAGATGACAATGATAAATATCTTAGTGCTCGTTCACACATGGGTCCGTTTTACAGGTCCGCTTTATCGTATACGTTTTTATTTGGCGCTGACGTATGTATTGGATGAGCGACTTCACACACATGACAGTATTCCAGATCCAGTAAAAAATACCGATCCGACAAAGTATACAACTGTCCGTTTTACGGTTCCGCTTGATCTTATACTTTTTTTTTCTGTCAATGGCGTAGGTATACTGTAGTTTGTGTGAATTCGCTCATACTACTTATGAGCGAATTCACACAAACTACAGTATTAAAATACTGATCCATTTTATCGGATCGAAGATACGCGGGGCGTGCCGTTGCACATTTTTGATTTTAAAATTATACTGTAAATGTGGTGTGAACATTACTCCCAGTAACAACGGATCCGTTAAAACGGTACTGTAAATGCGGTGTGAACATCACCTCCAGTAGCGACGGATCCGTTAAAAAGATCCTGGAAATACGGATCATCTGTGTGGGCGAGTCCTTAGAGGGGTCTGGCTAGATATAAACAGAAGATCTGCATTTATGAAGTACCTATATGAAAAAAGCCTTTAGTCATCATCAACAACATTTCAGCCGAAAAACGTCCACTGCTGAACATAGGCGTCCCCAGGCGTCGCCACATTGGCCAATCCAATGCGACACGCATCCAGCGGATTGCCGCAACCTTAACCAGGTCATCGGTCCACCTAGTGGGAAGTCTTCCGAAATTCCAACTCAGCGTGGTACAGTATGCTAGCTAGTCACTAACTTTTTATAGTCTTACGTACTAGCTGGAAATTCAGTTATTTCAATATTATTTTTACAAGCATCTTTTCATAAAATTTAATTACTAAGTGATTTTAATTCGTGTTGTTATCAAATGTGAGTATTGTATTTTATTGTTATTAATATGTGTTTATGACAGGTTCTTGAAATAATGCTTAATTTAATTTAAAATGGTAATTTTTGATAATCTAGCAGTTTATTTGCGTTGTTTTTTGATAGCTCAAATTACACGCGCACGTGTGGTAATAATATATGATTTACCTAGTAATTTAAATGTTTAAATTCCGTCTCTTTGACAGCGTAAAATACGCAATGAATTTTCGTAATTGGAAATGACGAAAGTGTTTTAAATCGATACCGGGCATTTATGTTAGGTGTTTTATTTTAGATAGGTTTGCTCTTGACTCTAGTGGAGGACGATGGAGTGAGCATACCCAGAAGAAGCCTGTTCTCTCTAACTTTGAAGAGATTCGGGTTGAATTAATTCGGAAACACAGACGCAGGTAGCGAGTTCCATTCTTTTGCTGTGCGCATTATGAAGGATGTTTGGAAGCACTAGGTGCGAATTGGTGGAATAGCAACCAGGTAAGGATGGTCACTTGCAGTGCGTCTAGATGCCCGATGGTAGAAGGGGGTAGGTGGGATGAGGTCGTGGAGTTCTTTAGCACACTCACTGAAGTACAGTCTGAAGGAGGCAACCTTGCGGTGATGAGCCAAGTTGTGAAGCATGGCATCCACCAGATTAACGTTGCCAATGAGCTTCTTAGTTCTGCGTTTCACCGAGACAAGCGCGGCAAGTTGATATTTAGCTGAGTTATCCCAAAGGTGGCTGCAATACTCTCTTACTCTCTGCAGGATCGGACTTGCGGTTTGTAAAGAGTTGAAAGCTGTCCAGGCGTGAAGTATCGCTTCACTCTATTTAGGATACCAAGTTTTTTAGCCGCAATTTGGGCTTTGTACTCAATTGAGGCACAGAAGTTGAGTCTGGATGTCAACTTCATGCCAAGGAGCTCGAGCCGATCAGTTACAGGAACAAATGCACCTAACCCGAATGGTCAAAACTCATTTTAGCGTTAAAAAGACACATTAAAAGAGACCAGATTGTCATCACCCCACTGGGAAACAAGGCTTAAGGTCAAATCTGTCCACTCCACCATAGCTTCTCTCAAGGAACAAACTTCATTCACGCTGGACAAGTAACTCTCTGAAACAGTGTTGTTATTTGCGTATCCAACAATACCAGGCTGAAGTAGGTCATTGATTGAAATCCATATTGATGGTCACTGAGGTGATCATTGTCTTCAAGGTAGGTCAGCAACTTCAGTAAGTTGCTGAACAGCATTACGTAACTAAAGAGACGTACGTAATGAGTTTGCTGAAACTTCAGATTTAATGGCGTTAGACGGTCAAGAAAGATTGAGATGCTATATGATGTTTTGTTGTGTTTGTCTACATTACAATCTGATTCTCTGTTTTTATTATGGGTCTTAAAATCGGTTATATTAATTGTAATCCATGTTGCCTCACGATATTATCCTTCACCGATGTTAGTGATGACCAAGGTAAACATAGAAGTCGTCCGAACGAACATACTGCCCGTTTAAAAAGATGTCTATGTCCTTTTCGAAGACCCTATCTTAATCTATCTCTATCGCGAATATCATCAAAATAGGTTCAGCGGTTCAGGCGTACAAATGTAACAAACAGACAGCCAGAGTTACTTTTGCATTCATAATATTAGCATGAAGTATGGATAATTATAACCACTGTCCAGCTCGTTCCGCCATCTTCTTATTTGTCTACCGCAACGCTTTGAATAGAAATATCAGAAAGTCATGCCTTTTCCCAAAAGTGGGATGATGACCAGTATTCAATTAATGTCCGATCAGAAAGTATCGAAAGCGGTTCGCTCTTGACTCAGGAACTCGTATGTTTGGTTTAATGTATGGGCCATTGTGTGGCGGTATTGTGAGAACCTGACCGATTGTTATAGATCAGTGGTTCTCGAGTATTGTGGATGTGTAATTCATGGTACATGAGCATTAATTTTCACTCATGTAACGAATCTGTTGGAGCTCGTGTCTAAATAATAACAGCCGCACGGGTTGACCTTAAAGGTTATGCAACATTTGCCGAGGTTGATCCGTAGATGGGTGAGAACATCTTTACATAGCGAGATTCCGAGCCTCCGAAAGCACGTTTAGCCGTTGATCTCGGCTGTCATTTGAAGATCTTTGACAGTCATTACGGGTAGTCAGAATCCTGAATCTGACACCAGTCTTGCCAAGAGGTATCTTGTTAGCCATTTAAAATACTGGTACCTACTCAGCTGAATCCGGTTAGAAAGGAAGTCGACCCGAACATAGCCGGTCAAAGGCCAGGTAGATTGACTGATTGACTCGAATCTGTTGCTCATTTGGATTAACTAATAGCCAGGATTAGACATCATCATCATTAACCGAATTCAAAAAGGAGGAGGTTCTCAAGTCGACTGTACTTTTTTATGTGTTACCTCAGAACTTTTTACTAGGTGAAACTATTTTGATGATTCCTTTTTTATGCTTCTCATGTGGTCCCATTTAAATTTGGTGAAGATCTGATGAAGAACTTCGGAGATATACAACAGAACTCTTCAATAAATAACAGCAAATCTCTCGGGATTGCTGCAGTCGCGTGTCTGTTTATTGTGTATACCATTTCATAACGTAACATCACGCCAATACGCTCTAAAGGGATACGCAGATGTGTACAGTTTACCTTGGTACACTTTCATTACCCGACTGCCGAAGGAGGGTAATGTGTTTATCAGTCTATGTATTTATGTATGTATGTATATAGGTATGTAAGTATGTATGTATGTATGTATGTATGTATGTATGTAAGTATGTATGTTTGTTCCTATGTGGCGTTCTAGAGACCAAACGCGTGGGCCGATTTTGATGGTTCTTACGTAAATCGAATCGTCTTAACCCCGCGAGTGTCACTGGCTACATGAAAATTGGAAAATAGGAATATGGCGGTTTTTGGGCACCATTTTGTGGGGACCCAAATTTTTTTTTTCTTCCAAACCTTTCGTGTGGGGTATCAAAATAAAGGGTTTTAAGAGGAGATTTCAAAAATATTTAACACATATATGTTTAAATGTACCTAGTTCGAAAAAATAATGAACTAAAAAGTTATAAATAAAAAGAGTTAATTAAAAAAATCAAAAACCCGACTGCTTGAAAAGCGAACTAAAAAGACGTAAACAAGGAGAAAATCATGCTGTGCAGTCGGAGGATACGTCTGGTTTTGGTCAGCCAGCTCGCGAAGATGTATCCTCCGACAGCACAGCATGATTTTCTCCTTGTTTACGTCTTTTTAGTTCGCTTTTCAAGCAGTCGGGTTTTTTAATTTTTTTAATTAACTTTTTTTATTTTACCGGTTATACCAGTTTCATGATGTTTGGGTGATCTATTCTGGCATTATAGGTACCGTACTAAACTATTTAAGCCTATTAGGTAGGTACAACTTAAAAGTAAACACAAAAAAAATCTTTTTCCAAAAAATACTACCGATTTCCAAATAAGAAAAAAACTTTAAAAAAATTAAAGAAAGTGAAAAATAACTTTATTTTCAATTTTTTTTTGTGTTATGGACACCGACTTCCAAAAATAAAGTTATTTTTCACTTTGTAGTATTTATTCTTATTTGGAAATCGGTAGTATTTTTTGTAAAAAATGTTTATTTTTCTAGCTAGCTAATCTCATCATCTCCCACGGTTTCTGCCAAGATGCTGCCGTGGCGCTGCGGTGTTTTTATTTTATTTGGAAGTCGCTTGTATTTATTTTGTACAAAAAAAAATATTTACACTTTTTAGTTATAGTATATACCAACAATGCCCACAATTATGCCAGAATAGATAGCCCGAATAACATAAAACTTAAACTCAACCGGTGAAATTAATTATTGCAGGTGGAAACGACTATCAAAGGTGACCTAACGACTGTCAAAGATTTTCAAGTGACAACTGGGGCCAACTCCGCCGTTGTAGGCCTTGCTGTCATTTGTTGATGACGGTTTCCGAGGCACAGAGGAGTTTCGATATGTATCGGATGGTTACCCAGCTAAGGACCAATCTCAGTAAACTTTGCTTGGCCTTAAGGCGCCGATTCCCTTGAGTAGCTGATTTTAAAATGAGAATCACGTCTAAATGGCTAGTGTAATTTTTTGGAAAAAATATATGTTTTATTAGACCATTTTCTTAATAATTTAATCTGAGAAAATTTTGAGTTTTATTCGTATAACATAGTGTAATTAATTTGTAAAGTTATGTCTAAAACGGACAAAAACACGACAATCGCACCAAAACCACTGGGCGTATTTTAATGAAATCAACACCATCTCAAAGACAATTTAATTATCAACATTTTGATTTAAGGCTTTTTTTTTTAAAGTCAGAATAATAAGGATAGTACAAAAAACTACTAAATTTTGGGTCGCGCGGGTGTAAAACGAGAGCGCGTTTTGTTCCCTCAAGGTCGTTGGCGTTAGTCGTCGTCTTAAATAAAGATCGACCCGTGCTGCTGTTATTATTTAAAAGCTCGAGCCCGTCCACATTTTGCAATAACAGGCAAACAAAAGATTTGTTCGCTGTGGTGACTCTTACTTAGAATATAATAGAATAATCTTTAATCAAGTATCAAGACTCAAAAATTATTAGTAAAACTTAAAAAAAGTAAAATTTTAGTAGGCACAGACACAATACAAAAATGTATAGTTGGTCACCGTTGCGGCAACCAATGCAAGATGGCACAACAGCGACCCACGTGCAAACAGTCTAGGCGACTCGAGATAATGTTTAGGATACAGTTGGAGCTGCCCCACTCCCTGCGTATCAAGGAAGAGCACCTTTTACGCATGGTTACGTAGAAGCAATCAACATGCCCGTCTACGTACATTCCTGACGCACTCCAGAAACGGGGCAGCCCCACCAGCATCCTAAACGTATTATTAAACTGAACGCAAAGCGCGTTATACGATCTTTGCGTATATCTTGTCGACAGGCTGCACGTGTAGAAGTAGGTGTAGTAGGCCCGAAAGAGCGTGATTTTTAACCGAAATTGAGTAACGTGCAAACCTGCGAGCCAGCATGTTCGGTCGAACCGACAACGCTCTCCGCTTCCGTTCAATGTCATCATCGTCTTTAAGGTTGGGTGTCAATATGTGAACAAGATATTTGAGGACTCTCCTCAAAAGCGTACCATAACTTCTCCCTCAAAAGGTTACCGCATCAGGACTTTTAACCCCAGTCTCAAAGACTTAGGAATGAAGATAAAGTCTTACTATTAAAAAATATGCCCTCTCCCAGAGAGGAGGTCTGTGTCCTAGCAGTGGGAACATTAAATGATGAAATATTACATGTTCTATCTCACTGCTTTAATTGAATATCCTCAACTTACGTATTCAAGTTTTTGTTGACTGACGGCACCTCATAAAAACTCAAGGATAGGATTCATTGTATAAATATAATTTGTTCACACAAAAAACTATTGAATAATAACATAATCTATTGTTTGACATACTGGTGTTTGCTGTAATAACATTTGGAAGAAAATTATAACAAATACCAAAACATACAGGCTTTATATTTATAAAATTAGTGGGTTATTTTTTTAAATAAGAGTGTTCTCTAATATTATTTTCTAGAAAGCAGGAACCAAAAGTGTACCAGTAAGTGTTCCTGAAAAAAATCAAAGTATAAGTGATTTACGATGTAACCTATAATACAATTTAGATTAGGCATACTTCAGTCATTTCGTTTAATGAAACTAAACTATCGTGTGACGAAAGAATAAAGTAAGAATAATAATTCCATAAAAAAACGAATATTGACTGAATGACTGAATCAGAATTGTTTGTAATCTATAAACTTAATAGTAATTAATAAGCCATTCATAAACAAATTGGTGAACGTCTGACCTACTGGTTCACGGAGCTCAAATGACAGAGTATCAGAGTATCCTAAATTCTTCCGCATAACTGAATCAATATTAATTGGTACTAAAACGAGCGTCTGACGGGCTCCTTTAATCAATTGGTCCACAAATTACCGACTGGTTGCTACTGAGTCACGAGTATGTTGCCTGATAACCTGTTGCACGAAGTTGCGTAACCAATTATGATGTTTTAGAATTTAAATTGGTTTGACTAGGTAGGTACTCATTATGTAATTGCTGTGTGATGCCTGCGTTAGCTCTAGGTGCTGTATGGGCGTCTCTAGTCCTGTGTACGTAAAAGTTTTGCATCAACGAACTACGATATCAACGAACTACGTCACCATGGCAACACCCAAGTTTATCTTCGTGGTTCCCTTACCTGTTGCTGAGAATCGTGACCCCATACAAAGCGTCTCCAAAGGACGATGGCAGAAGCCCATACATTGTTTTAGCTGAGATTAAATTCCTACGACTCTAAATGAAAAAAAACTAGTTTAATTCAAGGTTTTTCCATGTTCTGAATTAGCTTATGCAATAATTTTTGTTCAAGAACGCCGAGAATAATAGATATTCAGTCATGAACTTTTGTAGATTATGTCCGTGTAACTTTTAATAATGTGTTTAATTATTCAATTTCGTGGAAGTAAAAGGGCAATATGCATTAGTATTTCCCTTTCCTTTACTTATTTCAGCATGAGATGTTCAATATACTCTTCGGAAAGAGTGTATTTATTTAGGTGACTTTGACATGTATCAAAAGGTCGTCGTCAACCCCCAAGCTATATTTTTTTACTAGTCTTTTTGTCTATCATTAATTAAAAGTAAGTAATTCATTTATTTCTACTACAGTACAGTATTCTTACCTACCTGCAAGGACACTTGGGTCGTTCTTCTTTTTAACCTGCAATTTGATGAAACATTAGCTCAATTTAAAAAAAAAAAGTATCAAGCTTCCTCCTCAGTATATATATATATTCTGATAGCAGAATTTCTATTCTATCGGAAAAAGTTACTGGCCGAGATGTTTACAGATTTTTGTACGATTTTCAAGACCTAAAAGATGGATTCGACACAAAAAATTACGCCTCCGTCACGAAATCTTTTATTTTATTCTATCGAATACTCTTCGTCAAATGACTTGTACTTTTGTAATACATTAATTAACTAAAGGAACTTTTAGAAACCATATTAAAATAATACATTTGTATTTATAAAATATGTTTTATTCATGATCTAATACCACTCTGTCACATTTTCTGCTAATATAAAGTATGTTTTTGCAATAAATCAATTTTTACTATCATTTACAAATAAATACGAATATCATAGACGGCAATATCATCAACTATTATAAATATAATTTTTCCGATGTTGCACTAGTCAAAACAAAATATATAAGCGACCAAAACAATTTTTCTACTAGGAGAGAACATCGTGACAGAGTAGTAACTTATGTGACAGAGTTGTTATTCTAGGGGATACCAGGCTGCGTTTTGCAATAAAAGAGGTTTATTTTTCTAGAATCATTTATTTTGTTATAATTCTTAATTAGTGTTCAACATTGTCGTATAAAATAACATGAGATTGAACTTAGATAATTAATAAAATCACATTTGAGAACCTTTAGAATAAGAGATTCGTATTTTAGTAAATTAAATGACTACTCACTCGTCTTAAGTAAATAAAAAATCTAGTCTAACTTGACAACAAATTAAAATTATCAAAAACATAAAATAAATAACAATAGCACAATCTAGCAAGACAATATTTCCATTTCGAAGCCACTGATAGAAAGTCTTATTTATCGAATACTGACAGTGGCTCTTTGAACTGGAAATATTGTCTCTTTCCCTTTTTAATTATATTAGGTTAAAGGCCGGTAAGACTTTAATCAAATCGTCAAAAGGAACATCCGATACGTCATTCTCCACCAACTTAAACAGTCTTCCGCTATCATCGACTGTTTTAAGGAACATTACCAAGAAATCTCCTTCTTCATCGACGGTACAATTTTGCTACTCCAGCGTAAGTTTACTGGATTTTCCTCTCGCTTAGTACTTTAACCAATACGTGTATTCCGTCTTTTATATTTATTGAATGAATGTCTTCAGGCTGGAGTGTTTGGTAAGAAGTACCGCAGACGGAAGTTTGATCAGTTGGACCTTTCGTTTTAAGCGTGGCCAAATGCTGATCTTCATCGGATGATTCATCTGGGTTATACACAATATCGTAAAAACTCTTTCGGGGCATCCCAATTGTGTTCGTAATATCAGCGAGCGTGAAATACTCCACATCATGAATTATTTCGTTTTCTTTTTCGTTAGATAAGAACTCGTCCACAATATTTTGTTGTTGTTGGGTTTCAGGCAGAGGCCGATAAGTTTTAGGAACGTGGCAAGAACAGAATTGTTCACAAAAACAACTTAATACCCTATGGTTTAAGATTCCACGAGTTTCCGTGAACAGTTGGTGGACCCTTCCATATTTATTTCCTTCTTGCCATATTCGCTTTTTGATTCGATGATCTCGCATGCTCATGTCAGCCACTAGCTTCTTTCGAGCATGGTATCTTTCTAAATCCTTGCGCTTTATTTCAGCAACGACAACGCCGACAACGCCGCTCTTTCTGCTGGTGTTAATGCCTTCTTTTTCGCCATGATGGTATCTGGACATAGAAAATAAGTAATAAGTACCTAAACATACGAGAAGATAGAAAAATATTGTAATACTTTCCGTAGGAATAATTACCATAATAACTAGTGTATCCATTTCAATATTTCTCGGATTCAGCGTAAATACAACATGAATATCGTTTATTTTACCACTCCGTCACGTACTTTACCACTCCGTCACAATAAACATGTGACGGAGTTGTCATGTGACGGAGGGGTAAAAATTTGTTGCATTGTCGATAACATTTAAAAGTTAACATAGAATTTATAATTAACACGTTGACAATAAAATATTTCTTATTACGTAAGAGTAAACAACGAAAGGTAACAATAATAATTATATTTTGAAACAATTACTTACGTGACGAAACGGTAGCCGAATAAACACACACACCTCCTAACACAGCTCTCAGGCGACTGACGCGCTGTCTCCTGATCTTAGAGGGGAAATCGTACCAAGGGGGTAAGAGGGTTTAAACCTTCAATCGCAGGCCACAAAGACGAGCGGCATAAACGCGTATTTCGAAGGACAACCCACGTGACAGAATTTACAAAATAAAACATCAGGTAGTAGGAGACAAGTATTTGAGATTTTTTGAATATTTTATTAAAAGTTATAAAAAATAATGGTTGCTATTACATGATAGGTAATATATTAAGGAGTTATAAGATATTTTTGCGTTTTGTGTCATCATATAATTTTTTCGTAATATTATGGATTATACGCAAGCCGAGGTAGCGAGAGACACTGTGATTTAGTATGAAATACACTTCTGTCACGCGGATTTACGACTCTGTAACGTACTTTTTACAATGAAATTATTCAATACATATGTTATTTAATCGTCCACAGTCATTAAGTATATAGTACAGTGTATGTTGAAATATAATTAAGAAAAAATAACGGTAATTTCCTTGTTTTTTTTCTCTCTGACTGTTGGAGACACCTTTTTGTAGGTTAAAAAGAAGAATGACCCACTTACACTTAGACATAAATTGTATTAATAATTCATTTACTTCGTTTTATTATAATAACAAAAACAATAATGATATACTTACTACATTCACTACTTATCCCTTGGCAGAATAAGTGGCAAATGGCAACACTAAGCTAATGAGAATTAATTAAAAAATCAAATAACTTTCATTTAGAATGCTTTTTTTATCCGTGGTGAATCAGTTGTAGTAATGTTATACTTTGAAAAAAAACGTGGTCTATTAATGGAATTTCTTTCATATATAACTCACTTTCAGACGCTCAAAAAGTCAGCTAAGATTTCGCCATTGTTCTTTGCGGTTTATTGCACTGTGGACCGCTTGGTACAATTTACATCCACCAGCCTTCTTTATGACCATCTTACCGGAATTCTTACCCGGCCCAGTATCGTGGGTATGCCGAAAATGATAAGGCAAACGCCTCTGGCATATTGTGAATAGCCGTTTAATGATGTCGTGTTCCTCCTTATGAGAACGAATGAGTCGTTCTCATTGCGGTCCATGTTATTCGAAGAAGCCTCCGCGAACATAAATCAACGATATAATAATTTAGAAGATTTAATAATATGCAGATGCTGTGAATCAACTGGCTTTTGGCAATCAAGTATTACGTTCATCGTGGTGGCCGTGGTGGCCCAATGGCTAAGACGTCGCCACTAGTATTTGAGATCGTGGGTTCAAATCTGGGCAAGTACCAATGTGACTTTTTCAATACATATGAGTACTTACTTCACATCGCTGATAACGGTGAAGGAAAAAATCATGAGGAAACCTATAAAGACTTATACTTGGTTTAAGTTTGTGATCATACGGTGTAATTGCCGAAAGGCGTTCCTGTGCGAGAATACGAGTAAATAAATAAAAAAATGTACTTTTATTGCCATAACTCCAGGTACTTACAAACATTTTAAAACTATTTTTCAAGCAGCAATACAAAATTCCCGACTAAGTAATACATCAAGCTGCATAAAAGCTTTTACCCGTCGAAGTGAATGCATCATCATCCACACGTCGATTCCACTCGGTTTCTGGATGAATACGCTCAATTACACAAGGGATCATGTTTACAGGCTATGGGACACTTTTGGAAATTTTCTGTCGTGTTTGACACCTACATGGAGGTTTGTTGTGATCTTCGGGTTGAAGATATCTGAGATGGGTCGCGTCATTGACTGCAAGGATACTGTTTTATTGAAGCAGACGATGTTTGGGTTATTTCGTGAAATATTAAGAAGTACCTTAAGTATAGCTTAAGTTTGAAATCGCTAACCCACCTAGTAAAAGTGCAGACGAATACTCGTGTCCTCTCTGTATAAATAGAGGACGTTGCCTTTCAGTGGGACATTGACAGACTGGTATTATCTAGCTAGGTTTCTCGCATGATCCAGGACATGTTTACCTGTGTTCTTGTCTAGTTTGACTTTGTAGACTGCAATTTGTTTAATGGTCTAAGATCCGAGTAAGGGGCGATATTCACCCAAATTAAACAGACTTCCCGATCGTCCAGAAAACTAAAACGTTTTTCAATCGATTCAGCTTGCCGTCAATTTTGAGAATATGCAAAAATATTTATAGTTTTAACGTTTATATACCATTTTTTATTAATATAAATGAATATAAATAATATTTTTTGTGTGATAACTTGTGTGAGGCAAAGTGTGCTACATGGAGGATAGTACAAGCGAAGATCCGCACAAAAGGGAGACACCGTGGAGAGAGCCATGGGCGCACGAAGAAAACCGAAGACACGGGGTCTCATTGCTAAGAAAGAAATTTTGGTTCAAATAAATCTCACTAGATGGCGCGATATGCACCTCGGTATCCACCTATCTGTTATTGAATGTGCGTAAAATTAACATTTTCTGGAATTGAACACAAAAATTGTATGTTCTTGTTTAATCAACTCTTCTTAGTACAAAATTATGGAATATTGGGCTCTTAATTCACATTTCAAAGATTATTAGACGGATCATTTAAAATTGATGCCAATAGATGGCGCATTTTTAAATTTCTGAGGCATTCCACTCGATTGTTAAAGTTTGCATTTTAACACATTTTGGTGCAAAAAAAACTGTAAAAACGTGCAAATAAATACTAGAAAACAAACCTTCACTGTATTTAAAGAAAAACACATTCACGAACCTAGTAAACTCTTTTACTTGCAAGTCGCTGCTAACACCATCTATCTATCACCGTGAAACAGAACCGAATGCGTTCGATGTACAAAAAATTGCTAGAATAAGCAGTCGAAAAACGCTAGTTACGTCGGCACGGTTTCTTTGCATGGGATGAGGTATCTGTATGCTAGTATTATATTATCTGTGCCGAAGACGTACGAGCGCGCGCTGATTAGACACATACGGTATAACACGGTACATCATGTTCTCTCGCTTGCACACTAGTGCTGTCTATAGTGTGCAAGCAAGGGAACGTGATAATCACCGCCATTTTAGATTCGTTTCTTTAATGAACCAGGTTATATTGTATGTGTCTAGTACTAAAGGAACTACGTTCCAACCGAGTGTATATAAGACACCTCTCACTTTTTTATTTAACATATTAAATTTGATATAAAAAGCTTTTAGGTCGCTCCTTACTCGGATCCTCTACTATAATGTTTTGTAAATTGCGCTGGAACCGTACAATAAATAATGGATACATTTTCGTAATCAGCTACAACAAACATTAGGAAACATCTTAATGATGCATTCAAGGAAGTGTGTAGCTGTAGGTCAAGTCAAACAAAGCCACAAAAACTTGAGGTTTCGAAAAGATTTTGCTTTATTTGAATGTAATTGCATAAGAAAACAAAAAAAAACGCAGTGTCATTGGTTGTCGTAACTCTCGAGGTTAACGCATTAATCCGACAAGGCATGATACCGTCTTTGCGTCGTGTACAGACTGGATGGAGAGTGTGAACAGCCGGGTGCTATGGCACAGTTGGGAGAGGCCTATGTCCGGCAGTGTATTGCGATACCTTAACTAAACAAAGGGCATTTGTTTTTATTCTAGACTAGCTGTCCCACGCGGCTTCGCTTCCGTCAACTGGCTATCTACCTACCCTACCCTACCTACCCTTCACACATGAATGTTGCGTAACTAACCGCTTGCGCAGCGCACGTAACGGAAGCTCTCAAAAAGGAATATTTTTGCCCGTTATTGCAACATTTATCATTTATGCTCCGCTCCTATTAGTCGTAGCGTGATGTTATATATCCTATAACCTTTCTCGATAAATGGACTATCCAACACAAAAATATTTTTTTTAATTCCAACCAGTAGTTCCTGAGATTAGCGTGTTCAAACAAACAAAGAAGCAAACAAACTCTTCAGCTTTATAATATTAGTATAGATGAGCAAAGCCATAATCAAAATTCTTTATTTCATCTAGGCCATTAAGTGGCACTTTAGAACGGCAAAAAATTAAATGAAAAGGTTATTATAACATAGGTCTGCAATTATATTATTCTATAAGATATTTTTTTTTGGGATGGATGAAATGGCGACAGGTCACTGGAACAACTTGCGACCCACGGATGCCCCTCAAGTTAAAGGGGAAAATCTACAAGTCCGTGATTAGACCTGTCATACTGTATGGATCGGAATGTTGGGCTGTGAAAAAGATGGATGAAAGGAGATTGCATGTAGCAGAGATGAGAATGTTGAGATGGATGTGCGGCGTGACGAGATTGGATAAAGTGAGAAATGAGTATATTAGAGGTAGTTTGAAAGTGGCGCCAGTGGCAGTTAAGTTGAAAGGAAACCGTTTGTCCTGGTATGGTCATGTGATGAGGAGGGATGAAACGCATATTACTAAAAGAGTTATGAATATAAATGTGGATGGATGGAGAGGGAGAGGAAGGCCAAAGAAAAGATGGATGGACTGTTTCAGGAGTGCTATGAAAGAAAAGGGAGTCAGTAATAACATGACGGGGGATAGGACGGTATGGAAGAAGCTAACGTGTTGCGCCGACCCCAAGTAACATGGGATAAGGGCAGGAAGATGATGATATTTTTTTTAGCTATTATTATTCGTTGTGGTTGTCTTAAAAGTAATATAAAACGACATTCATATGACATATATCACGTCACACTTACCAGAATTAGATGGTAAAGTGCTTGAAGATAAATAACTACACGACTAAAATTTAATAAAATAATTAAGAATCCTTTTTTTTAATGATAAATGATTTTATTTCTGTAATTTGGGTTGTACAAACACTTTTACATGTCGAACATATTTTTTAAAACTAGATGAGGTCGGTGTTTCCTATCTGACTACTCTGAGAAGAATGGCCGAAACAAACTCAGAGGTCACAGTTTCTTTCAAAACCAGACATAATATTGGTTAGATCATGTGAAGACCATGTAGTTTGGTGTCTGCAATGGTCTTTTGAGGAAAGAACCAGCTAGATTGAGTGGACTTGACCAGTCAGTGCAAGCATTTATCAGTAACCATGCAACGCAACGTATAATTTAAGGAACTCAACGATTCGACGAACAATTCCAAAGAAAGGACATTCGGGTAGGCCGCATAAAATTACTCAAACTGCCAGACCATGATTAAAAAGTATTGAGAAAAATTAAAAAAAGAACGAACTACATAGTCTTCACATACACAATAATTAAAATAATGTAGGAAGGGACGGTTGACGTGTGTCGGGCATGCCGTCCTGGTGAATCCATCAGACATATTATCTCTGGTTGTTCTCGTCTGGCTAACGGCGAGTACTTGCACAGACATAACCAAGTGGCCAGGATTATTCACCAGCAACTTGCTTTGAAATACAATCTAGTGGATTCTGAGGTACCGTCGTACAAGTATGTGCCCGACCCTGTTCTCGAAAATGACCATGTCTCGTTGTACTGGGATCGGTTTATCATCACTGATAGAAATTGTTGCCAATAAGCCGGATATAGACCGATTAGCGCGCCGCACAATGATAATCAATGTCACCATCCCGCATGACGAGAACCTCGTGAAAGTTGAGAAAGAGAAACAAATCAATTATCTTAACTTAGCACACTAGGTTGTCACCATGTGGAATGTGGACTCGGCGACATGCCGATTGTCGCAACGGCCAACGGCCTGATGGCCAAGAGCCTCGACGACAATCTGTCATTACGCAGTTGGATGTAGGTAGTACTCCTTGATACGGCTCGCATTGTTAGAAGGTTCCTGTCTCTGGAGCACTAACCACCGATAGCTTGGTCACTGTTCCCGATACCGGTTGGTCTCTATTTTTTATATTTTTATTTTTTTTAAGTTTTCTTTTTATTAAATAATATAAATGTATTCAATAAGAATGTATATAAATAAAGGGGATAAAATAATGTAATATTTAAAAAAGTTAATATTCATGTCATTGAAACAATACCAAAATAATTATTGAGGCTGTAGAAATTAATTAATTAATAAATTTCAATCCCAATCCTTTTTGTCCTCAACGTAATCTTTAATGGTATAAAACGCTGTCTGGCACAACTTACGTTTAATGAATGATTTGAATTTATTAAGACTTAGATCTTATACGTGGGTGGCTTGGAAGCTTATTGTAAAAGCGTATATGTCGCAGGGATATGATGAAAACAGGGAATTGATCAAATCTCTAAGCAAAATTGGTTCAGTGAAATGACAAAAATAACTTTTCTGTAGTAATTTAAAGGTTTATTTTGTACGTTGAATTAGTATTTGTGTGGCAGAGCCGACGGAGCCCCGCTGCGCGGGGCTCCTATTTCTGTATGCAGGGTCTAAAGTAACCTAACACGAAGGAGATGACGGGAGCTGAGTTCGCTCGCTTTGCTCGCTCACTTCAGCTCCCGTCATCCCCTTCGAACCTAACCTGTCCGTGTCGGGGTGCCCTAAGCTCCCGAGCTCGCTACGCTCGCTCTTAGAGAGATTTGATCAATTCCCTGTTTTCATCATATCCCTGCGATATATACATTGAGATAAGCTCTAGTAAGTCATGGTCGGGATGACAGTCACTATTTTCTTAAGCCTTGTTGTAGGTACTACAAATTTGCGTTTGTTACTAGTATTTATGTTATTATATTTTTCTAAATTTTATTGAGACTAGCAATTTTACATAAAATATAATACAAAACAAAGAAAAGAATAAAAAACAACTTTTTCTTTAAAAAAAGCTGCGTTTTGTTGGTTTTCGTTTATCAATTTTGATTTAATCTCTACATATCATCCAGCAGTAGTCCGCCATCATTTACACACATACATTAATACATATACGTGAGAACGATGCACCTTGACTAACACTACTATGCTACGTATAGGTGTAAAGTGTTCTCAGCACTAACAGGAAAATTCATTCATAGAATAGAATAGAATACTCTTTATTATCTTCATTTGATAAATAAGAACATGGTTCTCAAATACTTACAAATATTGCAAACATAGGTAAATTACCTAATTCTACAACAAGGAACAGTGTAGGGGTCAATTTCTTAAACAAAAAGAGAAGAAAAGGAGTTATACTATAATTATGAAAATATAAATTAACAACTTTATGCTGTATATGTGGGTACTTATGTATTATGTTTTTGTATGCCTACCGTGCACAATAAATAATCAGTCTCGAACTACATGAGTTTCTATTACCAGTCCTCTGTATCCTGAATCCAGTATACACCATTTGGCGACGAGTCTAGTTATTAAAAGTCGGTGTATTTTGTGATTTAGAGTGCGTACATCATGTCTACAGATAAAATACCGGATTTCAGTGGATTGAAAGAATTTAAACAAAATGTCGATGTGTGGTCAACTTACGTCAGCAGATTGAAAGCGTGGTTTACAATTCAAGATGTAAAACTAGCAGAATACTCCAAATACCTAGTGGCGATTGTGGGTACCGAGCCGTTGGATTTAATTATCGATCTATGTTACCCTGACGCTCCGGAGGAAGTGAGTTTCGATAAGATCGTAACCCTAGTCGAAGAACATCTTTCGCCGAAGAGGTCATTGATCGCCGAGAGAATGATATTCAGATCGTGTAAACAACTCGAAGGTCAATCCATAAGCGAGTACCTAGTGCAGTTAAAGAAAATGAGTAAATCTTGTAAGTTTTCGAGCAACGAAATATTAAAGGAAAACTTGCGTGACCAGTTCGTGTATGGGTTACGGAGCGACCGTATTCGGCAACGTATGCTGACGGAGGACGACGGGCTGACGCTCACACGTGCCACCGAGCTGGCACTGTCGCTGGAGGCGGCAGTTCGAGACTCAAAGCCGGCTGTGGAGGCCGGCCAGCCGGCATCGGGGGCCCGCGGTGAGGCGGAGCCCGTATTCGCGGTGCGCAGAGACGCCGCGCGACAGCGAGGCGGCGGCAGCGAGGGCGATCGGGCTCGAGGCTCGCGGCGCCCGGTGGGACTCCGACGTCGAGGCTACGGGGACGGCGGCCGGGGAGGGTCGGCATCGTCTGGAGTGCGCTGCTACCGTTGTGACGGACGACATCCCCAGGATCAATGTCCGTTTAAAAATAGTGCGTGTTACACGTGCGGTGGTGTAGGTCATATCGCGAAAATGTGCCGTTTTAGGCAAAACCCGAAGAACGTTCATCATGTGATCAGTGAGGCGGACGAGGGGGCGCCGGCCGGAGGGTCGGATTTCGAGGACTGCCCCCTGGATGTCTATCAGCTGAGTGACGACGCTGAGGCGGACGCTAAGTGGACAGTCAAGGTAAACATTAACAATGTATGGTTAACAATGGAAGGTGATACTGGCTCTGCTATTAGTATCATATCGTACGCTACATATAAAAAATATTTTGGGAAATGTACAATGTATCCTTACGAATCAAATTTAAAAATGTATAGTGGTCAAAGGGTGAAACCGAAGGGTAAAATTTCGTGTTCAGTTAAAATTGACAATCGAACCGCGGATAATTTATACTTGGTCGTCATTGATAATGAATTTAGTCCGTCGTTGCTGGGTCGAAATTGGATGCGAGCGTTAAGTATAGATTTCCCAAATGTCAGTATCAATGAGACAGTACATTTTTTAGATTCGAAACCTAAGAATAAGGAAATCTATGATAAACTAGCGCAACGGTTCCCCGACGTTTTTGCTAGCGGTATTGGCACATTTAATAAAACTAAGTTAAAGCTGGAAATAGTAAGCGGCGCTGTTCCCGTATGGCGGCGGCCGCGGCCGGTGCCGCTTGCGCTGCGCCCGGCTGTGGACGCGGAACTGGTGCGGCTGCAGCGCGAGGGCATCATCTCGCCCGTCGAATGGAGCGATTGGGGGACACCCGTTGTAGCTGTCATCAAAAAGAATGGCGACGTGCGCCTCTGCGGTGATTTTAAAACTACTTTAAATCCGGTACTGGTCGAAGATAAGTATCCGATCCCGAGGATTGATGATATATTTTCATCACTTCAGGGTGGGAAATATTTTAGCAAAATCGATCTCAGTCACGCATATTTACAATTTGAGTTAGATGATGATTCGAAGAAATTATGTACAATAGTGACGTTGCAGGGCATGTTTTTGTATAACCGATTACCGTTTGGTATTAAATGTGCGCCGAATAAGTTCCAGAGAATGATGGATAAATTATTTAGAATGCGTTATGTGTCTTGTTATTTAGATGATTTAAACGTGACCGGTATTAACTTCGAGGATCATTGGCAGCGGCTCCTTAAAGTTTTTAAAATTTTATCAGATTGTGGTTTGCGCGTTGCTCCAAATAAATGCAGTTTTTTCCAGACCTCAGTGTCATACTTGGGATACATCATAGACGCTAACGGCTTACGTACAGAAGCTACAAAAATAGACGCAGTCAACAACACGCCGATACCTACCAATATTAAGGAATTAAAAGCTTTTCTCGGTTTAGTGAACTATTACGGGAAATTTTTAAAGAATGCAAGTAGTATGTTAAGTCCGTTGTACGAACTATTAAAAAAGGATAAAGAGTTTTTTTGGGATGCAACATGTGATGCCGCGTTCAAAGAGGTAAAAATGTCTTTAGTAGAGGCTCCCGTGCTCGCGCATTTCGACAGAACGTTGGCGACGTCGTTAACGTGCGACGCGGCGCCGGGCGGCGTTGCGGCCGTGCTTACTCAGCGCGCCGCTGATGGGCGCGAGCACACGGTGATGCACGCCTCGCGCACTCTCTCCGCCGCCGAGAAAAACTACGCACAGATTTGTCATGAGGGTTTGGCGGTGATATTTGCCGTAACTAAATTCCACGATTATATTTACGGCAGGAAATTTACGCTGGTTACGGATTGTAAACCGTTAGCATCAATATTTAGCGAAAAAAAAGGAATACCGCTTATGGCCGCCAGCCGGCTACAGAGATGGGCGGTAATTTTGGGTGCCTATAATTATGAAGTAAAGTGTATAGGGACGCGCCATAACTGTTTGGCCGACAGTTTGTCTAGAATACCGGTTCCTGATGATAACGAGCGAACTCGCATCGATACCTACATACATTTCGTCGAAGACTCCGCACCGATTAACTATAAGAGTATCGCTAAATACACGGCTTCCGACAAAATTTTGCAACAACTCACAAACGTGATTAAATCAAACTGGATATATTGTAACAGCGACGATCTCAAGCCATATTTCAATTTAAGAGATTCTTTGAGCATAGAACAAGGCTGCATTCTTTATGGGCATCGTGTGATTGTACCAACCATTCTGCGTAAACAAATTTTAAACCAGTTGCACGAGACACACCAAGGCATCGTTAAGTGCAAAAGTTTGGCACGGAACTATGTATACTGGCCAAGCATTGACGCTGATATATTGCCTGGCTGGAGGCTTAGTTTAGTCTCCACAGGATAGCCCGGTTAAGCAGTAACCAATCATTTGGATTGTAAACTGCGAGACGTCACTTAAAAAAAAAAAAAAAAAGACGCTGATCGCTGCGCCACTTGTTCGGACAATTTGGATTTCCTCATGAACTTGTGTCGGATAACGGACCTCCCTTCAATAGTAGAGAATTTATTAACTATGTACAGAGCAAAGGGATCCATCACATAACGGTAACACCCTACAAACCGAGTAGCAACGGAGCCGCAGAAAACTGTAAAAATTATTAAGGCTGCTCTAAAAAAGGCTATGCGCGAGAGGGTGGAACTAGAGATAGCTTTGGAAGATTTTTTGGCAATTTACAGATCAACCCCACACACGATCACAGGTAAAACGCCCGCGAGTTTGATGCTGAAGAGAGAGGTGCGCACGACCTTTGACCTTTTACGGCCCTGTGTAGCCGATACGGTAAAGCGTAAGCAGACGGCGCAGATTATCAACAAGGGAGGCCATTTGAGGGAATTCTCAAAGGGAGATTCCGTATATTTTAAATTGTACAGAAATAATACTTTCACATGGGAAACGGGTACTGTATGTCACCGCGCTGGACCTCTGACATATTATGTTTGAAGCAACGGAAATGTTCATAAAAAGCATATAGATCAGTTGCATCGTGATTATTCCGCTGATTATGATGATGACCTCGCGTTTGATAGCTACGCATCGGCAGACGCAGGCCCCGAATCGGTCGCGCCGCGCAGCCCGCCAACGCCTTCGCCCGCGCTTTCGCCCGCGAATTCGCCCGTGCCTGCGCCCGAGCGCTCCACGCCGCGCACGACGCCGCCTCCGCCGCAGCCAGTGGACGCCCAGTCACGGCCTAAACGCACACGCCTTCCACCCAAAAGATATGGGTTTGATATTGACTAGACCCATCGGTTTCACCTGTCAAACGAACTCATCCCCTATCCTCTTGAGTTGTAAATTTTTAAATATAATAATAGTTGTTTACGAGTTCAATCCGACTTTGTATTTTTTTTTTTGTTCTTAACTATTATTTTGCGTAAGTAGATCATAATTAAAATAATGCCATGCGTGCATTTAAATAAGGTCCTAAATCAAATGTTAAGTTAAAGGCTACTTCGTGTTATTGTAGAACAAGTACAAGCTACATAAATATTACAGATTCATACAACCTATGGTATTTGTTCATACCGAATTATTAGTTTTTTTTAATTTTGTGTAGTTGCCTATAGCTATATTACCACCAACTTAAAATTGTTTAATGGAATTATAAAAAACTACGAGGGGAGAATGCTGTATATGTGGGTACTTATGTATTATGTTTTTGTATGCCTACCGTGCACAATAAATAATCAGTCTCGAACTACATGAGTTTCTATTACCAGTCCTCTGTATCCTGAATCCAGTATACACCACTTTATTTATCATAATTACTCTCCGAACTTGCACGTGCAGTGAGTCAACAATTTCACTATTACATGATAATATGATTAGAATATCAATTAGAAATTAATGAAACAGTAACAACATAATAATCAACAAAACAAATATTCAAATAACATTTTTAATTCAAAAATAAAATAATAATAATTCGATACAAATAATTTTATAACAATAATTTAACATTAAGATAGTCCATAGTAAATGTATAGGTACTAAAGAATGTGTCCATTGGCACTTTTCTTATTGTCTCTATTATGAGGGAAAGACACTTAGTTCTTGTGTTTTTAAAAGGTAGCACTCACTGCACTCCGTAACAATCACTAAACTAATTCAAAAGGCTTAGTCCTTTTCAGTCTCCTTACTATGTCCGTGGTGTCAAGGAGCTGAATAGCCTCGACATTCACATGTTTATGAAGTCTTTGTTCATGAGCTTCGGCGTATGTTTTTATGACTTTAGCGACAAGGTCCACTCCTAAGTCCCGGTGGATGTCCTCGTTTCTAATGTACCAGGGAGCGTTTACTATACTCCGAAGTACCTTATTTTGAAATCTTTGAATTATTTCAATATTGGTACGTTTTGTACAGCCCCAAAGCTGTATACCGTATGCCCATATAGGCATAAGTACTTGTTTGTACAGAAGTACTTTGTTGTATACTGACAATGATGAATGTCTGCCAAGTAGCCAGTACATATTCCTGTAGCGTAGGTCTAACTCCAGGCGTTTCTTTTTGACATGAGCCTTCCAGCGAAGTTTTGCGTCAAGCGTCATACCTAGGTATTTGGCTGTATTTTCGTAAGGTATTACGCAACCGTTAATGTATACCGGTGTATAATTAGGTCTTCGGTTTGTGAAGTCTATATGAGTCGATTTGGACTCATTTAACTTAATTCGCCATTTTTTTGTCCAGTTGGTGATGGAGTTGACAGCAATTTGTACTTTATTTACAGCTTCTTTGTGAGTGACACCTATAGCCATGATGGCTGTGTCATCAGCGAAGGTTGCAATGAAGTTGTTTTCCATTTCTGGGATATCACAGGTGTACAATAGGTACAAGATTGGGCCAAGAACACTTCCTTGTGGTACACCAGCTTTTATTTGCTTGAGATCGGAATAAGCATCTTCATGTCTGACTCTAAACGTCCTCTCTGTTAGGTAGGATTCCAAAATGTCTGCAAATTGTTTTGGCAGCATTTTCCTTACCTTATAAATAAGACCCTTATGCCAAACCTTATCAAATGCCTGTGCTACATCTAGAAATACTGTAGAACAGACTTTTTTTTCTTCTAGAGTTTTTTCTATAATGTTGGTAATTCTATGTACTTGGTCTATCGTGGAGTGTTTTTCTCTGAAGCCGAATTGGTAATTTGGAATCACTTTTCTGTCTTCTATTATAGGTTTTAAGCGTCTTACGAGTAGTTTTTCAAATAGTTTTGAAATGATTGGTAAAAGTGATATAGGTCTGTATGATGTTACCTCCTGGGGTGGTTTTCCAGGTTTGGGGATCATTATGACTTCAGCAACTTTCCAGATATCAGGCACGTGTTTCAACCTGAATGTTGCATTTATAAGGGTTGTAAGTTTTACTATGGCTTTTCGTGGCAGATTTTGAAGGAGTTCACCAGTGATAAGGTCGTATCCAGGCGATTTCTTTTTGGCTAAGTTTTTTATCATATTTTTTACCTCTTTTGGCGTAACCAGTTTTATATTGAGGTCGTCATGGTGAGTGACATCCAGTGTTATGTTTTCAGAGCTTTCCTCACCGCTGGTTTGAAAAGTTTGTTCTAAATGTTCTGCAAATATATTTGCTTTCTGTTCATTACTCATGGCCCATTTGCCATGTAATTTTTTAATGGGTGAAGCATGGACGATGGGTTTATTTAAACGTTTATATGTTTTCCATAGTGAGTGTTCTGATTTTCCGCTACTTGTTAATTTGCTAAGGCAATCTTTTGTTGCATCATCATGATAGTTCTGTATTGCTTTGCTTAATCTTCTTGTAAGCCTATTCAGCATTGTTTTGTCAAGTGGATATCTTGATTGTTGCCACTTTTGTCTCTGAGCTCTCTTTATGGCTATGAGGTTTCTTATTTCTAACGGATATCTATGACTTGCGACTTTTCTTTTCAAAAGAGGTGTATTTCCCCAAGCACAGCTTTGAATGTTTGTCACAAATTTTGTTATTTCTTCATCCAACTGCTGAATGTTTTTGAGTGGTACTTTAAGGTCAATGATGTTGTCTAGGTCGAGTTTGAAGCTATCCCAATCCGTGTTCTTATTAACTAAAATTGCATTGCTTTCTTTCTGAATTATGGTCTCACTTAAGGTTAAGATAATGGGGGAATGATCAGAGTTCATATCAAATCCCTCCTCTATGTGAAGATATGTAGCTGACAGATTCTTATAAATGAAAAAGTCAATCAGATCTGGAATTCTTTGAGCATCAGTAGGCCAGTAAGTAGGTTTTCCTGTTGATATTGCATTGCACTTGATTTCTCGCATAGCACTAAGCAATTCCTTTCCTTTAGTGTTGGTTAGCCTAGATCCCCAACGTATGTTTTTTGCATTGAAGTCACCTCCCAATATAAACGTGTTGCCAAGAAGTTTTAGTAGGTTTCTGTACTGCTCTATTTTCAGAGCATGCTTTGGTGGGCAGTATATAGCTGCTACTGTAATGTGATGAAGTTTAGTTTTGACCCTAACGGCTACAGTTTGTATGAACTCTTCTTCATATTTAAATTCGAGGTAATGGTAGATGTTTTCTCTTATTATAAGGGTACTTCCTCCTCTCGCATTATTCACAGGGTGCAGTGCATGATAGATTTTATACCCGTTAAGGTGAATATACGATTCTCTTGTGAAATACTAATATATGACCTATACATTTACTAGGAAATTAAGTTAAATTTAAATTACTTATTAGCCTCAAGGCTAGATTGTAATTGTTATGAGGTAACCATTCGGTTACAACATAATGAAAAAAAAAAAAAAAAAAAAGATAGTCCATAATTTAATAATAACCACAGATCTATTTACTAAAACACTTTTTACATGTCTTTAGAAATATACGCACATTCGAGTTAAATATGTCGTCGACCTCCGGATGCTGAGCAGTCAGGGTATTGAGTATTGATACCGCCTGATTAGTGGCCGCATATTGCGCGGTACGAATCCGGACCGCGAGTAGAGGGCGCGAGCGCAGTCGCATGTACTGAGCCGGCGCGGATAGTCCAAAGCGCGACAGGCCGTAGGGTTGTCAATTTTGCCGTTTTGTAAAAGAAAATAATGCAAAAGAAGCGCACATTTACGTCTTAGCTCGAGGATATCAATACCCAACATTCCTGAGACGAACAGAGAGGGATACAAGTATGGATAATACCCATATTTTTTTTTTGTATTGTTACCGGCAGAACTTACGCTGCACCCGCCGCGCTCCAATAGGAAATTGTAGTTTGTCTCCTGTGGATTCCATACAATCGAATTAAACTCAAGCTTGCTGCGAACAAATAGTAGTAGCGAAGTACAGAGCAACAATGGTATATTTGTTGGTAAACCTAGTCGACTGCCTCAAGAAAAACCCGAGGGATTTGTGTGCTCGTTTACACAGGCCGGTAATGTGGCAATTAAAGGTCAGCCCGGTATCCAACATTACACCGAGATTATTTTGACGTTCCATGGGGGTGCACGACACTCGGTACGTGTAAACGATCGGCGAGCGACAACGAGAGAAAGTAATGGTTTTACACTTAGCTGTGTTAAATTCTAAGCGGTTGCAGATTATTTTGACGTTCCATGGGGGTGCACGACACTCGGTACGTAAAAACGATCGGCGAACGATAACGAGAGAAAGTAATAGTTTTACACTTAGCTGTGTTAAATTCTAAGCGGTTGCAGTTGCTCCAGATTACGGCACATTATCGATGTCCCGTTGGAGCGATTCACAATCAGCCGCAGTCCCTATGCCCAAGTAAATCTTCAGATCGTCAGCAAACATCAGACACCTCGCCGTCCCAATGACCTCCGGCATAAGTCATTGACCATGACCAGGAATTGGGTTGGACCAAAGCTTCCTTGACTCACTCCAGACTGAGTTACATAAGTTTCCGACCGATACCCAGTAAGTTGAACGACGATTACGGAAATAACTACAGAATAATTTTAAGAGTTTAGGCGTTTCCAAGCATTCTTATATTGAATACCTATAATCATCTAATTTGCACTATTTTATTTGTTTGCTTGTTCACAAAGTGTGCTTTTAACAAAAGATTTAAATTTACTTTTATTTAGTTTTAATGTAACACAAGGTATTTTGTTATAGAATTCAACACAGTACTCCATGAAAGATGAGTGTACTTTAGCAAAGATGGTTGATCTAACCTATTTTTACCCGGCTGCAAGGAAAGGGTTATGTTTTTCGTATCTTGTATGTTTGTATGTATGTAATATTCTTTATTACCTCGTATCTTCCAAACCACTTGACGGATTTTTATAATTAAGTTTTATTCGTTAGATAAGCCTTGACCGCCCAAGTGTTCTTAGATAGGTGAAGTTTAAAAAAAACAAACATAGCGGATTTTGGACGTCATATTGTGCGGGTCCCAATTTTTTTATTGTTCCAATCCCATCGAGCGGACTATCAAAATTAAGGGTTTTAAGAGCTGATTACAAAAATACATACCACTTATATGTTTAAAAGTAATACGAAAAAAAATTATAATAACTAAAAAGTTGTAAATAAAAAAGTTAATTTAAAAATCAAAAACCCGACTGCTTAAGAAGCGAACTACAAAGCTTTAAACAAGAAAAAATAATGCTGTGCAGTCGGAGGATCAGGTGGTCAGCCAGTACGCGAATATGTATCCTCCGCTGATGAATGATTAAAGAAAGTGTTTATGTAGCTTAGGTATCTATTTGGGAATGTTCAAAAGCGCTTCTGTTTCATCATATGAGAGTCCTTGTAGATAGTTCTGAATTTTTCTTTTACATTGGACCTTACTAAATGGATATATATTTATAATTGCGTTGATTTTGTCATATAGGTAAGGACCAAGAAAAATGAAGAATCTCCTGATGAAAGATGTTTTAGCAACATGTGTGCGTTTACAAACTGCATATTTCCTACGTTTAAGTAGAGTACCTGCGTCATATGCACATAATAACATGCACACCACTCTGTTTTATCCAATACTTGTAAATACTATCCTATGTATTCTTTTCGCCAGGTTTATTTACACAATACACTTATTTATTTACACTATTTCATAACAAGTTTCTATTGACAGCCGACCATAGATTAATAGATTTCTTCCATATTTAGTAAATTACTTACTCTTTGGTCCGCGCTTCGTTTGTCTATGATATCGACAAATAATCTATAATAGGTCTACCTACATTTAATATGTTTTATTTATACACTTACACATATTTTGACCCGTTTTCTGTGTTTATTATATTTCTTTTGTTATTTATATATACTATTTTATTTTTTTATTGTATTTTCCGTTTCCGTAAGTGTGTCCGTGGCATGAACAGTGGGCCCTATCAGATTATCAGCGCAGGGTTATTTCCTTTTTTGGATATCGCTGCACATGCTGAGATAGGAGCCTTTTTGGTCTCGCACGGGGTTTTTTATTTTGACTATTGTGTAATTTTTATGCTTATTTCTCGTGTCTCCTGTGCGGGTCACAAATTAATATTTTTCTTTCTTTCTTTTTTTTTCTTTCTTTATATGTGAGATCACCATGTTGCTTAAGAATTATGCGAAAAATAAAAAGTTGGCGAATGGTGAGAACTTTACTTAGTTGATAAAGTTGGTTTGTAGGATAAAGAAAGGGGCGGAAAGAGATAGTTTTTAAAATAGCTCGTTGGGCTATTTCTACTCTCTTTAGGGTGGTTTTCGGAGCTCCTCCCCGAGAAGAGATGCAGTAAGAAATTATAGACTGGCAAAGGGCAAAATAGACTTGCTTAAGTAATTTGGGATCAGCCGCGTGCCTGAGTTTTCTGAAGACATAAATAAGTTTCCGTACCCGAGCACACAGCTTTTTAATATGTTCCCTGAAGCTAAGGTTGCTATCAATAATGATACCCAAGTACCTGATTTCATTGACGCGCTCTAGAAATCCGCACGAGCAGTCTACCCCAAGCAAGCATTCATGTGATGTGATGCGACGATATATAATGGCCTCACTGAGGCAGCGAGTACTAAAAGTTAAATATTTAGTTTTTTCGATATTTAAGGATAGGATATTGGACCTGAGCCATCCCTTCACAACATTAAATCCCTCCTGGGCAGCATTGAATACCTCATCCCAAGTATCAGCGGAGAAAAGGAGAGCAGTGTAATCTGCATAGGAGATCAGTTCGCCTCGGGGTAGTTGGAGGTTAGTGAGGTCGTTAATGTAAACGAGAAATAGAGTCGGTCCCAGAATACTACCCTGTGGCACACCATAATCGACGGCATGGTCACTGCTCGTGTGTTCACCCACTCGCACGCACTGTTACGCTACGCTCTGCAAGATAGCTCCGAAAGAGACTCAGTTGCGTTCCTCTGATTCCCAGTTTCTCTAGTTTATTTATCAATATAGGAACCGAGATAGTGTCAAAAGCTTTGCTTAAGTCAAGAAAGATAGACAGGCATTTCCTTGCCATATCTAGGTTGGTAGATATGTAATTAGTTAAGATATGCACTGCTCCTTCAGTAGATCTACCCTTCCTAAAGCCAAACTGTTTCTCGGAGAGCAAGTGGTGCTTTTCCAGATAGTGTCAGTCTTATATTGATAACCTTTTCTAAAATTTTTGACAAAGCGGGTAGGATTGATATTGGTCTATAGTTAGATAAGATATTTGTGTCTCCACCTTCATTTCAATTTTTCTTCAATCGTATTTAAAGAACAGGCAACAGTACGTTGAAGTATCTGAAATAGATTTTAAACTTAAATGTCAACGAATTTACAAATCTGATCTTCGAACACTCACATAGGGCGTACCCCAGGGCAGTGTTTTAGGGCTTCCTTTATTTATAATCTATATAAATGATATGCCGAAAGTTACAAGTCACCCTATGTCACTATTTGCTGATGACAGCACTGTGACTATTAACAGCACAAACGCTAAAACCTACAATGACGAAATTTCTAAGACAATAACCTCCATTATACAATGGTTAGATAATAATAATTTAAAGATAAATATTGAAAAGACAAAATTAACTATGTTTAGCCAACGTTCAAACACAAATATGACTATATACTATGACAGCCAACGCATATCACAAGTAAACACATCTAAATTCTTAGGTTTAACAATTGATAATAAATTAGATTGGAAAGCACACACGGAGGAGCTAACCAAACGAATTAGTAAGTCTGCCTATGCTCTATACAAACTTACCTCAGTGATGAGTGTGGACGCTTTAGTCACAGCATATCATGGCTTGGTGGGTTCAGTTCTGAGATATGGTGTTATTTTCTGGGGGAATTCAACCAATAGGGAAATAATCTTTAAAGCACAGAAAAAGTGCATCAGGACAATGTTTGGATTACAGGTCATAGATACATGTTGTGTTGTTACATGTTGTTGTGTTTGTTGTTATTTATTCAATTTAAAATATTGACACTTCCATCTCTATATGTTTTTGAAGTTGCTGTTTTTGTTAAGTCCAATCCCAAGTTATTTAAAAAAATGTCGGACATTAGTAACCGAAGTCGAAGAGATAACAGTAGCTTATGCGTAAGAAGGAACCACACAGCATTAATGTATAAAAGTGTATTTTCATGCAAAATACACTTTTATACCGCGCCAGTCATATTTAACCACTTACCACGGTCAATCAAAGAATTGAACGTGAGCTTGTTTAAGAAACGGCTAAAATCCTTACTGGTGAGCAAAGCATATTACAGTATTTCGGAATTTTTAACAGACAAAAATCTAATGATAGAATGTTGACATGGTAATGAAATACATTACTGTTTGTATTTTTAAATAATTTTGTATATTGACATTAGTGTTGTATATTGATATCAGTGTTGTATATTGACATTAGAATTGCATATTAATATTAAATATTAACATTAGAATTGTATATTAATATTGGATATTGAGATTAGAATTGAATATTGACATTTGTAATTTTTACCTATATTGACATAGCCTTATTATCTGTTTTTTTATCTGTTGTGTCTGTGTCTTGACATGTACTGTTTTGACATTTTGTTTTTTTTATATTATTGTTCCTATTATTATTTGTTTCTCTTTTATTGACATTGATTTCGATTGATATTTACATTGACATTGATTTCTATTGATATTTACATTGACATTGATTTCTATTAATTTGGTATAATTGTTGTTTTATTGTCCAGGCTTATTTTATTTAATTATTGACATTTAGCTGGCTTGATTTTATTTTAATTACTTGCATACATTATTTGTGCTCCCTCTGGCATAACATAGCGCACTGTTATTACCTGTATATACCATTATTATTGTACCTATGTTATACAAATGAATAAATGATTTATGACTTATGATCTGCGCATGCAACATAAAAAAAAATAAGTTCATTGGCAGCTGTCAGTTTAGTCTACGAAGTCTACGAAATTAATAATGAATAACGTAATTTTTTATACAAACTGGATAATATACAATCTGGTGACAGTAATGGAAAACCTCTTCTTTTTGTATAAGAACGTTTACGGTGTCGCAATCGAATACGAGTAAAAACTCGCACTAAGGCCAGTTTATTACTAGTGTCTCGTACTTCGTAGTTGCATGTGAAGTAGATCATTGCTCTCGCGAATAAGTGATGTCATCCGATTTGTTGCACATCCTGAGAAGCGCGTGCGACGTCCTGTTTGCTAGTTAACTGCAGTCTAGTAAGCACCGCTTTGTTACGCAGAATTCTATCCACTTCATTTATTTTTTACCAACCTATATTGGTCTGCGTTGTTGTGTATCTTCTTAATGAAATTCAAACAGGCAACGCACTGCCTAAATGCTTGAGTCTAGAAGAATGGCCTATGATAAATAATTAAATAATATATTTTTTATAAAAACTTTTTTACAAACAATACAACCGACTTCCAAATAAAAACACTACAAAGTGAATAAAAATTAAATTTAAAAAACCTCCGACATAAAAACCTCTAAAAAGCAAAAAATAAGCCTCGTATGTGCTAGCGTCGGGGAACCGCTAAATTAATAAAATAAACTGCTGTAAACATTCCTGCTGGACACGAGTACGAGGCTTATTTTTGCTTTTTAGAGGTTTTTATGTCGGGGGTTTTTTAAATTTAATTTCATGGTTTTTAAACTATACATATAAACCTAGCAGTAGACACGCTTCAATCGAAAATCTGTCGAAACACGTAATTATGACATGATGTCTTGCGAAAAAGCCCAGATTCAAAGAGTAAAATGTGAATAACTTTTGAACGGTTGAACCGGAATGGTTGAACCAAACATAGCTAAGAACACTCTCGACAGAGTCACCTTTCAAACAAAAAAAAAACTAAATCAAAATCGGTTCATCCGTTTAGGAGCTATGTTGCCACAGACATACACACAGATACACAGATACGCAGCAACAAACGTGAAACTTATAACACCCCTCTTTTTCCGTCGGGGGTTAAAAATGCCTTCTTTTTCGGAAATCAGTGTTCCTGTTTTCTTTTCTTTGTTTTGACACCGACTTCCGAAATAGATATTTATCACTTTCTAGTGTTTTTATTTGGAAGTCGGTTGTACTTTTTACCCTACTGCCGAAGGAGTGTAATGTGTTTGTCAGTCTATGTATGTATGTTTGTTCCTATGTGGCGTTCTAGAGACCAAACACGTTGGCCGATTTTGATGATTCTTACGTCAATCGATTCGTCTTAAACCTGCGTGTGTCACTGGCTACATTAAAATAGGAAATTAAAAGAATGGCGTAACACTGTGTCAACTCGCTGTCAACGATATTGACAGTTTTGTTTGGGTTGAGGTTGGCAACACTTGAAAAATTGTTATTGATATCGCGAGACGCAAAACGTTGGTCTTGATTTAATTTTGTTGAAATTGGTTTATAACAAACCAATCGTTATTTAAAATTACGTTCGCGATCCACGAGTGGTAGTAGTTTCTTCTACTGGCAACGTATATTTGCTATTACTTTTACATTGATTTAAAATATATATATTGCTCATATTTATTACTTTGACCTTAACTTAGAGTAATAGTATACTTGATTTTGATTCTATCTTACTTGTCATGGCTAGGTCAATTAAGTACTCTTATCTTAACAAACTTGAACTCGAATATGAGGTGATTATCAGAACTGAGAGTCCAGCTGATAATCTCCAAACTCTTAAAGAAAAAATGTCGAAGCATGTACATGTTAGTCCAGAAGACATAAAATCTTTTCCCATTCCCCTCAAACTTGATCTCTATCAGGCGGAAATTACGCTTAAATACTTAGAAGACAAAATTTCCCAATTAGAGACTTCTAAAGACAAAATTAACAAAAAAAACTTGAAACATTCATAAACCACCTTTATCATTATCTTGGACGATTTCAAGCAGTTGCACCTTTTATCGAAGCCTACTCTAACGTAAGATACTGAAAGGTTTTCTTCTGAAGACGTGTTAGTAGAAACATACAGTCAACATCAACAAGTTTAACGAGTGCCTTGTTTGACCCCGTCAATACCTCATACAGTTCTTCAAAGTTCTGCAACTTACCTTCTCAACCTATTTTGACTACTCCAACTATCTCAAACCCACAGGCTTCCACGATATGGCAAACTTATTTCCACACAATTTTGCTAAAGAACTTAAACAATTTTCTTTTAATGGCAAATCATGCCCTAAGTCACTCCTCCAAAGATTAGAAAATTCTGTTTATCTAGGAATATATCAGAGGAAATGCTTTGCAAACACGCATTTGAAACCTTCACTGATGATGCACTTAATTGGCTTCGATTTCAATATAATCGAAATCCTACCTTGACTTGGAGTCAAATCCACCTTTCATAAAAAAAAAAAAATTGTAACATTTCGACCCACAATTTGGATTCAAAATTATCGACACAGAGATCTCTTCAAGAGGTATATCCCATATGGTCGAATCGAAATTAGGGGAAGGTGACATTAGCGGAGCAGCCAAGATTCTTTTTAGTAGTGATGTGGTGGCACCGTGTTCTCCAGATACTCTTGCATCTCTGGAGAGCAAACACCAAATGCCCCAGTGGATGGTCTTTCTTTTCCCGACCCCCCCGATCCTGATATTAATACCCTCACCATTACAGGTCGGGCGGTGATCAGAGCCGTGTGGTCCTTCCGGAGTGGCTCTGCTGGCGGCCTCGACGGCCTGAGTCCTCAGCACTTAAAGGACCTAATGTGTTCAGGCGCTGGGGAAGCTGGTGAGTTGCTTTTGAAGGAGCTTACGGCTCTGATGAACCTTATCCGGTAAGGTACACGAGACCGTCATCGACATGTTGTATGGGGCTAATTTATGTGCCCTGCGCAAGAAGGATGGCGGGATTCGTCCCATTGCAGTAGGAACTACTTACGTATGGCAGCCAAGATTTGCTGTAAATTTTATGGTGAGGTAGTTTCGGAAAAAATTCAGCCCCTGTAGCTTGGTTACGGTTCCAAAGAGGGCTGTGAGGCTGCCGTACATGCATTATCGACCTTTTTTAAATTCTGGCAAAGGAGAGGTCATCCTGAAGGTTGATATTAAAAATGCTTTTAATTCGGTTAATAGGGACACCTTGCTGGCAGAAACTAAAAAAGAAATACCTCAAATTTTTAGTTTTCTCTGGCAATGTTATAGGCATCCATCTAAATTACTTTATCGGGACCACCTTCTGGAATCCGCTGTTGGCTGTCAACAAGGTGACCCTCTCGGGCCAGTGATCTTCAGTCTGGCTATTCACCCAATTATTCGACAGCTAAATTCAAAATTTAACGTTTGGTATCTCCGTGTATTCCCGTTCGTCCCCTCGACTTCGTCCCCCGAGGGGGACGAACGGGAATTTACAAAAATAATATTTAATTTGTTCCCGATCGTCCCATCCTAATTCAAGAGGGGACGAATGGGAATATATTCTTCGATTAGTGCCATTCATCCCACTAAAAAGATTTGTGCAGTTGTTTTGTGTGTGTTTATTCGTTCTTTCGTAGTATACTTTTAAATTAGTTACTTCGTTAGATTTAATCATTATTTTAAAAAAATCTTCTCAATTTTTTTATGAATTATAAAACGTATCCTAAGTTTATCATTGTTTCATTATGTTTACCGACACTAAGTATAACAACTCTGGCGGGAAGCGCCGGCGATGCTGGTAGTTAACAAAAGAGTGCCGATAACATTGTGTTATTTGCGTAAATCCTATTGGTTTACCCGAAATTCTCTGCCTTTCCTATCCTTAAATTAGACCGGACTGGTTAGTGTTGACAAAACAATGAAAGTGCACGGGTGTTAATGTAATAATATATACTCAACACGAGTTTTGCGGAAAACTACTGATGTAAGTACCTACATTTTTGTAAGTTACAAATATTATTAGATTGTTTATAGTTATACTATAATATTGTCTCATGTCTTATTTATTTACCTAATAATATACGGTATCAATATTTGTATTCAATTTTAGTATACACATATTATTAAATATCATTCTAAATTATATTAATAGGTGTGTAATTATTGTCTCCTGTTTTTTAGAGCTTAACAATGTCACAAGAAGCGCATCCTGGTCCCTCTGGTAGTACAGGAAGTTGTTTGCAGTATATAAAAAGAAAAGGTGGAATCGTGCTTCTGCGTGCTGGATACCAATTTTTAAGGAAAAAGCAATACAAAAGTGGAGCTGTTGTATGGGAATGTCATCTTAGAAGAAAGAATAAATGCAGTGGGACCTTAACTATAAAAGTAAGTACCTACTTTTTTGGCTTCTTTTTTCATGCAAAATAAATCAGACAGTGGGTAAATAAATTATGCACGTTTATTGCAGAATGATCAAATTTTGAAAGAAACCACACACACATCCTGTACACCGGACTTCAATAAAAACATAATAGACGTCCATATTGATGAATGCAAGAAAAATATAACTGCTGATGATGTACCTTGCGTACCAGCCTCCTATCATTCAACAGTTTCGAAAATGTTGGACGAAGGACTTGATAAAGTAACTTTACCCAAAGATATTCCTAAGTTTGCAAACATCAAAAGCACTTTGTATCGCCATCGAAATAGCACTTATAATATGAGTAAAATCACTTTCAATGACGTTAAAACGGTTGAGGTTCCTCAAAAATTTCAATCATTTTTGTTAGCAGATTACTGTTACGGTAACACACGCTTACTCATTTTTTGTTCCCAAGAAGCTAAAGAAAAATTGATAGTTTTAAAAAATATATTTGGTGACGGTACATTTAAGAGTTGTCCACCTCCATTCCAACAGCTCTACACCGTTCATGGTGATTTAGGAAGTAATAATCAATGCACAGCTATAACGCCATTATTGTACGCTTTAATGTCAAACCGTAAAAAAGAAACATACGAGATACTTTTCAGACTTGTTAAATCTCAAATCAACGATTGGAATCCTACATCCTTTACCAGTGATTTTGAAGAAGCAGCAATGTCTGCTATGCGTACAATTTTTCCAGAGATAAGTATCCACGGCTGTTATTACCATTTTAATAATGCTATTTGGAGGAAAGGCCGTGAATTAAATCTAACAAAAAATAAAAATTTAAGACGTCAAGTAGCCCTAAGTGCGGTGCTTCCATTATTACCAGAGGAACGTATTTTTGAAGGCTGGTTTTATATCGCTAGCGAAAGCCCCGATGATAGCCAAAGTGAAAAATTTCGGCAATACATGCTATCGCAGTGGCTTCAACCGAATTTCGTAAAAGTGTGGTGCAGTTTTGGAAAACGACACCGTACTAATAACTTTGCCGAAGGGTGGCATTTTAAATTAAATAGTACCATAGGCAAAAAAAATCCAAATATTTTAAAATTGCTTACGGTGTTACATCAAGACTCTAACTTAAACAGCGTGAAAGCAAAACAAAATCCAAAACGGCGTAAGCTACATTCAATCTTGACAGATCAATATATTATGGATTGCCAAATGCAACTTCTTAATTCAGAAATAACTGTAGGACATTTTTTAGAAAAACTTAGGTATTAATCATAATAAGTACTTAGGTATTAATCATAATAAGTAAAGTGCTCGATGGTTGTGTACGTTGATTTAATCTCTAGGCTTTGTGTGCAATAATTATTACTGCCTACTGTTATGACCTCGACTACTTTCTTCAATACTTGTGATTTTTTTATTGTTGTTACCCTTTATCATGTTTTGTGTTCATGTTTTTTCACTTTGATTTTGTATTTGTTTTTTATTTTGATTTTGAAATTTGTGCTAATTTATTGACGCTATTTATGTGAAAAATTAATATGTAACCTGTTCTGATTCCTTATACAATATGTAACACAAAAATGTGAATCCGTATACCTACACATATAAGCAAATGTGACTTTTTAAAAATTAGGAAGATAAGTTTTTTTTTGTTATTTTACCTTGATTTTGTGATATTTTGGGTATTTTATTTAATTTTGCTTTTGACAGTGTGATAATTTACTGACCCTATTTATGTGTTAATATAATGAGTAAACTTTTCTAATCACTTACATAATGTCAAACGTAAAATCTTACCACCATACATATAAGCAACTGTGACTACAAAAAATAGTGCCTTATATTTCAAAAGAAAACATCCTGAATGGTAAAAAGTCTGTTTGTAGTGTTTAATTGTAATATAATACAGACTTTTTTATTATAAGCTCTATACACTGATTTTTTAATCATATTTTTTAGTAATAAGGAGAATTTTATTTTTAATTAAAAAAATATTATGTAAAAAATATTGCGAGTTATCGCAAAGTTGATTCTGTGATTTTTACTGTGATTTTTATTCCTTAATAAATGACTGATTTTTATTTCAAATTTGTTTTTTTACCAATTAAAACCACCAGTCTTATATTATTTGGTGGGACCAATAGCCCTAAAAAAAAGAATTAATAAATTATTCCCGTTCGTCCCCCCAAAAAAATTAGTGGGACCATCGGGAAAATAAATAACGAATTCCCGTTCGTCCCCCTCGGGGGACGAAGTCAAGGGGACGAACGGGAATACACGGGTATCTCGATGATGGAACCCTAGGAGGCGATGTAGACACAGTTTTAGATGACTTGCAATTTTTTTTAAACCAACTACATTCTATAGGACTGGATCTAAATTTTTTAGAATGTGAGTTATTTTTATCTGACAGTATCGACAGACATGTGACACTTTCAAAATTCAATGAAATAGCCCCCGAAATAAAAATGATTGAAAAAAGCTCTCTTCGTCTCCTTGGGTCCCCAATCTTCGATGATTCCTTTCCCGATTTTATTGAGGAAAAAATACAAAATTTCAACAACATTTCGGAAAAATTGCTCCAAATTAACATGCATTCAGCCATCACCATAATTCGCTTTTGTTGTTTTGGCCCAAAATTATCATATTTCCTTCGTGCTTCCCATCTATGGAAGCACCCTCCTCTTTTAGAAAAAATGGACCAAACTATCCGTCATACATTAACTTTAATTTTTAAATGTGGCCATGGCCGACCGAACTTGGGCTCAAGCTACTCTTACCATCCGTATGGGAGGCCTGAGTACTGAGAAATTGATCAGGAATATCCTAGCTCCCATACTGATTAATTTTGATGTGCCGTGCTTCACCGAGGCTATTGGTGCTTGGAGACTCGCTTGCCCGAACTGTAATCCCCCCGACTTCCCATCTTCCCAGAGACGGTGGGATGAGCCGCTCTGCAGAGCAGTTCAGGAGCACCTAATTGCCACTTCTGCCACTTCTGCCACTCCTGCCGAGCGCGCTCGCATGCTGGCTCTGGGAGTCGGGCCTCTGGCTTCACGCACTACCGTCGTCGAACATAGGCACCTAGTTTGACGACACTACTTTCCATCTCGCTGCTTTCCTATGTCTTGACGCTCCCTGTTGTTCTCCACATCGTTGCCACTGTGGCGAAGTTGTCAACAGTCGTTCACGTCCATATTGTTCAATTCAAGCCAAAAGAAATTGTTTATCATTGATCTGTAGCGCTCGCTCGATCTATGCAGCAGAGTCATTAAAAATTGGACCTCTCGGATGGGTTATTGGACGACTCGCCCGAATTTAACTCGCCCGAATTGGGCGAATTGTCCACTATTTAAAATATTAATTTTTCTGTGTCGATTCGCCCGAAGTTATTTTATCGGTGGGCGAATCGACCACTCCAATATTATTTAGTGGACGATTCGCCCGAATTTCATTTTAGAGAAAAAACAATATTAAAGTACAGTCATGCTCACCCGTCTCGGTAATAATATGAAAAAATAATCGAAGTTAATAGATATTGTACTAGAAACTAGGAAAACAATTCAAACTACCAGGAGGCCAGAATCATGAAGAAGTATTTGCAAAGCTAGAATGATTAGCGGTAGAGACTAACGGAGTACTCGGAGTACAATGAATCAGAAGAATCATGAGCGGTAAAAAGAGTACGAGAGTACGTTGAGATTTGAACGTTACATATGATAAACAGGCGAAAAAACAATAAGAGGGAGACAGCAATATTCACTACAAAAAAAATGAAAGAGAAAGCTCTATATGCTATCAGGTCATTTCGATACCGGTAAAGACTAACTTAAGTACCAGGAGATTATAATCATGAGGAAACTAGACTGGAATCATGAGCGGTAAAAAGAGTATCGGGCGATTTTTGATTCTGAAGCCCTAGTATTCCGTTAGTCTCTACCGCTAATGATTCTAGCTCTGCAAATACTTCTTCATGATTCTGGCCTCATGGTAGTTTGAATTGCTTTCCTCCTACAATATCTATTAACTTCGATTAATTTTTCATATTATTACCGAGACGGGTGAGCACGACTGTACTTTAATATTGTTTTTTCTCTAAAATGAAATTCGGGCGAATCGTCCACTAAATAATATTGGAGTGGTCGATTCGCCCACCGATAAAATAACTTCGGGCGAATCGACACAGAAAAATGAATATTTTAAATAGTGGACAATTCGCCCAATTCGGGCGAGTTAAATTCGGGCGAGTCATCCAATAACCCCTCGGATTCGTGACACCATACGAAGCCGCGGCGGACATTTGAACGATGTCATATTCCATCCATAATGGCATAAATGGGCCTTTTAAATAAAAAATAAATTTCGTTAATATCTCACACACATCTTGTTTTGTTCAATTTTAACATCGACCCGTCCTTGTTGAAAGACCCTTTAGCTTCAAACATTTTATAGTCAATTATGTAAACCAAGGTCTTTAATCAATAAAAGGGATAATATTTATTTACATAGATAAAAGTATATACAGTGTATAAAATACTTAAATACTAATATGACTACAAACCTATACACTTTAACCAAAAACTACTCAGTAACTAAAACTAAAAATATACTTAACTAAAATATGGCGTTGAAAAACGTTCCCCACTGGTAATGTACCCAAAATGCTGGCAGCATTGCCACGTTGTATGGCAATGCTTATTCTTTGACCAAGGTAAAAGCCAGCCCTTGGGTCACGAGAAGTGTCAACTAGGCGTTTGGAAAGATCTTTAAAAAAAGCGTGAGCACTCGGACCCCACGGACCAAGAGTTTCAACCCCAAACGGCTCGAAAATATAACTACCGATTAGGTTATTATATTTCCGCCGCTTGAGGTTCTCTGCAGCCGCGGCGGCAGCGCCAGCACAGCACGATGATCTCGGAAGATGGGATGGCGCAAGAGTATCGACACAAGTAGCGTCCCACACTAAAGGCCTACCCATTTCATGGAAACAAAGACATCCCGTCCGGTCTTTTGCCATCGTCGCGTGCCAGGCCATGGGGTTCTAATACGGCCGGAACGCCGACGGTGACGAGAGCACGTCGGATGATGTCGTTTAAGTTTCCGTGCCGAGCGAAGCGACCCGCACTTCGGCTGCATGAAAGACCGTTGTGACCGAGGCTGTTGACAACTTCGCCACAGTGGCGAAGTTGTCAACAGCCTCGGTCATTCAGCCGCATCTATGCAGCAGAGTCATTAAAAATTGGACCTCTCGGATTCGTGCCACCATACGAAGCCGCGGCGGACATTTGAACGATGTCATATTCCATCCATAATGGCATAAATGGGCCTTTTAAATAAAAAATAAATGTCGTTAATATCTCACACACATCTTGTTTTATTCAATTTTAACATCGACCCGTCCTTGTTGAAAGGCCCTTTATTAGAAACAGAACTCAGGGTGCATCAGATTCCATTATGGTGTATGTAAGCATTATGTGTTTCCACGCGTAATTTATCTGAACCTAAATATGAAACAGCTTCTTATGCTACTGAATTTGCTTATCGGCCTTCAACTTCTAATAAACAACCTCTTTCTGCTACTAAAACTAATGATGACTATAAAGTAGACTTTTGTTATAGCTGTCGTATCTCGGGTCATTCCTTACAAACTTGCGCTAAACCTAGATATATGATATGCTTTAAATGCGGTCGTAAAGGAGTTAAAATAACTCTTCATCTGCCTAGTCTTTTCCCAACTATATTGGGGTCGGCTTCCAGTCTTACCGGATTCAGCTGAATACCAGTGTTTTAAATGGAGCGACTGCCTATCTGACCTCCACAACCTAGTAACTGGGTAACACGGTACCCCTTGGCAAGACTGGTGTCAGATCTCAAGCTTCTGACTACTCGTAACGACTGGAAAGGAAAGGAGTTAAAATAACTGACTGTCCTAAATATAACCCAAAAATACAACAACAAAAAACTAGATGGCGACCTGAATAACGTTTTTTAATCTCAAAATAATAATTTTGATCCTGATAAATTGTATGTATTGACATATTTTTTTTTATAAATTTTAGACATAGTTTCCAATCATCAGGATTAAAATTATATATAGCAATCTATAAAACAACCTCTGCAGTTTTATGACACAGAAAAATATTCTAGCAGACCTTTTATTGAAGTGTCTATTAATAACTTGCCATTTTCTGGTCTATTAGACAGCGGAAGTTGTATAGGATTTAAGTTATTCAAGTCGCCTACTCAAGTCATCTGGTTATTTTCATTTACCAATCGAATGTAATAATCAAATACATATCTTTTCAAAGCTTATCTTTTCCCTGTTATTTAACTCTCACTGATTTTTGGTAGGGATTTCTGAAAAGAGTTTAATTTAACTCCTAAATTGCTTTCATCTGAACTGAAAAATTCGTCCACATCACTGTTAAACATGAAAACTGCCCAGAAAGTGTGCAGCAATTGCCACGTTGGATGGCAATGCTGATCCAGAGAATCAGCATTCAATTCTTCACAGCAATCGACTCTTCACGTGTCAGAGGGCTGGACTTTTGCCCAGCCCTCTGTGAACCGTATACCGTCTCGAAATACTGAATGGTTTTTATTTTTAATGATTTTGATTTTGTTGTTTATTGACTGTATGATTTTATTTTTAAATGATTTTATTTTATTGACTTCGTTTTTGACTTTATGATTTTTGTCTTTTAACGATTTTGATTTTGTAATTTATTCCTTAATGACCTAGACTCGTTACTTTTTAATTCTTGTATTCTGCTTTTTGATAATTTCGATTTTTTACTTTATAATTTTGATTGACATTGTCTCGTATTGGACATAAATGAAACCCTCGGATAGTTTAATACTTGTATTTCGACACAAATAGGGTTTTTACAATCATTTTAGTGGAGCGATCAACGTTGTGAACGTTGTGCAAAAATGAATATAATAAAAAGTAATGTGGGGTATCTGATAAACACTGAGAAAAAAAGTAAACTCCTGACATTTAACTGCGTCTCATATGAACTACGCTTGTTGCTATGAAAGTAGCACTAGGCGCCAACACAATGACTTAGTGTCAAGAATATTGACGTGGCAAGTATTTTGTATGAAGTGATGAACTCTAATTCAGACAGTTACCCAACGTATGCGCGTAGAGTGTAGTACAACACAAATAAGACTTATTTACTACCTATCTACCTCCGTAAAACCTAATTCTTAGCAGAATAGTGGTTTAAATCAAAATAGCTGAGGGTATCCGTGATTCAATTTGAAGTGCTACACTTTTAAACTACATACTACAGTAATATGAGTAGATACTTTGAACAGAGACAAAGCTTCCTAAGCTTCAAAAGCTATCTAAGCTAACTTATCAATGTTAAACATTTACGTGTAACAATTGTATTAAAATAATTTTCAGTTTATTTCGTTTTAATTGCATTTAAGCTGTTGCATTAGGGGTCAGCAGTGTAGCAAAATAAAAATAGGTATTCTTTAAAGAATGTAGTACCTAATTATTACTTCTGTAGGTAGGTAATTAATTTCTAACTACATAATAAATGAATCAGTGATAGGACATAAGTAAGTGTACCTAGGAATAATCCGCGGCACGTAACGTGAGCTCTGGCTACCATACTATCAGTAAGATGCATTGCATTACGGATGCATTCCTCTTAGATGCGATGATAATTGTGACCGCTTCAGTTAATCGGCAACGATTACGCCACAAGGACGTATTATAGCGGAGTACGCAGTGCACCTACATAAATATTGACATGCAAAAAATCGTAAGTAATAAATAATACTGTGATTTGATTATGTACATACCATTATTATATTTGATACATTACATTGATATTCAAAACATATATATTTTTTTATAATCATGTTTTAATGATGTTGTAGCCTGAAGACACATATTTGATTCAGAAAAAAGCCAAATTTTGCCCGTCTTGCGGGAAGTATGGTTTATGAGTAACTGGTAAGATGGATTCTCTTTATAAATGTTGTGATAGTTAAGTATAAACTTATTATGGTTAGTTAAATGCCTATAATTTTTTAAAGCAGTTACCTAAATGATCAAGTTATATAAGTACAAGATGCTAAATTGGCCACATTCATCAACAAACTGCTTGGACGTCATGAGGACCTATATTTTTTCTTTTGGTATTATTATTATCGTAAGTACGGCAATTCTTAACGGTTTATTTGTTTTTTCAGAGAAATGTAGGCTATGTAGTCAGTCATACGACGAGCTCCTGGGAGAACTAGAGAGGTGTCATATGTGCAAACACATCCTAGCTCCCAAATGGAGCTATTGTAAAGTGTGTGGGAAGGAGACGCTAAGGGCACAGCGGCACAAATGAGCGAAGATGCTATCGAGCCATGCCAAGTTCTCAAAAGTGTCTGCTGTCGTCACCAGTGTCTCCACGGCAGTGGCTCCACGTGTCACATCTCCCGATGTGTTTCAGGAGCTTGGAGGAGTCGGCGTCAATACCCACGGCACCTCCATCTCCACCTAACGAAGAGCCTTTGACGAGCTTTTAAGCGAATGACGACGCTGCCCCCACCTAAAGAGTAAAAATGTGAAGTTTTTCTCACGATGTTTTCCCCGACATTATTTTTCAATTTTTAGTCGAATGTGTAGTGAATGTTGTAGTGGCAACAAACCTGCACATATACATAGGAGCAGTGGTGGCCCAGTGGTATCGGCCGGGACTTACAAGTTGTAGGTCGTGAGTTCGAGCCCAGGCAGGCGCTTTACTTTGAGTAAATTATTTCATCACCACTGCTCCCAAAACGGTGAAGGAAAACATCGTAAGGAAACCGGCATGTCCTAGAACCAAAAATTCGAAGACATGTGACATTCACCAACCCGCACTGGGCCCGCGTGGTGGATCACGGCCCATTCCCTCTCGTAGAGAGGAGGTCTGTGTCCCAGCAGTGGGAACATTAATAGGCTGATGATGTTGTAGTGGCAACTATGTTGACCGGACCTTCTCAGGGCGAAACTGTGTTCATACCACGAATGCCATTGATTCCTAATGATCTTCCCTTTGAATTCAAGAGATTGCAGTTTCTGAATGTCTGCTTCGCCATGACAATTAATAAGGCTCAAGGACAAACTCTGAAGTATGCTGGTGTAGATTTCAGGGAGAATTGCTTTTCCCATGGACAGTTCTATGTAGCGTGTTCACGTGTTAGGTCATCAAATAGTCTGGTGATATTGGCGCCGACATCCAAAATGGTTTAAAATGTTGTTTATAAGGAAATTCTTAAATTTAATTACTTATGATTATTTATTATTAGGCATGGATAAACACAGAAATAGTGAAGGGGTAGGGATAGGACAAGGATAGAGCGTATTGATGATAAAGTAGGTAAATATATGTCTGTCCTAAGAAACACTTTGGCATTACATGTTTTTTATCATCATTATTTTTTACTTTTTCTCTACATACTGTTAAAATATGGTAAGGAGAAGTCAGAAGCATGAAGTCTACGCGTGCGAAGCCGCGGGCAAAAGCTAGTTACTTTATAAACGGTGCCTTGCCTTATGCAAGAATATTGAACAAAATAATATGTTGATGCAAATTAGGCCAATTTACACAGAAAAAAAAAAATGGCAGGGCTATCGTTTTAATATGTCGTGGTGGCCCAGTGGCAAAGATCTTGTCTCTCGTGCTTGAGTTCGAGGGTTCAAAAACCGGGCAAGAACCTATGTGACTTTTTCAATTTCATATATTATACTTTCTAAGTTTACCTAACACATCGCTGACAACGGTGAAGAAAAACATTGTGATGAAACCTGGACTAAGTTAATATAAAATTGAAATCGCCAACCCGTCCGAAGCGAGTTGGTATTTCTATCTTTTTACCCGACTGCCGAAGGAGGGTAATGTGTTTATCAGTCTATGTATGTATGTATGTATGTATGTATGTATGTATGTATGTATGTATGTATGTATGTATGTATGTATGTATGTATGTATGTATGTATGTATGTATGTATGTATGTATGTATGTAAGTATGTATGTATGTATGTTTGTTCCTATGTGGCGTTCTAGAGACCAAACGCGTGGGCCGATTTTGATAGTTCTTACGTCAATCGATTCGTCTTAACCCCGCGAGTGTCACTGGCTACATGAAAATTGGAAAATATGAAAATGGCGGTTTTTGGGCGCCATATTGTGGGGGCCCAAATTTTTTTTTTCTTCCGAACCTATCGTGTGGGGTATCAAAATAAAGGATTTTAAGAGGTGATTTCAAAAATATGTAACACTTATATGTTTAAATGCACCTAATTCGAAAAAAAAATAACTAAAAAGTTATAAATAAAAAAAGTTAATTAAAAAAATCAAAAAACCAGACTGCTTGAAAAGCGAACTAAAAAGACGTAAACAAGGAGAAAATCATGCTGTGCAGTCGGAGGATACGTCTGGTTTTGGTCAGCCAGCTCGCGAAGATTTTTTTTTATTAACTTTTTTTGACATACTCTAAAGCTGGGTCTACGCTAGACGAGCCGAGCACTAGCCGAGCACAAATTCGTTTATTGAGGACCGACTTACGAGCCTCGAACGCCGCGGACGACGACGCCGCAAAGGGCTTCGCGAAGGGGAACCAAATTAAACGAATTTGTGCTCGGCTCGTAACGCTTCTTACTGGTTTACCTTCCTACCAGGTAGCTAGAAGGTAGTAAAGAAAAAAACAACCGATGGTTAACAATTTTTATTAGACCTCAGAGTCGGGGTTGTCACTCGCGGTCTGAAGTACGTTGCGTAGCCACAAGATAGTGTACCACTGGCCTTAGTTTTAGAGGCGTCCGGCGACGTGCAGTACAGTTGCCACTCGGGGCTAGGTCCCGGGAAGCTGTGATGCAGTGTAGGTGGAAGGTATAGCCACGTAGCGCGGCGACACGGAGTAGGCAGCTAACAGTGCGTTAGGGTAGGCCAACACACACGCTAGGTAGTAGCGGGTAGCCGATCTGAAGCCGGGGTAGGAACCCCAACACTTTGGGGTAAACTTCACATAGGTATTTATTATAAGAAGGAAGAGTGCCAATTATCGTTGGATGAATTAGATTTTACCAGAATAATTTTGCATGGATAAAAATGTGGGCAGAATGTCAGTGCAACTCGCCTGCTCGCTCGCTCTCTAACTCGTACCGTCAATGCAATGACATGCCTCGTTCAAGAACTTTAGTTCCTCGTTGCTCGCACCAACTTATCCTCGCTGCGTTCGCAATCTTAGCTTGCGTTGATAGATAATTAACTGTTGGGATTTTATTATAATTTGGTTATTAGTAATTATGTGTATAAATAGGATTAGGTTTATTTTATAAATATTTATTCGTGAATTTAAGGTTGATTTTATTTGTAATTAGGTTATTTTGTGTTATTAATTTAAATTAGAAGAAGTTAAGTAACTAAGAAGTACTAAGGGAAGATTGTAACGAAACCGTTACAGGCTCGTGCTCGGCTCGTCTAGCGTAGACCCAGCTTTAGAGCTATGATTTTATAGTCATTCGGCGGAAATTCACTCAGTAAAACAAAAGATTTGGACTTATAATTTTTACTAGTTCAAACCTATACATCCGAAACCTTTAGAATCTTCTGGTCCTATTGGTACTGCGCCACTTGTGTCAGCTCGACAAAATGCCTGACTTGACATTTTGTCTCGTGGTTCAGAGAAATAAATGGAACATTTCGGCTGGAGTGTCATTGGCACAGGGTTCGAAGGCCGCTTCCTCAGTGATCAGCTCCTGGCCGAGGGTCAGGAGGCTAGTTATTATTACACTGGATAGAGCACCGTTTATAGTCCTGTTAGTGTTGTTCTTCAAATGCTCGATGCTGTCCATCATTGCTGGCAGTTGCACGATTTGGAAATTCATCGAGTGTGTCATGTTGCCTGAGGAAAGAAAACAGGTTTTTTTTTACTTTAACTCAAACTAACTACTACAATAATAATATACATCTTATCTTACTAATATTACAAATGCGAAAATTTGGATGGATGTATGTTTGTTACTCAATCACGCCAGAACGGCTAAACGGATCTGGATGGAATTTGACACAGAGATAGATTATAGTATGGTATAACACATAGGCATTTTATTCCGGTGTCATGTTTCTTTGGGATAATAAAACACTTTGCATGCAGGCGAAGCCGCTGGTAGAAGCTAGTATTACCTATTTATAAAAAGGTCATAGATATTTGAGCACCCTCTGTTCTCGAGTCTTTGTTGCCTGATTTTACAAGGATAGTTTTGGTTTACGTCGAGTATGCTCCATAGACCAGTTGGTAATTGGACGATGGAAACATGTAATTTTCCCCATAGACCAATTGGTCGAATTCCAATTGGTCTACGGAGCACCGACGGGTTCTATTTAGTTTCACCTATCCCGGTGTCTGTAATCCAATCTTGCAGGCTTGTAGCAGCTGGATGACTGTGATCAAAAATCGAAGCAAATGGCGTGCTATTGGAGAGGCCAGTGTACAGCAGTGGATTGCTGAAGGCTGCCGACGAGTAAGCGATTAGCAATCGACTATTTTCTCGCTGAAGAAACATATAAAAGATATAAGATTCCGTGTCATTACAAGAGAGACATATAGTAATAGTTGATAGCTGGCTGTTCACACTGCCGGGGAATACTCACTCACCACAAGTTTGTCGCAGTGACGAGAGCTATCAAAATTTTAATCGCTCAGTGATACACCTTTTGTACGTTTCTTCAGCGAGAAAATAGTCGACAGCTAATCGCTTACTCGTCGGCGGTGGGACAAGTGCCTTAGGCTGGTATTATAATAATAACGATTGCTAGTCTGACCTGCCATGTTGGAGCGGTGTTCGATGTAGCAGTATGTGTACCCGATGAAGGCACCCAGTGACACCGCAGTCGCAGTTATGACGATGATGGCTACTGCCACCGTAGCACACGTCATCCAGCGAGGTTTGCTGGAAAATTACCATAATATATTGTTATTTTCTTTTCAGTCGATAGTTAACCTTTATACAGGATTATTTTTAATCCATTGAGCTAATTTTGGCAAAATAAACATGAACGAATTTTAATAAACACGTTCTTTTTTATTGTTAAATTTTTAACCTTACCAAAAAGGTGGAAGTTCTATGTTCGACTTCATGATTGTTTTTTTTTTTTTGTTTATGTTCAACGATATCTCCGTCAATTGTGTAGTATGTTCCGAAATTGGTCCCATTTTAATTTGGTGAAGATCTGATGAAGAACTTCTGAGATATACAACAGAAATTCTATATATATAAAAACCGGCCAAGTGCGAATCGGACTCGCACGCGAAGGGTTCCGTACCATTATCGCAAAACACTGCAAAAAAATCACGTTTGTTGTATGGGAGCCCCCCTTAATTTATTTTATTTTAATTTAATAATTATTATTTTTTGAAGAGAATATACAACTAAATATTCTGTGAATATTTCAAGCGTCTACCTGTTGCCGTTATTAATATCGAGCAAAAAACGGCAAAAATATCACGTTTGTTGTATGGGAGCCCCCCTTAAATATTAATTTTATACTGTTTTTAGTATTTGTTGTTATAGCGGCAACAGGAATACATCATCTGTGAAAATTTCAACTGTCTAACTCTCACGGTTCATTAGATACAGCCTGGTGACAGACAGACAGACAGACAGACGGACAGCGAAGTCTCAGTAATAGGGTCCCGTTTTTACCCTTTGGGTACGGAACCCTAAAAATGAACCCCAATTTCCCTTGGTCACGGCATCACACGTGAACGGCTGGACCGATTTCGCTTATTATTTTGTTGTTGTGTTTGTTATTGTTAGGAGAAGGTTCTTATGAAAAAAAAAAATTGTTACTTTACCTACATAGGTAGGGTAGGTATGTAGGTAGGATAGGGTAAGTAGGGTAGGTAGGGTATGTAGGGTAGGTAGGGTAGGGTAGGTAGGGTAGGTAGGGTAGGTAGGGTAGGTAGGGTAGGGTAGGGTATGTAGGGTAGGTAGGGTAGGGTAGGTAGGGTAGGTAGGGTAGGTAGGGTAGGTAGGGTAGTGTAGGTAGGGTAGTGTAGGTAGGGTAGGGTAGGTAGGGCAGGGTAGGTAAGGTTGGGTTGGGTAGGTAGGGTAGTTGAATGTTTGGTGTTTTTATGGCAAAACAAAGTTTTCCGGGTCAGCTAGTCTTCAATAAATATTGGCAAATCTCTCGGGATTGCTGTAATCGCATGTCTGTTTATAGTTTATAGTTACCATTTCATAACATAACATCACGCCAGTACGCTCTAAAGGGGTACGCGGATGTGTACAGTTCACCTTGATACACTCTCACTTCACCGGTTTCATGATATTCGAGTAATCTATTCTGGCATTATAGGTACCTTACTTAACTACTTGCCTATTAGGTAGGTACAACTAAAAAGTGAAAAATAAAAAAAACCTTTTTTACAAAAAGGTTCTACTGACTTATTACAAATAAGAAAACTACAAAGTGAAAAATAACTATTTTTGGAAGTCGGTGTCGATAACACTAAAAATTGGTACCTACCAAAGACACCGACTGCCAAAAATAAAGTTATTTTTCGCATGGCACGTGTCCACAGCAAGAAATTTGTCGTGTCGGCTACAGACTAGATGAAAATATTCATATACTTGAGAAGAATTTTGTCAGGTCTGTGCATGAAAGAATGTCGTGTCTGTTGCAGACAAGAAAAAATCTAGCATGTACACGGTACAAGTTCTTTCGTTCAGTCATTTGAGACATTGTAGGGTGAACATCTTGTCGTGTAATTGTGGGAAATAAAGCAAAAAACTCCAAAAGAAATACTGGGTGCATCCTATGTTAAGTCAAAAACATGAGTTTGCTAACTTCTACTTTGAACTGCGACAGTATCAGGAAAAGTTCGTCCTTTATTTTCCTTTTTTTGTCCACTCACTCAAACGTTCTCATGTGCACTTTACACACCGCCCCCGGCCCACTACATATTGCGTCGTGTCTGGCGCAGACAAGATTTTTGTCTTGTGCAGCGCCGACGCAGTGTACACTAGTCGTGTGTAGAAACGACACGAATTCTTGCATAGACCCGGCGATTTTTCTTGCCGTGGACACGCGGCCTTATTGTTTTTTTATTTGTAAGTCGGTAGTATTTTTTTGTAAAAAGATTTTTTTACTTTCGCGTTTGTAATATTAGTATGGATGTTTTAGAATTAATAGTTTGGGCTGGGCCTAAACTATACAAGTGGCCACGTTAATAATGGCATTAATGGCGATCTTTAATTCTTCAAGGAGACAGGTGTAAGAAGACGCATAATTTAGGCAATGTTTGCGTGCCCTATATCTTATCAAAGATGACGACCTCGTGAAGGTCGAGAGAACCACTGGATATGAGAAGCCCTAGTACTGGTAGCTGCAATACTTGTGGATCGGAGGCCTAATATAAATATAAAAAAAAAGATAGTGGGCGATTTTTATCTGATTGTTGATGATGAAATATTTCCTAAATAATTACATTATTTTACTTACTTTTGTAGTATTTCTGGAATATTTTCCATCTCCAATATAGTGTAACCCATCATAGCGAGTACTGGTATATATAATTATGTAAAAAAATATTATAAAAATATAAATAATGTAACACAGAACAATGACATAAAGATTTTTTTCTATGTATTTCTTTCAAGTTAGCAAATATAATAATGGCCAGTAGTTTTGGGCAAAATATTATTTTGTGCCTCTTAAAAAGTAATTAATATTTTTTATGCCCTCAAATAGTGCTTTAATAATTTCTATGTAACGATGCGATGTAGGTATTATAAATGATATAATTACAGGTAAGAATAATAAAAACTTCTTCGTACTAAAACTAAAAAAAAACACTATTTCTTATGTACACTCTGTCCTTTTTATCTTTTTAAACTTTATTGAAGTTTACACAATTTTTGTACCCATTTATATAGGATATTTTTTATATATATTTTTTATTGCCGTTTAATATGTGTGGAGGATGTATTTGTGGACCAGGCATTGGGCACTGCACGGGCGACATAGCATATATTTTGGAAAAGTAAGATATTTTGCATCGCTACATTTGGCCGTTTGTCGCATTTACAATGCACGAGAGAAGTGATTCAATCGTATAGTATAAAACTAGCATCACTTCAACATCGCTTAACACGCACTACCATTTTGGGCGACATCGGATAAAGGATGCCAAACACGCAGAAGACACTAGCTATGCAGTATCTTCATCCTCGTGTTTACGAGGATGAAGGTACTTTAAGACCAGCGTCAGCATCGCGACTGAATCACAATCTTGTTGCGATTGCATCGCTACTGAATCTCTGCAAAAAGTTACCATGTTAAAGTATTTTTTTTTATAATTTTTAAATTTGAATTGGCTCTGGGCTCTTTTCGTGTATTTTAAGCGTGCTTCACCGTATACCACATCATCGCTTAACATCAGGCAAGGTAGTGGTCAAACGCGAGCCAATTGATTATAAAAAAAACCTTCTAAAGATAAACTAAGCAACATAATCCAGCTAGATAGGCCATTACAATGGTCCATTGAAAACTTCTGTCTCCATTTCTCTATCATAGATGATGCCTTACGCGTTAATTAAATATGTTTAATAGAATTTGACTGCAAAATAACAAGTCTTAATAGTATGATAATGATATCATAATATTAACGCAAGATGCGTTAGTCGCAGAACGAACAAGGAAAAGTAACTCATATAAGAATGGATCATTTACCTACCGTAGGTACGAGTTATATAGAAGTTTGGCCGCAACTGGTCAGACGCTTTTCCTGATCGGAGCTTCTGCGGAAAAAGATTTGCCCTTGAAGTTGGTTCCAGCACGATAATAAACGCAGCAATAAAGTTGTACACTCAAATAAATAAGAATAAAAAAAACTTGTTAACAAAAAAGAAACAAACGACTTCTCTAGCAAAATGATTTTCATGGTAATAATATATGGTATAAAAATAAAATAAAAATGAAATTATCTTTTAAAAGAAAAAAATATTTTCCGAAGTCGGTGTCTTTGGTACTTATTGATTTTTGTTTTTCGACGCAGACTTCAGAAAATTTTATTAATTTTTTGTTAAAGTTTTTTTTCTCTTTTTAGTTTTGATACCTCATAATTATTATTACGATGAAAATAATTTATAGCTAGCTATACATCTCATTTCCATTCCAATAAGCCCAAACACAACTATGATACATTGTTTTATTAAAGAGTTCCAGTGCCTACCTTCCGGCTTCATCATTAGAGCAGTTCGATGGTACCATTTTCATCCAATCAGTACCATTTATTCAATATGTATTTGCTATAACAAAGTCGTTTAAGTATTCGAGATTATCTTATACCCACGACATACTCATTAAGGAGTTCCAGTGGCCACCTGTGGTCTTCTTCATCTGTTCCACTTCACCAAATGATACTTTCTGAGTGATTTGCACCTAGAAAGTATCATTTGGTTACCATGTTCATGAAAATACCAAAATCACTATATGTTTGCCTATAATGTCCGAGGACTTCCCTCGATTTCCATGGGATCCCATCATCAAATTCTAAATTGGTGACAGTGGAACCAACTCGAAATTATACCCTTTCAAACAAAAAAAGAATTTTCCATTTACGGACGGTTTTATTGACGGTGTTATGCCCGAACGGACGGCCCGACGGAGTTATGTCGCATCAAGGCTGGCCGTGAGAAGCAAACCATCGGGAAGTCAGGATGTATTCCCTTAGGTTAAGACATCGTGTGTGGGCAGGTCAGTGGGTGCAATCGTGAAAATGAAACCACACAAATTATTCGATACACTGGGTTTATTCAAATAGTCACAACTTACAGTTACATACAATCTTGCTTACTAATATTACGGATCGACACTGATTCTACGACGTGTTAGCTCTAAGGCTTTCAGTACTCAACTGCCCTCTTCCCCACCACGCAAGTGATTATAAAAAGCGCGCCAATGCATAGTTGTTCTTGCTTTGCCGCCAGATGGCATGCTTGCGATTTGTTTTGACGTCCGTGCTATTGACTAAACCTGAAATATAAAAATATACATATATATAAACATCCGAATTGATAACCTCCTCCTTTTTGGGAACAGTGTGCTGTCTGTGTCTGTGGAGACTAAGTGTAGAGAGACCAAAAGACATTCTCTGCTGAACCCTCCACCAAGTGTCACCACATTGACCGATCCCGTGCATCTCGCGTCCAGTGGAGAGAGAATAGAGAGTACAGAAATTAATTTTGATAAATCAATCAATAACAGATATTCCATTGCAGATTGGCATCATTTGTCGCCATGACTGCCGTGGTCATGTGCATAGTTATCACAGTGACCATCTCACTGGGGCTCGGCGTCGGTCTAGGCTACAACTACTGTTATGTAGACTTGAAAATATTGAAAACAGGTATGGCTTATATACTTTTTTACAAGCCTCTATTTAGTTTTAACCTGTTCTGGTGTCTGTGTGTATGTAAAGCTTTAAGTTAAATTTGACCAAATTTCCGGTTTGAAACACCGGACAGTTGAAATCTATACATCTAAACAATAAAATTAAAATGTCTGTTTGTAATTTCAAAATAACAGCTTTTTACTACATGCATATCCAATTTAAATTCAATTTGTTGCATCCATATTGTACATTCAGGTGGTAAATATAAGTTAGAGAAACAAAGTTAAGTTACATAATTATGAAATTATATACGGTACTAATAATTTTTTTTTTATTTTTTTTTATTTGTTTATTCTGTTTGTGCCGCGTAATTTTCGAAACGGCGGGACCGATTTTGACGGGACTGTCACAGGCGTGAGTAAAGCTAAAACGCCAACCCGCGTTAAGTAAGCGGCCCTCAACTCAACCAACTATAGTGGGTTGACAGTTTATTTTTATCACTTTCAGACGAAATTAATGATACAGACGATGAGACGACAACACTAAAACTCCTTAGGACACTGGTGGAGAGTGGCTCAAACACAGACGACGAGGCACTAGCGGCGAGTGGCACAGACGCAGACAGCCAGGCACCCCCGTCGGGAGGTTTTAGGCGATTAGGTAGCTACGCGGCCATGCCGAGATATAGACGAAGAATGCCCTCGTCACCAGGACCACGAAGATCGTTTCGCATGCCCGCCATCAATCACACGATAGCAATCCCCTTAAACGAAGACTTTGATTTCCCCGCACTACTCTCAAAACTGAGGAGTCGCAACAAAAATGTGACATTAGAACTGATCACGTGATCTTTTGATCGTAATTATAATGAAACGGCGATTTTAATTTTTATATATTTACTTTTTTGATACGGTATTTACCTATGTTTACTTTTATTAAAGAATATACATATTATTATTGTTCATCTGTAAAAAGCTCTTTTATGATTTCTAGGTTCTCAAACAAAACTAGCTAACACTTTGTGGGATGAATAATTTAACCGTTTAGAGATTTTTTTTTTGAATTCGTATTAATTTTAATAAAACAGGACTTGCTATGATTAGCCCAGTAGTCGACACATCAAAAGGCTAAAATCGCAAAGCATGATGTAGTTCTGATTTATTGGCATGTTTTATGGACCAGTAGAGTATAGAGTAGTGTGATTCCAAATTTGCAACTTCGAAAAACTTGTGTTTACTGTGCGCTTTGCAAAATTTTTGGACTATTTTCACTTTTTGCTCTAAAATTCATAAACTAAGGGTTTTTCAAGATTAGATGTGAATTAATTTATTAACACATATACAATTGAATATTCTAAAAAAAACAAACCTATATACAAATACAAAAGGGAGACGGCAAAAAAGCTCATTGTGCATCAAAAAATTCGTCTACATCGATGTTAATGGGAAACGTGCCCAGAACGCTGGCAGCATTGCCACGTTGTATGGCAATGCTAATTCTCTGGCCGAAGAAAATGCCAGCCCTCTGGTCACGTGAAGAGTTGACGACCTTTGTGCTAATTTCTCGAAAAACTCGATGCGCACTCGGACCCCATGGACCTAATGTTTCAACCCCAAACGGCTCAAACATATAACTTCCAATAAGGTTGTTATATTTGCGCTGTTTGAGGTTTTCTGCACCGGCAGCAGCCGCCCCAGCACAGCCCGCCGTGCTAAGAAGATGGGATGGCGCAAGGGTGTCGACACATGTTGCATCCCACACCAAAGGCATACCCACCTTCCAAGGCATTATGGTCATCCCGTCTGGTCTCTCGCCATCGTCGCGTGCCAAGCCATTGGGTTCTAAAACAGCTGGCACCCCGGCGGTGACAAGAGCCCGACATATGATGTCATTAATGCTCGCGTGCCGTGCTATCCGGCCAGTGCTCCTACTGCAGGATAGGCCATGGTGACCGAGGCGGTCGACTGCTTCACCACATTGACGACGATGTGGAGCTCCACTAGGAGCACCCAAACGCAGACAAGTAGCGATACGGAAGGTGTTGTCACTCAACATAGTACCTATGTTGAGTGTTTCTAGTGCCTATAGCCAGAGGCCCGACTCCCATTCTCCCAAAGCCAGCAGGCGGGCACGCTCAGCAGTATTGGTGGACGTATTTATAAGATTATTCCGTACCAACCTGCAGAGCGGCTCATCCCACTGTCTCTGGGAAGATGGATTCTCGGGCAACGCCGTATTCGGGCAAGCCACTTTCCAGGCGCACACTGCGTCGGTCGAGCACGGCACTTCACAGTTAACCAGTGAAAGAGTTAAAATTTTTTTGGTTAACGTTTCAGTGCTGTGGACCGAAGACAGGAACGCCGGTAGGCTTATACTAGAAATTTTGCGGATGCCGAGCCCGCCGAAGCGAATGGGTAGTGTAGCTTGCATCCAGGCTCGATTATCCAAGGCCACATTTAAGATGGATGTCAGAGTGCATCGAATAATTTCTTCAATTTATATTTCGTATTTCCAAGAGATGTGGCTGCTTCCATAAACGGGAAGAGCGGAGAAAATACATAAAATTTGGTCCAAAACAGCAATACCTAATAAGAGTAAACGCCGAATGAAGGTTAATTTTGGAATATCATTAAAAAATTTAATTTTGCCATCAATGAATGAAGAAAAACTGTCTTCCAAAATTGGGGAACCTAGGAGGTGCAGTGAACTTTTATCAAAAATTTTGATATCTGGGGCTATTGCATAGAATTTCTGTAGGGTCGGTAGTCTGTCGGTATTGTCATTAAGAAAAATTTCACATTTGGAGTGGTTGAGGTCTAGGCCGATGGATTTAAACTGCTCTTTCAGGAATTGGAAATCTCCCAATACGGTGTCTACGTCACCTCCTAGTGTTCCATCATCCAAATACCATAAGTTAAATTTCGAATTTAGTTTCTGAATAATGGGATGAATAGCCAGACTGAAAATTACTGGTCCGAGAGGGTCACCTTGTTGGCAACTAACTGAAGATTGCAAAACATTTTCTTTGTACAACAATTTTGATGGGTGCCTATAGCATTGCCACAAAAAAGCCGAAAATTTCTGGAAGCTCTTTTTTTGCTTCAGCCAACAAAGTGTCCCTGTTGACGGAATTGAAGGCGTTTTTAACTTCAACCTTGAGGATGACCTCACCCTCACCAGAATATAAGAAGGTAGAAAGGGCATGTACGGCAGCCTCACAGCCCCCTCTATAAACTAAGTGATTTTTAACAAACAAAATACCGCATATTTTTTCAAATGCTTTCATTTTCATTTTCAAAGATCTTTATTTAGCATAAAATTTTAACAAAAATGCACTTACCCTAAAAGACACATTAACACATAACATAACACTTTATGAGGCTACAAAACATTCGCCTTTCAAAGTTTATTTGACACATTTATTTTGAACTCATTTCAACTTATAATTTAAACAACAATATTATTACCTTAACATTTTTGCAAATTATTTGGAATCATTATAATTTTGCTTTTTTCATGTAGGTAGGACAAAACAAAAATAAATAAGTAGATATCAGCTGATCGCACGGTAAACTAAAAATATTAGTAGCCGTGCGACCAGCTAATGCACAACGGACCTGCCGCCCGCGCTCCCGTGCTATAGCGGCCGGGGCCGGGGTAGCAAGGAGCCTCTCAGGGGTCAAGCCGCTGGTCGCTCGCACCTCTGTTGGTGGGAACTAAATATAGTGATACGGTAGGCGGTAAGTCCCGTAACTATCGACATACGGTAATTTGTCTAATGTTGTAGAACACAAATTTGAGATCAAGGGGTTAGAGGTATTAATTTTGTTCTTTTTATAAAATCTTGATGATATTTTAATTATGTAATTGAATAATAAGGGAAGTCTAATATGTTTGTGTAGTTTCTTAAGATTTGTTTTAAATTTAGTGTTATAGGATATATTTACGGCTTTATTCTGAATAACTTGCAATAATTGATGGTTATAGAGACATGTGCTACTCCAGACGGGACAAGCGTATGTTATACACGGGCAGACAAGTGTAGTATAAATCCTCAGTTTCGTACTGCTACTTAATTTGCTTTTACGATTAAGTACAGGGTTTAAAGCACCAAGAGCTTGGGCGCCCTTCACACGTAGATCGGAAATATGCTTGGACCAGTTTAATCGATTATCCATTATGATTCCCAGATAGCGCACACAAGTTTTCCAAGGTACTATATGGCCTGCAACTTCCAAAGTTCTTGAAGGGGGTTGCCTAGCACGAGAGAAGAAAATAGCTTCTGTCTTATCCTTATTTATTTTGAGTTTCCATTTCTTAAAATAGTCTAAAAGTAAGTCAATAGAATATTGAAGACGACCTATGATCAGATCTGTATCATCCGAGGAGGTATATGAGGCAGTATCGTCAGCGAAGCAAGCTAGTTTGGTTCTAGGTTGGATAGGGATATCATTCAAGAACAGGAGAAATAAAAAAGGCCCAATGATCGAGCCTTGCGGAACGCTAGCTGGTAATTTTTGGAGTGATGTGGTTTCTCCAATTAAAACCAGGAATTTTCGATCCGTAAGATACGACTGGATAACTTTAATGAGAGCCATGGGAACCTTCAGAGTATGTAATTTGTGCAGCAGGCCTTCGTGCCACACGGTATCAAAAGCTTTTTCGATATCTAGCAGGAACATACCTGAGGATTGACTGAGATTTAAGTGATGAGATATGTGTTCAGTCACCCTGGCCAGCTGTTGAGTAGTTGAGTGGGTAGCACGAAAACCAAACTGCTCCTGGATCAAAGACTGCTCAGTGGCACCTAATAGTCTGGTATAAATTAAAGACTCAAAAAGTTTGCTAACAGAAGGTAACAGGCTTATCGGACGGTAATTTACAGGAAATGTACTGTCTTTGCCGGGTTTTTTAAGAAGTATGATTTTACCTTTTTTTCAGATGTTTGGGAAGTAGCCTAGACAAAGACAACCGTTGAAAATTTTCGTAATATAAACTATCGCCTTCTGTGGCAAGTTCTTCAGGAGTAAGTTATGGATTTCGTCATGACTGGCAGATTTACGCGATTTAAGCCTTGTCAGCGCTTTACGTATCTTAAATGGCCTTATGTGCTTTATATAGTCAGAAGTAAATTTATAAGTGTTTATGAATGTCATGGAATTCGATACCTTATCCTGGAGCTCAGAGTCACAAGACCAGTTTGTTGTAAGGCTCATATTTTTGCAATACGCATTTGCTAAAGCATTAAATTGTTCAGTCGTGCTAGCCGTAAGGGACTCATCTGTAAGTTTAAGGGGGGTATATCAGTAGATCTAGGCTTGAGGGATTTAGTCAGACGCCAAATATCTTGACTAGGATTATCAACTTTTGCCAGTTTAGCATTTCAGACGTTATCGATGTAATTCGTCGTTATTGGTGTTTATATTACTACGATTAATTATTTTAAGGTAACCGCTACTCAGATTCTGCTCATTACGACGTAGATAGTTTTTGTAGCGGATTAACCATTCAATGTACCTAGGAAGTTTTGTGGTAGTATAGTCGTAGATGTTATGGATGAGTCTCTAGCATCAATAATAGATTGCTGCAAATGAACAATGGCAGTATCAATATCCTTTTCTGATTTGAGTGTCTCCGAACCAAGCTTAATGTTTTTATTGAGGTGGGAACGATACTTGTTCCAATTGGCGCAGTTAAATTTAAAGTAACGAGATTTTGCCTTACGACGCAGTGTAACTCCAATGGTAAAGAATAGGGGGTAATGATTAGATGACAAGGCTATTACCGTTTCGACCTCGCTAATGCAGTTTCCATTTCAAAGACAGCACGAAATCCGGGCTCGTTGGTCTACGATTGGAGGAATAATTACCTTGAGTAGGTAAGCTAGGGGTGTGTATGATGAAGTCAGAATGGAGCATGTGGTTAAAGAGAGTTCTGCCTCGCGTGTTAGTATAGCTACTGAGCCAGTGCGAGTGGTTGGCATTAAAGTCTCCCACGATGACAACATGGGAACCCAAGCCAAACAGTAAGTCTATGTCACTACGAAGCATTGGTAGGTTAGGTGACTGAACGTTACTACAATACTACGTTCTTTGTTTGTCTGTGACATGGAAAGCGCCGGGTACATGAGGCGCGGGGGGGCGAGTGTTCGCATAGAACGAATGATAAAAAATATTGCGTTCGGTCGCCCGCGAGCGGCCGCCAGTCGCTTCTAGGCTGGTGTGTAAGCGCACGTACCCATCGTTTTTTTTCGCGTCCTGTCGAGCGCCCTAGCAGACACGAGCATTGTTTTAAAACGTTGTTTTAAAAGTATTCAACGATTTAATTAGTGCCGATAAAGTTGTGCGTTGAAATCCCGAATTAGGGTTCTACGGCAACACCTTCTACGGCTTAATTCTACGGCAACACCTTCTACGGCTTAATTCTACGGCAACACCTTCTACGGCTTAATTACTACGGCAACACCTTCAACGCCTTTAGTTTCACGGCAACACTTTTTTACGGCTACATTTTTATGAGCCCACTTGCCGCTACGCCACTGGTGTGCTGAGCGAGCCAGTCATCCTCGCTGCGAGAGACATCACCGTACATCACCATCTCCGGCCTCGCGCAACTACAGGGGAGTACCTATCCCTGCAGGAGTGACTACAGACGGAACCCGTAAACTCACGATTTTTAGTTTTGTGTGATGTACACTGGCGCCCTTAACGTGGTTCTGTCTGTTTTCGCTTCTGTAGTCAGTAGTTAGTTATTGTACGGTGAGTGGGTATTTTCTTTTTTTTCTTTTGTAAAACGCTTTGTTAATTTTTATGTGTGCAGTAACTGGGGTGAAGATTAATGTTCGCATTGTTTTGATAATCATAGCTTATTAATTTTGTCATAAGCTATTCTTTTTCTTAACTTTATAAATTATAAAAATACAGGTTGTTTTTTTTTTGGTAAATAGTGCGGGTGTATATTTTTTTTATATGTTGTTATACTGTCGCCTGTTTTAAATTGGAATTATATTGCTTCTCAAACTTATTGTGAAACTACCTTCACACCAGTTGCAAAATTTTAATCACGCTTATTTTTTCCATCGCCATTTTTTTTGGTGTTTTGTTTCATTCATTTGCTTTATACTTTTTTTTTTCATATCATAAAACATATAACACAGCGTTCTGTTCTGTTAGAACTGATTGTAACAGAACGGAGTACTTTCATAATTGATTCGTTATGATTTGTGTGCTATTTACAACTTTTTCATATTGGATTTTTTTTTAATTTTTATGGCATAAATAAGGTACCTATCTAGAAATACCTATAAATAGTTTTGTATTCGTTACATACTCCCATACGCTATTAAACGATTTTCTGTTACAAAAGTCATAGACGTATATGAGTCTCTTGATTTTCGGAATGATAGGACACGTCGCATTTTTATTGATATTGTGTGACGTATTGTATATTAGGTATTTGATAGATGAGGTATGTTTGAAGTGAAAGGATGAGTAAAAGGGTATAAATTGTAACAAATTTATCATGCGGATTTTATCCTTAAAATAAAATCCTTATGAGGGAACGGCGGGTAATGTAACGAAACGTTACTACAATACTACGTTCTTTGTTTGTCTGTGACATGGAAAGCGCCGGGTACATGAGGCGCGGGGGGGCGAGTGTTCGCATAGAACGAATGATAAAAAATATTGCGTTCGGTCGCCCGCGAGCGGCCGCCAGTCGCTTCTAGGCTGGTGTGTAAGCGCACGTACCCATCGTTTTTTTTCGCGTCCTGTCGAGCGCCCTAGCAGACACGAGCATTGTTTTAAAACGTTGTTTTAAAAGTATTCAACGATTTAATTAGTGCCGATAAAGTTGTGCGTTGAAATCCCGAATTAGGGTTCTACGGCAACACCTTCTACGGCTTAATTCTACGGCAACACCTTCTACGGCTTAATTCTACGGCAACACCTTCTACGGCTTAATTACTACGGCAACACCTTCAACGCCTTTAGTTTCACGGCAACACTTTTTTACGGCTACATTTTTATGAGCCCACTTGCCGCTACGCCACTGGTGTGCTGAGCGAGCCAGTCATCCTCGCTGCGAGAGACATCACCGTACATCACCATCTCCGGCCTCGCGCAACTACAGGGGAGTACCTATCCCTGCAGGAGTGACTACAGACGACCGTAACCCACGACTTACAAATTTTTGTGTGTGTCTCCGGCTGAACTAGCTTAGTTTAAAAAATTAAATTCTATTTAGAAAGTACACGCCCGTATTTTATTCGGATGCCAATTACTAGGTGGGATTAGTACGGGTGGAGGCTACAATGGACAAGACGATATGTTCGATTCCTGATATTTTGATAGCTATACCGATAGGTTCAATATTTGTGGTGTTAGGGACAGTTAGAACCGAATGATCCAAATCCTTTCTTACAAGTATAGCAACTCCCTGCCCACGGCCAGAGTGATGTTTGTCTTGGCGGTAGCAGGTAAAACCAGGTGTGTTTAAATTTATGTTTGAGGTTAGTCTGGTTTCAAAAATACCAATAATATCGACAGGTAAAACACTTACCGCCAAATCCAGCAGTTCATTCAATTTTAAGCGTACTCCATCGGAGTTCCATGATAATCGGCGAAGTTCAGCCGAATTAAACATGTTCACCAAGATGAGTGATTATGAGCATGACCTTTTCTAACCAGGACGTGCAAGCAGAAAATTGTGACTTTATGTTTCTTAAAATAAGTAAAATATCTAGCATTTCCTTTGTAGTCTTATCATTGAGGTCGGTCCTAAGATGATCACTGGGAATCTGGTTTTTCACTGACGCCACGTTGCAAGACCCTACAGTAGGCCACGCTGACGTTGGCCGAAACATCAGGCTTGAAGGATTTGCCGGAGGCATTATCTTCGATTGCAATATTGAAGGTACTGGCTTACGCTCTAAAGCCTTCTTCTTTTCGATGATTTCAAGATACGACAGTCGTAATGCTAACGCTAACGCTAATTGTTGCAAATTTAAATGCTTTAAATTTGCAACAATTCAACAAAACAAACAGCAGACTTCAATTAATCACACTTTATTACAGAAACACTTCTTAAACAATTCTATTACTTCGCACTATTTTCCTTTTCTGATCGCTCTGTGTCGCTTCCAAATCGAAACTGACTCACAACGAACCCGGCCGCTCTTTATATAGCACGGAAGATGTTTCTAGAACGTTCCATACTGTTCTAGATACATGTTCGTCCAGAACAATCGCCATTCGAAATAATTGTTCCCGAAGCGACTAGAAACTTCTAGAATGTTCCCGGCACCGCTCCGCCAGTCGGTTGTCACCTATCGCGCGTGCGAGGGGAGTGCGTAGTTGAGGGGCGCGGGAGTTCAAGCAGCCTCGCTAGAAACGAGCCGTCAAGGATATTGAACTCAAAATTAATTATTTGATCCCGGTGAATGAAATATCTGTAGGTAGTAACTTCTCTAATCTGTGGCCAGATCCGTTTGTCCCGAAGTCTACCATCAAGCATGCCATACACGTTATTATAGGTTTTAACCTTGATGGTTGGTGGCATAACCGACAGGCATAATGGAATATCATAGAGCAAATGCTATTTGATAGATTCTGTCATTAACAAATTGTCATTTTTAAATTAATTCAATTTGAGTGGATCTTACTGATAGGTTTTGTCAAGAATTGTTAGCTTATTTAACTTTATTTGTAAAACACATACTTTAAACTAAAATCTCTTTAAAATGGGGGCTTTGGTGAGTTGTATATCCAATCTCATGTACATAGGTGAAAAGTAAGTTCCACTGGTAAACCCACCTCTTTTCTTTCTTGTACTTCAGTGCCATAAAATCATCTGTAATTATTTAAAAATGTGATGGTTATGAAAGTGCTTGTGTGCAATGAAATGGCCTTAACAAATGGCTAAAAAGCTAGAGATCATAGGGGGAGTCCTAAAAAATTGTATTATGCTGATTACTGCAGTTAGTGCAGCCGTAATCTATCTATCTATATATTACGTCATTACTTATGAAATTGGCGTTTTGTAAGGGAGGAACATATTTATAGTCGTTTTTTTAATATATGTATTTAATCACAAGTATGTAACATTGCTATCTATACACTTTTGCCATCTCATAGGTAGTTCATTGATCCCTTTACTTAAAAAACCATTCGGACGGGAATCAATAAAATCTTTGTAGGCGCTTTGGACTGCCCCATCGGAGTTGAATTTTTTCCCTTGCAAGAAGTTATCCAAATTTCGAAAAAAATGGTAATCTGGTGGAGCAAGGTCCTGGGAATACGGTGGATGGCTTAGACATTCCAATTGAAGCTCCTCTAATTTGGTAGCAGTCTGTTGTGCAGTGTGTGGTCCCCCACACATCAGGACCCGAGGTGGTGGCGCGTAATGTTCCACGCGCGCTCCTCTTAGACGTCGCGGGGGGAGTCCAACACCTCACTCCCCCCCAACCAAACGCCAATTTCATAGGTAAGGACCTAATATATAAAAGCGAAAGGTCACTCACCCGTCACGAAATACTAATACTGTTTTTCCGCTTGACGTATAAAGATGAAATTTGGCAGGGAGGTTTCTCATGTGACGTAAGTGCGCACTAAGAAAGGATTTTTGGAAATTCCAACCCTAAAGGAGTAAAAGGGGGGTTGAAAGTTTGTATGGAATTTCTACAGTTTGTAAGTTGGAGACGTGAAATTTTAGATTTACGCTGTTGGTTGATAAAAAGAATTCATGTATTTATTGGTTTTGGAAATTGTTAGAATTTCCAAAAACCAATAAATACATGAATTATTTAATTCCTAAGGAGGCGAAAATGTGAAAATTTGTTAGGCTTATATATTTGAAACCCAGCATATATACTAACCTAAATAAATAGTAAAGGTTTTCTTTAATAGTTTTTCAAAACTATTCCTAAAAGGCGACTTATTGGGTGTAAAATATTTTTGAAGAATTTTACTGTACAAGGCTTCTTTTTATGTGCACTAAGAAGGGATTTTTGTAAATTCAACCTTTAAGGGGGTGAACTAAAAAGTCATCTGTAAGATAAAATACGGATCACGTGGACGAAGTCGCGGGCGAAGTGCTCGTGCTTAATATGTCGTTGTTTCATATATTGTTAATCTTTAAAGCAAAAGTGATATTTTGGGCTCGCTCGTTTCATCATAGAAATCCTTAATTACTTACCATCAGACGAGATCGAGGTCAAGAGCAGGCTCATCAGGAATAATAAAAAAAAAAACAATCTTTATAAGCATTAGATGAAAAATAAAGAGGTTCTTTTTGATGCTATTGTAATACAATATACCTATCCTAAAGTTCAAAAAAGATTTTTGTTTTAGAATAACGCTATATACAACGTGTACTGGCCTGATTTGCTGTTTGGTGCTAACCATAACTATGACTTTGGGAATGGGGATCGGTCTCGGATACAACTATTGCTTCGTCGATATGAAAACTAGATATAAATATGGTATGACTTTATTATTCTATTCTAGTCTTAGTTGAATGCATTTGTATGGCAATGTGAAAAGCGTGCGCGGCTATTGCTGCTGACTGCTATGTAAGGTGATGGTGTTGAAGGTTGCAAATTCATAGTTTGTTGCACTGTAACACAAGGTAGTAGTGACGGACGCGCGTTTTGGGGGACTTTCTTTAAGACTTGAAAAAAAAAGCTGGTTCTCGGTCGAAATTGAATTTGGAGTCTATCATCAGATATGAGTGTATCAGACCCTGTTCAATAAAAAATAAAAAGCTTTTTTACAAAAAAATATTACCGACTTCCAAATAAGAAAACTAGAAAGTGAAAAATAACTTTATTTTTGGAAGTCGGTGTCTTTGGTAGGTACCAAATTTTTAAGTGATGGACACCGACTTCCAAAAATAAAGTTATTTTTCACTTTCTAGTTTTCTTAGTTGGAAGTCGGTAATATTTTTTTGTAAAAAAGCTTTTTATTTTTCACTTTTTAGTTGTACCTACCTAATAGGGAAGTAGTTAAGTAAGTACCTATAACGACAGAATAATTTACCCGAATAACATGAAAAATGAATATAACTGGTAAAATAAGAGATCTGCATACCCCTTTCGAGCGTACTGGCGTGATGTTATGTTATGAAATAGTATAAACAATAAACAGACATGCGTTTGCAGCAATCCCGAGAGATTTGCCGTTATTTATTGAAGAGTTCTGTTGTATATCTCCGAAGTTCTTTATCAGATCTTCACCAAATTAAAATGGGACCAATTTCGAAATATAATCTTTCAAACAAAAAAATAATTTTCAAAATCGGTCCATAATTGACGGAGATATCGGTGAACATACATAAAAAAAAAAAAAAAAAAAAAAAAAAAACATACATAATGTCGAACATAGAACCTCCTCCTTTTTTGGTAGTCGGTTAAAAATTAAAACGTTGCAACGCACCATAGGCAACAGTGCGTACATTAAATGCGTTGAAATACGTGGCGCACGCAAAGAAAATTTGTACTATGTCTGCTATGTGCTACTCCAGTCTAGTTCAAATTCTTATTTCATTCTTTCCTCATTTCTGGAAATGTGAATTCTTTTGAGTTACTGAAACATTATTTTGATCGATCTTTTTTATGTGTTTACAGTTAAAGGACACTATATTTATCCTGGCAGTCCTCGCTGGCCTTATAGGCGTTCAGGAAATGCCCCGGAAGAATCTGAATTTGAAGACGACCCAGAAATAAATTCACTAAGAAGGCCACAATACAAGGTCGAGGGAATACCCCCTTCTATTAGTCCTGACGATGTTAATCCAGAGCTACTTCGCGAGCTGGGTTTTAATAATACTTTGACTGACGATGAAGGCGTGATCCATTATCATCCTACGTTCCCTGATTCGGAATCATACAATGGAACAGAAAAAGATGAAAAAGATGATCATGATATAACTGCTGTAATTTCAGAGACTAGACTTAAAACGAACAATAGTACTAGTACCAGTTTTACTAATAGTTCTAGTACAACTGCCAGTACTACTGGAGCTAATACATACTTAATACGTCAAATTACTGAAGCTTCCAATAACTCCAACGGCAAAAAAGTAAAAAAACTGGTCATACCGATAACAGGCTTAGATTTAATAAGTCTTTTATCGAAACTTAGTGCTGAAAACAAGAACTATTCACTCCAGGTTGTTACAACCTGAGCTATTTTAAGTTATATACAAGTGTTTTTTACTTTAATTATTACTTTATTTGTTGTCTTTAAGATGTTTTGTTACTTTTAACATACTTTTGTAGTTAGTTTTATACATACTTTTAATTTGTTTTATGTTTTTACTTTCTGATTGATTTTTAGTAGTTTATGGAGGCTTACTAACCTTGCAGGAGGGTCTATAAATAAAACAGTTTTATTGAAAGTTCCCTATTAGTTGTCTTTTATTATTTTACTATTATGCGATACTAGTTATGCGATATGAGGTTGATTGAGGGAGAATTCCTCTTCGAACACAAAGCTACAGGTTAGAACCCTAGCATATTCGATTATGCGGCTGTAACACATTAACACTATATGATTGGAAAGGCAGAGGGATCTGCAAATGGAATGTTAAAACTGACCACCAATGGCACACATGGGCAACAATGTTGGTCAGGTTGGTCTTGCAGGGCCTAGCCTAAACCTAGAACCGAGGGTTGCATTCAAATATGAAAACGTAAATAACTTTTAAACCAAAAGTCGTAAGCAGAATTTACTTGTACTAGATAGACGTGACGGGGTTACAAAACACTAAATAATTACATTTAAGTTTTGATTCTTTATTTTCGCAAATATAATGAAGTAGGGCTCCGCTGGCGGTAGCTTTGCTTGAGCTTCATTCCTTCATCTTTGAAACTCAAAAACTATCTTATAATAGAATATAAATAACTAAGTGGTCTGCAAGCCCCTGGGGCCGAGGGTCCCGCTCCGCGTACGTACATTGGTACATAATGCCTTAGTCTTTGATCATGAGGTTTAACATGCTCTTAGCAAAGAGTATGAAGACAATATTGTATCGTCAATGGATGGAGTTATCCGGATAAAACCTGGAAAAAGCTAGAACCCTAGAATAATCTACAAGTATGATACACCGTGTATTTGATTGGTACTTTTAACTAGAACTCCGAGACGCCTGGGCATTCAATGCCGCGTTCAGTGTTCTGTGCATTTGACAGTTAGAAAAAGAGCCAAGGCCTCTTCTATGTGTGTATTTATTCCACAGAGAAACTTATATTCTACAGAGATACTTATTTATGATTTATTCTATGGTCCGATCAACACGCTCATGAAAAGCAAAAGTGTCAAACATGGCAGCTGTGCATGGCAGTTTGTGACTTTTTTATTATTCCATAGGGTTTTCCGCAGTTTTACAAGTTTATGATGGTTTTTAATAAATTCACAATCAGTGCTACGTATATTTACTTCCGATAGTATGGGACTGCTGCCAAGTTTAACATTATATTTGCTTAGAAGAAGCGGCAGAAGAAGAATATTATGTGGTTTGTGTATTTTTATTATCTTTCGTTAATAGTCTGTGTTTGCTTTTATTTTTTTATCTTTCTTCTTGTACCCATGTCCACCCTATGCTGAATGTAGGTCGCCTCCAATGCACACCACTTTACCGGGTATTTGGATTTCGGTATTGAACCCTGGCCTACTACTTGACACCTGGATCTTGGCGTGTCTACCCTCCTATGGCCAATTCCGGGTCTTCATCAGCAACTTGCATTCATTTTATATTTATATATACGATGTGACCAAAGCTGTGTGACTAATTGCTTTTTGTTTGACTAATTCAATTATTAAGCTAGTATGTAATGTTAGTAGAGGTAGCATTGGTGCCAGGCGATGGGTTTCTGCCTACTCCCATGGGAAAAAGGCGTGATTTTATGTTTGTAAGTATAAAATAATTAAAACGGGGGTCTTTATCTCTATTGCTTCTACTTCTCTAATAAAATGTTATTAGTTCAAAAGTTCTGGAGTCCGACCGCGAACCGGAAGACGTTGCGTTGGAAGGCCTCCCACAAGGTGGACCGCTGAGCTGGTGAAGGTTGCGGGAATCCGCTGGATGCGAGGCACATGGGACCGGTCGATGTGGCAACGCTTGGGGGAGGCCTATGCTCAACAGTGGACGTATTTCGGCTGAAATGATGACGTGAGTTCAAGCCCAGGTTCGCCGTAGTCAGAATCCAGCATAATTATTGCCATCTCAAAGTCTTAGTAGGCACTTTTGTTGTCCTACATATTTTATATTCGCCAAGTATAAATCGACATTAAAATCGCAAAGCTAGATGTGAGTCTGGTTTTTTAATATGTTGTATGGATCAATTAGGATAGTGTTAATCCAAATTTGCAACTTCGAATAACGTGTGCTCGCTGCGCGCCACGCGAATATCTGCGACATTTTGAGACTTTTTCACTTCTTACTCTAAAAGGCATATTTTATGACTTAGGCATAAAAGGCATATTTTATGATTTTATGACAAAAAGGCATATTTATAAGTATAATTAAAAATGAAACAATTTAAGCCTAACTGCAGCTAAAAAAACCAAACAATGATCCATCGAAGATTGCTAGCGTTACGTTCCGCACCTACCAATAAGTGCAAAAGTGGCTAGGGGTAGAGAAGGACCCTCGAGTGGGGTTGGGTAATGAACTCCTGCGGCCTCATCCCACTAGCCACTACCAATGAGACAGCCCCACCACAACTTCACAAAATCATAGCTTAGGAATTTAAGAACGGATGCATGGAGGCGTGTACTTGCCTGAGAGCTGGGCTAAAATGCTTGGTATTTTTTTAAAGTTCATTAAATTTGCAACAATTTAAGCCCAACCACAGCTTTGTTAATGTTTTGGTACATAATGAGCAAGTTCTATAATAAGGTACCTATAATGCCCAAAGTTATGCCAGTAAAGTTATGCCAGTTACCCGAATAACATAAAACTTGAACATAACCGCTAACATGAGGGTTTACCACGGTGAACTGTATACATCTGTGTACCCCTTTAGAGCATACCGGCGTGATGTTATGTTATGAAATGACGGGAAAATAAACAGACATGCGATTGCAGCAATCCCGAGAGATTCGCCACTACCGCTCGCCGATATTTATTAAAGAGTTCTGTTGTATATCTCCGAAGTTCTTCACCAGATGTTCCCCAAATTTAAATGGGACGAATTCGGGAACATACTCTTTCAAACAAAACATAATTATCAAAATCGGTCCACAATTGATGGCGAAATCGGTAAACAAAGACAAAAAAGAACCATGCAGCAGATCATAGAACCTCCTCCTTTTTGGAAAGTCGGTTAAAAATGCTCTGACTACTGAAAAAATACCTTTATTCGCCTAGCAACCGTTAAGTTTCATAGGTGCTATGAGTAATCGTTTTAGGAGGCACCATAGGTGATAACAAATAACACTTAGTTGCTGAAGGCTTTCAGAAAGGCTGTTAAGCTCAGTGGTGCATCGAGGAGCGAGCGATAAAATCTTTTTTATAGCAACATTCTATTGGCGACGTTTTAGCTGGTGATGTTGAGAATACTCCAGCAATGTTTCAGTATCAATTAATGGCTTAGTGCTCGTTCACACTGTGGTCCGATTTACAGGTCCGCTTTATCGTATACGTTTTTATTCGACGCAGACAATTGTAGTTGTATGAGCGAGTTCACACACATGACAGTATGCCAGATCCAGTAAAAAATACCACTCCGACAAAATATACAACAGTCCGTTTTACAGGTCCACTTTATCATATACTTTTTTATTCGGCAATGGCATAGGTAATTGTATGAGCGAGTTCACACTCGCAATAGTATTCAAATACTGATCCGTTTTATTGACACTGATTAAATGTTGTGTGAAAATTACCTCCAGTAGTGACGGATCCGTTAAAACGGTACTGTAAATGCGGTGTGAACATTACCTCCCGTAGCGGTGGATCCGTTAAAAACGATCTTGGAAATACGGATGTTCTGTGTGAACGTACCCTATACTTCATAAAAGATAGCTTGATCTCTGCGACATATGTCAAACTGACATATACGTTATTGTTAGCCTGTCAAGCGCTATTTTTACTGTATTGATACTGACAGCTGTCGCAGAGATCAAGCTATCTTTTATGAAGTATCCTGTCAACCAACCGTTCCCGTTCGTTCTCTCTTACTCAAACTTGAAAGGATGGGTGTCAGGGGATTGCAACTTGATCTTTTTCAAAACTACCTCACAAATCGCTCCCAGATAGTCAAGATTGACCGTCACAGCAGCAATGAGCTTCCCATCTACTACGGCGTTCCGCAAGGAAGCATATTGGGACCCACTTTATTTCTAGTTTTTATAAATGACTTATGCAATATAAATATCCCAAATGCCAAGATAACATCCTTTGCAGATGACACTGCTATCACTTTCGTCGCTAACACATGGTCTGAACTCGAAGACAAATCACAGCATGGCTTTAATGTAGCGCTTAACTGGCTTTATTTCCATATGCTTACTTTGAATACCTCTAAAACCAAGTTCATTACTTACTCGATCAGTTCTGCTACCCAACCAAAGCCACCTATATCAATTAAAGCTCACACATGTAATTCGCAGACTCAAGTTTCATGCAACTGTGCTCCTATATCCTCTACGGATGAAATCAAATACCTAGGTGTAATCATAGATAAGAACCTTAAATTTAAATCTCATGTTAATGTCCTTACTGGCAGAGTTCGCAAACTTATATATATCTTCAAAACCTTAAGAAATATTGCTAATCCTATAATTATACGTAATGTCTATTTTGCCTTATGCCTATCTATTATTACCTATTGTATTCCCTGTTGGGGTGGTGCTGCAAAAACTATCCTTAAACCGTTGGAAGTTGCACATCGCGCCATACTGAAAGTGGCTACCTTCCGTCCACTAATTTATCCAACTGTTCAGTTATACAAAAACTGCAATGTTCTCAACGTGCGGCAACACTTTATTTTACAATTAATTCTGTTGCAACACCGCATAACCCCCTACATTGAAATTACCAAACGCCGAAAAGATAAAATATGTACTCCTCCAAAAACTCGCTTGTCCTTTACTAGAAGATTCTTTTATTATTTAGGTCCGTCTCTTTATAATACAATAAACAAAAATTGTCCAATATATAAATTGTCTTATCGTAATTGTAAAGAGACCGTCCGCACATTCCTTCAAAATAAAACCTACGACGAAACAGAAAAATATTTAATTTAAGTAAATTATGATAAGTTTGTATATTGTACCACTCACCCAAAACATAGACCCAAACAAATCCAATCCCCTTACTAACGCACGCTTACACTGACTGACTCAGCCGCACGCTCACGCACATACACACACACACACAAACCCATACACGCACACACAGCACACTCGCACAAATACACAAACACACTCAGACACACACGCACACACACAAAAATGCGCTCGCGCTCTAATATCTATAGATTATAAGAATTTAAAAGTAACTTGTAAAAATTAAATTGTAGCAATAAAATTAGAGGGTATCGGCACTGTTACTCCTTAATACAGGCTATTTCATAGCCTAGCAAGGAGGACAGCACGTCACCCACTTGATTGTCAGAAATTTACAACTACCTACTTTGTAAAACTATTACATGTACTGCAATCTGTTTTATATAAATAAAGATTATATTATATTATATTATTATATAACTGCTAATTAGCAGACATAATAGAAATTACCATTGTATTTGGCCACTACGGTGATTTTGACGGCCCGACGACCCGTCCGTATATATATAGTGAAAAAAATTGTTCATTTACACGAGCAAAAGAAGTTTTTAAAATATGACTTTATCTTTAGCCTATTATGTTGTATGTACATAATTAAGTTTGGCTATGTAGTATTGTATTATCTAGTAAGTAGGTTCCGGAGGGCAAGTCGGATGGTCACTTCATGGAAATACTAGTCAGGTCATGGAAATCTATTCAGCTGCATCCGACAGACTGGAAGCTGACCTCAGCAGAACAGCCTGAGCAGAAGTTTTTTTTTTAATTGGCTACAAATTGTAGCCTCCATCGCAGCCTTACTGGAAGGATGACCCTAGTCATAATAATGTTTCCTTCAGATAAACCATGACTTCGGTTCACACGACACATATGTTCAGCTTGTAAGACTAATTTGTGAAACCAGCTTATTTTCTTTGGCAGTCATCATAAATGTACACGAATTTTCTTCCGCAGCTCCGCTCCCGAAACCTCAGCATCAGGAATCGTGGCTTTTATTGAAAAAAAATAACTTATTGCTGTCAGCAGTAGCTTTGTATAACTATAGTATAACAAATGTTTGTAATCTCTGGAGAGATAACGCCTAAAACAAAAATTTACAATATTAGTTTAGATTATTCTTTAAAAGGTCTCCTGCAGCCTGATTGCGTAAGTTAGTTCAGCAGGGCAAAGAGAACAACTCCATAATAGAGTATCCCGCCGCAATATTCCCAAACCACTGCAACTCCTGAAAGCCAGAATTAACAGTGGGGACCACCAGAAAAGCGCCGAGACAATAAAGCTTGACAAAGTCCCGGAGAATGAATTTAACTGTCTTGAAGCCCGAAATTAATCAGAAAAGAATAACGGAGGAGTAGAAAAAATTACAAATTACAAATGAAAGAATTGGTGGAGGTGTCGGCCCTTGATGGAATTATCCCACCTATTATTCGGATAAAAGTTCCTCCCAGACGTCAATATGTGGTATAAATAATCTAGAGATTTTCTAACGGTCACTCCGCGTTAAAATGTCTGCGTCCATGGTCTCTCGTTCGGAATAGTACATTGCAGCACGTCGTTGCACTTCAAGGTCGACCGGCTGGTATGCCAGCAAGTACCGGTAAGGCCTCAGTACTAACCATCCTGTATGCTTTGCATAAAAATATCAAAGCTAAACGCTGACTTTGAAGTAATTCGAACGTCCCCTATTGTGGCCCTATCAGCCTAAACAGGCGCACCATAGAACATACAACCCAAGTAAGTAGCCTCATAAATTGTCTTTAAAGTTAAAAAAGACAGACCCCACGTAGATTTTGACATTCTCTTTAAGGCATAGAAGCTCTTTTTTGCTTTATCACCGACTATTTTAATATGATCTATAAAAGCAAAATTCCTCTCTAACACTAGACCAAAATAGCACACGGACTGCTTCCTTTTAACGGGAAAGTTATTAAATTTAATAGTAGGACACGATTTAAGATGACCTTTTAAAATAAGTTGATAAGTTTTGTGTGGAGCAAAAGTCAGGCGGTTTGGATCGCCCCACTGAGATATTAATCGTAAGCAAGTGTCAGCCAAGTTCTCGAGTCCAGCTTTGAGTACTTGATTGAATGAGCAGAAGACCGTCGTCCGCGTAACCGGTTAATGAACAGCCGCTTGGAAGTGCAATTGCGAGGAAATCATCAAAGCCTAAATTCCATAAAGGTGGACCAATAACCGAACCCTGAGGACATCCCATGGTGAGAGACTTCGACATGGAATGATGGCTGAGTTTGAGTTTCACGGCACCATTTACGTAAAAAGTAAAATTAAACTAAATTGTATATATTTCTATAGCAGCCTCGAGTTTTCATTTTAAGTAATAGCATTGGCCACCATGCGTTATCAAAATCCCCAGAAATTTCTAGAAAAATCCCAATTACGTACTTATGTTCAGATGAATTAACTATTTTCCTAACAGTAAGGGCTGCATCTACGGTAGATTTTCCCATATTTAAACCGAATTGATTGTTATGGAATTTTGGTCCGTCCGGTAGCAAACGTGGAACGATAAGGCGCTCCAGGAGTTTCCCCAAAGATGGAAGTAATGTTATGGGCCGGTACGACTTTGGGTCTATGTATTTGGGATAAAAGAGTATGACACATATCATATCCATGACATAACCTCTTTCGAGTGTATTACGCAATACGAAAATCGTTATTTTAATGGTGTAGTCACCCTTACTTATACGTATGCTTTACCGAATTCAGCAGCTGATGTTGCAGTTTCACAGACCTCAAAATGAACACTAAACACAAAGAAAGAAATTCACATGCTCTAACATAAGAATGGAAGTACTGTTGTACTTTAACCACAAATGCGCTTTCAAAGGAAATAACAACCAGATTGCTCACTGAAAGCCGGCGAAATACATCCACAACAAAGGAAAACATTGAGCTGAATACTTTTAAATAGATATAGGTACTTTGTGCAGTTATACGAAGAAATACTTATCCCCTTTGTCGCTAGTTACATAGATGTGAATATAATATATAGAATGTTATACTCATTTAGCGAGGGTCCATGATAGGCACGCGGGAGTTAGCTCTTTAGTTTTTATGAATAAAGTTGCTCAACATCCGCACAGCCGAACGTTAAAACTTCATCACGCTTCTACGAGTACAATGTGAACTGCAACTAAATTAAGAATGAATTTTCTTATTCCGTTTAACTATCTTTACACTTAACTAATTATCCTAATCCTAACCTATACTATTTTAACCATGGAACAGAAAAACAGATTTTAACTTATACTAAACAAATCAAGGTACGCTTAGGCATCTAAATACTCCTCCACATCGTCATTTGGAAACGGTTTTGTTTATTGATTTCTATGAATATATCTATACCGGAAATTTCAATTGTCGTTTAGGACAAAACACGAGTTTTCATAAGAGAAAAAACAAAAAAAAAAAAATTTTGTCTAGTATCTTTTTCAAACAAAGTACTATATTCAAGATGTCAAAAGGAACCCTAACTATTATTTCATGTTCTATCCATTTAAATTAACAAAATAAATCAAACCTATTGTAATTATTGACGAAAATTAGAGTCCTTTACAGTCCAAACAAAATTAACTGAAGTACTTTACGGCCACGAAAAATTGGTTATGATAAAGCCAGAAATGTCGTAAAGGACTAATTTTGATTAACAATGGGTAGTAAAGTCAATTAAATCAGAGACTAAGGGAGTAAAAGGAACAATGTCGATATCGTCTTCCTCGTTAGTTTCAAGAAGAATGTCTTTATCAGTTCCTAAAGACGGTAGATCTAAACCCTTCTTGCGCATGCGCTTTGATATAGTTCCGTTAGTACATAAACGCTTTAAATTATGATACTTGGCGACTGGTATACTCAATATATTTATTGTTACAAATTTAGACCATTGTGGACCCTGTAGGGCACTGCAAGTGTTAGGTTTGTCATAAAGTGTTAGTCAACCAATACTAGAGGTATCTTCTACTTTATCGGAACCTGTTTGGTGAAGCCGTTTTTTTTTAAATTTACCTAATCTTTTATTTAATTTAGTTTTACTACCTATTGTAGGTATTTCTTAACTAGATATTCCTTATTATAATAAATATGCAGATAGTTTGGAGAGAGACCAGCGAAAACGTTTGAAATTAGTACAATACCGCTGTTACCGGAACTGCCCGTCGTATAAGGACTTGCTAAAAAAATATAATGTAATGAGCCTAAAGTCTAGAAGATTATACTTTGACACGATGTTCCTTTATGATGTGTGTAATCACAGGTACGACTGCTCAGATATTACCAATGGAGTACATTACTTTGTTCCTAGAAGTGTTTTGAGTCGAGAGGTGCGCGCGCGCCCTCTATTCGCTGTTTCTTCCTGTCGGACAGCGCTGGAGCCCGTGTACCCCTGCGTCGTATTTGTAACGATTTTAATTAACTTTTTACTGACTTGGACATATTTGCAATGCCCACTAATAAATTTCGCAACTGCCTTATTGAAGCAATAAAGTGCCTTTAAAATGTTATTTAACAGAATGTAAAATATCGTTTGCTCAAAACTAACTTTCTACTTTATATGATATGGATAACGGTTTGAGTTGCGTATTTATATCATGTTCTTATAATATTAGTCATATGTTTTAAATGTACCTGTTGGTTATTCCTAAATAAATAAACAGATATTTAGTTTTTTTGTTCCTTTTACTCCCTAAAGGTCTATCCACACATATCAGGGGCGTGCCCGACACGTGACAGGGCCGGGTCCCGTCAGGGGCTCAAAAAATATCGGTGGGAACATTTTATATGAACTCGTTCACACACGTCCGTGCACGGGACGTGCCCGGGCCCGTGCACGGACGTGTGTGAATGATGTCACGACGTGTGTGATAGAACACGAAAAAATAGTTGGGTTTCTTTTGTTATCATGAGTGCAGCTAGTATTTTGTTTGAAAAAGCTACTAGAGAAATACGATTTTTTTGTTTGTGTTTGGGATCTACTAAAAACTCGCGTTTATTTGTCCTTTATGACAATTGAAATTTCCAGTATCGATATTGTTTATAAATGTCGTATAAAATGTTTAATGGAAAAATGAGATTTACGACCTCACATATAATTAAAACATGACTTTATGCTCCCTATTAAAAATATTTTTAGGATACATCCCAAAAAGTAAATATATATCTCAGAAACGGTGATGTTTAGGAGAAAAATTGTAGAGACATTTTTTATAGATAACTAGCTGACCCGGCAAACTTTGTTTTGCCATAAAAACACCAAACATTCATCTACCCTACCTACCCTACCCTAAGAACCCTACACTACCTGCCCTACCCTACTTACCCTACCCTACCTACCCTACCCTACCTACCCTACATACCCTACCCTACCCTACCTACCTTACCCTACCTACATACCTACCCTACCCTACCTACATACCTACCCTACCTTACTTACCCTACCCTACCCTAAACGGGATAAAATATCCTATGTCCTTCTCCTGGTTCTTAGCTACCTCCCTACCAATTTTCAGCCAAATCGGTTCAGCCGTTCTTGAGTTATAAATAGTGTAACTAACACGACTTTCTTTTATATATATAGATTGCTTAATCTACAATTTTGTCTCACCTATTTTTATCATAAAACTTACCGTTCGGATAAAAACACAAAACGCATAATCGCGAACTTTGACCTTGAATATAAAATTTGCAAGTGTGGGATCGATGAGGACTTTTTACATTTCATTTATAATGGTGTTCCGAACATTCGTACCAATTTTCAGCTCTGTGCGAATTACTGTAAACCTACCCCAATTTTTTGTTCTAATTTGACCGGAATAAAAGTAGTAGTCGGCTGGTGTCCGAAGCCGAAGCAATTTCGTAGAACTGTGTTATTCTTCTAGTAGATAAAATATTTTGATTTTGTTTGGCAATATTCAGGATTTTGTGTATACTGTTGAACTTTTTATGCGATTCTCTGTAATGGCCCGATATGAAAATTCATATTTGAGATTGCCACTTAATTACCTATTGCTGTATCGGTACATTTGTTTGTTTAAATATTGAGAAACAAGAAAAATATATATGGATGGATGGTAAAGATTATATAATAAATGATTATAATTATAAAATAAAGGAAACACTCGTTTAAAAGAAAGCACCGAAGGTAGAATTTTAGGCACCCCAGAGTGAGGAAAAGAACAAAAATGTATATCTTGCTCAACTTATATTATGTGGTCCTCCTCAGTTTTCGCAACATAATAATCGGTGGTGGTGGTAGTGACTCCTGCTGTCCCTCCCTGCCGAACCCCTGCGCCTGCTGCAGTCGCTGCTGCGCGAACCTGATCTGCAAGTTACTATGCTACGTAATCTTTCTTACAGCCATCTTTTTCGGACTTTATCTGGTCTTTGATGCCATATTCGGTAAGTAACACTCCGTTATCGAACGGGTCTATATAATTATCTCTTTTTAGTTTTGACAGGTACATCCAAATCCATAAAATTTATACATAGCCAAAGTACATCTCATGACGATTCCAATAAGCCCATACACGACTTACACATTGTTTTATTTCGGAGTACCAGTGCCTACCTGCCGGCTTCATCATCAGATCAGTTCGATGGTACCATTTTTAGCACTATGTATTTATAAGCTTCATCATAGTCGTTAAACTATTCGAGATATCTTATAACCCATGACATACTTAGCATAAAGGAATTCTATTGGCCATTTGTCTTCTTCACCGGTTCCACTTCACCAAATGTTACTTTCTGAGTGCAGATGATTGCATTGTTGATAAAAATACCAAAATCGCTATATGTATGCCTATAATATTTGAGGAGTTCTCTCGATTTCTCCAAGATCCCATTATCAGATCCAGACCTGATGACTATGGGACCAACTGGGAAGTATACCCTTTCAAACCAAAGAAGAATTTTTCAAATCGGTCCAGGCGTCTTACAGTAATCGGGGAACATACATAAAAAAAACATAAAAGATTCCGACGAATTGAGAACCTCCTCCTTTTTTTTATGTCGATTAAAAAAGGGGATAAATTTTCCTTTCTGTGGCTATGACCACGAGAATATATCCTCCTTTTTACTCGACTGCCGATTCTGTGGTCATAGTTTTTGTTTCTGCACCTTTTACTCAAGGTGAAGCGATTTCCCATCATTATGAATCTTCTTGTTCAACAGGTCCATCAGATGATACGAGTACTACAACAACCAAAAAAATACGTTTAAGGTTATAGGATTACGATATAGCAGATATAGAGGTGAGCTTAATATATGTTTCTCTGTGAGTTGCTCTGACGAATAACAAAACGTCAAAAAAATAAATAAAACAACCGTCAAAAATTTTGACAATGTAATTTGACAACAAAAATAACCTGTTGCAAAATTTTTGAATATGTAATGTTTTCTGTATTTGGTGATGTGGTACGTGCATGATGTTGAGTTTGCGTTAAATTTGTGGCACTTTTTTATTTGCATAATAGTTTCAAACTTTGTGGCGAGAATCTATTCGTAATTATAACACTTCACATGTAAATCTCATGACTGTGTAAATGTTAGCGCAGAGTAAATGCAACAATGTAGGTCAAGGCATTTATAATATATCTTGGGTCTCAATAGTCTTTGGATGAGCTGCCTATAATCTTTTATGTCGCATGTAGCCGATGACAATGCAGCATTATCTGCGCGTAGACTCCAAATCATTTGAATAACCTCAAATTTGTTTAGTTGTAATATATTGTATTAATTTGGTGTCGCTTTTTCTTAGCTGGGGTAACATTTACGTGGCTGCAGACGCGTTGAACATCGTAACTCAAGTCATATTCTTAGCTGTCATCTTGATCCTCGGTGTACTTGCTATATTATTCCTTTTTACTTATATTATGATACGTAAGTATGACTATATATTATATAAGTCGTGGCCAGATCTTAGAATTGATCACTTCATGAAATGGTTGTATTTCATGAAATGGAATATACCCATGATTATGGTCTGGCCAGATCCCTGAATAATCAACGTTTGACGATATGAACAGCTATACGCACAGTTAGTTCATTATGTGGTCAAACATTAGTGATCATTGAAGTCATCAATTCTAAGACTTGACCACGTCACTGTTACGATTAAATGCATATTATACAAATTAAATGTTAATTCCCGTTACATATAGAGTAAGCACTCTGCAAAACTTTCAAGTATTTTTTTTATTGTATTTATTATTGATAGGCTTGCGCTTGACCATTATCTCACCTGATGGTAAGTGATGATGTGGTCGACGATGTAGCACGCTTACCTAGAAGAAACCTATTCACTCTTGACTTAAAGACTCCCAGGTTGTAGCTATCAGGAAATACAGACTCCGGCAGGGAATTCCACTCCTTAGCTGTACGCATAATGAAAGTATTCCCAAAACGTTTGGTGCGTATGGGTGGGATGTCCACCATGTACCGATGACGCATCGCCGTACGTCTTGTAGTCCGATGATGGAACGGGCTAGGAGAAATTAGTTCATGCAATTCCAACGCACACTCCCCGAAATGTAACCGATAAAAAACCGACAGACTGGCAACTTGGCGCCGATGTTCAAGGCTCTGGAGCCTAAACTCGACCAGTATCTCACGGCCGATGAGCCTCTTGGCCCGTTTTTCGATCGACTCTAGTGCATCCAGCTGGTACTTCGCAGATCCGTCCCAGAGATGAGAGCAGTACTCCATGCATGACCGAACTTGCGCTTGGTACAAGTTGAGCAACTGTTCTGGCGTGAAGTACCGTCTCACCTTTGCAAGAATCCCCAACTTTTTGGCAGCCAGTTGAGCTTTTGCCTCAATGAATAGACCAAAATTGAGGGTCGATGTCAATGTAACGCCAAGAAGCTCAAGATGGTCCGTTATCGGCACGGTCACTCCACGGAAAGAAGGAGCCGGGTGGAATTGGCTCCTTTTAGCGGAAAAAAGACACGCCTGGGTCTTAGCAGCATTGAACCTGACCAGATTGGCATCTCCCCACTCGGAGACTGCCTTCAAGGACAGATTCAAGCGCCCAACCATGGCCTCCCGGAGAGACCGGATCTGAGGCCCAGTAGCACGCGCGTCGGATACGCAACTCTCAGCAACAGTGCTGTCGTCTGCATACCCAAAGGTGCCGGGTTTTAGCAGATCATTTATGTACAACAAGAACAATGTTGCTGAGAGTACCGATCCCTGAGGGACCCCGGCATTGATATCCAGTTGGTCAGATGAGCGGCCATCAATAACCACTCGTATAGACCGGTCCCTCAGGAAGTCCGCGATCCAATCGCACAGTCCACTGGGCAGACCGAATGAAGGAAGCTTACCAATAAGGCTCTCGTGCCAAACCCTGTCGAAAGCCTTCGAGATGTCGAGGGATACGGCAAGCGCTTCCCCGTGCTTCTCGATGGCCTCACTCCAGATGTGAATGGTATACGCTAGAAGATCCCCAGTTGACCGATTCGATAATTTCAACGATCTTACACTGTCACAAGAGCTTTTTCAGTATCATATATTCTAAGGTAGAATTGAAAACATACTTTATGTCAATATTCTAAGAATCCACAAGAAAGACAGAACATATTGAGTTTTAGCTAAAGTATTACAGGTTAAGAGACAGAACTTATTATCTAAGTAAAGCTAATTAAGAAGAAGTTCTGTAAGTAGAACACAAATGTACAGAGCACAAAAGTGTTTTTGTAATTGGAAAAGATAATAAGCTGGAGGTACTTATTGGTTACGCAACGCGACAGGTGTGCGTTAAGGCACCTTCGGCACAAGTACAGTCATTGTGTTTAAGAGTACCTACTCTAATTTCAGTTGTGAGTTTGTTCAGGCGTGTAGGGTAAGCTTTGAAACCTTTTCACCTATTTGAAAAAAACTTACATTATTTGTAAGGTAAATTGTTCCAGATGCGTATAGGTTGTAAATTATTACGATCCAGGCAAAGCTGAGCCACTAGGTAGTAATATATATATTACGACATTTAAGATCTGAAATCGAACGAACTGAACACCATAATTTAATTAAAGAAAAAAAATATAGAATACTCCCACCCTTATTATTTATGGGATGGATTATTAAATGTATTTTAAAGAGATATGTCTAGAGATAGATTCAAATGGAGAAAAAAACAAATCTAAATCAAAAAAAAAAACTATGACGTGTTAAAACCATCATGGTTCTACTCTGAGACAAAGACGGAGTTATACGGCCCAGTAAACCAAGTGAGTCTTTAATAATGTATGTTTTCATATTCTACAGAATGAAAATGATTGGCAGAAAACTGAAGAATATAATATTTTATAAAGACCATCGAAGTATGGAGAAATTGAAAAATTATGAAATGAAGAATACGTTTTGTGAATTGTATAATAGTCTCAACAAAATGACAACAAATCATGTTGTTAACAGTTTTAGTTTAGTGATATATCGTGAATCGTTTGGTCTTAGTGGTCTATTTACAATATTAAAGCAATTTTTGCAACAGAGTTCTCAAAGTGTTTTTCATTTATATTGATTCGTCTGTATGTGTGCTCTTAGATTGCTCACAAGTTACCTTAAACGTTACATACATTCAAATATTCTTAAAACTAACGAGATTCAATTTCGTGGCTAAATAATAACAGCCGCACAGGTCGATCTTCAATGTTAAGCAACGCTTGACGAGGTCAGTCCGTGGATGGGTGACCATTTCAACATACCGAGTTTCCTCCGTGTCTCGGAAAGCACGTTAAGCCGTTGGTCCCGGCTGTCATTTGAAGATCTATGACAGTCGTTACGAGTAGTCAGAAGCCTGAGATCTGACACCAGTCTTGCCAAGAGGTATCGTGTTACCCAGTTACTGGGATGTGGAGGGCAGTCGCTCCATGTAAAACACTGGTACTCAGCTGAATCCAGTAAGACTGGAAGCCGACCCCAACAATAATTGGGAAAAAGGCTAGGCAGATGATGAACGATATTCAATTAAGATCTTATTGTAGCGAGTTTCCCAAGGGACTATTTGTCACATCATCTTGAAATGTATAAGTTTGGATGGATGGACGTTTGTTACTCAATCCCACCAGAATAGCTGAATGGATCTAGATGAAATTGAGGCTGGAATAGCACATAGCACATGTTATCCCATAAGTATATATTAAGTTAGAAAATGACAGGATTAATTGAAATGGTACACTTCTTTAGAGTTGGTTCTACGATATGCCGGTTACCTCACGAACTGAAGACGATGAAGTTGTTTCACTGAAGTAAAATAACTTTATTGTTTTGAAAGCACTGGTTATGAAATAAATGAGATACACGAAGTATATTGCCTGACTGGGTTCGAACTCACGACCTGAAACACCCCTGCTCACTGTTCAGACTCTGCATAAAGAGTACCTGATAACAGTGAATCCAAGCTTAAAATTGAATATTGCCCTTTGCTCTAAGAGTACGGGCTGTAAAAAAACTACAAGGTTATTTGGCCTGTCTATGGTATTGGTTCATGTATAAGGTTCATGTCGGTTCATGGGTGGTTTTTCTCTGTGATGGGTGGTCTAGGTACGTCTATGGCTGCCAATTTATGAACGTCAACTTGACTGAATTGACCTTACTTAGAATTGATCAAGGAATTTAACAAATACTGTGAAGAGATCGGTAATGTGATGGAAGACCACGGGAATAATGGAACTTGATGACTCTTCGTTAAAATGTGGTATTTAATTGTCTACTTCCTACAATATACAGGATGTAATCCAGTTTGTTTAAATGCACCATAAAATGAGGCAGGCACAGTAGCTTGGTGACTGTTGGAAGCATTAGTGGTCTAGTAGTAACTCTGACTTACTTGTTGAAGATTGTGAAATCACTTCATCACATTTACGGATATTTTTCAATCAGCCGATTTTTCAGTCAGCATTAAGGGGGCCGAGTCACCCACGTCCGTAGGAGTGTACCCTTTGATTTCCTACACGTGGTCCCTGGGTGGTGCAATTCAGGTTACAATATTTTGTGGTAGGTTTCGGCCGAAGGCTTACGACCACCGGGCAAAGACGTAGCGCTAAGCGGCCTAGCCTTGTTCCGGTTACGATGCTCGGTGTAGCTAACTAGAGGAGTTGGGTCGAACAGCTGTCCTAATGCTGGCAGACCTGCTTGACGCGCGCTGTTATAGACATATCGGGAGACTAGTCGCGGAGGGTAGCGGGATCCGAGGCATGGTGCGCCGCTGGCCGACCGCAGGTAGTTGGGGGCCCAAGTACTGCCCCACCAACTGTCGTAAAATCCCGGAATACACCATCGTGCTGGTTGGCGACCAGATGGGGAGCGCCCGATGGACATTCCGGGGGGGCTCGGGCGTTAAAAAAAATAAAAGGTTTTTATTGTTTTTCATACAATTGTTATACAGCACAAAATTGAGGCAGCCCCGATAAGTTATAAGGATATTTGTAATGGGGTTACCTCGCAACTTCCCGTGGGTTGCTATCTTCAATGTTGAGATATAATTAAAGAAAAACAAAATTATTGTTATTGAAGCATGTTCAAGTATGTGTAATGTTAGTGTGTGTGTATGTATGTGTGGAGGGATGGATGAGCGGGGTGTGTGGGAGTGAGTAAGTGTGTGTGTGTGTTAATAAATGATTAACTGATGTATGTTATGATTGGATACTGGTTCTTCTTTAGCATACTCTGGTAAATAAAAGTTCAATTTCATCGTACGTTTGTAATTTTAACCATTCCGTTAGGGTATTTTTACATTCGTGACACAACATGGTGTAAATATTCAATTTGAGGTTTAATTTATTATAAATATAAGTTGATTATACTATACTGACGTCTGGCGAAAATCGTACGGACCCGAGGAGAGTGGGCCACAATGTCTTTACGTCTTTTATCGAGTTTTGATGGATCAAATGAGAGGGTCTTGTGCAGATGTATGGTTATGTTTAATATGTATAATTTCCTAACAGTGAGCAGATTACTAATCTTAAAGGTTGTCTGTTGAATATCGAAAGGGTTTAAAATACATAACTTTGATGAGAGACCTTTGAGCCCTTTCTAGGTCTAGAAATTTGGTTTTGGTGGCCCCTCCCCAGATAGGTATACAGTATGTAATGACCGATTGTGCCAGAACAGTGTAGATTTTATTAAGTAACAACGGTGGCATCACATGTCGCAACGTTTTAAAAATGCATATAAGTTTTCTGACCCTGGCCATGGTATTTTCGATATGGGTATGCCAGGACAATCTTTGGTCTACTGTTATACCAAGATATTTGGTGAATCTGACTTGCTGTATGCTTTGACAATTACAGGGATAGTGGGGGTCTGCACACTCATGGATCACGATCCTGAATTCTGCACCTAGCTGTGTCCTCTGATTAGGAGTAAAGCAGATGAAGTTCGTTTTAGATACGTTAAGGGTTAAAAGATTAGCATTTAACCAACTTGCTAGTGTTGCTAATCCTCGTTCAGCAGTAGCACGCAGAGTAGACCAAGAGTCACCGGCGAAAACTACTGCTGTGTCATTTGCTTAGGAAAATACTCGTCCACCACTATTCCCGATATTACATAACTCATTTATATAAATCAGGAACAGCGTCGGGGCGAGCACACTTCCCTGAGATACTCCAAAACATACAATTTTCTCATCACTAACTAAGTTACCTACCCTAACCTGCTGTTTTCGGTTAGATAGGGAACTACCAAAAAGAGAGAGAGCCGTACCCCTTATGCCGATTGTTTCAAGTCTGTGCAGAAGGATGGGGACAGAAACGGTGTCAAATGCCTTTTTTAGGTCTAAAAAGACTGTAAGGCATTTCAAACCTTTGTCTACACAATTTACTATATCACCAGTCAATGCTTTAACAGCATCTTGTGTAGATAGGCCCCTTCTGAAGCCATATTGCGAGGGAGATAAAATGTTATATTTATTAAGATAACTAATTAGTCTATTATTTAGTATTTTTTCTAGAATTTTTGCGATGCTTGATGTAAGTGATATAGGGCGATAGTTGTTAACATCATTCCAGCCCCCCCCCCCTTGTGCACAGGCGTAACCATCCATCGCTTAAAAGCGTCTGGAAATATCCCCGGTTCTAAAGCACAGGTTAGCTAGTTGGCTTATTAAAGGGACCAAGAAGTCTATAGATATTTTCAAAAAAATTGTAGGTCAATCGAGACCCATAAGCAAGCCATCAACTTCCTGCGGATCAGTATCAAGCAATACGAATGATGTAGTATGCTGTTCACTTCGTAGGTATGAAGAGCTAGGATTTGGGAGATTTGATTTTTTTATTATCTCTTCCGCCAATGTTTGACGAATTGTAAAGAAAAACTGATTAATACGGTTTAAAGAATCGAGAGAGTGTGGTGTGATTTTAAGAAGATTAGAATTATCTGATTTAGGTGTTTTAAGTTGTGTAATTTCGTTAATATTTTGCCAGAACTGTTTTGGATTGTTTATTGACATAGTTATGTTCTCTTTGTGATTTTCTTTTTAGTTTTTTTATTAAGTTTGTACAATAGTTACGAAAACGTCTGAAGGTGATTTGTAGTATTATATTAAAGGGATCTTTCTTAGTTTGTACTTGCATTTTGTTACGGAGATTAATACATCGAAGTACACCAGCAGTCATCCAAGGCTGGATAATCCGCCTATCATTTGAGACTGACTTAGTTGTAGTATTAGATAGTAGTGAAGTTTTTATTACGTCTATAAATCTATAAGCTATGATCTCAGGGTCATCAAATGTATTAAAAAATAACAAGTCAGTACTTATCAAGTTACTGTAGGCATCATCAAAGTTAATTACAGTTTTGGTTTTGGCGATCTTTTTAATTTTTATTGATTGGGTTATATTAGTTATTACCATTGCGTGATCTGTGATTGAGGTATTATTAACACCCACAAATGCCGAGATTAAAGTTTTGTCAATTTTTATAAGAACATGGTCCAAACAACTTTGTTGTCTGGTAGGTAGACAGTGTCCTGGTAGTAGGCCATGTGCCGCTAACATGTTTAAATAGTTTAATCTGTTCCTGCGTTGTTGAGATATTTCAGAGTTTTTGATTATTAAATTAATATTAATGTCCCCGACAATTATAATATTTTTCTGTGTTTTAATAGAGTCAAGGTGAAGATTTTAAGATTTAATTGAACTAATAAAATTATCAGCACATAGGTTAGAGGGAGAACGGTATTTGCCTATGATGATATCGTTGGAAATGGATACCTGGATAGCTGACGCGTGTGAAATATTGATTTCAGTTACATGTGCCAGATGGCCATCTCGAACGTATGCTACCACACCGTCATTTTGATTAAGCTGATTTTTCGTATAGTACGAAGTGTCAGCTTAATCAAGCGATGGTAACTCTCTGTGATAGTTAAGTATGCACTCCGTTAACATCAACACGTCTATATTTTGTTTTATTTGGGATAAGTTGAGCTGTAAATCTTCAATGTTAGAATAGACACTCCGGATATTTTGCGTTAATTCTTATTCTTATTCTTTATTGTACACAAAAAAACATAAAGACACAGATACAATAGGACAGCTTATGTACAAAGGCGAGCTTAACCCATAATTGGGTTCTCTTACAGCAAACCTCAGTTGCATTAAGAAATTTGCATATGAGGACAGTTAATACTGTTTAAGTTGTTTAAGTTACAGTTTTCATTATGTAAGTAATTATGCAATTCTTCAATTTTGATAATAGCTTACTTCGAAATTTCGGTGTCATCTATTTCCCGTATAGTATTATGATTGCTAACCATTAACGTGTCCATAATACGAATGGTGCATCGTACAATTTATGTTAGTGAAGAAACATTTCGAAACTTCTAGTAAGTATTTTAATTTGAAACTTGATTGTTAGTGTGAGTGTTGTTGAGTGTAATAAAAATATGTAAGTTGTATGAGTATAGCATTTTATTAAGTTATGGTGGTATTGAACATGCTTGAATATGTTGATTTTAGAATTTATCCTGATGCTTGACACATTTAACAAAATATAAAGATAAAAATTTTGTTTACTAATACTAAAGAAAATGATGAGTAGTGGCAACTTAGTATAAACCTTTACATAGCTTAGTCACAGTTCTTGCATTAGGTGATGTATCTGAGACTCACTCTTGACAAGGATAGCCCGAGAGTTTTCATCACGTTTCACGAAGACACGTCCAAATGCGGTCCAGCAGAATTTATATAGCTTTGTATTTGCTAGGTCCCGCGCCAAGAAGTATAAACGGTTTCCCTTAGCAGTAAGATGTTCCGCTATGAACATGGGCGTATCCTCATTATTGGCGAAGCCAAGATGCTTAGCCTGGAGCTTTGTTTTATTCTTTATATTGTAGGTTTTGACTTTCTGTAGGAAATCCGTTTTTATTATCGATGAACCAAGATCGACAATAATGGGGGTGTTTTTAACCCCGACCTTCTTGCCCTGGATTCTATGAATGTCCTTTACATCTTTCGCGTCCAAATTTCCGCCAGTGCTATTTGAGAGGGATAAAACCATGTTTATGAGGTCAGCTCGAGTTTCTTGAGGTTTTCTAGGAACGTTCTTGAGTTCTATAAAGGTTTTCTGCGTGCATCTTAGTAAGTCTTCTATTCTTTCTTCCAATAAAGTTATATACTCTCGGTCTTTTTTTGCCTGTAACTCAAGCGAATCAATTTTCTTAAGAAATTCTTCGTGTTGACTGTACAGGCGAGCTACACTGGCTTCAATGCTAATGTTAGTTTGCTGGATTTCCTTTAAATTAGTGTTTATTACCAGAAGTTCGCTTTTTTGAGTGGCCAGAAAGGTTGAAAATAATTCCTTCATCTCTTCCTTGAATTTACGAAATTCCGAAGGCAGGTCTTCCTCTCTTATCCTTTTGTTTCGAACAGCAAAATAGGTGTTAGGTGGCGTATTGTTGCCCATTCACTCACATTAGGATGCGACAGCGATTTATTTAATTGTGATGTAAACATGTTACTAGGGTGTAATAAGTCCTGATTAGTTAGAAGAATATTTTTCGCTGGGGCCGAGGGGAGGAGCTTAACCGTCGAGTGATTGGGCAGTGAGCGTTGCTAATTAGTTAAGTGAGGATGCGCAATGATGTCGTCTTTCCTGTATGTGTCTGAAGGTTAGCAGAGTAGAACCTCGTCTCACTTCCTTCTCCTCACCTCCATTCACTCTTCTACAATGATGTCAACGAAAAAGAATATTGCACTAAAACAACGGCTGCATTCCCCTCCCCTACAAAGTGCACCTCACCAACATTCGAGGTCTGCACTCAAATCTCTCTGCAGTCCACTACCACCTGGAGGCTGAGAAGAAGGAGTCGCAACCTAACTGATAATTGTTGCTGTACCTATAGTTGCGAGGCGGTCCAGTAGGGATATAATTATTTTTCACATAACCTTTGATAATTCAAAAGTTTGTTATTTTCGCTGGGTGGATAATGTATGTGAATTCATTGCTATGTACAAAAATGCTAACAGTTTAGAGTTATGCAATAGGTATGAAATAGGTATTTCCTATTATTTCGAGTTATAACAAAAATATAATATTTAAAATTTACTGTCTCTTTATTAGTACTATCTAAACTTTATATTAGTAAAAATGCTAACAGATAGGTACTGTGGAACAATGGAAATCTGAAAATGGCTCGTAACTCTTTCAATAAAAGATTTAAATGTACAAATCATTTAATATATGCATAGAGGGGCTTGTTATACCTTGAATTGAAATACCCGTTGAATTCATATAAGGTATCCACCCAACGAAAATAAAAAAAACTTTTGAATTATCAAAGGGCATATTCTTCTGGCTACTGGACTAAGGTCTAAGAAGATATACTTGTTCTTCAAAACTGCCGATGCCGACGTGTTTCGACCACTTTCTATCAGTATTGCCTTCAATAATTTTACTTTCAGTTGCAGCATATTTCTGAACTGCCTCAAAGTTTTATGCATTTTTATCCCTGTGACTATTGCCGTGGTGATTGGCCTGTGGATATACAATTCCGTCAAAGAAAAGTCAGGATTGCCGTAACAGCATGAAAACAGTAAGTTGTATTGATTACTTATCTTTTAATAATTTAATTACTGAAGGTAGTTGTATTCGGTTTTTTGTTGGGTTTGTATATGCCCCAAAGTCAATCCAGATTCTGTCTTCCCGCGCCGTCTCCAGACCCCAAGTAATATCAGAAGAGAAAACCCATTAATACTGTGTCCAATCCAGGCATCAAACTAAGTCTTCATGTTCTGCAGTAATACTTGGGACCACGTGTGTCACTCAACATTATCTTTTTAAACTCGCACCTGGATTTTATTCAAGGTTTTTTTTTTTGACGTAGATACGCCTATAAAATTCCTTTCATAGGGAAGTAATGTAAATAACGCATGATAACAAAATTTGAGGATACAGTTTGGTTTTGCAGCTCCATAGCTATCATCGACATTCAGCATGTAATTACACCACTCGATAGCTAAAGGATCAAAGAGGTGCCGTGTTCACGACACATCCACACCGTTTTTTCAGACCCTCTTAGGGAGCTGTGACCGATGAGTACGGAGAAAGTTACCGTCAGAGTTTAAACTGTAGGTAATCGCCTATTAGAAAAAAAATGTGTGTGTGTACCAGAGTACACAGGTAAGAAGGGAAACTTCTTTACGACATATCATTTTTCTACTATTTGCAACTTCACGAAAATGGGGTAGATAAGGCTTAAGCCTTAAGAAAAACAATTTTTTCCGTATTAAGTTAAAGCTATTTTATTATTGTAGACATGCATACAATTAATGAGTAATTTATTTTATCATTGTTATTATTATAATATATATTTATAAATTAATTAATTTATAAATATTAAAATCATGCTCATACGTGTTGAATTTATAAAACGAAATATATAATCACTCACTTTTCTTGTAAATTCACTTAAATTTGAATAAGTCTTTTTACTAAACTTTGATAAAAAAGCAACATGGCGCGTAACCGAAAAACGTGACGATAGTGTCCGTCCAACGAAAGAAGTCCCGTAGACGCGGCGCTAGTTTCTATGCGACTGTACGCTGTCCTCTAACAAATCTTGTTACGTACCTCTACGTACAAAATTTCTCCCATACGTCGATAAAGAAGTTTCACTTCAACAAGAAAAATGTACGGCGAAAAGATCGTATAATTATGAGCTACCCCTTTTTCGCGAGTTGCCACATATCACTTCAGGATGTATAATTGATGCATCCTTTTGTTCCGTTACCTCCTTTATGCCCTCGTACTAACGTTGTTCTATGATAGAAAAAAAAACATATCTGATCCGTCCGTCATACTGACAGAAGATATTTTAATTTGATTTTTTATGAGCATATTTATAAACACAGTGAAGACAGCACAGGTGTAGAATGAATAGAAGATGAAGACTTTCAATTAATATTATCCTGAAATGTGGTATTCCTTCTTATTTATAACTATGCCCACGGATTCGCCAGCGTGAAAATTTATTTATCCATCCCGAGGGAACATTATACCTAGATATAAAGTCATTTCCATGTGTCATATTCCAGACTACAACTACTCTGTTCTCAATTCTCAATTTCATCCGGATCCGTTCAGCCGTTCTGGCGTGATTTAGTAACAATCCATCCCAACATACGCATTTATAACATTAGTAGGATATCATCATCAATACATTTAATAAATCTGTAGAAAGTAGTTTTTGTACACCGAAAATATTTCCATAATAAAAATGCCAGGCTGCTATAGGATAATCCATTTCCACCTTTTTTTGAATTTTTGTCTGTTTATCGGTTTGTCTGTTTATTTGTGCACGCATCAAGTAAAATGTACGAAACCAATGTTTAAAACATGAATACACAAAAATTGTGCGTAACTTGAAATATTACTTAGTTTTTGTTTCATTGCAATCGGTTAACGCTATCAAAAGTTAGATGAATTTAAAGTGTTCAAGAAGTGTAATATCACAACTTACGCAACTCAGATAAATGGTATGTAGGTAGGGCAGATAGGAAGATAAGCAAGGCAGGCAGTTGACGGGAGCGAAGCTGCAGGCACTGCTACTAGATAATATAGATTATACAGATCAGAGGCAGACAGCTACACGGTGACCTTTGGGTGAAGACTGAAGACACAATTTTCCGGGAGCATTTTATATAATTTTGTATACATGTAAACTATGCCTCGTTTGTTTAGTGGTCTCAAGCGTTACTATTTAGCCTGAGGATTGAAGTTCCCCTGGTCGCACAGTTCTCTTGGGATTTTCCATCTGGAATTTCTTGCCAGCAGCCCAGGTTGATTCCTTAGCATAGGGGACTTAAATATAACTGGTGAAATGCGGGTATATTATAGGTACATATCCATGTGGTGCTGTTAATCTAGTATTATGTAAATATATGACAGTGGGCAGGGCATATTTTTTTATTTAAATTTTCCCAGTGCTCGATTATGGTGACGAGTGCTACTTTGACTTGAGCGCGGTCTAGCTGGATAAACTAGATAGGGCCTTGAATCAGATTTATATTTAACCTCAGAAAATATGACCATGTGTCGAACTTTTTCGTTAAAATGGCTGCCCGTTCGCCAGAGGAGATGTTTACGCGCTTTGACTACACTTTTCTCCTTACTCAATTCTCCCACCCCTCCATCTCTAACTTCTCATCTTATGTCTAACTTTTAATATATATGTTCTTCACATGTTTGAATCTGCGTTCTTCTGATAATCTCCTCTTACTCTGTCCTTCTCATACTACTGATTTTGTTCACTCTTCCTTTCATATACACTCCATTCTTCTTTGGAATGCGCTTACTCCCGAGATTAGAACGGCCACCAGTCGGTATGCATTCAAGCGGAAATTGCGGATTTACTTTTAACACAACCAAGCAGATTCATCTCATTTTCTTATTTTCTGTTACTTTATAAATATATATATTTACTAGCTTCTGCCAGTGACTTCGCCCGCGTGAATGTCGAAAATTATCCGACGGGCATATATTCCTGGGATAAAAAATGTCCTATGTGCTATTCCAGACTATACTCTATCTCTGTGCTAAATTTCATCTAGATTCGTCCAGCCGTTTTAGCGTGAAGTTGTAACAAACATACAAACACACACATACACACACTTTCACTATCTTTCACCTTTATAATATTAGTGTGATGATATAAGTATATATTATTTTAAATATATATGTACGTCTATTTTACCTATTTTAGTATGTTATATAATAACTGGTTTTATTTTTATTATTAAACAATTCAGCTGCCATGTTATCTCTTCACCACCCTTGGTTGACTGGTAGAGAATTCCATTAAGTCCGCCTTTGTACCTTTTGTGCATGAAGTCTAAATAAATAAACATATTGGTCGCAGAACGGATGGACGATGGGGCGTAAAGTGTCGACAGCGTACCGCAAGACGCTGCGTTGGAAGGTCCACTAGGTGGACCAATGACTTGGCGCACGGGACCGGTCAATGTGGTGAAACTTGGGAGGGGCCTATGTTAGCAGTGGACGTCTTTCGGCTGAAACGATGATGATGATGTAAATAATAATTTTATGTTATTTTGTTTTCAGTTGTATATGCGCGCAGGCCTGCTGTGTTTGCATCAGTCTACTGGCACCTATTATATTAGCGGTGATGGCCGGCATCTATATATACAATTGTTTGAACTATGTGGCACAAAATATGACGTAAGACATTTAGTGTTATTTAATTTAGCCACTACCATCTGTCGGCTGGTGAAAAAGCGAATACGTTTTTTTTCCTCTTCGCCTCGTAAAGGTTTAGTAAGCTCAGGTTCTTTTGACTTCTGGGTATAATATCTGGCTTTTATAGGTTTTTGCAATTGATTTGTCGACTAATGCAAAAAGATTGAGTATGAAAGAATGTAGGATCCAAGAGTATATGACGCGAGCCCGAGCATTTTTGCACACCGCCTCGGATAATTTGACCATACAGAAATAGCAGTTACTGTGTCGACTTATGCAAAAAAGATTAGTAGGATGCAAGAACGAGCGAAGTGAGCTCGAAAATTTGAGTTCCCTGCGTTTCGCTCCACATTCCCAGTTCCCTAGTTTGGAGACAATCCTGGCTGCAGGATCAGGTTATATCTATCATATTATTGCATTGTTACTGAAGTTACGGTATACAAAATTTCAGCTCAGACATCGGGAAGTGGTTCAGATCTTACTTGCAATATTTAAAGCTAACACACATACCTACTACATACCAACCCACCCACATACCTACAAATGTTTTGTAAAAGCTTGTAATAACAATAAAAAGCTAAAAAAACACCGTGTAGTATCCTCTTCTTATCAAAAAAAGGATCATACAATAAAATAAAGGTACTTAATTGAAAAAGTAATAATCCAATATTTACTTACCTATTATACTGCTTGGGATAGTTAAAGTATGATATGTTTTTATTTTTGTTACACCCAGTACAATAAACAACCATTATCTATACTAATATTATAAAGAGGAAAGATTTTTTTGTTTGTTTGTTTGTTTGTTTGTACCGAATAGGCTCCGAAACTACTGGACCGATTTAAAAAATTCTTTCACCAATAGAAAGCTACGTTATTCCTGAGTAACATAGGCTATTTTTTAATCCCGAAAACGGGTCCTGTGGGGTGGCCCACGGGAGCGAAGCCGCGGGCAACTGCTCGTTAATAATAAAATACAACGTTTTTACATTAAAATATTCAAACTTGCAACTAACAAAACAAACAACGTGCGGTGCACAGACCCTGAGATTGTACACTGGCTGTGCCAACGTAAACCGGTTTTCCCAGTCTCGCCGCGTACTTGACAAGCGGCCAGTGGTCACGCACTCATGCGTCCGCGTGCTTGTAGTAGTGCAACCGATTCGTGCGGTTGTATGAAGCTTTATCTCTGTTCCGTTTATCTACTCATGTGGTATGTGTGCGCGGTATAGGCGAGCAGATGGATAATTAGCGATCGGTTTCGCACTGCGGAACCTTTTCTGTGTCGACCGGCGTACGCGACCGACGTCAGCGTAGGAGGAAATCAATACCTATATGTCAAACACGAACGCGTCGTCGTGCTGACAGAGGGCACTTTTCAATGTTGGCATACAAATGAACGCGACGGTCGCGTGTTCGCGCGATGATCACGTTGTATTAGGACAGGGCCTGAGGCTTTAGACAAGTGTCATTCTATCAATTTAAGCGTTGCGATAACGATTGGTAAACTATCCAAAATTTATGGGGTTACCAAGCGCTATCAAAATGTCACGTGCTCAATCCTATCCAGTTTTGGCAGTCGACAATCGCCATCGCTACAATTCATTCGCGTTAAGAAAATAGTGAGTTATCCTTGTCAGCCGGCCTTGCGACCCGATTGGTCGAGAATATTTTTGATAATAGAATCACACTTTTTGTCTAGAACCCCTGGCTGTTTGCCACTCTTTGTTGTTGTACCTAATTATCTTTTCCATTGCAGCATTAAAAGTAAATCATTTGATGATTATTCATATGATGGATTCGGACAGTATTGACTACACTTTATATTATTTGTGCAAGTATACACAACGCGATTTTTTATCAGCATCAAAATTTTGCCAGGCTTTAATCAAGGTCACGATTTATGAAAGAATTACTCATGCAAAGGAAAATATGGCTGTTCAGTACATTTTGCCTCTTTTTAGACACACAAATTTTGCACTAATCGTATCTTTGTTTTACCTTATTGCCTGGAAAAAAGTTTGGTGGATACAAAACAAGCAAACATTATAAATGCGGACATCTATAGTGAACTGAAAAGAAACAAACTCGGCTGTCCGAATATAACTAAGAAAATCGGAGCTTGATTCAAAAACAATATGTAGAATTATTATTGTCCTAGGTTAATGTGTTGTGTTAGTTTTATTTGATACTCGTTAAGTTGAATTTTGTTATTAAATAATATTAACATTGATGTTCTGTTTTTTTTTTGGTAAGTTAAAATATGTGGTTGTTTTTTTTTTTTTGGCTAGGCATGAATTCACTATGCAGCTATTATAGCGCATTTGAAATCAGAGAAACGATATTATTTAAATCTTCCTAGTTTTTCTTCAAATAGATTATAGCTAGATTGAACCTTCTTTATTAGTTAAATCGTTTGGATATTTTTTATTGGATACGAAAAAAATATAGTTACTTAATTTAAGTTACGGATTCCGATCCGTAACAAAGACAAAGACAAAGACATTTTATTTCAACTAGGCCACCAAGCGGCACTTTTGGACGTTACATCAAAATGATTCTACCGTGCATTGAGCCTTTTTGGTCTCGCACGGGTTTATTTTTTTTTATTTTTTTATTATTGTTTGTGTTTTTCTTATCTCGTGTCTCCTGTGCGGGTCACAAATAAAATGTTTTCTTTCTTTCTTTCTTTCATTCGGAAAGTAGCTTGTTATGGAGAAGAATGCACAAGAAGACACTACCCACCTACAGACATAAAGTATTAGAAGTACTCACACATGATGTACTGTGCAGTTATATAATAGATACTAGAAAAACATTAATATCCGAAGCAGTCAAGTTATGACCAATCCCAACTGACGGCGTCCGTTCACGAACATGACGCATGAATTGGCACCACCCAGCTCAACCATCATGAAGGGAACCGGATGATCCAACACACGCGCCACCATCAGAGAGACATTTGAGAGAGCATGACACACTCAATATGGAGTACATGAACTCTCAAGAATTGTTCGTGACCGCATCGTTACTTTTTCAATGTGGTACTGAAAAAAAATGGTGCAGATTCCCTGGACTGCATTACTTGTCTACTCATATCTACTTATTTAATTTTTTGTTAAGTATATTGATCCCAAGAAACTTGTCAGCCTTGGCAGCAGACCCAGTGTATATTCGTAAAACATAATACATTGCGGGTTGTCATGTTTCATGACATTAGGTATAAAATTGCGTAATAGATGCTTCGCTTCGACATTCGCTATAAAATGCCGAAGGGCGCAGCTCTAAACTGCCTAATAAAATAGGCAGAGTGTATCATTTCAGCGATCGATACTCCATGCACGAAGCCAATGTTACGTGTCACCACTCTAGTATGTTACTACCAGATTTATAGTTTAAAATAGGGCTTTTTACCCGACTGCCGAAGGAGGGTAATGTGTTTATCAGTCTATGTATGTATGTATGTATGTAAGTATGTATGTATGTATGTATGTATGTTTGTTCCTATGTGGCGTTCTAGAGGCCAAACGCGTGGGCCGATTTTGATGGTTCTTACGTCAATCGATTCGTCTTAACCCCACGAGTGTCACTGGCTACATGAAATTTGGAAAATAGGAAAATGGCGGTTTTTGGGCGCCATATTGTGGGGGCCCAATTTTTTTTTTCTTCCTAACCTATCGTGTGGGGTATCAAAATAAAGGATTTTAAAAGGTGATTTCAAAAATACATGACACTTATATGTTTAAATGTACATAATTCGAAAAAAAATAACTAAAAAGTTATAAATAAAAAAAGTTAATTAAAAAAAACAAAATACCCGACTGCTTGAAAAGCGAACTAAAAAGACGTAAACAAGGAGAAAATCATGCTGTGCAGTCGGAGGATACGTCTGGTTTTGGTCAGCCAGCTCGCGAAGATGTATCCTCCGACAGCACAGCATGATTTTCTCCTTGTTTACGTCTTTTTAGTTCGCTTTTCAAGCAGTCGGGTATTTTGTTTTTTTTTAATTAACTTTTTTTTTTACGACTGTTAGTTCTATCATAGTTCGGTTTTTTTTATTTACCGGCTATTGCCCGCGACTTCGTCCACGTCAAAATCGTAAAATTAAAAAATCATGGGTTTTAATGTTTTAGGGGGAACCCTAATTCTTTTTCGGGTTCCGTACCCGAAGGGTTCAAATAGAACCCTATTGCTGTCACTCACTGAATATGTCCGTCTGTCTGTCCGTCAGTCTGTTTTATATTTATTTCTATTACAACCAACTTGATTTTGTGGTTTGGTACGGAACCTTGAATGTGCGTTTTGTACCTTGAACCTTAAATGCCGTATTTTTTATAAAATAAATATAGTGAAAGTTACTCTTTTTAACATCAGCAATTGAGGTCCTGTCAAAATTGGTTGAGCAGTTCGGTGATTAGCCGGAGAAAACAGACAGGCATACAAAACTTATAAAAACATATTTCTGTTATAAGTGCCATTACATACCCTTACTTTCATATGAATTTAGAAGAAAAAAAAGCTGATACTTTAACATTACAAACAGACATTTTAATTTTATTTATTTATATAGAAGATATTATCGATGAATTATGTTGATATAGATGAGCAAATGGTAGATGTAGGGTTAGCCTAATAAAAATCATATTTTTTTGTTCCTTTATTATTACTTTGGTCATGCTACAACCCCCGCATAGTGCGGTAACAGTAGGTATTTGGTGATTTTTTTAGAATTTTATATTATTTGATTCGGTATTGTACACACAACATAATTATGTTTACCCACGAAGGACACAGCACGACCACTTGGATTTCTTTGCAAGAAATGGCGCAATACCTGGAACTATGAAAATAATGTGCCTTTGTCTAGTTGTGGGATACTACAGGCTAGCTATAAAAATAATATTTTCATGTATATATCGTCGTGCAATATATACATGAAAATATACTGGTCAAGGCTGCGGGAGTCCGTTGGATGCGAACGCATTGGACCGATCATTGGAGTAGTGGTGTTGTCTTACCGCTTTATTACCAAAAGTTCTTCATTATTATTTTTTTATTTTTATTATTGATAGGCTTGCGCTTGACCACTATCTCACCTGATGGTAAGTGATGATGTGGTCGACGATGTAGCACGCTTACCTCGAAGAAACCTATTCACTCTTGACTTAAAGACTCCCAGGTTATAGCTATCAGGCAATACAGACTCTGGCAGGGAATTCCACTCCTTAGCTGTACGCATAATGAAAGTATTCCCAAAACGTTTGGTGCGTATGGGTGGGATGTCCACCATGTACCGATGACGCATCGCCGTACGTCTTGTAGTCCGATGATGGAACGGGCTAGGAGGAATTAGTTCATGCAATTCCATCGCACATGCAAAAAGATGACCCTTTTGTTGCATGAGGTTTTAATAAATAAATGGTGTTACTTTCTCATGTAAGTATGTATGTATTTTCACACCGTAATTGTTAAACTATACTTACGTCTCGGTCATACTCGACAGCTGTTCTGTATTACAACGAAATTAAATTAGTAATAAAGTGACGTTTAAACTACGTTCTAATTTCTGGATTAACCACCTAAACACTTATTAGTGTCTAAAGCTTGATGTGGTTCGAAATTTTACAATGTTGTATGGGTCAGTTAGGGTAGTGTTAAACCGCAACTTAGAAACACGTGTATTCGCTGCGCCCCATGCGGAAAACTGCGATTTTTTGGGACGTTTCGCACTTTTTTCTCTAAAAGTCATAAACGATGTATTTATCGATGAGCATAATCCCGTACTTTTTTAAAGTTCATTAAATTTGCAACGATTTAATTACAACCCCGGTTCTTTAAAAGAACAGGGGGGCCAAGCTATGGTCCTTCGAAGATTGGCGAGATTTCCATGCGTCCCGCACCAACCACCAAGTGCAAAAGTGGCTGGGGGTAGAGAGGGTCTGGGAAATGAGCTCAAATAGTTGAAAATTGAATTAACTTTAAAATAGACCTTAAGGGTCCAAATAGAGCCCTATTGCTGTCATTCATGTGTCCAGCTGTCTGTCCGTCGTCTCTCACCCATTTTGTTCCGAAGAATTTTTAAATGTCCATTGATATTAATAACTACTCAGCGAGAAGAGTCACATCGGTCGCAAGAGCGTGAAGTCATGTATGGTGTCCCTCAGGGCAGTGTTTTGGGACCGCCCTTGTTTACAATATATATAAATGATTTGCCTAAATCCACAGTGCTGCCGATGAGCCTCTTTGCCGATGATAGTGTAGAGACAATTGAGTGTAAAAATAGAGGGACATATAAATGCGATATTATTAATTCCCTGACTGCAATAATAGAATGGCTAAATAATAATAAATAAAAAATAAATTTGACTAAGACTAAAATTATGCACTTTAGTCAACGTTCCTTGACATTTTTATTCTTGACATACATTACAATAATAATAACATTGACGAAGTTGATACAATCAAATTTTTAGGACTAATTATTGACAAAAAGTTAAATTGGATGGCACACGTCGAGACTGTCAGTAAGAAAATGAGTAGCTCAGCGTATGCTCTGTACACACTTGCTGCAGTAGTTGGGGTTGATGCTTTGCTCACCGCATACTACGGGCTCGTGGAATCTATTTTAAGATATGGCATCATTTTTGGGGTAACTCGACTGACAGGGAACTAGTCTTCAAAACCCAAAATAGGTGCATTCGGTCGATGTTTAAACTTGAAACCATTCAGAGCTGCAAGCTTTATTTAAAAAAAATCAAAATTTTGACATTATCTTGCCTTTACATATTAGAAAATGCCATGTTCTTGAGAGCTAATCCACATTTATTTTCTCGCATGGCAGATCAATTACCCAGAAACAGACGTGACAATACTCAAATTTGTCAACATCAGCACAAAACGGCACTTATGCGTAAAAGTGTCTTTTGCATGGCGCCAGAAATTTTCAATAAATTTCCTAAAAGCTGGAAACAGTTGAATGATCTAGCATTCAAAAAAAAAAGTTAAACATTTCTTAGCAGATAAGGCTTATTATAATATAAATGAGTTTTTAAATGAAAAATATTAATAATTTTTATATCAACTTATGTTTTTGAATTTTTTAATAATTTAACGCTGGACTTGTAATTTTTAATTTGGTTTGTTATTTTTTATGTTGACTTTTTTTAGTTTTATTATGACATTCTAGAACGAAAATTTTTAATTGTATTTTTATTATTATTTTTACATATTTTTAATAATTTGGCTCAATATGACAAACTTGTATATTTTATTTTATATTTTGACATTTTTTCTTTTTTCTTTCTGACATTCTAGAATGATAATTTTAACATTTACACGACATTTTAAAATAATTTGAGTATATTATATTTTAGATTTATTATTTTGATTTGTATTCTATTATTAATATTTGCATGCCATTATCTAAGGCAAACATGACGAGCTGTTTTTTTTTAATTTTTAATATTCCTTACATATTGACAATTATTTGTTGTGTGTACTGTACTCATGTTTGAGCAAATAAATGATTACTTACTTACTTGACCTATGAACTTGTTTGGTGATTATGTTTAATATTAGGTACGTACTAATAAATACCAATATATTGATAAATTGGTACAGAACCCTAAATGTGCGTAGTCCGAGACGCACTTGGACGGCTTTTTCTGTAAGCTTTTAGATATACAATAAAAAATGTAGTCGTTGTTAATAGGTAGAAACTTAATTCATAAGTTACACAATAAAAATAAATGGTATATACGGTTTAAGATTCTTTAATTCTCAAAGATTACATATCACTTACGAGGAGAAATAAATTTTAAAAGAAAACTTAAGCAATTTCAAGTACAGATGCGTATAGACGGTACGTATAGTAAAAATATAAGAAATTACATTTCTGGTTTCATACACATCCAAAACACAGTGCCAGTGTGGGGCCCCTTCGCAAGATATGGCCCACCTCCTTGTCTGCCCATCATGCCCGACCACCTGCACCTTACGGGATTTGAACGTAGCAAATGATAGAGTTGTCCGAGTAGCTACATACTGGTCGGACAAAATCTGAATGGTTGTATAATTTGAGTTAATCGACACGATAGAAGAAAAACACAATAAAAAGGCATTTTATTTAAACCAATGTTAAAAGAAAAAAGTTTCGGAGTATCCGAAAATATCAACAGTGAAAGTTTTGCTAGTACCACGATTTGTTATAAGTAAACATCTATCTATTTATACTACAAACAATCGGTTCTTTCGATAGAATCCCGGGAAATAGAGACTTATAACAGAGATTTATACGTTTTAAAGAAGAGCTGAAGAATCTTTCGAATACGCCGGCAGATACTTTAAGCATAGTCATTATCTCTCTCTGTTTACACACCCAAACCGCTGATCCAATTTTGATGTGTTATACAGGCAGTTTGAATCTTGAAGAAGGACCTAGGACAGTTTTTACCCGGGTAGTAAGTTTCCATAGGATAGAAAAACACGTAGGTTGAGCCGCGAGCTGAAGCTCATGCATGCGAGTGGACGCAGTCAGGTTTATTGTTGGGTTTCTTTAGCAACAAAGGCTCAATTTGTTTTGTGCATAGCAACATTGCACAAGCTTTAGCGACGAAAAGGAGGACGTCGCTTACCATCAAGTGAGATAGTGGTCAAGTACTAGAACATATAAAAAAAAAAAAAGATTCTCAATTCGATGGAATCTTTTTTTTTATGTGTGTCTCATAATACTCAAAAACGCCTGGATCGATTTGGAGAATTCTTCTTTTGTTTGAAGTGGTCCCATGGTCATCAGGTCACGATCTAATGATGGAATTCTGGAGAAAGCGAGGGATCTCTTCAAACATTATAGGCATACGTATAGCGATTTTAGTATTTTCATCAACAATGCAAGCATTTGCACTCAGATAGTATCATTTGGTGAAGTGGAACTAATAATAATAATAACTTTATTCATAACATACATTACATTATACACAGTAACAAGTTCCCTGGCTCCCAAACTAGGCTTATTGCCTGTGACTTGGGAGTCAGTTCCTCCAATAATAAGTATTCACATTAAGTATGTTTAGAAATTATAATTTATAGTGGCTGCAATCATAATATGCGTATCATGGTGTGTGTGTGTATGATGGTGCGTATGTGAGTGTTTGTGTGTGAAGTTGTATAGTTGTGTGAGTGAGTGAAGAGAAATGTAATAATCTTGCTAAGTTGTGGCAATTAGTAGATTTTCTATTTCCTCATAGTTTTGTTCCATCAACCAAGCTTTTAGTTTATTTCTGCACTGGTGTTGGTTAAGTGTGTATATTTTGAGCAATCTATTTACTCTATTATATAAATTTCCACTGAGGTAGACAAACTGATGTCTGATAAAGGTAATATGATGCTGAATTGATGGGAAAACAATATCAGCACGGCGTTTGTTTATTTTTTTTCTATGTTTCCTAAGAATACACTGAAGCACAAAAAGGCTTCTCACTGACAATACTTTGCATTCTCTGTAGAGTTCTGCTGTGGGGTACCTGTAGGGCTTGCAAGACATAACTTTAAGAACTGCTCTCTGAGCTCTTTCCAATTTAAGAAAGTATGTCTTGTATGTGCCACCCCATACTGACAGACAGTATGTAAGCAGTGATTGACATAGCGAAAAGTACACTGTCATTATGGTATCTGAGTCAGCCGAGTGACGTAGTTTTTTGAAGATATATATGAGTTTTCGCGTTCTGGCCACTAAGTTGTCAATGTGATTGTACCAATTTAAGTGTTTGTCGATCAACACGCCTAAGTACCTTATGTTAGATGTGAATGTTAGCGACGGAAACATGCATGTACCATTGTTAAGGCGCCGTGGACAGTTGTGGGCTTTGACACTAAGACGTTGTTTTGGTTGAGTCTGATTGCTAATCGAGAAGGACAATATTTTTGTTTTATTAGTATTGAGTGTTAATAGATTTCTCGCAAGCCAATCCATAACCTCATCTAGCGCTATTTGAGCATTTTGTTCAGCTTCTTTCCAATCCCTGCCATATATTAGTAAGGCAGTATCATCAGCATAGGTAAATAAGGAGCAGTTTGTGAGAGGAAGTGAACACAAGTCATTAATATAGACGAGGAAAAGTGTCGGGCCCAAAATGCTACCTTGAGGGACGCCGTATTAAATTTTTGCCCTATCACTCACGACTTCACCGATTTTAACATGTTGATATCTGTTTTTAAGATAACTCGTAAAAATGTCCAGTGCAATGCCACGTATACCAATGTGCTCAAGTTTAGATAAAAGTATTGGGATAGAGACAGTGTCGAAAACTTTGGATATATCTAGAAAGATACCGAGACACTTCTCTTTTTTATCCATGTACCTAGCTACCCTTTCAGATAAAGCTACAACCGCATCATCCGTCGATATACCGGCTCTAAAGCCGTATTGATTTTCCGACAACAGATTATTGGCACTTAGATAGCTAAGCAAACGGTTATTTAAAATCTTTTCTAGAATTTTAGACAAAGATGGTAGGACTGAGATGGGTCTATAATTGCTTACATTGTCTCTGTCCCCGCCTTTATGGATTGGGTGAACTAGAGCTATCTTGAAAGCGTCAGGAAAAATACCCGTTGATATTGTAAGATTACAAATATGTGTGATGTAAGGGACCAGGATTTTATGAGCTACTTTCAAGATTTTGGTTGAAATACCGTCAATACCTATTGCTGAATCTGATTTTAGATTGTTTAAAATTCGTTGGACTTCAGAATTGTCGGTTTCTAAAATACATATAGAATTCAGTGTTGATGTTTGGATAGGATTATTTGACAAGTTTGTGCTTTGTTGTTGTATGTTTGTTGCTAAGCAGGTGCCTATGTTTGCAAAAAAATTGTTAACTGAGTTTGTTACCCTACGGTCGTCTGTATCAGTTTTTAGAAGTTCTCTAGGTGGTGTTGGAACTTTTTTAGTGTGTGTAATTGTTTTTATAAGGTCTCAGGTAGTCTTTGGATTGTTTTTTCTTTTAGCGAATTCAGCCCTCTCGTAATTATTTTTTAGTTTCCGTAGCAAAGAGTTACAGAAGATACGGTAACGAGAGTACGTTGTTTTCAATATAGGGTTTTCAGGTTGTGAACTTAAGATTTTGTGCATTTTATCTCTGTTACGAATACAGCGAAGTAAACCGGGCGTAATCCACGGTTTAATAATCCTGTTTTTCCTGGGTACCTTGGAGTAACGAGTGTGCTTGTTAATAATTAGGTTTAGAGAGGATATCAACATATTAGTTGCTACATTTGCGTCTTCTGTAGAAAGTACGGCGGAGAAATCCGCATTTTTTAAGTCTTTATGGATGCTGGGTATGTCAATAATTTTGGTGTTATAGTTAATTATGGGTTTTGGTTCATCTAAATTGATACTTAATAAAACAGGCAAGTGGTCAGTTATCTGTGATTCGATGACTATTGTGGTCCCTGTCTGCTTCGTTTTTAGAAGGACATGGTCTAGACAGATGTTTAATCTGGTAGGATATATGTGAGCAGGTCCATGAGAGGCAGTGAAAGTGAGATACTCACTGGAATGTTTATCGTTATTATTATTTTTGATATCATTATTTATTTCACCAATTAAGGCAATGTGTTTGGTTTTAGAAAGAGGTAATAATGTTGCGTCAAGACTATCTAAAAAGTTGTCAATATAACGGAAAGAGGGGGGTCTATACAGGGCCAGGATAGCAGCATTATCCCCAACTTTGCAAAGAAGACAGTTTGCCTCAATAACTTTAGGTTCTGAAACTGTACACAGTAATGAACATTTTGTATACATAATAACTCCATCATTCTGATTAATTGTGTTCTTTGCAAAGTGAGAATTGTAGCCTATCAAAATGGGAATAACAGTGGTTTTCTTTAGCCAACGTTCTGTTAATATTACGATGTCGCAGTAAATTTTTAAAAGATGTAGAAATGTCACTAAGTTTTCAAAGTTTTTGTTTACACTGCGAATATTAAGGTGCAAAACAGATATTGTTTTCTGAGTTTAGTTATTAATTCTGAGCATTCACCAACCGGAACTTTAAATGATTTTGAGACTTCGAAAGCATCCAGTTCTAGTACTATATTTTCTATGTGATTATGATTAGCCATTTTTATTTATAAGAATGTTGATACTATATTTGGTTGTGCATGTTTGGTAATGTCTAGGATGTGATAGTAGTGGTTTGCGAATTCCTCTCAGCACTGGAGTCCGAGGTGTGCATGTAGTGGGAAAGTATGTTGATTTTAGATGTATAATTGTTTTCGTGTGTGTTATGTTTGTGTTTCGTAGGTTAATTATGTAATGCATGTTAAAAAGGTTTGAACGTGTAAGGTATGAGAGTGTAATCAGAAAAATCTGAATGTGTGTGTATCTTATTAGATTATGATTGTAATCAAAGAGGGATGGGGTGGGGGGGAGGTAAGTAATACAGAAATAAAATACATTGTACATGTGCACAGGATAATAACTGCTTGACATTGTTGTTTGGTAAAAATAAAAGTTACACAACATCCTAAATAGTCATTGCAATTTTTTTATATTTTCAAAACATGGCTCTGACTTTATGTCAATCCGTTTCTCGCCTTCAGCCTTACGTAGAAAAACCCTCCCGTTCGCGCACCAGCAGAATTTATAGTTTTGCTGATTTGCATGTTCCCGTGCAAGATACCAGATTCCAGGTTGCCTGGAAGAGATCGCGGAATGCGATAAGGCCGCCCATTGTATATTATAGTATTAAGTTTCTTTTTTTCTTGTTTATTAAGGTGTACAATAAAGTGTATATAAATAAATAAATAGTATAATTTCTTGACAGTAGAAGATAAACGCTCGCTTACATATATAGGACGACTTTCACAATTCATGCCGAGCTGCAAGGAGTTCAACTTTGTTTCTTTTGCGCGGTTTTTATTATAGGATCTTACTGATGAAATAAAATCAGTTTTTGTTGTTACTGACGAAAACTCGATGATTATTGGTCGATTTGTAATTAGGTTTCCCAGGAAGCCTATATATATCTCGTATGTTGTTCGGCTGTATATTCATTTCCACCTGAGAGCCAATTTGCATTACAATTTTTGTGAGATCCTCTGCAGTTTATTTTTCCTTAATGGGTACATTTCTCATTTCTCGCTTGACGAACGGGATTTAAATTCAACATCTTGTAATTTAGTCTCCAAATTCTCAAAGGCTCGCTTATAAAACGTACGCTCTTTTTCTAATACATCACTGATGAGGAATACCACAGAGGTTCACTGGAACTCCTTAATGATAAGTATGTCACGTATAAGATATCTCAAATAGTTAACCGACTATAATAAAGCAAATACTTATAAATAATTGGTACTTATGAAATCATCAGTATCATCGAACTGATCTGATGATGAAGCCGGAAGGTAGGCACTGGAACTCCGAAATAAAACAATGTATCCTGGTCTTGTTTGGGTTTATTGCAATCTTCGTGAGATGTACTTTGTCAATAAATGATTTTCATGGTAATTTGAGGTACTAAAATAAAAATTGAAAAATAAAAATTAAACTGACTTCCAAAGCAAAACACAAAATAGCGAAAAATAACTTGTTTTTCCAAAGTCGGTGTCGAAAAATGAAAAACAATACGCAGCAAAGATACGGACTTCGGAAAAGAAAGTTATTTTTTCTTTGTTGTGGAAGTCGGTAATTTTTTTTATTTTTTTTTATTAAATTTTCAAGGATTGTTCAAGAAAAAGATGTTTTACCAAAAAATTATATACACCAGATTTAAGCGCTTGATATTAACATTTAAACTCACATACATAACACTCGGACCCGGAACAACATCGGTAGGCCATACAAATATTTCTTCCGTGCAAAAATCGAACCCGCAAAACGCAGTGCATTAGCCGATCGCTCAACCACTGTGTCAATCGTGTCGTCAAAAATCAATGGTTGCAAAAACAATTTGTAAATAGGTCGAATCAATTCCAGTTTAACAAAAGTACATATTGCCGTGGGTTGCTGCGTGCCTGTTCTCCTGATAACATATATTATTAAATTTAATTCCACGGAAATCTTTTACCAAGCTTAAATTTTTCCACATCCCAAAACACATAATTTCGTTTCATCCTTAAAACTGTAAGGTTCTCAATCTAAGCTCATATGAGAGCTGGAAATTGGATTTTCTTATTGAGAGCGCCGGCTGTGCGGGCTTACGGCGATACAGTGACGTACCGGGCCGGATGAGTACGTCCGGTGACGGGAGCGAGTGGGACGTTACGCCATACCCACGGATTAATATTGAGGGACTTCCGCTGCGTTTAGTGTAAGGTTTTATGATCTAGATTTGTTGGTTGGGTAGTAATATTGGTATTGAGTATTTATTTATTTATGGACACATAAAACACTTGATATTTGTAAAAAAAAATTCTTAGGCAATAAAAGATAAAAAAATACATAAAAAACATACACGCAGCTTTAGTTTGAAGGACAGGGCTCAATAGCCATGTCCAGTTTTGGACCTAGGAGCCATGTCGGAACGGAATCTTTGAACGTGATTTTCACCTCCTTCAAAACGTTGGATTCATTTGAAACTTTGCACACTTATCAAGGACCGATGACAATGCAATAATTTATAGTTTGTCCCATTATCTTTACCAGGGTCTTCAAGATTAGCGATTGAACTAAAAGTAAAAATAGTTTAGATTACTAAATAACACGCTTTAATAGAAAACCAAACTAAAAAGTAGAAAATACCAATACCAATATTATAAAGAGGAAAGATTTTTTTGTTTGTTTGTTTATTTGTACCGAATAGGCACCGAAAGTTTCGGATCGATTTTAAAAATTCTTTCACTTATAGAAAGCTACATTATACCCGAGTAACTTAGGCTATAATTTATTTTCAAAATAATTAGAGATACTTATGAAAATTGCAATAATATAACCCAAACAAATATTCTTAAAAATCTGTAAAAATGTATAATGTTTGTCAAACACATTTGGAAATTTAAAAATATCAGTAGGTAGGATGGCGATGGATATTACCTAGCGGTCGCTTGCATGAGTGCCGTCAGTTTTTTTAGGGTTCCGTACCCAAAGTGTAGAAACGGGACCCTATTACTAAGACTCCGCGGTCCGTCTGTCTGTCTGTCACCAGGCTCTATCTCATGAAACGTGATAGCTAGGCAGTTGTAATTTGCACAGATGATGTATTTCTGTTGCCGCTATAACAACAAATACTAAAAACAGAATAAAATAAATATTTAAGTGGGGTCCAATACAACAAACGTGATTTTTTTGCCGTTTTTTGCGATAATGGTACGGAACCCTTCGTGCGCGATTCCGACTCGCACTTAGCCGGGTTTTATTTCTTTCTAGTTAGAATGACTTAGCAGTTTCATTGATATCACTGAGATGGCGCACACGCGGCACACGTAAACATCGTAGTATATCTTCCTGTCCATAGATGTCGCTTTTGATACATTTCTAGGGGTGAGGATTCTCTGCTGCTGTATGTAACTAGCCATTTGAGTTTTGGGAGAGTATGACTGCACTTTTGACCCTTGACTGTACAATATTCAGAGTAAATCACAATTGCGTAATATTCATTCAAATACAAATATATCCATAGCAATAATACATACTCAAAGAAATAAACTAAATACAACTTAAAAAACGAATATATTTAAACAGATAGTGGTAACAGATAATTTGAGAACATCGCTGTGACGTACTACTGCCAACTTCTTCCGAATGTGACTTACGAGCAGACCAAGCCTAGCCAAGTTACAAACGTTTTGTATCAAGTCTCTTTCTACAATCGTTAACGCCTTCTATTTGTATGGTCTGACCACGTGACTTAACGTTCAGATGTGTCATTCCCATACATTGATTCGTTTTCTACTAGCGTTATCGATTGTAGATTGTCAACTTGGCTACAGGTGCAATATATTTAGCGTACTTGTACTCGCTTGTCGTGGCAGATACTTCAAACTTGCATGAGCATCACTTTACCTTTAATCAATCAGCATAGCGTTTTCTCAAATATACTATATATTATATAACTGGATGCAGCTAAGTCCCATTATTTACCTGACTGTCAAAGGAAGGTAATGTGTTTATCAGTCTATGTCTGTATGTATGTTTGATCATATGTGACGTTCTAGAGACCAAACGCGTTGGCCGATTTTGATGATTCTTACGTCAATCGGATCGATTAAAGTTGGCAAATAGAATAATGGCGGTTTTTTGGTGCCATGTTGTGGGCCCAATTTTATTTTTTCATCAAGCCTATCGTCTGGGGTATCAAAATAAAGGGTTTAAGAGGTGATTTCAAAAATATCTAACACTTATATGTTTAAATGTGCCTAATTCTAAAAAAAAAAATAACTAGAAAGTTATAAATAAAAAAAGTTAATTAGAAATATCAAAATACCCGACTGCTTAAAAAGCGAACTAAAAAGACGTTAACAAGAAGAAAATCATGCTGTGCAGTCGGAGGATACATATTCGCGAGCTGACTGACCAAAACCAGATGTATATATTTATATATTTACAAGGAGTGACTGCCTATCTGACCTCTATAACCCAGTAACTGTGTAAAAGATACTCCTGGACGAGACTGATGTTAGATTTTGATTACCTGTAACGCTGACAACGATAGAAAGACTACAAATAACAGTCGAGACCAACAGCATAACGTGTATTCAAAAGGACGGAGGAATCTCAGTGTAATAATATGGTCACCCATTCACGGAAAACGACCTCGTCAAGTGTTGCATAACCTCTGTTGTCTGGTCTGTTTTTATTTAACCACAAGCTCCACACTACACCTTAAATAAGTAAATTACATTTTGTCAAAAAAAAAACTATGACAAAACATACGTAAAACCAAAACCAATAAAGGAAATCCAAGAAATATTTGAAGCATGCTCAGAAAACTAAAGGTCATATTAATGTTTCCCTGAAACAAACTCAACTGTAGCAAATAAATGAAAACATTAATGTGGATCACGACTCAGGGAGCGAAATGCTTGAAGTTGTAATTTCTCATGAGAACAAACCAGTTTCTCCTTGGGGAGGGTTTCCACTCCGATTGACTTACTATTACAACTATATTAAAGTAGCTGGTACTAAGGACCGTTTTGGTATGTAAAGGTAGGTATTGTGCGCAAGTAATTCTCTTTATAGTCGCCTTTTATATGTCGAGTGAAGAAAAATCAAAGCTTAAGTTTTCACATACATCATCTTCATCATATCAGCCGACAGACGTCCATTGCTGAACATAGGCTTCTTCCAAGTGTCACCAAATAAACTGGACTTTCCATTTTATGCTGGTATAACTAGGTAAGGGAAATACTAATGTGATATTCCCCTTTTACATCCACGAAATTGAATAATATTACCTATTAAACATATTATTAAAAGTTATCCAGACATAACCTACAAAAGTTTATGACTGAATATCTATTATAATATCATATATTATCTATATCTATCTAAATTCTCGAACAAAAATTCTCGCACAAACTAATTCAGAACATCACCCTGAGTTAAACTAGATATTTTTCACTTAATGACGTAGGAATTTAGTCTCAGCTAAAACAATGTATGGGCACTTGCCATTGTTCTTTTAAACATGCATAGGTAACCTAACTTCCCCATTAAGAGATGGACGAACAACTGGTTTTAGCCCCGAATACATGGTTTTACCCATTACTAGCCTATTTTAATAAGAGTTCGGAAATCGGGCCCCATCTAGTTAAAATTGTCAAAAAAGTTTGACGCGTAAAAGTAATAAGTAGTAATAAGTATTTATAATCAATTCACAAAATATCATTTATCATAACCAAGCGGGTGTAAACCCAATAATTGGGTTTCAACGCTTGCCCATCCCTAATCTCAATCCATTAAAATAATTACTGCTACTCAACCACTCGTCATGTGCCAAATAAATACTAATTTCAACATGTTTACTAATATTTAGCCTCACTCAATTTACACAGAGCACCCATCTTCAGCCAAACCATTATCAAAACACGAATCGTATTGTTTTTAAAACATTCTCTTTGTAAATGTTTTATTTGGCAAAGTTTTATTATGAAATTCATTACGAAATATTCCGAGTTGGCATTCCGTTTGTCGATCTCGCGAAAATTACTTTTTTACGAGGTCTTCATATTTTAACAATTAAACTTGGTCCGGAACGGGGTTTAATGTTTCAATTTTAATATAGCGATCCGCCCCAGCTTCGCACGTGTAGTAGAGCATATTATGCTTACATGTTTTTTTCTGTATTCCTTTAATATCCCAACATAATTTTTTGTTATATCTCAAAGGGATCAGGCAGCATTTTCGATGAAAGCTTCCGCGGCTTGACTTTTGCCGACATTTTAAACTATTATCTTTAATTATATCATATTTCAACTAATTTACACCATACCTTAACAAATTATACACTTAAACCTTCCTCATAAATCACTCTGTCTATTGGCGAAAACCACAAGAAAAGCTGTTCAGTAATTTTTGAGTTTATCGCAAACAGACAGACAGGCAGACGCGGCGAGGGACTTATTTATAATAATAAGACATCAAAGACATAAATGTGAAAAAGGGAGCCAAGTTCACTACTAAGAATATGCGCGGATGTTAACAACGCCGACAAAAAAAAATAGATTTAAATATCTTCTTTGTGTTACACGCAATTTACGTTTTATCGTAAAAACTATATGACACTAGTTTAATACACATTGGTGTATAATGCACACTGTACTTTAATGTAACCAACCATTAAGAAAGGCTTATTTGGAAGAAGTTGTGAATCTTCACCGGCAGATGTATCTCAACTAATTAATAATAGTATGTTGATCATAATGTGGCAATTATAATGATAAAGGTATTTATTAAAATGTTCGAATGAATAAATATTAAAACCGATATATTATTTGTAAACCAGCCAAGTCAAATCTTGAGCTATAATTTATCCTAATTATCTGCTTTATGTATAAAATTCACCATTTAAAATTTAAGGGCCTACATACGTTTTAGTGCCGTAAAACGGTAACTTTCTAAAGCATACTCCTTAGTATAGGCTAGCTTAGGTTTGAAAAAAAATAAAATATTATTGATTCATGTACATAATTTTGAACACAAGGTTTTTTCATGTAACTAATAGTTTTGCTTTAAAAAAATAATCAACGACACGATACCTTTTTCGCAACTTTTGGAAACTCCTCCAAAACGACTTGGATGTTAAAAAATATTTTTACACAGAAAAATTTATGGCTGGAATTTTTTCATAACTAACATGTATGTAAATCAAATAAAATTTTGCAAACAAAAATGTTCAAAAGGAGGTTAAATATTGATATTTTGGCATCGAACGGGCGCACGGCCTGCGGCCTGCCAGTACTGCGTTAACATTGGGGCGTATATATCGCCTTAAGAAGTTATATTTTAAAACAGCAAATATTGTTGTAGCAGAAAAAGCAAGAAATTGTGTTTCTAAATTTATTCTAAAATGTTTTATGTTCTTGTAAATAAATTTCAGGATACAGGACCTGGCATCCATTTAGATCTCAATTCTTTTGTCGGCGTAGTCAACAACCGCGCATATTCTTAGGATTGAACTTGGCTCCCTTATTTACATTTATGTTTTTGATGGGATATCATTACTTTTTGTACAGAAATTATATTAGGTTCTTATTCATAATAAAATTCATACCAAGTGGTTTTTGGTAATCTACTGTATTTGCCTACGTTTACGGGGTATAATTGTGTTTTTTTGTTTCATTTTCTATGTTTGAAATGTTCGAGTTAATTACCCATTCCGTATACGGATTTTTTTTGCACGTTTTCTGTTTATTCTTAATTTGGCCAAGTCGGGCGGTACAACGTGCGCAGGCGGTTGTACTCTACAATAGAGCACTCTTGTGCATTGATTTGACTTGGATCTGAATTGATAAGATGTACTCCATCTACGGTTTTAACACTGGAGAGCCGAACGTAAGCCTGCCCATTACTAAATATAGAGGAGCCTATGTCGAGAAGAGCGCTGTCAAGGCTAAAGCTTTGCGATTTGTGGATAGTAATAGCATATGCTGAGCAAATAGGGAATTGTTCCCGGTGGACATATACATTACTTCATAATTATTTGAAACTTGGTCTTGACTCGTTCTAGAATTAAGGGTGGTATTCTATTCGTTATATATTCACGTGAAGATCTTAAATTCCACATAAAGACTGGCTGTCATCAATTTTGATTGCTGATTCTTACATTACAGGCATTATAAGTAAGTGTTCGTAATAGAATCAATTAATTGAAAAATTATCATAAAAAGATAAAAATTTACTACCTATCTGAATGCCAAATTTGAACATTCTATTTGTAATACTGTTTGTTCCGTTTCCACGGGCAAACCGTGAAAACGGTTTTCTGGGGCATAGTTCTTAAGTTAAGATTTTATTATCTTATACATTAATAAATAAATAAAAAATAAAAAAATCTGGAACTGGGTTAGAGTTTTGGATCTATAGATAGGTCAGTCAGTGATAAAAATGACGATTTTTGGACGTTAATATCTAAATAACCGTTTGAGCTATATTTAAGAAATTTTTGTTTATAGTTCATCTTAGGAATTTTAACATATAAACCAAATTTCATGTGTTATGTTAAATAGATTGTCAGTTATTAAGATGACAAAAGTGGCTCCGAATGGTTCGTGTAAAGCCTGTGCTACACGGTCGCCAACCAAGCCAAAAACCAAGGTCACCTTGGTCGGAAGCGGCCGTTCCCGACCGTGTAGACAGTGGTTGCCAACCAAATTTAGCATGACCTTCCAACGCCCTTGGTCGGCGTGCGTGCGTTGCCAACGAGTTGGTCGGCGACTTGTTTGATGCCGTGTAGACGCTTGTTGACAACCAAGCGTATGACAGTCGCGCTTCTGCAGGCGGCGAGCGCAGACGCACGCGCAAAAAATAGCTCAACAGAGCGAACGCAATGTAATGACGGAACTTATCGATATATACACTTATACAGAGACTTGTCCTGTCTTTGGGATTTGACATCAGAGTCATGTATAGAGGCAACTGAAAATAAAATGCATGGGATATTTTTTTAAAGTATATTCATTTTTTTTTAATGTACCTATATTAAATATACTAGCTTCTGCCAGCGGCTTCGCCCGCGTGAAATGTGTTTTCTTATCCCAAGGGAACATTATACCGGGATGAAAAGAGGCATACGTGCTATTCCTGATAATAATCTATCTCTGAGGCAAAATTTATTCTGCTCCGCTCAACAATTTTAGCTTGATTGAGCAACAAACATACATACATCCATCAAAACTTTCGCATTTATAAAATTAATAAGAAGATAGTAAGATTAAAGTTTAGTTTTTATAGTTTATTAGTATAACCTTTTTGAAGTTTTGATAGACAAGGGGCCATGAAGTCGTTGTAATGAAAGTACGGTACGAGCGTAAATGCGTCCTCTCTGCGCGGCGTTCTAAACATACTGAGGTTGGGAGCTTGTCGCAGACCGTGTAGCCGGCATCGCCCGACGCGCTTCCGACCAAGGTGACCTTGGTTTTTGTCGCGGACGGCGACCGTGTAGCACAGGCTTAAAACACACAGCTGCTGCGTCAACAGTTCCTTTTTTGCTTGAACTTGGCTTGACACGCTGCCGCGTGTCTAGATAATATGAAGTGAAATGCGTCAAACTTCGTCGGTCTGTTTGTTAAGATTTTACACCAAAAACGCTGAAAAAAAATTGATGAATTATGGTATAGAGATAGACTGGACCTTGGACAAGGACGTAGAAACTTTGTATGCCGGGCGTACATTCTCTTGGGATAATTACAGATCTAGTAAGTGGATCAAAATATATGTTTTTTCGGTTATGTTAACCTTAACTTAACATAAAAGAAAACACATATCTAAAGAAGAAAAGAAAAAAAAACCGGCCAAGTGCGAGTCGGACTCGCGCACGTAGGGTTCCGTACTATTATCGCAAAACACTGCAGAAAAATCACGTTTGTTGTATGGGAGCCCAACTTAAATATTTATTTTATTCTGTTTTTAGTATTTGTTGTTATAGCGGCAACAGAAATACATCATCTCTGAAAATTTCAACTGTGTAGCTTTCACGGTTCATAAGATACAGCCTGGTGACAGACAGACAGACAGACGGACCGCGAAGTCTCAGTAATAGGGTCCCGTTTTTACCTATTGGGTACGGAACCCTAAAAACAACGCAAACATATAAAAATAACAATCTTTTTAATTTTACACACAATAAAAGAGATAATCTCGGTCCTTCAGGCATCTGAGTCAGTAGTAGGTGTTAAGCTAATCCTTCCATGAAACAGACGCTAAATAAGTATATCTACCAGATACTTTCCTCCAAGCGGTTAAGAAGTGGAGTGTATACAGTTTTGGAGTGGAGTACTCTTCAGCGGAGTGGAAAGCTTAAGAACGTCGAGTGGGAAAATCCGTCGCGATGGGGTAGATACAATCTGCGGTGCTTGAGACGACTTTGGTGAAGCTAAAATTTTATAGATTTGGAAATTAAATATCTGGTATTCAAACTAAGTACCTACAGGTTTCCCATTCCCTCTCTCCCAGAAAGGAGGCCTGTGTCCCAGCAGTGGGACTATTAAAAGGCTGATGATGGTGACCTACAGTTTTAAACTAATTAAAGTATTATTGAGAAAGAATTAAAGTAAAGAAAAAGGATTTCTTACGATTGTTTTTGATATTATGAAATTACGTTTATGTATTTTCTCAAGAAAACTAAGCCCAATCATTATTGAAAGAATAAAGCGTATGTAAAATAAAACAACGGGGTAAAACTAAACATCCTCCCTTTTGAGGCATATTTATTTTTTATTAACATATTTACTACATTTTGAGGCATTTTTTTTATTTTTACCTTTTTATCGACCTTCCAAAAAGGAGGAGGTTCTATATGTGTTGAATATAATATGTATTTTTATATTTTTGTTATGTATGTTCACCGATTACTCCGTTAATTATGGACCGATTTTGAAAATTCTTTTATAGTTTGAAAGGGTATACTCTCGAGGTGGTCCCATTGTCATTTCAAGGGGGTCAGACGTTGGAATCTTATGGAAATCGAGGAAACTCCTCAAATTTATAAGCATACATGTAGCGATTTTTGTATCTTCATCAACATAGCAAGTATTTTCATTCAGGAAACATCAAAGCTAAAAAGAGAAATATGTTTTTAAACAAGAAAATTAAACTGATTTCCAAAACAAAACAACCGAAAAGAAAGTTATTTTTCGCTTTTATTTGTAGTGTTTATTTTGTAAGACGGTTAAGTTTTTTAGTTGATAAATTAGTTTATTTAGTACTAGCTGTTGCCCGCGGCTTCGCTCCCGTGGACCACCCCACAGGACCCGTTTTCTGGATAAAAAAATAAAAAAAAGCCTATATCACTCAGAAATAATATAGCTTTCTATTGGCGAAAAAATTTTTCAAATCGGTCCAGTAGTCTCGGAGTCAGAGCCTATTCGGTACAAATAAACAAACAAACAAAAAAATCTTTCGTCTTTATAATATTATATAGTATAGACTAGTTTCTGCCAGCGGCTACGCCCGTGTGAGAGTCGGAATTACTGCCACGGGAACCGTAAATTTTACCGGGCATAGCCTATATGCTATTCCAAACTATAATCTATCCCTATGCCAAATTTCATACAAATCCGTTCTGCGTTTTATATATTGCGTAACAAACATCCATCCATTCAACCAAACAAATAAAAAAAAATATTTTTTTTTTTTTTTTTTTCAAACTTTCTCATTTATAATATTAGTAGAATTTCGTAGAGCTTTTCAACGTTTAGTGCTCAGTGTAAGGGCGGTAACGCACTACACTTCTCCACGATAATGACGGATAGAGTTCGGATGTAGTGCGTAAGCTTCCCTACAAGAAGTACTACGGCTATCTCGGAACCAAAATTTCACGGACACGGACGTGTAGTGCGTTACCACCCTACTTATTTCACCTTACACGTACACGAATCTAGAAATCACCACCGATTGCGGACCCAGGTTGGTTGCTGCAGAGGCATCCTGGTGAAATAAGATATCCTCAAGGATCCCGTCCTAAAAACGATGCCAGAGTGAAACATCTGCCCAGAATACGCATCACCTCCTTTCCTACCCAGCATGCACCTGCACCTTCCGCGACTTGAACGAGACCAACGACAGAACTGCCCAGGTGGCCACATTTTGGTCAAACAAAACTTAAATCAAATCGACACGTAAAAACGAAGACCTTACTTAGACGGACTCCGTTATGATAGATTTTACTTTGAATATTATCGACTCCTAAGAGAAACTGCGCAGTAAAAGAAAACGTTTCTTTTTCACTGTTGGCCTCTCAACACACCTGCATTATTAAAGCTTCAGTCTTTCTTTATTGAATTTCATGAATAAATTTCTGAAGAAAAGGTATGCCTGGAATAATTTAATGTATTGTCCGTCTGTGTTCTGTTATGGCAACATTCCCTAACGTAGTGGCATCACTGGCAACAATCGTATAATTGAAATTAACTTCGATATCGTGTTCTTTTCAGAAATTGTATTATATTTGTAACTCGTTTCAAATCTGTATTCATGCATGTACATTTTGAAAAAAAACAAATAGTCAAAACCACGTAACACTAATGTACTAGAAAAACAAACAACTATTTTTACAAGAAAATACAACCGACTTCCAAATAAAAACACTAGGCACTAAGTGAAAAATAACTTATTATTCGGAAAACGGTGTTCTTATTATCATTTCTTCGTTTTTTGACACTAAGTTATTATTCATTTTTTAGTTGTGATACTTGGCAAGTTCTATAAGTAAGGATCGATCGCGGTGGAGGACTACTGTGGACGCCCTTTGCCCCATCCAGGGGACGTAGGACATTAAGTCAAGTAAGTCATAGTAAGGTACTTATAACTAATGCCAGAATAGATTATCGGAATATCATGAAACTTGAACATAACAGGTGAAATGAAAGTGTACCAAGGTGACAAGTGACACAGATCTGCGTACCCTTTAGAGCTTACTGGCGTGATGTTATGTTGTGAAATGGTTTAAAAAATAAACAGACATGCAATTGCAGCAGAGAGCAGCCTGAGAGATTTGCTGTCATTTATTGAAGAAATCTCTTGTATATCTCCGAAGTTCTTCATCAGATCTTCACCAAATTTAAATGAAACCAATTTGGGAATATAATATTCAAACATAAAATGAATTTTGAAAATCGGTCCTGAATTGACGGAGAAATCGGTGAAAATAAACAAAAAAGAACAGGCCAAGTGCGAGTTGGACTCGCGCACGAAGGGTTCGGTACCATTATCGCAAAAAATCACTTTTGTTGTATGGGAACCCCACTTAATTTATTTTATTTTAATTTAATAATTATTATTTTTTAAGTGAATATACAACTAAATATTCTGTGATTATTTCAAGCGTATACCTGTTGCTGTTATTAATATCGAGCAAAATACGGCAAATAAATCACGTTTGTTGTATGGGAGCCCCCTTAAATATTTATTTTATACTGTTTTTAGTATTTGTTGTTATAGCGGCAACAGAAATACATCATCTGTGAACTGATTGAACTGTCTAGCTATCACGGTTCATGAGATACAGCCTGGTGACAGACGGACAGACAGACAGACAGACGGATCGCGGAGTCTTAGTAATAGGGTCCCGTTTTTACCCTTTGGGTACGGAACTCTAACAAACATACAGTCAAACACAGAACCTCGTCCTTTTTAGAAAGTCGTCGGTTAAAAATCGAAAGATAAGCTGTCTATGTAGTCGAGATAGACGCAAATTGAATCGGAGTAGTATGTCAACGTATTGGTCCCGCGGGAACATGTTACCCGAGCCATAGTAATCCCGCGTCGCTTCGTCTACAACTCGACGCTGATCATATCTTATGAAATGTGTTAAGATTTATTTATGTTTCTATACCGTACATTTATTTTTAAATGAATCAAACTTGCAGTAAAACAAATCTGATTTGAAATAAAATTATATATATAGGAAGTCGGTGTCCATAACTTAAAAATTTGGTACCTACCCAAAGACACAACGACGAGACGCAATAAACGTTTTGACTTTGACTTTTGACACCGACTTCCAAAAATAAAGTTATTTTTCACTTTCTAGTTTTATTATTTGGAAGTCGGTAGTATTTTTTTGTAAAAAAAGTTTTATTTTAAACTATTATTTATTTGTTACTTTTTAGTTCAATCGATAATTTTCAAAATCCTGGTAAGGATAATGGGACAAACTATTTTAATTATTGCATTGTCTCTGGTTCTTGATAACTGTGTAAAGTTTCAAATTAATGCTACGTTTTGGATAGGGTGAAAATCACGTTCAAAGATTCCGTTACATAGATACATACATAACAAGCTAATAAAAGCGTGTTAAATAATAACAATTTGCCTAACGCGGCAATCGAACTCAGGATGCTCAACGCTTGTGACCACTAGACCAAAGGGGCAGTTAGATTAGTCATAATTTAGATTTAGCAGACGAATAGTTGATTTTGTGAACTACATGTGATACCTGAAGATAGTTGCCCCAGGAGTGTAGTTGCCCCGATTGTAATTACTCTGAATTTCACGAATAAATCGCATGCTATTTTAATAACCCCCGAAGGATAAAGAGGGGTGTTATAAGTTAGACGTGAGTACCTGTGTGTTTGTGTATTTGTCTATCTGTCTGTGGCATAATAACTCCTAAACGGACGAACCGATTTTGGTTCCGTTTGTTTTTTTTTGTAAGGTGGCTTATCGAAACTGTTCCTAGCGATGTCTGATGAAAATTAGTTTAACCGTTCAAAAGTTATGGGCGTTTTACAGTTTGAATCGGAGTGTTTTCGCAAGATTCGCGTTATAATTACATGTTTAATAGTTTGTCGATCGAAGCGATTCTACTAGAAGATAAATTATGTAGCCTGAAATAAAAATGTGTCCTGGGTTTATGAAATTTTTAAATTTTTCTTGTTAATCTATCAAATATTCCCCAACTACCACTAAGTTGACCATGTCTCTCATGTCTCTGTCTCTGTGCGATTGCATGGGAAGGCAAAATGCGATCAATTTTTTTGCGAGCTAGATGTCCTGTTTCTCCGTGGGGCATATATTCTAAACGTAATTTACATAGATTAGGCAACTATCCTCTATGTGGGATAGATGTCCCAAAATATAGAGGTCCGCAAGAATCCCTAATACTCTGGAAATATTAAAGTCTTGCTTCTGCCAGCGGCTTCGCCCGCGTGGAAGTCGAGAATTATCCCGAGGGAACAAATTCCCGGGATAAAAAGTATCTTATGTGGTATTCCTGACTATAATCTATCTCTTAACCAATTTTCATCCAGATTCGTCCTGCCCTTTAGCGTGAAGAAGTAACAAACATACAAACACACTCATAAACTTTCGCCTTTATAATATTAGTGTAATGTATTGTAATTAGTGTGTTAATGTTTTTTTGTTTTCATAAATTTCCGGCCAAAAAACCAAAAGTTCCGGCCAGTTTTACAAATAAAGTATTTTGCTTTTTATACTGAGAATATGAATATGGTGGTATGAGTGATATCAAAAAAAAGTTAATTAAAAAAATCAAAAAACCCGACTGCTTAAAAAGCAAACTAAAAAGAAGAAAAGAAAGAAACAAAAAAAGAAAAGAAAAGAAGAAACAAGAAGAAAATCATGCAGTGCAGTCGGAGGATACTTATTCGCGAGCTGGCGGACCAAAACCAGATGTATCCTCCGACTGCACAGCATGATTTACTTCTTGTTTACTTCTTTTTAGTTTGCTTACTAAGCAGTCGGGTTTTTTGATTTTTTTAATTAACTTTTTTTATTTACTACTTTTTAGTTATTTTTTAGAATTAGGTGCATTTGAACATATAAGTGTTATATATAGTTGGAATCGCCTTTTAAAATCGCCCTTTATTTTGATACCCCATACGATGGGTTTGGAAGAAAAAAAAAATTGTCCCCACAAAATGGCGCCTAAAATCCGCCATTATTGTTTTTTTCCAATTTTAATGTAACCAGTGACACTCGCAGGATTAAGACGAATCAATTGACGTAAGAATCATCAAAATCGGCCAACGCGTTTGGTCTCTAGAACGCCACATAGGAACAAACATACATACATACATAGACTGATAAACACATTACCCTCCTTCGGCAGTCGGGTAAAAAGGGTAAAAGCCGGCAACTGTTCGGCTTTTACACTAGGCATGTTCATGCTTACATTTCAGTTCAGCCCTACCTTAATGGCTTTACGATACCCTTAGGTCGAGGTCTATTATAAGTCAAAAATCGACAAGTCCAAGAAGCCGTACTAGACAATGTGATTTTAAGGTAAAACGAGAATAAAAGTACCTATTTTTTTGCCGTTTTATTGTAGAAACGAAATACAAAAGCAGAAAAGTAAGTGTTTATGGCCTTAATTCTGATGGCTGTAAGACACAATTGTTACCACCTTCAGAGAAGTTTTGATGTCTTAAGTGTTCTTGTATTTTTTCGACTCTAATATTTTATTGTGTAATAATGAAATGAGAAATAATTGGGAATCTTATAAAGATTTTTTGTAGGCAAAAAAGATGGTCCACAATTTAGTAACTTCTTTCTTCGCTACAATATCGATATGTAAAGACGAATCGGTGTCCGGTCAATAATGGACGGTGGAAGAAATTTATTTTACTTTATTTTGCTTTAGGTACCTATTTAGTTCAAAATAATAAATAACAATTAAAATTCATTGAATAGTCAAGCACATCTCTGATTTTGGTACTAGAGTTAAGAAAATCCTTAGTAGCTACGACTTGGGTAGAGTTATTTCGCTCGATCTAAGCAATCGATCGGCATAAAGATTTTTCGTATCGATTTCTGAGCCAAAAGTGATCATAATCATCATATCAGCCGAAAGACGTCCCCGCAACCTTCACCAGGTCATCGGTCCACCTGGTGGGTGGCCTTCCAAAACAACGTCTTCCGGTTCACGGTCGCCACTCCAGAAGTTTATTGCCCCATCGGCAATCCGTTTTGCGAGTAATGTGCCCTGCCTACTGCCACTTAAGTTTGGCAATTCTTCGGGTTATGTCAGTAACCCTGGTTCTCTTACGGATCTCTACATTTCAGATTCGACCACTCAAGGAAATTTCGAGCATAGCCCTCTCTGCCCTTTGGGTGACTGTAAGCTTTCTGATGAGGCCCATTGTGAGCGACCTCAATTGTGAATTGTGATACCTCTCCTTTTTTTAATGTTTGAGTGTTATCGCCCAAGTAACACATAAAAGCAGTATAACGGCCGACTTACAGCATTCCTGTATCGTTTTCGCATTTTGAGTTAGTTCTTTAGTAGAATTACAAACGATTATACGGCTACTGTAATGCTTATTTGGGCACAAATTATACGGCTATAGATCCTAAATAGGTTCACAAAAGTTGTTTAATTGCATTACAGGCGCATTATATTAGCATTATTGTGCCAATGAAGTTGCCTATCGCATTAAAGAAGCTATATTATGGTCAATGAAGTTGCCAATCGCATTACAGAAGCATTATACTAGCAATATTATTGATAATGAAGATGTTAATTGCATTACAAAAGCAATAGACTAGCATTAGAATGTAGTAAAAGAATTATTGGAGCTATTTAAGTGTTCACAGTTAGAACTTAATTAAACCTTACATCATTGCAAAAACATCTCTAATACCACGGTACAAATGTTATAATACAATTATCGTTGTAATTTAACTACTTTGTCTCGCAATATAATATGGACGAAGAGGGTCAAAACTGAGGGAGTGACTCCATATTTGTTTGCATCAAAACAAAATATATAATACTGTTTAATTTTTTGACTCTTTTGTTATTTCATGCCTTCAAATATTACTGCGCAATGTAGTTTACTGTAAATGTCTATGTAAGTTTCATTGAAAATTTTCACGGGCCCTCGATATTATGTGGTTTTGTTAAAAAAAATTATATAAATATGCGTAAAATAACCAAAAATATTGTGTATTTTTAGTATAGAACGAATTTTGCATTATTAACATAATAGTATTGGTTGGACAGTATTAAATTAAGTTATATTATTACTATATAAGCCTAATGCTTTTATAAATAGGTCCGAATGATAATTCTTTTTGGTTATAAAATATTTACAAAATGGTGTCGGTCTGTAGCAGCCCGGTGAGCCTTTAAAAAGGCTAATTAATGCCGCCAGCAGTATAAATACTCACACGTGAACAATTATTAAGCCAGAGGGCAGATAGAAGACTTTTGATGAACCACTGTAGTGCTATTGTCTATAAAGTAGTTCTATATGGGATCACCAGTATACCAGTAGAATTGATGTAGACTGAAATAGTGCTATTACTTGAACGCAATTTTGGGGATCCTTGAGCAAAACAAGAAAACCAATTTCAGAATTTTTGTACAACTTGTATCCGTTTGCCAAGAGTCTGTTGACAAAATAGCTTTCTGAACGCATGATCTTCATATGCCTACGCGTGGCTTATTAAAATAGTTATGCTGCCGTCAACAAAAAAAAAACATGTTTATAGCGAATATTGAGCTTTTCCTCAAAATGGCCTCAAATGGTTTTACGAATATAGTAAAATGAACCTATATACAGCTTTACACCTTACAATAACTCACTTGTATTTGATTAAAGAGCTGTTAGCTATACAACAGAACTTAGTTAATCTTTAAAAATGCAAGTTTTAAATTGATTCACGTTTATGCTGTTCAGCAGGTCTAGGCTTTTACTAACCACATAAAAGTGCTATTATACAACAAAGGGCACCGAAAATAGCTCAAAGCTGTATAACGGATTTACGGTGCATTATAATGGTACAAGTTTATGCTATTAAGCAGCATTAGACATTATCTTACTACTTAAAAATGCTATTGTAGACCTTAAGGCACTAAAAACAGCTGAAAGCTGTATAGCGGATTTACGTGGCATTATAATGGTTCATGTATATGCTGTTAAACAGCATTAAACATTTATTTACTACTTAAAAATGCTATTGTAAATCCAAATGCACTAAAAGCAGCTGAAAGCTGTACAGTTGCGTTGTGGTTTGCTGCACTAAAACTAAAGGCTTTACAAAAGCATTTTCATATGCCATTATCCAAACGTTACACAGTGTAAAGCATCATAATGGTTTAAAAATGCCAGTATAAAGCATCAAGATGCTCGGTGAGCTTATATAAGAGTTTATACGGACCTTAAGTTGTACATAAGTTTACTATTCGTTTGTTAAAATGCTTCCTGTGTTACTTGGGCGTTACATTTATTTTGGTGTCGCCTTCCAGTCCAACCGAATGGACCTGGGTACCAGCACTGGGTATTTTACATGGAGCGACTGTCTATCTGACCTCCACAACCCATCACTTGGCTAATATGACGTATAAATAACAACTAGCTTCTACCAGTGGCTTCGCCCGCGTGAAAGCCGAAAAATATCCCGCGGGAATATATTCCCGGAAAAAACTGTATCCTAAGTGCTATACCTGACCTACCTACCTGTGCTATCTATCTCTGTGCCAAATTTCATCCAGATCCGTCGAGCCGTTTGAGCGTGAAGAAGTAACAACCATACAAATACACTCACAAGCTGCCAACCATTTCGCCTTTATTTTATTAGTGTGATGTGATATAAATGATGCATTGTCCGACAGAAAATGTGTACGATCACAAATTCAGGAGTATAATATTACAATTAAAGTACTTTTAAATAACCTAAGTAATTTCGTGACCGCGATTCGTGTGTCAACCTGCGGTGAACACTTAGAACCGCTCCTGACATAATCTAAAATATTTTCAGCAATACAGTCGGCCATAATACTTAACCGTCGAGATCAGCTTCAGCTAAACGATTTAGGCAGGAAGGCTCTAAAACAAATCCTCTTTAATTAAATCCTATCTAAGTTAATCCTCTAGGTAGTACTTGGTTGATCGGATAATGGAGAATCCATATAAATGATCACACATGTTGGTAGAATTTATTTAGCTAATATTTTTTTGGTTGAAAGGTCAGGAAACGGTCTATTTTTACCCGACTGCCGAAGGAGGGTAATGTGTTTATCAGTCTATGTATGTATGTTTGTTCCTATGTGGAGTTCTAGAGACCAGACGTGTTGGCCGATTTTCATGATTCTTACGGCTATCGATTCGTCTTAACCTTGCAAATGTTAATGGCTGGATTATAATTGGAAAATAGAAAATGGCGGCTTTTGGGCGCCATATTGTGGGGGCCCAATATACTTTTTTCTTCCAAACCTTCAAAAGGTGATTTCTAAAATATATAACACTTGTATGTTTAAATGTAAGTAAACGAAAAATAAAACGTTATATAAAAAAGAATAAAAAGAAAAACCGGCCAAGTGCGAGTCGGACTCGCACACGAAGGGTTCCGTACCATTATCGCAAAACACTGCATAAAAATCACGTTTGTTGTATGGGAGCCCCCCTTAATTTATTTTATTTTAATTTATTAATTATTATTTTTTGAAGTAAATATACAACTAAACATTCTGTGAATATTTCAAGCGTCTACCTGTTGCCGTTATTAATATCGACCAAAAAACTGCAAAAATATCACGTTAGTTGTATGGGAGCCCCCCTTTAATATTTATTTTATACTGTTTTTAGTATTTGTTGTTATAGCGGCAACAGAAATACATCATCTGTGAAAATTTCAACTGTCTAGCTATCACGGTTCATGAGATACAGCCTGGAGACAGAAGGACGGACAGACAGACAGACAGACAGACAGACGGATCGCGAAGTCTTAGTAATAGGGTCCCGTTTTTACCCTTTGGGTACGGAACCCTAATAAAAAAAGTTAATTCAAAAAATAAAAAACCCCGACTGCTTAAGAAGTGGACTAAAGAGACATACACAAGAAGAAAACCATGCTGTGCAGTCGGAGGATACATATGGTTTTGGTCAGCCAGCTCGCGAATATGTATCCTAAGACTGCATAGCATGATTTTCTTATTGTTTACGTATTTTTACCCAAATGCCGAATGGGGAGGGTAATGTGTTTGTTAGTTCACTTCTGAAGCATTCTGGTTTTTTGAATTAACTTTTTTATTAACGATGTAGTGCCATCCACGATGTAGTGATTCCGTAAGCTCTGATTTTGTATGAGTCTGAAATGGCTAACTCTTGTCAAGTTTTAAAAAATGATGTATGGAAATGACTACTCGTAAAGAGTGGTCAATTATTACAAATTTACAGGTACACACAACACATATCTAAGTAGTCGGTGAGTTTTTAGTAGAAGTTAGTTTAAGTTTATATTTCTTTAAATCTCACAGAAAGAAGACGTTTAAGAAAAACATCATTAGTACATTATTACCTCAATGAAAAACATTACGTTATTCAGTTTCTCAGAACTGCAAGTCTTGTCATAACATTGACCTTGAATAAGACATTAAAGAAAAAGAAAACGCTACGAGAGCAAAATTCGCCGAATTTACTTTTAGATAACATTAACTTGTAATATTGCAGAAAAGCACTACAATTAGAGAGAAGATTAATATTCTTAGAATCAAGCTTCAATACAAAAGTTATCGTTACAACAAAAAGCTATCATCGCGAATAAGCCACCTTCACGATCAATTTTATGGCATAATCGGATAGCGCTCTCTACCGGTGTAATCGATGATCGCTTTAATTAAGGCGAGGTCTGAAATTAGTAGTTAGCTCTAAATTGGTAATTTTCACATAGCATGGAATCCGACGTCTATAGGCGCAAACGCTAATATTCAACTGTCATACAAAGCCACTGTCGGAATTTTCACGGGACGTCAATTTCTAGTGTCACTCCTGATTTATATGGTAAGTTTCGACAATGCCGTCACTAACAGTGATCGAAATTATCTCAATGTTTATAATAAATCAATACATAATTACAATTAATCTGTAGAAAAGTCGTTTTTGTACATCGAAAATATTTAAAAAAATAAAATCCAGGGTGTTAAAGTATAACCAACCAAACAAATTTCCAGCATTTTTGGAGCTTTACAAAAGTTCAAAAATGCTGTTTGGGTTTGCACGCATCACGTAAGATGTACGAAACCAATGTAGGTAACTTTTAAACATACAAATTTTGCTTAACTTGACGTATTACTTAGTTTTTGTTTCATCGCAATCGCATCGCAGTCAAGCACCTCACTCTGCCCCAAACCGAGATCGAGGCTCGCAGATGCAGACCGGCACCAGCCAGGGGTTGCGGAAGGTTCGTACGTTCCCGCAACCCCCGGCGTAGGTGTGAGATGGAACACCGGGGTGGTTTTTAGTCGGTACGAGTCTGACAGACCCCCGACCTGTCCCGCAGATTGGGCATCCAATGAGGATAAAAAAGGGTAGGGTTGGGTAGGCAGTTGAAGGGAGCGAAGCCGCGGGCACAGCTAGTTTTTAACTAAAGTTCTTGTAACGATGTTAAATAAAATTCTAGATTATGTCGTAAACTAAAACCTTGGTTTCTTGGCCGGAATAAAATATAGATAGGTATGCATATTGAGGTGTCTATGTCACAGACTATTAATGGAATTATATCGGGGTCAGGGTGAGCGATACTGTCAGCGCCGATTCCGATACCAGCGGTCACAATAAAATTAATTAAAAGCTGTTATTTCAGCAAACGACCCTTCGGTCCCCCGCCACGGTCACCATCAGATTAATGACAGTCAATATGTATTTATTTAGGAAATTATATTTGTAAACAGACACTGAACGTTCACGGTTTTGGAACCAGTTGTTATTTTATTTAATATTGCGACAATAATTTCGAGAGGTTTGTTTTGATTGGTGGTTTAATTATTTATTTTTGGTGTATTTTTAACAGAATTCCATTGCATTCTTGATGTGCTTTTATGTGCTTGCTGTGTGTGTGCGTATTTGATGTGATGTGCGTGTTGTGAAATGGTCTGGATATTCAAAAGTGATCAGTATTTGATCTGGTGTTAAAATAAAGTATTAATGGTATTAACTATCTGGCAAGATAGAATTCTGCCCACCCTTACAAAAGACAGAAAGTTCAATATAGCTGGCAGTTGACGTAACAAACAAAACAAAATGATATCTAGAATTCCCTTTTCATTTTCACTTATCTATTTTCCATTTCAAAACACGCTACCTCCCGCTAATTTTAATTGAACAATGCAAATTCTATTTCGCAGCCATAAATGCTGTAACACTTGCTTTTGTTTGCCCATTTGCCGTGTTTGTATTTGTCACACATAGTTCCCAAATCGAAGGCTTTTTAGGTCAGCGTCGTCACGGCACGAATATTGTTCTATTTTGGCGAATTGACATTTTTCACCTGTGTAAGCTGCGTGGAACGAGTTTAGCTCGCGTGAATGTGACACAACAAATATCTTTGCCATAAAATCATTGAGTTGTGAGCAGCAAGTTATAGGACAATTTATTTTTAAGCGACTTACCAAAAAGGAGGAGGTTCTATGTTCGACTTTATGTACGTTTTTTTTTTGTATTTTTTCACCGATATCTCTGTTTATTCTGGACCGATTTTGAAAATTGGTCCCATTTTAATTTGGTGAAGATCTGATGAAGAACTTCGGCGATATACAACAGAACTCTTCAATAAATAACGGCAAATCTCTCGCGATTTCTGCAATCGCATGTTTGATTATTTTTTATATCATTTCATATCATAACATCACGCCAGCACGCTCTAAAGGGGTACGCAGATGTGTACAGTTCACCTTGGTACACTCTCATTTTACCGGTTATGTTCAGTTTCATGATATTCGGGTAATCTATTCTGGCATTATAGGTACCTTACTTAACTACTTGCCTAATAAGTAGGTACAACAAAAAGTGAAAAATAAAAAATCTTTTTTACAAAAAAATACTACCGACTTCCAAATAAGAAAACTACAAAGTGAAAAATAACTATTTTTGGAAGTCAGTGTCTTTGGTAGGTACCATTTTTTTGCGTTATGGTCACCAACTTCCAAAAATAGTTATTTTTCACTTTGTAGTTTTCTTATTTGGAAGTCGGTAGTATTTTTTTGTAAAAAAGATTTTTTATATTTTTGTAAAAATTTAAAATGCCAATGCAGCCATTATTCCTTATTGTCCATTGTTCGAATACTGGGCCAGGCAAGAGATTTAGCTAAGAAGTTTGTCATCGACACGCTAAGAAGAATGTCCAACAAGAAAGCTTGTCCACAAAAAGTTTTAATACTTTTTTACATTACGACAGTTTATGTACACAGATGAACAAGAATTGAGTTCTCTTGCAGAAAGCCTCGGTGCATTAGAGATATTAAAAAAAAAACTTATAATCTTACTCTCTTCCGCTTATTTTACTGTTTTTTTCTCTTAATTTTATGTCAGTTTTCAGTCTGAAAATTCTGAAACGGCTATCTCCTTTAAATACGAGGAACTAGATTTTCCCTTCCAATAACCTGGCATATCCCTCAAGAACCGTTAATTTTGTGATAGTAAAATCTTTTATAACTGAAAGCATTATCGATTTAATCAAATAAGCATTTTGGGCACACCATTTATTATATGACGGTATTAGTTTAGATTTGATCTCACAGAGCACCTGCAAATACAGTTATAATATAACACCATTTGTCATTTTCAAATCATATTAAAACAAAGTTAACCCAAACATATGATACTGGGATGCTTGCTTCAGAATCAAAAAAGATACTACTTTCCATTGAAAAATATTAGACTTTATTCTTGTAAGAAATAACAAGATCTTGCTAAAATGTGATCATTATATTATCTTATACCATTTATCTGCGTCGTTCCTCTACATTTTGCAAGATGGTAATATTGTTAGGTATTTTAATTATATCAGACAGAAATGCGAATACTCCGCTGGATAACTTTTAACTGGAAATTATTATTATACTAAATCCGACTGTTCGTGAACTTTTCATCTGTCGTTGCTGGTAATCTGAACTTGCAGGATCTAATCGTTTGAATTTCAGTACAATAAGCAGAACTAAATTTGTTACTTATTTTACTGCCAAAATTATTTGAAAGAAAGAAAGAAACATTTTATTGCCAACTGTTACATGTTATAAGCAAAACACATTTGGAGGTATGCGGAACAGGGTGTAAAGTGCCACAAACCTCCATAGAAAAGGGAGGATCCTCCGACCAGACGAGTGTTGTGTCTGGTCCGGGCAACTGCCCAACGGTTATTGTCGGACTGTTGAATGTGTTCAAATTGCGCCGAAAACTTTGCTTGTGCGATGCAGGATTTGTGTGACGTCATGTCATTAGTCCGTAAGTGACGGCGTTGGTGCCCACATAAATTAGTTATGAAGCACAATATTTTTTTCAGTGTGTCAAAAGGGATTCAGATAAAAGCAGATGTTGAGCAATGTGCAGCATGGCTACTAGGCTGGTCAACCCTGATTTCCAGTCCACCCCCTTTCTCACAGCACTTATCATAATAAATAACGAATACTATAATGTGATTTTTTATTTCGTGGACTAAACTGACATTTGGGGGGTTGTCACTTTATCGTTACATTAAAATAGTGTCGTACCCTAACTATCCTGAGTGATCGAAAGTTAATCGAAAATTGAAGTAGATCTAAAATGAAACTATTTCACGGCATAAAAAAATAATTTGTTTAGAAACTATTTGGCCCATATTTAGTTTCTACTCATTTATGTCAGACTTAATTTTATCGATTGCATTTTTTTTTGTTGATTTCATATTTACCACAATAAAAGTTCTTGTTCTATGTGTATGAATACTGTTATATTTAAATATATTACGTTTATATTCATAAAACATTTATTTACACCAATTAGTAAAAATAAATTCAGGAGTCATGTCACATCGATTCGATGAATCACTTATGATTGCCTACCTACAACACGATGCCTCGCGCTTGCATAATTAAAAAAAAATAAGGTCAATAGCAGCTGTCAGTTTAGTCCACGAAATTAAAAATCACAGTATAAGACAAAATAAATTAAGACTAGCTAGCCCGACAGACGTAGTCTGAGGTCTTACAAATATCCGGGCCACTGTTCCTATATTTCTTACCCTGAAAACCTGTTAGGAAATTTTATTTTAATTAATCAAATAAGTCAAAATTTTATTTATGTAGTATACAGATATTTTTAAAGAAAAACAAGTTAAACATTCCTACTACTAGGCAACATATCTACTTCGAGTACCATAATGAACATAATTCGATGTCCGCTCGGATCAAATATTTGTATGGCCTTCAAATCCCGACTGCTAGTTTGTGTATGTGAGTTTGTATGTTTGTAAATGCAACCACGAAACAGGAGAAATTCCTTGTATGGGACAACGATTTAAAAAAGAAAAAGAAATCGGTATATACGAGTATCTATACTATAACATATCCAAACGCATGCACACCACAGACAAAAGTAGGTACAGTTGTTTCGAGATATTTAGTTAATAAAATACCAGAAGTTCTACGTTCCAGCTGTTATTGTAATCCTTTTCCGACTGTATTCGGTCGGCTACGAAATATAAAACTGTACTCTGTCATGCATGAGAAAGTTCAAATTCCATTGCCACCTATATTTCTTTAAGGCCCTTTTACGACAAATGGTCACTTAAAATCAACTTAAAATACATAACGCTACAGTCGATACTTGTGTTATAAATTCAAATAATAGGGAATCAGGGACGACTATACAGCTACAGTATTCATGTATGTACAGTCAATGCTGGCACTACATATCACAAATTTACATGTTAGCTCCCCGAAATGACCCAGCTTACCATTTAGCTCGTGGTAGTGGCCTAACTGTAGAAATTACTAGTTTGGCAGATTGTCCTGGCAAGTATACGAAATGTTAGTACCTACCTAAAGGTCACTACATAAATTAAATGTAAGGTGCATAGGATTATTTTTGAGGATATCCTAACGTAGTGTTACCGACCTCCGACCTTGGATATACCAGCTTGACTTAATTCTACATTACGTATTTATTTTGAATGTTAATCTTCTAATATATTCATAGTATTCCGAATGATTAAAACCTCTTAGGACAACATCCGCTTGTCATCTTTCGGTGTATCAAATAAATAATAAAGTTAATTATTACGCATGATTCTTTGATAAATATTACTGGTAATAATTGTTATTTAATATTAGTTATTTTTTTAAGTAATTCAATTTGATTATTACATTAATAGAAGTTTATTGGAATAATATAAAAAGCGGAGGTGTGGGCAGTTTGATTGTTGGCGGTGACCGCCATTGTTGATACTTCGAATGGTAAGACGAACGCTAGTCAGATTGTTTTTTTTGGGAAATAACTGAGAATAAACAATCTGTAAATTATACGACTGCCGTTTCTATTCTGTGACCAGCCTATCCTGACCACTGGTTCACAGTAGCGACAATTCCATTTCAATTTTTTATTATGTCTACAGCTAAGGAGTGAAATTCCCTGCCGGAGTCTGTGTTTCCCTAAATAAATTTTAAACCTTACGTCCATGTGTCGGTAGCGAAACGGCCAATTAAGCCACATATTTTGACTAAGGTGTAGAGTTTGTGAAGTTAGGGCTTGTAGAGGTGTAGAGTTAGAAGATTGGCACTACATTTTTATCTCTGCACCACCCTAAGGTCGACTGGTAGAAAATGCCTAAGGCATTAAGTCTGCCTTTGTGCATAAAGTTTTAATAATAATACCCCGCATGACGAGAACCTCGTGAAAGCTGAGAAAGAGATACAAATCAAGTATCTTGACTTAGCACACGAGGTTGTCGACATGTGGAATGTGGACTCAGCGATCATTGTGCCGATTGTCGTTACGGCCAACGGCCTGATGGCCAAGAGCCTCGACGACCATCTGTCGAGGCTGTCATTGGGCGGTTGGATCAAGGGTCTGATACAGAAGGCAGTACTCCTAGATACGGCTCGCATTGTGAGGAGGTTCCTGTCTCTGGAGCCCTAACCACCAGTAGCTTGGACCCTGTTCCCGATACCGGTTGGCCTCTATTTTTTATATTTTTAAATGTTTTTTTAAGTTTTCTTTTTTTAATATTTAAAAATGTAGTTAATAAGAATGAAGATGAATAAAGGAATAATAATACATGACATCTGATAACTTTTGAGAGTGCGAGCCATATGGTCTCGTCTTGGCAACATTTTACATGAAAATGTTTTTGGTGGGATAATACTGTCTTGTAAGACCCGCTTACGCCACCCTGGGTTATATTACTAACTTCGAGTAGCTAACTCGACCAATACCCAATCCAATATTTGTCACTAAACCTCGGGTTTGCAGTTAACTCTGAGTTAAGTCTTTGACGCAAGTGGGGCCTTATTGCACTAAAACGTAGGTCTAGTAAAAAAGTACACACTACATTTGGTACAAAACCATACGCTCTCGTAGCAACTTGCGCTCTGCTACGAGCTACGGAGCTACGGCGTAGCACACGTTCTAGGGACTGCTATGTCTGTCACTGATCATGTGATTTGTCATGTCAAACATGACATGTCATTGTAAAGCTATGAAATATTGTAAATGTGGAATTATTCCGATCTGTCACCCTGCTTTGTCCACCCAGGGGGACAGATCGGTAAAATAATGTTATATCGACTGATAAAAAAAATACAACCGACTTCCAAATAAAAACAATACAAAGTGAAAAATAACTTCAATTACGGAAGTCGGTTTTCCTGTTTTCGTTCCATCGTTTTTTGACTCCGACTTCCAAAATTGAAGTTAATTTTCGCTTCTTAATGTTTTTTACTAACCGACTTCCAAAAAAGGAGAACCGATTTTGATGATTCTTTTTTTATTTGAAAGCTTGTCATGTGATCTCATTTAAATTTCATCAAGATCTGATGGAAAACTTTGGCGATATACATTAGAAATCTTCAATAAACGACGGCAAATCACTCCGGATAGCTGCAATCGCATGTCTGTTTATTGTTTACACCATTTCATAACATAACATCACACTGGTACGCTCTTAAGGGGTATGCAGGTGTGAACATTTCACCCTGGTATACTCCCATTCCACCGGTTTTGTCATGTTATTAGTTTAATCTATTCTGGCATCACTTAGGGCATTATAGCTACCTAGCCTATAAAACTGGTCCATCATGTACCACAACCAAAAGAGAAAAATATATTTTTTATTTACAAAAAACGAACCGACTTCCAAAAAAAACGCTACGAAGCGAAAAATAACTCTGGAAGTCGATTGTTTTTTTTTTGTAAAATATTTTTTTATTGTCAACACTGAACTTATCTTTATAACCGCAGATACCGAATTAGTCATACAATTCAGTATCTAAAATACGACATCTTAATAAGTATTAATACTTAAAAAAAAACAGAATAAACATTCTTTAGAGAACAAAACAAAAATGGCTGATTATTTCTGAAACAAAATGAAAATTATGTGACGTTTTTTTCGATTAGTATTTATGCCAAGTTACAAATATAGAAGCCCAACAAACTTCCACCTTTTCACCTCCTTAGGGGTTAAATTCCCAAAAACCAATAAATACATGAATTATTTTTATCAACCAAAAGCTTAAATGTTTAATTTCACCTGTCACACTTAAAAGCTTAGAAGTTTCACACAAACTTTCAAGCTCATTTTTACCTCCTTAGGGGTGGAATTTCCAAAAAGCAATAAATAGATGAATTCTTTTTATCAACCAAGAGTATAAATCTAAAACTGCGCGTATCCAACTTACAAACCTTAGAAATTTCATACAAACTTTCAACCCCCTTTAACCGCCTTACGGGTGGAATTTCCAAAAACCAATAAACAAATTAATTATTTTTATCAACAAATAGCGTAATTCGAAAATAACACTTGTCCAACTTATAAACTCTAGAAATTTCATACAAACTTTCAACCAAAGGGGGGCAAGTTTTTTAACTCCTTACGGGTTCAAAAACCAATAATTTTTTTATCATACAAGAGCTTAAATGTAAAATATATTTCCACTAAAAGCATAGAAAGTGAATCACTCAACAAGTAAGAACTTTCATTAATACACATTTTTTTTTCAAACTCATTTTTTTTTAAATTTATCTCGAGTTCATAATCTCTTGAGATAGTTCATAAACTTACACTGTCTGCAATAATCCGGTGAAATACACAAATAAAGCAAGAAGCATATAGAGCAAAAAAAGCTAATTAGCATTACATAATTCTAATAAACTCTCCAAGCATAAAACTGACGATCACCTAAGCCTCTTATACCGGCTTTGTTGCATCATACAACTAATTTAATGAGCTTCGTTATATTCCATCTAATAGATATGCGGTGATATCGAGTTTTAGCTACATTGCTTGCTTTGTTTGATACAGTTTTGAAAACACTTCTTTGATGGCCATGGTCAACATAAATGAATTACTAAGTATGTTGTGACAAACATTGAAAAGAGGATGCTTAGGTGGTTTGGTTGTGATTATGCATTAAAGTCGTCTAACATAGGATAGGATAGGGCCCCCACTTTTTGCGCACTTAGACTCCCATTTGTTCCATTTTGCGTGCAGGCCTCCTCTCTGTGAGAGGGAATGGGCTGTAATCCACCACGCGGGCCCAGTGCGGGTTGGTGGATGTCACATTTCTTCGAATTTTTGGTTCTAACACATTTGGTTTCCACACGATGTTTACCTTCAACGTTTTGAGAGCAGTGTGATGAAATAATTTTCATTAAGTAAAGTGGCCGTTACCACCGGGCCACCATTGCTCTTGGTGACTAACATAGCAGCACTGTACACATAACCAGCGTGCGTGTATGACTAAATGTATGAACGTTAATTAAGCAAAAGGAGGAGAAGGGTTATGTTAGGACTGTAGTTTCTACCTCTATGAAAAAAAAACGTGATTTTATGTATGTATGTACTAAGTATGTGGTGCGGTGTGTATGTGATGTTTGAACACGCCATCCCGCCTTGAGCAAGTGTGGCGATTCATTTTATGTATGTATGTACTAAGTATGTGGTGCGGTGTGTATGCGGTGTTTGAACACGCCATCCCGCCTTGAGCAAGTGTGGTGATTAATTTTATGTATGTATGTACTAAGTATGTGGTGCGGTGTGTATGCGGTGTTTGAACACGCCATCCCGCCTTGAGCAAGTGTGGTGATTCATTTTATGTATGTATGTACTAAGTATGTGGTGCGGTGTCTATGCGGTGTTTGAACACGCCATCCCGCCTTGAGCAAGTGTGGTGATCCATTTATATGGATGTAATAAGTATGTGGTGTGGTGTTTGAACACGCCAAAACGAGCTTACATAAAAAAGGAAAAAAAATCTTTATTATTATAACTTACAGCCTTTGATATGTCACTTATTTTGAGATCCTTTGTTGACAAACGTGAAAATATAAAGTTAACAACTATGGTCGTTATTTTGAAAAGAGATGCATAATTTACTTTCAATTGTAATGGTACCGCAAACTCTCATGAATGTTTCATGAAAACCCCTCTATTTGAATACAAAATACGAACTTGAAAGCTTTGCCTTTTTTAACAACAAAAGTTTGTTTCTGTAATTGTGTAGTTGTGTGTGAGTTTTATGCGTTATTTAGTTTTTTTTTGTGTTTTTGTAAGGGTCAACACAAAACAAGAAACGACACGAAGCGCTGGTGCTTGAAGTGGCCAGTTGCTTCTACCCGCGTTCGACGAAGTCCGACGAAGTATCACTAAGACGCGTTGCGCCGCGCTTTAGCTCGAGGCGCCTCCAGAACGGCACGGGGTTGAATCGGATTCTCTTATGGACTTTTTAGTGTAATAAATAAAGTTCTTTATTATATCACTTCCTTTAACAGTACGCGCGTCGAATAGCTTTGCTTATCGGTGTGAGCTAACCCTAATGGGAAAATAAAACCACTTTATTTCATACCCGATCCAATATTCGATTATTAAAATAATGACAGATATGAATAAATGTCAATTGAGTTTGACAGCGTGCCGTAACTTTGCGCGAGGAAAGTCACGGATCGTTTAATGGCGCCCGACACCATTTTCATACAACGTCGAGATGTAGCCTGTAATAAAACGGAATTTTACGATGCTTTCGTAGGGAACCAGCCAACTGGGCTACAATTGGGATAATACACCGGCAAAACTGTTAAGTTTATTATTAGCTAATTTATTCGATGAATAATCAACGAGTTTCAGTTTATAGTTCGGGATAATTGTTGATTGAAGTTATTTTGAAGCAGTTAGTTTGTTTTCTCATCCAGATTTATCTTGCCAATTGGCTGAATTAATATTATGTGGCGCTGGTGTGTATCCTTGGTTTCTTATTGATGGAGTAGATGAAAATACTAGATATTTGTTACGTAATTATGCTAGATATTGGTAGCTACGGCTGGAATTATAGTTATGTACCGAATGACTAGAATATCATTGATTTGACGAGGAAAAAATACACAGGGAGTCCCAAAAGTTCAAAAGGAATATTTTCCTTAAAAATGTATTTTACGATTAATGTTCGCGAACTTGCTTATAAATCTTACCGTTTCAAATCTTATATATATATAAAAACCGGCCAAGTGCGAGTTGGACTCGCGCACGAAGGGTTCCGTACCATTATCGCAAAAACCGGCAAAAAAATCACGTTTGTTGTATGGGAGCCCTACTTAAATATGTATTTTATTCTGTTTTTAGTATTTGTTATTATAGCAGCAACAGAAATACATCATCTGTGAAAATTTCAACTGTGTAGCTATCACGGTTCATGAGATAAAGCCTGGTGACAGACAGACAGACAGACGGACCGCGAAGTCTCAGTAATAGGGTCCCGTTTTTACCCTTTGCGTACGGAACCCTAAAAATGAATCCCTATTTCCCTTGGTCACGGCATCACGCGTAAACGGCTGGACCGATTTCGCTTATTCTTTTTTTGTTGTGTTTGTTATTGTTAGGAGAAGGTTCTTATGAAACAAAAATAAGAAAAAAAAAAGTTACCTTACCTACATAGGTAGGGTAGGTATGTAGGTAGGGTAGAGTAGGTAGGGTAGGGTAGGGAAGGTAAGGTAGGTAGGGTACGGTAGGTAGTGTAGGGTAGGTAGGGTAGGGTAGGTAGGGTAGGGTAGGTAGGTTAGGGTAGGGTAGGTAGGGTAGTTAGGGTAAGGTAGGTAGGGTAGATGAATGTTTGGTGTTTTTATAGCAAAACAAAGTTTTCCGTGTCAGCTTGTAATCTTATAAAAATCTCTTTAACAAAAAATCAAACCGACTTCCAAAACAATTCAACACTAAAAAATCGAAAAATAACTTTCTTTGCCGAAGTCGGTATCGAAAAACGGAAAAAAATTGGTACTAAAGACACCGACTTCGAAGAACTTATCTCTTTTAGTTATGGTAGGTACATACGTCCAATTATCATGAAAATCATTTATAGCCAAAGTACTTATTACATCTCATGACGATTCCAATAAGCCCAAACACGACTAGGATACATTGTTTTATTTCGGAGTTCCAGTGCCTGCCTTCCGGCTTCATCATCAGATCAGTTCGATGGTACCATTTTCACTAGTACCATTTATGTATAAGTATTTGCTTGGGTCGTAGGGCTTTTGGGACCGGTACCGCGGTCCCGTATTCCACCTATAAACACAATATTATTTTTGAGTAGTACTTTGGGACCACAAGAAAAAAGAAGTTAAAGTACAGTTAACAAAAAAGCTGATATAATATTTTAATCAATAATTGCATGAATATCAGTATCGGTACAAAATAAAAGTTAATATTATTTAGTTGCACTTATAAAAGGATAGGTAGCTATAAAATAAACAAAAATATATCAATCATGTAAAGGGTCTTTCAACAAGGACGGGTCGATGTTAAAATTTAATAAAACAAGATGTGTGTGAGATATTAACGAAATTATTTTTTTATTTAATAGGCCCATTTATGCCATTATGGATGGAATATGACATCGTTCAAATGTCCGCCTTCGTATGGTGGCACGAATCCGAGAGGTCCAATTTTTAATGACTCTGCTGCATGGATCGAGTGACCGCTACAGATCAATGATAATTAATTTTTTTTTGGCTTGAATTGAACAATATGGAAGTGAACGGCATGTGGTTCCAGCAAGATGGCGCTACTTGCCACACAGCAAACGACACAATCGACATTCTGCATGAACGGTTTGAGGGTAGAGTTAGAGTTCCGCTAGACTTTTTCTTGTGGGGTTTTCTGAAGTCGCAGGTCTATGCCAATAAACCACATTCGACCGTTGCCCTGAAAGCCAACATAACGCAGGCCATCGCTCCGATTCAGCCAGATCTATGCAGCAGAGTCATTAAAAATTGGACCTCTCGGATTCGTGCCACCATACGAAGCCGCGGCGGACATTTGAACGATGTCATATTTCATCCATAGTGGCATAAATGGGCCTTTTAAATAAAAAATAAATTTCGTTAATATCTCACACACATCTTGTTTTATTCAATTTTAACATCGACCCGTCACTGTTGAAAGACCCTTTATAAGAGAAGAGAGAGATGTATGTATGAAGAATATGATTTGCGCACACGTAGATGTGCGGGAGAGAGATAATCACTCACACATCACATCATCACACAGTGGACTTGGCAGAGCCACGACGGTCCAACTAAAAACGAGATTGACTTCATCATGTCAACCAAGAAACCAATGTTCAGTGATGTGTCTGTGATCAATTCGGTGAAAACCGGCAGCGATCACCGCAGGGTAGGAGCTATACGGTCAGGTCTAAGTTTTTTAAGACCCGCCGTACAGATAGAACAAAAAGCTCTCTGATCCTACTCTCAGGCTCATAAAGGAGAAGCGTGAGATGATCCTGCAGTCTTCAGACGAAGCGTTGAAATACCGGCAGGTAAATAGACGTCTCAAAGTCCTTGAAAAGCGACCGCCACCGGTTTAAAACCGAAAGTATTAAAGACGCGATTGACCGGAATAAGGGCTCCACGTTTTTACAAGAGATCTGAATATCGGACAGAGCCAGCTCACGAAACTGAAGACCGATGATGGCAGGATCGTAACCACCAAACCGGAGCTTCTGAGGAATATCGAGAGATTCTGTGGGCAGTTGTACACGTTAACCAGTAAACCCGTCGCGAATCTAGCGAATGACCCTAGAGCTAGATTGACCCGACACTATACCGAAAACATTCCGGACGTCAGCCTGTACGAGATTAGGATGGTTCTTAAACAGCTTAAGAACAACAAGGCGCCAGGTGATGACGGAATGACGGCCGAACTATTTAAGGCGGGTGGAAAACCAGCACTTAAGGCCCTTCAGAAGCTGTTTGATTCCGTCATACTCGAGGGGAAAATGCCACAGGCATGGTGCAGGGGTGTGGTGGTACTCTTTTTCAAGAAGGGTGACAATGCCCTACTGAAGAACTATAGGCCCATCTCACTTCTTAGCCATGTCTACAAGCTGTTTTGAAGAGTCATCACGAATCGTTTCGCGCGCAGGTTTGACGATTTCTAGCCGCCCGAACAAGCTGGAATCCGTAAAGGCTTCAGCACCGTAGACCACGTACATACGCTGCGGCAGGTTATACAGAAGACGGAAGAGTACAACCTGCCTCTCTGCTTAGCGTTTGTAGACTACGAGAAAGCCTTGGATTCGATTCTTGACATCGAGACTGTACTGCGGTTTCTTCAACTGTGCCAAATCGACTATCGGTACATCGAAGTGTTGAAGTGTTTGTACAAAAACGCCACAACACAATACATACCTATAAATTTATTCATCATCATCACCATTATTTCAGCCGAAAGTCGTCCACTGCTGGACATAGGCCTCCCCCAGGCATTGTCCAATTGACCGATCCCGTGCGCCTCGTATCCAGCGCATTCCTGCACCTTTATCCATGTTATCGGTCCACCTAGTAGGCGGACTTCCAACGCATCGTCTTCCAGTTCGCGGTCACCATTCCAGAACTTTTCGGTCCTTTGGGGGTATGTGGAACAGGGTGTAAAGTCCCACAAACCTCCTTAGAAAAGGGAGGATCCTCCGACCAGACGGGTGTTGTGTCTGGTCCGGGCAACTGCCCAACGGTTATCGTCGCACTGTTGTATACGTTCAAATCGCGCCGAAAACTTTGCTTGCGCGATGCAGGATTTGTGTGACGTCATGTCATTTGTTTGTAAGTGGCAGCGTCGTTGCCGCTACATCACTCCCCTCCGGAGACCGGAGGTCGATAGCAGGTTGAGTCGTCCGTACATCTTGTGATGCGTGCCTGGCCAGTGGAAGGTTGGTTCCCGTGAGTCGGAACCGGAAGTCGCAGAGTTCGCGGTAAGTCGGAACTGTATGCGGTTGTGCCCCAGTAAGTCGGGGTGATGATATCTCAGTGAGTCGGGATAGTTTTGCTGGCTCCAGTAGTCGGAGCGGTGATGATGTGTCCCAGTGAGTCGGGACAGTGCTGCTGGCTCCAGTGGGTCGGAGCGGTGATGAAAGAAGCTGAGGGTGATGACCAGGTATGCGCGTCCGCTGCATGCTGGTAGTCAGGATACCCCCGTAGATGCCGTGGGTACTGGCTGGCTGTGTGACTCGCTGCTCGAAAGCTTGAGGAAGTGATGATGACGTCACGATGAAGTAGCTCTGCACGAAGGCTGCGCTGATGTTCATGTTCGAGGGTCACCAGTTTGGAGGTATGCGGAACAGGGTGTAAAGTCCCGCAAACCTCCATAGAAAAGGAAGGATCCTCCGACCAGACGGGTGTTGTGTCTGGTCCGGGCAACTGCCCGACGGTTATCGTCGGACTGTTGTATACGTTCAAATCGCGCCGCAAACTTTGCTTGCGCGATGTAGGATTTGTGTGACGTCATGTCATTTGTTTGTAAGTGGCGGCGTCGTTGCCGCTACAGTCCCATCAGACATCCGTTCTGCGAGCAATATGTCCTGCCCACTGCCACTTAAGTTTCACAAATCTTCGGGCTATCGTCGGGTATTCGACGGTATTTTTTTTAATAAAATAAATATTTTATCGTTTTATAAAAATTGTTTATATATTTTTGGTTGACCGTACTTTCCCAAGACATAACTTTGTTTATTTTATTTCTGGTCCCAAAATACTACTCAAAAATAATATTGTATCTGAAGGTGGAATATGGGACCGCGGTCCCGGTCCCGAAAGCCCCACGACCCATTTGCTTCATCATATTTGGTTAACTATATATACTTAGCATTAAGGAGTTTCAGTGGCCATCTGTGGTTTCTTCATCAGTGCCACTTCACGAGTAATTTAATATAATGTTACTCTCTGGGTGCAAATGTTTGCATTTTGAGGAGTACCCTCGATTTCTCCAGGATTCCATCATCAGATCCTAACCAGATGACCACCTGGGAAAATTTCTTCTTTTGTTTGAAAGAGTATACCTCTTCCAGGCGTCTTTGAGAAATCGGGTAACATATATTTAAAAAAAAAGATTCCGACGAATTGAGAACCTCCTCCTTTTTTTGAAGTCGGTCAAAAATAGTAAAGAAAAAAAATGAAAACACAAAATGTCTTACATGTGTTATTTAATTATTCACTAATACATAATTTAAATTAACACAGACATAAAACAACAGCTCATTGACTAGAATAACAATTCGTATTTAATTTATTTAAACATTTATCATCGAACAACGACATTTAAATCATTTGTTTATAAATAATCTTTACACTCTATGTCTAAATCACGTATCTAAGGAAAACATCGCGAAAACAATATGCTGTCACCCTCCACTAATTAAAAGGTCTCATTACATAGAAACTGGGCGAGTTCTTAGAATCACACAATTATGATATTTCTTAAAAAATAATTTGTGAAAAGTTTTTGCGATTCTGCTGAAAGAATACTTGGGTATCCATGATAAAAGCAATTAATATACAGTTTGTGTAAAAAGGACAGTTAAAAAGTGTTGAAAATATATAATTTAAGTATATTAGAAAAATTTCACGAACCAGATGTGCTGTCCCAAAAAATGTTTGCCTTATTTTCCGATTGGATTAAAAAACACTTATTGAATATTCGAGGAATTTTATTTTGTAATGCAGCCTCAAAAATTGTCAAAATATTTTCCGTAACAGCAAATCTTTTTTTCGTGATTCCATTTACAAAATTACATGTAAGTATATTTTTACTATGTATTGACATTTTGACTTATTAGATAGGACCAGCTTTGTTTGACGGTTTTTTGTTCCTCACGCCTATTATTTTTATAAGTATAAATAAATAAAAGAAAAAATATTTTATTCATTTATTTATACTTTTACTTATTATTTTTGTAAGTATACATAAGAAAAATACATAAATACTTGTTTAGTTCTCTGAGAATATGATTAGATATTACAAAATAAATATGTATAGTTTATAAACAATTTTACGAAATTCTTACGAGTAAGTTCAACAGTGGATTCTCTTATCTAACATTTCAAAAATACATAATATATAATTTCTTAGCACAATAATAACATTTTCAATTTATTTATTGGCCTCAACGTTGAATAAGCGTAGTACATTTATTACAAAGACTAGTTTTATATGTAGGTTTATATTAATATTTACCGAACTAAAAATAAATTAAGGAGAATGGTAGATTTGACAAAAGTTATAAAAAAGTACACTCCTTTTGGACTCCGCCACAGTCGGGTAAATACAATTTACCTGGAAACTACTGGAAGGTACCAAAACATTTATTTAGAAGACTATTTTCATTTCTGAAAAATATTTTATCTTTAAAATAATATGCGCAGTTCTTAAAAGTCTATTAAATAGCGCAAACTTTATTTTTAGGCCGGTATATTCAAAGGTTCCAAGTTATGTAGTATAAGAACTATGGTATCTACAGTCCCTAAATTGGGAACATATTGCGTTCAGAAATGCCTTCCACAAAACATCCCTCGAGGCCGAAACGAATATAGGCTGAAATAATATTGAATATCATCTCAAAATGTAATAAACTATGACAGTGAAGAAAAGAGTATTTGTGTAAAGGTTCGATCACACCAAACTTAAATGAACAAACAAGCAAGTATATTTTCATACTTTTAAGCTGTTGTAAAGTATTACGTAAACATAATTTAAACGTACCGAGTATTTTCTTGTCTTTCAAACGATTCCAGTTAATCTAAGTTCGGTGTAATCTTTGAAAGCGTGTTGCGTTACAGAAGTCACAGGAGTTTCCAACTTGGACGGCTGCGATGCGTAAAAGCGTTGCATTTGTAAACTATCACTTAACAAACCTATGTGCACTCAACTCAACTGACCTAGGCCGGGATGCAGGGGCTCGCTCAAATGACACGCTAGAATTTATTCACCCTATGTTCTTTATACACGGGCACATGCCTTTTGACAAGCAACTGCAACTGCACATCTATACACCTACCTATAAGCTTCTGACCTTGGACTTCACCTATCGCATTCGAACCTAACAACTATAATATCAATATTTATATAAATATAATTTCAATCCTATTCATCTGGTAATCTACCTACATATTGGCAGAAACGCTACAATGAACCTGGTTCATCGATGAAACAAATAAATGCTGCCGAAGTTATATTTATGAATATAACATGCGGCTCATTCGACTGCAATCAATCATTGGAGGTAAGCAGAGTATCAAAATATATTTGGCTTCGTTTGTATTTGTTCTACGTATGTAACGAAATTGTTATAACATTTATAATTTCTTACTTATTTTTTTTTACAAATAAATTAATTTAAAAGTAAACAGTTCATAAAAATAAGACAACAAAATCTCATATCACACTAAACCTATGGAATATTTCGGAAATTATCTTTACGATACACTAAAGTAATACTTCAGTAGGTAAAGCTAACGATATGGAGGAACCCTGTAGGAGAAATCGTACGCCTACGATACAGTTGTAAATAGTAATAGGAAACTTCATATTATATTTGGTCACCGCCCGGGGAGCTCGAAAGACGGGTGGACGAAGCGATTAAAAAATAACATCTCAAAACACCGTAGCAACTCGTCTTCGAACCGCACACAGTTATTGTCTTTATACGCACATACATCAGCGACTACTCTAAGCTAATACCCGTTTTATAAAGCGTCGTGTTTGTCGTGGTTGCCGTTCTGCGGCCACGTGAGCAGCAACTGCTCGTCGGCGTGCGCGTCCAACGCCACGTGCTCGGAGATGGCAGGCGAGTACGGCATGCCACCGAGGAGCGCGCCCGACGAGCGCGACTGCTGGCGGCATAGCGGGCGCCGCGTGGGAGACTCGCTCTCGTCCGACATGGCGCGTGTCACTGTGATGCGCGGCGACTGGCGCCGGCGCCGGTCGCGCGCGCCTCCCGCGCCCATCTCCTCCAACCCCAACGCACGTCCCAGCACCACGTGCGGTGGCGCGCGGATCATGGGGATGGCCGACGTCCTCACCGGCCGTGGCGCCTCCTCCTCCTGCGAGTCCTGCAGCATGTTGCAGGAGGCCGCGCGCTGCGCCGGCCGCTCCGAGCCACGCGACCCCATCGCCGCCGCGTCAGATAACCTCCTAGTGGTTGGTGGTCTTATGCATCCCGAACCCGTGGATAACGAGGGTCGTCGCGACCCGCACGCACTTGGCGTCCTCGCTTGTATCTCCTGGGTCACTTCGCTTTTCGTCATTCGTTTCCTTCTGTAATTGCGAAGCGAATCACGCAGCGCCCGACTCCTTATTCCGTACAAAATACCATTGACTGGTGGTGCAGCCGCCAGCAGAGCCGCAGAAAGAGCGGCTAGGGGCTGCGGCGGCACAGCTACAGCGGGCCATATCAACACACAGTAATACGGAAAATACAAAATGGCGAGTGAGCCAAGAGGCTGCAGTACTGCCGATAGAGCTCGTCGACGAGGTGGCGGAGGAGGAGAGAAAGGATTTCTTTGATGTGTGACAGTCACTTGTGCTGAGAGGGTAACTTCGTAGATGGCGGCTGCGATTCTGTGTCGGTGATAGCGAGCGATGCGGAGGATCTTGAGGCTGCAGAGCAAGACGAGTGCGGCAGGCAGGATAAGCGTGAGTGCGGCGTACACGAGGCAGAACCCAAGCGCGGCTGGGCCGGCGCCGCAGTCGGGCGCGCAGCCTCCAAGCCCTGCGCTGTACGCCAGCGGCGGCTGCGCGGCCGCCAGCGGGGCCAGCAGCGCCGCCATCGCCACCCAGCCGCTCGCCACGCAAATCATTACCTGCAATTAAAGGCGTCTGTTTAATGATGCAGCATAGTAAATATTAGGCAAACTGATAGCAATATCAACCGGCTAGTTCACCGACACAAGCTAATTATAAAAAAACTTTCTATTTACAGATAGCTTAAAGAGGATTCCTTCACATAAACCGGCAGACCTACCTTCTTGGCGGAAACAATGGCAGCATAATGCAGCGGTGCAGCGATGGCGGCCGCGCGGTCAGCGTGCAGGCCGCACACGGTCCACAGCTGCAGAGGGTGCAGCGCGTGTAGTAGAGCGCTGCAGGCGCAAGCGCCACCACCGCCACACAGCGCTGCACCGCTTGCAAGCGCACCCACCGCTCCCAAGTGCACCAGCAACACTGACGACGCGGACGCCGGCTGTGAACAAAACTGAACTTGAAATGATGGATAGAATGTACACCTGCATCTTTTTCTTCTTTGCGAGCCGATGGCAGATTTTTCAAATAATTTGCAGCCAGTAAGTGGCTACGTCAATCAAAGCGTCAGTGGCGTCCATAAGATCCTCTAAAGTGGTGTATGTACACTTGGGACACTCTAGTATGTGTGTCATGTTCTAAACACGGGCACCGCACTCTCATTGGGTAAAACCCTATTTTGCAAAATTGAGTTTCCAGCAGCGTCCTAGGGTTTAATATGCCAATATTGTGCCCAAGAAGTGTTTAAAATAGCTTATTCATGTTGCCAGAAGACTGCTGCTGGACTTACGTGTCTCTTGCAAATTGCTATCGAAGATCGAATTGAAGATCATGAGTGGCGACCGAGCAACTGCAGATTGCGAAACACCGCTGAATGTTCGAAATTCAAAAATAAAAAAACGGAAAGATTTTGGATTAAGTTAATACTTAGAATTCTTCCTGTGATATCGGTAAGATTGAAAACTGTAGTTGGTCTATAAAAGAGAGGTTCAATAATCCTTAGATGATGGATGAAGTATAAACGATAACTAAAGTGGAGCGTTGAGCTAGATAGCGCTAGAGGCATAATGTTCTGTTCATATTCGGAATAGACCGAGCGCTTATTGTTGGATTCCGAGCTGGCGTGTTAGATATTGCTTGCAAATTGGGACGCCAGAGGTCACACAAGGCATTCAACACTGGATTATAAAGCAACAAAGGATTAGTTACACCTACATTTTGCTGAACTGAATCTATTTGGCGTAGTCGGGAGGCTACCAATTTTAGATGTAAATATTTTGTATGTACCCGTGGCCAGGGGAAGTAGGGAAAAATAAAACATGTTGTTTTATTTTTTTCCTACTTCCACTGTATTTTTGCCCAGCAAAAACTTTTTTCTCTAAAACTCTTAGGGCTACTTGCACAAAATATTAACTCGGAGATAGTTGCTAACACGTGGTTAAATTGACAGTTTGTCATGTAAATAACTCTGAGTTCAGTTTGTCGTGCAAGTGGGTCTTATCTGTCCTTGTAATTTGCAGGGGAAGTTAATTAATGTAGCTTTCACATCACAGCACATTTGTAAACATTATATATCCTAGTACTACAACATTTTTGAATTTTTCATGTAATTAAATTGTTGACTTTAAAGGATGCAAAAGTTGTTTCTTTTTAAAGTCCTTTGATACGAGAAACTTCAAAAGAAACTGAAATGTTTTCCAAGCGAATATTTGTCATTTTACAGCTGCTTGTCTCACATAGTTACAAAGCTGATCCATGTTTATAGAAGTCTGTGTTTATTTTGTGAACCAGCTGTAAACTGTACTAGCTTTTTCTCACAACTTCGCTTCTGTGCCCTGCACCGTAGATGCCCTTAATTTTTTCGAAATATTTCGCACTAAGCGATACTATTAGCAATAGTAGTTTATGCAACGGTTATAGAATAGGGGTTATTAAAACACGATTGTGATAATAGTATCACGCGAGAGTTTTAATACCTAATCATATGCCGTTGCATACAATATTTTATCTACACACAGTTGAAATAAAACAAAAGTGGAAACGGCAAAAATATGTGGTATGGCGGCCAATTTAGATTCTCATTGCGCATGAATACGCAGCGCGCGATTCCATAGAATCTGAGACTATTTTTCTACTTAAAGTCAATGAGCCCATACTCACCAATAAGTTAAAAAGTAAAAGTGTGCTATCAAAATTTAAAAGTTACTTTATGATGCACTTGTTTGAAAATCGAAGAAAAATGTTGCACTATAATGGTATTTTTGTGAACGTAGGTAAAAAATAATGTTCGTAATCAAATCAATAGGTTGTTTTGAATATACCAACAGACACAAAAATTAGTATACCTTTGTATAGTACAACCATCTCGAATGATGGTTGATAGGGTCTGGCACGAATGCCTTATTGGTAAGCTTCCTTCATTCGGTTTGCCCGGTGGTCTGTGTGATTGGATTGCAGACTTCCTGAGAGATCGGTCCATTCGAATGGTTATCGATAGCTGCAAGTCGGACCACTTGGATATTAATGCCGGGGTCCCTCAGGGGTCGGTACTCTCAGCAACTTTACTCTTGCTGCACATTAACTATCTGCTAAAACCAGGCATACCTTTGGGTATGCAGACGACAGCACTGTTGCTGAGAGATACTTGTCCAACATGGTGGAGCGCTTGAACCTGTCCTTGCAGGCTGTCTCCGAATGGGGCAATGCCAATCTGGTCAGGTTTAATGCTGCTAAAACCCAGGCATGTTTTTTTGCCGCTAAAAAGAGCCAATTTCACCCGGCTCCAATTTTCCGAGATGTGACCGTGCCAATAACTGACCATCTTGAGCTTCTTGGCGTTACGACATCGACTCGCAATTTTGGTTCATACATTGAGGCAAAGGCTCAGCTGGCTGCCAAAACGCTGGGGATCCTTGCAAAGGTGAGAAGGTACTTCACGCTAGAACAGCTGCTCAGCTTGTATCAAGCGCAAGTTCGATCATGCATGGAGTACTGTTCTTATGTCTGGGACAGATCTGCCAAATACCAACTTGATGCACTAGAGTCGATCGAAAAGCGGACTATGAAGCTCATCGGCGGTTAAGTCAAAGTTCCAGACCCTTGAATATCGTCGCCGAGTTGCCAGCTTGTCGGTTTTTTATCGGTTACATTTTGGGGAGTGTGCGATGGAATTGCATGATCTAATTCCGCCCAGCCCGTTTCATCATCGGACTACCAGACGTACGGCGATGTGCCATCGGTACATGGTGGACATCCCACCCATACGCACTAAACGTTTTGAAAATACTTTTATTATGCGTACAGCTAAGGATTGGAATTCCCTGCCGGAGTCTGTGTTTCACGATAGCTGCAATCTAGGGATATTTAAGTCAAGAGTGAATAGTTTACTTCTAGACACGCGTGCTCCATCGTCGACCACATCGTCGCTTACCATCAGGTGAGATAGTGGTCAAGCGCGAGACTATAACAGATAAAATAAAATAAAAAAATACTAACAAAATGACTCTTATTTCCACGTAATAAAAGTCACGTAACCCGCCTTCGTGAGATATAAGAACTATACCTATTTTCTCTTCCTTCTTCATCTTATCTGTTTTTGTGTAAATTAATGGTTAAATAAATAAATAAAATTATACCTTTTCAAAAAAGTACCTTATTTTGTGCTTAAGCAGAAATATAGTTTTAGTGGTAATTTCATCGATAAAAAATGTTGATTGAAGGGTAAGTTGGAATACACGAGAGCAACATACCCACTGAATTCTTAGCTATTAACGACTACTTACTCGCAAAGCTCATATTCTCGTGTTGTATGTAATAAACAAAGCGTTAGAATGTTACCACACTCTAAAAATAAAACAAACGCTTTACAATAAAATAATTTCATCAAACCACTGAAATATTTGTAAAAGAATTAATTCAAACATTTTTTAAATGCTCGCCAACTAAAATCGGAATTCCATTTTGTTAAAAGTTCCAAGCTTACCTACATTCCACATCAAAACAATTCAGTTGATGTAAAAGTTAAATCTAATTATTCTTTTTTGCATAAAATTCCTTAGATTTCAATCTGCATTTCTCATTTCAAACCTTCGGTAACCTTTGTGTGTTTAAACAGAGTGGGCCGTTTACAGTTAGCCAAAACGTTTTTTTAAAAGCATCTTGCCAGGAAATTTCATAGAATACTCCCATGTGTATGTTCACCGATTACTTTATGATTTAGAAAAAATTAAGTGGCCCAGTGGCTAAGATCTTTGACATCACAGACAACGGTGAAGAAAAGCATCTTGAGGAAATCTGGACATTATAATTAAAACTGATGGAAAAGTTTCTTGCACAGTCTTCTCCATAGGGACATTTTTATTTTTTTATTTTTTAGGTGGAAAATCATCCAATGATTTCTCCCACTCTGGGTGAAGCGGGAGGACGTGTCAGACTTTTACTGACTAAAACCCAACCGTGTTCCTTCAGTTGCTTGAGCCAGGGCCGCGGTTCTCCATAGAGACCTACTGGACGCTTGCGAATGTGCAACTATGTAGATTTCATGTTTTTGTTTTTGTTTGGCAATTCTAAAGTACCTATGTAAGGTTTAGTTGTACTAACAGTATTTTGATTTGATTTGATTTTGATTTGATATAGTTAATGCCAGTCTGAAATAACCAACCCGCATTGAGCAAGCTTGGCTATCAATGCTCGTGGCTTGTCTGTATGAGAAGAGGCCTTTTCCCAGCAGTGGGACAGTTACAAGCTGGTATTATTTATTATTTAATAAAAATAAAGACTTCCCACCCAAGTAACACAGGAAGCATTTTAACAAACAAATAGTAAACTTATGTAGAACTTAAGGTCCGTATAAACTCTTATATAAGCTCACCGAGCATCTTGATGCTTTATACTGGCATTTTTAAACCATTATGGTGCTTTACACTGTATAACGTTTGGATAATGGCAAATGAAAATGCTTTTGTAAAGCCTTTAGTATTTTTAAGTAGTAAATAAATGTTTAATGCTGTTTAACAGCATATACATGAACCATTATAATGCCACGTAAATCCGCTATACAGCTTTCAGCTGTTTTTAGTGCCTTAAGGTCTACAATAGCATTTTTAAGTAGTAAGGTAATGTCTAATGCTGCTTAATAGCATAAACTTGTACCATTATAATGCACCGTAAATCCGTTATACAGCTTTGAGCTATTTTTGGTGCCCTTTGTTGTATAATAGCACTTTTAAGTGGTTAGTAAAAGCCTAGACCTGCTGAACAGCATAAACGTGAATCAATTTAAAGCTTGCATTTTTAAAGATTAACTGAGTTCTGTTGTATAGCTAACAGCTCTTTAATCAAATAAAAGTGAGTTATAGTAATGCGTAAAGCTGTATATAGGTTCATTTTACTATATTCGTAAAACCATTTGAGGCCATGTTGAGGAAAAGCACAATATTCGCTATAAACATGTTTTTTTTTGTTGACGGCAGCATAAATATTTTAATAAGCCACGCGCAGGCATATGGAGATCATGCGTTCAGAAAGCTATTTTGTCAGCAGACTCTTGGCAAACGGATACAAGTTGTACAAAAATTCTGAAATTGGTTTTTTTGTTTTGCTCAAGGATCCCCAAAACTGCGTTCAAGTAATAGCACTATTTCAGTCTACATCAATTCTACTGGTATACTGGTGAACCCATATAGAACTACTTTATAGACAATAGCACTACAGTGGTTCATCAAAAGTCTTCTATCTGCCCTCCGGCTTAATAATTATTCACGTGTGAGTATTTATACTGCTGGCAGCATTAATTAGCCTTTTTAAAGGCTCACCGGGCTGCTACAGACCGACACCATTTTGTAAATATTTTATAACCAAAAAGTATTATCATTCGGACCTTTTTATAAAAGCATTAGGCCTATATATTAATATTATAACTTAATTTAATACTGTCCAACCAATACTATTATGTTAATTATGCAAAATTCGTTCTATACTAAAAATACACAATTTTTTTGGTTATTTTACGCATATATTTATATAACATTTTTTAACAAAACCACATAATATCGAGGGCCCGTGAAAATTTTCAATGAAACTTATATAGACATTTACAGTAAACTACATTGCGCAGTAATATTTGAAGGCATGAAATAACAAAAGAGTCAAAAACTTAAACAGTATTATATATTTTGTTTTGATGCAAATAAATATGGAATCACTCCCTCAGTTTTGACCCTCTTCGTCCATATTATAATATGGACGAAGAGGGTCAAAACTGAGGGAGTGACTACTTTGTCTCGCAATATATTGCGAGACAAAGTAGTTAAATTACAACGATAATTGTATTATAACATTTGTACCGTGGTATTAGAAATGTTTTTGCAATGATGTAGGGTTTAATTAAGTTCTAACTGTGAACACTTAAATAGCTCCAATAATTCTTTTACTACATTCTAATGCTAGTCTAATGCTTTTGTAATGCAATTAACATCTTCATTATCAATAATATTGCTAGTATAATGCTTCTGTAATGCGATTGGCAACTTCATTGACCATAATATAGCTTCTTTAATGCGATAGGCAACTTCATTGACTACAATAATGCTAATATAATGCGCCTGTAATGCAATTAAACAACTCTTGTGAACCTATTTAGGATCTAAAGCCGTATAATTTGTGCCCAAATAAGCATTACAGTAGCCGTATAATCGTTTGTAATGCTACTAAAGAACTAACTCAAAATGCGAAAACGATACAGAAATGCTGTAAGTCGGCCGTTATACTGCTTTGATGTGTTACTTGGGCAGTAACTTTTAAAATTCTATCTATATTACTAAATATGTTTGCAAGCTTTAATTACCTTGCTTTATGCTCAACTAGTAATCCATTTTTCTAGCACTTCCACTGCAACTTTGCAATAGCAATGCAACTTTGGATTCATTAAAATAATATGGATCTGTTGTCATGATGGAGCCGGAAGGTGGCCATAGCAACTCTTCAACTAGACAAGATATCACCATCGTGTTGGGGCTTATTAGATGTGTATTGAAAAGTGATATTACATTTAGTACCTTTCAGTTCAAAAATTATTATAATTAAAATAACCCGACTGCTAAAAATGTATTAACTGAAAAGAGAAAACAAGTACTAGATATATATTCAATATTATGAGAGGAGCTCGTAGCTACATAATAACAGCCGCACAGGTCGATCATCAAGGTTAAGCAAACGTTTGACGAGGTCGGTCCGTGGATGGGTGACCATTTCAACATACTGAGTTACCTCCGTGCCTCGGAAAGCACGTTAAGCCGTTGGTCCCGGCTGTCATTTAAAGATCTTTGACAGTCGTTACGGGTAGTCAGAAGCTTGAGATCTGACACCAGTCTTGCCAAGGGGTACCGTGTTATTCAGTTACTGGATTGTGGAGGTCAGATAGGCAGTCGTTCCATCTAAAACACTGGTACTCAGCGGAATTCGTTAAGACTGGAAGCCGACCCCAATATAGTTGGGAAAAGGCTAGGCAGATGATGATATTCAATATTATGAGGTGCTGCCAGCGGTGCCAAACGAAGTTTTGTTCGGTTTTTCTATAATTTTTCTTTGTGCCTGCAGCACCACATAATATTTAATGAATAAATTATATCTAGTACTTGTTTTTCTCCGTATGAATTTTTAGCAGTCGGGTTTTTGTTTTTATAATAATTTGTTTTTTAATGAACGAGTTCTCCGAATAAGTTATGTGGTAAAAGACTATTTATTTTGCTATCAAAGTTAGTAAGTTATCTTGAATTTGTGCCAAAATAGGAACATAAAAGTATTACAATGTATATTTTTTTGGAACTACATAAACATATTTTGTTTGGATACCGAAAATAAATTATTAGATCACTCCCTGTTTTATTAGCGCCCGCTATTTAAACAAAATATATAGCCTATGTCACTCCCACAATTGCGATGAATCCAACGAGACCTCATATGTCATAAGCCGACAAGCCATTTGGGCTGTAGAGCGTGCTATAGAAATGGACATACAAACTTACATACATACATATGCTTGAAAAACATTACCCTCCCGCAGTCGGGTACAAAGCTAGTTTAAAAAATATATTTTTACTTAATACTTTTTATTCTGGGAGTACTTCCCCTTGGTATACGCTAGCAAAATCGTTAGCAGAAGCTAGCCACGTATAAGTAGAGATGCGGCAAATAGCCAATCAACTTCATTTAATTAACAGATGGAAAGTGATTTACTGGTAGACTAAGCTCGTGTTTGTTTGCAGGTGATTAGCTAATCAACCATCAGATTAATGTGTTGGTACCTGCAGACCTTCAGTGTAGGTATACGGGTCTGTTTATGTGCAAATGTGTGCCAAAAATAGTAGTTTTAAAACTAACTTTCCAAAAAGGAGGAGGTTCTATGTTCGGCTGTTTGTTTTTTTTTAGGGTTCCGTACCCAAAGGGTAAAAACGGGATCCTATTACTGAGACTTCGCGGTCCGTCTGTCTGTCTGTCTGTCACCAGGCTGTATCTCATGAACCGTGATAGTTAGACAGTTGAAATTTTCACAGGTGATGTATTTCTGTTGCCGCTATAACAACAAATACTAAAAACAGAATAAAATAAATATTTAAGTGGGGCTCCCATACAACAAATGTGATATTTATTGCCGTTTTTTGCGATAATGGTACGGAACCCTTCGTGCGCGAGTCCGACTCGCACTTGGCCGGTTTTTATTTATTTATTTGTTTTACCTCAGAACTTTTTACTAGATGAACCGATTTTGATGATTCTTTTTTTATTTGAAAGCTTGTCATGTGATCTCATTTAAATTTAATCAAGATCTGATAAAAAACTTTGGTGATATACACTAGAAATCTTCAATAAATGACGACAAATCACTCTGGATAGCTGCAATCGCATGTCGGTTCATTGTTTACACTACTACTACTACTATTTCATAACATAACATCACACTGGTACGCGAGTCCGACTTGCACTTGGCCGATTTTTTTAGTTATGTTCACCGATTACTCCGTCAATTTGAGACCGATTTTGAAAATTCTTTTTTTGTTTGGACGGGTATACTCTCGAGGTGGTTTTATTGTCACAAAGTCAGGATCTGATGAGGGAATCCCATGGAAATCGAGGGAACTCCCCAAATTTTATAGGCATACATGTAGCGATTTTGATATTATCATAAACATGGCAAGCATTTGCATTTAGAAAGTATCATTTGGTGAAGTGGAACTGATAAGGAAGACCACAGACGGCCACTGGAACTTGTCAATGAGAAATGTGTTTTGGGTTGGGACCGTGTCTAAATTCAGTATGATATGAGTATGTTACTCAAGTCTGAGTCTGAGTGTGTCTGAGTGTGAGTAAGATCTCGAATTGTTAAATGAATGTGATAAAGAAAATTTTAATAACTTGTTCTAATTAAAATGGTACCATTGAACTGATCTGGTGATGAAGTCGGAAGGTAGGCACCGTATTCCAGTCGTGTTTAGGCTTATTATAATTGTCATGAGAAGCCCTTTGGCTATAAATTATATTCATGAAAAAACTAACAAAGGTTTTTGTTTTTTGGTTGATTTACCGATTACATTTATCTATAAATACTTATTTTGCTACATCAAAGTAAAAAGTACCTATAGGCATACACGCGAGTCGGTTATGAGTACTCTCATAACCACACCACAGTAGTGCACGTAGCCATTTTGAAGAACATCACCAATAAGATCCGTGTATGTCCTTCTAGGGCGTCCCCTTCAGCATCGGATCGTAGCAGGTAGCATTCTGTGATTTCTACCTACCCCTATGGGGACAAAACCGTGAGTTTATGTACATATATTTATTTTTAATAGTGTGTTTTGTTTGTCTTTAACTGTTCTTAAAATAATATAGAAATCATTTATATTTGTAACTAGCTGACCCGGCAAACTTTGTTTTGCCATAAAAACATCAAACATTCATCTACACTACCTACCCTTCCCTACCCTACCCTACCCTACCTACCCTACCCTACCTACCCTACCCTACCTACCCAACCCTACCTATCCTACCTACCCTACCCTACCTACCCTACCCTACCCTACCTACCCTACCTAACCTACCTAACCTACCCTACCTACCCTACCCTAAACGGGATAAAAATTATAGTATTCTATGTCCTTCTCTTGGTTCTTAGCTACCTCCCTACCAATTTTCAGCCAAATCGGTTCAGCCGTTCTTGAGTTATAAACAGTGTAACTAACACGACTTTCTTTTATATATATAGATTACAAGAGAAATGATTGAATTTTAAACAGCGGTATTCCGATACAATATTATATTATGTCTCTGTATTTCGAAAGGGTTGAAAAAGCAAATATTACATAAGGATCGAGCAGGGCACGCTGTCTAGTGAAGGCATGTTGGCTCTAGGGCTGTCAACAACAACAACTGATCATCAAATTATTTTTTTATAGTTTCAACACAGAAATAAAAGATTATGTAGTTTAATGACATCAAAATTATCTGATTATTGCAATAATAATAACTTACTTATTTTAGCGACATCATTGTCAAAGACATCCATCAACCCGTACTGGGCCCGCATGGTGGATTAAGTCTTTCTCTCACAGAGAGGAGCACTTTGTCCCAGCAGTGGGAACGTTTAAAAGCTTAATATATTATTCTACTCATTTTCAGTCACCTAGAAAACATTCTCGTTCCGTTTAACAAAAAACACCGCAATTATTTTGTTTTCAAAAATAATTTCAATAGGTACAGTCGACCGTACGTCAGTTTTAGCACATTTACTTTTTTAATAGAACACGAAACCAATTTTTTTATTGTTGGTAAGCTCGCGTTTAACCACAATCTCTCTAGATGGTAAGCGATGATCGACGTTGGACCACGCTTGCCTAGACTTAACCTATTCACTCTTGATTTAAAGACCCCTAGGCCCCTAGTTTTTACGGTTTGGATACCACTCGCTTATATAGCACTTCGTTTAAGAAGTAAACGTACAACCCTAGTGGTCAGACAGAGTATGCCTATAAAATATTTACACCCGGAGCTTCAGTAACGCGGTGCTGAATTAATATAAAACGCCTTCAGCACAATAAAAGATCAAGGACCACGTACTTGGCTTTGTTTTTCTTGGTCAAAAATATTTGTTCAAACATGTGTGGTTTGAACAAATATTTTTGACCTTTTCTTATTGCATGGCTAAAACATTCTTCTGTAAAGTCTCTCTGTCACTCAAAGGTTTGCTGATAGAAAACTCTACTTTGAGTTAACCTCGCATTTGTGCTTAAACTTTATTTTCTATTTGTTTTATATGTTATTATTTTGTGTGCAATAAAGAATGAAGAACATTTTATTTGCTTTTAACTGAATAACCGATACCGATAAGGTCTTCGCACGTATAGGTGATGCGACGCAAGACGAATGGTGTGTCATGTCATGATCTTCGTTCTGATCCCAGACAAACACTGAAGATTTATGATCAATCAGAGATTCAAATTCTAGGCCAAAAATAATCTTTACTAATACACGAATTTTGTGATTTTGTTCATACGTGTAGGGTAACCACTACACCTATTTAATCTTTCGCCATTTGAAAGGTACATTATTCCAGATGGATAAAGGCTTTATATTATTATTACCCGGGCAAAGTCGGGGCGGGCCACTAGTGTTTAATATTTACAAATTATATTTTCCTTCGACACGCTAAGAAGATCCACATAGGTGTGAGCAACAACTCATGATTAGTATCTGAATAAAGAGTTGTTAGTCATACCAAAGTTCTACCGGTTCTTCAGACACCGCACACAGCACACAGCAACACACAGCTATTAATTTATTAATCATAAACGTGAACGAATGGGGTTGCGGTCGGATATGACGTGGGTGGGTTCCGGTGGCGCCCTCTGACGGAGTTTCCGGGCGCGGCAACAAGTGGTAATGGAAGGCACAGCTTCCTTGAGTAGTGTATTGTTCAGAAATTGGTTAGCGGGTATTTTCTTACGTACAAGACCAACATTTTTTTGGGATATTTAATACGGTTGACAGAGCCAATAATGCTCATACAGCAAAAGTACGCATATTTAGGTACTGCACATTTTAGAGAGTAATTAGAGAGTTGATTATTAACATAATATTAAGTGCGGCTCAGGTTGCCAAACATTAACCTACTACTGTGTCCATAAATAAACTTTGGAACATAACAGTGGTTTGGTGTTAACTAACTTCTACAACAATTACCAGGGTACGCGTCAATGACGATAAAACTCTAACAACTTGTGGTCCTTCGAGCCGGATGTCACGGGAACACATCATGTGAATCATTGTGACTCCTCATCAAGCAGAGTGCATAGCATGGTATATCCCAGTTATGTTAGAAAATCGGTTCTGCTGGCCTCACCAAAAGGACCCACAGTCTCGTAGGTCTAGTGGTAGGGGGTTGATGTCATGTTAGAACGGCTTTCAGAAAGTGATTTTGTGGTGTCACACTGTAACTAGAGGTGCCTAGAGGTGCACGTATGAAAATTTCGCCGGAAGACGTGGCGTGCCTACTAAGTTCTCCGAGGCTTTGCGATAAGCTGCACAGTGCGATACAACTGGCCTCTTCAAACATCATTGCGTTGCATGACCCTAAAGATATCTGCAAGTATGCAACACTTGCACTGGCATCGCAGATGCGTTTTCTCCCCCTCCCAGAAACAAAGCTGAAATGTCTATTTTTCTTCGTCGGTTCACTCTTGACAGAGTGGTCATGCTCATCAGGTTGCGGTGAGACTTTGGGCTGACATGATTCGCCTCATGATGCGACGCCATCCCTCTCTTTCGGCTGTTACTCGAATTCATTCATGCAATGAACCAACGAGGGACCACCCACTGCAGACTTGATCTGATCGGTCCATAGCATGACAATGTCTCATGTGCATGTAATCCCACACCGACAACGCCACCTATAATATCTTTAATTTCAAACGAATTCAAAGGACAATGGCAGAAACCCATACATTGTTTTAGCTGAGATTAAATTCCTGCGACTCTAAATGAAAAATATTTGGTTTAATTCAGGTCATCTTCTGTATTAGTTTGTGCAAGTATTTTTGTTCAAGAATGCCGAAAATAATAGATATTCAGTCATGAACTTTTGTAGGTTATGTTGCGGTAACTGTTAATAATGTGTTTAATAGGTAACATTATTACAATTTCGTGGCAGTAAAAGGGCAATATCGCATTAGTATTTCCCTTTCCTAGTTATTTCAGCATGAAATGTGAAATATACTCTTTGGAAAGAGTACGGTATATTTATTTATTAAGCGAATATCAAAAGTTCGTCGTGCACAACCAAGCCACATTTTTTTTTGACTTGGATAAACTAGTATCTAAGTTTTTACCTATCATTAATTGAAAGTAGTATTTAATACAAAGTAGAAAGTTTCTACTAGAGTGATATGAGTGGAACGTATAGTTAGTGCGTAATCTGCTGTGAATGTACGCCACATAAAAACATTGTGCGTGTCGTCGTTTTTGAAAAAAACAAATCCTGCTGGAGTAACGTTGTTTCAGCAGGAAAATTCTAAACGAATGATCGGAGTGAGAAATATTGTGCATGAGCTTAATACAAGTGTCAAGATGGACTGAATACAGTTTTCAGCGAGCTTATAAGTTTTCTTTTTTAGGCGCTGCGAATATTTTACGGGTTTTCAAAAAAGTGCGATTACTTGAAAACTATAAATATTTTCTTAAATCTAATTCCAGCACAAATACGCACATATCAAGAGCTACTCGTGTATGTTTATTCTACAGGCGCACATACAATGGTTTTAGAGATACACGATTCTGTAAAACGTTACTCCAGCAGGAAATGCAATATTTTGAAAACCTGATGACGCACCAATTATATTTTCGGCGCACATTTTTGCACAACTAGCCCCATGCACAATATTTCTCACTCCTTATACGTTTACGCACTAATTATACGTTCCAATCATATCACTCCACGAGCCACTTTCCTGTTGGAGGTACACCAGTAATTCATTTATTTCTACTACACTACAGTATTCTTAACACCTACAAGGACACCTACGCTTAGACATAGACTATATTGTATTTTTTTTTACTCTGTTTTATTATAATAACAAAGACAGTAATATTATACTTACTACAGTCACTGTACTGTCACAGTCACTGTACTGTCACAGTCACTGTTGTCAATTGGCAGAATAAGTGTAAAATGGCAACACTAAGCTAATGAGAGTTAACGAAAAAGTCAAATAACTTTCATTTAGAATGGTTTTTTATCCATGATGTATCAGTTATACTTTGAAAAAACGTAGTCAATTAATGGAATTTATTTTGTATATAACTCACTTTCAGACGCTCAAATTTAATTCAGCTAAGATTTCGCCATTGTGCTTTTAAATTTGTGAGATTTCTTTTATAGTGTTTTTTTTTAAATATGTATGTCAGATTCATATCTAGTATATTTAGTAGATGTCAATCAGACATTTTTTATGGTACTGTTGCACGTGATATTGTACATCAGTTTTGTGAATCATGGCGACTGAAATAAGTATGAATACCTACAACTTGAATATTTCAACTAGTTTAGTTTTATTCCTACAAAACTATTTACAAACCGACAGAAACTTTGATAGCATACAAACTATTTATTTCCAATGTAAATATTAGTTTATTCAAACCTAACCGAAGTGTGGTTCATTTCGTATTCATTCATGCAACATATTCATGCTTTTATTTTCACATCAATACGTACCGAACACGTTTTATGTGCCTTTTTTGTTATCGGGCAACTCTTCAAAAGCACCTGAATTTTTTGGGGAGAAAATACCAAGGAGTGTGAGGTTTTTACCTCACTACAACCACCCCGGTGTTTACCATCAGCACATCGAAAGGGCTCCCTGCTGATGTCTTAAATACCTGTGCAACGCCTTTTAATGCGGAATCCCTGAGGAATCTGTAACGGAGCCCCCGGAGCCTCACTGTGCACGGCAGCACGTGATCACTGTGCCACCGTGTTTCACTTGATGGGCGGACAGAATTTCCAACCAGTAGTGTTATTCTTTAAAAATATTATTATATTAATGGAGTGAGCTGCTCAATCAAGGTGGACAGTTTTCTTCAAGTTCACTATACTTAAATTTTCACGAAGAGATGTTTATGTTTACAGAATAACACAGCTGAGCGCCCGCGAACGTACCAACCTACCTACTACCACAAAGTATGTAAACGGCGGCGGCGGCGCGTTGTGCTACTACTCTACCATTATTTAAGTGTAGTACAGTTTTCTATTACCATAACTAATATTATAAAGAAAAATATATATATTACTACTTGTTACAATACTATTTGTTTGTTCATATTTTATGGTTGTAAAAGATAACATTATCTGGAAGTTATGATATGATTACGGGTTTATTTCACTGATTTTTGTTTTTTTGTTTGAAAAAACTTACGATTACACACTACAGCAACACATACAATTTGAGCACGAAGAAAAACAAATGAGCAACCAGCGACATTTGCCACATAATCATCGTCATCATCATTCCATCCGAAAGACGTCCACTGCTGGACATAATATAAAAACATTAAAAAAAATAAAGTGAACTGATAGAAAGCCACATTATTATTGAGCCACAGTATTGCCCTACTTTATCCTAAAAAAATGCACAGTTTTTAAGATATGATAAGACCACGAGAGTGAAGCCGTGGCAAAACGATTTTTTGTAAAACAAAATAAATTTAGGAATACAAGGTCAAACAATATTAAAATACTCGAACGGAACCGTAGACGAAGATATCGAAATTAAAATAATACAAAAAAGTTTTTCAAAAGAGGTTTATTCAAATTATTATTTTTGCTTTGACCACAGCTCTGACAAAAGTCAAATAATTTGAAATCAGTCACAGTGTCATAAATTGTCACGAAATTTCGATGATAGGACACTAATGGACCAATGCCTCTTAGTAATAAAGAATTAGAAATTGATCAGTAATATGTCCAAGAGGAAAGAAATTAATGGCGTGAGGAGAGAGTCGACATAAGAACAATCGACTCTTTCAAATATTACTGTTCTAAATTTGTTAGTATGGCAGATATAATTGCTAACACATCAATTGGAACCACCTTTTTTTGATAGCAAACAACAACAGCACTCGAGTGCAAAAGAAGACTAGTGTGTAGAACTCCAAGTTATCTTCCTGGCTTCCTACGAGACCATCCACTTATGCGATGCCTGTAACGGAACATCCCTGGGGAAACCGTCAATTATATACACTTAGTCTCGGTGCAAGGCAGCACGACCTCTGTGTTACTGTCTTATCAATCGGTAACTGGGTGGGTGAAGAAAGTCTCCACTCCACCCGTGACCTCGTTTATATAATAAATAATTACCATTATAGTTCCAGAAGTTTCGTGAAGATGAGTAGGCAAGCCGATTTAATTTTATACGGATCAATATTGTAAACATTTTACAGGTTTTGTGTACAACTTGGATGTGAAATAAACCATCAAAATGTGTTGCATCTTCACGTGCTGCGGGTGGATTTTAGATTTGGTCCAGAGGTAACAACCTTGTCAATAAATTAGATAAATAACGTTTTGTAAAGAACGAAATCTTTAAGAAACTGAAAGAAAATATACATGTTTATAATTATATACTTTGTAATAATAATGTTTTTCAAACAAAGCAAACCAAGTAACACTACAGCACAGACAACTTAAATAAAACTTTGACATTGAGGATTCTGCTTTATGTTGCCATGTAGTATTTAAGGTTATTTCATCACCACTGCTCTAAAACCGGTAAAGGAAAACATTGCGAGGAAACCGGCAAGTTCTAGCACCAAAATTTCGAACACATGTGACATCCACCAACCCGCGTGGTAAATTTAGGCTCATCTCCTCTCTCACAGAGAAGAGGCCTATGTCCCAGCAGTGGGAACTTTCAAAGACTGATGATAATGCTGAGAAAGATACTACTCTAATAAATTTATAATTATACCAAAACACAGATATCCCGTTGAGATAAGCGTCTAAAATAAATACCACGCGGGTCTAAAACTTTGGTTTCATTATCAGACGTACAATGCTGCGATAGACGGTGCCGGAAATATAATCCTTCATACCGCTGCCGCATTTTTCCCTACCGCGATGAAACAACATACCATTCTAAATATTTTGTGTGTTTTTTGTTTGTTGTTTGTTTCCGGCACCACAAAACGCAGCTTTGAAGAATTGCCAAACTTAAGTGGCAGTGGAAAGGGCAAATTGCTTGTAGAACGGATGGTCGATGGGACCGAAAAGGAGTGGTGAAGGAGAGTCTGGAGTGTTGATCGCGTACCGGAAGAATCATTGTTGAAAGGCCTCCCTCTAAGACGAGCGATGCGAAATGCACAGGACCAATCAGTGTGGTGACGCTAGGGTGAGGCCGATGTCCAACAGTGGACATCTTTCGGCTGAAATGATGATGATAACTCAGCTTTGTGTGTTTCGATCAAGGTACCAAAGCTTTATGCAGGTAGGCGGATTTCACATGTGTTTGATTTTTTGTTTCTAGGAACTTTTTCCTCACGTTGTTTTCCTTCACTATTTGCTTGGTTAGCTTTATTTGGGACAATCCCACCGCACTATTTCCAAACCACTGCAACTCCTGAAAGCCAGAATCAACAGTGGCGACCAGAAAAGCGCCGAGCCAATGAAGCTCGACGAAGTCCCGGAGAATGAATTTAACTGTCTTGGATCCCGCAACGAAATTAATCAGAAAAGAATAACGGAGGAGTAGAAAAAAACATAAATTTCCACTTCCCTCCATATCAAGCAGGAGACAGAACAAACAAGGCCACTAGGCACAAAGGGTCGTTTACAACTGGGATAAGCCCAGTTGCCTAGCACCACGGATAAAAACAAGAATTAATATAATTATGCTTGGTTAGCTTATTTAATTTGGGGTCACTGTTCCCGCACTGAAATGTGTACCTTTATGTATATTGGTTTAAGTTCTGTATCACGTCTCGGTGTGACCTGCCCTTAGGACATTTTTCCTCACGTTTTATCACGTTGTTTTTGTTCACTATTTGCTTGGTTAGCTTATTTTATTTGGGATCACTGTTCCCTCACTAAAATGTGTACCTTTTTGTATAGTGGTTGAAGTTCTGTATCACGTCTCGGTGTGACCAGATCCTTAGCATATTTTTTCCATATTACCTTGCTTTCGTGTTCGGCAACTAGTAATCAATTTACAAGCACTTCCTGATATTTGATTAAGCTGAAAATAACTTTGAAAACATTGAAGCTATGTGGTACTATGAAAGAAGAGTGAGCGGGGAGGCCATATAGCAACGCCTCAACCAAACAAGATAGCACAATAGCGTTTGGGCTTATGTGCTTGAAAAGTGGTATTACATTAAGTACCTTGTAGCTCAACAAGCTTGTTCTAAAAACAAATTTTACTTAATACTTATTTTCATAGAGCAGTGGTGGCCCAGTAGTATTGGCCGCGACTTACAAATTGTAGGTCGTGGGTTCGAACCCAGGCAGGTGCTTTACTTTGTGTAAATTATTTCATCACCACTGCTTTCACAACGGTGAAGAAAGACATCGTGAGGAACCAAAAATTCGAAGATATGTGACATCCACCAACCCGCACTGGGACCGCGTGGTGGATTACGGCCCGGCCAGAGGAGGTCTGTGTCCCAGCAGTGGCTACATTAATAGGCCGATGATGATGATGATGAAACTTATTTTCATAGAGCATGGACGTTCACCATGTCGTGCGTCATCATGTCGGCCGTGGGAGGCGTGATGGTGACGTCATCCATGTCCGGCATTGCGCTGGGTTACAACTACTCACTGGCTGAGTACATCGAGTTGAAAGGTTAGCACCATTTTTTCTATTTTTGGTCCAAATAAACCAATAGGTATCTTTATTTGTAAGTGCTAGGTCCCGGGTTGGGCAGTGTTATTGAGTTTTCACATAGCTGATTTTTTTTAGTAGCTGCCAGAGTCTGGTCTTGTGCTTGTTGCCGTTGATGGCAATATGCTCGCCATCTATGACGTGAAAGAAATAAAAAAAGAACGAAAAAATATTACATTATTATTCACATTTTTTTATTATTTATTATTTACATTTTTTTTTCATTATTATTATTATTATATATATTTATTTTTATTTTTTTTATTTGAACGTGGAACTTATACTGTTAAACATAGCTGGCAAAATGGGAGTTCTAGGCATAGGACCACCTCTGACTGACCTTTCGAGGAATATGGGCTATTATTTATACAAAAGACGGTGGAACAAGCTAGAGAAAATTTGGCCACAAGGCCTTGACCAAAACAGCTGGAAGTCATCAGGATTAGATACTTGTCTGTCAGTGTGCAAAGGCCCACTTTGCACTCTGACAGACGACAGACTGGTATCTAATTCTGTATGAGTTACTAGCAGACGCCTCGCGGTTTCACCCGCGTCTTTCCCGTGGGAATACAGGGATATAAAGTAGCCTATGCCACCCGGGGATAGTGTAGCTTCCCAACGGTGAAAGAATTTTTGAAATCGGTCCAGTACTTTTTAAGTTTACTCGTTACATACAAAAGCACATAAATCCAAAAATACAAATCTTTGCTCTTTATAATATTTGTATAGATTATATTATTATTTACTCATCTAAAATCAGACCCATATCGTCAATATTTTTCTTTTACAATGAATAGCTTGATCATGTACTTTCATATATGGGCATTTTGGTTACATTAAACGAATGCGTTATCTTCCAGAGACAAACGTGTCGGTGTACTTGAAGCGAGGTGTGTTCGACGACGAGATCGCTGATGACATGGAATGGCGAAGAGCTGGACATATGCCTGTTGAAGGACACCTCAAAGAAGAAAACCGTATGATTTCCGACCTGTTTATAAGCTTGTATAATTGTATTGAGGGAGGGACCGAAGACCAAGGATGGATTGTGATAGGGATGGTATCAAAACAAATGAAAAAAAAAACGGTCAAGTGTGAGTCGGACTCACTCACGAAGGTTTCCGTACATTATTGCAAAAAACGGCAAAAAATCACGTTTGCTGTTTGGGAGCCCCACTTAAATGTTTATTTTATTCTGTTTTTACAGCGGCAACAGAAATACATCATCTGTGAAAATTTCAACTGTCTAGTTATTGCGGTTCATGAGATACAGCCTGATGACAGACGGACAGATAGACAGATAAACGTACCGCGGAGTCTTAGTAATAGGGTCCCGTTTTTACCTTTTGGGTACGGAACCCTAAAAAAATAAATAATATAAACAATACTCGTGAATGGATACGATATCCATTCATGTATCCGTGATTAGTGAGTGATAAGTCGCATAATTATATCATTAATAAAATAGAAATAGAAACTGCTCTGATCTTAATGATGAAAATTTATATGGGCTGATCAAATCGGAACAAAATTCTATTCCTCAACGAATTCAGCGATAAACGTTCTAAGAGAAAAGTAGATAAAGTTGCTTAACGAATTTCGACGCCATATTTTAGATTAGGGTCTACCTTTTATATCAGAACTTTTATGTCATAATATTATTATGCATAACAACGGATAGCATAAATTTCATTTCGCAGAAAATCGTTTGGCATACACTCATTTATCATAAATTACATTACACATACATAGACATACACACACACACACACACATATACTACTACTACACTGCTACGCTGCTGCTGCTGCTGCTACTGCTTTTTATTTTTTTACTCATAATTTTGTAAGTCAGAAAAATCATCTTTACGCATAAATTTCAAATTGATAGACATTAAAAGGCAGAACCACAATCACAGAAAGTTCAAGAATCGTCATTTGGCATACATTTCATGTTCATATTAATTGAAGTACTCGTCTATCACATTACAAAAAAATCATAGTTGGAATAATTTTGTTTTTTTTTGGAATTACTTATTTTATATTAAATATTAAATATTTTACTGAATAATGCATGCAAACAAGCATACATCATACATGCAGCAAACCTGTAGCATGCAAACAAGCATACACCATGCATGCAGCAAGCATGCCGCATGCAAAGATGCAAACAAGCATACACCATGCATGCAGCAAGCATGCAACAAGCAAGCAAGCATGCAGCCGGCATGGTTTCTGTCACGGCTCCGGCGCGGGCGGTCCCACGCGAGCTTATCATCGCAGATGGTTTTATCGCTCAGCACCGCAGCTTTGGCTTGCTGGCCGGCTTCACCAGCTAGCCTCAACCGCGGCGGTGAGCGTTATTAAACCACGTCAGAGTTAAAATATACAAACAGTTTGAAAACTACCTACAAACGCTAGAAACAGGCACACTCACACAAACATACGTGACCACTCGTCGCGTCGCGGTGCTCAGTACTGACAGCACCGCAGAAGTGCCCGAGTGGTCTCGTCGGTGCGTATGTTTGTGTGAGTATGCCGTTTCGAGCGTTTGTAGGTAGTTTCCATACCGTTTGTATATTTTTACTGTGACCACGTGCTCCTCAGCTCGCGGGCCGCCTCGCCCCTTCGCAACTACGCGAGCTTAAATAACACTCTAGGGGTAGGGTAGACAACAGGACTACGTGGAGTCGGTTTTGCAGCGATTCGGTTCTGTCACTAACTTTTGTAGCACAACTGACTTTTTAAGACAATATTTTAATTTTAATTTAAGGTTTAATGCTATTTTATAGAAATGCCTAATAAAATTATTCCAAATGAATTTCTGCCATCTTCATAGTATGCCAAGTGAAATTGTACCAAATAATCGTCGCTCTAAATAAACGTTATGCGAAACGAAAATATGCCAATTAAAATTCTGCCATCTTAAAAGTATGCCATTGTAAAATCGGACATATAAACATTCGGCCAAACAATAATTATATTAAATAATTCTTATGCCTTAAAAATATTCGTTTAAAGAAGATTATGCCAAGTGTGTTATACCAAATAAATTTCGGAGCATCAAGATTCTGCCAGATAGAGAGAACTCTTTAGATTAGTTTATTTTTGCCTTAGTTAGTTTTTGATTTAAGTGTATTTGTATTTAGTTACAGTATTTTATAAACTGTATACATTTTTGTCTATATAAATAAAGTTCGGTAAATTAATGAATTTAAAGTGCAATATAAAATGAAATATTAGAGCATTCGTAACATTCTAGTAAGAACCGGAGCACCAGCAGACGATGATGCCACCACCTTACGCTCTGGTCGCAGGCTTGATGACTCCGTGTTCGAAGCCGCCGATCAGAACAGATACGAAGGTTCCTTGATGAAGCTCACGGCGAAGCCTCTCCATCAGGATACTACACCACCCCATGTCACTGATGATACGGAAATAGAAGACGTAAGAAGTACCTTGGAACTAGGATTTTATTAATGTCTTTGCCAAATTTTTGCATTGACCTAATACGATATTTTTCAGTTAAACATCTACTTATGGTCTCACATTACTAAAAAGCTATTTAAAAAAAACAATTTAATTTGTTTTCAGTCTATTAAGAAGTTTTCTATGGAACCCTTGGATCAGATGAAGGCAATACAAAGTCTGATAGATTCTAGAAGGGCGATGGCTACCAGTGGATCAACGGTTTCTCCATTGGTAAGACCTGCAATCTAAACTTTTAAAGCGTCTGCACATTATATACTTTCTTTTTAATAGAAGCAATATTGTCAGCGTCAATACAGAACATTGCAAAACAAACAAAAGAAAAAATAAGACTTACTTTATATATTTGATATTTCAACTAAAATATCTAATTATATTATCAATGTAGGATTGGGGAACCTGACCAACAAATCAGCATGAGATATGAGCATTCCTATTGGCCTAGCGGCACTGGTAGCGCATGCATTACAGTAGTAAATACGCCTAGATTAATTTTAGAATAAAATCTCTATAAAATCAAATATTGGTCTTTTGAAAAAAAATCCTACAAAATGTTCGTTATCAAATTGTCTATCCATTAGTGTTAGTACAAAAAATAATTAATGAACCCTTTACGAAATAATTATTGATAGCATGCATCTGCATGCTATCAATAATTATTTCTCATTTTTATGGTTTTGTTGAAAGGAGATTAGTGAAACATATACCTCTTTTTAAAAAAGAGTATCATACCATTTTAGAAACAATATTATGTAGAAATTTTATGTATTTTTATTTATTAATATTTCTTTTAAAATAAAGAGTAGATAGCTCTTAAAAACTGCACAAAAACGACAAGCGCGGCGTTTTGTTCGAGGAGGCGCCTTAAGGAAGTATTAGATATATGAACACAGCGGTGAGTGAATGAAAGAGTATGTGTGGAAGGGAGATAGTAAATGAATGGCAGAGACAGAGTAACTAAACGAATAAACGAAGTGACTAGATGAAGTTGTATCATCACGCCCCCTCCCCTACATCAATCTCCTCCGGGTCCCTAGTCAAGATGGGCGTGCCCCAAGGTTCAATTCTCGGCCCTTTCCTTTTTCTTGTTTACATTAATAATCTCCCTTTTATGATGGCCAAATTATCGGATATAATTCTATTTGCTGATGATACTTCGCTAATTTTTAAAATAGATAGGAAAGATACGGATGTCTTACATGTCAACGAAAGTCTAATTGTTCTCTCTAAATGGTTCGCAGCTAACAATCTTTTACTGAATGCGAAAAAAACAAAATGTCTGAAGTTCTCTTTACCAAATGTACCACAACGTGACCTAAATTTAAATCTTGACGGCAAAAATCTTGAAGTTATAAAGGAAACTGTATTCTTAGGCATAACTATCTATTCAAAATTGCAGTGGGGCGCGCACATTAGAACTCTTTCGGGTCGGCTAAGTTCGGCTGCATATGCAGTAAGGAAAATATCTTACAAAAGAGGGCAATCCGCGCAATCTATAAAATGAGTCCACGAGAGTCCCTCAGAGAAAAATTTAAAGAGATCGATATACTGACTCTACCTTATCTTTATATATTGGAATGTATTTTGTATGTCCGCAAAAATCGAGGGTTTTTCAAAACTAGAAGCGATTTCCATAATTTAAATACACACAGTAAGCATGAAATCGTAATACCCAAATTCAGATTAACGAAAACTAGCAAGTCTTTTCTTATAAACAGTATACGCTTTTATAACAAGTTGCCAAAGTCAGTAATAGAATTGACCGATGGAATGTTCAAAAACTACATCAAACGTGTCCTTATTAAAAAAGCTTATTATAAAATCAAGGACTACGTTGAAGATAAAATTTTTAGCTCCTTCTGCGCATGCGGCTTTCCTGGTAACTAAGTGGATGTCTCTAACTATTCTCAATCTCATTTTTACTTTTTTTCCTTCTTTTAATTAGACTTTTTACAATGATTTCAATAATCTTTATAGCCCTTTGCTAACTACAGCACTGATAACAATATTTGTGCCACATGTTAAATTTAGTCTTGTTATATATTTTTATTTATTTTTTCCTTTGTATAGATTCTTTTACTGATTGTTTTGTGAATGTGAGAACATTGTAGGCCTTCTAGATTTCTAGACGCTTGTTAACATTTGTTAACTCTCTCGTTTATACATTTTTTTTTGTTTCTTACGACTTATTGTCGGGCCTACGTTGTCCCCCCATATCTAAGCACTAATACTGTAACATGGAAATATTGTAGAAACAAACCAATTTTTTTAAAAGAGTAACCGTGGAGTTTCTTGCCGGTTCTTCTCCACAGGAAACGACCAACCCGAACCGTGCACCTTTTGTCGACGTTTTATAAGTGCCCATGTAGGCCTATGTGAAATAAAAAACATTTGATTTGATTTGAATAATTATAAAATTATTCAACCAAAAACTTGAAAAACGTCGAGTTGTATTTGTTGAATTTCTTTAATGAAAGTTTTCATTATCTCTTTTGTAAAAAAATCTTTTTAGTTTTTACGAAGTCTTGCTCTATCGACGACCGTCAAAATTAATATTAATCATATTTTATACTTACCTACAGGCTACCTACGAAGCAGCTGGGCCTATGTTGCCATACCTTCCCATGTATAACAACCCTATCATAAATGAAGCCATGAACACTCAGGATCAATTCAGGCGCATGAACGCCCCACCGGGTATACCGCGCGCAACCATGTCACCACTTAACCCCGCAAGACTAGCCGTTCCTGAACATGGAAGTCTGGAATCCAAAATGGACTGGCTTCATCCAAAAAAACCTGATCGTTTCGATCTGCGTAAAGATCCCGAATTTATTATACCATCACCTACATACCCAAAACCAATTACTGTAGCTCCAATGACTGTAAGACCTACGGAACCGCCTGTACCTGAAGGGCGGTTTTATCGGGACAACATTGATTTTCCTTTCCATAACCCTTATAAAAAAACGACTCATACACCGCCGGCTCCTACGAAGCCAGGTAGCCCTGAAGAAATGGACAAACAACCAGATTTTTACAATGAGAAGATATTAGCAGAGGGTAACGAAATCAGGTAAATTAATATTTAATCATTTTGGTTAGTGAACTGAAATAAAAAAAAAAACATATTAAAGTATAGTCGATGTCTAAAACTAAAATTATTTTTCACTGTGTAGTCTTTTTTCCTTAGAAAAAAAACTTAATTTCGGTTTCTCAAGACTCTGTATCTATAATTATTAAGATGATAACGGCACTCTTAAATAAATTATTTACAATGCATGTCCTCGAAAAGAGCGTTTTCCAAGCAGCCAAACTATGCGGATGGTGTCACTTTTTTCACTAGTGCTTTTTCTTTTCTGTATTTTTAGGGTTCCGTAGCCAAATGGCAAAAACGGAACCCTTATGGATTCGTCATGTCTGTCTGTCTGTCCGTCCGTATGTCACAGCCACTTTTTTCTGAAACCATAAGAACTATGCTGTTGAAACTTGGTAAGTAGATGTATTCTATGAACCGCATTAAGATTTTTACACAAAAATAGAAAAAAAACAAAAAAAATTGGGGTTCCCCATACTTAGAACTGAAACTCAATATTTTTTTTTCATCTTATCCATACGTGTGGTGTATCTATTGATAGGTCTTCAAAAATGATATTGAGGTTTCTAATATATTTTTTTTCTAAACTGAATAGTTTGCGCGAGAGACACTTCCAAAGTGGTAAAATGTGTAAGATCTAAAATAAGAGAATGATAAAACTAAGAAAAGTATATTTTGTACATTACCATGTAAACTTCCACCGAAAATTGGTTTGAACGAGATCTAATAAGTAGTTTTTTTTTAATATGTCATAAATCGTAAACCGCAATTTACCAAGTACGGAACCCTTCGTGCGCGAGTCCGACTCGCACTTGGCCGGATTTTTTAATTTTTAACTCCGCCGTCAGCCTGCGACGAGTTTTTATTATTTGAGAAAAGTTTTAGAAATTAGTTAAGTACAGATTATCATTCATATAAAAGGTAAAATATAACTAATACTTCATTAAAGGCTATTTTAACTACTCTAAATTTAGATTTGATCAATAAACTAATTTTAAATATTCATTAAATATGTTTGGATTAACGTACATTTTGCTCGTGCTTTTTTGCGTTACGACGAGACAGCTATTTGCACATGCGCAGTAGATATGCCTGAGGAACTATTAGTAATTAATATAGTTAATCTGTGGATATGCTGAGCGCGCTTGAATAAGCCCGCCATTTTATTAATTTCTTGCTTGGTTCAGATATATTTTTTTATTTCCTCGCACAATGAATAGTAAAATGTTGTATAATACACGTACGTAAGATGATTTCCGACTCATGTCAATTTATGCAGTCATCGAGAATCACCTACCTGCCGCGCTTGTAGCATAAATAACTATTTTCAATACAATTTAACATGGCGTACTTTCAGAGGCTATAATTATGATTCGAAAATTAAATCTTATGCATAGGCATCTTTCTGTTACGCGGTCGTGACTTTTGTTTACGAGCTCGATCATTAGTTTTGCAGTTTAGTTTTAAAGGAGAATGCTCATGGATGTATGGAATCCCGTACCATGATGCATCAAAATCAATCTTTGTTTTTTATAGACTACACTGATTATGTTAACTCCTACAAAAGTTATTTATGAAAACAAAACCCGGGTTTCGGAATTATATTATAAAATCGAAAATAACCTAAAAACTAGGTATATTTTGTTCGACGCTACCAACGACGTAATTTATATAGAAATGTTATACATGGACGTTATAGTTATTTATTACACATAAGAAACGATTACTGGTTAGTCTTTTCATCAAAAATCGATTCTATTGCATTCTACATCTTTATGACCGGCTGTGAACGGCCAATTAACTATAGATAAAATAATGATAATATTTTAAATAAAGGTTCTATTCTATAATAGTTCTTTTTTTTAAATTAATGTAGAATCGACTAATTATATTTTTTTTACAGTGATCATGACACTTTCAAAAATCAAGGTTATGTTAATATTTATCTAATATCATGTAAAACGGAACGTCAATTATATGGAGTAAAACAATAGTCAATATCCATACTTTTATACTCAAAATTAAATTCCCTATTCAAAAATCAAATCCCCGATGTGTAATGTCGTAAAAAATTATGAAACTAATTACTATAAAATTTTGGTCTTGATGCGTGAGACTTTTTGGTACCACTTTTGGTCATTCTCCTTTATAAGTCAATTTAAAAAGTTTAGTAGCAAGGAGTTTTCATACATAGAATAAAATGGAATGGATTTTATACGAGGAAAAATGAATGATTCCGTACGTTTTAGCATTTAATTCTCAAAAGTCTTTTAAATGATTGTTTAATATATTTAATTACCAGTTTCAATTTAATTATTTTCACATCAACATTTGTCATAAATCGAATAGGCTGTGTAGGCTGTTTTCGTTGTAAAAAAAATATGTCCAGTTGCAAAAACGCGCGAAAATTTTATTTTTTTGTGAATTAATAAATCTAATTCTTTGATTTGTTTTTACTATTTCCCACAACTGTATTGAAAAATATCGTGTGATACACGGGCGTGTAGGTTATTGCAAACGAGCTGTCACGTGTGTCACGTGACACGAGTTTGCAATAACCTACACGCCCGTGTATCACAATGTACTATAATTTGACTGGGTACGAAATCCTCAAGAAAAGTGTCTCAGTAAGTGGTTTACAGTTTGAACAGAGACATTACATAGCAGGGGTATCTTAATGAAAAGTATATACCTAACTTAAATATATACCTGCAAATTAACAATGTTGTTTTGAAAAACGACTAACGTTCTATCACCGTCTTACGAATGAAATAAATAAATACTAATAACTTAATTATTTACAGCAAAAATGAGAATATGATGAAAGGGCTAAAGACGGGGAATAAATCACCCGAAGAGGAATACGAAGACGAAATAAAAGGTCTTCCTGTTCGTAAGCGCAGGAGTATCCTAGAAAATACATTGGTCACTGAGGGAAGAAATCCTACAGAAAAAAATATTTTTCGCCCAGTTGACAGTGAAAGACCAAAAAGTATTGGCATTTTGAGTTTCATCAAAAACATTTTTCAAACTGCCATTCAAACAATTAGTAACGAAGAGCAAAGCAACAACGAGTTAAAAATTACAACTGACAAAAACCAAAGCTTGACTGTAGAAATTCACGATTCACAGATCGGTATTAAACTTTCTGACAAATACACTACTAAGCAGCAATTGGATAATAATGAACAACGCATATCAGAAGTACGTGAAGTTAAAATTATTCCTGAACTTGATCTAACTGGGGCAACAACAGTACAATCATTGCTCGATCATTTGGTTACGTCAATAAAAACCAAAGAAGCCTCTCTAGTGACAGAAACAACGCGAAAAGAAGATGTTGTTACGAGTACTGCTAAAAAGATCAACTACAAGACAAGAAGAAGGTCATTTGAAAGTAAGATAGTTCCTAGTAAATATGTTTCAAATCATTTAGTCAAAAGGTTAGAAAAGAAACAGCCTTTTGGCAACCAAGAACTATTGAATAGTATCAGCGTAGGGTTAAATGAAGCAGGGTTATTGAGGGACCCAGCGTCATCAACATTGGTAAAACTTTTACAGTCTACCCTCAACGCGTGAATTTAAAATGTTAATGTTTTTGTATTGTGAATGTTTTTGCGACTTGTTTGTATTTATTAAATAATTAGCTCTATTAAACTTTTTTTCTGAACACAAACGGTTTTCAGCTTGCAGTTGCGTTATATCAGGTTTGGTATACCCCAATTGCAAGCAGTCTTAAATACGTAAAGCATTTTATTTTTCACATTTTAGTTTTGGTATCTACCCTAAATTGGGAGAGCAGTGGTGGTCCAGTGGTATCGGCCGCGACTTAAAAGTTGTAGGTCGTGGGTTAAAGCCCAGGCAGGCGCTTTACTTTGTGTAAATTATTTCATCACCACTGCTCTCAAAACAGTGAAGGAAAACATCGTGAGGAAACCGGCATGTCCTAGAACTAAAAATTCGAAGACATGTGATGTCCACCAACCCGCACTGGGCCCGCGTGGTGGATTACGGCCCATTTCCTCTCACAGAGAGGAGGCCTGTGTCTCAGCAGTGGTAACATTAATAGGCTGATGATGATGATGATGATGATGATCTACCCTAAATTACCATGAAAACTATTTATAGCCAGAGGACTCCTAAACACGACTGGAATACATTGTTTCATTACGCAGTTGCGGTGCCTAGTGTGCCTACTACCATGGCTTTATCACAAGATATTTTTTTTTACTATTGTTTGGCTCGCAATTGACCACTATCTAACCTGTTGGTAAACGATGATGTGGTCGACTATGTAGCACGCTTGCCTAGAAGAAACCTATTCACTCTTGACTTAAAGACTCTCAGGTTGTAGCTATCAGGAAATACAGACTCCGGCAGGGAATTCCACTGTTATTCTGTGCGCATAATAAAAGTATTCCCAAAACGTTTGGTGCGTATGGGTAGGATGTCCACCATGTACCGATGACGCTTCACCATACGTCTTGTAGTCCGATGATGGAACGGGCTAGGAGGAATTAGTTCATGCAATTCCAACGCACACTCCCCGAAATGTAACCGATAAAAAAACGACAGGCTGGCATCTCGGCGCTGATGTTCGACATCAGTTCGATGGTACCATTTTCATTAGAACAATTTATTTAAATTTGCTTCGTCACATCTATTCCACATAATTTTCTTAAACCCAAATAAACTTATCACCGAGTAGTCCCAGTAGCCATCTGTGGTCTTCATCAGTTCCTTTTCACCAAATGATATTTTCTGAATGCAAATTCTTGCCATGTTGATGAAAACACCAAAATCGATCACCTGAGGCCTTAGTGCGAGTTTTTACTCACGCTCAATCGCGTTAACGTAAACATCAATTTGTATTGAAACGGTAAAGAGAAACCTCTTTTTTTGTATTCGTTTTGACATAAGTGATCGTTTACGTTAATGCGATTGAGCGTGAATAAAATCTCGCACTAAGGCCTCAAATCAGATCCTGACTTAGTGACAATGGAACCATCTCAGAAGTATGACCTACCAAACTTAAAAGAATCATCAAAATAAGTGAATAATTGGCAGAGTAATCGCGTAACAAATATTCAAAAACATACAGTAGAATAGAGAACCTCGTTCTATTTTGAAGTCACTTCAAAATATATCGTCATTTTCATATTGAGCCGAAATGAGAATCATAATTAATTTTTTAAATTTCACGTATTAGATACGATTTGTAAAATATGTACAAAAAAACCGGCCAACTGCGAGTCTGACTAGCGCAGAAAATTAATACCTAGGTAACATTACTAACGTTCATAAACAATGAAAGCACCGAACATTGCTCTAACGAAGGGACACTGCCGTTCGAAAACTGTTGTCCCCATACATCAATATACATTTTTTTTCCTTTCCAAGTACATTTTATAAGTTGGTCGATTATTACTCGTAAACTTGTAAAGCCTACTTAGCTGTGATAGTTTGCCTTTTAATTTCGTTACATACTCAACTAGTCCGGTCAATTTAGACATCCGAGCGTACAAAAATTCGCACCCAGCTGAAAATTGGTAGGATTGTTCAAAACACCATTATAAATGAAATCTAAACTCACGGATGTTAAATGCCCATGTTACACCCACTCCTATCAAGGTCGGAGACTATACTCGAACTTGTGGGCAACCATCGAATCCGACTCCGGCTGGCTTATGGGAAGTTACGCGGTATCTTCTCGTTCAACTCACCACAGTGTCTCAAGACGAAAATCTATGACCAGTGTGTGTTGCCAGTGATGACATATGGCTCTGAGACGTGGTCGCTAACAGTGGACCCCATCAGAAAATTTACAGTCACCCAAAGAGCAATGGAGAGGACTATGCACGTAGTTTCCTTACGTGATCAAATCAGAAATGTAGAGGTCCGCAAGAGAACCAGGGAAGGGAGCCCAAAGAATTGCCAATGTTAAGTGGCAGTGGGCAGGGCACATTGCTCGCAGAACGGATAGCCGATGGGGCAGAAAGGGTCTGGAGTGGCGACCGCGAACCAGAAGACGTTGCGTTGGAAGACTTCCTACCAGGTGGACCGATGACCAGGTGAAGGTTGCGGGGATCCGCTGGATGCGAGACGCACGGAACCGATCAAAGTGGCGACGCTTGGGGGAGGCCATGTCCAGCAGTGGACGTCTTTTGGTTGATGATCCAAAAGCAACCATTTAGCTGACAGAGGCGGGACACTTGACTCTAACAAAAATTCGCCATTTAAAGCTTAATTAAAAAAATAAATTAAATAAGCAACGAATCTCTGCACCAAAAAATGGTTTTGACAGACCAGTAATATTTTTGAATGGCCTGTCCAACGGCACCCCATAACATGGAAAAGGCGAGAAAAATAACGTGTACAGGAGGAAGGTAAACAATCAAAAACAAAAAAATGTTTTAGATCCTTTATTTTACCACTTTGTCGTCGTGATTTATATGTATGTCCATGCCAATTTATAGCTTTTTAGTACTAAGTATCTTTGAGCTAAGCTACGGCCGGACGGACGGACAGACGGACATGGCGAAACTATAAGGGTTCCTTTTTGACTACGGAACCCTAAAAATCTTACGTGGAAAGCAATAAACAGTCAAGTTACGACGACGATCATCAAGTGCTATTAAGTACCACATATGTATAACTATGTACGCTAGAGATCACTTAGCTCTAAAACTTTCAGTCTATTAACCTCTCACGGAGAATGTTATGGACTAAGTACTACATATAGCATATACTACAGAAACACTAACATTAATACCAGACGGGCAGCTCTATCACGAACATACTACCATCAAATTCAATTACGCAGACTGAATTGGGAAAAGGATCTATGGGACAGTCAGTAACATATTCCTACACATTCGCTTCTGTTTCGCAGTATCTAACGCAGTGTATTGTCGCTTCAACGACGGGCATTAATGCATTCCTGTTAGCACGATGCTACGTGATACTGTCGGTTCACGAGCATAAGGGTAAATAAACTCTGTTGAACATTTCAGATGGCTCTGTTAATATTGCAGTGGTGTTGGTTGCTATCTTTCGCGGTTGATGAAACATAAACGATAATGTTTGTGATCGTTTAACGAGGTTTCATTTAAAACAAATGAAAAACGAATATTTCTCTGGCATTCTTGAATGTACACCTACCATAAAACAAGCTAGCTGCACCGGCAGACTAGATACGGCATCCATACTAATAATTTTAAATGCTTAAGTAACTCTGTATGTCTGTCTGTTACCTTTTTACGTCAACACCATAACGGATTTTGGTGATACCTGGTACACGTGTAGACCATGTCTTGGATTATGACGTCGTCTATCCGTGCTTTAAATCCTGAGAGTGATGATATCTTTTATAGCAGAATTTTTATGTCATAATATTATTTAGCATACCAACAGATAGCATAAATTTAAGTTCGCAGAAAATCGTTACTTTGCCAAACGAAATTCTGCCATCTTCATAGTAAATAAACATAATATGCTCAACGAAATTATGCCAAATAAAATTCTGTCATCTTAAAAGTATGCCATTGTAAATTCTGACATATAATCATTTGGCCAAACAATAATTATATTAATTATTTTTTATGCCGTAAAAATATTCATTTAAAGAAGAGTGTGTTATGCCAAAGAAATTTCGAAACATTAAGATTCTGCCAGATAGAGGGAACCCTCGCGCGAGTGGAGCCACGGGAAACAGCTATAGTTACTGGTAATTTCCATCCCGCGCAATATGCGCTGCGTGGTCCGATGACCTGGTGAAGGCTGCGGGGATTCGCTGGATGCGAGAAGCTCGGGACCGGTCAATGTTGCGACACTTGGAGGATGCCGATGTCCAGCAGTGGACGTCTTTCAGCTAATATGATGATGATGATACGCTGAGAACAACTTTCAACTGAATAACCATTAGTTGCCAATTAATATGGAGAACGGTGACTCACTGATACGCTTGGTAGAAACCAAGACGGCATCGTCAAATCTATACAAATAAATAAAATTGAAGTGTCTGTATGTAATATCAAAATAACAATGTTTTATTGAATGCACGTGAAAGTGTATACGGTACTAACAATAAATAAGCAATTTTTAAGATTTTTGTCTGTCTGTCTGTTTGTTCCGGGTAATCTCCGAAACAGCTGAACTGATTTTGACGGGACTTTCACTGGTAGATAGCTGATGTAATAACGAGTAACATAGGCTACGTTTGATCACGAGAAAATTCATAGTTCCGGCGGGAAACTAAAAAAAGTGTTCGTCAAACGAGTTTGACGCGGACGAAGTCGCGGGCAACAGCTAGTCTTATATAGAAATGAAAGATTTGACGATGCCGTCTCCAGTAGCAAGTCGGCTTAGTGCTCTGTGGTGCCTAAAACTACAGATGCGTGCAATAATTTCGTAGTACGATGTTACGTTTGGTCTTAACTACCTTGTTACCTCGAGATCAAATGGTACTGTTTCAGTTTAACATCAAGGAGAAAGTGTAGCTATATTTCATAGGCTGTATATTCACAGTCTCATAAAACCGTTTTATGTTATTAACATGTGTGGATTTTGCCTCAAATATATTTGCGTAAACGCATGTAAGAGAATATCAGGCGATCCCACAACGTAGTTTAGGAGGGCGGTAAATTATGACTCATAAACCTTTATCCAAGAAAATCTTATTTCACGATGAAACTCCTGATACTATCTTGGATCTCAGAGAGATACGCCGCGGAAATCTTTATGTCTCGAAAGTACTGCGCACCCAACCGAGAAAGTTTCTCTCTGAAAATTTGCGAATTCAAGGAGTAGGAAATTCACGAAAAAGGGACTATAATTCTTATCTCCACCGGAGTATGATAATGGCATTATATGTATAATTCTTCTGGATTCAACCGCTTGTGTTTTCTATATAGGAATGAAATTATTAATTTTCAACGCCTCGGCAAAGGGATCTTTTGAGTTGTACTCAGTAAGTAATAAGGAATTGAAAAGTTGAATGATGTTTTCTTCGCCATAATTCGTATTTTGTATTTCATAGATAATTAGTTATCGAACTTAGTCAAACCTGTTTCCAGATAGATAACTACGGTTTTTAATAGATAAGATAAGATAAGATAATGATTTATTTCTCACCACAATATAGGTACATTTAGTGAGGTATTAATATAAAGTAGGAACGTATCAGCAATAATTATACTGTGGGAGACTGGTGCCTAAACTAGACGTGAGGTCTGTATTTCAGGACACCAGGTCTCCACCCCTTGGGTAATGCTTACATTTTAAAGTTGTGTACAATAATTGGTGCGGCAAGAATTTCTACAAGCATAGGCTTACAAGTTTGAAATACAATAAAATAGAAAAGGGAAATAGTATCAATTATCAGTGCTTGGTGTTAGTAGGTATGTATAGAAGGTAATGAATGTGTGTCGGTGAGTGAGTACGGTGTATGTGTGTGTCAGTGAATGTGTGGGGGTAGTGTGTGTGGGGAGGCGGGAATAGAATGTATTAAATTGTCTATTTTGGGACAGCAAATAGATTTTCTGTTTCTTCATAACTCCTAGAGCCAATAGCTTAGTTTCATTTTGCATTTGGTTTTCACAAAAACCTTATAAAAATGGTTATAAATTGGGAGTATCCTATTAATTTTATTATAAAGAAAGCAACCAAGGTAGCAAAAGAAGCGTTGAAAGAAAAGTTGTCGAGAGCCGGATGTGATGGCGGACTATGGGATCGAATCGTCTTCTTCTGTGGTAGTGTGAGTGGCTGAAGGTAGTGAGGCCATGCTGTTTTACAACCGTTTGCAATATGAATTGCTGGCGAATAAAAAAAAAAATAAAGTTAACATGATAGTTACTAATCCATACTATCTATAAGTACCAAAATTATAAATGGGAAAGTAATTGTGTCTTATCGACTGAACGTATAAGGATGAAACTCGGCAAGCGGGTAGACCGTATCCTAGATTAAGACATAGATAATTTCTGACTAGCTAGCCGACGAAACCCCTGGACAGCAAACACATTAGATGCCTTTTCTCATTTCAAAAAGGTAAAATAAAAACACTTATCAATTAAGCAAATTACCTCAATTAAGCTGAAACTGAATAAACAAACTAAGCAAAACGAGCTATTTGCGTGGAAGTGCAAACGACGATAATTACCGGTTTACGGTGGCTTATCTCCAGACAGCGATGAAACACGCCCGCGTTATCAACGACGCACCAAACGCTGGAGAAAGGTAAGCTCCTTGTTTTGACAACAACTTCGACAAAACTCACGGAGGTCTAATAGAATAATCATGGGAGCTAATCTGCTGACACAATACATTGAAATTGGTTTGATTACTCTTGAAGGAGTTCGATTGAAAGATAATATGTACTCGTAGCAGACCTGGCTTAATCGAAGCTAATAATTATGTAGTATACCTACGCTTAGCATTAGCGAAGTAAGCGCGTAGCACACGCGTAGCAATCTCGTAGAAAATGCGTAGCTAATTTGTAGCAAATGCGTAGCAAATTTTAATCCCCGTAGCACAGATAATATAATACTAGCATACAGATACCTCATCATATACAAAGAAACCGTGCCGACGTAACTAGCGTTTTTCGTCTGCTTAATCTGGCAATTTTTTGTACATCGAACGCTTTCAGTTCTGTTTCACGGTGATAGATAGATGGTGTTAGCAGCGACTTGCAAGTAAAAGGGTTTACTAGGTTCGTGAATATCTTTTTCTTTAAATACAACTTTTTGTGTTCAATTCCAGAAAATGTTAATTTTACACACATTCAATAACAGATGGAGGTGCATATCGCGCCATCTAGTGAGATTTATTTGAACCAAATTGTCTTTCTTAGCAATGAGACCCCGTGACCGTGGGTATTTATATTCCTGAACAGGCACTTAGTTTTTCATCGAACGTAGATAGACAGAATAAAATTATAGTAATTAGAAGAAGCATAAGCAAGGCAATTATTACGCTATTTTAGTATAAAATTGTCCGCTTCAAATAGAAGTTTTTAAATAGTTGCTTATCCATTTCCAATCAATAATTATCCATTATAATCAATGCGAAAGTGGTTCTGTCCGTGTGTTACCGTTTTTCTCGGGTGTTTGATCCCTTGAGATAATTTTTGACGTTCACGCGGGTGAAACCGCAATCAGTAACTAGTTCCCTATAAAAAAAGAGTCAGCCAGTCTCCATTATATTCAAGCTGAGCATTTACGAGTGTTTAAATAGAGGAACCACGTTGCGAAGCACTTAAATCTTTTACAAGTTTCTAAAACGTGTGCCAAGTGTTACCTATGCTATACAGAATTGAGGCCGAAAGACGCATAAAAGGGACCTAGAATCATTGTATTATGGTTTAGAGATTATTGTATTTATATTAGTCATGATTTTATTTCACTACTAGCTGTTGCCCGCGACTTCGTCCGCGTCAAATACGTAAAAAATATTTTTTTTATTTTTTTAGTTTCCCGCCGGTACTATGAATTATCTAATCTCGTGATCAAACGTAGCCTATGTTACTCGTTATTACATCAGCTATCTACCAGTGAGTCCCGTCAAAATCGGTCCAGCCGTTTCGGAGATTACCCGGAACAAACAGACAGACAGACAAAAATCTTAAAAATTGCTTATTTGTTGTTAGGACCGTATATACTTTCACGTGCATTCAATAAAACGTTGTTATTTTGATATTACATACAGACACTTCAATTTTATTTATTTGTATGTATGTATATACTAGCTGACCCCCGCGGCTTTGCTCCCGACAACTGGCTAGCTACCTACCTACGACATACCTACCCTCCTACCTTAACCAACTTACTCACCTGTCCTACCTACTCTACCCAACATACCCTACCCTACCTACCTACAAATTTGTTAAATTATTTATTTGAATAAGAATTAATACTAAAATATGAATGTAACCAACTTGACTGTGTTTCTATCGGGCGGCAGCGAAATAATTAAATTTTAGAACACAAAAGCTGCTATTGTAACTTAACTATGATAGTGAGATATATTCTCTCGCAGACTTTTTTGTAGTTAATAATGAGGACTTTACTCATGTAGAAAATAATTTTTATGTATCATCAATAGTTTTCTCAGCGCACGCCAAAAAATGAATTGAATAGGACACATTTTGCTGCTTTGGGTTACATTATTGCAATTTTTATAAGGGTCTCTATTTTTTTGGAAATAATTTATATCCTATGTTACTCGGGAATAATGCAGCTTTCCATAGATGAAAGAATTTTTCAAATTCGGTCCAGTAGTTTCGGAGCCTATTCGGTACAAACAAACAAAAAATCTTTCCTCTTTATAATATTGGTACCTACAGATGAATAATAAGCTTCTTGTGTAGTAATTTAGGTAGTAGAATGTAGCGTATCCCGTAGGAACCGTACATCGTAATTGGATCACTAAAGATACAAGATAAAATTACAAATTAAAGAACCCCCGATTTTAATTTTAATTTCATGCTTTTTAAACTACGTGTAATATACCTAGTAGCAGATACGCTTCAATCGACAATCTATCGAAATACGTAAACCTGCGAAAAAATCCAGATTCAAAGAGTAAAATTCGAATAACTTATGAACGGCTAAACCGATTTTATTCAAATATAGCTAAGAACACTCTCGACAAGTCACCTTTCAAACAAAAAAACTAAATCAAAATCGGTTCATCCGTTTAGGAGCTATGATGCCACAGACAGACACACAAATACACATCAACACACGTCAAATTTATAACACCCGTCTTTTTCCGTCGGGGTTAAAAATCCTACAAATAACAGTTTTGATCGTTTGCATTTATTTAAACAGCCAAGTGTATTCATTTAATTTTCTTTGAAAGTTATTTTTAAAACAACTTTGAGTAAACACGTCCCATATAATTAAAGTGAACCCGAAGCATAACGTTAGAACTAAGTGTACACTAGTGTGTTCATAGCTTAATGTGTGTAATGAGAGAAAACAGACTGGCTTTTAGTATTTATCTCTTGTTTATACTGCCTTTATAACGACTTTTAAAGATGGCACTATTTATAGTGTTGTGGTTGTTCTAGACTCAGACTAGATGATATCTAAGGAGCAATCAAATGAGTGTTTTATTCAAAAAGCAATTTTCATTTGTAATTATTTTGGAAACATTCTGTATTAGGGCTTTTTGTAAGTGGTGTTTCGAACTCTGTCCTGTCTTTTATCGCCTTTTTTTTTTTTTTTTCGGTGGTATATCATCCAATGACTTCTCCCGCTCTGGGTGAAGCGGAAGGGCGTGTCAGACTTTTACTGACTAAAACCCACCCGTGTTCCTTCAGTTATTTGTGTAATTTATCCGCGACCCAGACAGACATCGGCCCTGTCGGGCCCCGTCAATTTTGCTGACATCTCATTGAGGCGCGCGTGGAACACTACGCACCGTCGACTCGGGCCTGGTCCTTACCGTATGCTCCACCGTGTCCTAACGGGGTATTTTAACGCCTAGAATGCTGCTTTCCATCACTCTTTGACAAACTTCAAGATGGGACTTTTGCGACTCGGTGAGCGACCAGTACCTTACTATGACGTATTAAAACTATAATGGCTCCAATGTGAGAGAGAATAAGCTATACAGGATGACGAGCACTATTCCTTTTTCATAGTCGAAACATGATGGCGTTGACAGGGTATAGTTCGGACTCTGGTATGACGGGTCTGTCCCAATAGTCCCGACCACCATAGGTAAGGACAGGCAGGATACTGATCACTATTAAGCATAAAACGCATCGGCATTGTGTATGCCGATGCGTTTTATGCTTAATAGTGATCGGTAGATCAACTTTTATTAGCGTCTTCATGGATAATAATGTAATTAAATTGTTTTAAATTTGTTTTTTGTTAATAGTTGTCTACTAAAATTTATAAGTTTTTAAGCTGACATGGTCAATCAATCAATCAATCAATCATAACACCCACCCGCTAAGACTTTAGTTCTCGTGATCATGGCGCTTGTAACGGTGCCGAAATATCGAGCTTTCAACCAAAATCAAAATATACATGTAGTGTGTTTATTATGGGATCTTCGAAATAAAAACTTGTTGAGCGAACTTCACTTCTTATATTTTATTCTTCAGAAAATTACTTTACAATTCCCGTTTACAACTTATGAACTTAACGTCTTTCGTCTTCCCAAAATCGCGTCCTATCACATACTCGCTCTTTCACCCAGTGTTGTCACTCAATCATCTTACATTCCCTTATTCAATAAGTGTTGCCACTTAACTAACACCTTACATTCATACATTCCCACATACATGGTAAATATCCCGAAAAAATATGAATACTAAGTTTTAACTGTAGGACAAAGGCGCCTTTTTCGCTTACATATTTTTTATGACTAAATTCTATACCAGAAATTAAAATTAAATTATTATTTTTTAATTTATTTGTCTCGTGGGATACAAAGAAATTAATTAACGGATCAACCCCAAAACCTTTGTATCTGCCCACTTATTTTACAAACCCGATATTTTCCACAACCTACGATTATTTGATAAACATTTAACTGTCGTCTGCCATCTAAAGTCCAAAACTCAGGGGTCTATAAACATAATTATTATTATGAATTTAACTCAATAGAAACGTAATAACGATTACCCACTTCTTCGCCCACACATAGAACTTTAAAATACATGGCTAAATTTCTAGGAACAAAAGTAACCAGTTTGTCTTTTTATAGACATAGACACACTTTTACAAAAGCGTTACCAAAATTGGTAATTTATTTGTTTACTGATTGCCTTGATATTAGTGGTCGCAAAAGCGACTGTTGAGGACCTGGTTTCGGTACTTTGTTCGGGCATAAAGATATGAATACGATTTTTTTAGGAAATCCTTGAAATTTTGGCTTGCTTTGAAGATTTATTTTCTTCTCTTGCCACCTATGCGACTTACAATAGATCTGCAGCCTAATTGCGTAAATGAATTCTGCAAAGCAAACAAAGTTGGAACCTTCCCAAAAACGACTTTTCGTATTGCATATTACACTCTGAAACGGAAAGGTTATGCTCCTTTCATTACCAATATTTTAAAGTCGAATTGATTATAAAAGAATGAATGTAAGCGGAAGAATCGAGATAAAACTTCACTATTGGTATTGTGTATAAATGCAATTGTCATATATCTTCAAGTCCGTAGTATCTCTAAGTAGTCTGTGTTAAACTCAAAGGAGGATTTGGAAAGCTAATGCTAGCTTTCCAAATTAGTTTCGCAATACCGAAAAAGTTGAAAGAAATGATTCTGATTCTTTGAAAGAATCGACTTGTTTCCTTTGCAGAATTCACTTACGCAATTAGGCTGCTGGTGGCAAGCCATAAAAAGTAGAATAAAATCTGTCACACAGAACCCCGAGCCACTTTTGTAGTAATCCCGCCGGTATGGGGCCAGGATAAGTGGTTGCTGAGTGGCTAAACCCACCAGGTAAGAACCGAGATGTCGCAGATACGGCACGAGCACGGCTTATCACTGTATGCCTTCGTCAATATCTCTGCTACCATCTCTTCGAACATCTGTGTGAAATCAAAGACAGGTGTCATGGTCATCATTCACACTTATGATGCAAGTTACTACGGGTCAGGGGCTTGGCTGGTACATATTCGAGATTGATTGGGATAGCCATGATTTAGTAAGTTTCGTATTTATTCATGTACTAGCTTCAGCCAGCGGCCTCGCCCGCGTGAAAAGTGTTTTATCATCCCAAGGGAATATTATACTACATCTATACCCTATAACCTATCCCTGTGCCAAATTTCATCCAGATCCGTCCAGCCGTTTAAGCGTGAAGAAGTAATTAACACACCCACACACACTCACAAACTTTCGCTTTTATAATATTAGTGTGAATAGTGTGATATATATATTTATTTATTTATTTATTTATTTATTGCATTCATGTCGTTTACAAGGTGTTGTTATAAAATATAAGTATCGTACATGAACCCTGCGAGGGCACCGCAACATTTTGTATACTTATCTTAATATTAATTGCATGCAATATTATTTAGAAATATATCATTGTTACATTATCAAATTATATAAAATTATTAAGAAAAATACATTGTTACATTATCAGTTTATATTATATAATGTCAAAATTTCACTATTAATTAATTAAATATTGGATGTCATTTATTTGATTTCTACATTATTACATTGCGTCTTCATCTGATAATTTATATACACAATAGGTACGTACGAGTATAGTGTTAATTTGTTAAGAATTCATTTAGGCTATAATAACATTTCTGTATTAGGTGCATTTTAAGTGCATTTACAAATTTATTATCAAATTCTATGTCTTTTATGTCATTGGGCAGTTTATTATAAACTTTTATGCACATCACTAGAGGTCCTGAGTGAAACATAGCTAGTTTGGAACTCGGCAAAGCTAATTCATTTTTGACTCTTATGGAGCGTTGCAGCGGCCTTTGATTCTTAGCTACAGGGAATAGTGACGCGTGTTTTCTAACAAACTTGCTTACTTCCAAAATGTAAATGCCTGTTACAGTTAGCATTTTATATTTAATGAAATATGGTTTACAGCTCTGCATTTGGTCAATATTTGCGAGAATTCTCACGCATCTTTTTTGTAAGATGAATAGTTTTTCTACTTCAACACAATTTCCCCACACTATAATACCATAAGTTAAACACGAGTAGGCGTAGGCATAATATGCTATCATCGCTGTTTTGAAATTAGTTGATCTTTTCAGCTCATTTAAGGCATACGCGAAACTTGCAAGTTTGTTTGACACGACATTAATATGTGCCTTCCAATTTAAATTAGTGTCAACAGTCAGACCCAAGAGTTTAAATTCATCAACACATTGGAGCGGTATGTTATTGTATGAGTAATTTATAATTAATGGACGTTTTTGATAAGGTCTGTATTGCATAAGTTTTGTCTTCGAGAAATTTATTTCCAAATTGTGATCCCTTAGCCAATTCACTATTTTTGTTAGTATATCGTCCAATATTGAATTTATTTTGCTACCGTCGTCACATGGAAACACTATCGAGATGTCGTCAGCAAAGAGGACACTCTGTACTTTTATTTCACTTGGCAAGTCATTTATATATATAAGGAATAGAATGCACCCTAAGACACTGCCTTGAGGTATAGACATTATTACGTGCTCCATTTTTGATCGCACGTGAGTCATTATGCCAGTGTCCGGGTGAAGATATTCCACTTCCACGTACTGTGTGCGTTTTTTGAGGTACGAGCAGAACCACTCATACGCGATACCTCTCACACCTATTTGGTACAACTTATTTAGTAGAACTTTATATGATACTCGATCGTAGGCTTTACTCATGTCTAACAGTAGCCCTACTGCATATTTCCTATTATTTAATATTTTTAATGCTTCATGTACGTAATTAAATACTGCTAACGTCGTTGACTTATTTTTCCTAAATCCATTTTGACTGGTATTAAAAATCTTGAACTTTTCACAAAAATTATTTAGCCTCTTAGACATTGCAGTTTCAAATATTTTTGAGAATGTAGATAATAAAGCAATAGGGCGATAATTTCCTGCATCAGTTTTCTTGCCTTTTTTATATATAGGTTTTACTATAGATATTTTTAGTAAATCTGGGACAACACCCTCCATGAATGACTGATTTATGAGAAACGTTAAAGGCATCATTAATTCGTCCATACATGATTTAACTAGCGATGGTGGTATTTCATCGTGACCAAAACTTTGCTTGTTTTTTAAGTGTTTAATTATAAATTTTATTTCATTTAGATCAACTGGTTGCAAATATATAGAGTTTTCGCTAGGAGTAACAACATGTCGACCGGGTGGGTTCTCATTAGACCTCGTGGCGTTAGTTTTCCCTACCGAAACAAAGTAGTTATTAAAGGCATTTGCGACCGACCTCGGGTCTTCAACAAGTGATTTGTTTATAACAAGTTTTATACTTTCTCTAGTTTTTTTAGTCAGTTTGTTAGTACGACTTTTTATGATGTGCCACATTGATTTTGTTTTATTACTAGATTTTTCCATTAGGTTTATATAATTTACTTTTTTAGAAGTGGTAACTGTCCTTTTGAGGATTTTCTCGTATTTTTTGTAATATCTTCGTAGTATATCGTTATTTGTAGTATTTATTAATATTTTTAGTTCACGCTTATGTTTACAGGCTATTTTTAAGCCGGTAGTTAGCCATGATTTAGTTTTCTTGTTTTTAATCTTAATTAGCTTTTTTGGTATACATAAATTCAATAGTTTTTGTATAGTGTTATGGAAAGATACGTAATTTTCATTTATATTTTTGTCATTTTTAAGGATTTGGTTCCAATCTACTTTACAGAGTTCTGATTTGAATAGTGATATATTATGGGAATTATACAGTCTCTTTTTCGTATAACGTAGTTTTGTTCGTTCAGTTTGTATGTTGTTATTTGATAGAGTAGTTAAGACTCCTTTGTGATCTGAGAGTCCCAGTTCTTTGACATTTATCTTAATCTGATTATTATCAAAGTTGGTGAATAGAAGATCTATACACGTTGAACTGGTAGCAGTTACTCGTGTAGGTTCAGTTACTTGTTGGCGGAAGTTGTATCTATTCATTAAATTCAATAAGGTATGTGAGATTGTTGTCTTTTCAAAAACATTTATGTTAAAATCTCCACCAATTATTATTTGTTTCATACTGTCTTTTAAGTTAATTTTTTGCAGTAGTTTTTCTAGACAACCAAAGAATGTTTCGGTTTGTCTATTACACTGTGGCCAATATATTACTATTAATAATGTGTTTGATTGAGGTATATCCACTGCACAAGTTTCGAATACATATTCAACTGTCAAGTCCCTAACATCTTGTCTTTCATTAAAATTTAGATAGTCTTTAAGGAATATACATACGCCTCCGCCCACGTATTGGTTGCGGCAGAAAGCGGTAGCCAGGTTATAACCCTCAATTTGTAGTAAATCTTTTTTTGTTTCTGATATCCATGTTTCTGACAAACAAAATGCTTCTATATCGTGACTGTCATATTTTAATGATTCTATTAAATGTCGTTTGGTTTTGATACTTTGTATATTTTGATAAAGAATATTAATTTTATTAACGAAATGTCATATTACTATTGTCAATAACTTCATCGGCGTCATTAGAATTTGTCATCAGTATAGGGTCATTTTGGGTCATTTGATAGTTAGGGTCAGCTAATGGATAGGTCAATATATCTTCGATGTTACTATTCGTTGAGGATTGTATAGAGATCATCACGTCTTTTATATTCATAAATATTATTTGCAACCCGGCGTTATTTATGGTACCCCTACGTCTATCAAACATAGTGTCATCGTAATTTAAATTGAGATTACTATCTAGGAAGCAAGCATGTTATATGTAGTGTGATTTTATGTTGTACAATAAAGCATTATAATTAATAAATAAATAAGATACGGTTTTACTCGACTTAAAATGTTAGAAGATGTATTGCTAGATACGTTTGTAATACTCGTACCTAAGTAATATACACTTAAGACGACAGAGGACTGATATTTACCCGACTGCCGAAGAAGGGTAATGTGTTTATCAGTCTATGTATGTAAGTATGTATGTATGTATGTTTGTTCCTATGTGGCATTCCAGAGACCAAACGCGTTGGCCGATTTTGATGATTCATACGTCAATCGATTCGTCTTAACCCTGCGAGTGTCACTGGCTACATTAAAATTGGAAAATAGAAAATTGGCGGATTTTGAGCGCCATATTGTGGGGGAAAAATATTATTTTTACTTTCAAACCCATCGTGTGGAGTATCAAAATAAAGGGTTTTAAGAGGTGATTTCAAAAATATATAACACTTATATGTTTAAATGTACCGAAAACTTAAAAAAAAATAATTAAAAAGTTATAAATAATAAAAGTTAATTCAAAAAAACAAAAATCCCGACTGCTTGAAAAGCCAACTAAAAAGCCGTAAACAAGAAGAAAATTATGCTGTGCAGTCGAAGGATACATCTGGTATTGGTCAGCCAGCTCTCGAATACGTATCCTATTTTAGTTGGCTTTTCAAGCAGTCGGGTTTTTTGAATTTTGGAATTAACTTTTATTTATCATAAGAATAGTTTTGGTCTGGTTATGTATTGGATAAGGTTAGGCAATGAATATAGGTGGTAAATACGTAATGGACGGTGACCCATCCACGGACCGACCTCGGCGAGCATAACTGCACATATATATTACAAAGGCGAAAGTTTGTAAGTGTGTATATTTATTACTCTTTCACGCAAAAACTATTGAACGGATCTGGATGGAATTTGGCACAGGGATAGATTATAGTCTGAAGTAGCACATAGGATACTTTTATCCCGGGAATATGCCCTCTTAGGATAATTTTCGACATTAATGCGGGCGAAGCCGCTGGCAGAACCTAGTTCCTCATAAATGTGATGTACAAGTTGAAATGAAATGTTTAAATAAAAACATCACGTTTTGACCCGGAAAATCAAGATCTTCTCATGCAGACGCAGCCGTAGGCAGAGGGAAAGTAATGATAAACTGGAATCCAAGGATTTGCCGCAACCCACTGATGTTGATTAGAATTTCACGAAATTATGTCAAGGATGTGAAAAAAAGAAAACGGATTTTTCCTTGGTAGCATTATGCTACCAACAAAAAACTTTTTTTTGACTTTCATTTGTATGAAGTTATGTAATCATTTTGGATTATTCGGTTTAGGACAGATTCTGGTTTGGGCAGATTTTTGTTACGGCACATTTTTTTTTGGCAGATTCGTAATGTAGGTACGGCAGAAGTAATTTTTTTTTTTATATTAATAAAAACTAAGCTTCTTAATAATAAATTACAATCTAGCATTAATAGACCAATAAGCAATTTAACCCTAACTTATTATTATATTGTGTAATGTTATGACTAAGAATTGTGTCAATTTGCACTTTTATAATGTTCGGTAGCACTTTCTTAGAGTCTGATACGTTAAAAACACTTAGTTCACGTGTTACATTATTATACACAACACTAACTCAAATGGTTTAGTTCTCTTTAGCCTACGCACTATGTCCGTGTTACCTAACAGCTGGATTGCTTCCACATTCACATGTCGATGAATTCTGTGTTCGTGGGCTTCAGCAAAGTTTTGGATAACGGTGGTGACGAGTTTCATTTTAAGGTCGCGTTGGAGGTCGTCATTTCTGATGTACCATGGTGCATTAACAGCATCTCTGAATACTTTATTTTGAAATTGTTGTTTATTTTTAACATTGCTTTATGTAGTACAGCCGCATAGTTGGATACCATACGTCCAAATTGGCATAAGAATATGCTTGTATATTATAATGTTATTGTGTATTGATAGGCAGGATTTCATTCCGAGTAACCAATACATATTTTTGAACCGTATATCGAGTTCCTGTCTTTTTATACAAAAAAAATAGTACTCCATTCCATTCGAAGATTTTACGGAGGCTCTGCGATTTGGTTTTTACGCATACAAAAGGTCCGAAACCTCAAAGATCCCGAGATATATCAAAGACATTTGAATAATATCAATAATATTTTGTTAAAGTTGGAATAAAAAAAGTGGAGAGGGAACTCTTTGGGCATCAAATAAACTTTATTCTATTCAGCAACAAATCTCATGAAAACTTGTTTAAGCAAGTAATAATCTATTTACTTGTAGATGTTTCTAAATCCCTTGCAGTTGTAAGCTTCTTTCAATAAAGTATTCAACACTAGCATTCCCGTAGAAAAGCGTAAGAGCAAAAGCAGATTATCTGTTGAAGAAGTGCGAAACTTCCATTCAACTTATACGTTGAGAAAGTAAATACTTATTGCTTATGTGAGTACTACAGGATATATTTTATACTACTTAGCTTCTGCCAGGAACTTTGCCTCCATGAAACGTATTTTACTATGTCAAGGGATATTTAAAGTATCCCTTGCTTAATCTAGGTACTAATCTATGTGTGCTAAGTTTCATTAAAATCTGTTCAACGGATTAGACTTGAAACCCCAATGATAGGTATATAATATTAAGTATTATGAAATCGGCTAAAGTTTTTGTAACTGGTGGTCGATTGTGTGCAGTGACGAAATACTCATAATAACTCAATTTACACATACGTGCTGTTTGTCGCTAAGGAGTTCGGTTGTATGTTCCATATCATGAAAACTGCTGAATCGATTTTGATGAAACTTACACAAGATGCGTACAAGATATTTTTTGTCACACGGGGCCGTTATAAAAGTGAACAATTTAGTACCAAGGTTTTATGATCTAGAATTCTACATACATAAAATCACACCTGTATTCCACGAACGGTCAGGCAGAGTTGCACCTATACTTATAGTACCTACATCCATTTAATTTCGCCAGTTATGTAGAAGTTTAGAATTCTCTTCTGTAAAATATACCTACGTTTACAAAGTTATATTAAAAACGTCTGTTAGCTTTAGTGAAAGTGAGACAATCGTCCGTCAGGCGTAGGTAAAGTTAGAAATTTGCGAACGTGACTGAATATACTGTTTTAAACTCGTACCTTTATGTAACTAGTTTCTGCCACCAGTTTGGCTTGCGTGTTAGCCGGAAATTGTTTCAAAGGAACGCAGACCTGGGGTAAAAAGTATCCTATGTCTTTCTCGTGCGACGTCGTGGATTCAAATCCGGGTAAGTAACATAATGTTACAAGATAGGGCAACGCCATCTAGTGACGAGAGGAAGAACTAGTAGCGTCATCTGGTATCGAATAGCGAAACTAATATTCTTAGTTTCGCTATACGACTAGAAACTTCCTGAATGTTCGAGCCGAACATTCTGGAAGTTTCTAGTCGCTTCGGAAACAATGAAATCTAAAGTCGAATGTTCTGGTAGATTCTCGAATTATCTAGAACAGTATGGAACGTTCTAGAAACATCTTCCGTGCTATATAAAGAGCGGTCGGGTGCGTCGTGAGTCGTGCCTGGCTGGAGGCTATAGTTTAGTCTCCACAGGATCGCTCGTTTAACAGTAGCCAATCACTTGGATTGACCTGCGAGAAGAACCAAAATAAAAAAAATAAAAAAAAAACGTGAGTCAGTTTTGATTTGGAAGCGTCACAAAGCGATCGGAAAAGGAAAATAGTGCGAAGTAATGTAATTGTTAAGGAGGGTTTTTTTAATAAAGTGTGATTAATTAAAGTCGGCTGTTTAAATAATTCATCACTGAACCCCAGCTCGTAACAATAATAGTACCAGCATGTCACTGTCCCACTGCAGGGCAAAGCCTCTTCTCTTTCAGAGAAGGCACGAGTATTAATCACCATGTTTGTACAATGCAGGTTGGCGATTTTAAATTTATATTAACTAAATATAGAAGTTGAAAAAGTCACATTGGTAGTTGCCTAAAGTACGAGAGGCGAGTTCTTAGCCACTGGACTACCACGACATTACAAGGACACGTCCACGATATCCATAGCCCAATAACTGAGTTATACGGTACCCATTGCTAGTGGCAAGATTAGTGCTAGATTGTCTGTCTTCTGACCCGCAACTAGAGCAGTGGTGGCCCAGTGGTAACTGCCCCAACTTACGTGTTGTAGGTCGTGGGTTTGAATCCAGGCAGGCCCATTACTTTGTGTAAATTATTTTATCACCACTGCTCTAAAAACGGTGAATGAAAACATCGTGAGGAAACCGGCATATCCTACAATCAAAAACGCGAAGACATGTGATCCACCAACCCACACTGGGCTTGCGTGTGGATTATGTTCTATTCCCTCTTCACAGAGAGGAGGCCTGTGTCCCAGCAGTGGGAACTCTGAGAGGCCGATGATGATGATGACCCACAACGACTGTCAAAGATGTAAAAATGAGAGCCAGGACCAAGAGTTTCCGTGGCACAGAAGAGTCTCGGTATTTGATGGATGGTCACCCATCCACGGTTCAAATTCAGCAATCCTTGAAGCTTAAACTTGAAGATCGACTCGTGCGGCTGTTGTCTTATAAATTCTCTTAATTAATTCGAAGAGCAGTAAAAGAAACCTTTCAAAGTATATGGAAATAAAATTAAAATCCGGACGAACCGAGCTTCCTGGCGTACTTTTGCTATTTTGTCAAACTAATTTAACTTTACAGCGGTGTCCTTTTAATTAAAGGACTTATTACGAGAATATTTTTTTTTCACTTTTTCATCACGTTTTTTTGTGAGTCGTCATCAACCTTTTTAATGTTCCCACTGCTGGGACACCGGCCTCCTTGCTGTGAGACAGGCAGCGTCGGTAACACGATCAAAACAAACGTATTGCGGTAAGGGGCGCACTTGACCCGTTCACTGGCATTCAGTAATGAGTATCTCATAAACGTTTGGACCGATTTACATAACGTAAACGGATAAATAATACGGATAAACGGAGAGCAGTGGTGGCCCAGTGGTATCGGCCGTGACTTACAAGTTGTAGGTCGTGGGTTCGACCCCAGGCAGGCGCTTTACTTTGTGTAAATTATTTCATCACCACTGCTCTCAAAACGGTGAAGGAAAACATCGTGAGGAAACCGGCATATCCTAGAACCAAAAATTCGAAGACATGTGACATCCACCAACCCGCACTGGGCCCGCGTGGTGAATTACGGCCCATTCCCTCTCACAGAGAGGAGGCCTGTGTCCCAGCAGTGGGAACATTAATAGGCTGATGATGTGATGTGTGATGTGAAACGGATAAAATGATTTTATGCCTATACCTTTCATTTAGGACCAAAGTTATCAAAATATCTTAATGAATAAAAAAAATCATGTTTTCAAGTTACCTACGTAATTATACTTTTTGGTATAAGTTGGATCAATGACTTTTATTTTTTTGTTATCTGGCGGAGACAGAAATATATAAAAAATTGATTAAAAGTGGGCCCTCAAAACTGAATTATGCTATACTTACAGCTAGAAAACACATTGTAAAAAAAAGAGGTTATTGAAGTGGTGTTGGCTAAATAATAATTTACCATTATTATGTTTTTTTAGATAAATAGTTACTAAACTTTAGGCTGTAATTGTACTTTTATAATTACAAATATGGAACGCCGACGTCTCCCATCTCGGAAAGTGGCGGCTATAGCTGTAAAGGAATGTAACTGTTAATGAACACTAGTCTAAAAACTTTGTAAAGCTGTTTATTGTTCCAGTAAAAATTTTAATATTAGAATTTTTGAATAAGAGATAGCGCGCAGGAGAAACTTTTGTCTCCGCAACTAACTTGTCTCTCAAATCAAGTCTATGGGTTTATATGAAAGTGCGCACATGTAGCGACACGACAGCCTGGAGAATGAATTTTTTATGACGATTTTTCATATAAACCCATAGATTTGAGGTGAGAGACAAAGTAGTTGCGGAGACAAAAGTGGCTCGTGCGTGCTGTCTCTAATACTACATAAAGACCGCGGTTATTACAACCTAGTTTCACCAACCATAACTTGATTTTAGTTAGCCTTAAAAATGAGACGAAAAACCTAATTTAAATTGAAATTGAATTCGTTACAGCAAGCGGGCCTTGGTCCATACATTATTTTTTCTCCATGAAAAATGAAAAGCAAGGACCTGGCTAACTCTACAAGCGTTTTTGGACTACTCGTAGTTACAGCGAAAAATGCTTACGAAGCGAATAACACAATTTATGTTGTTTCTGGGATGTTTTTTGTCACCGCGTGAAGGATACTTTTTATTTCGTGACAGGAACCTAGTTTTGGAGTTTGTTTTTTGTTATATTTCTTACTAGCTGTCCTCCGCGGCTTCGCGCCCGTCAACTGGGACCGCGCCCTAACTATCTCTCTACCTTACCTACCTACCCTATCTACCTACCTACTACCCTACATACCTCTCTATCTATCTACTTACCTCTCTACTCTATCTACGTACCCTACCTACCTAGGTACCCTACCTACCTACCTATCCTTTCTACCTACCTACCCTATCTTCCTACCTACTTACCTCTCTACTCTACCTACTTACCCTTCCTACCTAGGTACCCTGGCAACCTAGGTACCATACCTATCTAATTACCTACCCTACCTACCCTAACTACCCTACCTACTCTACTACCCTACCTAACCTACCTTCCCTATCCTACCTAACCTACCCTACCCTACTTACCCTACCCTAATCTACCTACCTACTAACAATTATTATTTTTTCGCCCATTTAGTAGCCCCTGTCCTTCCTAAGGATGCCATGACAGAATTCAATGAAATTTGGAAAATTTTGTTTGTTTCAAATTTCATTGAATTCTGTTCAGTGGTTTAGGCATGAAAAGGTAGCAGACAGACAAAGTTACTTTCGAATTTATAATATTAGTATGGATTGCTGTTCGAGTTGTCTCAGGAAAAGAATACCTAGAAGGATTTGGGATAGACCTTTTCCCAGCCACACAGTGTAGATTTAATTATAAAATTATATCATAGTTATCAACGCTAGCTGAGGTCATTCCGTGGATCAGTGACCACCGATTACATATCAAGACTCCTCCTTGCCTCGAAAAGGTCTGCCAAGGGATATCGTGGTACCCATACACTGGGTTCTCGAGGTCAGATAGGCAGACGCTCCCTGTAAAATACTGGTATTCAGCTGCATCTATTGAGAATCGACCAACCCCACCATACATAATAGTATTTTACACTAGCTTCTGCCAGCGGCTTCGCCCTTGTGGAAGTCGAAAATTATCCCGAGGGAACTTAAACCCGGGTAAAAAGTATTCTATATGCTATTCCAGCTTATATCTATCTCTCTGTCAAATTTCATCCAGATCCGTTCAGCCGTTCTGGCATGATTGAGTAACAAACATATACACATCCAAACTTTCGCATTTATAATATTTATTTTTTATTTCATACCTTTTAGTGATAAAACGATATTTTTACCCACTGTTATATTTATTTAAATTATTTTGTTACCTATGTTATTAGTGAAAGAATTCTTGATTGAATACTAATGTTATATATTTGTGTTATGTACTAAGCAAGCGCTAGACGATAGTACTAGTAATTTTTTTATGAAAAAATATGCCCGTTTTTTTCATGAACCAAAGCGCTCCCTTTTTTTAAATTTTCACCAGTCTATGTTACTCGGGTAACGCAACGCTTCTTACGATCCACATACATTGAAATCGGTTAAGCCGTTCAAAAGTTATGGTGGAATAAAGAAACTCACAAACATACATAAACCCTGAAAATCAACAATCCTTTTTTGGGCAGCCGTGTAAAAAGAAAGAAAACAGGAATTCAAATCAATTTCAAATGGGCAAAAGAATGCCTTGTCCTTTTGACTGGCTCTTATTTATTGTAGCCAGTATATAGCAGACTAGCGGACGCCTCGCGGATTCACCCGCGTAGTTCCCGTTCCCGTGGGAATACAGATATAAAATAATTTTTGAAATTGGTCCAGTAGTTTTTAAGTTTATTCGTTACATACAAAAATACAAATCTTTCCTTATTATAATATTAGTATAGATAATATGATGTTAATATGTAAAGCAATAAAACCTGATTTAGAACTAGGCAAATAAAACGGGCATTCTATTAATCTGAGTACTTTACCTACCAAAGTTAACAATAATGCGGTATCTTCTTGTGTATTACTGTGTATTAAGTTTGTACCATAAGAATATTTTCAACACTTACGAGGGGCGGTCCAATAGATCGCAGAATATTTTCCTTAAAAAAAAGTTTAATTAAAAACAACCTGACTAAGTTTTTTTAGACTATGTTACCCGGGCCATAATAATGAATCAATTGACACTTTATTCATCAAAATCGGATAAAAAGTTAAGATGCTAAGGAGGAACAAACGTAAATACAAATATACATCATACAAACATAGACTGCTAAAATCATAACACTTCCTTTTGGCTTCGCCATAGTCGGATAAAAAGAAGATGTATTATTCCGTGAAGTTTTTGGCCTACCTATGTACATTAGCTAACCAAGTTTTTTAAGTATTTTGAACAGATTTAAAAAACTTATCAATAAAAAATATATAAAAAGCCAAATTAAGTATTTGTTTTTCCTAGGAACAACATCAACTTTCAATCTGTCATCCAATCATAAAAAAGACTTCAAGACGTTTGAAAATTGAATATTGCTTTCAAATTTAAATTCAATTTATTGCATCCATAATGTACGTACTGTACCGGACAGGCGTGATCGCCGGGCACTGTATAAGTGAGGTTGTAAGTCTCCAGCCCTAATGCGCTGACAACCTGCACCTATAGTTCAGTTCCAGAAGTCCTGAAGTGTTGATTGATGGCTGTTAAGTGTTGAAGTGTAAATAAAGAAATCACTAGGATATGAAACACTAGATTCTTCATGAGTATTGGAAGCGGTTCTGCAGGCCCCAGTTTTCAGGAAGTGGCGTGAGGATAAATTACCATGCTGATGACTACGAATTAGGTCGACGCGCTAGCGCGCTCTCGAACCCCGAAACTTTACTGTACCGCAAAATCACTTGCTAATTAGATTTTTATTTCAACAATTTTTTACTCTGTTTACATCCTATGAATCAACGCTTGTTTCTGTAGGAAATATGCCATATTATATATTTTCGTGTGCGCCTAGAAGCCCTCCGATCACAACCAGATCTGTAACTACATACCCTGAAGATATTTTTTGCCAGGATTAATGAGGAATGAAGGGAAACTTTGTTGATTTTACCACTTATAAGCAATTTTTCTCGAAAACTATTCAAGTAATCTCCTTACAAGGATGGCCTTGTAGCACTTCTAACAGGCTATTGAAAGACAGTACAACAATAAATATGTCTATATCTTTCAGGCGCGTACCACCTGTAAGCGCCATTTTGACAAAAATATGTAATTTTACAATCTTACAAGTTAAATTGTACTTAAACTATCTAAGAAATTTCCACCTACTAAAGACGACCTGGTAGCCATCCCGACAGGCTATCCCAGGGTAGCACTTTAGTAGGTGCAACTATAACCCTCGGGCACGTACCCACCCTGGAAGGGTCAATCTGACGGAAAATTGAGTGATCCCGCAATCTTGTAAGTTTACTATCTCCCAAACCATCAAAGCGATCCTCATTCTAGAAGCATAGTTTGGAAGATATACAAAGGAGCTATCGAATGTACCTTCTAAAGTAGTACCTTTAAAAGGTACATCTACAACTTTTCACGCACTTAGGGCACCTGAAAGCGGCTATTTTTACAAAATTGCGAAATCCTATCACTTTGCGAGTTGATTTCTACTTAAACCATCCAAGCGATCTTCATCATAAATAGATGAAGCGATGAAAGCATATCTATAACCTTTCAGACACAAAGTGCACCTGAAAGCGGTCAGCCCGCTAAAACGCATAAAGAAACCTTTGAACTGGTTCGTACAGACGCATTGTCTCAACTAAGCGGACTTTATATACAATAACTAAATGACTTTAATCTAGATAAAGGGCCTCGGTCTCGGCCCAGGTTACCTGGATGCGCTAAATCAACAATAACATGATTATAGACCACTTAATTTAGGAAAATGCGTCTGTATTTATTTACCGTTCTGGGGTGACATTCTATTAGCTTTTGCTTTTTAATGTTATTATGTACTGATTCTCAATCAAGTACATAGGTTGAATAACATAAAACACCTATATAAGTTTTTAAGCTGACATGGTCACAATCATTAGAATTAATATTTGTTACGGGATATAACATATAACATAATACAAAATATACATGTATAAGGGCGGCTAGGTGTCGTAATAAAACGATTTCAGTTCATGCCACGATAAACACTTTAATATACACAACACTTTGTACATTAATGTTCTTACGCGCTAACTACAGTCTATAACTAACTACTCGTACAACTAAACTTAAAGCTACGACAATAGTTTTGGCGGGAACGAGCTAGAACCGTAAAATACCCGATCTATCTAGCGTGCGCGACTCGACTCGAATGTCTACTGACTGACAGCAGGCCAACGGGCCCGGGCCCAGCGTGGGCGCGTGGACGGGGCTCATGCCGCACATCTGGCGGCCATCTGTTAGGGCGGTCTCTGTACCTGCGGCTCTCTACCATGACCGTAGGTACCCACACTTAGCGTTACAGTCTCCCCCTCTAACCCTAACGAACGTCCTCGCGTTTGGGTTAGCTTCTACGAGAGCCTTCCCCTACCGGAGCTTGGATGCGACCAACGAAGGGTGTCAGCACGGAAGCGTGATATTTACGTAGCACCGTGCCATCGCTGAGGCGCTCCAGGATGTATGTAGTAGGACTGGCCACGGCCTGGACCTTGTATGGGCCATCGCGACGAGGGATGAACTTCGGTGTCTGCCCTCTTCCGGTGTTGTTAGTTCTCAGCAGAACCAGGTCACCAACCTTATAATCAGGAGCAGGCCGACGATATTCATTGGCATATCTTTTATGCGCTGCCTGGGCGTTCTCATAGACGTCGCGGGCACCTAGGGGTACTGATGAAACCCTTGTGGCTGCTTTATCTCGTTGGTGAAGTACACAATTTTTAACATCTTGGGTAACGTAGGAACGCTTTCCTGGCTAGTAATACTTACCAGCTAAACGTTGCAGCGTACGTTCCGCGCCCATGTGACCAGCGGTGGGTGCATCATGGTACTCGTCCAATACTTTGGCACGTTCTTGTTCTGGGACCACTAGACTGGCCGTGTCGTGGTCCCCATTCTCAGGACAGTAGTTATACGGGACATCTTGGACGGGCCCGTATCTTCTGCTTGCCCATACTCTCCCCCTAGACGGATCGTCGGGTTCTTGAGCTTCAGCAATGTTACTCACCTCCGCGTCATTGTTTGAGTTCTCGCGCAGGTCGACTTTCCTCAAGAGTCGGCTGGCACATCTGAATGGGCGCTCATCGGTCACCTCCCCCTGGAGTAAATCTGCCCCGAGAACATACCCACCGTTATCAGTACTGAGGACGAAAGGTAACGTCGCATCAGTCTGGCGCAGGATCGGTGACGATACCAGCAGTTCCTTCTCGAGAGCATCTGTCATAGGCGGGGATAATCTAGAAGGAGGAGAAACCAGAGGTTCCTGTGTCTCACTTACCTTCATTCCATGAACGGCGAAGTTTGTAGGAGGTACGACCGAAGCGAACTGAGCGACTCTGTGTTGTGGTAACTCCTTGAGTGCGGCTCTGTGCTCCGGCGATAGAGTCTTACCTTTTACTTGCCGCAATGACACGTTACAGACGTTTGTGTGCATCACGGCTGCGCTGTTCATTGTGTAGGAGTGTTTGAACGGGAACCGGTCTCCTGGACTATCTGCAAAATGCCATGACTCCTGGCCTATGTCGATTACGATACCTGCTTTTGCGATGAAATCGCGACCTAAAAGTGTCCTGGTGTCGTCTCCGGAGAACACCATAAACTCGGTGTCGACTCTCCGACCACCTAGGGTGACAGGTACTGTAGCCGTCTTTACCAGTTTCCTATGACAGGAGCCATCGGCGAGTCCAATGTACCGTTCCGTTTCTTTGAACCGGACGTTGTTGCCTACTAACAACGCGTGTAGTGATGGGCTAGCAACACTGTGCGTGGCCCCGGTGTCGACGATCGCTACCCCTTCTTTACCTACTACTCCTATTGTTACCAAAGGGTGCGATGACGTCATTGTGCAACAGTCGCCTTTAACGACGTTGAAGTCGGACAGTCTGGCAGGTGCGGCTTTATCCGAACAAGTCTCACACTTCGACTTGACTACCCCTGGCTGGCCGCATCCGTAACAACGTAATGTATTTTTACCGTTGCTCGCACTTGCATTTATATTCGCGTTATCAGTGCTATCACTGCCGACTTTCGTAGCCTTCCGACATTCGTTAGTCGGGTGACCGAATGCTTTGCAGTACGAGCATCGAATGCGATTTCGTTTATCGTCAGAGTTAGAGGTGGGAATGGAACCTAAGGTTGCGCTCGGGCTAGAAGTACCGCGGTCAACGACTCTAGATAGGTTCGGATTATCCGCGGAAACGATCGCGTTGCTACTTAGCTCTAAGATCGAATCTTCCACGGTTCTCGCTCGCTCTAATAAATGATCAATATTACTAACACTATCTCGCGACAAACGTTTACGTATTCGACGGTGTAAAAGACCGTACACTATATCTACTAACATAACACTAGGAACAACATATGGTAATTTAACTAATAAAGAGCGTACCTTAGATATAAACACTTCAGCACGTTCACTTTCACATTGTTCGTGAGCGAATATCTCGCGCAGCACCCGGTATGCAGGCCTTTGTACGCCGTAGGCGGCGCGTCCGTCCACGTGGCGACGCCGGTCCGCGCGCCACGCCACCACACCGCTGCGTCGCCGCTCAGCAACATGGAGAGGCCGCGTAGCGCGTGCTCATCGGTCACGTCGGCACACTCCTTGTAGACCTCCACTGCATCGATGAACGCCTCCAGTACTTCGGTGTCGCGTGACTGCCCGTCGAATCTCGCGGTACACTTCGCGAAGTTGCCGCCGCCGGAAGTCGCGGGCGCGTTCACCGTGGGTGAGGCCGCCGATGTCGCCGCCACGTGGTTGCCATGATGTAGGGATCGTAGGCCTTCCATTAATGTGCGGTTGGTCTCTGCCTGCATTCTAGCGAACGACTCCATCATGGTGGACAGAAGCCGTTCTGTGTTGAACGCTGCGGCAGGCGCGCCGATATGGGCCCCGCTGAGCGTGTAGTCTGCTGAGGCAGGAGCGCCGGTACGGGCCCCGCCAAGCATGTGGTCCGCTGCAGCAGGAGCTCCAATGTGGGCCCCGCCGAGCGAGTGGTCGAGGGCGGCGCCCCCCTGGGCGCGCGTCTCCTCGGTCGCGTATGCGTGGGTGGCAGCGGCGCCCGCATGGGCGCGCGATTCCACCATCGATTCGCAGTCCTCGTCGGAATAACTATCGTTATTCTGATCCATCGCCTTGCTGTTGATAGCTCTGGTTGCTCGCGTCGTTCGTGGCATGATAACCTTTAGGGTTGGTTCGTTCACACACTGTTACACTTAACTGCGTTTACAACACCACGTGGTTATCACGCGGTTTTTGACAGCACGTGTTATTTGACAGTATGTGGCCGCAAGTTGGGCGTCACTATAAGGGCGGCTAGGTGTCGTAATAAAACGATTTCAGTTCATGCCACGATAAACACTTTAATATACACAACACTTTGTACATTAATGTTCTTACGCGCTAACTACAGTCTATAACTAACTACTCGTACAACTAAACTTAAAGCTACGACAATAGTTTTGGCGGGAACGAGCTAGAACCGTAAAATACCCGATCTATCTAGCGTGCGCGACTCGACTCGAATGTCTACTGACTGACAGCAGGCCAACGGGCCCGGGCCCAGCGTGGGCGCGTGGACGGGGCTCATGCCGCACATCTGGCGGCCATCTGTTAGGGCGGTCTCTGTACCTGCGGCTCTCTACCATGACCGTAGGTACCCACACTTAGCGTTACACATGGTAAATATCCCGTAACAAATATTAATTCTAATAAAACACCTAGTTTGTGTTTTCTAACAAAATAAATCTAGAAATTAAAATCTTGAAATTCTCTAATTCATGAATGGCGCGCCGATAGAACGCCCTCCGCACGACATGAGCCCGTGTTTCTTTTACATGATTCCCGCAGACATTATTTTTATTTTCACTTAAGGCCTTACCCAGACCAAAAAATCAGCATGAGATATGAGCATTCCTATTGGCCTAGCGGCACTGGTGGCGCATGAATTACAGTAGTGAATACGCCCAGATTTTAGAATAATATCTCTATAAAATCGAATATTGGTCTTTTGAAAAAAAAAACCTAAAAAATGTTCGTTATCAAATTCTATCCATTAGTGTTAGTACAAAAAATTATTAATGAACACTTTACGAGGATATGCATGCTATCAATAATTATTTCTCATTTTTATGGTTTTGTTGAAAGGAGATTAGTGAAACATCTTTAAAAAAAAAGTATCCTACCATTTTAGAATCAATATTATATAGAAATTTAATGTATTTTTATTAATTTATATTTATTTTTAAATAAAGAGTAGATAGCTCTTAAAAACTGCACTAGCGCGACGTTTTGCTCGGGGAGGCGCCTTAACCTTATTTACATTATGATATCTTAAGGTGACGCTTCGTCGCAAACGCATACAATTATGTACCCGGTCGGGCACAGCAATATTCTAGATACAGTCAGTGTCTAGAAGAGAGCTTAATATTTTCCTTATTAACATTTTAGTTATGCATTCGTTATCGTTTTTAGGGTTCCGTAGTCAACAAGGAACCCTTATAATTTCACCATGTCTGTCTATCCGTCCGTCTGCAGCTTAACTCAGAGACACTTAGTATTAGAAAGCTATAATTTCGCATTTAATATTAATCACGCCGACATAGTGATAAAATAAAATCTTGCAAAAAAACATTTTTGTGTACCTCTTGTACACGTAATGTGGGGATGTATCTTCTCTCTCGTCTATCCCATGGTGGGTATCATTGGATAGGCCTTTAAAAAATATTTCGGGACTATGAAAGTCATTTTTCGATTCAGGGATCCGTTTGTGTAAAATTAAGCTTTAAATTGCTAATTTTTGTTAGTGTCCCCCCTCCCTTTCAGCTAAATGGTTGCTTTTGTATAAGTGAAAAAATCACGGCAGTAATTTAAATAACGAAATTAAAAGGAAAACTATCACAGCTAAGTAGGCTTTACAAGTTTACGAGTAATAGTCGACCAACTTATAAAATGTACTTGAAAAAGTGAAAATTTTGTATATTGATATATGGGGACAACTGTTTTCGGACGGCAAAGTTAATTTTGTTCCTTCGTTAGAGCAATGTTCGGTGCTTTCATTGTTTATGAACGTTAGTAATGTTACCTATTTATTTTGGTGAATGTAGATGTTTATACGGAACCCTATGTGCGCGAGTCAGACTCGCACTTGCCAGTTTTTTATTACGAGACGCCGACACGAAAAAGAAACGGTTGGATTGATGCAACATTTTAATATTCGTCTCTGCAGCGCGATGCGACGTCGTCTAGACTTTTAATCGTGTTTTGCCTCTCTCCCTCGGAAAAGAGCAAACGATAAATTAGTTTCTCGGGAACAAACGTAAGCTGTAGGGACCATACTTAGAATTTATTATACTTATAACTAGCCTTCTCCCACGGTTTCGCTCACGTGGCTAATCGTTCAATAACTTTGCTATATATTGTTCAATAGTTTGATACTTATAAATAGAACTATTAATCGTAAAATCTTTTTTTTAAATAATATCTTTTCGTATTCTTCTCAGCAAACCCTTTCATTTGGTACCCATATCATGGCAGTGCACAGAAAATAACTAGTCTGACATCTTGGGCCGTCCGCCATATTGAATTTTGAATAACGTCAAATAGTTAACCATGCTTTGTCATCCAAACTAAACGTGTATGCAAAATTTCATCTTAATCGATTGAGGATGCTGCTTTAAACCCCAGTTGCAAGATTTGACCCGAACATACTTACACACATACATACATACATTGCAAGATAAATAAAATCTTGTAAAAATACTAGACTATGTCGTGGTGGCCCAGTGGCTAAGACTTTGCATTTCGTTCTTGAAGTCGTGAGTTCATATCCGGGCAAGTACCATTGTAACTTTTCAATACATATGTACTTTCTAAGTTTTTCACGCAAGTGTGAATGATATTTGTAATGTCCCTGAACATTTCTAGGTAGGTACATAATATATGTTCTAACTTAGGAAAAGGTACTCACAAGGTTTAAAAGCAATCAGAAAAAATCATTCTCTCCAAGTTCACAAAGCAAGGTCTTTATTATTTCACAAAACGACCGAATCAAGAATGGTTTGAAACCTACCATATGGAAATATTTCCCTGTTAGTTATTTCAGTTTGCCTTCTAAAATTGTCGAGGTTAATTAACTTTACACAAATAATAATTAATTATTTGGACAATGTAGGTCGAAGGTCGATTAAATACTTACCATAAAATTTGTCTAATATTTAACTAGGACTAGAACCTAATTAAAGTATTAACCCTATTTAATTTTATTTCAGCGAAAATATAAGTACGTATGTAAGTACTGTACATATAATTTCCAAGTACGCGACTTTGACTCAAGCTACTCGAACTATGCCATCCGAACCAGGAAACACCTGTGTTATAATACCTAGTGGCCAATTCAAAGGCGATACACTATCTTGACCCAAGAGAGCGACAGTATAGTCGTCGCCAAACTTCTTTGCCGCCCTGAAGCTGGTTTACCGGATGCGCGAGGCACGAAACGGTGCTGTTTTTGTATGAGATTTACTACTGCGCAGCCATTGTAGCCAACTACAGGGCGGCCAAGAAGTTTGGCGAGAACTATACCGATCTCTACAGGGTGATCAGGTGCACTTATATAACTACGCCACTGAATTGAACTCTCTAGAAATTAAATAGACAGATATTGGATTCAAATAGACAGGAATTGTAATCATTTACATTTATTAATTACTAGCTGACGCGGCTAATTCTGTTTTGCCATAAAAACACCAAACATTCACCTACCCTACCTACCCTACCATACCTACCCTACCGGTTGGGTTACCCTATCCTATCTATCCTACCCTAACTACTCTACCCTACCTACCTTACCCTACCTACCCTACCCTACCTACCCTAACCTACCCTACCTATCCTACCTTACCTACCCTACCTTACCCTACTCTACCTACATACCTACCCTACCTATGTAGGTAAGGTACCAATATTTTTTTTTCTTAATTATTTTTCATAAGTACCTTCTCCTTACAATAACAAACACTACAAAAAAAGAATAAGCGGAATCGGTCCAGCCGTTCACGCGTGATGCCGTGACCAAGGGAAATAGGGATTCATTTTATATATATATAGAAGATAGATAAATAATAATTATTACAAGGCCTAATAAAATCAATACACCTACATAATGAATCACCTTACTACCCGATATGCTAACCGTCGTGATCGATAACTTTAACTAGTAAAGTAGATTCTGAAAGCTGAGAGGTGATTAAGGCGCTACTAAGAAAAATGCAATACTACAAAAAAAACAATTCAGTAAAAGAACTATATATGTAGTTCTTACTCGAAGCAATAAAACTTGATACAAGGTAAAAGTGTATCCGCGCTAAATTTATTTGCTTCGATACTTCAGTCTTTGAAATGTGTGCGTTTCTGTACCTAGGTATATCTACCACTGTAAGTATACCTAGGAGCAGAATTGCACAAAGCAGCAGTATAACTAATTGGCCAACACAGCTGAGAGTCTATTACCAGTGAGACAAGCGATACGCCCCAAATTAGTGCACTCTGTGTCTGCAATTCGGATCGATTCAGAACACGGATCTCTTTGTGGAGATCAGCTTGAATAATACATGAACTGTTCAATCCTTCTATCGTGGACCTAATATAAGAAGGTTTCACTTAAATATTTCAGTTCGTGCCAATTTTGTGGCAAATAACAGTTTGTGCCTGTTTGGTTGCAAATTGTAGGGTTTTTCTGTTTTGTCTTGCTTTGTGAATCTAAACCGATATCAATGTTTATTAACCCCCGACGGAATAGAGGGGTTTTATAAGTTTGACGTGTGGACCTGTGTGTGTGTGTGTATTTGTATGTTTGAGTATAAGTGTATTTGTGTATCTGTCGGTGGCATCATAGCTCCTAAACCGATGAACCGATTTAGATTTAGTTTGTATTTGTTTGAAAGGTGACATTATTGGGAATGCTCTTAGCTATGTTTGATGAAAATTCATTTGGCCGTATAAGTTAATTTACTGTTTGATTCGGGGTATTTTTGCAAGATATCGTGTCGGGGATTTTTAAATTTTACTTGTTCATAATGCTCTATGCTGTCCTACTGCTGGGCACATCCAAGATTTTTTTCTAATCGTACCAGATAACAAGTAACTGAAAATGGGACAGTTAAAAGAGTGGATAGTGAGGAAAAAATTTAAGAGTAGATACGTTATATTTCAAGCTTAGGACCGTACCAGCATTTAAAATTTACACTGGAATGAAGTAGGTACCTAAAGTAAAAATAGAATAGAGAATAATTTTAATTACAGTCCAGGCGGTCCCTATACAGAGATTCTCTCATTTATTATTAGTGGCCCATTTAACTGCTCGCAAGTTCAACTAAGAAGGAACTAGTGATATTTAATAGTTTATGAATCACTAATTTGTTCATATTAAGGCGTAATATTCCCTAATGTTAACACGATACTGGCCGTGAAACCGCTCGGTGCAAGAATATCAATATTGTACCTCCGTTTGGACAGTTTGCAAAATATTTACCTACATATCGTATGGAGGTTAAGAAAAACTATGATTTTTTCTGTGTAAAATTATTTTTAAACATCCAAGTCGTTTTGGAGGAGTATGCAAAAGAAAAGAAAAAATATCGTGTTGTTAATTATTTTTTAATGAAAATAATACATTTTCATACGAATAAACCATGTTTCCCAAAATAATATCGTACATGAATCAATAATAAATTATTTTCTTCAAACCTTTTAACCTAGCCGTTACTAAGGAGTATGCTTTAGAATGTAACCGTTTTGTGGCACAAAAGCGGAGTCCCCTACTCCGCTTTTGTGCCACAAAACGGACTTAACAAATACATTGAATATATTATATTTACGATCACGTTGGTCATAGGATTACAGAGTTTGGGCCAATGTTTGATTTCTAAGATGGAAGAGCTATCCTTGAGTTTTTGCAGAATTTTTCTAAAATTGTACCCAGTTAACATTATGGCATTATTGTCCTTAACTTGGCAAACATTTTGAGAAAGTATTATTAGGTACTTACCTACTTTTTTATTTACCTACATAACTTATTTGATGAAGTGTGGATATAATATAGGACTCTGCATAACTCCTGTATGCTTGTTGATACTCTTTCTCTTTCTTTCTCTTTTTCTTTATATTTAAAAAAAAAACGTTGCCCCACACTAGGAATTTCTTCTTGTATTGTGGGTGCGTTTAAAAACATATAAACTCACATACACAAACACTCAGAGCCGAAACAAGCCTTAACTATGTGTTGGTGGTGGTGGTGTGTACTATAGGTAGAAGCTTGCTATATTTAATTTATGATAGATCATAACTTATGAGGACGAGAGTCACCAACGACCTTGAGGGAACAAAACGCGCACTCGTTTCACACCCGCGCGACCCTAAATTCAGTAGTTTTTGTACTTTTCTTATTATTCTATGAATTTAACAAAAAAGCCTTAGAGATCTAAATGTAGATAATTATATTTTCTTTGTGATAGTGACAATTTCATTAAAATACGCCCGGCGGTATTGGTGCGATTGTCGTTTTTTTGTCCGTGTTAGATATAACTTTATAAATTAATTATGGTTGTACGAATATCTCAAAAATGTCTTAGATTATTTTTTTTTGAAAATGGCATAAAAAATACGACTAGCCGTTTAGACGTGATTCTCATTTTAAAATCAGCTACCGAAGCGTATCTGCGCCTAAAGAGCTGTTTGACCGAATTAAATACAATCATTAAAATTATAGTTTTAGCATAATTTATACGGATTTTCAGTTTCAATGGCAATAAATACTTTTTATTGCTTTCTTTCATCTATTTTGCATATTTTTTTGGTGTAGTCGTAATTGTCATGAAAAGGTTTATATGAAAGAAGTTTCTCTGGAAAATCCACCGGCAAAGTCGGTAATGGTACCTGTGCGAAGCCTAGTAGATAGTTTATAAATAGCCGATTTAAAGTCCGGACCGGGAAAGTTGATGACTTTGACGAACAAAGCTCATTCTCTTGTATTACCACATTCATCAAACTGGGCTCAAGATGTTCGCCTAAGCACAAGCTTTAATTAATACCGAGAAATTAATTAAAACTTGCCGAGATTGGCTTTGTGAGTCGTGTGGGAGATAATTCGAATAAAATTCCTGTAGCGGTTTCTTGCCTCCTGTCCTGCATTAAGAAGATTTCCCTGTAGTGTCTATGTATGTCTCTTAGGATCTTTTGCTTGCGAAATAACGTGGCCAAGACTTGGCAATGCAATTATGAAATAGCGGAATGTTATTTCTAAAATGACACATGTGTATGCCGTCTTGGGATTCGTGGCACGTTGATTGGAAATACCTGCTTGCTACTAGAAACTTGAGACATTTATGAAAGGTATATAATTAAAAAGTTAAAGCAGTAACCAAGTTCTGGTTGGTTCTGTGTGCGATAGATAGGGGGGCTTTTTTATTATATTCGGTATCAGGTTTTTAGGGCTCCGTACCCAAAGGGTAAAAACGGGTCCCTATTACTAAGACTCCACTGTCCGTCTGCCTCGGCGTTTTTCTGGTGATTCTGGCTTTCAGGAGTTGCATTGTTTTGGGAATAGTGCGGTGGCATTGTCCGTCTGTCTGTCCATCTATCTGTCTGTCTGTCACCAGGCTGTATCTCATAAACCGTGATAGATAGACAGTTGAAAATTTCACAGATGATATATTTCTGTTGCCGCTATGACAACAAATACTAAAAACAGAATAAAATAAATATTTAAGTGGGGGGCCACTCCCATACAACAAACGTGAGTCCGACTCGCACTTGGCTAGTTTTTACAATAATATAATAATAACCTGCCAACTTATGAATGACATGGGTCTTAAAAATTGAGTATACGTATACGTTTATTCATTACATATGTATCTTCTTGTCTCATCGAAGAAAATAAGCGTCATGTTATGTAATATACATCTGAAACTACATTTTACGAATACTTTCATGCCAGGAGCAGAAATTGATACCATTGTGAACAGAGAGCCCATTTATTCCAGCACAACATTGTCCACACAGGAATCTGTGTTTACAATGTTGTCTCTGCTTCAAACGATTGACCAACTATTCTCATTACTAGGGGTGAATTGTTTTTATCTATTATGTGGTTTAGTTAGACCAACGTGGATTGTAAATAACAATTATAATAGTAACATACCTAAAGTTAACAAGTAAAATAAAAAAATCCCTCGACACAAAAGTCATGCCACATAATTTATCTAATAATAGACATGCTGCGATCAACAGTCTATACGAACACGTAATTATGACACGATATCTTGCGAAAACACTTTAGTATGGCTAAACCGATTTTCATCAAACATAGCTATGAATACTCTCGATAAAGTCACCTTTCAAACATAATAAAACAAAATTTCAATCAAAATCGGTTCATCTATTTAGGAGCTATGATGCCACAGACAGATACACAAACACATAGGTACACACGTCAAACTTATAACACCCCTCTTTTACCGTCGGGGGTTAAAAACTAAAATCTATTTTTTTTTCTGCTTTTTGCATTTGTTGTTATGGCGGCAACAGAAATACATCATCTGTGAATTTTAACTGTGTAGCTAGCACGGTTCATGAGGTACAGCCTAGTGACAGACAGACAAACAGACATACATATAGATGGATCGTGGACTCTTAGTAATAGGGTCCCGTTTAAGATAATATTTATTTCGGACTAGCAACATCCATTCCATCCGCCTTTTTATTATGTAGGTGTGTATTATCCTTATCATTTATTAAACAGCCGTAATTATTTAGAATTTAATTGCTATGAAAAAACTTTAAACGGAACAAATAAAATCGCAACGTAAAAATTCCTAAATTCATCCAAAAATACAAATTCTTATTCATTCCAAGTTGTTATTTTGACAAATCGTGAATCAGAGGCGAGTCAAGCGACGTTGAGTGTACTTATAGCACTTGACAATAATTGCTTGGAATATAAATGTACTTAAGTATATAAATGTACTTAAGTATCCAGCCGCAAATCGTTGTCAATGGCTCTAAATTGAGCTTCCATTTACACCCCTATACAAAGTTACTAATGAGTTGTACTTTAATTTTCTGTGTGAATTACTTTTGCTCAACAAGCTCCCTTGAGAGAGACAGAATGAAAGGAAATTGTAATTTAGTGGCTTTAATTTTTTTATGACCATAAAATTGTATAGCAAGGCGAAAAATCTCTTCCATAAAACGGTAGTAAAGTCTTGCAATTATTTGCATTACCTACCCTATCCTACATACCCTACCCTACCTATCTACCCATCCACCAAACCTACCTACCTATACCTTCCCACCTTCACTACTTACCCTACCCAACCTACCAATTTGTTAAAATATTAATTTGTATAAGAATTGATACTACAATACCAACCAACCAACCATGTGAATGTAACCAACTTTTGTTTCTACCAGCGCGACGATCTAATTAAATTTTAGAACACAAAAGCTGCTATTGTGACCTAACTATGATAGTGATAAATATTCTCGCGCTACCTTTTTTGTAGGTAATAATGAGTACTTTAATCATGTAGTACATCATTTTTATGTATCATCAAAAGTTTTCTCAGCGCACGCAAATATTGGTATAGATATATCGTACGTTGGTATTTTTTATCCCGGGATTATCTGTTTTCCCTCATATCATATCATACTCTTAGGTCCATACTTTTTTTTTTTTTTTTAGCTTTGGGAAATGCTCATGCATACTGCGCTACCACGGGGAGATAGCACAGTTATGTGGGACTCTAACTCACTAAAACTCCACGGTGTCCTCCAGTGCCGCTTATGGTGGGAACACGGGTACGCGTTAGCACTCCAAAAACCATTCATCCATCCCACCAAAAACCAAACCAAACCAATCCATCCTACTACCAAAAAATCATCAAATTACTTCAGCGATGTGGTGCTCACTAGTAACACAAGTTAGGGTTTGGGTTTTATAATAAAGCTAGCTTCTGCCAGCGGCATCGCCCGCGTGGAAGTCGAAAATTATCCCGAGTGAATATATTTTCGGGATAAAAAGTATCCTATGTGCTATGCCTGACTATAATCTATCTGTGCCAAATTTCATCGAGATCCGTTCAGCCGTTTGAGCGTGAAGACACTCACAAACTTTCGCCTTTATAACATTAGTGTGATTGTATGTTTGTGAAAGGTAATATCTGTTAGCACTGATCCGATTACGAATTTTTTTCATTTTCTGTTGGGTCGCCGAGTTCTGTAAGCTTTTTGTCATTCGGGAAAAATACTAAGCTTGTGTGGACCGTAAGAAAAGGCTAGCCCAGTAGAAATGGATACTAAAAAAATTAAAAAATACTGAACATTGTTTTTCAAAAAATGATTAGTATATATATGACTTTTAAAGAAAAAAGTGCAAAATGTCCCGAAATATCGCAGTTTTTCGCGTGGAGCGCAGGGAGCACACGTTTTTCGACGAACGGACTATCCTGTTAGTTTTATAAAAGGTATTATTTGCACTTCCAACGCGTATGTATTCAACATACGTATGCGAATCAAACACGAACAGAATGCCTAATCGGACACGAAATACACATTCTTGAAATACTTTTTATTGATGTCATGGTATAGGTACATGTCCTCATTGCATGCCCATTATAATGCTTTCTATGTGGGTATTGTCCTTTATCAAAGCAGATACAGGTAGATTGTAACTTAATGACGTCTCGAAACCCTCCACGAGTCACTGCGCAGTATTAATTTCATGTGACAACGGGGGTAGCAAACTTCAAAGCCGCCTTTAATTTTGATTTGAGCTAAACGTATATTGGATTGTACCAGTAGCGTAGGAACATCGATATTATGAATTTATATCAGGAAGATCTTGGTAACTATTTATTTTTGTTATTTTAAAATAATTCGTAAGTTTTAATATTATTTAAAGCAGTGGTGGTCCAGCGGTAACGGCCGCGACGGGTTCGAACCCAGGCAGGAGCTTTACCATGTGTAAATTATTTAATCAACACTGCTCTCAAAACGGTTATGGAAAACATCGTGAGGCAACCGGCATGTCATAGAACCAAAAATTCGAAGACATGTGACTTTCACCAACCCGTACTGAGCCAGCGTGGTGGAGTACGGCCCAAACCCTCTCACAGAGAGGAGGCCTGTGTCCCAGCAGTGGCAACATTAAAAGGCTAATGATGATAAATATTATTTTGATAGTTGCATAAGAATAAATTATTGTCTTTCCTCTCGGTAGAGGGCACTGATTCCTGCAACACAGATTAATCACCTAGCTTAGGGATCATCAAATCGAACATTAGTGTTCCTTTTTTTGTCGTATGGTGTATTACGTGGAGGCCCAGTGGCTATGATCTCGCCTCTTCCTCTTCGCTTGAGTTTGTGGGTTCAAATCCGGGCAAGTATCAATATAACTTTTTCAATTCATACGTAATTTCTAAGTTTATCTTGGACATCGCTGATAACTGTGAAGGAAAAAATTAAAAAATACTGAGGAAACCTCGTTTTCTGCTCCATTGGTTTATTTGCTGCAAAGCGTTCCAGTGCGAGGATAAACGATTTGTTTTACCGTTTTGGAATAGAACCCTAAAAATGTTTGGGGATTGATCTTCCCATTCCTTCCAACCGATAGATGGCGTGTAAATTATGCAGATTCGTTGCATATTGGTCGTCAGGCCCTTGGGTATGCAAATGATTGCAAATCCGATGTATGCATCAGATTCAGTCTGCCTGTGACGGCTTTCTAATGGAAGTCGTAAGTCTAGGTTCGAAGTTTGATTGGCAATCTAGGTTGTATCTCTGTTGAAGTATTTAAGCTCTTCCTAGAAGTTCTAAATGTTCCCATTCTGTTGTTTGCGTAGCTGTATTTATGGTGTGCCACCATAAATAATCTTGTTGCAATAACTTTTTGTGTTTTTGTTTGTAAGTCCCGAATAAACATATTTGTATTTGTTTGTATCTTGTTGTTTGTTTAGTTGTTCTTGGTTTTGTTTCAGTGACTTGTGTAAAAAACATATTTTTCGATTTAATTACTTGTACATCATTATTTTGTTTCAAAAATCACTATTATAGTTTCTCATAAGCAGATACATCATCAGCCTATTAACGTTCCCACTGCTGGTACACAGACTTCCTCTCTGTGAGAAGGAAAGGGCCATAATCGGCCACACGGGTTGGTGGATGTCACATGTCTTCGAATTTTTGGTTCTAGGGCATGCCGGTTTCCTCACGATGTTTTCCTTCACCGTTTTGAGAGCAGTGGTGATGAAATAATTTTCACAAAGTAAAGCTCCTACCTGGGCTCAAACCCACGACCTACAACTTTTAAGTCGTAGACAAGCAGATAACTTCAACCATTTATGGATCAACACGCGAAAAAAATATATATTTTGTCGAAAAGCATTTGTCAAACACGATTTAAAATTATAAATAAGTATTAAACCATTATTATTCTTATAAAATTTAGTAAATGTCATGATTAGGCTAAGTATGTAATTACTTGATAATATTATCCTCCCCCCCCCGGCCGTTGAGGCGAGCAGTCGTGTTTTTGTGTGCTCCGTATGTTTTTATTTCTAAAAAAGTCTAAAACAAACTTCTGAACTTAAAGTATATAAAATCTCATGGACCAGTACTTAAACGATATAGCAGTGTAAAGATTTCATGTGTTAATGGATCAAAACAGTTTAGAAACAAAAGTGTTGTGTTGTGCCAAATCATTTGTGTTTTTCTGGGAGTGACGGGTAGCTGCATAGAGCTGTAGTTATGGTCCCACACCTCTCTCGTCCACGATTGACATTGAACACCTGTTACTTATTTCGCCAGTGTTAGCGTTAACACCTGTGGTCGAGTGGCTGTGGCAGCCGCTCTCAAACACAAACGTTCCAGCGATCCAAGTTCGAGCCCGGCGGTGTGCAAAACGTTCCTTTTTGTTTTTTGCCTATATTTTCTTGGTTTTTGCACAATTTTATTATTATGACTTTTGAAACTTTCTGACACTTGCATCCGGTGTGAAGTACTTTTTTGATATTTTGGCTTTCATACGTGAAAGATCCTGCTTTGATCTATTTTACTATCGTACCTGTAACGCATAATGCACCGTAAGCAGCGCTCACCTCAAGCGAGCACGCCGAAACAGAAACCGCTCATGCCAGACTCAGAAAACACCAGTAGTCCGAATGACACTATTGCAAATACCGCGACACGATCTAGTAAGCGACCTCGAGCATGTTTCTCTCCGGGAACTGGTCAGCCGGATCAATCGGATCAATTAAAAGATCTAAAAACTGAAATTCTCCAGATGCTAGAATCATGGAAGGAGGAGCAGCAAGCCAACCTCACCAAATTTTGCGATAAACAAACTTCTTCTCTGAACAAGTTGGTGTCTGAAATGGCTGAAATAAAGCGTCAAAATTTGGCAATCCAGAAGGCTAATAGCGAATTTGAAAAAACCCTTGGTTTTATTAGTCAGCAATACGACGGCATGATTAAACAAATCGATACATTACAGAACGAGAAAAAAGTCTTGAGTGAAGTTGTGCAAACTCTGGAAACCAAAATTCTTGATCTGCAGCGACTTTCCCGCTCCTCTAGCATCGAAATCCGGAATATACCTGCAAAGGAAGACGAAGCTCCGACGGACCTACAATCAATTATTGCAGAATTGGGCTCAACGGTTGATGTCGCGCTCAATAATACACTCTTGCGTGACATTTACCGAATTCCGGGCAAACCTGGCACTGTCAGACCGATTGTAGCCGAGTTCTCAAGTGTCTCAACTAAAAACAAAGTGCTGGCCGCAGTCCGCAGCTATAACAGAAACCATCCAAATGGAGGCCGTCTGAGTACACAAACTATTGGTTTGACCGGCGAACGTCGTCCAATTTACGTATCGGAGCACCTACCCGCTGGCTCCAGGAAGCTCTTCTTCGCTGCTAAGGAATTCGCGAAAAGCAAAGGATATGTTTTTTGTTAGATTTCGAATGGAAACATATTCTTGAGGAAAGTCGAGGGAGCCAGGCAAATCCTGATTAAATCTGAGCAAACCCTTGTTGAACTACAGGAACAATGACTAGACATCTTAATTGTGTACCTATTACTCTTTCAATGTATTTTATTGTTTTACCCTCGAATTGCCATAACCAAAAATTATTCATGTTTCAAAGTGTACAAACACTGTAAGGTTGTAATTTATGTGTTTATCCGACTTCAAAAAAAGGATGACCCCTCAGGATATTATGTAACAACAAAACACCATAACATACACTATGACTGGACAAAACATTTGACAACTAACAGAGTACATTCCTATCCAAAAACGCCTAGCACACATACACTTACAAAATCAGTATCATTACCACTCATAAAAACATTTGCACCAAACTACACTTACATCATAATATCATACTGATAAATCATTGGCGCTTGTCGCGTACAGACGTGCCCACGAGCAATATTTAGTTTAAATAAATAAATTATTATTAATAGTGACCTCCTTAAGTGTATTAGTAACTTTGCACTTTTAATTTAGCTTAGTATGTGTGTATTTACAAACTATAATGAACTAGTAAAAGTGATTTAGTGTACGCATAAAATGGAAAACAGACCCTCGAATTCAAGGGGGCAAGACCTCTCCTTCGCCTCACCTGTGGCGGCACCACCTGAGATCATCACCACGCCCGAGATTCAAAAATGGATGTCTTCTATTGAGCTGCATCTGAATGAAGTCTGCTCTATTGCCGCGGATGGAAAACTAAATTCGGAGCAGAAAATGAAAATTGCAAACCTTTGCCGTAAAATAGGTGCCGGTACCTCACAAATGGCAGTACTATACCAGTCGCTAAAGGCTAGATCTCTTCTAACGCACAGTATGGTTGAATCCCTTACTGAAAAGCGAGACCTGTCAGACCACATCATGGACCTCAGGAAGACGATACAGGACTCAGGTACTGCGGGAAATGTTTCTTTTGCCGAAATGGTAAAAAAGGGAGCAAATAACTTTGTGCGCCCCAATAATTTAAGCTCGGTTGCAATTTATCCCCAAGATAAATTGAAATCGAGTGAAGAAACCAAGGATCTTGTGAAAAAGATCATACGCCCGGAGCAAATGAAACTGCATGTTCGTGGTGTCCGGAAAACAAAAAATGGAGGCGTAATTATCAGCACCGAGACCAAACATGACGCTGATAAAGTAAAGCAAGCAGTCCAGCTCTCTACTTCAGGACTTACCGCCGACGAACCCAGCAAGCGCAAACCCCGGATCGTGGTCTTAGGAGTGCCGACTTCCATGGCTGAAAATGAGGTCTTCAGATGCATTTTTGAACAAAATGTAGCCGACAAATTTGAAGACATGTCTTTAGAATCCTTCCTGGCCTTGGTAAAATTAAGCCACAAATCTGGGAAGAGAGATGCGTCGACCTGCAACTACGTCATTGAAGTACCAGCTGATATACGCAAAGTCCTAATGGCTCAATCGAGACTTTTTATTAATTGGACGTCCTGTCCTGTCAGGGATTTTACACTGGTAACTCGGTGCTACAAGTGCCAACAGTATGGTCATGCAGCAAAAACGTGCAGAGAGGTCAACTCGACGTGTGGGCATTGTGGTGAAACTGGGCACTCGATGACAGAGTGCACGAAGAAAGCTGATGTACCAAAATGTGCAACTTGCTCACGCTTTAAAAAGCCCAGCAATCATAAAACAGGAGATCCTGAGTGCCCTGCAAGGAAGATTGCAGAATTCAGATACATCAACTCTGTTGATTACGAGGGCGCCTAGAGCGTCACACTCAAGGCCAGACTTCCGTGTTTAACACGTGACGCCGACTCAACAAGAACAGGCTACTGCGCTGACCTACTTCGCCTGGATTTGCTGCTGTCTTAGGAAATTTGCCACCGTGCGTACTTTGGCAAAATGGCTTGAAAACATTTTGCAATAGTGGTTAACCCAGCTCAAATATCTGCTGACGCTCAAAGTTCGTTGTCCGTGTGTGTAAATAATTAAGTGCAAACAATTTTAAGTAAACTAAGCTAAGTAAGGAATAATCTGTTTATCATTATTAATAGAATTTTAATTTAATTTTCATCTGTTTTAGTAATTAAGATTAACAATAAATCAATATATCTCTGTCACTATTCTAATGTTAAGAAAATATTGTATAAATTCCTTGTCCTTAAAATTACATTGTTTGAGCCCCTGCCGCCTGTGATACAGGATTACCTAGTACAGGCACCTAACATTGTTGTACCTACTTTATATATAAGACCTATTAGTATAGTTTACCAATTTGAAGTTTGAATCACATCACACATCATCAGCCTATTAATGTTCCCACTGCTGGGACACAGGCCTCCTCTCTGTGAGAGGGAATGGGCCGTAATCCACCACGCGGGCCCAGTGCGGGTTGGTGGATGTCACATGTCTTCGAATTTTTGGTTCTAGGACATGCCGGTTTCCTCACGATGTTTTCCTTCACCGTTTTGAGAGCAGTGGTGATGAAATAATTTACACAAAGTAAAGCGCCTGCCTGGGCTCGAACCCACGACCTACAACTTGTAAGTCGCGGCCAATACCACTGGGCCACCACTGCTCTAAAGTCTGCTCTGAAGTTTGAATAAAGATTTATTATTATTAAAGATTTTTATTATTATACTCCTGCGAGTTACGAGTATCTTATGCCTGTCTTACAACAATCCCCTGTGCCTTTTTAGGCCTGCATTCTCGTACATTTCTTGTGTTTTTTTATCATTTAAATTCAATGAACTAAATAATGTTCAAAACGAAATTGACACTTTTAATATAGCCGATCACCTTATCTGCGATGCTAGTGATTGCTTGTCTTTTTTACTAGGCGCTAATAAATGTTTAAAAATTTTTCATCAAAACATACGAAGTTTAAGATGTAATCTGCCTGCACTGTTACCAATTCTCTTCCAAACTGAGGTGGACTGGGACTGTATTATCTTGACTGAATGCTGGCTGCCAACTACCTACAGCGTACCTCCTCTTGATGGTTATGATAGTCTTGCTTCTACAAACAATCGAACGCAAAATGAAGGTGTAGTCGTGTATTACAGACGGGACTTAGTCATTTCAGTTGAGGAACCTATAGTTTCGGATGCAAATTGCCTAGCAATTTCATTGAATAGCAATACGATAGCTCTTGCTATTTATAGACCTCCAGGATACAAAGATACAAATAACTTTCTCCAGTCGCTTAACAGTTTATTATTGAAATATTCGAACAAACAAAATATTATACTTTTGGGTGATATTAACATTAACATAGCTGAAAATAGTACAGATTCAAATCTGTCTACATACTTGGATATTCTGGCATTCCATGGGATGATACCTGCCTATACAAGTCCCACTCATAATAAAACATGTCTAGATCATGTAATACTAAAGACAAAATTAACTGCTCGTTGTCTTATTCTTCAAACAACTCTGACTGATCATAACAGTGTTGCCTTATATATTGCTACGACTTCTAGACCAAAACCTGCAAAAGTTAGCACGTATATAAATTATGAAAATTTAAAAGCTGAACTTAAAAACACGGACTTTAGTTTTATGTATACGATTAAAGATGCAAACGAAGCTGCTGACTTTCTCAACAACATTCTCTATACCACTATTATGGCAAATTCTAAAGAAATCAAAATCTCAAGGCGAAAGAAAATCCTAAAACCCTGGATTTCTCCGGGTATCTTAAAATGCATTAAAAATCGTGATAACCTGTATAAGAAATTAAAAAAAGATCCAGATAACGAGACACTAAAAACTACCTACAAAAGATATAGAAACTTTTTTACTTCCCTATTAAAAAAACTTAAAAATAACTACGAGAGGCAGCTACTTGAGAATGCAGGCACAAACAGCAAAAAGCTCTGGAAAACTGTTAAAGAGATTGCATATTCAAATAAACCTAAAGAAGTCCCATTAGAACTATTATGCACTAATGATCCACTGAATTCAGCGAATGATGTAAATCACTACTTTGCAAATGTGGGCAAAACTTTAGCTGAGAACTTAAGTAAGAATAATACCAGAAACGAACCCCATACATTAAATTCATCTTGTCACTCTTTTGCTCTTCTACCTTCTGATGAAGATGAAGTTGGGACACTAATAACAGGTTTGAAAAGTGATTGCTCTGTTGGCCTGGATATGATATCTGGTGAAATCTTGAAGGGGAATAGGGATGTCCTAACAGCTCCGATATTGTACATTTGCAACTTATCACTTTCAACTGGAGTTTTCCCTAGAGTCTACAAGAAATCGAGAATACAACCAATATCGATCTTCGATTCAATCAATAAACCCGATTTATAAGACTGGAGACAGAGGCTGTGTCAATAATTATAGACCAATTTCTATTCTCCCAACTCTTTCAAAAATTTTGGAACGCCTTATTAATAAGAGACTTGTTGAATATCTGGAAAATAAAAATCTTCTTTCCCAATCACAATTTGGTTTTAGGGCAAACCGATCCACAGCTGATGCGGTATTTGAGCTGTCAAATTACATAGTAAATAATTTTGATACTAAAAAGAAAACAATCGGGATGTTTTTGGATTTAGCAAAGGCATTTGACACAGTCTCTGTCCCGTTTTTGATAAGGAAGCTAGAAAACCTTGGTGTCAGAGACCTCCAGTTGAAACTCCTTCAGGACTACCTGACGGACAGGACGCAATGCGTGCAAATTGGCAATGTCATCAGTGGGGAGGTCCCAGTGACCTTTGGTGTTCCTCAGGGGAGTATACTGGGTCCAACACTCTTCCTTGTGTACATTAACGACCTTTGTCAGATGGAAATCCCTGATGCAAAGATAGTTACCTTCGCAGATGACACGGCCCTGCTTTTTTCTGGTGACTCTTGGGACGAGGTTTTCTCACGTGCCCAGAAAGGAATGAATATGGTGACTCGTTGGTTGTGCAGGAACCTTCTAACCCTAAATGTTGCGAAGACAAATTACATAACCTTTGCCATAAAAACTAATGATAGGCCTGATCCTTTGCATCGTATTATCTCACACTCATGCTCTTATCCCAATAACAAGAACTGTTCTTGCCCCAATCTCACAAACACATCATTCACTAAATATCTGGGTGTAATGATAGACAGCAACCTTAATTTCCACCATCACATTGACCTCCTAGCTGGAAGAGTGCGTAAACTGATGGTGATCTTTAAGGCCTTAAGACATGTTGCTCCAAAAAAAATACTCAAATCGGTTTATTTCGCCCTCTGCCAGTCTTTACTTATTTATTGTATTACCTCATGGGGAGGTGCCTGTAAGACGCATTTTTTGAAGATTGAGAGGGCGCAAAGAGCACTTCTTAAGGTTAGCCTGTGCCTGCCATTTTATCACCCAACTGTGGATCTATATAAGAGATGGGAGGTGTTAACAGTTCGACAACTTTTCATTTTGTATACGGTTCTGAAAAAGCATTCTCTTTTAAAATATGAACCAGATAAATTTAGAAATAAGCGACGCAAGGATTTGGTTTGCACTACAGCGTCATTTAGAACTAAACTTGCGCATCGGTTCTTTTGCTACCAGGGTTCCAATTTGTATAATAAGCTGAACAGGTCTCTTTCAATGTACTCTTTACCAAAAGCTAAATGCAAATCTGTAGTCACGGAGTGGTTGATTAAGTTAGATTACGAACTTACAGAAAAATTACTCCTTAATTAGTTAATTTGAATTAAATTAAATTGGATTATGTTACATTGAATTGGATTATGATTATTAAGTTCTATTGAATTGAATTAATTTGGATTGAATTGGATTAAATTGGATTAAATTGGATTTTGTTAGATTGAATTGAATTAATTTATATTGGATTAAATTGAATTGAATTAGATTGGATTGGGTTTGATTGAATTTGATTGAGTTACATTAGATTGGATTATAATTATTAAATTGTATTGAAGTGAATTAGTTTGGATTGGATTGAACTGGATTGAATTGAATTAAATTAAATTAAATTAATTGCAAACTCACACATACATGCTTCACACTTCCACGCACACACATGCTTCACACTTCCACACACACACACACACATAACTAAAACTAACACGAAGTAAATAAACTTCGTGACACACACTGAGGCGTTTTTTATTCCACTTGTTTTTTCTGCATGATAATGTTTGAGATTTGTTAATGATGATTTTACTAATTTCTTCTAACAGTGTTACAAACTGGACTAAATTGAAAGTAACTAAACCGGAAACACTAAATTGTATTGCTTTTGTTTTTCGGGGTGGGGAGCTGGTGATTTGTAATACAGGCATTCCTATGCCTACTTCAGACACCAGCTCCTCACACATTCTAGACTAAGAATATGTACCTGTATTTTTATACCCAAGTAACTTTTAATGTCTGTTTTGTGAGGAGAAATAAACGATTTTATTATTATTATTATGTATGCTTAATATTTACCATTGTGAAAGTAACTCTGTCTGTTTTTTACCCGACTGCCGAAGGAGGTTAATGTGTTTAGCAGCCTATGTATGTATGTTTGTTCCTATGTGGCGTTCTAGAGACCAAACGCGTTGGCCGATTTTGATGATTCTTATACGTCAATCGATTCGTCTTAACCTTGCGATTGTCACTGGCTACATTGAAATGGGCAAATAGAAAAATGGCGAATTTTGGGCGCCATATTGTGGGGGCCCATAAACCCATCGTGCAGGGCATCAAAATAAAGGGATCTAAGGTTACACTAGTCGACGGCACGAACTATTTTGTGCGGTTGAAATGCATGCTATATCAACCGACAACACTTGCGGAAGAGATAGATGCTGTGATGAGCAGTAAGAAGCTAGTTCGCGTACGAATTAGCACTTTTGCAAGTTTATAGCGAAATGGATGATGATTTAGGACGAAAACGAGCGCGTGAAATTTTATAAACAGACCTTTGGTAGTCTAGATATCATGAAAAAACGACTGAACTATATTTTCAAAATTATATTATTTGCATTGTTGAACAACTAATCTATCTGTATGGTGGCCGTTTTGCAATTTTCCTTCTTCTTATTCGGTATTTATTTCCGCCCAAAGATGCGTTAAAATTAGTGTTGAAATATGGAACTTTCAACGCCCATAACTTTCAAATATTTTTCTTTTTTACTTTTTTGTTTCCATACAGAGCTAGATAATGATGAGACAAATTGATATTCATTTTTTTATTTTGAACGTACATTGTCAAACAGTGGATTAATCGCCAGACTACGTTTGTATGGAAGAATGATCGACTAGTGTGACCTTAAGAGGTGATTTCAAAAATGTATACTGACTTATATGTTTTAATGTAACAAATTCGAAAAAAAAAAGTTAATAAATTATAAATCAAAAAACTTAATTAAAAAAAACGAACTAAAAAGACGTAAACAAGAAGAAAATCATGCTATGCAGTCGGAGGATACATATTCGCGAGCTGGCTGACCAAACCCAGATGTGTCCTCCGACTGCACAGCTATTATTAAGTTTATTTATTTCTTATGTTTTGACGCCTAAACCGCTGAACTAATTTGATGATTTTTGGTAGTAGGATGGACCTGTGATTAGGACGTAGGGTCATTTTGATCCCGGGAATATCTGCGTTCCCTTGAACCTAGCCGCCAGAACATCGATCGAACTCTACCATAATTGACAACGTTTCCCGAGGCTCGGTGGAGTGTCTACTATGACTGTGTAAGGGACCTATCCACGTACTGACCTCGGCAGGCTTGACCTCGAAGATCGACCCATGCGGCTTTTGTTATTTTTCCATGAGTTCCTTTTGTAGTATTGTTTATAAATAAATTAGTGAGTGAGGTCCTCTATCAGTTGTACCTACTATCCCTCATATCCTATTCAGAATACGTAGTTACTATTCACGTAATTAGATCGACACGTTCCGTTGTAGGTAGTCCACGGCCTTCGCTGACGTAACTGATGTAAAATTCATTGGAGGTACAATAATAACTGTTTATATCGAATAAACTCGTACCTTCATACTGACAATATAAACACTCAAACTCTGGAACGTCCTTTCCCTTGACATAAAAAAACCACGCGCAGTAATAGGGTTCCGAAGTTGCATAATAATGCGGACTAAAAAGAGGATATTTTTGTTGTTACATGTACATTAGAATGGTTTCAGTGGCTCACAAAGTCTAAAAACGGGCCCACATACGTTTTTTTAATCTATATTCTCGCGTTTGACCACTACCTAGGTAAGCGATGATGTGGTCATAGTGAAACACGCTTGCCTAGATGTAATCTATTCACTCTTGACTTAAACTAAATAAGGACTAACTGGTAACTGAAGAAGGAGTTATAAAATCCAACTTCGCAACTGAAGTTACAAAAATATTATCTATTTGAGTACCAGCGCGGGTGCGAATTGGGAAAGGAGCCGATACGAACGCGCGTTAGAGCCACGGGGAATGGTATAGTTCGTTCCTGGATCCTTGCGTGCACGCTCTTTCAAGCAATCGTATGTATTCACCTCTAATCTCGCAACGCTACCACTTTTGTGTCCTTTTTAACCCAAAAGTTGACTGGTAGAGAATGCCTTGCTGCATTAAGTCCGCCTATGTATGACCATTGTACATGAAGTTTAAATAAATAAATATGTGTGTTGTGGAACAATCCCACATAGGGTTTATCTTTCTTTTCATAGTCATCTTTAGCCTTGAATGCCTCATAATGTGACGATGGCCTTGCATTCAACGGTTAACAATAGCCCTTGGTTCTGTTCTATTTTCTATTCTGTGTCTGATTATATCGATATGTGAGTTTTGTATTTCAAGATTGTATTGACCTGAAAAATGTACCTAGCATGTTCATAAATTCATGATGTCCTTGAAAATTACTTTTATCGTCAAAGTATTTTCGACATCATTCTCAGGATTCGGCTTTAGATACCAATGACAATTTCTTGTACTAGTTCTTCTTTCTTTATAAAGTCGACCGACTACTCCTTTGCAGAATAGTTACCGACGTAAGCTGTGCTGTTAATTTGTTAGCCAACCATGATAATTTTCTAGGGTAATTCAACGAATAAAGACACAGTGTACAAAGCACATAAGCGTTGTGTACGGTTGCAAACTATGGACAGTTGCAGACCAATGTTCATAAATCACAGAATTTTAACACTTCCGTCACTCTACATATTGGAAATGGCTGTATTTGTAAAAAGTAATCCTCAGTGGTTTCCTCTTTTGTCAAAAAATTCTGATAGTAATAGACGTGAGCAGTATAGACTTTGGGTGCAGTCACACTCGGCCAAAACAGCACTATTGAGAAAAAGTGTTGTATGTATGGCCCCAGTAATATACAATAAAATTACGAATGACATAAAGCAATAGAATTTTAATTTATTTAAGAAAACACTTAAAAAGCTACTTACTGATAAGTGCTACTATAACATTGTTGATTTTTTAAATGATAAATTTTGAATTTGATTTTTTTTTAATTTTATTCTTTATTGACATATTTTATATGAAATTAATATTGACTACATTTTGTACTGACTCTGATTGTATGTTGAAATATTGATAACATTTTGCACTGACTCTAATTTTTTTATATGAAACTGACATTCATTTATTCAATTTATAATTGCCATTTTAATTTTAATTAATAACATATTATTTTCATTTTGTACACCGAGTGAGGCAAAACATGTTAGTCCGGTAAAATTATGTTCCATCTATATGTGCATATTCATGTATCATGTTACACATGTTTAAAGAAATAAATGTATCTTTATCTTTATGAGCCACTGCCACGGATAGGTTGCCAGATTGACATTGGCAGTAACTATCCCACCAATTTTTTTTACGAAGTGGGTGCAGCTGTGTATCAACTCTTTAAAGCGCTGATCAACCTTAAACCACTTTAAAAAGATTGACTAAAAACCTAGTATTGTTTACTAGTCTTCGTCTACTTCTATTTACGTCACATACTCGGAATTTACAGGACCGAGATCATCTCTAACGTAGAGCTGCTGGAGAAATGCCACTAAAGTCTCCGCCAGATAACAAAAAAATAAAATCCATTGATCAGACTTGTACCAAAAATACAATTACAACAAGTATAAGAGATCATTTTTGAAAGCTATAGGCGTAGAACCATATTATCCGTTTAAATCATGTAAATCGGTCCACGCGTTACTGAGATATTAACTCATTACTAAATACCAAATGAAAGGGTCAAGGACGCCCCTTACCACGTTACGTTTGTTTTGATCGTGTTATCGACACTGCCTTTACATTTTTTTAATATAAAATATTGAAATATTGGAATACATTAGTAGACTGGTGTTGACGACTTTAATTTTTTTGTTATCTGGTGGCGACTTTAGTGCCTGATAAGTTGCCAAAGCCAGTTATAGAATTGACCGATGGAAAGTTCAAAAACTACATCAAACGTGTCCTTATTAAAAAAGCATATTACAAAATCAAGGACTACGTTGAAGATAAAAATTTTAGCTCCTTCTGCGCATGCGGCTTCCCTGGTAACTCATAAACGGCACAAATATGTGGATGTCTCTAACTATTCTCAATCTCATTTTTACTTTTTTTTCTTTCTTTTAATTAGACTTTTTACAATGATTTCAATAATCTTTATAGCCCTTTGCTATGAATAGTTACAGCACTGATAACAACATTTGTGCCACATGTTAAATTTAGTCTTGTTATATATTTTTATTTATTTTTTCCTTTGTATAGATTCTTTTACTGATTGTTTTGTGAATGTGTGAACATTGTAGGCCTTCTAGATTTCTAGACGCTTGTTAACATTTGTTAACTCTGTCGTTTATACAATTTTTTTTTTAGTTTCTTACGACTTATTGTCGGGCCTACGTTGTCCCCCCATATCTAAGCACTAATACTGTAACGTGGAAATATTGTAAAAACAAACCATTTTTTTTAAAAGAGTAACCGTGGAGTTTCTTGCCGGTTCTTCTCCACAGGAAACGACTAACCCGAACCGTGCACCTTTTGTCGACGTTTTATAAGTGCCCATGTAGGCCTATGTGAAATAAAAAACGTTTGATTTTGATTTTGATTTTGATCGACACCCAGTTCAAGTGTAACAAGTGGAGACGGATTGGCCACATGCTTCTTGAATTCTCAAGGTAAAAGAAAGTATGGCCGTACCCGTCAAACCTGGGCACCAGTGCGATGAGCATAGGAATGACGTGGACGTGAAGCGAGAAACTCAAGACCGTTCGCGATGGACGACTACTGTGGACGCCTTCTGTGTCATAACCTGGACGTAGGACATTAATTCAAGTAAGACTATATTTTACCTGTTTAGTTATAACTATGATGAAGAGTATATAGGCGTTGAGCAGCAGTCCGATGGCAGAGATGACGGTGACGGCAACGCTAAGCGCGAGCGCCACTGCCGCCTCCTCGGCCCGCGCTTCCGTCCCGTTCACCTCCATGGGCAGGGCTATGTCTGTCTCAGACTCGTTTCACTCTAGCCGTTCCATACTGGACCGTCGAACTTGCGCTGCTCCATTCTGTTTGGTGACGTCACCTCACTGCTGCTGCCGCGTTCCATAGCATCGCACTTGGGATGATCTGTAAAGAACAAAATTAGGAAATCAATACAGACTTCAAAGTGATTTATTTAATTTAGGCTGAAAACTAGCAGCTTTTAAACGTCAAAATTCTATACTAAGATAGTTTATCCTACCACCACTTCCTAGAGTATAAGTTGGGCAATGAAGTATATAGGACCAAAACCAGGAGTCAATTCAAAAATCACTAATGGCCCGCCCCGTCTTTGCCTCGGTCATAAAAATGTTCCTTTCAAATGGTGAATGCTTGTTTTCTAATAGGTGTAGTGGTTCCACAGATTAACCTACATGTCTGAACAAACTCTCCATATTAATAATTTAAATTAAATTATCGTTTGTTTTCAGACCTTCTGTCCATAGGTACACTTACAAAACATAGAATGAAATAAACAAAAACAATACAGACAATAAACAATACAAAATAAACAACACAAAATATAACGAAGAAAACAATTACAACATATAAAAAGATACAAACAATAACCAGTGCCAACACAGAAGAGGCAACACAAACGTCAATAGACGAAGTCAAATTATTAATATAGTGTCAAAAAAGCATTTTAATATGTATACCGCATCTCAAAAGTGACCTTAGACAAAAATACTCTACGCAACCTATATAAAATCGATTTGTAGCAGAAGCATAATGGCAGAAGGCCGCAGATGCTCATTTAAATCTCATAAAAGTGATTTATGAGAATAATATACTTACTAAAGATAGTTATGAGACCATCCCAAAATGTTTCAAAACAAAATGTAACCTGGGACTGTGTTTAATTTAAATGCGACCCATGTTTCTACAAATACACCGCATTAGTATTCAAGTAACGTTCGTAGATTTGAAATAATTCGTAGACGTTTATTAACAACCACTATACAACTTGTAATGAAACAAATATATACACAATTAATTGAGGTATTGTACAAGCGTTGATGATTACACGTACGTGTTTTCTTTACAGTCTGAACCTAATTTTCAAATAAACAGTGATATATTTTAATTATAATAAACTTTTGTTATGTTATTTGTGGCAATAAGCAACTTTGTATAGGTTGACATGATAATTTTGAGCGCACGGTTGGCGCAGTGGTTGAGCGATTGACTGCTGCGCTGTGTGTCGTGGGTTCGATTCCCGCACGGAACAAATATTTGTATGACCTACAGATAATTGTTCCAGCTCTGGGTGTTTGTGTATGTCAGTTTATATGTTTGTAAACACACCCACGATACAGGATGAAATTCCTAAAAAAAAAATTGCCGAAAGATCTCCTATGCTCTCCATGCCTATATTCTCCATTTTATATATGTATAAAATGGAGAAAAATACCTATTTACTGTTTCTACAATAGTTTATTATGAACTTAAACCAATTAGATATTTGTCACTACACTAAGCCTTAAGATTAAAGCTATAAAAATCAAGATGAATCATACATATAATTATGTTAAATATTACTTCATTTTAAGTTACTTATCTCTAATTCGCCTTTGTAAACACTGACATGGCTCTATGTCCGATAGCCACAGAGAGAATTCCTCTAGCTACAATAAAGATATCTACCAACAGAACCCTCTGAAAATCACAAATGCCAACCCTACATTCCCTTCCATGACATTGAGTAACACACGGCAACTGTAAACGTAACTTGTCTAACCGGCATTCCTGATGGATTCCTGGTGGAATCGAGGAGTACGAAGAATATTCACAGGGTTTACACATCCCGATTTTCATCTTGCAGCTATAATGTCTTACAAAGACTGTACAGTACCATGAAACTATTATAATTTTCTTGACCTTGTCCCAACTTTTTCCGATCAGAGCAACATAGCTTTTTGTTGCAAACTTTTCAATCACTGACCATTTCAAAAGAAGACTCGCCAAGTATATCATCATCCATATATCACATTCAAAAATGTTCTTAAACAAAAGTGGTGTTGGACTGCTACTCTTACTTCTTCATCCGGCCATCAATTGCCTGCATCCGACCAATGGCATGATCGATTTTGGTCATCCCCACATGAGGAACGGTCGCTTTACCGCATGACGAATTATGTGACTAGCAATCTACTTTAGAGTTACTGATATTTACAAGGTTACTCGTATTTGCAACTTGAAATCGACTAGAAAAGCCACCCGTGTAAAACCCGTTTAACATTTTCCAATATTGCATGTCACAGAAAACGCGAAACACTCCTAAATGCAATGTCATTGACAAATGACTATCCGAAAATACGATCAGAAGACACGACAGTAGGAGAATGCTCCGTCTACATGTATTTTACGAAGGTTTCAACCTGTTTTACATTTAAATCAAAAGTTAAACTGAGTATTGTTTTCTGTAAAGTTGATTTAAAGTTGTATAGGAGATGGCTGTCGCATTTATCAAGGATCTTTCCTCGCTAAATGCAAATTTACTTTAAAATATATCTTGCATTCATTAAAGAGAATTTTAATGGTTATCACGAGTTCTAGAGGTCAGTTATGAAAACAATGAGTGTCTTCTCTAATTCTACGAATTGACGTTGAAATTACAGCTACTACTTGTAATTACAGCCAGCTACGATCGGTAATATAAAGGAATCCAACAATAGTAGTCACAAAAGTTCAATGTCGACCTGTTACCATTAAGCACTTACCAAAACTAATTACGATAAATTATTCAGTGTATAGCTGAATAATTTACTGACCACACCCATAGCGTGCCCTTAATACCGATACGTTTATTTATAGACCCATTACTGTTATGGTACAGCCATAGAAAAATAAATCAACGTCCTTCGATCGGTTCCCATAACAATCGGCATTCTGATGTCGGCTATTTACGATCCCTCGGTATTTGGCAAGGTCAAGGAATGAGCTGAATCAATTATCATAAAAGTAGGGTCGATGAAACGTTGGCTTTCTTGTAGCTCTATTTAAAGACTTGTTATTTTCAATTGTTTTTTCTTTATAGGGTTCATTATCCGAAGGGTCCAAACGGAGCCCTATTGCTGTCACCCACGCGTCCGTCTGTCTGTCCGTCTGTTCGTCGTCTGTCACACGGGTTTTACAGCCTAACGGTCGGAGCTACAGTCTTCAAATTCATACAGTATAAACAGCTTGTTGATCCAAAGCCATACAAAATTGACAAAAAATATTTGTTAATGTTTTTAAGTGGAGCCCCTTATATTTATACAGCAAAATGGGGGCTGGAAAAAAGTTTATACCTATCGCATCGAGTGGGGTATCGTTATTTAGAGCTCGTAGAGTAGATACATATTGTATGTTTTGTTTTTATAAATATAGGAAAACAAATGAATGAGAAGCCGCCAAAGTCAACTTTTTGTACAAAATTTTGTTCCGATAATTTTTTTAACTTCCCATTGATGAACTTGAAATTTGGTGATAATGTTTATTATTACTTATATTTGACTAACAAATATAAATAAATTGATATATCAGATGTTTTCTTTGAAATGCCCTAATTTTTTCTATTACAACCAACTTAATTTTGCGATTTGGTACGGAACCCTATGTGTGAAGTCCGACACGCACCTGGCTTTTTTAAAGTGTTTACGTAAAGTCTAGGAGCTCTTGGATAAGTAATAACAGATGCATGGGTCGATCTTTAACCACTTATTACATACTGAGACTCTTCCGTACTTTGGCAAGCACGCCTTTAGTCCTGGCTGTCACTCGTAGATTTTTACGTTAATTTCGGGTAGACAAAAGCCAGAATATAGGGTAGACACCACCAAAGTCTTCCCAAGCTGTGTTGCCCATTATGTCGGCTCCATATAAAATACTGGTAATCAGCTGCATTAATTTATTAAAATTTTATGACTTACTTATGATTTAATAAGTTTTATAAAAAACTAGAATTAGATACCTTATGAAAATTCTAAATTTGTTTCTAGGTAGACTAGAAGCCGACCCCTAAAGAAGACTAGGCAGATTGGTTGTTTAGATAAATCCAACATCAGTTTCATTTTTACATAAGTGTTTCAATGTAACATTAAAAAACGAGCAACATATGGAACAAAGGTTTCTGGTAGCAATAAAAACATGCTGCGGTCACCAGTCTGTTTGCCTAACGACATTTTTTTGAAAAAAGGCCTTTTTTCAGCATTAGAAATTTCAGGCCAGTTAACTAGGATAAGCTGTAGACAATTTTTAAATAAGTCTAAAGGCAATTAACTAGAAGAATCTCTTAGTCCTCCTTCGTACAAGGAAGCTGAATGTTTTATAACTTAAATAATTCGAACGTTTGTAAAACGTTTGTTCCCTCCTGTAATATGTGATTTTTATACCTATGTGCCTTGCTGAATAAAATACCTTCTTTTTTATGTTTTTTATAATTGCATAACGGTTTGGATGTGAGACACAGTTAGACTTTGACCTAAATAATTTGAAAACGTATTCAGGTACTTAAATGTAGTTGTTTTCCCTTATAAAATACGGGTAGCTTTATAATAAAATACGACACTTAAAATGGAGCTCACAAAACCTATTTGACCCACGTAGCTAAAATAACATTCGCTCAGTCTCATTCCCTGAAATAATATTAAATACAGCATTTTAGAATTAATTCACTCACTTGTAACGCTTTTAAATTAGTAAGTGTACATACATGGGCCAAATAAGGTCGGGACTTGATACGAATACTTAAATACGCCCCTTTAGGCACCCGACTGTGGAATGAAAAGTATTCAGTTTCATTCAACCGCAATAAAACCAGAAATATGGAATATATTTTTATAATCTTTAGGATTAATTTTGAATGGTGGCTGCAAATTCGGGTATGCGGGTACAAAGAGAAAACTTAAGTAGCTATGGGCAGGGAACATTGCTCGCAGAACGCATGGTAGAATGGGCTGAAAAGTTCTCAAGTGGCGAAAGTTGGAAGGCCACCAACTAGGTGGACCGACGACCTGGTTCATCATCATCATCAACTTATTAATGTTTCCACTGCTGGGAGAGAGGGGATGGGCCATAATACACCACGCGGGCCCAATGCGGGTTGGTCAGTTGGTCTGGTTAAGTTTGCGGGAATCCGATGGATGCGAGACGCACTGGTCTGGTCGATGTAGTGACACTTGAGGAAGGCCTACCTTCAGCAGTGGACACCTTTTGGCTGAAATGATGATAATGATGAATACAGAGGTTAAAATTGTTTGTAGACGGTAATGTCTCGAGGTTCTAATCCGATTACGAAAAGCCTTTAAGGTTGCGCTAGTCGACGGCACGAACTATTTTGTGCGCGGGGTTAAAATGCATGCTATCTCATCTGACAACACGTGCGAAAGAGATAGATGCTGTGATGAGCAGTTAGAAGCTAGTTCGCGTACGAATTAGCACTTTAGCAAGTTTGTCGCAAAATGGATGATGATTTAGGACGTAAACGAGCGCGCTAAATTTTATAAACAGGCCTTTGGGAGTCTAGATATCATGAAAAAACGACTAAATGTATATTTTCAAAATAAAATTATTTGTATTATCGAACTATTAATCTATCCCTGTATGGAGGCGGTTTTGCAATTTTCCTTCTTATTATGGTATTTATTTCCGCCCAAAGATGCGTTAAAATTTATGTTGAAATATGGAACTTCGACGCTCATAACTTTCAATTGTTTTTTATTTTTACTTTTTTGTTTCCATACAGGGCTAGATAATGATGAGACAAATTGATATCATTTTATTTTGAACGTACATCATCAAACAGTTGAGTAATCGCCAGACTACGTTTGTATGGAAGAATGAGCGACTAGTGTAATCTTAAGTGATAGAAAGCAACACTATTGCTAAATCTGAGTGCTATTTTACCGCAAATTTTTATCCCGTAAACAAGTTCAATATGTTTTAATATCATATTATAAGTTTTTGTATGCCATATATATTATGTTAGTACCATCGTGACTTTCTCAATTCATATGTACTTTCTAAGTTTGTTTTGGACATCGATGACAACGGCTAAGGAAAACATCCTGAGGAAACCTGGAGTTAAGTATAAGTGCTCGTTCACACAGAGGTCCGTTTTACAGGTACACTTTAACGTTTATTTTTTTATTCGACGCTGACGTGTCTAGTTGTATGAGCGAGTTCACACACACGACAATATTCAGAATCCAGTAAAAAATACCGATCCAAAATAAACAGCAGTCCGTTTCTCAGGTCCATTTTATCGTATACTTTTTTATTCGGCAATGGCATAAGTAGTTGTATGAAAAAGTTCACACACAATACAGTATTAAAATACTGATCCGTTTTATCTGATTGGAACCACGCGGGTTGTGCCATTACCCCCAGTAGCGACGGATCCGTTAAAACGGTACTGTAAATGCGGTGTGAACATCACCTCCAGTAGCAACGGATCCGTTAAAACGGTACTGTAAATGCGGTGTCAACATCACCTCCAGTAGCAACGGATCCGTTGAAACGGTACTGTAAATGCGGTGTGAACATCACTTCCAGTAGCAACGGATCCGTTAAAACGGTACTGTAAATGCGGTGTCAACATCACCACCAGTAGCGTCGGATCCGTTAAAAGGATCCTGGAAATACGGATGTTCTTTGAGAACGAGACCTTAGGTGTTCCGCAAGGATAAACGAATAAATAAATATTATAGCCTATCTTTTCAAAGCTAGGTTTAGCTAGCTGAAGTTTCTTTTAATCTCCAGACAGCGCAGTGATAATCCTTACTGTAGATTTATATTTTTCAATCATGTTCTTACAATACAGATACAATAATACAAGACTGTATTGTATTCGCCCAATAAATCAATCCAGCCATCCAATCTGTCGGAGTTCACTGCTGGTTAACGGCCTATCCATACTAATATTATAAATGCGAAAGTAACTCTGTCTGTCTGTCTGTCTGTCTGTCTGTCTGTCTGTCTGTTACCTTTTCACGCTTAAACCGCTCAACCGATTAAGATGAAATTTGGTAGGAAGATAGTTTGAGACCTTGGAACGGACATAGGCTACTTTATTTTGCAAAAAATGCGAAGGGAAGATCATTGGGAGGGGGGTTAATTTTGAATGAAACTTCTTATTATGGCTTAAGCCGCTGAACCGATTAAGATGAAATTTGGTGTGAAGATAGTTTGAGACCCTGGGCAGGACTTAGGCTACTTCTTTTTTGCATAAAACACAAATGGGAATAAATAGGGGGGTGGGTTAGATTTGTGTGAAACTTCTTATTATGGCTTAAACCACTGAACCGATTTAGATGAAATTTGGTATGCAGATAGTATGAGACCCTGGGATGGACATAGCCCACTTTTTTGTATAAAACAAGGTGCGGGAGAAATGGGGTGGAGTAGTTATAAAATATGAAAATAATATGAAACTTCTTTTATGGCGTCCTTCTTATTCGGCTGTAGGCATGATATAATAGTTTAAGAAAGATTTGAGTGTCAATTTGAAAATGTCAACTTAATGTCCGTGAAAGTGGTAATATAAGCAAAACTTTAAAATATTCTATTGCTTAATTTTATTAGGGAGATATTTTTTTGCTGTGGATATGCCTCGCAAGCGTAAATCTAATCTGAGCCGTAGCTCTAGCAGAGCTCGAACAGCAAGAGTAGCTAGAAGCCAAGAAACAGAGGAGCAGACTCAATCCGTCAAATTTTAGATGATGAGCGTCACGCAACCCAAAGAGCTGCTGAGACTTTCGATCAGATTCAGGCTCGCCAACTCGCAGATGCTGAGCGTCACGCAACCCAAAGAGCTGCTGAACTTTCGATCAGATTCAGGCTCGCCAACTCGCAGATGCTGAGCGTCACGCAACCCAAAGAGCTGCTGAGACTTTAGACCAGATACAGGTTCGCCAACACGCAGATGCTAAGCGTCACGCAGCTCAAATAGCTGCTGAGAGTTCCAACCAGACTCGGGCTCGCCAACTCGCAGATGTTGAGCGTCACGAGACTCAAAGATCTGCAGAGACTTTCGACCAGACTCAGGCTCGCTAACTCGCAGATGCTGAGCGTCACGCAACTGAAAGGGCTGCTGCGACTTTCAACCAGACTCAAGCTCACCAACTGGCAGATGCTGAGCGTCACGCAACTTAAAGGGCTGGTGAGACTTTTGAGCAAACACAGGCCTGTCGGATTTTAGATGCCGAACGTCACGCGTCATCGATAGCTGCTGAGACGCCTGAACAATCCCAAATACGGCGTATTTTACGAGCTCAACGGCAGTCTGAAAGGAGACGTTTGCAAGAAATACATGGGAGTAGTTCCACAACGCTGCGTCTGATTATGACTCATTGATTGATTACACTAACCATCGATTAGTTCTCATAGGGAACATGGATAAAAAATTTAGATATTGTGAAGCATTCAAGTGGAATAATGAGACACCGGGTATGTGTTGCTCTGGTGGTAAAGTTTCAGTTCCAACGCTTGGTGAGCCAGAAGAACCACTCAAGTCTTTCCTTTTGTATGACAGTGATAAAACTCGCCGTTTTTTAAACAGAATAAGAAAATATAATACATGCTTCCAAGCAAGCTTGAAACAAGTGGCAGCAGAGTGACTCACCCTACCCTAAACTCTACCCTATAGAGTTTCTTAACTCTTTAGAATTATCAGGGGTACCGTCCCATACGTTGAGGCTGAAAGTTGGTGTCCCAGTCCTGTTAATGAGAAATCTGGACGCATTCGCGATTACCATAAATAAAGCTCAAGGGCAAACACTGAAAGTTGCAGGAGTGCATTTAGAAAAAAACTGTTTTTCCCATGGGCAACTGCATGTAGCGTGTTCACGAGTATCAAGTCCACATAATCAATATGTTTTAGCAAAAGATGGTAAAACTAAAAATATTGTTTACACGACTGTGTTAAAGTAAGTTATTAAAAATTACAATTCTGTGCTCAGAACCCATTTCCACACTTTTGACGACCTAAACAATATTTATAAGAATCAAAAATCAAATTAGTACCTACTGCATTTTATGTAACGCAAAATACACTATTTTTGTACTACTACTCTGTGTTTCCTTTTCTACGTTTTACGCGAGCGTAGCCGCGGGTAAAAGCTAGTTCAGAATAAAAACCAGCCAATTGAGTCTTAGAGAAATAACGTCTGCTGTGCTTGTCATAAACCTCATCGGCAACCCTTCTTCCTTTCTTCAGGTTTCTTCAGATTTTAAATGTGTATTTATATAGTACTTTCTTCTGCCTGCGGCTTCGCCCACGTAAATTTTATCATCCTCAAGGGAACACACTACCGAGATAAAAACTATGTCCTTGCCAGGGTCTCAAACTATTTTCTTGCCAAATTTCATCTAAATCGATTCAGTCGTTTAGTCTTGAAAATATAACAAACAAACAGGGTTACTTTAGCATTTATAATGATACTAGCTGTCCCCGCGGCATCCGCGGCTCCTATCAACTGGCTACCCCTACTCTACCTACCCATCTACCTACCCTACCTACCTACCTATCTACCCTACCTACCTCCTATCTATCCTACCCTACCTACCCTACTCTATCTACCTACCCACCTACCCTATCTACCAACCTACCTACCCTACCCTGCCTACTCTACCTACATTTTTTTTGTGATAATATGTTCCCTCTCACAGAGAGGAGGACTGTGTCCCAGCAGTGGGAACATTAATAGGCTGATGGTGTGGTGGTGGTGTGTTGCCTATGTCCTTCCCCAGGATGCCATCTTTGTCCATGCAAAATTTCATTGAAAGCTGTTCAGTGGTTTTAAGCGTAAAAAGGTAACATACAGCTTTCGAATAAATAATATTAAGTATGGATTAATGTTAATAGTATAAATAATATGGATGGATTTACTTCTGCCAGCGGCTTCGCCTGCTTGATAATTATCCCAAGGAACTTACTACCATGATTAAAATAATGCTAAGACCTAATCCAGGATAATATGATCTACGCGTGTGCTTAGTTTCATTCAAATCCATTCAGCCGTTGAGACATGAAAAGGTAACAATCACAAAGGCAGATAGACACATTTATATTTTGAAGAATAGCTAGACTAGTTTTTTGCATCTATATTATCAAAATGGATTGAACAAAATTAAACTTAATCAGTGGTTTCAAACAAATGTTTTCCATTTACAGTCCTTTTCATGCCAACAGTAATAACTCAGGATTAATAACCGACACTTCCAAACATGTCGGCTACATTCCCTAACTCCCCAATCATATTAGTAAAGTCAAAGAGTCGTCTGTTATGCTATGTTTTTCCCTCATTTGCTCTTGGGACCAAAGATCTTTGATTTCTCTAATAGTTCCAATTTGAGGTCACGCGAAACCTTTATCGGGTATAACTTGCGTATAACAGAAATATCGTAGTAGAATTGAACAGCTGTGATAGGAATATTTAGATTTATTTATGAAAACTTTTTAACCTTATGACCAGGTTCTTAATTCAAACTTTCTATAGAGAATCCGAGTCTAGAATCTACGTTCTTAATTCAATTTACCAAAAGTTCTTAATTCCCATTTCAAAAATATTTATTAACTTTTGTGTTCGAATTTGGGTCTCAGAAATTCATAAGTGTATCTTACAACTGAATCAGTTCAATAGATTCGATGCATAATGGCTGTGAGTTGTGACAGACGGACAGACAAACACACGAGTAGTCCTATAAGTGTTCCGTTTATTCATTCCGACGTATGGTAGGTAAAAACCAAGCCTAAAAAAATACTCTCACGTACACCAAACATCTCGCAAACATCTAATTCTCATATATTATCATAACCATTACTCTTTGTAAACGAACTACAAACTGTCAGATATAAAATTAAGATAAACGATGAAAACTTTAAATAAAAACTGAAACTCTCTTACCAAGTTACCACACCGTCTATTGTAATCATAATTATTATAACTGAGCACGTTAAATAAATAAATGATTTTGAAAAATGAATTTGAAACAGTTAACTGAAGTCAAACGGCATTTCAAACAAAAATCATAGATCATTTACAATTTGTAAATGGAGTTATACCGTCGTCGCCGACGGGAGCTATGTTGTGATTTAATTACTACAAAATTGTTTTATAATTCTGTTAAGTCCTCTTCTCACTGGCCAGTGTTTTTGCAAGACTGTTTCAACGCGTAATTTATGAAGAAAATGAGTTTATAAAATGGAATGGTCTTTGTTTGCTTGTATCTCTTCAAGTTTGTTCGGATAGTAGGCTATGATTAAATTACATATTTTAATAGCAGTGGAGGGAGATCTTTACACAGTAGTGGGATGGAATAGGCTAGCAACACTAGAAAATAAATACTCACCTAATAATATTTATAAAAATTGTTTGTGTATTTTAAGATTTGTAATAGTCTCTGAAGCGTTATCGAAAATGTTTTCAGTAAAGGAAACTACTAAAAGGAAATTTTTATCCTGTACACAGTTCCCTTGGAATATAACAACAGAGCAAAGGCGCAGGGAAACTAACTTATTTACGTGAGCGACTTTCATATTCAAATAATTAGGTATAGTTACAGATAATTCTAGTTAACATTGCAGAACGTTTATTTAATTTATTTAATAATTCACATATACAAATAATTGAATATTTTTACCTTTCTAAAAGTATACAGTAATACAGGATTACATACATACCATATGTATCTATATTTAACGTAAAACCGATCGCTTCACAACGGATATTGAATGGTAATCCAATGGGATTAAGTATTGGATTTTAATTCTATATTTGGGGCAAAAATTTATTCTGAGGTAAAGTTACTGTTCAGAAAGGATATTGGATATTAAATATACTTTCTTTAAAATTAGTAAATGCTAGTACAGTCTAGCTTTATTTCGTAATTTTACATTTTTCAGCCATATTTATAAAACAAAAAAAATATATATAAAGACACTGGTTAGCAGATTCTAAATTAAAATTTTCCATATAAAATTAAACATAACATTACGCCTTTGTACCCCGAAGGGTCACAATCACATCTGGCCTCTTAATTTGAATTAAGAATCTACTAACCAGTGCTTAAACTAACTATTTTATGGGTATAAAACATAAAATAGAGAAAGCGCCGTCGCTTACATAATTTGTGTAAAATGTTTTATAAATAAGGCCCTTTATGCTTTATAATTTCGTAAAGAAACTGTGTTCCATTTTTAACTGACTTTTCAAAAAGGAGGAGGTTCTATGTTCGACTTTATGTTTGTTTTTTATGTTCACCGATTTCTCCGTCAATTACGGACCGGTTTTGAAAATTCTTTTTTTGTTTGAAATAGTATATTCCCGAATTGGTCTCATTTTAATTCGGTGAAGATCTGATTAAGAACCTCGGAGATATACAAACGAACTCTTCACTAAATGACGGCAAATCTCTCGGAATTGCTGAAATCGCATGTTTGTTTATTGTTTATACCATTTTATAACATAACACCGTGCACCGACCAACCCGAACCGTGCACCTTTTGTCGACGTTTTATAAGTGCCCATGTAGGCCTATGTGAAATAAAAAACATTTGATTTGATTTGAACATCACGCCAGTACACTCTAAAGGGGTACGCAGTTCCCCTTGGCATACTCTCATTTAACCGGTTATGTGCAAGTTTTATGATATTCGGGTAATCTATTCGGGCATTATAGGTACCATACTAAACAACTGAACAAAGTGAAAATAAACTTTATTTTTGGAAGTCGGTGTCCATAACGAAAAATGTTGTACCTACCAGAGACACCGACTTCTAATAATAAAGTTATTTTTCACTTTGTAGTGTTTTTATTTGGAAGTCGGTAGATTTATTTTGTAAAAAGTTTTTTTAAACAAATTACGTCTTTCAAATAAATCCATCAAAACATTGAAAATTTCTAGTTTCCTACAGATATTTTCATTTCCTTTCCCCGTTTCATTTTCTTCTAGGTATAAACTAGATATTCAGTGTATTTCCAGTACAGCTTTGATCTTGGCTTCGTGCGGGGATAAATTATCGTCGGTTGATTTGCGCTTAGCTGCAGCGACCGTAAACAGACCAATTATGGACACGAATTTATGCTCACTGCTTTTCGTGGAATCAACGGTCTACTGCGACATTAATTTGGTACTCCTGCTACAGATTCCAGATTAATCTTTGCTGAAGAGTCTTTACTGATCTACTAATTGCAAGACACAGCCTAAACCTGCTTGATCTTGAATAATCTTCTGTTTAACAAATAAAAACATTACAAAGCGAAAAATAACTTCAATTTCGGAAGTCGGTGTTCCTGTTTTCGTTTCTTCGTTTTTTGACACCGACTTCCGAAATTGAAGTTATTTTTCGCTTTGTAGTGTTTTTATTTGGAAGTCAGTTGTATTTTTTTGTAGAAAAGTTTATTATTTTTCACTTTTTAGTTGTGGTACTTAATTGACCAGTTCTATAGACGAGATAGCTATAATGCCCAAAATGATGCCAGGATAGATTAACTCAATAAATGAAACTTAAACAAAACCGGTGGAATGAGAGTATACCAGGGTAAACTGTTCATGCGATTGCAGCTATCCCGAGGGATTTGCCATCGTTCATTAAAGAGTTCTGATGTATTTCTCCGAAATTCTTCATCAGATCTTGATGTATTTAAATGGAACCACATGACAAGCACCAGCTTTTCAAAATCACCTAGTAAAAAGTTCTGAGTTTACACATAAAAAAGTACAGTGGAATTGATAACCTCCTCCTTTTTGGGAATTCGGTTAAAAATGGGTACCTTTTTAGACAATTGCTAGAATTTTTGACCAACTTGTGTGTTTTCAACTAGCAGCATCAGTTTCTTGTGGTTCAAGGATACACAAATAAAATGGGTGCTAATTAAACAGGCTTCTTTTTAATATCATTATTCGCCCCCAAAAATTTATGTTGCCTTCTAAATTACTAAGTCAGCCACAATTAACGAGCATCTAAATAATACTATGTTAGCCACTAGTTATCTTCTATGTAAACCACTCTAAATACAACTCAGCATGATGGTTATTTTTTAGCATCAAAATTTTTAACATGCATTCTAACAGTAAATTTCTAAAATACTATTAAATGACATCAAAAAATATATTTATTTAGCTTCTAATTTTTTAACTCAGTACGTTTAAAATGTAACTTACGTGTAAAATTTTTAACATGCATTCTAACAGTAAATTTCTAAAATACTATTAAATGACATCAAAAAATATATTTATTTAGCTTCTAATTTTTTAACTCAGTACGTTTAAAATGTAACTCATCCCATATTAATTGATCGTAAAAAAATTGCAAAAACATTTCATCAAATAGTATATTGGCCACTAATATTACCAGAAGCTATTGAGGAGAGACAAAATAAAAGACTATATTTTTTGGTTTTAATATAGAATAGGTGCAAGTTGGATTAGTATTTATGCGACAGAGTCGACGGAGCCCCGCTGCGCGGGGCTCCTATTTCTGTATGCAGGGTTTAAAGTAACCTAACACGAAGGAGATGACGGGAGCTGAGTTCGCTCGCTTTGCTCGCTCACTTCAGCTCCCGTCATCTCCTTCGAACCTAACCTGTCCGTGTCGGGGTGCCCTAAGCTCCCGAGCTCGCTACGCTCGCTCTTGGACTTATTCATTGACCGTCATTTATTATTTTAAATATAATCAACTCGTCGAATCGAGATGTGATCAACTCAACTCGTCGTCACATGAATCGAATGGCGCTCTCTGATTGGTGCAAATGGCCGGTCGCTGTCGTCTCGCGTACTCGCGCCAAATCATGCAGTGGCTATTTTCACGATAAAAGAATATGATGTATTGTTTTACATGCTAAGTTATAATAAATTATGCTTTCTTTCTTTCTTCGATAGAAGCTTGAATTATATTTTTTTGAGGATATTGCGTTGAAGCTGTAAAACGTAAAATGGTGACAAGATATAAAATCCGTGGCCGAGTTAGTAAATTACGTGGCAATGTATAAATAAGAAGGACAAGTCACAATAATTGATGATCTTTACTTGACGCTTTCTGTAGAATATTTAGTTGGCGTTGCAAAAAAGACGAATTAGTTTATTAGAGGCTATGTCATTTTCCCGTTGCTTAGATAAAAAATTAGAAGTTTAATCACGTGTCCAATAAATAATTTTGTGGCTAGACTTATTATTTCCCAAATAAAATTATTTTCGTAAAATATGAAAAGCTTCCTGTTATATAATAAATTGTAGGTACAAAAAACCAAAGCAAATATATTGCTGGAAAAACTGCGAACATCGCATCAGTTCCACGTTTAATTAGACGTCAAAATTTATTTGCGTAAGCGCCTGTTGGCGAATATTTCCTTATTTTATATATTGCGTGACGCGATCGTTCGGAAACCCCTGAAAGTCACGTATTCATTCAACCTAAATGACGAACCAAATTATTTGGCGTTTTTCGAAAGCGACTTTTGTAATAAGTAGCTTTATGGAAGTGACATAAATCTTACTAATATTATAAATGTGAAAGTGTGGATGTATGTTTGTTATTCAATCACGTCAGAACGGTTGAACGGATCTGATGAAATTTGGCACAGAGATAGATTATAGTCGGGAATAGCACATAGGCATTTATCCCGGTAGAATGTTCCCTTGGGATAAACTATCACACTATTCACGCGGGCAAAGCTGCTGGCAGAAGCTAGTAATTAATATTGGTAAAAAGAAATAATTCGTGCCGTGTTAAATGATGGTGGGAAGAATGTATTGTAGTTATTTAGATAAAACCTAGGTATTTTCCCTGTTAACGAAGTCAAGACTTGACCGCGATTGGAAACTCTATATTTTCAGTAATTAACGCCGATTTAATGACGTAATTTATTTCAATTTTAACGAAGTTACGTCGTCAATTAAAAACTTTTCCAATATCAATATTGCAGTATGATTTTGTGAAAAGTATTAAAAACGAAAACATCCCAATATAAACTGTCATAAAGCTGGTATATCCGTCGGCAAATATTCGAAAATTTTAAATTTAACATTGAATTAAAGTGAATACGAGGAGCGATGACCAAAATGTAATTTATGCGAACACTCTCTCATTAAACCAAACGTATGCGGATGAACGCGGACGGGGACGGCTGAAATAGAATATTTAGTCATTTAAGAGAAGAGCAGTAAACGGTATATTCGGATTGTATGATATCCGTTTTAAATCCAATTCCGTAATTGTGTGCTATGGAACATGATATTTCTAAAATTCTCGTTGTTTGCTGTGTGGAATATTGACTCATCGGGTATTGTTTTCATTTGCTACGTTAAATTTAGATTATAATAAATCTGAACGACTATGTGTGTGTGTTGCACAGGCTTAATTGGCTTTTTGATGTTTTTATATTCACTTAATCTTAGTGCTCGCTTAATAAGAAATTCTTGAGCTAAATCTCGGTTTGTGGTCAAAATTAAAAAAATATTTATTTGTAAAAATATAGGTCTAATTCTAATATCAGGACCGCTATGTTTAACCTAATAGGCATACAAATTTTGTATAAATAAAGGGTCTTTCAACAAGGACGGGTCGATGTTAAAATTGAATAATAGAAGATGTGTGTGAGATATTAACGAAATTTATTTTTTATTTAAAAGGCCCATTTATGCCATTATGGATGGAATATGACATCGTTCAAATGTCCGCCTCGGCTTCGTATGGTGGCACGAATCCGAGAGGTCCAATTTTTAATGACTCTGCTGCATAGATCGAGCGAGCGCTACAGATCAATGTTATATAAACAATTTCTTTTGGCTTGAATTGAACAATATGGAAATGGACGTGTACGACATGTGGTTCCAGCAAGATGGCGCTACTTGCCACACAGCGAACGACACAATCGACATTCTGCATGAACGGTTTGAGGGTAGAGTTAGAGTTCCGCTAGACTTTTTCTTGTGGGGTTTTCTGAAGTCGCAGGTCTATGCCAATAAACCACATTCGACCATTGCCCTGAAAGCCAACATAACGCAGGCCATCGCTCGGATTCAGCCGGATCTATGCAGCAGAGTCATTAAAAATTGGACCTCTCGGATTGGTGCCAACATACGAAGCCGCGGCGGACATTTGAACGATGTCATATTCCATCCATAATGGCATAAATGGGCCTTTTAAATAAAAAATTAATTTCGTTAATATCTCACACACATCTTGTTTTATTCAATTTTAACATCGACCCGTCCTTGTTGAAAGACCCTTTATAATTCTGATTTTAAAATATATTTTAATGCATTCATTCAATCTGCCTAGCCTTTTTCCCAACTACTATTGGGGTCGGCTTCCAGTCATACCGGATTCATCTGAGTACTAGTGTTTTACATGGAGCGACTACCTATCTGACCTCCACAACCCAGTAAATGGATAACACGGTATCCCTTGGCAATACTGGTGTCAGATCTCAGGCTTCTGACGACCCGTAACGACTGTCAAAGATCTTCAAATGACAGCCGGGACAAACGGCTTAACGTGCTTTCCGAGGCACGGAGGAAACTTGGTATGTTGAAAATGGTCACCTATCCACGGACCCACCTCGTCAAGCGTTGCTTAACTTTGATGATCGACCAGTGCGGCTGTTATTATTTAGCCACGAGCTCCTAATTGTATTATTTAAATTATTATTCAAATTAAATTAGATATTATTAATCACATTACATCGAATTGAGCATAAATAAATCGGACATTTGACTCACACAACGAAATACTTAATTGTTATTTATTTGAATTGTCTGTTAAGAATTCACCAATGGAATAGCACGCTTTTTTAACCATAAAATCTGTAAGCATTCTTTTGAATTTGTTAATATCATTCTCAGCTTTTATAGTCTGTATCTTATTTTAAATTTTTGGAGCCATTCCCAGAAAGCTTTTTGCGTATAATGCTGTTTTATGAGGTATAACGTGAATTTTGTCCCGGTGACGTTTATCAGAGTTTCAAATAAATTGAAGTGTTTTTTAACGAACATTACTTCTTCAACTGCATAAAGAGAAGGAAATGTCATTATTTTTAGCTCAATAAAGTTTAGGTTGTACGATTTCTGACAGTAAAGCTCATCTTATATTACAAATGTGAAAGTTTGGATATAATAAGTCAAAGTTAAATATATTTATTTCAACTAGGCCAATAAGCGGCACTTTTGAACGTCAAACATTATTAAATCTAAATTAAAAATGTACAAGTAATAAAAATTGACTCTACCGTGCATTCGGAAAGTAGCTTGTTATGGAGAAGAACGCACAAGAAACACCATACTTACACTTAAAAAAAACGTTTACTTATGTACATACATTAATAAATTCATATATGTGAGGACGATGCACCCAAAAATAGCACTACACACTATACTACGTACAGGTATAAAGTAATAAAAGCACTAACAGGTAAATTCATTAATTTGATAAATAGGAACATGGTTCTCACATACTTACAAATATTGCAAACATAGATATATATATGTGTGTGTAGATGCATATTTCTTACTCAATCACGATAGAACGGCTGAACGGATCAGAATGAAATTTTTTCACAGACATATATTATAGACCTGGGATAAGACAACACTTAACATGCGGGCAAAGCCGCTGGCAGAAGCTAGTTGATACATATTTTCAAAATAACAACAGAAGATTTTATTGATATACGTAGGTGATATTCTTAAGAATCAACACATACCATAATATAAAACTAACAATACTTGTTAGAACATAATATCCAAAAGGTATAAAAAGTCTCTATTAATTTAAAAACAACATCAAACTTTGAAACAGACACCATTTGTGGAGCCACTAAAGGTAAGCCTGTGTTTTATTGCCCGACTTCATGGAATAGACTTGTATTCGAACTAGGGATGTGTGACATAACCTGAAGAATGACCAAACTTTTGTTGCAGTGGGCATGACAAATTACTCCCAGAAAGGTTGGTCAATGTGCCGAAAAGGTTCTGGAGTGGTGACCGCGAAGTGGAAGATGGAAGGTATTCGAGACGCATAGAACCGGTCAAAGTGGTGATCGAAGTGTGAGTAGCTTTATGTCCCACAGTGGACCACTTTCAGCTGAAATATTGCTTCAAGCAGTTTCCTTAGTCACGCTAATATTATAAGGGCGAAAGTTTGTTAGTGTGTGTTTGTATTCTTCACGCTCAAACAGCTGGACGGATCTGGGTAAAATTTGGCACAGAGATAGATTATAGTCAGGAATAGCACAATGATACTTTTTATCCCGGGAATATGTTCCCTTTGGCTAATTTTCGACTTCCACGTGGGTGAAGCCGCTGGGCAGAAGTTAGTGATTCATAAATTAATTAAACGGTACCACTACCCAGTTGCTCACTTGTTAAATTAAAGCTCAAAACTTAAAAGTTCGTGTTATAAGGGATTTGGTTACCTTTATCCCGGGTATATGTTCCCTCGGGCTATTTTTCGACTTTCACGCGGGGGAAGCCGCTGGCAAAAGTTAGTGATTCATAAATTAAACCAGTAACCAGTTGCTCTCTTGTTAACTTAAAGGCCAAAATCTTAAAAGTAGGGGATTTGGTTTCCACACTTAAACATTGAGGTGGACCATTGTACGTGGATTTAAGGGTCCTCACTTATTCAGAACCATTTTTCTTATTTTACTTCCGTTACAGCTTCGTTAAATTTTGTTGCGGAAGTGCAGTATTTGTGGATGCGGAGGTGAGATAAACTAATTTTTTGAGTGCAAACATTTTAGAACTAAAGAAAAAAACCAAATTTACCAACACTTTTATAGAAAAGTGAAGTTAACAACCGTATGTTCCAGAACATTCTTACATTTAGTTTTTAAAAACTCAAGTCTAAATATGTAAATTCATTTGGAAATACGACTTTTAATTAAATGAAGTCCAAAACGAGATTATCTATGTTCTATGTTCACTAAACGTTTGCAGACGCAAAGAAATAATTTCCCTAAATCTTTTCTTCGGTGAAACTCATTTAGATATTCAAATAAGGTTCAGACACCTCTGGGTTGCCAGTTAGCTCTGTATAATCCGACCATATTGCCATGTTAAAATATACCTAAAAATGTGGAGATAGTCGACAAATAGTTTGCGAAGGGCAACTCCCCTCTACAGAACGTTCATAAAATTTCATGACCCAACCTGTATTGTGCTAGGGTTGTCAAAGTCAAGTGTCCAGACATTCACAATGCGATGTCTAGAGCATGAATTTTGTTACGAGATTCCGAAGTGGCTTGTTCAGACAGTTGTTACGTCGAGAAGATACCGATATATAGTAGTTTTCAAAATAAAATGCTTTCATGAAAATTTGTAATGTCAAATATGAAAAAACAAACCGGCCAAGTGCGAGTCGGACTCGCACACGAAGGGTTCCGTACCATTATCGCAAAACACTGCAAAAATATCACGTTTGTTGTATGGGAGGCCCCCTTAATTTATTTTATTTTAATTTAATAATTACTTTTTTTTGAAGTGAATATACAACTTAACGTCTACCTGTTGCCGTTATTAATATCGAGCAAAAAACGGCCAAAAAATCGTTTTGTATCGTTTCGTTTACGTTTGTTGTATGGGAGCCCCCCTTAAATATTTATTTTATACTGTTTTTAGTATTTGTTGTTATAGCGGCAACAGAAATACATCATCTGTGAAAATTTCAATAGTCTAGCTATCACGGTTCATGAGATACAGCCTGGTGACAGACGGACAGACAGACAGACAGACGGATCGCGAAGTCTTAGTAATAGAGTCCCGTTTTTACCCTTTGGGTACGGAACCCTAAAAAGTATGAACAGTGCCTACCATAATCTAAAGCCGTCTAAGTAGACATGTCAGTGTAATTGATTACATTTTTCTAAAGTCATCAGATAGAATTAGCAACTCACAGGCAGAGGCATCATTATATAATTGCGTTCTCCATAATAATATTATGACACAAAACAATGTATTCATAGTATCATCGCAACGTACATCTTGTTACGAATAAAAGATAAGATCTCTCGCGTTTCCCTTTTAATATTATAGCAGTGGGAATATTTTCTGTCTTCGGTAACGTACGCGCGATAAATTGGAGATTGTGTTCCAATCAGACACGAGACAACCCTACCGATATGGCTTTTAATATTAGACGCTGAACATCTCGCAATACTTTTTATTGACTTTTGATTTACTCGTACTTCTGCCTTTTATGTTTGTTAAAGCCGATATTAAAATTATATTATGTATGTAAAGGTTAGGTGTAGCTGTGAAAAAATGCTGGCTTTGCATACTGTGATGTGACTTTTAAAAACAAGCCTTTGTAGTAGACGGGTTTTTATTGTATTTTTGTGCACGAAAAAATACAAACACAAATAATGCAAGAACTGCCTGGTTTGAAAAAAAAATCTGCATCTCCCTACATTTTATCCAATGATCAGTGTACTGAACAGAAGCTTTTTTTTTGAAGATTTTGTTTTTGGATTAATCATGCTCAAGCCAGTTATTTATCAACATGTAAAGATGGTGATACAAATCACGTTGTATATTTATATTTTGATAATTTGTACTTTATATTTTTAACATTATTGCTAAGCTAACACAAAAGGAATCCGCCTGAATGCTACAACGGATAAGCTTCGTATTGTATAACTTTCGTAGACATCGTATTGTGTAGCTTCGTAGGCTCCGTCGTAGCAGCGTAGACTCCGGCGTAGCAGCAAAGGCCAGCTGTGCTACGAAGATTACGGCAAGGCGCACAGCCCGGCGAGTACGGCCTACTGTGACATGGCCTAAGTCACACTTTTTATCACAGTTTGGGCGATAAAGCCAATTTATCTTAAATGCTAGCACGGCGGCGTGAGATACTTTCTTGACTTGTGGCATAACTTCTTGACATTTATTTGTTTTCTTTTACGGAAATTTGCCAATTTTATGGCAGTTTCGGTTTAACCTTGGCCATAAAAACCATTTAGGTTCAGAGAAGCATAGTCCTACGACGCACTATTTCTGAATTATGGGCCGCCGAATTTTATTTTATTTTACATAAAACGCTCTATATCTCGAATACGGTATATTCTAGGCAAAAAATAACCAAAATTTAGCCCCCCCCTTTGCTACCCCCATGCTAGCAGCATCCCAACAAGAATTTATGAAATTTTTATTTTTTTATTTTTACTTTGCTTGGTTTTCGACATGAACTAATTCTTAACAGAAAATATTTTGGGTCATGACAAGTTATGATAAAATATGTCATGTCTTACAATTTGTCTTAAATACTAGCACGGGACAACCATGTGACATAGTTTCAAGACGCGACATGCCTTTCTTGTAGCTGACTTCACAGTGCGACATAATCTGAATAGACGACCAAATAAAATAATACTTATAAAAGTGTGCCGTTCATACAGATAAAATACTTTTTAATTTTGTTGGGAACAAATTAATATTTGACCCGTCAAGGGTAGACATAGACATAGACTTATGCACACTTTATTTTTCTTTGTTTGTTTGATATATATAATAATATAATATAATAATAATTTATTTATTTCCAAAAAAAACTTAATACTACTTTACAATGGCAATGTGGCAGCAATTTCAATTTGGGCAAAGAGATTAGCGTCTGTAGCCGAACTAGGCATAGCCTGTATTTCGGCTATCAGCACCATTCCCCTCGAGTTTTAACAATACAAGAATAAATGCCAAGCATGGTAGTATAATACAATTAAGTGAATACTACAGAAAAATAGTTGATAAGTGATACTCAAACACACCGTGACACTTTGATAACATATTAAGTGTTTGTTAGAAAGATATAATTATTTTGAAAATGTTAATAATTACTTAAAAAATATAATAGCTTGGAGCCAGTTCCCGATACCGGTGAGCCCAATTTTTTTTATTTTAGTTGTTTTTTGGGGGTTTTATTTAAGAAATAAATTAAAATGTAGAAAGTAAGAAGAACATGGAATATAAGAAAATAATTATAAAAAAGTAATAATCAAAATAAAAATAATAATTAAAAATAGGAATAACAATAAAAAATAACAATTATAATAAGAGTAATAAAATAGAATTAATTAATAATCCTGAAACATTTCAATTAATTAATAAGCATTGATCACCACACAAAATAAATTTATTGCCATTTGGTGCAGTAATTAGAAGGAAAATATTTTATTTTTCAACTATAAAATTTTATCACCACCTCCGAACGAAAGTGATAAATTTTCCTAAATCATCTGTCAAAATGTGAAATTTGTGACAAAATTAGTGCGCCCGTATTAGCAACTAAGACCCGATGAGTCCCAAATAAACGTCAGGAAATTTTCTCACGCCGCCGGTACTAATAATTAAGACAAAATGGCTTTATCGTCCAAACTGCGATGAAATGTGTGACTCAAGCCATGTCACAGTAGGCCGTGCTCGCCGGGAAGCAACAAGAAAGGCATGTCGCGCTTTTAAAATAAGTCACATGTTTGACCCGGCTAGCATTTAAGACAAATTGTAAGACATGACGTAATTTATCATGTCTTATCACAAATGTCTTGGGTACGCCCATGCTCGCTCCGCAGAGGTTCGGTTTGTACTGTATATAGCAATACAAAATATTAGGAAATATAATGTTTGCATATAATTTTGCAAACAGTATATATGTATGAAATGTTGATATAAATTTAAAATGCTTTATTCTAACTTAGAACTAGAATTAATGTCCTTCAGGTCCCTCTCAACAACATTGTTCTTAATTCACAAAAATAATACATTTACACAAAGTGAAAATAATATACATGTCAAGGCGAGCTTAACTCCAAATGGAGCTTACTGCCAGCAAACCTTTGAGTGATAGAGATCATATAATAATAGAGGACAGTAATCCTGTATATAATTTACCATACATACATAAACTCACGCCTTTTTCCCATGGGGATAGGCAGAAACTACAGAACGCCACCTGATACAATCCTTACATACTTCTTTTTTTCATCATTTGTTTACTATTTAACAGTTAGATACTAATTTAATATACTTGTAATAATAATACATAAAAGACATACGATCATAAATACAATACTAGTATTATTTATAGCATTGAAAGAAAATCCTCCTTAAAAATCTCATGCTTCTTTCTGCACATAAATAATCTGCTGAAACCCTCTGAACTCTGCTGTCATTGGGTATGCAGACGACAGCCTGTTGCTGAGAGATACGTGTCCGACGCACGGCCTACTGGGCCTCAGATCCTGTCACTCCGCGAGGCCATGGTTGGGTACTTGAACCTGTCCTTGAAGGCAGTCTCGGAATGGGGCGATGCCGATCTGGTCAGGTTCAATGCTGCTAAACCCCAGGCATGTCTCTTTGCCGCAAAAAAGAGCGAATTCCACCCAGTTCCGAGGTGTGACCGTACCAATAACGGACCATCTTAAGCTTCTTGGCGTTACGTTGAAATTGACCCTCAATATTTGTCCATTGAAGCAACGGTTCAGCTGGCTGCAAAAAATTTGGGGAATTGAGACGGTACTTCACGACAGAACAGCTGCTCAACTTGTATCAAGCGCAATTTCAGCCATGGATAGAGTACTGATCTCATCTCTGGGACGCATCTGCCAAATACCAGCTTGATGCACTTGAGTCGATCGAAAAACGGGTCTAGAGGCTCATCGGCAATGAGGCACTGGCTGAATCAAAGCTCCAGAGCCTTGTACATCGACGCCCAGTTGCCATACTGTCGGTATTTTATCGGTTACATTTCAGGGAGTGTGCAATGGAATTGCATGAACTAATTTCTCCTAGCCCGGACCATCATCGAACTACGGACTACGTACAGCGATGCACCATCGGTACATGGTTGACATCCCAACTATACGCACTAAACGGATTGGGAATACTTTTATTGTGTGTACAGCTAGGGAGTGGAATTCCCTACCGAAGTCTGTATTACCTGATAGCTACAACCTGGGAGTCTTCGAATCAAGGGTGAAGAGGTTACTTCTAAGCAAGCGTGCCTCACCGTCGACCACATCATCGCTTACCATCAGGTGAGATAGTGGTCAAGCGCGAGCCTATAGACAATAAAAAAAACCGGCCAAGTGCGAGTCGGACTCGCACACGAAGGGTTCCGTACCATTATCGCAAAACACTGCAAAAAAATCACGTTTGTTGTATGGGAGCCCCCCTTACAGACAGACAGACAGACGGACAGCGAAGTCTCAGTAATAGGGTCCCGTTTTTACCCTTTGGGTACGGAACCCTAAAAAGGTATAAATAATGCAGTGTTTTGATCTTACCTAACTTTTCCTTTTTTTTTATCGTATAAAAGTAATGATGTATCTATGTTTAAATGTATTTAAAGAGTCTATACCTTAGTATAAATTATTGTCTTAATATGTAATAATAAATACCAAGACGCTTTAAATTGCTTGCCCCAGTTTTTTCATAAGGCTTTGATGAATGATCGGCATAAATATATTTTCTGGAGATTAATAACCGACCTTAAGGCTGTTTTTCTTAAATGATGTAACACAAATGAACCCAAAACGAAAATTATTCATTGTCATCTTCCTGAGGGAGCCCAAATTAATCATTTGTTCTTTTCTTTTATTGAATTTTCTTTTGACTATTATTTAGAGTGAACACTAAGGCGGCATAAACGGCCTTAATTACTTTCTTAGCAGAATTTAATGCGCCATTATTTGTGACCTAGTTCAATAAATTATTATGCAGAGTGGTGCAAACTATTTTTAACCGACTTACCAAAAAAGGAAGAGGTTCTATGTTCGACATTATGTATGTATTTTTTTTTTTTTTTTTATGTATGTTCACCGATATCTCCGTCAATTGTGAACCGATTTTGAAAATTATTTTTTTGTTTGAAAGAGTATATGCCGAAATTGGTCCCATTTTAATTTGGTGAAGATCTGATGAAGAACTTCGGAGATTTACAACGGAACTCTTCAATAAATAACGGCAAATCTCTCGGGATTGCTGCAATCGCATGTCTGTTTATTGTTTATACCATTTCATAACATAACATCACGCCAGTACGCTCGAAACGGGTATGCAGGTCTCTCTTTTCACCGGTTATATTCAAGTTTCTTGTTATTCGGGTAATCTATTCTGTCGTTATAGGTACCTACTTACTTAACTGCTTCCCTATTAGGTAGGTACAACTAAAAAGTGAAAAATAAAAAACTTTTTTCAAAAAAATACTACCGACTTCCAAATAAGAAAACTAGAAAGTGAAAAATAACTTTATTTTTGGAAGTCGGTGTCCATAACTTAAAAGTTTGGTACCGACCAAAGACACCGACTTCCAAAAATAAAGTTATTTTTCACTTTCTAGTTTTCTTATTTGGAAGTCGGTAGTATTTTTTTGAAAAAAGTTTTTTTTAATTTATTTCTTTATCATCCCCGTACTTTTTTTTAATCAACAGCTGAGCAAAGATCTCTCCCATAGCCACATATTCTTCTCGATGTGTTGTTTTCTCCGATCAATCTGTCGTGAACACCTCTAAGTCATAAAGCCAGCGTTTGCTAGCTGTACTACTTATAAAATACTTGCTTCTGCTGCGACTTTGCCGTCTTTAAAAATGTTTTATACCTATTGTTTATCGGGATAAAATTATCCATATAAATAAAAAGAAAAGTCCTGACTGACTGACTGACTCATCAACGCCCAGCTCAAATCCTTGGACCTAGAAAGCTGAAATTTTGCACAGAGGTTCCGTTTATAATGTAGACAAGGAATAAGAAAGGATTTTCCGAAATCCAACGGGAGTAAGGGAGTTAAGGGAGTTAAATATGTGATGAAAGTTTGTATGAAACCCTGCCTTTTTTATTTGAAATGAATGAAATATGGCATTTAGCCTCTAAATCACACTAATATTATAAAGGCGAAAGTCTGTGAGTGTGTTTGTATGTATGTTATTTCTTCAGGCTCAAACGGCTGGACGGATCTGGACGAAATTTGGCACAAAGATAGATTATAGTCAAGAATAGCACATAGAATACTTTTAATTTTTTAAGTATCCATTTCTACTGGGCTACTAGCCTTTTCTTACGGTCCACACAAGCTTAGTATTTTTCCCGAATGACAAAAAGCTTACGGAACTCGGCGACCCAACAGAAAATGAAAATAAATCGTAATCGGATCAGTGCTAACAGATATTACAAAGGCTAAAGTTTGTGAGTGTGTGTGTGTGTGTTTGTATGTTTGTTACTTCTTCACGCTCAAACGGCTTAACGGATCTCGATGAAATTTGGCACAGATAGATTATAGTCAGGCATAGCACATAGGATAATTTTTATCCCGGGAATATGTTCCCTCGGGATAATTTTCGACTTTCACGCGGGCGAATCCGCTGGCAGAAGCTAGTATAATATATCTCTGTGCCAAATTTTATCTAGATCCGCTCAACGGTTCTGTCGTGATTGAGTAACAAACAGCCACCCATCCATCAAATATAAATATTAGCAGGATAATGTCATTTACTAGCTATATAAAGTACCCGAGTGGCTCTTACCAAAGAGCCTTCATCCTCCTAGCTTTAGTAAAAAACGACTAAAAGATAACGTCACAATGATAGATTTTGACATTATCTCTTTCTTTGTGTCCGTCCTCTGGGTTGTTCACTGATTTCCCTTTGTTCATTCATAGTAGTGGTCATTGATCCCTAGTCTAGGTGGCCTTGTCGAGAAAATGTGGGCATGAACGTTTTTAGGGTTCCGTAGCCAAATGGCAAAAACGGAACCCTTATGAATTCGTCATGTCTGTCTGTCTGTCTGTCTGTCCGTCCGTATGTCACAGCCTCTTTTTTCCGAATCTATAAGAACTATGCTGTTGAAACTTGGTATGTCTGTGAACCGCATTAAGATTTTCACACAAAAATTGAAAAAAACAATAAATTTTGGGGGGGTACCCCAAAATACTAAGAACTGAAACCCAAAATTTTTTTTTTCATCATACCCATACGTGTGGGGTATCTATGGATAGGTCTACAAAAATAATATTGCGGTTTCTAATATCATTTTTTTCTAAACTGAATAGTTTGCGCGAGAGACACTTCCAAAATAGTAAAATGTGCCCCCCCCTCCTGTAACTTCTAAAATAAGTGAATAAAACTAAAAAAAATATATGATGTACATTACCATGTAAACTTACACCGAAAATGGGTTTGAACGAGATCTAGTAAGTAGTTTTTTTTTAAAACGTCATAAATAGTAAACCGCAATTTATCAAGTACGGAACCCTTCATGCGCGAGTCCGACTCGCACTTGGCCGGTTTTTAATTTACGAGTTGAGATGTGATAATAGTTCTTAATAGGGATGTTTCCTGGTAAAAAAATGATAGTTCTATTTAGTCCGTCAGTTAGATTATCAAATAATATTGGACACGTATTTTTAGCTTTACCTAATCAATAAATAAATACAAAGTTAAAGCGCATCAGAGTTCAGGAGTGGGGGCTTGTGTCATCACTAAGGCAGTTTAAAGTGTACTAGCGGCGTGACGTTTCGCGATATTTCAACGCATTATATAGTCGTCACTTTATGTTTGCGTGTCAAAAGAAAAAATACGTGTCCAATATTTTTTTATTAATGTACATGACAGACAAAAACTAATTTTCAGTAAACTACCCTTATGTCCACTAGAAGAAAGAAAGAAAAAGTGTTTATTTGTCACAAAACGACATACAATATAAGAACATACTTAAGCTAAACCCTTAAAATAGTATTAGTAGTTCTTAGATTAAGTTAGTATAGACGAGAAATAAATCAAACAATAATAATATATACTACCCACATTTTGATTGTAACAGAAAAGAAATAGGGTGAAAAATATAAAAAACCGGCCAAGTGCGAGTCGGACTCGCACACGAAGGGTTCCGTACCATTATCGCAAAACATTGCAAAAATATCACGTTTGTTGTATGGGAGCCCCCCTTAAATATTAATTTTATACTGTTTTTAGTATTTGTTGTTATAGCGGCAACAGGAATACATCATCTGTGAAAATCTGTGGCAGACAGACAGACAGACAGACAGACAGACAGACCGACAGACAGACAGACAGACAGACAGACAGATGCATGTCGTGATTGTGAAAATAAGGCTTCCACTCAGCATAATGCTGTACAGTGGGGGACCCACAGCACAGCGCTGATTTTCAGTGATCGCCTAACTAAGAACAATATTCAATACAAATTGATAAAAAAGTCCAGCCATACTCTACTGCTCATACTTTCCGTACCGTCGTCGTCTCCATAGCTTTTTTGTAGAAGAAGGTTAAACATCCACGATTAATTGAATCTATAATTAAGATTCTATACTATAGATTAAATCAGTCGTGAACAATTTACCTTCCTTTAAAAGGAAATTTTTATATACTTACTTTAGTACGACTGCACTTTTGACCCTTTCCTGTATAAGTACGAAGGCGAACTTAACTCAATATTGAGTTCTCTTTCAGAAAACCCTAGAGTGACCTGTGAGTTATACAGGTTGAGTTTTTTAAGTGGGCGTGGACGACCAAATCCGAAATTATGAGGATTAGCGGCAAACACTCAAATGAGTCACGAGGCCTATTTTGATGAAAATTAAAAATTAAAAAAAAATAAAGTGCTTAATTGAATTTTTGAAAAGTCAATATTCCTAGCTAGGAATCGAAGTGATTTTGAAAAAAAAACATGCTGTATTAATACACCATTCGATGGTGTCACTTATAAAGATCAAATTCTGGGCGTAATGGCATATGACAAACATAAGGAAAAGGGTAATTTGGTTAACAGGAATATTAATTTTCAAAAAATAAAATGATGCAGTTAAATTTTTCATCAAAATTGGCCTCAAAAGAGGTGAGTGTTTGAGTGTTTTCCGCTAATCTTCAAAATTTCACTTTAGCCATCCACGCCCACTTAAAAAACTCAGCCTGTACTTGCTAGTTTGGAACGAGTAGAGGAGGTGGGGGTAGGAAAAATTGCAGCTTCGTTCTATAGTATTTTCGCCGTAATTTCCATAATTATACGGGTATTATCATTTTTGATGTAAAGGTTCTCTATTGATAAGACTAACCAATAAAACAAATCGAATCTTAACTCTGCGTTCCACTTTTCTAAAACACCATAAATTATTTTTTAAATCGAAATGGAATTGGAACAGGTAAGGTTTGCTCAATCCTTTTCTATTTTTGTTTTATTTCCATCCACAGGTGTGGAGCGTCCAATCTAAGCTGGATACTGTTTGTTTTAAGTGTCGTCTCGGAAACCCGAGGTTCCATCGAGTTTTGCATAATATCTTGTGCTATTTGCACAGGTATTCATAAGAGTAAAATTTCTTTAGTAATGACACAGAATATAATAGTACAAGTATTGATAGGTTGTATCTAGAGATTTTTTTTTTTTTTGTTGATAGGCTTGCGCTTGACCACTATCTCACCTGATGGTAAGCGATGATGTGGTCGACGATGAAGCACGCTTGCCTGGAAGAAACCTATTCACTCTTGACTTGAAGACTCCCAGGTTGTAGCTTTCAGGAAATACAGACTCCGGCAGGGAATTCCACTCCTTTGCTGTACGCATAATAAAAGTATTCCCAAACCTTGTTGTGTATGGGTGGGATGTCCATCATGTACCGATGCCGCATCGCCGTACGTCTTGTAGTCCGATGATGGAACGGGCTAGGAAGAAATAGTTCATGCAATTCCAACGCATACTCCCCGAAATGTAACCGATAAAAAACCGATACGCTGGCAACTCGGCGTCGATGTTCGAGGTTTACTTCATTGCCGATAAGCCTCTTGGCCCGTCTTTCGATTAACTCAAGTGCATCCAGATGGTATTTGGCAGATCCGTCCCAGAGATGAGAGAGACGAGAGCTCCATGCATGATCGAACTTGCGCTTGATACAAGTTGAGCAGCGGTTCTGACGTGAAGTACCGTCTCATCTTCGCGAGGATCCCCAATTTTTTGGCAGCCAACTGAGCTTTTACCTCAGATGTTGTTAGGGTAGTGCCTTTAGGTTAAATTCTTAAGTAAACTTAGGTAGATAGTTGAACTCATCTTTGCCCGCGGCGCTATGTATGAATGGTTATGTCTGCTCGGACGACGACTGCCGCGTCACTGACACACAAATGTATAATAACGGACAGATAAGTTGAACTATCTATACCTACTAGAGTTACACGTATTTACCCGACTGCCGAAGGAGGGTAATGTGTTTATCAGTCTATGTATGTATGTATGTAAGTATGTATGTATGTATGTATGTTTGTTCCTATGTGGCGTTCCAGAGACCAAACGCGTTGGCCGATTTTGATGATTCATACGTCAATCGATTCGTCTTAACCCTGCGAGTGTCACTGGCTACATTAAAATTGGGAAAAACAAAAATGGCGGCTTTTGGGCGCCATTTTATGGGGAGAAAATTTTTTTTTTTCTTCCGAACCCATCGTGTGGGGTATCAAAATAAAGGGTTTTAAGAGGCGATTTCAAAAATATATAACACTTATATGTTTAAATGTACCTAATTCTAAAAAAAAAATAACCAAAAAGTTGTAAATAAAAAAAGTTTATTAAAAAAATCAAAAAACCCGACTGCTTGAAAAGCAAACTAAAAAGACGTAAACAAGAAGAATATCATGCTGTGCAGTCGGAGGATACATCTGGTTTTGGACCACCAGCTCGCGAATATGTATCCTCCGACTGCACAGCATGATATTCTTCTTGTTTACGTCTTTTTAGTTTGCTTTTCAAGCAGTCGGGTTTTTTGATTTTTTTTATAAACTTTTTATTTTATTTTATTTAAGCATATTTTTTGGTTTTCTGCGTTATGCTCGCGTGGTGGATTCTCCACTCCCTCAGTCAGAGGAGGCTTAGGTATATATATATACCTAAGCCTCCTCTGCGTGGGGAATATATTGACTGATAAAGCTTAAGCATTATAATTTGATATTTTTTTTTTTTAGGGTTCCGTACCCAAAGGGTAAAAACGGGACCCTATTACTGAGACTTCGCTGTCCGTCTGTCTGTCTGTCTGTCTGTCTGTCTGTCTGTCACCAGGCTGTATCTCATGAACCGTGATAGTTAGACAGTTGAAATTTTCACAGATGATGTATTCCTGTTGCCGCTATAACAACAAATACTAAAAACAGTATAAAATTAATATTTAAGGGGGGCTCCCATACAACAAACGTGATATTTTTGCCGTTTTTTGCTCGATATTAATAACGGCAACAGGTAGACCCCAGGTAACCCTTCGTGTGCGAGTCCGACTCGCACTTGGCCGGTTTTTTTATATATTTTTTCTTTATTATTAAAATAATCTCGGTGTATTAATTAAATTAACTTATTTAAACAAACTTTAGATTTCAATAATTCTAATTTTTTTTACTGAAATATTTTTTACGAAAGTAAGAACCTACCAGGTCAGTTGATTGCAATGCCACGTATATACCTCCCTGTAAAAGAATCGTTATAAAAATCAAAGGCTACTGTGAGGATGATGTTATTCTTTCACGAAAAAACTACTGAACAGACTTTGATGAAACTTTAAAATTAAACAGCACATAGACTATACTTAATAAAGAGTAGAGTAAAGGAGGAACCGCGGCTGGAAAGTGTTTATTATTATATAGAACATAGCAAACATACGAAGCATAATATTTATTCATTCATTTTAGCCGAAACATGCTCACTGCGGGAGAGAAGTATGCCTCCTCCAAGCGTCCCCACATCGAGTGATTCTGTGCTTCTAGCATCCAGCAGACTCCGGCTACCTTTATTAGGACATCGGTCCACCTAGTGACACCACAATCAGACGATGCGTTTCAAAGTACCTATCCGGTTGCCACTCCAAAAACTTACATACCTCCCCTCCTGCTTGTTTATTTTATTTTTAAGCTGGGCTGCTTGTTGCTCCACTGCTGCGCAAAGGACTCTCCTTTAAATATTAAATAATTTTTTCCTACATAACCAAGCAACATACAAAATGCCCCTTTATTTAATTTTAGTGTTATAACAACCCAATGTTAAATTCCCCTACATTCCCTGGGGTGACCCTTTGTTGAGCGTAAAGTAAATATCTTTTGGTGGTTCCCAAATGTTTCACACAAGTCAAACAGTGGACGTTTTGTTCAACTTTTCATACTTTTTGACGAGCCATGCGTGTGACGCGCGGCTCGTTGCGACTACTGTGTCGTGTGTGGCAACCCTTACCGGACTACAAAAGAATTGAATGCCCGCTTTCATTTTTAAAATGTTTAAGCTATAAACTGGGTTTATGAACTTAAAGTGACTTTATTTCTCTCGTACGGAATTTATTAAATGATTTTGCGGTCTTTGTGAAAATATCTTGATAATTTAAACTGAAACTGTGGTCATTAAAAAAGTGTTTTGCGCTTCTATTGCGGTTATTAAAGGCCCGTAAATACGCTTATAATGAACTCGAACGAAGACAATATGATGAAAATTGAATGAAGCGTAGGCGCAGCGACTGTCGTGACGAGCCTTTGGAGATTCACAAATAATTATTTTTCCAATCTTGTTAATATTAAAATCTAAAAGACTGGATTGTTTGTTAATAAATAAATTTGGTACACGGATTGACGATTTCCTCGATTAAAAGATAAGATACATTTATTTTTATTTTATTAATATTAGGAAAACTTATAGATATTACAATATAATAACAAGTTTTGCATAATAAACACAAATTAGCGAAAGTTTAAAACTTAAAATACATAATCAAACCGCAATAAATACAAATCAATCTGCCTAGCATTTTTCCAACTACACTGGGGTTTGCTGCCCATTTTATCGGATTCAGCTGAGTACCAGTGTTTTACATATAGCGACTGCCTATCTCACCTCCACAACCCAGTAACTGGGTAACACGATACCCCTTGGCAAGACTGGTGTCAGATCTTAAGCTTCTGACTACCCGTAACGACTATCAAATATCTTCAAATGACCGCCGGAACCAACGGCTTAGCGTGCTTTCCGAATCACGAAGGAAACTTGGTATGTTGAAATGGTCACCCATCCACGGACAGACCTCGTCAAGAGTTGCTTAACCTTGATGATCGACCAGCGCGGCTGTTATTATTTGACCTCGAGCTCCAAAAAGAGAACAAAAAAAATTCTATACATAAAAAAACAATTGTACGTTCCCTTGGTATAATTTCCAATTTCCACGCGGAAATCCTTACTTAGATCAATGTATTTCTTGGAAACATCTATCGTAGTACGTACATCACCAACAGAGCAATAGGTACGTCACGAGCGGAATCCTGATTACTTTCTAGAAAGGGCAATAACTCCTGCTCACTTCATTTCTTAACATTTTCAATTTTCACCGACTGTTGTATGCTGACCGACATATGTATGTACCATTTGAACAAAGCTAAGGCTATTTCCACATCTTTTTAAGATTGAACAAGATGTTTCATAATTCGAAACACCTTCTCTCCTTCGAAATCTGTGCGAGAAGCGTGTGCGGTGCGGATGCCTAGTGGAGCTGTGGGACGGTGTATAGCTGATTGAATTAAGTTGGATGGACATTTTTCAAGTATGAGGTACGGTATAGTAGGATGAGCGTCCCTCGCACACATTTCTCGCTCTTCTTGCAATACCAATCTCAGCTAGTTTTTTTCCACCGAGGTTGCTTTAATCCAGGCTAGGAAAACGAAGTGATCCCACTGGTGGATTTGTCTTCGTGCACCACCTAGCCTCGAACATATTTAGTTGAAAAGCACCCTTAACGTTCGCAACTTATTTAATCCACAGGTACCAAATTGGCACTAGCACGTAGATTTCCTTCTACTCATATGTTCACAAGTGTGTATACAACCTTATGTACTGATGCTAGTACAACGTCCACCAATGTTTACTTTTGAAATTGAATCTGGCCCGTACAGTGAGTGTTGGCTCTTTTCAACAATACCTATGTACTTACTTGCACTCCATCAAAATAAAATGAACACGAGAAAAGTACAAATAAAGTCTCATACAGTTTGAACGATCTCTATTGTGTTGCGTTTGATTAAAATTGGATTCAATTGTGAACACGATTGGTTTTATTCCATTAAATTGGTTACTGTTCGGCTGTTTCTTGTAGCTAAGAATAGCCCCCTGATTTCTTAATTTAGAATTTGTGGTTGAGTTTTTGTCTAACTTTACGTTAGTCTGAAGTTTGTCAAAAGAAGAGTTTGACTCGTTTCTTAACTCCTAATTCTCAATCAGCAAATGGCCCTAAAATTACCAAAATACAAGGGGATTGCGAAAAATACTCTCATATTTGTTTATATGTTTGTAAAAAGTAATCTCTTAAATTACAGATCCGATTACGAATAAAATTCTACTGGTAATAATTCTAAAAATCAAAAATCCCGCCTGCTTAAAAAGCAGGAGGATACATCTCGTGTTAGTCAGCCAGCTCGCGAATATGTATCCTCCGACTGCACAACATGATTTTCTTCTTGTTTACGTCTTTTTAGTTCGCAGGCGGATTTTTTGATTTTTAGAATTAACTTTTTTATTTATTACTTTTTAGTTAACATATTTTTCCGAATTAGGTACATTTAAACATACAAGTGTTATATATTTTTGAAATCTCCTCTAAAAATTCTTTCCCTTCATTTTGATACCCCACTCGATGGGTACGGAAGTAAAAAAAAATTGCATCCTCCACAATATGGCGTCCAAACTCCGCCATGTTCCTTTTTTTTAAAGGCACTTAGCTAAGAACACTTGGGCGGTCTAGACCTATCTAACGATGACTTAATTATAAAAATCCGCCAAGTAGTTTGAAAGATATGAGGTAATAAAGAATATTACATACATACAAACATACAAGATACGCGCGAAAAACGTAACCCTTTCCTTGCAGCCGGGTAAAAAGCTAGACTATCGCACTATCGCTGAGTTTAATTCCCGAAAAATGCAAGGTTATTATAAATATTGTATGGTGCTCCCGCGCCACTGTTAAAAATGTTTACAAACATTAGTAAACATTTCCTAAACTAACATTTGATCACAATGTTAAGGTGCTTAATGTTAGTAAACATTGTGTAATGTAGAAATGTTAGTAAGCATCAGTGTAGGAGCACTCAAAACATTTAACAATTCCTTACAGAATATAACAATTCTTATTTGTTAGTAAATGTATTGGTGTTAGAAAATATTTGTAATCATTTTAAACAGCGGTGTGGGACCACCATAAGGAAAGGTCATGAAACCGCAAGAAAAGTTAGTAACCTTATACTAATCCTACTACTAATACAAACGCGAAAGTGTGAGGATGGGTGGATGGATGGATGTTTGTTACTCTTTCACGCCAGAACGGCTGAACGGATCTGGAAGAAATTTGGCACAGACATAGATTATAGTCTAGAATAGCACAGAGGCATATTTTTTTTTTCACGGGGGCGAAGCCGCTGGCAGAAGCTAGTATAATAATAGGTACCACAAAAAGGGTTTCAATGGCAAAGGTTTCATTTAAAATAATATTATTTGCAGAATAAAATTGTATTGTATTATTATATATCAATTATATATCATATAATACCAGAGTAAATAAGCTGAGAGGAGGGACTATTATCCTAGCAGAAACGAACAGGGAATACGAGGAGCTGCCCATTGCTAAAAAATTATATAAAATGGACAGTTTTGAATTGTGCTGTGTCAAAGATGTTTCAACTGGCCTATCTGTGTGTTGCTGTTATCGTACGCCTTATGATAAAAACTTGGACACTTTTATGGTAAGGCTCGAAAAACTATTAGAACATTTCTTTAACAAGAACTGTGTAATTTGCGGTGATTTTAATATTGACTTATCAACTGACAGTAAAAAAAGAAATGACTTATTAAATCTATTGACATGTTACAATTTCAGACCTCTAATTATTTCGACTACTTTTATTCGAAATGACTCACGATCTTGTATAGACAATGTCTTCACCAACTTGTCAGATGATTGCTTGATAGGTTGCGATGTTGACCACAATGGCTTGGCAGATGGACATGCGGGATTACTTTGCAGTACAGTACATAGAAGTAACGAACTATGTAGGAATATAAACACCAGTAGAATTCAAATTACCAAACGGATTTTTAATGCAAATACAAGAAGAAATTTTAGAAATTTGCTATTAAATCACGACTGGAGTGATTTCGGAATTAACTCATTTTTAAAGCAATTCGAAGAAATGTTCACACGCTGTTTTAGAAAAAGGAAACTGCAGGTACACTTAACGCGTAATACGCAGCTGCGTTGGGTCACTAAGGGTGTAAAGGTTTCTAGCAAGATGAAACGATTTCTATATTCTGGAAAAGGGAATAGACAAAATGACACTGTGATGGACTATAGGCAAAAATACTTCGCTCTATATAGGAAAGTAATAAATATGGCCAAAAAGCTAACAGTACAATCTCAATTAGCAAAATCAACGAACATCTCAAAAGATGTTTGGAAAGTCGTAAACAAACATAGAAATAAGAGTGTCAAAAACAAAACAAAACAAATTTTGAAATCAGATAATAAGATTATTTCAGAACCACCAGACATTGTGAATATCTTTGCCCAGCAGTTCGAATTTAATTCATCTACTACTACATGCACAGGGGCAGCCATGGATATTCTACGTAAAAGTGCCAAAAGAGTAACAAATGACCTTGTCTTAGACCCTGTCACTCCCTTTGAGATATTTAAAATAGTGAAAAAAATGGTCGACAAAAAATCTTGTGGCTATGATGACATAAATATATCAGTAATAAAGGACAATATAGATGTACTAGCGGAACCTTTAAGCATTTTTTATAACAAGTGTTTTGATGAAGGTATTTTTCCAGATCAACTGAAGATAGCCAAAATAATACCCGTACACAAAAAAGGTTCTAAAACCGACCCAAAGATGTACAGACCAATCTCGTTATTACCTATTCACTCAAAAATTCTTGAAAAGCTAATTAAAACCAGATTACTCAGACATTTCAACCTAAATGGTGTGTTAAGTAGAAGTCAATTTGGTTATCAGAAAAACGTTGGGACACAAGACGCAATATCGACTCTAATTAAGGATGTAGCTAGCAGATTGGACGACAAACAGAAAGTAGCTGGGCTTTTCCTAGATTTAAGTTCAGCATTTGACACGGTGGATCATAAACTACTGCTAGAAAAACTTGAACACTACGGTGTCAGGGGTAAAGTATTGACGCTTCTCACGTCATATTTAAAAAACAGGAAGATGTTCGTGGAGATCAAAGCTGTTGTGTCAAATTGCTCAACTAAAAATTGTCCAAGTGAAGAAACATACAGGTCCAAACTGTCTCCTGTGCACACTGGCGTTCCACAAGGCTCCATACTGGGTCCGATATTTTTTATCGTTTTTATTAATGACCTAATACAACACATGAGGGAAACAGCTGCGGGATCTATCCAGCTTGTGGTGTTTGCCGATGACACCAATGCCGTTGTTTCGGCTGGCAATATACACGCACTTAACGCCATAGTTAATCAAACCTTAGCTATCTTCCACAGTTGGTTTGCTGTCAACGGTCTTAAGGTTAATGCCAGTAAAACCAATGTAATACTTTTTCGTTCCACTTCTAATAATAAAGATAGCATTAACTGCGTCATAAATGGAGAAACAGTGAAGGTGGTCCAGGTGGTTAAGTTTCTGGGGGTTCATATAGATAGCCAGTTAAAGTGGAAACAAGAGCTAACATACCTAGAGAAAGCAATCAGCTCTGCATGTTACGTACTTAGAAGTCTAAGAAATGAGGTAACCATAAAACATTTAAAAATGGTCTATTACGCATTAGTAGAGTCAAAACTGAGATACAGCATACTTTTCTGGGGAGGAAGTTATGATTACAACACTCAAAAAGCTTTTGTGATTCAGAAAAGAGCCATCAGAACCATAGTAAGAATTCAACAGCAAGAATCATGCAAGCCTCATTTTAATGACTTAAATATATTGACAGTCCCAAGCTTGTACATTTTGGTCCTACTTAGTCACTTATCGAAATATATCTTTGAATATGAGACTGAAGACGAAAGGCAAAAAAGGGAGAGTACAAGAAGAAAAGATCTCCAGACGAAGCAAGTACCTCACCTGAACGTTGTAAAGCATAGCGCCTACCACAAGTCAATAAAAATGTTCAATAAACTGCCGACAGAAATAAAAAGTCTAGTCTATACAAGTAAGTTTCAGAATAAGCTTAAACAGTTCTTGTTAAACAAGTGTCTATATTCTCTTGATGAATTTTAAATCATTGACATGAAATGAAAATTATATTGTAGGTATTTTATTAATTGACATATGACATTAATTCTTTTTTTTTTTGTATTATTCTTATTATTATTCAGATTTTAATTTAATTTCGATAATTGTTATGATTTAAGTATGGATTGCATGCATGATGTTTCTTATTTAGTTATAGAAATTCAGACATGATATAAAAATCGTTATTGAATAAATGAATTGAATTGAATTGAATTATTTTTCACAATCAATGAAAACTCTCTCGTAATGGGCCCTAAACAAATTCAATTAACGTACCAAAATCCGTATTTTAAACAATATGATAACCACGAATAAAAACGACCGTTAGCCGCCATTTTAAATTCTATTCAAAAATAGAATGGAAACTGTTCATTTGAATTTTATTTTCATTTCATAACGAATATGAAATGAAAATAAAATTCAAATGAACAGTACGAAAGGTTCACGAAAAAATAACAAGCGGTTAGCACATTGCCTTTTGGCGTAGGTATTATTATAAGCTGTCAGTACAATGGCTTTTGGCGTCCCTGTGTAAAGGTCAACTACCCACAGATTAAAAACCTGCACAGTTAACTGTTTCAAATCTATCCCTTAGATACCTACCTATTAAAATGTCTGAATGTGAAACCTGTGTTTACAGAAGTTTTAAAGTGAGATACGTGAATAGTGAATAAAATTAATACAAACATGTGATATACCTATACGAGTAAATAAGAATCACTAGACTTAGGTACTAACGATTAAAACAGTAAAATAGGCCAAATAAAGTACCTACTTCTATTGCTACAAATCAAAACGCCTTATTCGCAAAACGACATGTATATGAGCAGATCGTCCTTTTCTCAAAGGAGGAGCTCGTGGCTAAATAATAACAGCCGCACGGGTCGATCTTCAAGGATAAGCAACGCTTGACGAGGTCGGACCGTGGATGGGTGACCATTTCAACATACCGAGTTTCCTCCATGCCTCGGAAAGCACGTTAAGCCGTTGGTCCCGGCTGTCATTTGAAGATCTTTGACAGTGGTTACGGGTAGTCAGAAGCCTGAGATCTGACACCAGTCTTGCCAAGCGGTATCGTGTTACCCAGTTACTGGGTTGTGGAGGTCAGTTAGGCAGTCGCTCCATGTAAAACACTGGTAATCAGCTGAATCCGGTAAGACTGGAAGCCGACCCCAACAATAATTGGGAAAAAGGCTAGGCAGATGATCGTCCTATTCTCAAATACCTAGACCGGACCGGACCTAGTAGCAAAAGGTCCCAAAACAAAAGAATGGGAATGGTACAGTCATATACATGTTTTATTAATGAGTTTTCATTATTTTTGTGCTATATAAATATATAAATTTTATTTCCACGCATTCAAAAATAAACAAAAATCAACTACTACATGAAAATGAAGCCAAACACGATTATTTATTAATAAAACCTACGCTATCAAAAATATGCCTTGCAATAAGTATCTACTTGTTAAAATAGTAGAAAAACATAAATATACCTAGCCATTTTTATACATAGTTGAACATAAAAATAATCATGTTCCTACTGCTGGGACACAGGCCTCCTCTCTGTGTGCGGGGATGGGCCGTAATCCACCACGCAGGCCCAGTGCGGGTTGGTGGATGTCACATGTCTTCGAATTTTTGGTTCTAGGCGCCTGCCTGGGTTCGAACCCACGATCTACAACTTGTACTTATGCAGTAAGGAAAATAAGGCAGTTAACCGATGTAGCCACAGCAAGGTTAGTATACTATGCTTATTTCCACAGTATTATGTCTTATGGCATTCTGCTGTGGGGATCAGCTGCAGACGTTGACTCAATTTTCATCTTACAAAAGAGGGCAGTCCGCGCAATCTATAAAATGAGTCCACGAGAGTCCCTCAGAGAAAAATTTAAAGAGATCGATATACTGACTCTACCTTCTCTTTATATATTGGAATGTATTTTGTATGTCCGCAAAAATCGAGGGCTTTTCAAAACTAGAAGCGATTTCCATAATTTAAATACACGCAGTAAGCATGAAATTGTAATACCCAAATTCAGATTAACGAAAACTATCAAGTCTTTTCTTATAAACAGTATACGCTTTTATAATAAGTTGCCAAAGCCAGTTATAGAATTGACCGATGGAAAGTTCAAAAACTACATCAAACGTGTCCTTATTAAAAAAGCATATTACAAAATCAAGGACTACGTTGAAGATAAAAATTTTAGCTCCTTCTGCGCATGCGGCTTCCCTGGTAACTCATAAACGGCACAAATATGTGGATGTCTCTAACTATTCTCAATCTCATTTTTACTTTTTTTCTTTCTTTTAATTAGACTTTACAATGATTTCAATGATCTTTATAGCCCTTTGCTATGAATAGTTACAGCACTGATAACAAAATTTGTGCCACATGTTAAATTTAGTCTTGTTATTTATTTTTTCCTTTGTATAGATTCTTTTACTGATTGTTTTGTGAATGTGTGAACATTGTAGGCCTTCTAGATTTCTAGACGCTTGTTAACATTTGTTAACTCTCTCGTATATACAATTTTTTTTTTAGTTTCTTACGACTTATTGTCGGGCCTACGTTGTCCCCCCATATCTAAGCACTAATACTGTAACGTGGAAATATTGTAAAAACAAACCATTTTTTTTAAAAGAGTAACCGTGGAGTTTCTTGCCGGTTCTTCTCCACAGGAAACGACTAACCCGAACCGTGCACCTTTTGTCGACGTTTTATAAGTGCCCATGTAGGCCTATGTGAAATAAAAAACATTTGATTTGATTTGATTTGTAAGTCGCGGCCGATACCACTGGGCCACCACTGCTCTCCATAAATAAAATTAATACTATATTTTAATTTTTTTTTTATTAAAGATATAATTTGGTCATCCGTTCTGCGAGCAATGTGCCCTGCCAACTGCAACTTAAATTTCGCTATTCTTCGGGCTATGTCGGTAACTTTGGTTCTCCTGCGGATATCCTCATTTCAGATGTGGTCACGCAAGGAAACTCAAAAGATAACTGATATTATAATCACCTTTACTCTTACTCAATCTGCCCAGCATTTTCCCAACTATGTTGAGGTCGGCTTTCAATCTAACGGGATGCAGCAAAGTATATATTTTTATTTAATTGCTTTACTGCCTATCTGACCTCCCCAATCCAGCTACTGGGTAACACGTAAGACAGGTGTCAGATTCCTGGCTTCTGACTACCCATAACGACTGTAAAAGTTTTACAAAAGACAGCGGGAACCTTAAATTTAACGTGCTGTAGGATTGACCGTGCTGCTGTCACATAGTTACAAAAAATAAATCGTTAGAGATTTTATTTTGTGTGGAGTTCTAATATTTTCTAAAATAAAAGTAAGCTTAAGTCACTCCTTATAACATCAGCTATCTGTCAGTAAAAGGCCCATCAAAATCGGTTTAACCATTTCGGAGATTAGCCGGAACAAACGGACAGAAAGACATTTTTTACACATTTTTGTTATATTTACTTTTATACTTTCTTATGCATTTTATAAAAGCAGACACAACAATTTTATTTATTTGAATAATAAATAAAAATGAAAATATCTACCCATCAAAAACATAACTTGTAAAAAAACAAGTCTCTATCTCGCGGCGCAGTTCTCCTACCGCTAAAAGTAGTAAGATTGAATATAAAATCAAGTCAGATAATTTATTCAGTAGGTACCTTATTAATGAGGTTAGAAACAAACCCATTAACCGACTTGATTTTACTTTTGCATAAGGGTTCGACATTATTGTGCTCTTCTAAGAGCTCAGTTTAGTACGCTTACATAAACATTCACGGATAGACTGGTGACTGATTTGATTTATGAGGGCATTTTATAACATTTTTATCGAACCTACATTTCTTGCTCTCCATTTCCTGGTAAAAAAAAAATAAAGCTCAGTTTTACGAAGGTTTAAACTTTATACCTCCACATTTAATCAAAGAGATGTGTTGCATACGGAAAACAGTGAGATCCAGTTAGGGTTAGCTCACACCGAGACGCAATGCGATAGCACGCAGTTTTTATGATAACGGTTCAATATAAAACTGTATTTACTACATTAAAAGGTACACATCTGAATGAAAGATTTCATATACAGGGTGTATTCGACCTCTTACCACAGAATTAAACTTTAATCAAATTCTCTCTCTAAAATCAAATCAAATATATTTATTTGTGCTCTCGGATACAATATGGGTATAAAAAAATAGTATAAATGTCTATTTTCAGCCACAGTAAGGCTCACTTGCACGAAAAAAATAACTCAGAGTTAAAGAAGATTTTTATGTATCTTTTTGTTCGAAACAAAGTGATTTATTTGTCTCAGACCAAATTATTTGTTTTAGTATTTTAACAAGCTTGCACAATTTGAATAAAAGTCTGTAGCTAAAATTACATTGCCACGAGAAACATAGTTGCGTTTTGGTCAATTTCAGCTCAATCGTACACCGGGCAGTGGGTGAAATTTAACTTGCAATTTTTGATTCTACCCACAGACCGGGACAGTTGAAACTAAGAACAGCTTGAAAAAAGAACATCCAGGATCGCGTAGCGACTCACCTCGGTGTGAGCTGAGCTTTACACACAAAGTGCTTCTAAATAACTAACTCATATCCGTTGACCTTTGCCTGTCGCCCGACAAATCTCCACTCGCTAGACATATAGGAAGGTCGCGAAAAAGTAGCTGTAAAAGTGTTGCACATAACGTTCTTGCCATGGTGCCGTAGTTAACTTAAGAACATCAAGAATTCAAAAACTTAGCTAACTCTATTGTAATTTTAATGAAATAAAACGTAATCAATATCTGGGGGCGCGGTAGTTGACGTAGAGAGTACGCGGTATGGGAACCCCACTTAAATATTTATTTTATTCTGTTTTTAGTATTTGTTGTTATAGCGGCAACAGAAATACATCATCTGTAAAAATATTAACTGTCTAGCTATCACGGTTCATGAGATACAGCCTGGTGACAGACGGACAGACAGACAGACAGACGGATCGTGGAGTCTTAGTAATAGGGTCCCGTTTTTACCCTTTGGGTACGGAACCCTAAAAAGTAATGAACAGTGCATATAGTTTTCACCTTACGTCCATATGACATGTTTTGACTAAGGTGTAGAGTTTGTGAAGTTAAAGCTTGTAGAGTTATGGCATGTAGAGATAGAAGCTTAGCTCTACATGAAATCTGATAACTTTTTGACAGTGCGAGCCATATGGTCTCGTCTTGGCAACATTTTACATGAAAATATTTTTGGTGGGATGATATTTTAAATGGCTTATGTTTAACTTACCACCAGATATAGTAACATATAACAGACAAAAATAGTAAATGATCACCAAAATTAAACCCGCATCTTATTGTAAAATTATAACCAAAGTTTTAACATCTCGCTATCCTGTTTAGGCAAAATGACTCCAAATAAATCATTGTTAACCCAAAAGTAGTAAATGATCACCAAAAGTAGTAAATGATCACCAAAATTAAACCAATGACCAAAAAGATTATAAAATTTCTGGGAGCAACTTGGAAGTAGCGCTCGCCGGCCGCTGCCGCGGCACCGCTCGCTTTGCTCGCTCGGCTCGCGCGCGGTTGGTCACAGTTCTAACCTAACCTAACCTATTTTACAACATTAAATAGCGCAATAATTTGCTATTAAAATTTGGTGATCAATTTACTAAATTTGGTGATCATTTACTATTTTTGTCAGTATATTACTAGATTTGGTGGTTAGGGGTTATCGTCACAAAGTTTTTTTTGGTGGTCATTATATTTATTCCCATTTTAAATTACAACAAGATTTTTGTACAAGAGTAATCTGTAAAACAACTCTCCGTTAACTAAATACTTACTTCCAGTAAATTACTCAGATAGTGATAATACATCGCGCAACTACCTTAAAAATGAGACCTATTTAATATAATGACAATGTGCATATTTGTCAAAAAAAAATAAACCGTTGTCACGTTTCTTCTTACGGAATCCTACAAGGAAAGTAAAAAGTATTAATGAACGAGTTCTGTCCGCTGTCAGCACCCAAGTTGCTAATGAGCCGGCAGCGGGTGATAAATCATCACGTTTTATCGTTGTTGTTTTGCACTGAGACAAACTTCCTGGTCTCGTGTCTCTAGGGTTTGACGCGCTTTGACTGGTACCGTCCATTATACTCCTGATATAGTCGTATTAACGAAGTTAGTCTATGGCCAGTTTGTGTTAATTTAGTATTATTAAGAGAGTTAGTTAGTTTCCAAAACCTTATTGGTTAGGTTAGCTTTTAGTTTGGTACGTTTTGATCATCGCAATAGTACTAGAGCTAGACACTCGTTTGGAACTATGTGCCTTGCGCTAATGAAATAAATTAAGGTGAAAAAAGAAACAACTTAGGTAAACAAACAACAATATTTTCCATCTGTCTTATTATACTTGTAGGGAAGACTGTGTAATTGTCAGGAAAAGACATTATTGCATGGGTTCTCTCGGGCTAGATATTAAATAAACCAACTTCTTTTCTTGTATGTAGGCTCACAATGTAACTAATCACGTTATGTATTGGCGAATAACTTAAACGACATTCCACTATAACACGTAGTTTGATCTACATGAACAGTCGGTAACTCTCACTGTATTTCTCCTTAGGTTTTTATCACGAATTCACAACTCAATCCAACCCGCCATATTCTCAATCGATCCCTTGTGTCATCTCATCCTGTTCGCGCCAAAAACTAGCTTTTAGTGTTAACGTCAAGTTGACATCTGTCAAAGTCATTTGAAACCATAGCGCTCTTCAGAACGATATCTTAGAAATGCTGACATACTCTTTTCAAATCACACTGGCTATCTTTAAATAACGAACTTTTAAATAACAAAGAAACGAAAACAGGAACACCGACTGCCGAAATTGATGTTATTTTTCACTTTGTAGTGTTTTTATTTGGAAGTGGGTTGTATTTTGATATAAAATAGTTTTTTTACTTTTACTCTTTAGTGGTACATAATGGACAAGTTCTATAGTAAGGTACCTATAATGCCCACAGTAATGCCAGAATAGATTACCCGAATAACATACAACTTGAACATAACCAGTGGAAAGAGAGTGTAGCAGGGTGAACTGTACATATCTGCGTACACGTTTAGAGCGTACTGGCGTAATTGTATGTTATGAAATAGTGTAAACAATAAACAGGTATTCGATTGCAGCAATTCCGAGAGATTTGCCGTAATTTATTTAAGAGTTCTGTTGTATATCTCTGAAGAACTTCATCAGATTTATACCAAGTTTAGATGGGAACATTTCGGAATAAATTTCATACAAACAAAAAAAGGAATTTAGTAAATCCGTTTATATATGACGGAGTATGCCCGAATCAAAAAAATATAGAAGCATCCGAATTTGGAACCTCCTCCTTTTTGGGAAGTCGGTAAAAAAAAGTACACTCAAAATTTCAAAAAACGAATAACGGCCGTGCAGTCGAAGCCTTGCACATTTTCGGCCTAGCTCTTAATAACCAAGTGTTGTAGTTTAAGATACGATAAGGCACTGCGTTCATGAGATAATAATGACAGATTTAAAACAGTTTAAAGAGAGATGATTAAGCCTCCAGATACCGTTATTCCGATTGTTATAGTTATTTAACCAGTATTAGTTGCGAAGGTTTAAGGGGTCGTTAAAATTAGCCTCCATTAACTGTAGATACTTAAATGTAAGTTTACGTCCGGCACACCTGTGCAGTTTGCTTCATTGCCGCCTTGTTGACTGGCTAATATTAAATAGGTACGATAATTACTACGATATGACCTAGAAAGTGACGTGAGGCATTTTTTGAAAAAAAAAAAGAAAGAAAATACATTTATTTAGCACAGACTAAAAGACACACAATATAAGTACTACATTCATAATATGAATGTCTATATGAGTCCGTCATTCCAATTAGCCACATTAGTCACATTCACACTGCAGTCTATCTATATCTAATATATTCAAACATTTTCTTCCGTCTAGCACTAAGACCCAAGAACCAAGGTATGGTTCAAGCTCTTGTTTTGCCTATAAGATGGATGAAGAAGGCACGTTACGCTGACCCCAAAAAAATTTATAAGTTAATGGCACATTATGGAGGTCAGCACAAAATTCGTTTTTAGAAGAAAAAAAAAAGGTAGCCGTGGGTTGCCAGGCGCGATAAATAATAATGTAGAAGTAATTCTCTTATAGAAATAAATTCTTATTATTGCACAAAAAGGCTGTATATTTAAAGAAGCCCTTAATCCAAGTCAGTTTGAAAAACCTATGGAGGTGGAGTCGAGTTGGAGGAAATGACTTGCAATATAAGGATTAGATCACGAGAAGGCAGTCTGCTTCACAGTGCTACAGATAATATAATACTAGCATACAGATACCTCATCCCATACAAAGAAACCGTGCCGGCGTAACTAGCGTTTTTCGACTGCTTATTCTGGCAATTTTTTGTACATCGAACGCATTCGGTTCTGTTTCACGGTGATAGATAGATGGTGTTAGCAGCGACTTGCAAGTAAAAGGGTTTACTAGGTTCGTGAATATTTTTTTCTTTATATACAGTGAAGGTTTGTTTTCTAGTATTTATTTGCACGTTTTTACAGTTTTTTTTTGCACCAAAATGTGTTTAAATGCAAACTTTAACAATCGAGTGGAATGCCTCAGAAATTTAAAAATGCGACATCTATTGGCATCAATTTTAAATGATCCGTCTAATAATCTTTGAAATGTGAATTATGAGCCCAATATTCCATAATTTTGTACTTAGGAGAGCTGATGCTAGCATAACAGTGCTTAGTGCCTACACTGTTTGTATCATGTGTTGTCACAGTTTCCATACTCACCTTCACAATTTCATCAAGGTTATGACTCGCTTTTATTAGTTTTCATAACAACGAAAATACACATTATTGGCATATAAAACACCGGGACAGATTACCAAAATAGCAATTATTGCTCGTTAATCAGTATTAATACCGCCACAAGCATTTTTATATCACATCCGTTGACAGGATCGTTTTCCTGAGATTGTCACACCCGTGGCGGATTTCCTTTCCTTACGCTATATTGTGACTTATTCTTGGGACAGTTATTGTTGATTGTGATGTTTCTTAGAAAAATATTTATGAAATAAATGATTTTAATCACTTATTTTCTACCGTAGCGTCAGGGTAGTAGGAATATTTTAACCGCATATTTTCCATAATTGTATTTAAGTCTTTTCAATTAATAAAATTAAAAAAGATTAATTTAAAAATCAAAAACGCGACTGCTTAAGAAGCGAACTAAAAAGGCGTAAAGACGAAGAAAATCTTGCAAACTTTTTTTATTTTAAACTTTTTAGTTCTTTTTTTTTTAGAATTTTGCACATATAAACATATGAGTGTAACATATTTTCGAAACCACTTCTTAAAACCCTTTATTTTGATACCCCAACGATGGGTTTGGAAGAAAAAAATATTGGGCCCCGACAATGTGGCACCCAAAATCCGCCATTTTTGTTTTCCAATTTTAATGTAGCCAGTGACACTCGCAAAATTAAAACAAATCGATTGACGTAAGAATCATCAAAATCGGCCTACGCGTTTGGTCTCTAGAACGCCACATAGGAACAAACATACATACATACATAGACTGATATTACCCTCCTTCAGCAGTCGGTTAAAAATAGCCTTTATTGCCTTACCAAAATTCAGTACAATTTCAACTAATTATATGTATAAATCTTATTTTAACACTAATTGTTTATTATATGTTTAAAAATACTTAATTACTCAGCAACCAGTTTGTTGGACAGGTTGTCCTTTTTGGACATAGGCCTTCCCTAGTTTCTTCTAATCATCTCTGTCACGAGCTAACCTTCTCCATCCTTTTGGTAGGCCATTTTCCCATCTTATTCTTTGACGTCCCTTTTCTCTTTTTACATTCCTAGGATTCCAGTCCATTACGTGTCTCCCGTCCATTTTCCTCTGTTCGTCCTCCTAATATGACCAGTCCAGTTCCCTTTCACATCTTAAGGCGATGATAGCTCAGTGGTAGTGACGTCGGATACGGAGACGAAGGTCGCGGGTTCGAATCCTACAATGAGCTTGAGCTTTCGGTGAAGGAAAACATCGTGAGGAAACCATAGCACGGTGGTAGGGTACTTTGTAGTACCCGCCTGGCTGGCAACCACCCTCAAGTTGAAAATCTGTCGCCAAGCACCTTCCGGTGTGTTCCGACAGCAGCACTTGAGAGCCAGTTCCCTTCTAGGCTTTGTGTGCTTACCACCATCGGCCACATCATCACTGACCACGGTGAGATTGTGGTCAAACACAGGCCTATACATAGTAAAAAAAAAAAAAAAAAAAAAACATCATCATCACATCACATCATCAGCTTATTAATGTTCCCACTGCTGGGACACAGGCCTCCTCTCTGTGAGAGGGAATGGGCCGTATTCCACCACGCGGGCCCAGTGCGGGTTGGTGGATGTCACATGTCTTCGAATTTTTGGTTCTAGGACATGCCGGTTTCCTCACGATGTTTTCCTTCACCGTTTTGAGAGCAGGGGTGATGAATTAATTTACACTAAGTAAAGCACCTGCCTGGGCTCGAACCCACGACCTACAACTAGTAAGTCGCGGCCGATACCACTGGGCCACCACTGCTCACCTTTCAATTTCTTTATTTTTAGTATGTTTTAGATTATTCGATTACTAGTTTTTTAATGACATACTATTTATCCTTGTGAAGTTATCAAGTTATCTTTAGCGCTAATAAAATATTAAATTTTTCTTTCGTTATTTCTAACCGACTTCGCTACACTTAACAGCAAGGTTTCTCCTTCCCTTTACAAATATTTTCGTTGATACTGAACATGTTTGACATATTCCTTGTGTTTTGCGTGTCCTAGAAGTATGTATGAAAGAACGTGCACTGCTGGAATAAGACTCTCTCAAGCTAGTTACATCAACCGGTCTTGTCCTTCATGCATCCAGTGGACTCCTGCGGCTCACACCAGTGGCTCTACTCCCTAAGCAAGAAGTCCGTAGTTTTGACCTTCGTTACTCCGTATCACCTACGGACGGATGATTGCTAAGAATGAATATCAACACAATTTGACAGTTGTAACTACTCCCGATGTGTTTTACCCACTGTTTTTACCTAAATTAATTTCACACTTGTTTTTTTTACTCCGAAGTTTCGGAATACTTTCGGATGGGGCCCGTTACTGCTAGATCCCTGCAGTGACATACGGTCTCTGAGCAGTCGTTAGATGTTTGTGTTATTACAGTGTTATGCGGGGTATATAGAAACAGTTGTTTTTCTAATGTGTCTGCTAATATCACTCAGGGGGTAAACCTGTTTACAATAAATAAAGTTAAGACAGAATAAAACAGTTTAAAGACTTGATGCTATAGAGATGGTTTTCCGATTGTTACAGTTATCCAGACATATTAACTGTGAAGGTTTACGGGCTCGTAAAAACTAGCCTCCACTAGCAGCAGATACTTAAATGTAAGTTTACGTCCGGCACACCTGTGTAGTTTGCTTCATTACCGTCTTGCTAACTGGCTAATATTAAGTATTACCGTGATATGACGTGATATTTGCACTAGCTTTCTAAACCATGTCAGAATAATAGATTTTGTTATTCGTTCCAGTTGAAAGGCGACTGCTTCAGTATTCTATCGTCATTTCTATTCGAGGGACAGTTCCATCCGATCTATGCAGTATGATTTGGTTACTCATTCTGACTACGAATGTACGAGTTACCTTCGAGAATTTGTTGAAAATATATAATATTATGTATATAGAAATATTGATAGATTATTAAAAATACTTTTTTGTAAAAATGTTTTTATTTGGAAATCGGTTGTATTCACTTTTTAGTTGTAATACATATCTGTAATGCCCGCAGTTATGCCAGAATCATGAATCTTGTACACAACCTATCGGTTGTGTATTTTATCAAATTAGAGTGTACCGGGGTGATCTGTACACATCTGTGTACCCCTTTAGAGCATACCGGCGTGATGTTATCATATGAAATGGTGTAAACAATAAACAGACAAGCGATTGCAGAAATCTTGAGAGAAGTTCTTCATCAGATCTTGATCAAATTATTATTAAATGGCACCACATGAAAAGCAACAGAAAAAAAAGAAATAAAAAAAGAATCATCAAAATCGGTTCACCTAGTAAAAAGGACCTTAGATGACATACATAAAAAAACATTCGAATTGAGAACCTTCTCCTTTTTGAAGTCGGTTAAAAATTGATACTGTCATTCCTAGAATCATGGGGGACATGTCGCCAAGGGGGAACAGGGAGAGGCAGTTGCCTCCCCCTAAAGATTAAAAAAAATGTAGCCAAATGCAAAGAAATGAAAGTCCTAAGACCACTCACTTAACGTAACCGTTGTTGATGACATCAAAGAGACGAAAACCTTCTTTCCAAAAACGGGAAAAGCATTGAAAATTTTGATCGCTTGTGAGGTAGAGCGATCGTTTGTCAGCCGCCGGAGACTAAAAAATCCATAAAGGAAATTTTCTCAATGGTCTGCCCATGATGAGAGTGCACAGCTAACTTCCAAGATTTTCATATTAAAGTGGTCGAAAAGTTTACAAAAAACCCCGAAGATTGATCTCGCTCGACTACTAAATTAATAAAATCTTTCAATTGTCAATGGACCATTTGATTGCCTCCACATTATTTTTATTCTATTAATTTTTATCCTATATTTTGTCCCAAATAGATTTTATTCTATAACAACTTTTTTTACAAATTTTATTTTAATACAGTCAAAAGCTCGTTGAGCTTTACACATTGGACTTTGCACCGTTTTTATCACAATCGCTGTTGTTGTAAGACCCGCACTACAAGTGTAAAGCTTCATGTGCTTTTGACTGTATTTAAATTCATACTTTTCCCAAAGCTATATATCAACTTGCAACGCTTGCCGAGGTCGGACCGTGGATGGGTGACCATATTTAAATAAGAAGTTTCCTCCGTGCCTCGGAAAGCACGTTAAGCCGTTGGTCCCGGCTGTCATTTGAAGATCTTTGTCAGTCGTTACGGGTAGTCAGAAGCCTGAGATCTGACACCAGTCTAGCCAAGAGGTATCGTGTTACCCAGTTACTGGGTTGTGGTCAGATAGGCAGTCGCTCCATGTAAAACACTGGTACTCAGCTAAATCCGGTTAGACTGGAAGCCGGCCCCAATATAGTTGGGAAAAAGGCTAGGCAGATGAGATGATATATCAACATGCAACCTCTGGATCATCGGCTGGCAACCCTTTGCCAAGAATCGCATATTTATTCGCATTTAGTTTAACAAAAGGTAGAAAAGGACCAAAGGAATAACGGATGGATTGAGTGAAATGTTATATGGCATGAAAGGGGGTGACACTAGACAATGACGAAAAGAAAAAAAAAAATGTAATGAGAAAAAAAAAAAATATTTATTATTTAAACTTCATGTACAATGGTGATACATAGGCGGACTTAATGCAGCAAGGCATTCTCTACCAGTCAACCTTTGGGTTAAAAAGGACACAACAGTGGTGTAGGTGGTGGTGATATGCTGCTACTCTAATTGCATTTAGATAAGGGCAAAAGATTCTGGAGTGGCGACCGCGCTCTAGATGGAATGACGACCTGGTCAAGGCTGCGGGAGTTCGGTGGATGCGAAACGCATAGGACCGATCAGTGTGGCGACGCTTGGGGGAGGCCTATGTCCAGCAGTGGACATCTTCCGGCTGAAAAGATATATTTCAGCGACTACATAGCTTTATGAATAGAAGTACAAACAAACTGTTTCATTGTAACAATGGTTTTTAACCCCCGACGGAAAAATAGGAGTGTTATAAGTTTGAGGTATGTACCTGTGTATTTGTGTATCTGTCTGTGTCATCATAACTCCTAAATGGATGAACCGATTTTGGTTTCGTTTTCTTTTTTGTTTTATAGCACTGTTCTTAGCTATGTTTGATTAAAATCAGCCATTTAAAAGTTATGGGCGTTTTACTTTTTGAATCGGGCTGTTTTCGCAAAATATTGTGTCATAATTACGTGTTCAATAGATTGTCGATTGAATCGTATCTACTACCAGATACATTAATTAGCATGAAATAAAAATCGTGTCGGAGTTGTTTAGTAATTTTAGTCTGTCTAATACCTTCAAACGAGCAATTTTCGTATATATATAATCTGAATCTCGGAAACGGCTCCAACGATTTTCATAAAATTTTGTATGCAGGGGTTTCGGGTGCGATTCTAGCTAAGTTTCATTTTTAGAAAACGTCGTTTTCTCTATTTTCACCCGAGCAGAGCTCGGTTGCTCAAGTACTCATACTTATTTGAAATAGGGATCACAAAAAAATAAAGATTTTTTCAGTTTCCTCGCATTTCAAAGAGGCGATAACCATCAATTCACACTCGACAAACCCGATGAAAATTGCCGCATTTTCAAATTCAACATGGCGCTACAGCTTTTTTATTGGAAAGTCCGTCTTTCTCATTTTCTATTCCCGCTTCATTTGCCGTGACAATTTCCTCGGACGGTCCCCAATAAACTGCAGTTTAGTTATTCAGTTATGTTCAGCTCAACGTTCAATTTGATAACTTGAACATGCGGCTTGTATTTAAATATTGGAGTTGGAAGCAGTTTGTATTTGTATATAACTAACGTTTAATTTCATCGCACAATTCTCTCAACATTTCCGCTGAATATGTGTTATCGGTTTCTGTTGAAATTCAATGAAAGTTTTAGCCATTAAAGCACTACGTTTGGCTTAACCCATTACACACTAACTCCAACACGGGTTATAAATGTTCATAAGGTTCAACATTCAAATAAAAAAACCTTATTACAAAAATTACAACCGACTTCCAAACAAAAACACTACTAAGTGAAAAATAACTTCAATTTCGGAAGTCGGTGTTCCTATTTTCGTTGCTTCGTTTTTTGACACCGACTTCCGAAATTGAAGTTATTTTTCACTTTGTAGTGTTTTTGTTTGGAAGTCGGTTGTAATTTTTGTAAAAAAAGTTTTTTATTTTTCACTTTTTAGTTGTGGTATATAACGGACCAGTTCTATAGGCTAGGTGACAATAATGCCCAAAGTGAACCCAGGATAGATTAACTCAATAACATGAAACTTAAATAAACAAAACCGGTGGAATGAGTCTACCAGGGTGAACTGTTCACCTGTGTACCCCTTTAGAGCGTACCAGTGTGATGTTATGTTATGAAATGTTGTAAACAATAAACAGACATGTGATTGCAGCTATCCCGAGTGATTTGCCGTCATTTATTGGAGAGTTCTGATGTATATCTCCGAAGTTTTTTATCAGATCTTGATAAAAATTAAATGGGACCACATAACAAGCACCAGCTTTCGAATAAAAAAAGAATTATCAAAATCGGTTCACCCAATAAAAAGTTCTGTGGTAACACACACATCAAAAAAAAATACAGTCGAATTGAAAACCTCCTCCTTTTTGCGAAGTCGGATAAAAATCTATAATTTAGCAACCTAGATGTGACTGTCCAGTTTTCTTGTGTCCGTCTGGTAGGTGTTTGTGATATCTGCATGTGGCTATTAACACAAAGATAAAAAAACACCATTCTGGAATGTAATGGGTATTGAGTACTGAGGTTACTGCTTTCCATACTCTGGTCTTGGCCTTTAAGGCTTCTTCATGCTACTTAGGTTCTTCTAAAAAGTCTTTTCTTGTAGGGTTACACTGTTGTGAAGATAAAATCGTGGTAGTGTGCCTCTATATACTGTGCTGTCAAAAAGATATTGCAGGAAGGCTCCTTTCACTATAGTTACTTAAGTTTAATAATGTCGTACTACAAGAAAAGTTTGGTAAACAAGCTTTTTATGACTACAATGTTCAAAGCATGTTTTAACTTACAAAACTTAGATTGTTCTCTATAAAATAAAAACTTTTGCTTTTTTCATTCAAAAATGCGAATTAAACAACATTAATTAATATAAAAATTTCCCTATCCTGTTGTCTTCATTGGTTGTTGTCAGAAGGTACAAAAACATTGTAACTTATTCAAGTTGGTCAAAAATTCAGAAGGATTCAAGATTTATTTTTCATTTCGCTCTCTATAGCGGGATGAAAAAAATTACGTTATTAAATATTGCAACGGATGTTTGTTTGTTTTTATAGGATTCTTTTTGTTTACAGAAAAGTACTTTATGTATTTTTATTTTTGTAATTATAGGCCGAATGGATTTATAGGAAAACATCGTGAGGAAACCGGCATGTCCTAGAACCAAAAATTCGAACACATGTGCCATCCACCAACCCGCACTGGGCCCGCGTGTTGGATTACGGCCCATTCCCTCTCACAGAGAGGAGGCCTGACCCAGCAGTGGGAACATTAATAGGCTGATGATGTGATGTGATGATAAGCCAAATGCTGACTTGTATGTTTTTTACGCATTTTTCGATCGGTTTCCCTGGGTATTTCATTTTTATTAGTCATTGTAATCCTTTCAGTAAATGCTGGGTTGGGGACTTAGATAATATCATGAACGATTGGTCAGAAAAACCAATCGATCTATATATACCGTATCTTCTTACTTTACGGAACAGAGAGAGATGTATCTATAACTCAAAGGCCAAAGTCAAACATCATATAATTTAACTAGACCATTAAAATACACTTTCAAAAGAATATTATTAAAAAAATATAATTTAATTTCAAATAAGTTTTTCAATATAAAGGCTACTTTTCAGTTCCCTAGATACAGGAGCCGCCTAGTTTGGGGACCACCGTTTAAGCTTAGTTAATTATAAGGAAATTATTGTAACACTGATTTAATAAATGTTTTTATTATTCATTCCTGCGATGCCCGGTGGGATAAACGATGTTTTCTAAAAATGAAACCTAGCTAGATCGATTTATCGCCACGAAACCACCTGCATACTAAATTTCGTGAAAATCGTTGGAGCCGTTTCTGTGATTCAGATTATATATATACATACATATATACAAGAATTGCTCGTTTAAAGGTATTAGATAATAATATAATTATTTAATTCAGTTTGTGATACAGCTGTGCTTTTTATCCTCAAGCATATCATTGATTCGTACAGTCTTGTGACGTCAGTTATCAGTATTCATCGTATGTTAAACGACCGCGCACCTACCTGCTGTCAGCGATGCAATATCGCAGAGAATTCATAATCGCGTGATGAATACATTCGTGATATGGGGTTATACTACTTTTCCAATAACCCCATCTCACAAATGTTAATATTTTGATCACAGACATAAATCTAACTGGATGTCGCGAATCATATGAATGTAATGTACTTCAAGTATTAAAAGGGAGAGCAATATTCTTTCTTTGACACTTTTTCTTCTAGCGTTATCGGCACTGGACATTAACCAAAATCTAGAAAAATCTATCTGTGACATAAAAAGCTGTAAAAACTCTACAAAAAAGTTGGCCGAGACTATGGCAACATTTTCTTTCATCAGTAGATAAGTTTTTTTTTCTTTAAATGGGTCTGATAAAGTGGCACACTTTGTTTTCAAACAGATAGGGGGACTAGCATTATCTATACTCTATTCGCTAGAGCTAAAAATTAAACAGAAAGGTAAACAAACAAACGTCAAACGGTTATAATCCGACTAATTTTACAAATACAACCTTACGTCGCAACGTGTTTATTTTTGTAGCACTCTTTTATTTATTATAGTTCCAAACTCCAGGCTTTTGAGATACTTTTTAATGTCGGCTATTGGTTTTGGGTTAATTAGCTAAAATGATATTTTTTTTTACATTAAAAATATTGATATTGTTCTAAAATATAGTTAAGAAAATAATGTTATGTAAATAAATAGTGTAAATAAATTATCAAGCAATTTAAGTATTTTTTCAAACAGTTTACAAAGTTCTATCTCTTGAAGTTACGATTTGTAAAATAAATGTATGTACGAGTACAAATTTTAATTTAAGAAATCGTAACTTTACCCCACGACATTCATGTAAGTTCACCAGACGGGTTTTATTCAGCTGAACAAGTAGCTTCTTGTTGAATAAACAATATGGACTCGTAACTGTCGACGTATATGAATTATTCTGAAGTCTTGTACCGAATGTACTTTATGTGCTCAAGTCTTGTACGTGCGGTCCGTTGCACTGAGATAACTGAGTGCATCAACCTGGCACAATAAGGACCGCAGCGGGATCGCTACGGTAAAGGTGCTTCTCGACTTGAGATGAGCGAGGAAGGCGACGGGAACATTATGTAGCGGTACTTTTAAATTCCTTGCATGTTGATCAGGGAGAAATAGATAGAATAACATAAAATGTACCAGGTAGTTAATTGTACAAGTCAACCAAGGAAAATGTTAACTTGAACAACACCCAACTTAGCGCATGTGAGCTGTCAACATATGCAATTGAACTAAGTTGATTAATTGGCGTAAGAACAGGATCCCAAAATAACCCTTACTCTAAGGACTTATGGTCACCCCCTAGACATAAATTTAGGATGGTAGCGGAAGAGCATTATTTGAACGAGGGTTATATAATTAGTGCTTAAGATAATTTTATTTTCTATGTTTATATTTTGTTGGTATATTCTAAGTAGTTATCTATATTATCTATACTAATATTATAAAGAGGAAAGATTTTTTTGTTTGTTTGTTTGTACCGAATAGGCTCCGAAACTACTGGACCGATTTGAAAAATTCTTTCACCAATAGAAAGCTGCATTATTCCTGAGTGACATAGGCTATTTTTACCCGACTGCCGAAGGAGGGTAATGTGTTTATCAGTCTATGTATGTATGTATGTATGTATGTATGTATGTATGTATGTATGTATGTATGTATGTATGTATGTATGTATGTATGTTTGTTCCTATATGGCGTTCCAGAGACCAAACGCGTTGACCGATTTTGATGATTCATACGTCAATCGATTCGTCTTAACCTTGCGAGTGTCATAGGCTACATTAAAATTGGAACATAGAAAAATGACGGCTTTTGGGCGCCATATTGTGGGGGGCCAATTTTATTTTTTCTTCCAAACCCATCGTGTGGGGTATCAAAATAAAGGGGTTTTAGAGGCGATTTCAAAAATATATAACACTTATATATTTAAATGTACCTAATTCGAAAAAAATGTTAACTAAAAAGTTATAAATAAAAAAGGTAATTAAAAAAATCAAAAAAAAAAAAATTTTTTAATTACCTTTTTTTATCCCGAAAACGGGTCCTGTGGGGTGGTCCAAGGGAGCGAAGCCGCGGGCAATAGCTAGTATATTATATTTTTATTCCACAAATCTAAAACATATATTTTGTGGTTTCTTCTTTATTTTTCTTATTAAATTATAAGCCTGGAGCGCTGTCGTCTCCCTTCTTGGAGATGGGATCAAATGGCCGCGACACAGTACTCCATACTAATGCGGCTGTTAACGAACTCAAACTTTTGTAAACTGTTTTCCAATTAATATATTTTAATAAATATATTAAAAGCAGAGCAGCAGTGGTGGCCCAGTGGTATCGGCCGCGACTTACAAGTTGTAGGTCGTGGGTTCGAGTCCAGGCAGGCGCTTTACTTTGTGTAAATTATTTCGTCACCACTGCTCTCAAAACGGTGAAGGAAAACATCGTTAGGAAACCGGCATGTCCTAGAACCAAAAATTCGAAGATGTGTGACATCCACCAAACCGCACTGGGCACGCGTGGTGGATTACGGCCCATTCCCTCTCACAGAGAGGGGGCCTGTGTCCCAACATTGGTAATATCAGCCATGATGACGATGATGATGATGATTATGAAATATATTTGATTTGATAGTACTTATGGACCAAGTACCTAGGTTTACTGATCATCCATCAACCGGCACTAGACAAGCTTGATGAGTTAATTGTCTAATCCCCTCCCTGAACACTGTGAAAATGTGTGGTTCCTACCGCAAAAACTGTGCGAAGAGCTTGCGTACTGTAAGGAAGCTTAGCTAAGCTGACAAACGGTGTGTAGCGGAGTGGTGCGAGGATGCGTAGCTGACTCTTTTCAGCTTTGCGCGGAGTGAGCGGAGGCGACGGTGAGCACGTGGCTCCTCGCCACTTGTGTATCTCGTACAAATTCCTCGCATACATCATCAAATAGCACATCATCTTTCTGCCCTTGACCAATGTTACGTTGTCTTCTTCCATACCGTCCTGTCAACGATCACGCTCTTTCATTTTCTTTCATATCACTCCTCACACAGTCCATCCATCTTTTCTTTGCCTTCCTCTCCCTCTCCATCTATGCACATTATCAACTAGCTCAGCAGTTATCCATCAGAGCTGCGCTAAGCCAGGTTTACGCGCAATGAAGAGATCCCATTGGTGGCATTTTTCCTCACGCACCGCTTAGCTAGAAACCACATCTTTGGTTAAAAGCTCCCTAATGCAGCGACCTGTGGCGGCTTTGTGCACTGAAATCTGATGCCTGCGGCGACGGATCCCTGTGTCCGACTTGTTCTTTGTACTGCATTGTCTTTATAACTACGACGTTTTGTGACACTGACTTGTGGCTTGGAAATTTGCGGGAGTAGGGTCAAGATAGATAGAATATACTTTATTGTACTTACACCAAAACTGTAACAACTCTTTACAACTCTCTCTGAGCACTTTGAATCTTAAATGGACCGTATAAATAAAAATTGCAGAAAAATTAAATTTAATAGCAAAAGTAGTTATTGAGATTAAAACTACTAACGCGCTTAAACTGCTGTGATTGGCTGGTTTAATTCAGCCAAACATAGCAGCTATGTCGAAATTGACAATATAACACATCAATTGTATATTATTAATTACTATGTATTATGTCATTGCTTGTGTTAATCTTTAGAGCAACAAAACAGATTTAGTTATTAATTATTTATTTCTTATCGAATTTTTTATCAAATAGTTTTTTTTTTTTTGTCTATTTGTTCTCTATGTTAGCCTATATATACTCTATGTAATATTATAAAAAATTAAATATGTAAATGCTGTGCACACCCGCCTAAATAATAACAGCCGCACGGGTCGATCTTCAAGGTTAAGCAACGCTTGACGAGGTCGGTCCGTGGATGGGTGACCATTTCAATATACCGAGTTTCCTCCGTGCCTCGGAAAGCACGTTAAGCCGTTGGTTCCGGCTGTCATTTGAAGATCTTTGACAGTCGTTATGGGTAGTCAGAAGCCTGAGATCTGACACCAGTATTGCCAAGGGGTATCGTGTTACCCAGTTTCTGGGTTGTGGAGTTCAGATAGGCAGTCGCTCCATGTAAAACACTGGTACTCAGCTGAATCTGGTTAGACTGGAAGCCGACCCCAAAAATAATTGGGAAAAAGGCTAGGCAGATAATGATGATGCTGTGCACACCTGTAAGTTCACTCTAGATTTAAGTTTAATTTGGTTACAGTACCCCAAAGAATGTATTAGTGAATAAGTCGTTAGAGTGCCATAATTAAATAAATAAATTGTAGAAAAACTGACCCATTTATGATTGATCGCTGCCTCCTAATTAAAAACCTTGTTGTATTTTGGGAAAGCAAAATACGAACCAATATGCACATAGCTCCGGTCTCTCAAAACTTTTACAATGGCAACTGAAACAGTGACACCTTTCAGTTTCAATTTCAGTATTGCCCGACACATTTAACCTCATAATAAAACTCATTACACGGTACACGATTTCCTTCCTTTAAACTGCAGTCACCGGCAGGTAGTTAGTTCTGACACGCAGTTGCTATTCAACTTGGGTTGGCCCACAAAAGTTTTGCCTTTAAGAGCTATCACAATAGGTTTCCGGTAGCTTTGTGTACCAAACAGCTGGGCCTGAACTTAACTCTGTGTAAACTTGTATGAGTTGTTGTACTATATTTTGGTAATCTGTGCTTTTAGTAGTACAAACGATTTTGATCTTTAGTGGTAGGTACTCGTACTGTTAAGATCTAACCCCTATATTTTAAGTAATGTCCTAAAACTCGACTCCACTTCGAATTATAAAGTTGACTGTTATAGTTTGTTATTTATGGACTTTAATCGAGAATGTTTCTGTTTTCATGGCGACTTGACTCGAGTGGAGCACACTCGAACTGCTTTGGAATAGGAAACAGAACGGTTGAAGGATTGTAAGGCTAATACAGATCTTACTTTGCTTACTTAATCAATAGTACCTGGGCGACCGAGCTCTGCTTGGGTGAAAATATAGAAAATGACGTTTTCTTACAATTAAACCTGGCTAGATCGATTTATTGCCCCCGAAACCCCCTGCATACTTAATTGAATGACAATCGTTGAAGCCGTTTTCGAGATTCAGATTATACATCTATATATATAATATATACAAGAATTGCTCGTTTAAAGGTATTAGATTTTATTCTAATAGTCTAGTCAACAAGTTCAAAAACGTGTTAAATAGAAATAATGCTCCTAAAAATATGTGCGATAGCTCATTCGATTCGGAATGACGTCTATAAAAATGTTTTTTAAGGGTTCATTAGCACATAATAAATTGCGATTGTTATTAACAAAATAAGATAAAAAAGGTATTTAGTTTTTCGTTAATAATTTCTAAAATAATGATATTAAAGGAATTTATAAAAAAGTATTTTAAATCAGATCCACCTCGGACTAAGTAATCGACACTTAACAAAAACAAATCAACAAATTCAATCAGGTCCAAATCCAGCCAGAACAATTTTTTCTACCAGAACTCACAATGAAAGATTCCCTTCAGCAGCCAGCCATTATAGTAACTAGTTTGTCTATTTATTTATTGAACATAGGTAACAACATTAAAGACCCAAAGTTAGAATAAGTAATTAAAAATAATGTAATATCTTAAATTAAATTAGAATTAAACAACAAAAAAATTAACATAAATCCTAGTCAAATCATTATTGCTGCTTATATAATTAACAGCTGTTATTTAAGCCTTTTTACCCGACTACCGAAGGAGGGTAATGTGTTTATCAGTCTATGTATGTATGTATGTATATATGTTTGTATGTATGTATGTATTTATATCTGGTTTTGGTGAGACAGATCGCGAACTTGTATCCTCCGACTGCACAGCATGATTTTCTTCTTGATTACATCTTTTTAGTTTGCTTTTTAAGCTGTCGGGTTTTTTGATTTTTTTAATTAACTTTTTTTTTTCAGTGTTTTACTTACTATGTAGTTACCAGTTACGATAACCTGTTCGTTTCTTGCCGTATATTTATTTATTAAAACTTCATGCAAAATATATCAAATATTTTTTTTTGTTTAGTTGTAAATATTGTAATAAAAACCTATATGTAAATATGAGAGCAGTGGTGGCCCAGTGGTAACGGCCCCGATTTACGTGTCGTAGGTCGTGGGTTCCAACCCAGGCAGGCGTTTTACTTTTTGTAAATCATTTCATCAGCACTGCTCTAAAAACGGTGAAGGAAAACATCGTGAGGAAACTAGCATGACCTTGAACCAACAATGCAAAGACATGTGACCTCCACCAATCCGCACTGGGCCCGCGTGGTGGATTAAGGCCTAAATTCTCATCAGAGAGGAGGCCTGTATCCCAGCAGTGGGAACATTAATTTTTAGTTATTTTGAGCGCACGGTTGGCGCAGTGGTTGAGCAATTGACTGCTGCGCTGCGTGTCGCGGGTTCGATTCCCGCATGGAACAAAAATTTGTATGACCTACAGATAGTTGTTCCGGCTCTGGGTGTTTGTGTATGTGAGTTTATATGTTTCTAAATGCGCCCACGATACAGGAAGAAATTCCTAGTGTGGGGCAACGTTATTAAAAAAAAAAAGAAAGAAAGAAAAGGCTGATGATGATGAGATATTAATATATATATAAAAGTTATATAAATGGGATTTTAAGGTGTCTGTAGATAATTCTCTTTCCACAAAAACAAAAAAGTTTCTTCAAACCTTACCCATATATATATTCTCATTAAATAATGTCTTCCTGTCATAACTTTGCAGGCGGCAGCTTCCACATTCCTGGGAAAACTTTGAGCAATGTGAGTTTACATCACACCAAATTGAGAACTTGGAACGGCAAGTATCTTTACTTTTAGGCGTAATGCCCCCGTGTGTGTTTTTACAGCATACGTTACTGAAAAAAATAAGCGCCATCTTTTAGCCGAATGACAAAACGGAACCTTTATAGGATCATTCGTGTATGTATGTCTGCCAGTCAGTCTGCCACAGTCAATCGCCGATCTACTGCACCGCATATTAAGCAAACATACCCAATAAAAAGTGGACTTTCTCTTAGGTCTTATTCTCAGATATATTTAGTGTATTATTTATCATAAAGTTTGGAATGTATATTCAACCAAAACAATCAAAGACTTCATCAATTCATCTCTTAAATAATCTCAGCTTGAGCTTGCACCTTGAGCCTTGATGGCAAACGGTTCATACTCGGCATCGAGGAGCTTTCAATCAAGTAAGCTGTATCTATTAAAATGAGATCTCTCACTGCGTGTCTACCTGAGAATTATGGGCACGTGTATTCTCCCCTCACTCATAAATGATTCCCAAACCTTGAAACTTCAGTAGAGGTCCAAGCTCAAATTTTGCCACCAAGCTATTTAAGTCCGCAGTATCCTAGAAGTCCGTCTCACGGAGCATGTCAAGACACAACACTACGCGCCAAAGCCAAAATCATGAACTTCACCCAGATAACCGCTAAGCTTAGTAGGATTGGCCTGGACTTATCTGCCGCATGTCAGATGACAAATTATCCAAAAAATCAACCACCAAATGGGTCCCATAAAACGCAAGGCTAAGATGGCGGGACGTGCTCGACACCATTCAAAAGGACTATCCCACATTAACAGAAGACAGAATTGTGAGGGAAATGGAGAGATTTTACCCTGAAGTGGGTAATTATAGAGAGCAGTGGTGGCCCAGTGGTATCGGCCGTGACTTACAAGTTGTAGGTCGTGGGTTCGAGCCCAGGCAGGCGCTTTACTTTGTGTAAATTATTTCATCACCACTGCTCTCAAAAGGGTGAAAGAAAACATCGTGAGGAAACCGGCATGTCCTAGAACCAAAAATTCGAAGACATGTCACATCGACCAACCCGCACTGAGCCCGTTCCCTCTCACAGAGAGGAGGCCTGTGTCCCAGCAGTGGGAACATTAATAAGCTGATGATGTGATGTGATGTGAAATATATGTTGGGATTCACTTGTCACCTATATAAACACAGGTTAGCTGTAGTGGGCATGTCTCCAGAATGTAGGAACAAAGGCTAGCTAAGCGTATATTCTATTCTGAACTCCAGGAAGGGAAATGGAGGCGTGGCGGGCAATTTCTGCGCTTTAAGGATGTTCAGAATAGACACATCATGAGAGGCGACATTGACCCCACACTTCAAATATTGGCACAAAATCATCCCGAGTGGAGACGTTGTCGTGTGCAGCAGCAGGTTTGATAATAGAAGGAGGTCGGCATTGGAGCAGAAACGCGACGACCTCAAAGCTAGACCACCAACAGTTACTATTCATCAAGTCGTCAACGGTGTTCTGACGTGTCCGCGTTGTGCTCGGAGTTTTCCGGCCAAGGGTGGATGTGCAAGTCATATAAGAGCATTTAACAGAGCAGCAAATCTGAGCTCTCAACATTGGATAGCCAATAAATGCGGTCGCTGTGGCCGAAACCGTCTAGGTAGCATCAACATCATATAAACACTACTCGTGTGTAAGAAACCTTACTTCGCAAGTTTCTAGTCCATCACTACAAGTTACCACAGCCATCAAGAAAGTGTATTTGTCCTAACAAGATTACAGGTGCGCCACGACCGCGCCGCTAATTCATTTACTTGCCAGTTAAATATAGTGCACGTACAATATACACATTAATATGTGGGACAACTTTGAGTGCCTATCTATTAAGACTGGTGCCTGTTTGTACATACAACCGAATAATGACGTTAGCGACGCGAGTAACGTATCTAATTGCTTTAGAAATATCGGAGGTTATGAATAATTTGTAAAGAGAGTTTCGTTTTGCTTGTGGTTTTTTTTCTGAAAGCAAGAAACCAGTAAGCAAGAGCAACGACGAATTTAATCACCTACCTAATCGTTAACTTATTTCCTCGTAAAAATACTTCCTTAAAGACAGACATTAAATATTCAAAAAGAATACTAAATTCTTGATAAGGCGCAATAAAATGCGAAGGCATTTCTGCGTTTTTAAAGCGAGGGAGGCCATTACCGGCGATTTTCGCGCGCGAAATTGGCACTCACTTTCGGACCCCTTTGAATTTCGAACCAAGAAAATTAGCATTGTAACTTGACAATGTTATTTTTCTTTTTTACTGGACTCTGGCCAACATCAAACTTGAAAAACGGAAAAGCTTTTGAAATAGGAATTCGTTATTATTCTGTTAGTGACACGGAGTTATCCGAAGTATTACGTTTGCTTATTTGCGAGCTATTCAAATATTTATGAAGTTAATAATGCATAAATAATACGGGTACAGCAAAAAGGAAAATGCATGATATTTTGAAGAAAATGTGGAGAAAAATTCCAATTAAGCGCTGTTGAGAAGATACAACGTAAGGAAAGTTGATATTGGTATTATTGCGAACAGAAAGCGGAATAACACACATCAAACTATTTTTATATTATAAAATCTCCTTGTTGGTAAAATATTTCAATGTAATTTAATATTCGATTCTATATATCAGGTCTCAAGAAAGGTATTTTTTCTGAGAAGCTAGGAAACGTAAAAATATTTATGTAAATACTATTTACTTATGTACTTCCAATTGTAACAGATCAGTCATTCGCTAGTTGTTCAATTCACAATCATATAATATTTAAATTATTCACTACATTACCCATCATAAATTACAATGCAAGGCATTAATTGTGAAACAGTTTAATCCATTTCACTGACAAAGCATTGATCTGTTAAATTTTATCACGCGACAGCCATTACGAGAGCTTCTGAAATGGACCATACATACCACATTACAATTTATAGGGTTACCACCCGTACTATTTCGTCTATTGTTATATCGTACTAGTTGTTGGCCGTGACTTCGTCTGCGTAGCTTTAGTACTCCGAATAGTCTATTTTTTATATCGCGCAATTATATTGCAGGTGTATGGGCCGCCTTGTTTGAGAAATTATTAGTTCAACATTCACACTTTCCACCCCCTTAAGCATGATTTCCTTTATAAAATGTGCAAAATTAACTTTCACTTCGAAGGTGGAGTTGCAAATTATAGAAAAGGCGGTACCAAAGACACCGACTTCCAAACGAAAGACTTTTTAGAGTTTCGGTTTGGAAGTCAGTTCACCTTTTGTGTTTTTTAATTCTTTTTTAATTTTATGTTTAACAAATCGATACTGTTTCATGTACCGGTTCGACCACGGGATTTAAAAGACCAAAATTAAACAGTGTATAGTACACTGGTTAAGTTTTTCAAGTGGGCGTGCATGCCCAAATTCGAAATTATGAGGAATAGCTAAAACACTTAAAGGAGGCCGATTTTGATGAAAACTAAAACTGCATCATTGGATTTTTGAAAAATCAATATTCCTGGCCAGGAATCGAAAACGCTAAAACAGAAAAAATAGCAAGTGCTGTATTATTACATCATTTGATAGTGTCGCTAATAAGGATGAAATTCTGTCAAGTAATGAATGACGGCAAACTTAAGGAAAGGACTAATTTTTAACAAAACACTCTTTGCCTACGTTAAGTACCTAACTCCCTATTCAACCTTAAGTGATGAAGTGATGGCTATTTCTTTTTTAAATAACCCGATTCGACAACTCAAGCATTGTACTACATTCAGCATTACAATAATTTCTAAACGGAATCAAAATTAAACTTTAGAATATACTCGAAAGGCTTTTTCTTGGCATCAATTTGCATGATATGAGTCTTCGTAGATTTCCTACAAAACAAAAGCATTTTGTTAAAAATGAGATCTTTCCTCAAGTTTACCGTATGACATTACTGCCCAGAATTGTATCCTTATTAGTGACACTATCGAATGGTGTAATAATAGAGAAAGTTATTTTCGTTTCAAAAACAACTTGTTCGATTCCTGGCTTATCATCTTCCTGCCTTTTCCCCATGTTACTTGGGGTCGGCGCAACACGTTTTCTTCTTAAAGTAAATACTATTTATTATTATTTTATGCCACTGTTTGAAAAAATACTATATTCCTTAAAAAAACAACTGGCAACCCTAACTGTTAATGAGATATATTGCAACATGTTTGATATTACCTAATCAATATATTTGCTTTCATGTACATCAAACATTTGAAATACTCGTACTACACATCTATTTTATAAACAGCACTTAATTGGTTAATTAAGGGACCTTACTAAAGGCACGACGCAATTTAGGTCGACAGGCTATTATCGCCCACGAATTTTCTAAAGGTGCATGCCCACGGCAGCCCGTTTTTTGCAGATACGGTTTTTTGCAGGATCCCGTTTAGTAGTCTCAATACCAGCAGTCACGTGAGTATGCTGTTTAGTATACTGCAAAAAAACGATCCGTTCGAATTTGACATTCGGTTTTGTCACTACAGACTGGATCCGTTGTTCAGTAAAATCAGGATCCAGTTTAATTACACGTATAGTTTAATGGAAGTATTCCCACTAACTGCAACCGTTTTTTGCAGGATGGGGTGCGGATCGTGGTTTCAGCATTGGGAGAACACAAACTCTTCTTTTTTACACTGTCGGCGGCGGCGATAATACCAATATCTAAATATATAAAAGCGAAAGGTCACACTCTCAATCATCACGAAATAACAAATCCCACTTGACTTATAAAAATAAATTTGGCAGGGTGGTTTCTCAAATGATGTCAGTGAACACTAAGATAGGATTTTTGGAAATGCCGCCCCTTAGGGGGAAAAAGAGGGTTGAAAGTTTATATGAAAGACATGGCTAAATAAAGTATGGACGACTGCCCTAGCAATGACTAAACATTTTAACTAGTAATATGCAATTCTGAATAGCTGCATATGAGTAATTCGTATGAAAAAAGTTACAGACACTTTTTATATCGTCACAATCCTGAAAATAAAATCGTAGAAACGCCTACATTAATAGGTAAACAAACTTGTAAAAGAATAAGATTTTGCTATGATACTTTAGTTAGGCGTTCAGAGGAGCTCGTGGCTTAATAATAACAGACGCACAGGTCGATCTTCAAGGTTAAGCAACGCTAGCCGAGGTCATTCCGTGGTTCCATCGTGAACCATCTTTACATAGCGAGTTTCCTTCGTGTCTTGGAAAGCTAGTTAAGCCGTTGGTCCCGGCTGTCATTTGAAGATCTTTTATTTGTTGCTACACCACAGTTTATGCATCTCATGATGAATCAATACGCAATTGAAACTTAAGACCATACTAGTTGGCTCTGTATTAATACATAATACCCAGCGAAAGGTACTTCGTTCAAAGTTAGTTTATTTGGTTCTAATCGAATCGAACTTTTTAGTGTCAGCACTATTTAAGCGCCGTTGCTTTCCAGATTTTGTCAATAATTTCTAGAAATCAGATAATCTCTAAGGTTTTGAGATGTATTGCGAAAGGTACAAAAATAAATAATAATGAATACTGTTCGTTTCGATTTTCGCAAATGTCTTTAAAAGTAGGTTTATTGACTACAATTTTTCGTAGAACGGAATCTTATGTTCTTCTTGTCATTCAAAAACATGAAAAATCTTTTAATTATTTGATTAATTCACGAAAGTTCTAGAAGAATAATAAAACTGTTATAATTAATTAATGAATATTTGAATGTTATGAGCTAGTGAGAAATTTCTAGACGTGCTTAGGGCAGTTGTTTAGCCATGTCCTTTCTACAGTTTGTGAGTTGGACACGTAAAATTTTACATTTACACTCTTGATTGATAAAAAGAATTCATGTTTTGATAGGTTTTTGGAAATCCCACCCGTAAAGGGGTAAAAACTGGGTTGAAAGTTTGTATGAAATTTCTAAAGTTTGTAAGTTGCACACGTGAAATTTTCGATTTACGTTCTTATTTGATTAGAAAAAGTTCATGTATTAGTAGGATTTAGGAAGTTCTACTCCTAAGGGCTCTAAAATAGGGGCTCAAACTTTATATGAAATTTCTTCGGTTTAGAAGGTAAAACATCTGAAATTGTAGGTTTATGCTCTTGGATAATAAAAAAAACAATGAGTTTTTTTAATTTCAAAGTTCTACGCTTGAGGGGATAAAAAGGAGGTTGACAGTTTGTATAAAATGCCTACAGTTTGTAAGTTGGACTCCTGAACTTTTAGATTTATACTATTGGTTTGTTATACCTAAAATCGTAATACTGGTGAGAAAAAAATTCCCATTAGTTCTACCGTAGAAATGTTCAGTAGAACTAGTGGGAACAAACGGATAAAAAGAATTCCTGTATTTATTGGATTTTGGAAATTCTACCCCTAAGGTGATGAAAAGGTGGATGTTTGTTGGGCTTATATATTTGAAACTTGCCATAAATACTAACATAAGTAAATAGGTAACAGGTCACATTTTTAGTTTTTCAAAACTACTCCTAAAATAAGAATTTGTTAAAGATTTTGGAAGAATTTTACTGTACAAGGCTTCTTTTTATGATGTACGGGAGCACTAAGAAGGGATTTTTAAAATTCAACCTTTTAGGGGGTGAAACGAGAGAAATTTGTTGTATGAAAAATCTAATTCCTTGGGCAAAATAATAAAGGTGTCATAATTTTTTCGCAACTGGCATCAAAAGACGATTTAAGGGATGTTGAAGTTTATATGGAAAAATCTTATTTCTTGGGTTAACAAACTTGAAACTTGACACTAATCTTAATAACCTTAGTAAATAATAAAGGATGTTATTATTAGTTTTTCGAAACTACCCCTAAAAGATGATTTGGGGAGTGTTAAAGTTTGTATGTAAAAATCTTATTTCTTGGGTTAATCAACTTGAAATTTGGCACAAACATACAAATACACACTCACAAACTTTTGCTTTTATAATATAAGTAAGATTAACGGTTAGTCCCGCTATGCTCTAGTCCCACTATGCTCGACTCAAAAAATACCTACCAAAAAGTGCCGCTATGCACGAAATCACATTCGCGGGTAGTGATGAAGGAAAGTGTTACAGTGTAATATTTTAATTAACCATTTAAAAAGTAAATTAAGAAAACCTAGTATGTAAATTCCGTTACTTTCGCAAAACATGTTAATAAACGTTCCGTTTCATCATACTAACGCTCACTCGCCTCGCCTCCACTCAACACGTCGCGTCATTCATTTTAAAAACAAAGTGTCCATCCATTCCATAAAACAGTGAAAAACGTAACGTCCTTCCGTAAAAGAAAAACTTAATGTAAAAATATTTCGAACTAAGTTTTCGATGATTTTAGTTTAATTTCAATTTAATTGAATTCAACCACTTTTCTTTCCGACTCTACCTTGCATTGTTTACGTAGAAACGAAGAATTTCGTGCATAGCGGCACTTTTTAGTATGTATTTATCGAGTCGAGCATAGCAGGACTAGAGCATAGCGGGACTAACCGAAGATTAGTAGGATCGAAACCAAATAAAAAATCTGTTTCGCTTACCAATATTGTTAGCTTTTTCTCGTAACGACAGGATAAGTTACATAATAGCTATTTATTTCACCCCACTTCACAAACTGCTGTTGTTCGAGATATCCTCGTCATATTCGCATACAATACTCTGGGCTGACAGTATCAACGTGTGCGGAAAAGGAAAAAACAACCTCCTACCCAATTACTTGGCATAATAACCAAGCCATCGGATTCGATAAATTCGTTGTTATACGTAGATACTAAGGTAGATATCAAATCAAATAAAATAAACTTTATTGACATAATAATTGGTTACAATACGTGCGTGGATATGTCGCAGGGTAATGACGAATACCACGAAATCACGATAGATGTCGAATTTTCTAGCTTATTACGTCTTCTTACTAAAAATGTTTAGTGATATGACAAAATGCTAACATAATGACGGTTGTCGCAGGGAAATTAGGATACCAGGGATTTCACGAAATCCCTAGGGTTACCACGAAATCACGGCAGATGTCGAATATTTTTGCATATTGTGTCTTCTTAATAAAAATGTTTAGTGATATGACAAAATGCTAACATAATGACGGCTGTCGCAGGGAAATTAGGATACCAGGGATTTCACGAAATCCCTAGGGTTACCACGAAATCACGGCAGATGTCGAATATTTTTGCATATTGTGTCTTCTTAATAAAAATGTTTAGTGATATGACAAAATGCTAACATAATGACGGCTGTCGCAGGGAAATTAGGATACCAGGGATTTCACGAAATCCCTAGGGTTACCACGAAATCACGGCAGATGTCGAATATTTTTGCATATTGTGTCTTCTTAATAAAAATGTTTAGGGATATGACAAAATGGTAATATAATGACTGTGACATGTCGTTTGACTAAACTAAATCTAGGAAAAAAAACCCCGACAAAAAAACCTCTAAAAGCAAAAAATAAGCATGGTACTCACGTCGGGGAACCGCTAACGTTTACAGCAGTTTATTTTATTTACTTAGTTGTTCCCCGACGCCAGTACCAGGCTTATTTTTTGCTTTTTAGAGGTTTTTAAATTTATATTTTAATTTAGTAGTAGACACGCTTCAATCGATAATCTATCAAAACACACAGTAATTATGACATCGTCTTGCGAAAAAAACCAGATTCAAAGAGTAAAATGCGGGTACATTTTGAACAGCTGAACCGATTTTAATCAAACATAGTTAAGAACACTCTTGGCAAAGTCACCTTTCAAACAGAAAAAAACTAAATCACAATCGGTTCATCCGTTTAAGAGCTATGATGCCACAGACAGACACATAGATACACATTTATACAAAAACACAGCAACAAACGTCAAACTTATAACACCCCTCGTTTTCCGTTCGGGGAAAAATGAGAAAAGTGTTGATGGTTTAAATAATAAAACAAAATTACAAATTAACTGAATCATTTTTATTAGATACTTATTAAAGTTTTAATCAAAATAGTTTTTATAAATAAAAACAAAAACCAAAAATACGTTTCCAAGATTATTAGATAATCTCACTGACGGGCTAAATAGAATTATCATTTTCCTTCCCAGGAAACATCCCTATTATTTTTTAGTAGCTTTTGACCCCTCTGAGGGTTTGCTCCGGGTCAAACTAGGAAATGAACCCAAAGGAATATACCCTGGGATAAAAAGTATCCTTAGAACTTTTCTAAAGTTCAATCTATAATGTTTATGTGATGATATGGTAGATTGACATGTCATCAAATGTTGACGTTAAAACGAAATGGCCAATTTGAGCTAATCAGATCAAGAAATACAATAATTTCTTGAAATGGTCGGTCAGATCATGAAGTGATCAATTCTAAGACCTGGCCACGACATCTATGCCAAAGTTTTTCCAGCTGTTTCGGCGTAAGAACTTATCAAACGAACAGACGGACAAACAGAGCTAATTTCGCATCCATAGTAAGTATTAGTTTGGAACTAAATAGATAGACCTTTCGTTGAAGAATACAGAAAACTATAGTGTGTTTCGAAATTGTGGATTGAAAAATGTCAGATACAAATGCGTGAAAAAAAATAAATATATTTGACATATAAACCCAATGTCCCGATCCGATCCGACATTTTCTGTATAAAATTTTCTCGTAAACCTCAAATACTATTTAGGCGCTGAATATACAACTTGTGTAAGTTTTTCATAACAAGAAAAAACGAATCACAATAAACTTTAATTTACCGAAAAGCCGCCATTTTGTTCAGCGTGGCGACAAATAGCCAACTAAAGTCATTTCACTTGGACTAACTTTCCACTATCTCATAAAATAGCTAAAGACAGGGCCGGATTAGGTCTATTCTAACTTTCCAGTAAAACCGATATTTTCCGGTGAAATCTCTGACTCCCACAACGCAGTTTGTACCTCGCCTCAGATATGCTAGGTTGTCTAATATTATTATGAGGCCTTTTTTATTGTTGAATGTGTTTGTATATTTTGAAAGCCAGGGGGGCAAGTGCACTCCCTTGCATCTCTCTCCCCGCCCATGACTTTTACCAACTTTAATAATAACATGACCTTTTTATTTAACAAAAAAGTTACATATGTTATACATTATTTTGGTAAGTTTAGCTATGATTTTAAGAATTGTAACATTGATTATAATCAAGCCTCTCAAACTAGGGCAACGTGTAACTATCTTGAGATATAGTATTTAATATGTTACTATTCAGTACAGGTATGGATAGGATAGTTGGACTCCCTTTTCCGCACTTAGACACCCATTTGCTCCTCCACCACGCGGGCCCAGTGCGGATTGGTGAATGTCACACGTCTTCGAATTTTTGGTTCTAGGAAATGCCGGTTTCCTCACGATGTTTTCCTTTTTGAGAGCAGTGGTGATGAAATAATTTACACCACCTAAAACTTTTAAGCCGCGGCCGTTTTCCCTGGGCCACCACTGCTCTACTCACTATAAGTACACAGTACAGTACAAAGTTACATTAATTACATTCCAGTTAGATTGCAGCCAAATACCACTATTTTCTATAAAACGACTGCCTATCTCCATAACCCAGTTACTGAGTTACAGGACCCCTTGGACTTAAGACTAGTTATCAGTTTTTCGGGTATCTTACGCTTGTTACTACTAACTGACTGTAATATCTACGAATGACAGAGCAATCCCACCGCACTATTCCCAAACCACTGCAACTCCTGAAAGCAAGAATCAACAGTGGCGACCACCAGAAAAGCGCCGAGGCAATGAAGCTCGATGAAGTCCCGGAGAATGAATTTAACTGTCTTGGATCCCGCAAGGAAATTAAACAGAAAAGAATAAAGGAGGAGTAGGAAAAAATTACGAGAAACTACCAATAGCATAATGTGCTTTCCGAGGCACAGATAATAGCTGCAGTTTAATATAAAACTATAAAAGTTATTAAAATATTTCTCCATAAAACGATTAGGTATACACTAATCTCGTAGACTGGATATGAAAACTGAAATGTCATAAAAAATTTATAACCAAAGAATGGATAAAATGGTCCCAGATATTCTCATATTGTCTTTAGTTTCTCCGTGATTTATTTAACTACCTCTATAAAAAACAGTTACTTCAACAAATAAATAGGTACAGAAGTTAATGCAAAATAAGAAATAATATAAGATAAAACGATTTTCGAATTGCGATCGTTCTTTAACGGCTCTCCATGCATTCCATTTTCAAAGTTTACGTAGGGACGGTGGCGGTTGTAATACCAGCTGCACGAGTCGATAATCAAGGCTAAGGTACACGTACCGAGGTCGGCCCGTGGATAGGTGACCATTCTTTATATATCGACTCTCCATTGTGCCTCGGCAAAGATGTCAAGCAATCTGTCACCATTTTTGCAAAGATGTATCGTGTTGCTCAATTACTGGGTTGAGAAGGCCAGACCGGCAGTCGTTCCATCTAAAATACAGGGGGGTGACCATAAGCTCTTAGACGATATATAATATATATAACCTCCCTGATATTAAGTTGCATCGTGTGAGACAGAAAGCCGAACATAATTGGTACAAGTATTTGTACCAATTATTTTGGGTTAAATTAAATTTTAAAAGACCACATAATTTATAAAGTAGTAGACACGCTTCAATCGACAATCCATCGAAACACATAAAACACGATATCATCCGAAAATACCCCGCTTCAAAGAGTAAAATGCGCATACCTTTTGAACGGCTGATCCGATTATCATCAAACATCACCTTTCAAACAAAAAAAACTAAATTATATCGCTTCATCCATTTAGGAACTACGATGCCACTACGATGTCGGGGGTTAAAAAGGCTAGGCAGATTGACCTAGCCGATGGTAATCCGGCCCTGTTCACAGCTGGTGAACGGAGATCAAAGTTAAAATTACACTAAATAGTTTAATAGAAATCAACTTGCTACTCCTGAGAGTTTGTACAGCTGAAATTCAGGAGTGAACAAACTGAGGTAGTTTCGAGTATAATGTAGGTAGTTAGTGAGGTTTATATAACTTTTTTTCTCTCTCACGTGAGTCATTAAATAGACAGATGTTTTTTAAACCTATTCTGTTCCACTGCTGGGCAAAGGTCTTCCCCATAATTTTCCACTCTGCCCAATAGTTTGCCATCTCCTGACAATCCCCCGAAAAACGCCACCAAGTCGTCATGCCAGCGTTTCCTAGGCCTCCCAAGACGACGACGCCCATCTTCCGGCTCCCACTGCGTGACGATTCTGGCCCATCAATAATTATGCATTCTGCATATATGACCCGTCCAATCCCACTTCAGCAGCAGCAGCAATAAAGTTGATCATAATGGTCTTGGTCTTGCAAAGTGGTAGGGTATAAGCCGGATAGATGCCACACTTTTTGGAATCACTCTATACCTCTCAGTACAAAAAGAAAAATAGTTTTTTTGTAAAACTGGCCGGTACTTTGGTATTTTATGTACAAGTTTATGAAAAGTAAAAAACATTAAATTTAATATTAAGAGTTTTAGCGCTTCTTGCGGACCTCTATATTTTGGGACATCTATTCCATTTAGGGTAAAGTTGCCTAATCCATGTAAATTAAGTTTAGGATGCCATCCAGAAACAGGACATCTAATCTACAAAAATTTTGATCGCATTTCGCCTTCCCATGCAATCGTACAGAGACATGAGATACGGTCAACTTAATGGTAGTTGGAGACTCTTTCGATAGATTAATAAAATAGCATGTGATTCATCCGTGAAACTAGAGTAATTACAATCGGGGCAACTATACTGTTTCTACCCTATATGTTAGAGAGTCTCTCCTTGTCAAATCCAATGGTATACAGCAGCATACAGTTTGACTGGAAGCCGACCCTAACATAGTTGGGAAAGGTTGGGCAGATTGAATTGTCATGGGAAAAGTGCTAAGTGCGAGTCGGATTCGCGCACAGAGGGTTCCGTATAAACAGCTACATTCACCAAAATAATTAAACAACATTATTGAAGTTCATAAACTATGAGGGCACCGAACATTGCTCTAACGATAAGATAAACAGAATTGAGGGACAAAATTAACTTTGCCGTTGGAACACTGTAGTCCCCATACATCGAAATAAGTCGGGGTCAGTTTACAAACTGCAAAGTAAATAATCTGTTTTTTATGTAGGTACAAATTTATGGTTTTCGGATTCTAGGTCAACGGGAAGTACACTGTAGATTTTGATTCCTTTGCGAGAGTAAAATATGCGTCATTGACGGCTATATCTCTTGATTGCGTTGTTGTTCACAAACATACTGTGACAGTTAGGATAAAGATGAAAAGTGTCATATTCACACCGAGCTCTGTGAATTTTGCGACTACAGCTTTATCGATATAATATCAATTCTCCATTTTTCTTTTGACATTATTCGAAGTTGCAAAGTTCAGTGAGGCGAAAAATTACTTCAATACCTACTTAGCTAGTCTTTCAGTGACTGATTTATTATGGATACTAAATGGCTTTACCTTTGTGACGCTTTATGTCTTAAGAGATGTCAATTCTATCGTATTTATATCATCATCTTCCTGAGTTTGTGCTTTGTTATTTGGGCTAAGCACAACACGTTTTCTTCTTCGTGATAGTTGGCAGGATCTCCATCATAATCAACTGTCACGTTATCATTGACTGCCGTGTCTCTTTCATATCATTTCCCTAACAATCCATCCATTTTTTGTTTGGATTCCCTTGTCCCATTCCTCCCTTCTTTATTGTAGTAATATGAACACCTATTTGCATATTCTTACGATGTTTGTTAGGTTTCATAGGTTAATACCTAGCGTGGGACTAGGTCTTCCTCTGCCCTCTGCTGTAGCGCGCCTCATACTCCTGCTATATTCGTATGGTAGTATTTAGGATGCGTATGTACTCATTTCTTGCTGAATAAATTGAAATTGAATTGTTTAAAGAAGGTAATTTTTCACAACAATCTAAAATGGTGAATGTCAAATTCCGGTTTCCACAAAAATATTATTCACACGTACATAAACATGATTCAATTCTTGCTAGTACTTGCTCAGTTGCCAAATTTCATCAGAGGCAGAGACGAGAGCGAGAATAAAATGTATTTCACTTCAAATAAAATATAATCTCAACGGTCACGATTTCCCGAACCATGAAATTGAATTGTGTAGTGTTCTTGAACCATTCTTCCTCCTAAATCTAATTTACGCAAATAATCGTGGTATTTCATTCAAATATCACTGTTAGTCACTTGGGTTGTATCCAAATACCTATTAGCTATGTACAAAACATAACATTTGTTCTATTTACATATTTGTTTGTTATAATATACATTGTGTCTATATTAGAAGCAGCAGCTGTCGCGAATTCAGTTTATGTACGGACATCAATGCCAATATAATTAGATTTTTCTGTCTAAATGTGTAAGATGTACCTAATTGCTGAACACCTGATTGACGTCAAACTATTTACAACAATTTATAACGCATGCTAATATGAATTGTAATTTAAATATAGTTAGTAAAACATTTTTAGATAACCCATTGCCAAGGATTACACAATTCGTGCATTTAAAAGTTATTTTTGCGTACCAGTTATAAGAATTCTTCAGATTAAATTCAGTTAAAAAATGTACGGAGACATAACACGAAAGAGACATCGATTTGGTCACACAAATCGATACGGATTGCACCCTAGACGATTACGGCAACATGAATCATATGATCATATCACGCGATGGCCAGCCGCACGAAATATTACCGTTCAGCATTACTCCAATATATTGCTATGAGTCGCCACCATTCTGTCAGAATTCAGATGTTTCGCTAATCATCATAACTATGTCAACTCTGGCCCACTCTTTTGGTCTAAGAATATCCAAATATATTTGAAGGATTAAAGTAGATTCTAGCCCAGTTTTATTAAAAATATCATTGAATGCTTTTGGATTAATAGTCGTTGACGAGTGCCAAGTTGATATTTTTCATATTTTAGTAGATATAACGAATAACTAGAACCATTATTAGTCACGCGAATTCATATCGACAAAAAGTATGACCTACTTTAGGTAAATAGTTCTGTAAGCTTCCGAATGGTGACTACACGTTAAGATCTGCCATAGTGCTAGCCAGACTGCTAGTCTGTACAAGATCGATTAGTTGATCACAAAGCGTCTACGTAGCCTAAAGCTGGCTACTTGACCGCCTTTAATGATTAAAGACTACAGACCACTTTGTAGAACATAGACCACCGAAAACAAGCTACCAGAGAAGCTTTACTGTACGCAAAGGCTACCTCCATTTTTCAACTCTCCTTTTCTTTGTCGGTCAACCCGTCAGCAGAAATGAGTCCAGATCATCACGTCAGCGTTTTTAAGGCTTGCCTCGGTGACAACACCCGCCTTCAGGTATCCATTGAGTTACCCATCTGTTCTCATATAAGTAACAAGTAAGTAAGTAATAAAAGTAAGGAAAAGAGGGGGGGGGGGGGTAAGTAAGTAGTAGTAGTAGTAAGTGTGTGTCTATATATAATATTATTTTTATGTTCCCACAGCTGGGACACAGACCTCCTCTCTGTGAGAGAGGGCTTAAATTTGTCGATGCTATTAACACTTTCTTTGGTTTATACAAAAAAATAACACCTAATCATCATTCTTATTAAGTTTATACCCAAGAATTCGCCAAAGTAAAATCAGGGTAACGTACAATGTAGTTGATATACATACCTAATTCATATCATATCATGCTGGTCCAGAAAACCCCAAATGAATAAAAGTAAGTGTAAAACTTTTGGTACTGTTCGAGCACACACCGACAGCTTAAACGGCAACGCACCCGTGGTACTCCTAGTATTGCAGATTTCCTTAGGTGGTAGTGATTTCTTACATCAGGTGGGTCGCCTGATTGACTGCCACTCGTAGATATAAAATAAATCTGCTTTCATATTACACTGTAAATGTTACATTACCTACAAAGGACTTCAATTCATGACAGCCAGAGTATACTTCTGTTTAATTGGCTCACAAAGATTAACTGTACTAATATTTTTTCTTAGCAATGATGTAGGTACTTTACACACTTTGTGATATTATTTTTTTTAAATATAAGCTCATTATCCACATTTTCACTAATTTTAATTCAAGTCTAAAAATAACACATCAGACAAGAATCTTCGAAACAAATGATAATAAACTACCGCTGGCAGTCTTACTAGAAGTGCACCTGTTACAATAAGTTATCAATAAACAATACTCGATTACTCAACCGATTCCTGAATCGATTCCTCGAATTAATCGTTTGGGTGTTTTCAGATTGTTGAGTGAGTGACGGGAAAATAGACGGAAATGTTAGCAGCTGTTTTTTGTGGTTAAGATCTTTATGCAAATATATCGGCCGTTATCAAAGTCATATAGATGCTTTGGATTCAGCTTTTTTTCCTTTTACTTTTGTAAGATATCTTGGTAAGTTATGATGTTCTAATCTCCTGCACGGAAATAATGTCTAAAAGGACAAGCCTACGCCTTTTGTTATTTATCGCAAGGGGTTTTAGAGGTTAGAAATATCAGGAGTGCATATTGATATTTCTAACCCCTATTTTATAACCTTTAGAAGGACCTATATTCTATATCCTTTAAAAGGAAACTTCCTCCAGTCCAATATAGAGAGTCGCTATAATCTATATATATAATAGAAAGTCTTGTAGTTACACTATTTATAACTCAAGAACGGCTGAACCGATTTGGCTGAAAATTGGTAGGGAGGTAGCTAAGAACCAGGAGAAGGACATAGGATATTATCACGTTTATGGTAGGGTAGGGTAAGTAGGGTAGGGTAGGTAGGTATGTAGGTAGGGTAGAGTAGGTAGGGTAGGGTAGGGTAGGTAGGTTATGTATGGTAGGGTAGGGTAGTTAGGGTAGGGTAGGTAGTGTAGGGTTGTTAGGGTAGGGTAGGTAGGGTAGATGAATGTTTGGTGTTTTTATGGCAAAACAAAGTTCGGGTCAGCTAGTAACTGATAAAACACAAACAATGACATGACGAAGTGGCCCATATACTTTCCTACTGAGATACAAATCTGAGCTTGTATTCATAAATATTCATCAGTAAAAGTTTGCGGTAGCGAACTAATAATAAATAATGATCTCGTTTCAAGAGACAAACAGCGGGATTACCGACCCTTGAACATATGCCCTTACCATTTGTATTGTAACACATTTAGGTACAATGAAACAGTAAAAAAAAAAAAAACAAATCATCATAATTTAAAAAAATAGTCACGAATCGAGTAAACCCTTTTACTTGCAAGTCGCTGCTAACACCATTTATAGCCGTGGAACGGAACCGAACGCGATCGATGTAGGTACTTTGAGTAAATAGTCCATATAGTCCGTCGAAAAAACTTTTTTTATTTATAACTTTTTAGTTATTTTTTTTTGAATTTTGTACATTTAAACATATAAGTGATATATATTTTTGAAATCACCTCTTAAAATCCTTTATATTGATACCCCACACGATAGGTTTGGAAGAAAAAAATATGGCGCCCAAGAACCGCCATTTTCATATTTTCCAATTTTCATGTAGCCAGTGACACTCGCGGGGTTAAGACGAATCGATTGACGTAAGAACCATCAAAATCGGCCCAAGCGTTTGGTCTCTAGAACGCCACATAGGAACAAACATACATACATACATACATACATACATACATACATACATACATACATACATACATACTTACATACATACATACATACATAGACTGATAAACACATTACCCTCCTTCGGCAGTCGGGTAAAAACGCTAGTTACGTAGGCACAGTTTCTTTGTATGAAATGAGGCATCTCATCATCTCATCACGGAGTGTGCTTTAGAAATGAGGCTAGTATTATAATTATCTGTGCTTTTACTAACAAATTTAATGTCGTACTTATTTCATAGTTAACAACAACTAAAACTAACAAAGAACAGAGAGAGTATCGCGCTGAAACAGTATAATAATAAATTACCATTATGTTTCTTCTTTGTATAGTACGAGAAGTTTCGTTATTCTTCAACTTTACGAGTGTGTGTTACTTCCACTTTATAAGCTTGTAATTAAAACCTTGGAGCTAGCAAATGTGGCCGTGCATGGAGTTTGAAACAGCGGCAAACTTATATATTGGCAATTTATAAGTAGTCGTTTATTACTTATAGGTTATCATTGTATTTAAAGTTATTGGTTCACAATATATCGAGATATTATCATATTGCAAGATTAATTACAATCTTACGGTTTATGCAATAATCCGGCGACATATGGATTACAATAAGTAAATCAACAGAAAATTTCAACCACAACCAAATTAAATGGAAAGCAAAAGAAATATAAATAAAAACCTTTCTAAAATGGAACAAAAATATCTGTGTATGGAAAATTAAACAACAATGACAACATAATATTATCTGATTCGGATGTGAAAAGAATGAGGGCTCCAGGAAAATGGAGTAGCATAATCTATCAAGTAATAAGGTCATGTCAAATCTGTGAAGTCGGTCGTATTGCTCACGCTTAGATACAATAGATTACTACCATTTTGGAAAATGTTACGCGACTTACGTTCTTATTCACCAGACTATTATTACGGGTAAGGTAAAAAAATGCTCGCTGGATCGATCTTCAAAATTAAGTAACGCTTGCCGAGGTGGATCCGGAGATGGGTGACCATCCATTACATACTGTGGTTCATCTTTTCCTCGGCAAGGCACAGATACACCTCAGTAGATGATTTTAAAATGAGAATCACGTCTAAACGGCTAGCAGTAATTTTTAGAAAAAAATATATGTAAATTAGACCATTTTTCTTTTCTTTATAATTTGATCTATGAAAATTTAAAATTTTATTTGTATGACATAGTGTAATTTATTTGTAAAGTTATGTCTAACACGGACAAAAAAACGACAATCTCACCAAAACCCTCAGGCGTATTTTTTATATCAACATCTCAAAGGCATTTTAATTATGTACATTTTGATCTAAAGCTTTTTTAAAAACTTAGAATAATAAGGAAAGTACTAAAATCTACAGAATTATGGGTCGTGCGGGTGTAAAAATATGTTTAAACATCCAATTCGTTTTTCACACACCTCATATGCAAAAGAAGCGAAAAAATATCGTGTTATTAATTTATTTATTATAGATTTCATGGTACTTTTTTGGGTCCCCTCAACGGTCGAGAAACCTGAATCAGGTGTAACCTGAAACAATAGAAAAACATTTGTTCGCTAATTATGACCGTTGAAGGCTAAATTAGTCAAACGAAAAAAACATGTTTCACAAATAATTACATGAATCAACTATAAATATATTTCTTTTCAAACCTTTTAACCTAGCCGTTATGGAGTGTGCTTTAGAAAGTAACCATGTTACGGCGGAGTGAGGGCCTTAATTAAATCAAAAGGTACTGAGTTACATGTCACACATGGTATACAACAACTTATTATGTAGATTGTAGATACTCTGTCTTGCCGGTAGGCTTGACGACGTGAAAAGTTTTTATAAGCCGACTTTCATAACTTACTCTTTGCTAAGCCCACATACACACTGACGATGGGGTAAAACTTAAGCTTGGCAAACCTTTTTTATCCATTTTGTCATTCATATTTTTTTTGTTCGTTTTTTAATGAACTCTATTTTCTTGTTGTGTGTTTTATACGTATATGTAATGTTATGTGTTATGTTATGTGTTATTGTGCTTCGAAAGACATATAAAAAAAAAAGAATCGATAATCTCATTCTGAAACAGTAGTAGATTAATTTATTATTTTTTAACATAGGTGGACCTAATCTGGAGGTTGAATTATCATTGCAGGTGCCTAAAGAAAAAGAAACGAAATAATTATTTGAAATAAAATGGGCAAATATGTTATGAGACATCGTTAAAATACCAGCATTCTTCTATTTTTAGCTCACCTACTAAGCAAAGTTATTTTAAAGCAGAGCAATGATAGGTATGCGACGCCGAGCTCTGCCAAATTATAACTTGAATTTACATAATTTTCATGTAGCAAGTTTCGTATCGTTGAAAACTCGTGTACGTATTTGGAAACTAAAATGGGTTATTGGACGATTCACCCGAATTTAACTCGCCCGAATTGGGCGAATCGACTACTATTAAAAATATTCATTTTTCTGTGTCGATTCGCCCGAAGTTAATTTTAGAGAACAAACAATAAAAAAGTACAGTCGTGCTCACCCGTCTCGGAAATAATATGAAGAATTAATCGAAGTTAATAGATATTTTATACCGCTAATGATTCTAGCCCTGCAAATACTTCTTCATGATTCTGACCTCCTGGTAGTTTGGGTAATAAAATTTCTATTAACTTCGATTAATTCTTCATATTATTTCCGAGATACAAGATAATTATTTAAAAGCTCTAAGACTCACATTGTAACAAGGAACAAATAAACTTTCTGCTCGAACAAATAAGCTGTCCGAGCTTTTATTTATTTATTTATTTAAACTTCATGCACAAAAGTACAATGGCGGACTTAATGCCTTAGGCATTCTCTACCAGTCAACCAAGCTTTTGCATTATACTCGTACACATTCACCAGACAAGAAACACGGCGTTTTATTGACTCATGCACACTTCCGTTCCAGAAGATAGTCGACCGAGTGGCAGGTTCACTTCGGTCTAGTATGACCAAATTGTAGTGCCAGAAAACTTAATATAAATATAAGTAAACTAGCGACCCGTCCTGTCTTCGCCCGTAACAAATTATACACAAAAACCATCCTCCTTTTTCACTTTTTCTATTGGTGAAAACAGCATGAAAATCCGTTCAGTAGTTTTTGAGTTTATCGCCTACGGACACGGCGGTGAACTTTATTTTGTAATATGTAGTGTTGCTTGCCCCAATGTCTCGCACTCTTATCGTCTAAATAATTTCATGCACGGCTTTTAGTTTACCAACCTAACCAAAAACCTTTTCTTGCGAGAAAATTAATGTTTCGGGTAGAAGATTATGCACCTAGAGATGTGGCTGATTATAATAATTGCCCACAAACACAGGCCCATATTCCAAGTCAATTTGAAGGACCTCCACTCGACTTAGTCGTCATGACAACGGAAAAATCCCTCAATTAGTTTCAATAAATTCAATTCAAGAAAGTAAACATATTTCTTTGTTACCCGCACAGGCGACACGAAATAAGCAAAAACAATAATAAAAAATAAAAACGCCGTGCGAGACCAAAAAGGCTCCTATCTCAGCTTGTGCACCGATATCTAAAAGGAAATAACGCGATATCAATATGATTATTCGAGGTGTAGTCGAGTTAAAGGGCATGACTTGTACTCGTAATATATTAATTATTGTAATTGGTCGTTTTAATTAACTATAAATAAGTATGGGCCAAAGAGCAGGTGAATTGATTGTCGATGTCAAACACTTGTTTGTTCTTGTTAATTGTATTTTTTCAGAAGTTTTATCTATCTAGGGCTTTATTTTGAAACTTTGGTGCTTAAAGTAGTAGGTAATTAAAGAACAACTTAACATGAAGCAAAAATAAATGTATATTTTTTTCAAACCTTATAACCTAGCCGTTACTAAGGAGTATGCTTTAGAAAGTAACCATTTTACGGCACTAATGCGGATGTAGGCCCTTAAGTTACTTTTAATTAAAACTAGCTTTCTGTTCGCGGCTTCATCTTGTGGCTCATCCCACAGGAATTGTGGTTTTTTTTCGAGATTATTTCTAGCTTGGGAACAAAGTATATAGTAAAACTAGAAAATTTAATTAAATGAAAACAAAATAAAAAAGTCATGTATTTTGAAAAGTAGATGATGTTATTACGTAAACGATTCGATGCTAATACGTGATCCTTTTTAGAATCTACCAAGTGCATCGTGATTTAAATACAAATATCTAGTATTGCGATAGTTTTTTGGCACCAAGGCCACCTCTCTTGGCTGGCTGCCTTAAACCATGTACAAAACCAAAAAAAAGCAAAAAAAAATACCATACAAATTAATGCACCCCGCATTGGATATAATTATACAAATTATATTACAAAACACAGTAACAGTCATAACTAATTCACACTCGTAATGCTATATATTATACTATATGGTCTATAATTATTGCATCATCTGCCTAATTGATTGTGATAAATTTATTCATAAAGGCCTTGGGAAGATTTTAGAAAGAAGAATGAAAGAAGATTTATTTATTTGCGATAGATATGATATTATATTATATATTTATATTACTATAAAAAAATTAAAAATAACTAAAAACTTAGATTAATGGGGAAAATTTGCGTCAGATCCCAGTAAAACGGCTATCGATGAGCATAATGCTAAGACTCGTGTGGGAGACAGAGCCATAGCTTTGCGTTTTCAACGACAACCAGCGTTGACTGGACGATGATTCGACTGCTTTATGTTCATCCCAGTCATAGAACCTTGTCATTACCAAAATCGCCAACAACATTTTCAAATTAAGAAGAAGAAAAGAACGAATAAGTGTTCATTCTTCACAAAACGACATACATGCTTAAACTAAACCCTAAATGATAGTATTACGCCCATACATAAGAAATGATCTGAAACAGCAACCCATCCAAGTGTTCGGTGATCACTTACACTAGAAAACGTGCAGTACTAGCCAATACTTATACTTTGGCGGGCCAGATCTTGTGCAATACTATTCGTGACGTTGGCGTCCATCAAGACAATAAGTTAATTTTTGACACACAAACACAATGCACTTGCCAAAAAAGCTTCCAAATTTCTTGGGTTATGGTATAACACGGATCTCTAAGTGTTTTACAGATGCTAAAACACTTAAAATATTTTATTACTCTTTTGTAAGAAGTCAGCTAGAGTATGCGTCTCAGATATGGAATCCACGTTATCATAAATATATTGACCGCATTGAAAACATCCAAAGACGTTTCATAAAATATCTTTTCTTTCAACATTAGATTCCATATCAGTCAACCGATTATCTTGGACTACGTAAGAAGTATCATCTGTTACCACTGGTAGATCGACGTATAATTGCTGACTGTCTATTCTTGTTGAAAATCCTCAATAACAATATTGATAACCCCGAGATCATCATCATCATCATATCAGCCGAAAGACGTCCACTGCTGGACATAGGCCTCCTGGAGGGGGCTATGCTCGGAGTTTCCTTGCGTGATCGAATCAGAAATGTAGAGATACGCAAGAGAACTAGGGTTACCGACATAGCCCGAAGAATTGCCAAACTTAAGTGGCAGTGGGCAGGGCACATTGCTCGCAGAATAGATGGCCGATGGGGCAGAAAGGTTCTGGAGTGGCGACCGCGAACCGGAAGACGTTGCGATGGAAGGCCTCCCACCAGGTGGACCGATGACCTGGTGAACCCCGAGATATTGTAAAAAAAAAAACAATATGCCATGTAAAACATTTCGGTTTTATCTACCTTCAAATTATAGGCGGAACAGTTGTATAGTGCGCGCAAGCAAAAATTTCAATGTTATATGTAAGGAATATGATTTAGATCCGTTCACAATCAGTGTGAATTTGGCTAGAAGGTGCTTAAGCCTCAAATTTTTCAATTAGCGGTAGGTTATATTGTTTGTTTTTGTTTTTATTAATTTACTATTTTCTTTCTCAACAGTTATATAATGGTAAACCAAGTATTTATTGCTTCTTACTTTATTTAAGCGGTGAGCTTTTTGATTTTGTGCCCACACCATAAATTATTAGTATAAGTCTATACGTGAGTATTTATAATTGGCTTTCTGTTGACTATGGTTTCGATTTTTGTTTGTGTTTGTTAGCTGTAAGTCCTCCATGTACTAAAATAAAAATTAATGGTACGTAAAATATGTTAGAACAGACAAAAAAAATATACTACCTATATTTGATGAACAAAGAACGAACAAACGATTTCTGTATCTCAAAATGACTATAAAGCATGCAAATGAACTTCATTCACTTATCACTGAAGCCCGATATCTCAAGGGACTGAATAATAGACACCAGACAGTGGCGTTAATAAAATGGAACCAATATTCCTTATTGAATCTCGGTAACTGCCCAATAAACATTCCTCTTGCCCCTTTTACAGACAGCAAACTAATAAAAAGTACAGAAGACACTTCAATGTAAATTCCTCAGCTTTATGTGAATACGCCACTGGATTATTTGTAATTTCGTGTTCGTAGCGTGGAAGAGAAGGGATAGAAGAGCGTGTGTTGTATACACATTGTTGTGTGAAGATTGTGACCGAAGAACGGTTATTAGGGTAGGAACGGCTATTATGGAGACGGTAGATCTTGTAGTTTATTATAACATTTCTTGTTTTAAGGTTCTACCACAGAATAAATAATAGTACAAGTACAGAAGACTCACTTCGTGCAACAATTCATTGAAATAGAGACTCCTGCTAGTTAGCAACAAAGTGCAATTCAGCTCGCATAAGCGCTCAGTGCCTAACGTGATATTCACCTAAACGTTGCCGTTCTCTTCTAACGCGTATCTCCGTCGCTGTCTGGCGCGGTTTGACTCGGCTCGTAAGGGTTGTCGACTTGCCGCTTTCGCTTACATCCACTATCTACCTACTTGACCACGTAATCTTTCTTATGTTTGATGCCTATGATTACACGGTCAAGTAGGTAGATAGACAATGAATATTATAGACCGTCATTTTGTTTGGTACTTAACAAATGAAAACTAGGTTACCTAAACTTCATTTACTATAACATTAGACATTTAAATAAGCCCATTTTACAGCCCGGTCAATCGATTTTGACTTCTATTGCGTTGGTGATACGACAAATGGAAGCTGTAGTAAACAGTTGGTTTTGGTAACAGATTTGTGCTTTTTATATCATCCTTATGTGTACGAGATAGAACACAAAATCGGTTGAACGAGCTGTAAAACGAGTTGTAAAGACGTCTAATGTTATTTCAAATTGAGTATAGGTACCTACCTCTTTGTTTGCTCTTTAGTGATATTTTTTGTTAGTTTATTTAAAATTGGCTTGAAGAACTCTTACGAAATATTTTTTGTTTGTTCGTTAGGTATAAGTAAGTACCTAGTTTTATATACAAACGTTAACTTTAACAAGTGCGTACACTTACTCAGGCTATTGGTAAATTCATAGGCTAAGTAGGTAACTACTTAGGCAATTATAATTTATTTTAAACTGGATCTAAAGCGTTTATTTTTATGTTAACAAAACGGTAACCATTCAATAAAAAAAGAAATCAAATTATATTTGTGAACAACACGAAAATCTAAAATATCTAAGTAGGTGGGTACCTATTTAGGTATTCCACACACCTATTCATTCTTTTAGGAACACCAAAATGCTTAAATTTTTATACAAAACTCGTACTTATTATGCACCTACAACCGATAGTTACAGATTATTTACCTATGTAATGATTTAAATAGGTACAACAAAATAACTAACCTTATCTTTCGGTACTTTAAAAAAACTTAATATCGATTCATTGTTCTTTGCTTTATTTAAACACCCGTAAACACAACAATATCTTTTAAAGGCCTTAGAAGTACGTTTAGAAGTAATCGTTATTTGCTGCATAATATAAATAACGTGGCTAACGTGCGAGCCGAGCGGTAAGCGGCAACCTAATGCGTTATTCCCTCTGCAAGGTACCGCCGGCCGATCGTACCTAAACTGCGGAGTGACACCCCCCTGGTTCTACCAAATTCGCGAACTAAAAACAGAAAAAAGTTATTTAGCGCAAATTTCTTAATGACCACAAGATATGTTATTTTTAAACACATTTAGTTAAGTATATGTTTTTATAATACCACAGTATCGTCCGTAAAAGTTGTGATTTGATGAGTAAGAGATATAAAGTGCCTATTGTAACTGCATACACCAGCATCCGTGTGAAAGGGATCGTGCATCAATTGTGTGAATCTGTGTTTTACAATTACCCCGCCAGTTTTGATTTACATACAACTGTTTAATTGTACCTTTTACTATACTAGCACTTCGCCCGCGACTTCGTTCGCGTGATCCGTGTTTTATCCTACAGATGACTTTTTAATAAAAAGATTCATACAAACTTTTATCCCCTATTTCACCCCCTTAGGGGTTGAATTTTGAAAAACCCTTCCTTAGTGGATGCTTACGTCATAAGAGGAATACGTGTGCGAAATTTTAAGTTTCTAGCCCTAAGGGTTTGGCCTGTGCGTTGATACAACAGTCAATCACTTTTGCCTTTTATATGTATAGACTAGCTGACCCGGCAAACCATGTTTTGTTTTGCCATAAAAACACCCTACATACCCTACCTACCCTACCCTACCTACCCTACCCTACCTACCTAACCCTACCTACCCTACCCTACCTACCCAACATTGGAAAAAAAAATTGGTACCTACCTAAGGTAAGGTACCAATTTTTTTTTTTCATAAGAACCTTCTCCTAACAATAAAAAACACAACCAAAAAAGAATTAGCGAAATCGGTCCAGCCGTTCCCGCGTGATGCCGTGACCAAGGGAAATAGGGATTCATTTTTATATATATAGATTCTAAAATAGCACATTTTTTTAAAGAATCTATATTAAAAATCGCAGTTTCACGAGAAAGAAACCTGTGGCAAAATTGCTACTCCATCGAGGTGGGTCAAATGTAACTTACAAGATTTGATTACATACACGCATTCACCAGTAGAGATGAAACACATTTTTGTTCGCTGCGGCTTTATTGATTTACAAATATTTTTAAAATAAAATATATATCTTTATCCATACTAATATTATAAATCCAAAAGTAACTGTTTGTATTTTGTTACCCTTTTTGATTTTGATGAAAGTTGGCATGGAGATAGTTTGAAACTTTGGGAAGGATTTAGCATAGTTTTTATCCCGGCAGTGTGTTCCTTTGGGATGATTAAACACTTTTTACGCGGGCAAAGGCGCGGGTAGACGTTAGTAGTAAAATATGTATATTTATTATACCTAAGTAAAAATATGATTATTATTACCCCGGCAGTGATATTATGAAATGCTTGGCGCTTGGCAAGGATCCAAATAAACATTATATAATTCTTTATGTAATTGTGCGCTATTCTTACACGTCAGTGTTGGCATATAATGAACTAAAAATATTTAATAGGCCTATTTTTCAGCGCCAATGTAAACTGCAGAGATTAATACCCAAACATTGTTGTTTCCTGAAAACAGTAACTCATATATATTGTTTTGAATTTTGACTTTCAAATCTAGAGGAAAAGTTTATTTCAAATTGAGAACTATCCTAATACTAACTTTAAAACTTTCGCGTTTCATAATTGAAAAACAATATACCACGGGTATTTAACGCGCTGATTTCGATTATTTATTTACCTATTTACCCGACGTTTCGGCCGTGTTGCAACGACCGTGGTCCCGGGTAGACTGGTGTCTCGGTGTACTGGCTCCGTTGAGGCAGAAAATTCTTCTTCTACCCTCACATTTCTACACACAACACTGACAGTGTCCTTATTCTGTAAATTCGCCGACTGCACAAAACGAGGTAATGTTTTTTGAATCACTGGATTCCACGCCGCGGATAATTTGTAACCGTCATCCCGATTGAATGTTTTCTGTTTTTAATTTCAGTCGCTTCACGCACAATTCTTGAATAGAAGTGGCGTTCCGTGGAGAGGACTTGTGGAAGATGAAATTCGATCCAGTGATAGTAACACTGCCGAAATAGTTAAATAAATAATCGAAATCATAGCGTTAAATACCCGTGGTATATTGTTTATCCTAATACTAACAGTAACATAGCGATAAGTATAGTAAACGTTTTCATAGTATTAAGTATGTATTTAACGAACATTTTGAACTGAAAGGAAGTGAATGTAATATCACCAATTGTAATACACATTCAATGAGCCTGAACACGATGGTGCAATCTTTTCTGTTGAGGAGTTGCTATGGCCACCTTCCGGCTCCATCAGAAGACCAGCTCCGTAGTACCATGTAATTTCAATCTACACAAATATTATAAAGAGGATAGATTACATTGTTTGTAAGTTTGTTTGTAATGAATAAACTCAAAAACTGTTTTTGAAAATTCTTTCACCAGTAGAAAACTACATTATTCCAGACATAGGATACATTATTCCCGATAACGGGTCATGCGGGTTGTGCCACGTGAGCGAAACCGCGGAGAAAAGCTAGTGTTACATAAGTATGCCGAGTCTCAACTAATTCAGATGCCAGGAAGTGCATGAAAAATGGATTACTAGTTGCCGGATAGAAATACAAAGCAAAGAAATATAAACCTTGAAATAATACCGACACGTCTCCTGCATAGTTTTAAGTTAAAACCGTTAAATAGTAAAGAGATATTTAAAGCAGTAACGCATCGCATCTATGTCAACGCAGCGATATGTCTAAAAATAACTGGCCAGTACTAACACAATCTATTTTTTGCAGATACCTAATGTTATTGCCCTCGTTAAACTAGTGTTCTATATTCGAAATTCTGACAGGTAAATAGATTACGAAATTGTTTTGTTTTCTTTTTTGTTCTTGTGTTTTACAACTTCCCTTTACGTAGTAAAAATATTCTTAGATTTCATATTATGGCATACAACGTTTAGTTCACCTTTTTGTAATTGTATAGTTCTTTATTTAGGTCTTTATGATTTACATGCAAAATATTATGAATAGTTTTATTTTCTTATATCTGTTCGCCGTTTGCTGCCCCCAGCTTTTTCCACTCGTCTCTGTTTTTAATTAAACCTTTCTTGTCCAGATTTTTTTTCGTACTCGAATATCTCTTTCACCCATCTTTACACTGTCTGTAATTCTGTATCTCCTTCTCATTCCTTCTTTAGGAAACCAAGTGGCCAACGGTCGTCATCTTGCTCAGGTCACTTACTTACAACAAAGGAGAAAAACAAGCTTTGATAACCATTTCGCCTATATATGTTATTGTCCCCAGAACCTGCCGAAAACAAAGCTAGCAAGGTCGTTTATATTTAAATGAAACATGATCGATCGAATCAATTTCATCTTTCGACAATTCGATCAACTTGAATTACGTCACTTGGACTATTTATTTCGGCATTGTATAACGGAATATTCCATTTATATTTTGGTTTATTTACAAGGTTATCTCGTTCCTATTGTCTGACGTTTAGTGGCACTTCTTGAAAGTAATAAAGAAGCCACACATTCAATCTTAGATACGATTGTTTACGTAAAACTGAGTATTATAATGTACACTTACTTTTTTACGGACTTATACGTCTTGGTTGAGTTTATGGTTCAATCAATATACCTAATCTTTGCCTAACTATGTTGGGTTTGGCTTCCAGTCTAACCAGAGCAGTAGAATACCAGTATTTTTCATGGAACGAATGCCTATATTATTATGATTTTGGTACATCATCCAATGACTTCTCCCGCTCTGGATGAAGCGGGTGTGTCAGACTTTTACTGACTAAACCCCACCCGTGTTCCTTCAGTTGCTCGTGCCAGGGCTGCGGTAAATCTCTTTTAAATTAATCCGCGACCACGACTGCCTGTCTGACCTCCTGCTGTTATGCCCGTTATTTATCAGGGAACGCTACCAACTCGAATGTGAGCTGGACAGGACACTGACGAAGGAGAGCCTGCATGGGCTCATGAGTAAGCAACACAGGGAAAAGTTCCTAGAGTACTGTGTAAATGTGGCCTCCACAGTCATTGCACGAAACCGAAGTTGAAGCGGCTCTATGCTTCACTAGTATTTTGAGAATATTTTGTAAGAAGCATAGAAATAGCACGCACAAAACTGCAATGACAAACGGTGCACTGGGGTAGTACCTAAGAGAAACAGATTGTCTGTGTGGTGAAAAGCACTGTTGTGCTTCTTATCCTTAAATAAAGTAAGGCAAATTTATATTTAATTTCCTATCCTCCGTGATAAATTGCTCTCTTGTATTTTGATGTGATAAACTGCACTTCTTGCACATTTTAGAGATAAACCGCACTTTTTGTAATTATTGCATTTTGTATTATTTAAACCTACATATTTTGATCGATAAATAAAGATGCCCATAAATATTTGAGTTTGCACAAAATGGGCACCAGCTTCGTTGGCGGGATTATGTAAGGCAGGAGGGGTTTTTAGTCAGTTGGAGTCTGACACTATCCAGACTGGCTCACTTTAGAGGCACTTTGGGTGTAAGTCCGACCGGATTTCCCCTCCTGCTAATTAAAAAAAAAAATAAAAAAAAAAAAAAAAAAAAAGACCTCCTGCTGTTAGCTCGTGCATGAAATGAGTGAACTTTATATTTTAGGCAAATGATTTAATGCCGTACACAATAATAACTATCCCGGTCAAACAATATTATAGTTTTTAAGAGACTGACCCGGTGGAGCCCATGGAAGCGATTGTTCGCCTAGCCGCGCCGCGTCGCCACTGCGCTGAGTACTCACACACCGATGCCGTGTGGGTCACGCAGATGTGTGTGCAGCGTAGACGGTGCGCTCCGGCCGCCCGAAGTGTTATGGTGAAGTCCCAACACTCTACAACCCAGTACCTAAACTGGGCAACGCCTTGGCAAGACTGGTGACAGATTTGATGGCTTCTGAATATCCGTAACGACTATCAAACATCTACAAATGACAGCCAGGACCAAACCACGGAGCAGTGTACTGAATGGCTCATTCACGGACCTACCTCGAAAATCGTCGCTTGACCTTGAAAATCTAACCGTGTCGCTTTTATTTCTTAACTATGAACTTCTAGGAGTTATATAAGTTCCTTCATACTGTCCAATCTTCTATTGAGATTTTAAACACAAGTTAAGCCCTTAGGCTCCAGACAAAGTGACACGCTATCAAAAAAAACCGGCCAAGTGCGAGTCGGACTCGCACACGAAGGGTTCCGTACCATTATCGCAAAACACTGCAAAAAAATCACGTTTGTTGTATGGGAGCCCCCCTTAATTTATTTTATTTTAATTTATTAATTATTATTTTTTGAAGTAAATATACAACTAAACATTCTGTGAATATTTCAAGCGTCTACCTGTTGCCGTTATTAATATCGAGCAAAAAACGGCAAAAATATCACGTTTGTTGTATGGGAGCCCCCCTTTAATATTTACTTTATACTGTTTTTAGTATTTGTTGTTATAGCGGCAACAGAAATACATCATCTGTGAAAATTTCAACTGTCTAGCTATCACGGTTCATGAGATACAGCCTGGAGACAGACGGACAGACAGACAGACAGACAGACAGACGGATCGCGAAGTCTTAGTAGTAGTGTTTTTTTTAGGGTCCCGTTTTTACCCTTTGGGTACGGAACCCTAAAAAAAAACACTAAAAGTGAGAAATTGCGCTATCGAAATTGCTCGAGGTCAATCCCTTTTCCTTACATTTTGACGTATCAGCAATCGCAATCGTTAATAAAATATTACTTTTTCTAAAGCCCTTTTCTTAATCTTTATCCATACTAATAAAAACGGTGTTGATTTATGTGTGTAGGTATTCCAGAAAAAGGGGTTCCAGGATGGTCTTTAAATAGGTCACAGGGTCCTTTCCATGTGTTGATGGTGATCACTGAAGAAGTTTTGGCGAGGTTAAAATCCCACACTCTTTGGTCCTTTCCACAAAAGTTCAGGTGTCTTTTGAAGATTCTCCCACGATAAAAATACCTTTTTGCCCGAAGAAAGTATAAACAAAAATGGGGCAAAAGAACGATTTTACTTCACTTACTTCTTCTTAGTTTAACGATACTTTTCGTTGGTCATTAAGGTAACTAATAACGTGCGCGTACAGTACGTGAAATAACTACAAACTCGAACAGAAAGCTTTACCTTTAATTGACCAATAACAAATAGACAGGCTCCATTCTTCTTCGCTAATTATAATTACCGACGTTTTCTCGGATTAGAACCGAAATAAAGAACGGCTATATTTACCTATTTAGCTCGTCTATATATTATTTTATTAGGCCAAAGCTAATTTGGGGACGCCACCTGATTTCTGTAGTTATTTTTGGCAGCAAATTAGTTAATCGAATGAGAAACCATAAAGTATACTTAAGTATTTTGCCCTGAAAACGGGGTGATTGACAAAAAATCTTCATTTAATCCGCCAATTAGATAACTTAACAGTATTGGACACGTATTTTTTCTTTTGCCACGTAAACAAGAAATTACGACGAAACATTGCGTTGAAATATCTTGTGACGTCACGGTGTGCTACATTTTATACTGACAAAGTGACGTCACAAGCCCCCACTCCTGTACTTTGATGCGCTTTATCTATGTCAATTTTTGTTTATTTGATAGGTAATGCAAAGTTCCGGGTCCAATATTATTTGATAATCTCAGTGACGGACTAAATAGAATTATAATTTTTCGAACCAGGAAACATCCCTATTGAAGATACAGTAACTTAATTCTTTTGAGAAATAGAAAGTACCTATCTTGACTTGGCTTGCGAACTTGACGACATGTAGGATATGGACTCGGCAATAATTATACCAACAGTCTTATCCACCAATGGCTTTTAAAAGCCACGAACATTGTGGTTTTAGGCAACTGGATCAAGAGCTTGATTCAGAAAGCGGTTCTTCTAGACACGGCTTCTATTATTAGGTGGTTCCTCTCTCTAGAGCCTTGACCCTGATCCCGATCTACTTTTCAAATACTTTTAAACTTCTTCTATGCTTATCGACGGTACATCCTATGTTTGGGCCCACTTTATTTTGGTGTCGGAGCCGTTATTCTTACACCACGTCTTGTAAAAACGGAATTGCATCAAAATGGAACAGGTTATGCGCAGATTGTGAATGGTAATTTGATTTATTAATTGTGTACTAATTTTTTTTAGAATAGAATAGAATATAAGTTTATTTCTCTCAAAAAGGTACATTTCGGTAATATTAACTATACTGTGATTTTTAATTTCGTGGACTAAACTGACAGCTGCTATTGACCTTATTTTTTTTAAATGTTGCAAGCGCGGAGCATAGTGTTGTAGGTAAGGCTCAATCATAAGTGATTCATCGAATCGATGTGGAACTCCTGAATTTATTTTCAGTAATTGGTGTAAATAAATGTTTTATGAATATAAACGTAATATATTTAAATATAACAGTATTCATACACATAGTACATGAACTTGGATTGTGTTAAATATGTAATCAACAATAAAATAAATGCAATCCATAAAATTAAGTCTGACATAAATGAGTAGAAACGAAATATGGGCCGCTAGTTTCTAAACAAATTATTTTTTTATGCCGTGATTTAATTGTCGTGTGTTTAATTTTGGATCTACTTCGATTTTCGATTAACTTTCGATCACTCAGGATAGTTAGGGTACGACACTATTTGAATGTAACGATAAAGTGACAACCCCCCAAATGTCAGTTTAGTCCACGAAATAAAAAATCACATTATAGGTTACATCAGATTCAAACCTTTGTGAGAGCTGGAGTCTGTACTGGGTTCGAGACCTATATGACGGATCTTCATCATTGAAACCATTTGACGTTTGGTACAATAAATTATTCAAAATAATTGTACCTATTTGGGTCTTAATATAGCCCTCGCAACTGAAACCGCCACTCCCGTTCAGCGGAGTGCCTCAAAAGTCCGTTCACTAGCTCCCTCGATGATCACCCATATTTTATTACTGAGCGATAGTAACTCATAAATCATTGTGACTGTTTAACAACCAATTTGTCAAATAAAATTACCACTGACAAACAAATATGTTTGCTAAAATAAAACATCAATGTTAACGTGTATGTTATATCATCAATCACTATACTATTATGGTTCATGTTTATGTTATTCATATTATACATATTATAACTATTTGTCAATGTATTTTCTTGAAAGCCTGTAAGTGAGCGATCAAATATTTATAGATTTTCCGTATCCATACTTCCAAAATACCCATAGTCCATACTAATCGTAACTTTAATATTAAAACATTACTTACCTTCTTCTGGTTTGTTTATTTTGTACTTGATAAGCTAAAACGATGTATATTATGTCGAAGTATTATTGTAATGTTAGTTTTGAGATGCATGCTTGTTTTTGCTTTTATTTACGCTTACTGGCAGATAACATTATTCTAAACCTTTTATGTTTTCTCTATAAGTGATTTTTTTAATTCTTTTGAGAAATAAACATCTTTAACCGTAAAAACCACCAAACCATCTCTGTCCGTCTGTCTGTTACCTTTTCGTTTAGATGAAATTTTATATGGAGATAGTTTGAGTCTCTAGGGAGGCCATAGCATAGTTTATATCCCGTTAATCATCCTTGAGGGGGTGGAGAGGGTAGTGGTTTGTATGGTGAACCAATAATTTCTAAAGAAGTCGGCCCACACAACTACAATATTATCGCGTGATATAAAAATTAGGCTATTCAGAGTACTAATGCTAAGCAGACGAAGTCGCGGGCAAAAGCTAATACTGCTTGCTCTGCTTAACCAATTTTAACAGGTTCTCTCTCCTATGTGGAGAGTGAACCAAACACAATAGTAAAATAATCTCGTGAGTCAAATATGATTCATTGGACAGGGAAGAGGTTAAAGAAGTTTTATAAGTAAGTATGGAGATAGATTGAAACCTAGCAGAAAGGAATAGGGTATTTTTTAACCCTGGAGTATGTTCCCTTGGAATAATTTATAATTTCACGCGAGCAAAGCACGGGCAGAAACTAGCGTTATTATTAAACTAAGACATAGAATTGTTTGCCTATTTCGGTACACCTATTTTATTCTGTACTTTTAATTGCTAGAGACCATTACCACACATAACAATAGAACCTTAAAAACACTGTTAAAACAACAATTAGAAAAGTTATATCACTGAAAGCGATCTCCATCGAATAAAACTGAAAATAATTCGAACGAAAATTTATATCAATTTTGAGACAATCAATGGTTCTATTCGTAAACTAAAGAGGCATACATCTTTGGCCTTGTGGTCTTTGTAATGGAGGTCTGATAAAGGAAACTTAACGAACGAAGACCCCTTTAATCTATACTCCAAACTATCTATGACTATATGTACAAAGACAAAGACTAGGAAGGAGGATAGGATACCTTTTATCCCGGGAGTAATTTTCTTGGGATATTTTTTGATTTTCACGGGGATGAAGCCAAGCCACGAAGTTTCAAGTTTTTACTTCCATATAATTACTGGCAAAATCCTCCGTTACAACTCCAGTTACGACTGTGGGTATAGATAGTTCAACTCGTGTGCTATGCTGTGCGCGCGGCGCCATGTGTACGTGCGCTATGCGTACGCTTGTAAACACAGCTTTAATTTGTGTGCCAGTGACGCGGCAGTGTAAACAAAAACACACACATGCTTACTCACACAAAGAGCCGCGCGCAAAGATGACTTGTACTATATATACTATTTAGTCAAACTGGGCACTCGAAATGTCAAACTACCCCACTCCCGCGTACCCGCGCAGCGCCCCGTGTTCGCCTCGTGAGCCAATAGCAAGACTCGAACGTCAAAGTGACATTGACAGAGTGCTAAGTTATTTTGACCGTATAGTATATACAGTTCAGATAAAGTGTTATTGGGCTATTACAATGGGAGTGGTTGCTCAGGTTCAACCCGGAAACGGAGTTTGTGGTTGATGGAAACATGCTCGCCGAACATGGCTAGCAAAGCACTAAAACATATTGACAAGGAAGGAAGTGGACATTTTGTTTTTCATACTCCACCGCTGTTCAATTCTGATAAATTTCTTTGCGGGATCCAAGACATTTGAATCATTTCCGGCGCTTTTCTGGTGGTCGCCACTTTTGATTCTGCTTTTCCGGAGCTACAGTCGTTCGGAGTAGTGTGGCGGGGTAGTAACCAAAAATGGCACCGTCACATTCCTGGTAACTTTTTTATACCTTCATGGCACACAGGCGTGATGTTATGTTATTTCTAGGTACTGCGACCGACGACACACTACACGAATTGTGCGTAAAAAAGCGCTATTAAATATCTAATTATAACAGCATCGTTGGCAGCTGCGCGTCGATACTACTTGCTATTTCCATACCACGAATGTTTAGCTTGTATCACAATTGCTACAATATCGTGACTTCCTGTGTGTTTATAACCGACTTCATATAGAGATTATGACATGTACTTACACATTGACTCAATCTCAAAGCATTTGTTTCAGCTAAATTATTTAAGGTGATCGCGCACCTATCCGAACCGCATGCGCCGTAATAAAGGCAATAAGAAATTTGTTATCAATTTAATAGTAAAGATTATAAGTAAATTACTTATTAGTCAGACAGATATAAGGCTAGATTATAATAATATTAGGATGTTGGTAGGTGTAGGTCAACTCCCAGTATCATTTAGATTCCAAAGCCTCAGTTGCCCAACAAGTTAGCAAGGTTGCTTTACGTAATAACTCCTTAATTGAAATAATAGTGATCTGAACACACATGAGAGCATACAACTGCCAGTTCCAATGTGTTCTTTATAACTAGAACTTGGCTGAACAATGTTTGTTTTTGCTCAGTGGATCGTCAATCTTGGCTCGGGAGATAAACCGGATTAGTGATTTAACTTTAAGTTACCAGTTTTCCAAGGTATGATAAGTAAACTTTAGGATATGACAATTATAGTTACTTAATTATAATTAACAAATAATGTACACACGTATTTATTATGAACAGATAAGACAGAACTGTTGGCTGCTGTGCAACGTGTCGCGGGTTTGATTCCCGCACGGAACAAATATTTTTTACAGATGGTTGTTCCGGCTCTGGGTGTTTGCGTATGTGAGTTACTATGTTTGCAAACGCACCCACAATACATGAAAAATTCCTAGTGTGGAGCAACGCTTTAAAAAAAACGATAATAAGGTACTTACAAAAGTAATGTTTATTTCTAAAGAAATCTTTTCCATTATGAGAAACACTTTTGAGATTTTTTGCCAAATAGAAGATATAAGTGCCATTAATCTGCTATGTTACAAGTGTGAATAACAAAGCAAATAGCTTATTTTTGCTTTAAGTAATTTTAAGGCATACGAATCATTTACTATACAAACGAGGAAACTAAAACTACATTTTATATACATTATAAATAATTGAAAGTACCTTATTTTATATTATTGCACGATTAAAACACATTCAATACAAATGTGGGTTTACAGTTAATAAAATACAGCTTTCAACTTTTTAATGTAGCTAGACTATACATTCTATTGTCTTCTACAGTTCTTACTTTGAGACAACTATCGCAATAAAACTCAATCCAAGCCGGTACAGTCAGCTACAAACTTATCCACTCCATCCCAAATACAACACCACAACCTGACATAGATTCTTATAATTTGTTTATTTAATACCTTTAAACGAGAAATTCTTGTATATAATTATGTATGTATATAATCTGAATATCGGAAACGGCTCCAACGATTTTCATGAAATTTATTATTTATAAAATTTCGTTTTCTCTATTTACACCCGAGCAGAGCTCGGTCAGCCATTTATAGTACGAGATCCCACCGCAAAAATCTGCATTTGTATTTGATTAAACTGCATTCTTCTTCATCAAGAAGAAGGTTAGATATTGCCAGACAACCCTGCAGCAATCTATCTTACTATCAGGTATTATTCATAAAAATTAAGTTAATGGTTAATTTTGTTTAAGTTTAAATAAACCTGCAAATTTTAGCAGTGGGATCTAACACTATAAAAAATGCATATATCGGTAGGTAAGCTTAACAAGATATAAATATTTTTAAATGTTATTTTCAAGGAGTTTTTAAGAGTACCATGGTGTGAGTTCAAACCTTTTATTTCAACGTCATAGAGTTAAAAACAACACTTTTAGGTAGATCATTATAGTATAATGTAAGTGTACATAAGAAACTGACTGAATATGCTGCCCTGTTTGTTCGAGAACTGTAAAACAGGGGCCATATATGACTTGACTTGTCCCTTACGCACAATGGAAATAACCTTGCTTTAAGAGCTCATGGCCCTGTTCTAAATGGTTCATCCACCATAGTTCTGTTCATAGAAACTTAGGTGAAGCATTGATATCGCACACTTAATAATAAACCGGAATATGTCAAAAATTAAGGATTCCCACTTTCGTTATTAAAACGAACTAACTCCTATTGAAGAATCTATAGGTACGATCCCGCCATGCGAAACTAACCAAAATGGCCGATTATTAGTCCACCCCTCTCTTTTCTACAAAAGCGCGCGACAATGCATTTCACGCAATAAAGAATTATTCAGTGATGTGAGATAGGTGTCGTTGTTTTGCGACAACGGTGAAGTAAGGTGAAATAATTCGATTTATTTTCAAACGCATGTGAGACTATTCTACTTATTTTTTTTTCTAAACTAGCATGTTTCAATTTACTTCATTTTAGTAGAAAACGGTGTTATAATACAGCATGTACTATTTAGAAATGTTGCAGTTTATCATTAAATTATAATTGTATAGATAAGAAAGATTGCGTATTAGTGCGTTTTAATATAAATTTATTACTTTTATTCGAGAAGCAATTCATTTTAAATCATTTTATAAATAAAACTATCTGTAGATTTAAATAATACTTGTGTTTATTTCTGTTTACGTTTTAAATGACCCTAAAGTCTAAAATTGCTTTAGCAATTGCTGTAGTTTATTAAAAAAGGCCTTTCAATTTCTTTTAAATACTCATTAATAAAAAGTATTAATTTTCTATTGCCATAGTTTTAATCCTAAAGATGACATCTGACAACATCATCATCATCTGTCATTTGACATCTGCAAATAGGAAGCAGCGGTGCCTAAAATTTCTCATGATGAGTAATAATACTGCATTATAATACGGATAATTGTAAGCCAGTCGAAATAAAAGTAAGTAAATAACGTCGTGTTTACGTTTAAGTGCAGTACCCCGACTGTAAATTTGCAAGTGAGTAAACGAGTAATCTTACCATCAGGTGAGATAGTGGCCAAGCGCGAGCCTATATTTAATATAAAATAAAAAAACGTATCTATTGCGTTTGCGTTAAGATTTTTATTCTCACCCTTATATTCTTAGCATTATGATCTAATAGTCAATTTTTAACGCAAACAAAAAGTTATGTTTACTCTCTTGCAAATTTACACTTGGGGTATAAAGAAAGAAGAAAGCAAGAAAGAAATCATTTATTTGCTGTACAGTATCCATAACACATTTTACGTAATATTCTCTGAATTAATTGAGGGGTTTACCTTTTATTTAATGTTGTGTACCTATTTATTTTATTAATTTTTTCGTTCAATGAAACAGACGATAAAGTCAAGCACAGCATACAGGAAGACAAGGTCTCCAGCTAACCATGCAGGAAATCAAGGTCACTACGTAGTACATATACAGATCACCACCATTCAGAAAGTCCAGGGGGATGAAAATCCTCATTCAAGTTTAAGAGAGATAGCCGCCGAATTTTCTGTATCTCACGAATCGGTCCGTACCATTTTAAATAATCACTTAGCTGAACTCGATTTCGGAAAAAGCGTTTAAAAATGTTTTGATGATGGTATTATTCGTTGGCGTAAGTAAAATATGACCAACATCATGAGGAAAACATACTGAGTAGAGATGAAAAAAAAACTAGACTGAAAAATATTACTGAAAGTAACAAAGTCGTAATTTAAAACTTGCAAGCTGTTTTAAAATGTCCAAGTGGTTTTTTTTTATATAAACTGTAGGCTCGCGCTTGACCACTATTCCACCTGATGGTAAGCGATGATGTGGTCGACGGTGAATCACGCTTGCCTAGAAAAAATCTTCACTCTTGACTTAAAGACCCCTAGATTGTAGCTGTTGGGAAACAGACTCCGGCAGGGCCACTCCTTAATAGCTGTACGCACAATAAAAGTATTCCCAAAACGTTTTGTGCGTATGGGTGGGATGTCCACCAGGTACCGATGCCGCATCGCCGTACGTCTGGTAGTCCGATGATGAAACGGGCTAGGTGGAATTAGATCATGCAATTCCATCGCACACTCGCCGACACGTAACCGATATAAAATCCGACAAGCTGGCAACTCGGCGACGATGTTCAAGGCCCTGGAGCTTTGTCTTGACCATTGTTTCATCGCCGATTAGCCTCTTGGCCCGCTTTTCTATCGGCTCTAGTGCATCAAGCTGGTATTTGGCAGATCCATCCCAGAGATGAGAACAGTACTTCATGCATGATCGAACTTGCGCTTGATAGAAATTGTGCAGCTGTGCTGGCGTGAAGTACTTTTTTGCAAGGATCCCCAACTTTTTGGCAGCCAGCTGAGCCTTTGCCTCAATGTATGGGCAAAATTGAGAGTCGATGTCAACGTTACGCCAAGAAGATCAAGATTGTCCGTTATTGGCACGGTCACATCTCGGAAAGTTGGAGCCGGGTGAAATTGGCTCTTTTTAGGGGAAAAAAGGCACGCCTGGGTTTTAGTAGCATTAAACCTGACCAGATTGGCATCGCCCCATTCGGAGACTGCCTGCAAGGACAGTTTTAAATGCTCCACCATGGCCTCACGGAGAGACTGGATCTGCGGCCCGGTAGCCCATACGTTGGGCAAGTATCTCTCAGCAACAGTGCTGTCATCTGCATACCCAAAGGTTTTAGCAGATCGTTAATGTGCAGCAAGAATAATATTGCTGAGAGTACTGACCCCTGAGGAACCCCGGCATTGATATCCAATTGGTCCGACGAGCAGCCATCGATAAAAACTCGAATAGACCGTTCTCTCAGGAAATCTGCTATCCAATCACACAGACCACTGGGCAGACCGAATGAAGGAAGCTTACCAATAAGGCTTTCGTGCCAGACCCTATCAAAAGCCCTCGAGATGTCGAGGGAGACGGCAAGCGCTTCCCCATGCCTCTCGATGGCCTCACTCCATTACTACACTACTCAGTAGACCGATTTACTAAGGATATCGTTAGTTTCTAGGTATGCCAGGAGCTTGGTATTAAGTACACGCTCCATACTCTTACAGAGTATGGACGTTACTGAGATGGGTCTGTAGTTGGCCGGGTCAGCTCGACTGCCCTTCTTGGGCACGGGCTGTACGTTAGCCTGCTTCCAAGCATTCGGCACTTTTCCAGCCTCATACGAAAGGCGGAATAGGCGTGTCAAGATCGGAGACAGTTCAGGCGCACAGGTTTTAAGAACAATTGCTGGTATTCCGTCAGGGCCGCTAGCCTTGTTCACGTTGAGGTATCGCAGCACCCTACGGACGTTCTTTTGATGGATGCGAATGTCCGACATTCTCGTCTCGCATCCATCAGGAGAAGAAGGGGGCCGCGCGTCACCAGGATTCAAGCGCGAAGATTCCGCAAAAAAAGAGAGGCAAATAAATTTGCCTTCTCCTCAGCGGAGTGAGCCAGCGACCCGTCGGGTTTCAGCAGTGGTGGTAGTGAGGGCCGGCAGAAGTTCGATTCGACCGACTTAGCCAGGGACCAAAACGCTTTACCTGCTGGGTAAGAGTAAGTGTGTTCCCTATTCGGCCAATGTGGTCGAACCGAGCCCTTCGCAAAACCATCTTGTAGGACTTGGCAGCCCTGTTGAAGGCCTTCTTCTTCTGATCCACATCACTCGCTTTGCGCGATCGAGCATCGACCCATGCCAGGTACGCCTCATGCTTAAGCTCATCGGGACGATGACATTCGGCGCCAAACCGTGGCCGGTCAAAGCTGTACAGCTTTTATTCTTTTGTATAACAATGTTTGTTGTTCTTTAGCATAATTACGTAAAGCTCGATCTTTTAAGCATTTTGTGATGAATAACTTTAATTACTATTTTGTGATTGTCAAAAAATAACGTTAATTACTAAGTAAAACTGATTATAAGTTCCATTATTTATAAGTTAAACTGTTTTTTAACATTAACAAATATAAAGGTTTATTGCGAAATATTTCTGTATTTTTATTTCCGTTTTACTTTTAAATTGTAATAAGTATTAAACATTTAAATATATTATATTATTTATTAATACTAAACTAAATTATTAAACATTAGTATGCAAAAATTTTAAACATTGTTCATTGATTTTTATACTAAACTGACCTAAGTCGAAACTTTAGAAAATAAACTTCATTTATTAATTTGGTATAAATAATATAATTAAACTAGTATGTCAGTTATATTCGCTATACATCTGTCTACAATATAAGACCAACAAAATCTAAATAACACCATAAACACGTGAAAACCATCAAAATGTTTTCAACAAGGTAGAGACTCAAAACTTTGACAGCTATTTCCCAAAAATGAGAAGTTTTGTCTTATTCCAGTTTATTATTAAGCGTGCGATATTATCCATATCTATCTGGTGAAGTTAACTTGTGTAAACTGTCAATCCGTAGCCTATATCCCTAGGAATGACAGTTCACTTTTTACCCGACTGCCGAAGGAGGGTAATGTGTTTATCAGTCTATGTATGTATGTATGTATGTATGTATGTATGTATGTATGTAAGTATGTATGTATGTATGTATGTATGTATGTTTGTTCCTATGTGGCGTTCTAGAGACCAAACGCGTGGGCCGTTTTTGATGGTTCTTACGTCAATCGATTCGTCTTAACCCCGCAAGTGTCACTGGCTACATTAAAATTGTAAAAAATAGGAAAATGGCGGTTTTTGGGCGCCATATTGTGGGGGCCCAAATATTTTTTTTCTTCCAAACCTATCGTGTGGGGTATCAAAATAAAGGGTTTTAAGAGGTGATTTCAAAAATGTATAACACTTATATGTTTAAATGTACCTAATTCGAATAAAAGTAACTAAAAAGTTATAAATAAAAAAAGTTAATTAAAAATATCAAAAAACCCGACTGCTTGCAAAGCGAACTAAAAAGACGTAAACAAGGAGAAAATCATGCTGTGCAGTCGGAGGATACATCTGGTTTTGGTCAGCCAGCTCGCGAATATGTATCCTCCGACTGCACAGCATGATTTTCTCCTTGTTTACGTCTTTTTAGTTCGCTTTGCAAGCAGTCGGGTTTTTTGATATTTTTAATTAACTTTTTTTATTTATCGTTTATTAAATAAGACATTTTCTCAAACATGCTTGGAAATTTGAGCATTATTCCGACAACCTTCTTTGAGATAAATCGAAATTGCTGTACTGCCAAAATACATGCGAGCAGCGGCCGGCAAAAGTTGTATGAAAATCCATATACGACAGATAGTCTAGCGGCCAAATAAATTACATAGTAAACTCATATCTGTCGTGTTATTTAAAAATGGAACGATCTTTTACTCCGAAGCATGGCAACCAAGGAGGTAACTTATCAAAGGTTTTATTTAAATTTCGAACTGGCTTGCAAATAGAACGCTGTTTATTGAAAAAAAAAAAAGAACACTTTAACGTGGGCACAATTATTGTTGTTCGTCATTGATTTTGACAAAATGAGTTCTAGATACTACTTAGTTTTAATTTCCGCGCATTATTTGAGAAAAGTACTATACAAGCCTTGGCCACAACTATGCCTCTTTTGCTGGCCGCTGCAGTAATGTACTATTTTTCAATGTATTTATTAACATACCAACACAAACCATCGCGGGTATTAACAGCGGTATGTCAGACGCGGCAACTCGGTACCACAACATACTTTTAAAATGAACTGTAGGTACTAACCAAAGGTATCTTCCCCGAAAGTGTACCAATAGATATAACTAAACAAAAAAATAGTAAATAACATAAGCAGTGTATCAATAGAAATAAGTAACAAAATAGTTAATAACATAAAGATAAGTAGTAAATAGAAACATAAAATTGTAATGCCAGTGTGAAATATATATATACTATTTAGTGAGGGATGAACTCACGTAGACTTAAGTTAGATAAGTAAGCCTAAAAATAATTTCCGACGTAGGAGTCACCAAATTGTAATTTTAATGAAAAAAAAAAACAAACAAAATATAAACATATAAAAAAAAAGATATTAAAAAAATTAAAATACCCGACTGCTTAAAAAACGAACTAAAAAGACGTAAACAAGAAGAAAATCATGCTGTGCAGTCGGAGGATACATATTCGCGAGCTGGCTGACCAAAACCAGATGTATCCTCCGACTGCACAGCATGATTTTCTTCTTGTTTACGTCTTTTTACCCGACTGCCGAAGGAGGGTAATGTGTTTATCAGTCTATGTATGTATGTATGTATGTATGTATGTATGTATGTATGTATGTATGTATGTATGTTTGTTCCTATGTGGCGTTCTAGAGACCAAACGCGTCGGCCGATTTTGATGGTTCTTACGTCAATCGATTCGTCTTAACCCTGCGAGTGTCACTGGCTACATTAAAATTGGAAAAAAGAAAAATGGCGGATTTTGGGCGCCATATTGTGGAGTACCAAAATTTTTTTTTCTTCCAAACCTATCGAGTGGGGTATCAAAATAAAGGGCTTTAAGAGCTGATTTCAAAAATATATAACACTTATATGTTAAAATGTACCTAATTCTAAAAAAAGTTAACTAAAAAGTTATAAATAAAAAAAGTTAATTCAAAAATTCAAAAAACCCGACTGCTTAAAAAGCGAACTAAAAAGATGTAAACAAGAAGAAAATCATGCTTTGCAGTCGGAGGATACATCTGGTTTTGGTCAGCCAGCTCGCGAACATGTATCCTCCGACTGCACAGCATGATTTTCTTCTTGTTTACATATTTTTAGTTCGCTTTTTAAGCAGTCGGGTTTTTTGAATTTTTGAATTAACTTTTTTTTTAGTTCGCTTTTTAAGCAGTCGGGTATTTTAATTTTTTTAATTAACTTTTTTATTTATAACTTTTTAGTTAACGTTTTTTTCGAATTAGGTACCTACCTAAATAATTATATAAGTGTTAAATATTTTTGAAATCACCACTTGAAAACCTTTATTTCGATACCCACACTATGGGTTTGGAAGAAAAAATAAAATTGGCCCCTCACAATATGGCGCCATTTTCTTATTTTCCAATTTTAATGTAGCCTATGACACTCGCAAGGTTAAGACGAATCGATTGACGTATGAATCATCAAAATCGGCCAACGCGTTAGGTCTCTGGAATGCCACATAGGAACAAACATACATACATACATACATACATATATACTTACATACATACATAGACTGATAAACACATTACCCTCCTTCGGCAGTCGGGTAAAAAGAGCGCGGACTGCTACATGTCCGCGGTAGAATATTGAATTTAAAAATATAATAAAAATAAACGGTAGGCTAAGTATAGCTCGTCATTTGAAAAGACACTTTCTAGATCGCATTGCAATCTAGAAAGTATATTTTCAGCACCGCAGCAGCTTCAAACCCACTTCACCAAAGTTTTCACGGTGTGTTGCTATTGCCGACTGTACCAAATTTATAGGTATAGGAACGTTGCTTACCACAATAGCTCCTAATTCACAGACCAACTAGCTCACAATCTACGACGATCTAGCTAGCCACAATTTAGAGTCGGATCTTTTCTAATTTACTATCGAGTTTCAACTACCTTTTGAACGCCAAGCTCCGGTTCACCTCAAATGATGGAAGCCAACTGACCTGAAAATAAAAGAGAAAAATAATAATTATTATCATAATATCGTGGCTTCAATGCGATTTTTTTGCGACATCTAATTTTTTTTCGGACTTAAAAGTATCTATCAAAGACACGTTTATGTAGAAATCAACACTCATAAAAAAAACGATCCAAGCACATTTAGGGTTCCGTACCAAACCGCAAAAATAAGTTGGTTGTAATAGGAAAAATGTGGGCATATCTTAGAAAAAATCAAATCAATCATAAAAATGTTTGTTGGTAAAATATACGTAAAAATAAACATTATCACGAAATTTCAAATTCATAGGTCAATAGGCAGTTAAAAAATTCTTAGGAACAAAATTTTGTTTCAGACAGTGACAGCAATAGGGCTCTATATATCTAGATACGAAATGATAAGTTTTGAAAATATCGTTTCATACAAAATGTGTACGACAGAGCATACGTCTCGGGTGCACGGACGGAACGGCGATGTGGCGTCCCTTGGCTTTTTTATGAAAAAACCTCCGGTCCGTCTGGAATAACATACGTTACGAAGCCAGCAACCTTAATCACCTTCAGTGGAAATATTATATAGTACTTAACTCAACAGTAGCAAAGCAATACATTATCATAAACACAAAAACTAATGAGGGTATAACCACGAGTATAGCGGTATAACACGAGAAGGCAAACCCATCAACCTCCAAGGCCCGACGAGACCCGATCTTACCCGAACACTCATCACCATTACCCAGGGCAGTCATTTATGCTGATTCAAGTTACCTACCTGACCTTCACAGATTGAATTATTTCGACGTCCCGACACCACGTGAGAGGAATTGCCCGATGTTTGCATGAGGGTAGATGGATAATATCCTAATATTCCTCTAGTTCCCTTTGTTGGTTCGTTGAGTGAGATATGTGTTGAATAGATCGTTATTCGATTAGTTTTGCTTTTGTTGTGTAATTGAATAAGTGGGAGGGTATGGTTAAGTGTTAAGAATGGGAAGTACGACTAGACTGTTAATGGTGGTATTTTACAAGCTCTTTATTAACTTGCAATTAGGGTTGCCATCCGTCCGGGTTGCCCCGGATTTGTCCTAGTTTAGAAGGCGTCCGGGGAGCGTGCGGGCGGGGTTTTATTTGCAGTCCGGGTTTTAAAGTCTTCAAATCACCTACGGCAATTTTTCACCGATTTCTCCGTCAATTGTGATCCGATTTAGAAAATTCTTTTTTGTTTGGAAGGGTAGATATGATACCGAATTTAAATAAAATTTGGTGACGATCTGATAAAGAAATTCGGAGATATTCAACGGAACTCTTCAAACATTACCGCAAACTATCCGGGATTGCATGTCTGTATAACATACTTTACTATAAAAATTGCCCACTAACTAGGTGCCACAAAAAAGGGGAAAAAAATATAATCGACTTTCAATTAAAAACACTACCTAGTGAAAAATAACTTCGAAAATGGAAGTCGGTGTCAATAAACGAAGAAACGAAAGCATAAACAGAAGTATGAGAAGGACAAAGCAAGAGAAGATTGTGAGACGAACGCAGATTCCTAGCGTGTGAAGTACAAAGATATTATAAGTAAGGTATGAGATAGAAATCAATCAGTCTGCCTTGCGTGCCTAGCTCTGTATTTCTCAACTTTATTGGGGTCGGCTTCCAGTCAAACCTGATGCAGCGTAATACCAGCGTTTTACATGTGAGTACCACCTACTGCCTATCTACCCAATAACCCTTTTCAACCGACTTCAAAAATGAGGAGGTTCTTAATTCGACTGTATGTTTGTTACGCGATTACTCCGAAAATTATGAACCGATTTTTATGATTCTTTAGTTATTTTATGTTGGTGAATTCTTCCATAACGCATGCAAGCACACAGTAATCAACGGAATCAATATTCTTTAATAAATATCTCAAACCTGTTTATTCTACATAAAAACAACAAAACCACTTATTTATCAGACCAAAAGCAGCTAACTGTAATCTGAGCTGTCCTCAAACTGCCACTAGGAAAGTGTTTCAAAAATACTTTTGCAAAACAAATTTTATTCAAATTTCAGTGAAATCTGGAAACGCATGCTGATGCGCACGACTGCTGAGTCGTGGCATTACTTTATATAAATGAGATGTGCAGGCAAGCGTGAACGCGACATGTTGATTCATATGTTATCCCTTGTGTAGACTTTTATGTGTTTCCCTTTCATTTTAATGAAAAATAAACGTCTCAGCTTTGATGTTGACGGAACAAACATGTTATTTGAGTTTCTGTTTATATGTGGAAGGCTAATTAAAACAAGCTTCATAGTTTAGGTTGGTTGGTTCCAGCCGGTTTGGGCAACCCTGGGTTATCTTAACGCCGAGTTAGTAACTAACACGACAAATATTATACATTACATATTTGTTATAACGATCGCAATCCCGATCAGTGGGTACAGCACTCGCACAGAAGTCGGTTTAAGGCAACCAGTGGCAATCCGGCACGTCTCATATAGGGCTGTATCCACTAATTTCAAAAACATGAAACTTACCTAACCTAAACCTAACTTATAAAACCGGTGGAATGAGAGTCTACCAGGGTGAACTGTTCACACCTGCGTACCCCTTTAGAGCGTACCAGTGTGATGTTATGTTATGAAATATTGTAAACAATAAAGAGATATGCGATTGCAGCTATCCCGAGTGATTTGCCGTCATTTATTGAAGAGTTCTGATGTATATCTCCGAAGTTTTTCATCAGATCTTGATAAAAATTAAATGGGACCATATGATAAGCACCAGCGTTAGAATAAAAAATAATCATCAAAATCGGTTCACCCAATAAAAAGTTCTGAGGTAACACACATAAAAAAAAAAAACTGTCGAATTGAAAACCTCCTATTTGCGAAGTCGGTTAAAAAGAGGTTTCTGCTTACTGTCACCAGACGGCGGCTGGCGCTTATCCAGTTTAAATAAAAAATTACGTTTACGTTAACGCGAATGAGCGCGAGTAATAACTCACACTAACTCGCCCACTGGTCCCTGTGCGTCTCGCATCGTGAAAGGTAACGACTGTATGAGTAAGATGTTAGAAGAGTCTATTTGTACGTCACGTGGTATCCATTAGCGGTTCACTTACTGAGCAAACATTGCACCCTCTTTGCTAACGAGTAGTGGACGTCGAACACAGCGATGAAGTGTTCATTTGTTCGCGTGTTCAGGACCCTTGCACTTCATTTGCTGCTATATTATGGGTAGGGTACGGTGTGAAGTGCATAATTAGCTCAGATTAGATTTCTATTTGAAGTTTATGTTCTTTTACTGTAGCATTAATAGATTTTCACGTGGCGGCTGAACATAAAGCCAGAATGTTCTAAATTACCTATATTCAATATGTTCCAAACTACGTTGGGGTCCACTTCCATTCTAGTCGGACGCAGCTGAGTACCAGTATATAATATAGTATAATTTAAGCTATCGCCAATTTAATTAGTTTTGTGTTTCTTAAATAATAGGGTTTGCCGGCGAAATAGTAGATTTGTCACCAAAATGTAGTCACAAAACAATATAAAATCAATTCCACAATAAATCACCTAAAATCATGGAGATATAGGGTCTAGTACCAAATAAATGTTTTTGTATGTATTATAATAGGTTTGTCCTAATAAGTATTTAAGCAAACTAATTTAAAGAGATCACCCATAAATCATACATTATGTCACTAGAAAATTTCATAAAGTTCCAAAAAAAATTTAGGGTTGTCGTCATCATCATTTCAATCAAAAGAGTCTACTACTTAACTGAACATATGCCTCCCCCAATGATCTTAATTTCCACAGGTAGTAAATTTCTAGCAGAATAGTAAATAAAACACTTAATTAAAGTCAAAATAATCAATATTTATTGTTAAAAATAATAATCACTGAATAATCAGCGCTGGTTTGGATTTTGAAGGGCGCCCCCTTTGATGCATGAAATAAAAGGCTTTTCTATTTTTATTTATTTTTTTATTTTAATATAGAATAGGTGCAAGTTAGTGTATATGCAACAGAGTCGACGGAGCCCCGGTCCTATTTCTGAATGCAGGGTCTAAAGTAACCTAACCTGTCCGTGTCGGGGTGACCTAAGCTCTCGTGCTCGCTTCGCTCGCTCTTGGACTGATTCATTGACCATAATTTGTTATTTTAATGTTGACATTCGTTTTAATATATAATAGGTTCATCCCATCTACCATCCCCCTACGACCCATCGTTGAGGCCGGATTGGTAAATTTTTAAAAGCGCGCCAATATGTCTACGCCCCTTTGAACATATTTACATTAAAATTATAAATTGATGTATTAAATTGGTAACGAATACTATTATTTTAATAACTGAATGAAATAAAATGTAACTACTGTATTGGCGACAAAATAACAAATAAACATGAGTCGCAGTCAGGTATCGATAATCGATTTATTTGGTGAAATATCTACCATTCTAAGCACAAAGTTATTATTTAAGTAATAAAACGATTATTATAAGAACGAAGTTTATATTCATCTAAGCGCACTACAATTTTATTGGTAATCCATCTCTTATTTTACACACATATTAACATTAATTTGATAATTCATACCTGGGAACACTTTTTGTTTAATATTTCGTGGCGATAGATCTATTTATTAGGTGATACAACTTAATGACAAATATAAATTTTGGTGAAAAGAATTTGTGGCTCAAGCCACACCTTAACTTAATCCGATAAGAGTAATTCCGAAATTATACCAAATAATTTATGTACAGATCCCAAATTTTTAATTTTTCTGTCACTTTTTTTTTTTTTTAATTGTTGATAGGCTTGCGCTTGACCACTATCTCACCTGATGGTAAGCGATGATGTGGTCGACGATGAAGCACGCTTGCCTAGAAGAAACCTATTCACTCTTGACTTGAAGACTCCCAGGTTGTAGCTATCAGGAAATACAGACTCCGGCAGACTCATGATTAATAGACGACTGTCACTGGTATCGACATGACCCATAACGGTATAAAAGCCTGGAACACTATTCGCAAGCTCACCAGCGAACCTCCACCAGCTCATACTCCTAGCACGGTTACGGCTAACCAAGTGGCTCATCAACTGCTCCTTAACGGAAAACCACCAAAACGCCTGGGGAGGACTCCGAAAAACAGTAACTCCTGTTCCACCACCTCCGAAATATGCAACCCATTCCAACTAGCGGATATTATCTCAGCCATACAACGGCTGAGCTGGGGTAAGGCCTCCGGAGTGGATGACATATCGGTGGAATAAATAAAACACCTCGGCCCCGTATCCGTGTCGTGGTTGCTACAATTTTTTAACCACTGTTTGGAATCCGGCAATATACCTCGCCTTTGGAGGAAATCAAAGGTCTTCGCTATACCCAAACCAGGAAAACTACATGACGATCCAAAAAACTTCCGTCCTATATCCCTCCTCTGCCACACGTACAAACTATTCGAACGGCTACTTTTTGCTCGTCTCACAAACCTTGTCGATCCAAAACTTATACCAGAGCAAGCTGGATTTAGACCTGGAAAGTCTTGCTGTGGCCAGGTCTTTAACCTTACACAATATATTGAGGATGGGTTTAAAACAAGGAAAGTGACGAGTGTAGTGTTTTTAGATTTGTCGGCAGCCTACGACACCGTTAATATTCAACGCTTGCTGTGGAAGGTTACCAATCTAACAGAGGACCCAAAGTTGACTCGTTTCCTTAGAGAACTCCTCAGTAACCTACGATTCCAAGTGCACCTTCTTGATGATAGGAGCAGGTGGCGAGCCCAAAAGTATGCCCTGCCCCAAGGTAGCGTTCTGGCGCCACTGCTATTCAACATCTACACAAATGACCAACCGGTGAGCCCTAACACAACCCGCTTTCTTTACGCCGACGATCTTGAGCTTTGATTTGCCAACATCCAAAATATCTTGGCATTACTCTGGATAGGTCCCTCAATTACAGAAAGAACTGCGAGAATGTCAAACGGAAAGTGCACAGCTGCAGCAGAAACAACTTGCTACGCCGCCTAATGACCACCGGTTGGGGGGCGTCTCCTCGTGTTCTGCGAACTACTGGTATAGCGCTCTGTTTCGCCGCTGGTGAATATGCTAGTCCAGTATGGAGCCGCTCAGCGCACTCCAAATTAGTGGATACAGCCCTATATGAGACGTGCCGGATTGCCACTGGTTGCCTTAAACCGACTTCTGTGCGAGTGCTGTACCCACTGATCGGGATTGCGATCGTTATAACAAATATGTAATGTATAATATTTGTCGTTGCCCAAACCGGCTGGAACCAACCAACCTAAACTATGAAGCTTGTTTTAATTAGCCTTCCACATATAAACAAAAACTCAAATAACATGTTTGTTCCGTCAACATCAAAGCTGTGTGCTGTGTGTGTGTGTGAGTGAAAAATAACTTCAATTTCGGAAGTCGGTGTCAAAAAACGAAGAAACGAAAACAGGAACACCGACTTCCGAAATTGAAGTTATTTTTCACTTTGTAGTGTTTTAGTTTGGAAGTCGGTTGTAATGTTTGTAAAAAGTTTTTTTTTTGTATACAAATTGACATAAGCTATAGTTTACGTTATCACGATCGAGTAAGTAAAAAAACCCGACACAGAACCGTTCGATGTGGTTACATGTCGGTACATGGTGGACATCCCACCCATACGCACTAAACGTTTTGGAAATACTTTCATTATGCGTACAGCTAAGGAGTGGCATTCCCTGCCGGAGTCTGTGTTTCCAGCTACAACCTCGGGGTCTTTAAGTCAAGAGTGATTAGATTACTTCTAGGCAAGCGTGTTACAGCGTCGACCACATCATCGCTTACCATCAGGTGAGATAGTGGTCAAGCGCGAGCCTATCTATAATAAAAAAAAACTTTGGGTACGTCTAAGTTCAGTTATTGATTAAACGTCAAAGCACACAGACATTTTCAATATTCAGTAGGATAACAACGACATAATACAGATGGCGTGATCTTGTAAATTGACGGACTATAGAGGAGTAAGGAACAAAAGAAGAGCGTTAATATTCCACCGTGAGGATGACAATGAATAAGCGAATGTCTACGCGCAGAAAACGGAGCTTTTCTTCGTCGATTAACGAATTCGGCATGTCTCACACATAACAAAATATAGGTATTTATTAGTAATAGGCTTGCGCTTGACTACTATCTCACCTGATGGTAAGCGATGATGTGGTCGACGATGAAGCACGCTTGCCTAGAAGAAACCTATTCACTCTTGACTTATATCTATAGGCTATCGGGAAATACAGACTCCGGCAGGGAATTCCACTCTTTTGCTGTGCGTATAATAAAAGTATTCCCAAAACGTTTGGTGCGTATGGGTGGGATGTCCACCGTGTATCGATGACGCATCGCCGTACGTCTTGTAGTCCGATGATGGAACGGGCCAGGAAGAATCAGTTCATGCAATTCCAACGCACACTCCCTGAAATGTAACCGGTAAAATACCGACAGGCTGGCAACTCGGCGCCGATGTTCAAGGCTCTGGAGCCTAGACTCGATCAGTATCTCATTGCCGTTTACGTACAGTCCAGTCGTTTACATTCGTCAGTTTTCAAATTCAATCCTTTATCAAGTCAGGACACAACACCATTTTAAGCTGGCTTTGAGCAGACTACTGCATACTATATTTAACTAATCTATATAATACATATATTTGTTTGTTTGTTTGAACGCGCTAATCTCAGGAACTACTTATTGGAATTGAAAAATTCTTTTTGTGTTGAATAGTCCATTTATCGAAAAAGATTATAGGTTATATAACATCACGCCACGACCAATAGGAACCGAGTATAAATGAAAAATGTTGCAAAAACGGGAAAAAAATATTCCTTTTTGACAGCTTCCGTTGCGTGCGCTGCGTAAACGATTAAAGTAACGCAACATTCATGTATGTAGGGAAGGTAGGTAGCCAGTTAACGGGAGCAAAGCCGCGTGGGACAGCTAGTTAAAAATAAAGTCCAAATTAACATAAACCTTCCACCAATATCAAGTGACATCCAACTAAAAACTGATTGATAGACATGTGTTTATAAGGTAATTAAATCAAATCTATTTTATTCAGGTAGAGGTGCTCCTATTTTGCACCCACATTTCACCAAGTATGTTAAGCCCTATGAAGTTGGGGGCGAGACTATAGTCATCAACTGGCAAGCTTATTACGATAGTGATTTTTGCGCAATAAATGTGGGTTTACTATAGGCACCTCTGCATTACCTATCGGGGAATATAGTCGTGATGTTATGTTATATTAAAACCGGCCAAGAATGAGTTGGACTCGCGCACGAAGGGTTCCGTATCATTATCGCAAAAAACGGCATAAAAAATCACGTTTGATGTATGGGAACCCCACTATATTTATTTTATAAGTATTTTAGTATTTATTGTTATAGCGGCAACAGAAATACATCATCTGTGAAAATTTCAACTATCTAGCTATCACGGTTCATGAGATACAGCCTGGTGACAGACAGACTGACAGTGGAGTCTTAGTAGTAGGGTCCCGTTTTCACCCTATGGGTACGGAACCCTAATAAAGGAACAACAAAAAAATGTATCTAGAAATTGAGGGTAGTAAAATTTGTTTCATTACTTAAGTAAAATTGATTACCAGATGGAAACTATTAGCATATTTTTTACTGCTACTTAGGGGCTGCAGGACAATCTTCTAAAAGCTTTATTTGAGTATTATGTAAATACTTACGTGTTTAGACTATATAATAGGTATATTATTTGTGAAAAATAATAAACCTATTCATTATTTGTGTTTAAATATAATTGGCTGTCTCATTTGGTTAGACTAAGGCAATGAAATGGCCCTAGGGAGATGCTCGATGCTGTAGACCGATCTACAATTTTTATATTCAATGCTTTTCATTGATAAATAGACGACATGTATCTTCGAAAGAAAATTTCAACCGTTTTTCTTGGATGTTATCGATCTTCATGTGTTAATGTGGTGTCTTTCCCACCTGATCATGAGAGGACCTGATGAATGCGCCAGCAAATAGACTTACTGTAGCCGACTCTAAGCCAAAAAACTTAAGTAAAAAATAAAAATCTTTTTTACAAAAAATATACTACCGACTTCCAAATAAGAAAACTACAAAGTGAAAAATAACTTTATTTTTGGATTATAGACGCCGACTTCCAAAAATTAAGTTATTTTTCACTTTGTAGTTTTCTTATTTGGAAGTCGGTTGTATTTTTTTGTAAAAAAGATTTTTATTTTTGACTTTTTAGTTGTACCTACCTAATAGGCAAGTTGTTTAGTAAGTTTTCTATAACACCAGAATAGATTACCAGAATATCATGCAACTTGAACATAACCGGTCAAATGAGATATCTGCGTACCACTTAAGAGCGTGCTGGCGTGATGTTATGTTATGAAATGGTATAAACAATAAACAGACATGCGAATTGCGGCAGTCCCGAGAGATTTGCCGTTATTTATTGAAGAGTTCTGTTGTATATCTTCGAAGTTATTCATCAGATCTTTACTAAATTAAAATGGGACCAATTTCGGAACATACTCATTCAAACAAAAAAAAGAATTTTCAAAATCGGTCCGCAATTGACGGAGATATCGGTGAACATACACAAAAAAAAAACAAAAAAGTAAGTTTTTGGTAAGTCGGTTAAAAACCCAATTAAAAAGTAGAAAATAATTTTCAATAAATTTAAATTAAGAATAGTGTGATTAACAAAAAGAAATATGTTATTGTATAAAAACGTGGGGTGCTTGATGTGAATTGTTATAATAGTTTAATGACAGATATTGATAAAAGTAGACATTTTGAAAATATCTTCTAAAGCATCCCACGCTTTTTACAATATTTATTTTTGTTAATCACACTATTCTTAATTTAAATTTAATGAAAATTATTTTCTACGTTTTAATTGGGTATTAAAGCGTGACTTTTTAGTTCTTTTAAATCTATTATTTATTTTTTAGTTCAATCGCTAATCCTGAAGATCCTGATTACGATAATGGGACAAACTTTTTAAATTATTTCATTGTCATAGGTCCTTGTTATGTGTGTAAACTTTGTTTCAAATTAATCCAACGTTTTGAAGGGGGTGAAAATCACGTTCAAAGATTCTGTTACATACATTCATAGATACATACATACCAAGCTAATAAAATCGTGTTACGATAGTTTCAATTTAAGGTTCCATATTTCCATTATTCTCTATCCCGTCCATTGAGCTAAATAACTGCTTACCGAATGACTGTAGTATTATTTGTGCCAAATGGCATTCGGTGTTCGAATTCAAGGCCAATCTTATCCGTTAGTCTATAGAGAACCTACCAACTGAACTATAGAAAGAATTTCGATTTTTCTGTGATTGGAATATCGAAGTAGTAGTACACACAATACAGGTGCCTATGAATTGAAATCGAAGCATTACAAGGTCAGACGATCATTAAAATTTCGTCCATCGATCGATTAGCCGTCTTAGTGGCACGGGGTTACGGTACATACCTACTTATATATTACATACGTGGCATATTATATAACCTTCCTGTGACCATGATTACCTCATATTAAACGCCTACTCCGTCCTTTGCTGCGTGCGGAAAACGGTCTGAGAATAAACTTCATAAACTGCTCATAAAATTACCTACAATCTGAAACTTTATTAGTTTGTGTACCGTACGAGTTGTTAACGGTGTGCGGAAGTCTGCTTACCTCTTTTTAAATAACATTACGCTATTTTTTTATGTAAGGAGAGGAGTTTACAGATCGTGCTAAAGGTAAGGTAATCACCATAATATTACGTACAAATTCCTTTTTACAACTTTTAAAAGGAACTGCCACCTTTTCAACCAACGTAAAGGAGGAAGTTCTCAATTCGACATGCATATTTTTATGTATGACCACGCATAAGTTTTTATTAGTGGTCCGATTCCAAAAATATTTTTTATTAGCAAGAGTATACCTCAAAGTAAGTCCCATTTAAAATTTAAAAATAAAATCCCATATAACTAGAAAGAAAAGATTTATTGATAATTTTTGAAATTACAGAAAATGGATTTATCTGAATTTTCAATTGTGAATCTTTTGAAAATATATAAACTGAAAAGCGAAAATAAAACCTTTTTACAAAAAAATTTACTGACGAAATAAGGATCTGAAAAAAAAAAATTAAAAATAAACACTTTTAGTCTAGCATTTTGAGGCGGCCCCAAACAAACGATCAACGAAGATTAACCTAGCTACAATCATTCTACGGTTTAGGTCATTAATTTGCATGTTTGTGTGTTTGTCTAAAAGTATTTTTTCATTCTTTGTTTCAATTTGGAGACGTCAACGAACGTCCAATCGTCAAGAGGCAGCCTGAGGCACTAAAAAGTCAAATTCTTATTAAATTGCCTATTCCGAAACACCCACTAAAAAATCCCACACTGCGTCCTTTGACTTATACCCTGCAAGACTATTACAATATTTTATTTACATAATCGAATTACTACTTGGAAAAAAAAGATAATTAAAAAAATCTAAATACCCGACTGCTTAAAAAGCGAACTAAAAAGACGTAAACAAGAAGAAAATCATGCTGTTTAGTCGGAGGATACATATTCTCGAGCTGGCTGACCAAAACCACATGTATCCTCCGACTGCACAGCATGATTTTCTTCTTGTTTACGTCTTTTTAGTTCGCTTTTTAAGCAGTCGGGTATTTTGAATTTTTTAATTAAATTTTTTAGTTAACATTTTTTTCGAATTAGGTACGTTTAAATAGGTAAGTGTTATATATTTTTGAAATTACCTCTTTAAACCCTTTATTTTGATACCCCACACGATGGGTTTGGAAGAAAAATAAAATTGCCCCCACAATATGGCGCCCAAAAGCCGCCATTTTTCTATTTTCCTATGACACTCGCAAGGTTAAGACGAATCGATTGACGTATGAATCATCAAAATCGGTCAACGCGTTTGGTCTCTGGAACGCCACATAGGAACAAACATACATACATACATACATAGTCTGATAAACACATTACCCTCCTTCGGCAGTCGGGTAAAAACGAGATTGCGGACGACAGAAAATGATCAGTGGGCGCCAGTTACAACATACTGCTACCTGGATGCCACAGAGGAGCTATTAAACAAGCTTGAGCGCCTACAAAACTTATGCATTCGCTTTGTTTATGACCTACGTAAGTATGATCATGTTTCTCACCTTCGCAAGGAACTCAAGTGGCTCCCAATCCGTCTTCGCAGGAACACTCGGATTTTATGTCTCCTCTTCAACATCTTACACAACCCGTCTTATCCTTCCTACCTGCGTGAGCGATTTTCTTACGCTCGCCCTAGAGATGCATTATGTAGGTCACATCTTAGATCCCTCCTTAAATCCCATCCTCATAAAACCAGCTATTATTCCTATTCCTTCTCTGTCCATGCTTTGAGATTGTGGAACTCACTTCCGCCTAGCATCAGAGATACTAGGTACATACTATCTCGCTTTTTAAAAAACGATTAAAAGAGCATTATCCTTCCTCAATAATTCTTTATAAGCATATGTATATATATTTAGTATCTATATATTTTTGAGTTATGTATTTATTTAACTATATATCACTTACACTATATGTGTATGTAGTTATATCTTAGATTAGTCGTTCACTTTTCTTCTCTTCCTGTTCTCACACACTATTTGTTTATTATTTCTTCTTCATTTCTCCTTTTCGCGGGTCTGCTGGTAGAAATTTCTTAAGAAATAAGCAGTACTTTTGTACTCCTTTGTCATGATGTGTTTTTTTGTAATAAATTAATAAACATATAAAAATTTGTTTTCGACAAACTAATGTCAAGAAGTCTATGTTTCCTGATCAAGGGAGAATAGATTACATCTAGGCAAGCATGCTCCATCATTGACCTCAACACTTAATATCTCGTGTTATTCAGTAACGATCTCACCGTGATAAAATAAGGTGAAGTGAGCTTGAACTGAGCTGTCAAGCCCTAGCATCAATTATACTCTGATTTTTAATTTCGTAGACTAAACTGACATTTGGGGAGTTGTCACTTTATCGTTACATAAATTAAATCAAATCAAATCATTTATTAGTTTGCAAACATGGGTATTTAGTACATAGATGTTTTATTATATAAGAGTCCTCCATGCTCTACCGTCACATGGGCATGCAAAACATATTATCTAATTTGTTTGTTATAGGCTCGCGTTTGACCACTATCTCGCCTGATGTTAATTGATGATGTGGTCGAAGGTGAAGCACGCTTGCCTAGAAGCAACCTATTAACTTCTCCTAAGTTTTCACGACGGGCATATACAAACGGTGGTAATGGTCAAACGCAAGCCTATTAAGAGTAAAAAAAATACAAGTTTTGTCAAGAATTTCGACCAGTGTGCGAGTGTCCCCGTGAGTGAACACACGAGCTAAGAGCTAATGAATACGCCTCTGGTATAACATTTGGGTTTATTAATAATAAACATGGCCGGTTTTCTTTGGAGAATTACTCTTTGGTACAAGATTAAAAGGAATCTCTTTTATGCTGCTAATTTCATACTTGCTTGGAGTCTGTTTATGAATATTTGCGGAATTTTGGGGTAACAAGAATAAGAATAAAGGGTTTGAAAATACTTTGAAAGTCAAGGAATGACACGGCGATGTAGGTACAATGGATTTCCATTAACATCCTGCTATTTTGCAGCCAAAAGCAATGTATATTATATTACTTAAGGTTATTACCTCGAAAATAAATGGTCCTTGTTTAGGACAGATATCCCTGCACATACCCTTCTGCGGTAAGATCGGCAAATCGAATATAGCAGAATAAACAAGTTACACTAAGAAGAAAAACCACATTTTATAAAAATATGTCACCTTAAAAGTACGTAAGTCCAACGTACCAGTGTAGTCAGTTTTGGTTCATCTTGTTGATGCCATGGCCTATACGCAAATACATAAGTTCATATCTAAATGAAAGCGCAAGAAAATCCTTCACCGCAACATTGAAGATTGTCCTTCAGAATGTCACAGGTCTTTACTAAAATCTTGACCATCATATGAACACACAAAAGCCACTTTTTCCTATACATTTATGAAGGGACCTCGGCCCAATTCGGTCAAAGCGAGGGGAGTATAAAGGTCGCCGCAAACTATCGGACGCGGTTGACGGACGCGGCTGACAGCCGCGACTGATTTCTTTTCTCTTCTTTTCCGTTGTCTTCATTACTGAAGATCGTGACCGCCTTGGAAAGCTTTCATGAAGTCATTGACGAGCTGCTTCCAAGCCACTCTGTCTTCGGCTCTTCTCAGGGTAGTGGTCACCGTGAGTCCCGTAATCGCCCTGATCTGGTCTGACCACCGAGTGGTTAAACGTCCGCGTGACCATTTTCCACCATCCAGTTCACTTATCCAGTTTATCCAGGTTATCTGGGTGTCTCCAGCAGATGTGACCAAAGTAATTTAGGACTCTTTGGTAGCAGATCGTGAGAATCTGGTTTTGATGTTCAGCTGGTCGAGAATGGACTTAATTGTGTCTTTTGCTGTTCATGATATGCGCAACATTTTCCTCCAGCACCACTTCTCGAAAGCCTCAATGTTTCTGCGGTCCACCGAGCGAATTGCCTAAGATTAGAAAACGTAAAGGAAATTTGAGAATATCAGGGTCCTAACGAGTCTATTCTTGGTGTTATTTGAGATGTTCCTATCTTGCCATATCCTCAACATTTTGCTCATAGCAGCTTTGACCATCTGCGTACGTCTCCGATGCTCCGTCTGCCACGTAAGTCGGCACATATCAGTCGCGGCTGTCAGTCGCGTCCGTCAGCCGCGTCCGATAATATGTTCCCAGCTTAAGGCTGCCTGTCCACTTGGCGCAGAGCGGAGAAAAGAGGAGCCGAGCCAACCAATCGAATTGCATAAAAACTCCGCAGCCTTAGCCCGCCCCGGGGCAATCACTGAAGTACTCACTAACTTTTTGAGATATTCTAGACGTGCCGAAAGGAAGACGGTGAATCAAATCAAGTCATTAGGCCTACTTATTACCGAAAACTTTCAGACAATCAGGAAAACCACTTAGGTGTAAAAGAAAAAGTTATGCTTAAAAGTTTAGAAACTGTGCCTTGAAAGTGTGTGTTAGGGACGGAGGGTAGCGAGTAATTATAGTATTTTTATATGGTTGCGTTTTAATTTTGTGGGACCGCAAAATTATGTTTGTTTGTGAAGATTTCTTTGCTGATATCTAAAAAACAAACATATGTAAACAAAAATAAACGGAGACATCGTTTGAATTTCATTAATAAGTATTTGCTATGTAAATGTTTAAGTATCGTTTTCCTATAAATATTCAGACCGATAGTAGTAGTTCCTGAAATATTTTGCTATGACATACATGAAGTCGCGCCAAAATGGTACTTTCTGAACCATTTTTAAACAAGAATAAATAAATAAAAGATAAGAATAATCCACCGCCACGTAGGCGTAGCAGGAGACGATCTAGGATTTAAGCAGGTGGATCGACGCGCAATCGGATTCGGTAATGATTTCCCTCGGGATGATTTTCGACTTTCTCGCGGGTAAAGCCGCTGGCAGGCGCTAGTTTGTCATATTTCAAAATACGAGGAGCATTTTAAACGTAAATAATCATTGCTGTGCAGCGGAGATTCCGGTCAGTTTCATTGGAAATATGCCATGTGGACCCGGATTTCCTAACTTTACAGCTACCAGCTTTTTGCCAAAATTGTATCTGGAAGTTAAAAAAGAAGACTAGATTTCTGTTTTTTTAATATTTCGTTACAGTGAAGCTTTTTAAATAAATAATGGACTAGTAGTCTAGTAAAAGAAGGTTTCTGTATGGTTTAGATACGTTTACGTGGTGGGTATAAACATACATACTGTGTGCACTTAATACGGTAGTTTACTGCAAATTAGTTTTTTGTCCGTCAGGTAGATTAATAACAAATATTGGACACGTATTATTCTTTTGACATGCAAACATAAAGTGACGACGATATAATGCGTTGAAATATCGTGAAACGTCACGCCGCTAGTACATTTTATACTGCCTAGGTGACGTCACAAGCCCCCACTCCTTAACTTTGATGCGCTTTAACTTTGTATTTTTTTATTGTATTGGTAAAGCAAAAAATACGTTTTCAATATTATTTGATAACCTCACTGACGGACTAAATAGAATTATTATTTTCTACCCAGGAAACATCCCTATTGTGACGTGTGATTTATTTAACCAGCTCCAGTTTCATCACTTTTAAGCTCATAATGCAGTATTTCACGCTGAGTGGATTTTTATTTCTATACCCGTACTCGGGCGGAAAAATGCGCGGTTGTCTCCTATTTAGTTTATAATATTTTAAATATTTGGTTGAAAGGCGGTTAGCAAAGCCCATAAAAATAATAAAAACGATACACGACAAAAATATCAAAATTATATTTTTATATATTTGTTGACGTGAGCGTTTGTCATTGCTCTCTCACTCAATCCCACCTCGGCAGTAATGACAAAGTTCGGCCACGTATAAAAATTTAGTATTTTCCTATTTGGCAAGTTATTGCTTATTATTTCAAAGTTATGAGTAGGTGAGATAAGGCGTCATGACTAATTTGAGTTTTCTTCTGAAAAACAGTATAATTATGCATATTAACTCTTTTTTACACGTTTTTATGGTTCCGTAGCCAAATGGCAAAAACGGAACCCTTATGGATTCGTCATGTCTGTCTGTCTGTCTGTCCGTCCGTATGTCACAGCCACTTTTTTCTGAAACTATAAGAACTATGCTGTTGAAACTTGGTAAGTAGATGTATTCTGTGAACCGCATTAAGATATTCACACAAAAATATTAAAAAAAACAAATTTTGGGTTTCCTCATACTTAGAACTGAAATTCATTTTTTTTTTCATCAATCCCATACGTGTGAGGTATCTATGGATAGGTCTTCAAAAAATATATTGAGATTTCTAATATAATTTTTTTCTAAACTGAATAGTTTGCGCGAGAGACACTTCCAAAGTGGTAAAATGTGTGTTCTCCCCCCTGTAACTTCTAAAATAAGAGAATGATAAAACTAAAATAATATATGATGTACATTACCATGTAAACTTCCACTGAAAATTGGTTTGAACGAGATCTAGTAAGTAGTTTTTTTTTAATACGTCATAAATCGTAAACCGCAATTTACCAAGTAGTAACCCTTCGTGCGCGAGTCCGACTCGCACTTAGCCGGTTTTTATTAGCTTGGTATGTTATATGTATCTATAACGGAATCTTTAAACTTGATTTTCACCCCCTTCAAAACGTCGGATTAATTTCAAACTTTGCACACTTATGAAGGACCGTTGACAATGCAATTTATTTTTATTAATCATACTATTCCTAATTTAAATATATTGAAAATGATTTCCTACGTTTTATTTTAGTTTTCGATTATAACGTGTTTTTTTAACTATTTTTTTTTGTTTCTACTCTTAGATAGAGCCATTATTCATCAACAATAAAATCACTTTAATGCATCCTCATTTTACTGAAAATTTTAAACCATTATAATGACTTTAAGTACCGCCCAAGTCATGTTTCTCTAGCCTTAACTTACTAAGTTATGCATAAGTAGTGTATGTATAAAGGTAGCTTGATAAGCTAGCGACAGACGATTAAGGAAACCCATTAATACGAAAGGAAATCGACTCCGTTCCTCGAAGGAAAAGTTCCACTTTATAATCACTTCTCTGATCGAGGTATTGCGTCCCATTCCATACATATCTATAGGTAATTATATATATTTAGTAGCTTTTATTTGTTAGTTAGTATGAATGGGTCTAATCATGCAACTGAATTTTAAAACAGTTATCCGATTGAGCAGAAAATTTTACATATCCGTATGGTTTGGATGACAATGCACAGTTAGCTGAGTACGAGTAACATCTTTCTAAATTCAACATGGTGGATTAACAAAGATGGCGGAACAATCATTTTTATGCGTCCCCTTAAAATGGATATCAAATGGAAGGATTCGCTGAGAGAAATATGAAAATGCTTGTTTAAAAAAAGTGTTTTTTCGTAAAATCATTTTTATCTTGAAACCCAAATACGTATTTTTATTATTATTGATAGGCTTGCGTATGACTATCTCATCTGATAATAAGCAAAGATAAGGACAACGATGCCTGGAAGTAACACGGCATGTGTTACTTATTTAGTCATGAAAAATAATATTTTCGCCCAAAGAAAATAGTATAAACCACAAAAGTTCTAAAACTACAAATTGGTCTAGCAAGCAAAAGCATTATAGAAAGTTTTAAAAAAATTTGGTTAAAATTTCGATAATGGGCCGTTGATTTTTGCGCGGGGAGGGTGGAGGGGAGAGCGGTCGAGGTTTGGCTACCCCCCAGTACCATCCCCACCACTCGGAGCCCCACGGTTATGGCGATATCCATGGTTAAAGTTTTCAGGTTAGAATAAAAAATTCCATAAATATCCATTGATTAAGGGGCGCGGTGGGGGGTGGGAAAGGGCGGTAGAGGGGCTTCCTCACTGTACCATCCCCACCCCACTGAACCCCATAGTTATGGAGACATCCATGGTTAAAGTTTAAAATTACTATTTAAGCAACAAAGTCGACGGAGCCCCTATTTCTGTCTGCAGGGTCTAAAGTAACAAAACATGAAGGAGATGACGTCATCTCCTTCGAACCTAACCTATCCGTATCGGGGTGCCCTAGGCTCCCGAGCTCGCTTCGCTCGCTCTTGGACTAATTCTAATTTTTTTACCTACAAAAAAAACTATTTATGAGTACCTACTACCTACAAAAAAAATATAAACTTCCAAATCAAAGGCCCCTAATGGAAATTTTAGCCAAAAATCTCGTATTGAAAACTAATTTCAATATGTTTATCCCGTAATTGCTCCACATCTACGACGTTGTTTCAAATAAGTACATCATCACCTCTAGGTAATGCACTCTCCATAAAAATAGCTGACTTTCTATAGGGCAGGGATGGCGAACAAACGGCACGCGTGCAAATGGTGGCGCGTGACAAAATATTTCGGGAACGCCAAATTGCTAATAGATGACTCCAGTACATCTTGCATTATGCTTTAATTAAAAATTATGAGCCTATTGTTCATAAGATATATCTAATTTTCAGCAGCAGAAATCTCATATTCTTATGTTATTGTTTTATTTTTTATCACATCACATCATCAGCCTATTAATGTTCCCACTGCTGGGACACAGGCCTCCTCTCTATGAGAGGGGATGGGCCGTAATCCACCACGCGGGCCCAGTGCGGATTGGTGGATGTCACATGTCTTCGAATTTTTGGTTCTAGGACATGCCGGTTTCCTCACGATGTTTTCCTTCACCGTTTTTGAGAGCAGTGGTGATGAAATAATTTACACAAAGTAAAGCGCCTGCCTGGGTTCGAACCCACGACCTACAACTTGTAAGTACGATACCACTGGGCCACCACTGCTCTATTATTATTATATTGCTATATTAATTATTTATATTAAAAAAAAAATACACGATCAGCAATAAAGGTTCACCATCCCTGCTAAAGGTTCTTCTTAAAGGCCATTCGATATAATACTATAACTAGCTACTTGCCTCTGAATGGATAAAATCTTGCCTCTATAAGTAAAGTGCGTGAGACGCATAATTTTCTCCCTGAATTGAATATAATGAAAAGAAAAATTCATGGAAACGTACCAATTGAAATTTGAAACGTGCTATTTTTCAATTACAAAAATAAAATGAATCATGCAATTTGCACCCTAATTTAATGAACAAAATCGAGTGTTTTTTTATTTTTATTTATTTGATCAACACCTGATGCCAACGACTTTGTTCGCATAAAACTTTTGTGACTTTTATTGGGGTTGAAGTTTATTTATTTAGTGATCACTTAAAAGCATTCGATCAGTATTCACATTTTATTTATTTTAGGAGATACAAAATACATTTATTACGTAACACAAAATATGAAATTGTGACAATCAACCTTTGTACTTTGTAGTATCAATAATAGGGCTGTCTGCAACACGATATCAATTCAATCCGTCAACGCCACACTAGAATATCTAAAACTGGTTTTGCTATACAAGCTGACCACCCCGGCTTTGCCTTTTTTTTTTTGGTTGGCAAACTTCCAACTTTTCCCGCTCTAGGTGAAACGGGAAAGCGTTTCAGACTTTTACTGACTAAATCCCACCCGTGTTTTTCAAATTTATCCGCGACCCAGACCCTGACATCTATGACCTCTATGAAGCGCGCGTGGAACACTACGTGCCGTCGACTCGGGCCTGGTCATTATCGGACGGCGTGCTACCCATTACTCGCCGTCCGCAAGCCCGCGCCTACGGTGGCCGGGAATCGGCTTGCGACTCCCGACGCCCGGGGGTTCTTCTGCGGTGGCTAGGCTCGTGAGGGCGTATCCTTTGCGTCTCCCTCACGCGTTCCGCCTCCTCCTTTGCGAGCATTACTTTTTCGCAGAAGGAGGAGACAGCTTCCCATGCCCTCTCGCTCCGTACCATGGCCTGAACCAGGGCTGGACGAGAGAGGTCGCCACCGCCGATCGCCTCCACGAGGACACGGCGGTGCTCAACCCAAGCAGGGCAGACCTCCACCGTATGCTCCACCGTACCCCGGCTTGGCCTGGGTTGGACAATTACAATAGATACTCTATGTCCATCTGGAATAGTGTAACCATAACCTTTTGAATGCTTTTTTTTATTATATTTACAGTGGAGATTAACCACAAAATAAATAAATTCTACTATAAAATAAACAACTGACGAGACTCCCACTTCACTTCTATAGAACCGCAATCGAGACAAACCTAATATCATCCTCTGCTAAATTTAGACCCTTTCAAGAGCCTACCGCCTTCGAGATATGGATATAATAACAAGTGTTGGCATACTGATTTGTGATGAAGCTTTTAGTACAAGGTATATCTGTACTTGATTATGTTTATACCACGGCAGTTACTGGTCATGTGCTCTTCGGGTGGTTAACTGAGGGTAGGTAGCAACAGAACCAAGATGAGTTGAAGTTATGCTAAAATATAGCATACTAACTACTCAAACTATATTAAAATACCAACATATTAATAAAGAAAGAAAGTTGAAAGAAAACATATTTATTTGTGACCCGCGGAGACACGAGAAGTAATAAAAAATAAAACCCCTTGCGAGACCAAAAAAGCTCCTAACTCAGCATAACATAATATTTATATATGTCACCAGGTTATAGCAGCATTGTAAAATTATAATAAACTAGTTTAACCCCGCGCCTTCACTCGCATAACTATAGATTTTTCAATGAATTCTGGTTATCGATAAATATAAAAAGTTACATACACAATACAGAATAAGATGTTTCGTACAGACCTCTTCCCTCCATTTCTCTGCTTTCCAGTTTTATGGAAAAATAAGTAGCCTATAGCCGATTTCTGGACCCCATTTATCTCTGTTCTAACAAAAACATTATATTCAAATGTATAATTCCCAAAAGAGCCAAAACAACCGGTTACTGACCCAAAGTTGTTATCCACAAAAATAAAACAATTTTTACGCAAAATATTTTCGCGGCGATTTGCGTACGGAAAATAGGCCTTAAATATTCAAGCAAGTGAATACGAAGACTTTGTTTAAGGCGAGGGTCAGCTCCAGGGAGCTGTTGGCAATATTGCATTAGTCATTTAATACATATTCAATGTTGTAAACAGGTAAACTCTCTTCAGAGGGATTATTGTGTAGAGGAAAAAAATCCAATGGTAACTTTCATCAAAGATCTACAGAAACGAGTATAAATGTTCTTTACATCAATAGATAAAGATTACAATCATGCTTGTTATGATATACGTACAATTTACCTTCCTAGTTACACTTTGGAGGCTTGTCAATTTTATGCAAAGTCTGCTTCATCACTAATTGAAGACTTGGACCAATGGCTTTCCAATCAAGCTTAATTTGCCTTATCAAAAAATCTGGAAAGTTCTGCAATTTAATTTCCACAAGCAGCTTTATTTTTAACGTAACCACACGTGCCACATCCTAAAGCAAGTTATACTTTCTAAGCGGTATCGACGATTTCGCTCAACCTTGACCTGATAGCGGCCTGAATCGCAAATGCATTCGGTGAATTGGAATTCGACCATTTAAATATGTATTTGCAGTTTATGTTACCTTGAACATGAATCTTTCACGTTTCTTACGATACCAGCATAGTTTTCATAAATTTATTCTGGCACTGGTGATTGTACTAGGACAGGCATCAAATCACTTCCTACTTATTACCGACTTCTAAAAAAATGTGGGATTCTAAACACGTATGACAAATTTTGTGGTTGTCCACGCATTTCTCCGCACTATTAATGGGTTCGTGATCATTATTTTTGTATTGGATTAGGTATCTCTCAACTTAGGGAGCAGAATAAGTTTCATCAAAATCAGTTCAGCAGTTTTCAAGATATGGCACATACAACCGAACTTCCTAACAACAAACAGCACGAATGAGTAAATTGAGTTATTATGGGTATGTCAACCCTTTAGTATAGTTACTATAAAAGACTTCCTCACTTTTTAATGATGATGTACCAAAACTAATACGTGGAAAATAAAACCTTTTTCACAAAAAACAAACCAACTTCCAAAGCAAGACACTGTTTATATATATTTTTTTTTCTCATTTTTATATCTAACTTATTGTATTACTAATGTTTTTTTTTTTTAGTTTTCAACTTGAATTATTTCACATTCACCAATATTTTAAATGTTCATAAAGTGGAAAAAAGTTTATCTTAAAATAAAGCTTTAAACACACAGATTAAATCCCTAACATTTTATAACAATAATAAAACATTGCATTGACGGTATAATATTAATGTTTTTAGTCGTTCGTTGCAGGTGCAGCGTTCGCGGTCGGGCTCAAACCGCGAATATCTCTGAAAACGTAATATTTGTATGAATTGAAGCTTGTTTCACTAAACAAAACAATGCTTTGGGTATTAATTGTTTTATTTCAATCATACAATCACATTAAAACTTGTGATTTCACTTTTAATATTGAATACTTTTTGCGAGAGCAGTGGTGGCCCAGCAACAGCGAATTACGTGTGCTCGTTCTTGGGTTCGAACCCAGGCAGGCGCTTTACTTTGCGTAAATTATTTAATCACCACTGCTCTAAAATCGGTAAAGGAAAACATCGTGAGGAAACCGGCATGTCCTAGAACGAAAAATTTACAACCCATTACACAAACCGCACTGGGCGCGCGTGGTGGATTAAGGCCCATTCCCTCTCTCTCAGAAAGGAGGCTTGTGTCCCAGCTGTGGGCACATTAAAAAGCTGATGATGATAATGACTTTTATTTTCGTTATGAACCTTGACCTGGATGTAACCTGATGGAGCTACGATAAAACGAGTGAGCCTGAAAAACGCCAGTGCCGTGATAGTGAACTAAGATACTGAGAGGAAGTGAAGTCAGCTCTTAAATTCCAATAGGGCAACGAACCTAATTGGCCTTACTACCCATAATCCAGAAAAAATACTTCAGTAATGGTACGTTAAATTTCCGAGATATTTCGGGGCAAAAATTATATGAGTACTTTACATATAAGTATCTCGTCAACGTGGCCCAGTACCTAAGATCTCGCCTTTCGTGCTTGAGGTCGTGGGTTCAAATCCGGGCAAGTGCCAATGTGACTTTTCAAATTCCTATGTACTTTCTATGTTTATTTTGGGCATCGCATTTTTTTAAAATAAAATAACAAAAATACTTAATAAAAAATCTGGTATTATATCTCTATTTTTTTACCGACTAAACAAAAAGGAGGAGGTTCTATGTCCGACATTATTGTTTAAAAGAGTATGTTCCGAAATTGATCCTATTTTAATTTGGTAAAGATCTGATGAAGAACTTCGGAGATATACAACAGAACTCTTCAATAAATAACGGCAAATCTCTCGGGATTGCTGCAATCGCATGTTTGTATATTGTTTATACCATTTCATAACATAACATCACGCCAGTATGCTCTAAAGGGGTACGCAGTTGTGTACAGTTCACCTTAGTACACTCACATTTCAACGGTTATGTTCAGTTTCATGATATTCGGGTAATCTATTCTGGCATTATAGGTACCTTACATAACTACTTGCCTATTGGGTAGATACAACTAAAAAGTGAAAAATAAAAAAAACATTTTTGCAAAAAAATACTACCGACTTCCAAATAAGAAAACAACAAAGTGAAAAATAACTTTATTTTTGGAAGTCGGTGTCCATAACACAAAAAAAATGGTACCTACCAAAGACACCGACTTCCAAAAGAAAAGTTATTTTTCACTTAATAGTTTTCTTATTTGGAAGTCGGTAGTATTTTTTTGCAAAAAAGTTTTTCTATGTTCGTTTAAGTTTCTCCTACATGTTCACATGTTAGTATCACTGCACGCTGCAATTGCATATACCAGTTTTATCATGAGGATATTTTTTTCGTGACGATGCATGATGCAACTGGATATATACGGGTAGAATAAATATTTGAATGACCAAATATTGCTATGGAATATATTACTCTATCCCATGTTTTTTCATCATTTTCATTTAGTTTTTTGTTCGTCATGTCCTCATTCGAAACACAATTGAGGAAAAAAGTTTAATGTTTCAGCCACTTGTAAACACGGCGTGTACAAGATTTATTACGTCACGTAGGACTTAATTAAAAGCTCAAAGCCATCACGAAGCCTTTACATCGGAGTCATTCTGTATCATTAATTCCTATTCAAGTTACGTTGCAGGAAAACAACGTAAGTGAACTTGGACAATGATGAGTTAAATTAAAAGCTTCTAAGATTAGCCAAAATTAGCAGACGGACTGAAGAAGGAAAAAATTCGGAAACAATGTTCTTAACGCTTAGAAAGAATATTTTAATTATTTGAAAGTCACATCACATCATCAGCCTATTAATGTGCCCACTGCTGGGACACAGGCCTCCTCTTTGTGAGAGGGGATGGGGCGTAATCCACCACGCGGGCCCAGTGCGGGTTGGTGGATGTCACATGTCTTCGAATTTTTGATTCCAGGACATGCCGGTTTCCTCACGATGTTTTCCTTCACCGTTTTTGAGAGCAGTGGTGATGAAATAATTTACACAAAGTAAAGCGCCAGTCTAGGTTCGAACCCACGACCTACAACTTGTAAGTCGCGGCCGATACCACTGGGCCACCACTGCTCTCTATTTGAAAGTAAACAACAAAAATTCACTTAACTATTTAAACTAGAACATACCAACTGGGGCTAGCTCGATCTTTGCCCAGATAATTAGCATTGCCATTCAATGTGGCAATGCTGCCAGTCATCTGGGCAGGTTTCGACATGACAACATTGTGGAGTTGTTCAACGCCTAAGTGAAATTTGTTTTTGTACAAACGTACGACGCTTTAAAATAAATTTGCTTGTTTATAGAGCAACTAATTCGAAGAAGCAGAAGATTTATTACACCAATAGTCCTTCAGAAACATCAAGCGATAAAAATTCCAAGATCGTTAATAAAATGCAGGCAAAGGAAAGAATGTCGATAAAACGCGCGACCGCGGATCAAATACCGCTGCCTTTCGTTCACTCTGAACGAATGGTTTAGTAGCGCAAATATCTTCTACACCAATCCATCTCATTGCTTATTCAAATCCCAAACGCCTGGCATATGGGATATAGTGCCATTCTTTGTATCCTAGAAACTCTTGCACTATATTTGCTGACAAAGAAATACACGATTTTCAATCCAATATACATAAAATTCATCTCATTTACCTTATAACTTTTTAAATTGTCTCAACAAATTGACAACAAAATCCTCCAGCATATTTCATTTCACAAATAAGGATGTTTCCTGGGTAGAAAAATGATAATTCTATTTAGTCCGTCAGTGAGATTATCAAATAATATTGGACACGTATTTGTTGCTCTACCAAATCAATAAAAAATCACAAAGTTAAAGCGCATCAAAGTTCTAAAGTGAGGGCTTGTGACGTCACTAAGGCAGTATAAAGTGTACTAGCGGCCTGACGTTTCACGATATATCAATGCATTATATCGTCGTCACTTTATATTTACGTGTCAAAAGAAAAATACGCGTCCAATATTTTTTATTAATCTACCTGACGGACAAAAAACTAATTTTCAGTAAACTACCCTATTGTATGATTTATGGCATTATTACAAGAACCGGCAAGTGCGAGTCGGATTCACGCAGGAAGGGTTCCGTATACCATTAACGCAAAAAAAATCACGTTTGTTGTATGGGAGCCCCACTTAAATATTTATTATATTCTGTTTTTAGTATTTGTTGTCATAGCGGCAACAGAAATACATATTCTGTGATTTATTTTACTGTTTAGCTATCATGGTTCATGAGATACAGCCTGGTGACAGACGGACAGACAGACATAGCGACAGACAGACGGATCGTGGAGTCTTAGTAATAGGGTCCCGTTTTTACCCTTTGAGTACGGAACCCTAAAATCACAACCAAAGTACTTCGGAACGAAAATAACGGAGTATTTGATGATAAACGTACCTATAGTTTTGGAACGAAAAAGGAACTAAAGGGCCCAGAATATTATACAACAGCTGCTTGATCCTATTTCAGGCAAAAAATAGAGAAGCCTCATAAATAAAGCGCCTAAAATTTTACCGAACATAAATCTGTCAGATTATTTAGTGGCCCTTTGAGGATACAAAGGAAACTAAAAGCGAGTCTGGTTAAATTTTTAATTGATGACCCCTGACCGGGCCTTTGGTTTCAGCCTTCAAGCGGTAAGTAAACTTCTTATAAAATAAGACAGACTTCATTAATCAATGCCAAGTATTAACTATGTGAGTAATAGCACATGTTGGTATCATTCAAGTCTCCAATATTACAAACCACGATAAATAATACAGTAGGATTTGTAGTTTCGGTCCACCACACACAATCGGAAAAAAACGCGAGTTTATGTATGTAATAAATATTACCAGCATGTTGCCAGTATGAGAAGATACCAGCACTGCTGTACAAAGGTATCTTCTCATACTGAGAAAGCACCACGGCCGCTCAAGACGGGTTGGCTATTTCAATCTTATATTAACTCATATCATCTATTAGTCCAGGTTTCATAACAAGTTTCCCTTCGCCGAATAAAATAAAAATATTTTTAAATATAATTCGATTCACCTCTTCGTGTTTTAGCGTACTTTCACAACTCTTCTACCAACAATACTTAAAAACCCAAGTTTCGTAACTTCGCATTGATTTACAATAAAAAGCTGTAACTTACAACTTACTAACAACATAACTTGAATTAAGTAAAGCCACAAACAAGATCAATAAAAGTGTCTATAACAGTTAATACTATTTTCGTTATAATAACAATTACGTTAGCCATGTAGTTTAGAAATTTATGTTTAACCTCCGACGAAAAAAGAGGGGTGTTATAAGTTAGACTTGTGTACCTGTGTGTTACAGATTTTGATTTCGTTTTTTTTTTACCCGGTTGCAAGGAAAGGGTTATGTTTTTCGCGCGTATCTTGTATGTTTGTATGTATGTATGTTTGTATGTATGTAATATTCTTTATTACCTCATATCTTTCAAACTAATTGGCGGATTTTTATAATTAAGACATCGTTAGATAGGTCTTGACCGCCCAAGTGTTCACAGCCAAGTGCCGTTAAAAAAAAAAAGAAACATGGCGGATTTTGAGCGCCATATTGTGGGGTTGCAATTTCTTTTTTCTTCCATGCCCATCGAGTGGGATATCAAAATTAAGGGTTTTTAGAGGAGATTTCAAAAATATATAACACTTATATGATTAAATGTACCTAATTCGAAAAAATATGTTAACTAAAAAGTTATAAATAAAAAAAGTTAATTCAAAAAATCAAAAAACCCACCTGCTTAAAAAGCGAACTAAAAAGACGTAAACAAGAAGAAAATCATGTTGTGCAGTCGGAGGATACATCTCGTATTAGTCAGCCAGCTCGCGAATATGTACCCTCCGATTGCATAACATGATTTTCTTCTTGTTTACGTCTTTTTAGTTCGCTTTTTAAGCAGGTGGGTTTTTTGAATTAACTTTTTTTTGTAAGGTGACTTTATCGAGAGTGTTCTTAGCTATGTTTGATGAAAATCGGTTCAGCCGTTCTAATTTACTGTTTGAATCGGGGTGTTATCGCAAGATATCTTGTCATAATTACGTGTTCAATAGATTGTCTATCTAAGCGTGTCGTCTACTGCTAGATAAATTATGTTGCATGAAATAAAAATGTGTATGGGACTTTTAAAATTTTATATTTAAAAAATCACATTTGTGAGTCAATTGTGATACTTGATAATTATTGCTTATTTGATAAATATTTTGAGTTGTCAATAAAAAAGTGATCTGATTGCTATAGTAGAGTTTCGTGTATGTTCTTCTCCATAACAATCTACCTTTAACGGACAATATAATCAAAAATAATAATTATTACTTTTTAAATATAATTTTTTGACATTTTAAAGTGCCGCTCGTGCCGCATACTAGCCTAATTGATATAAACGATTTGACTTTGACTTTAAAAGTCTTAATTTTCAGGGAAGCGTGCTTCATCGACGACCACACCATCGCTTAACACTAGGTAATATAGTGGTCAAATGCGAGCCTATCTGTAATAAAAAACCTTTGCTGTGCTTTTGACTACCGAATTCCTGAAATATGACATTAACAAGTTTGAGCAGTTACCTAACCGCAGAGGAGTCAAAAAGTAAATAGACATTAAAGAAATTATAATTCACCCACAGCGTTGTTGAATGTATACAAAGCCGTTGTTGAATAAAATATTTAACGTTATGGTAATAGGAATTGATGAATGATGACAGTAATGTTTTTCATTATCGGATGGAACGAGCACTTAGCTTAATTTTATCGGCCAATTACTGAGAGATAAGCTCCAAAAATAATAAAAAACTTAATCATGTTTAACTGGAAATTACAATTTGTGAAGCTGTATAGTTTCTAGAATGATCGATGAGGATTAATAAAATCGTCGGCATTTTTTCGTAATAATAATATAACACATATTTTAAGATTATACAGGATCTTTTTATAGTTCAGTCTAACCGAATGAAAAATGGAACCCTTGGGATCGCTATAACAATAATAGATTAATCCCATAAAATCAATACCAAGTTCAGCTTCTAATTTCGATTGATAACTTTTCAATTAATTTAAACCCACTTAGAAACTTAACCTTTTCGGTCTAAACTTGAACTTAAACTTTACCTCTAAAATTGCTGGGAAGGGTATATTATATCAATGAGAAAGGGCGTTCTTCATAAACCTCTTATACTTGGTATAATCACTATATTAGTACACAAGTATATGAATCGGTGGGACTTAATATTAACTAACTCGTCAAGTCTATAGCAATAGGATAAATTAAGACAAAATAAAAAAGCATAGGACCTAATATAGTACCTTGCGGAACGTCATAATCATCCCTAACGTTATTTACTATTCTAAAAAAAATTAAAACAAATAAAATAGAAATACCTCATAAATAAAAATAAAATAAATATTGTAGTAAAATACAAAGAAAAATAATGAAGCAATAATGTAGGAAACGGACTGCATGGGTGTGTCAAATGCCGTGTCCAGTTCAAAACCATAACATTCTTAGTAAATCTCGGACTTTTAGTGTTCGCGTGACAAGGGGACTTGAATTTTGCATGGGTGACCATTGAAGCAGTCACGCGTGACCAAAGGTCGCGTATGGTGTGTTTTCTACTTTTACTTGGACTTGAATCATTCATGAAAACTTAATTTTAACTTCTATGTTGGATAGATAAAGAAGAATGTATTAGTAAATCTGTTGACAGTTATTCATTACATACAGGACATAATGTGCTTTCTTGCACATTATGTACTATAATTAAGATTTAAATAAGATTAATGGAGATTTAGATGCATCTAAGTATATCTTTAAGACTATCGTATAAAGTTACCAAAAATATAACGCATCGTTGCCGTTCAAAGTTGCACAAATCTTTTGAACCAAACGCTGACAATTAAACTAAAAAGATACATTTATCCCTGCCTAGAAAGCCTATTCAGAAAACCAAACCTATTAAATACATAGACAACTACGTCAGACAAATAAACAAAACTAAAAGTTCATAAACTACTCAACATCTGCAAGATAAAGTCAACTTACAGAAGGCAGATACTTCGAAAATCAGTACATAAAACTTGACTCAAAGTACCGAACTGTTGGAAATATATCATCTTTATAATAAAAATAACCATACCGCTGTAGCTATTTTAAGATTTAAGTAATAAACAATACCTTTAATAGAAATATATTTTACGAGTATTAGAACTCAGTTTTGTTGAACAGTCTATTTTTACCAAGTCATAAATCAAACTCCTAAAAGAATTTTCATGTTGTCAACTAATTTGGAAGAGTTGAAACACTTTGTGAATATGAAATTTGTCTTTTCTGGAGCCGAGGTTGTTGCGGTACTTTAAGAGCAGGTCTTTTCAACTTTAATCAAAGGACTCTCTAAGCTTAAGTAATAAGAAACCTAATGAAGCCATTCCATAAAGCTAGATTATGAATTCTTGGTAGTCTGGTTAGTATGAACGTGACTGTTATACAACATTTTTATCAGTGGTTTCTAGAAAGCACTAATTTAATTAATTTGCCAGCAAGGTTCATTATTAAGGATACTAAATTATAGTTAGAAAATAATATAGGCTTTGATTTTGTTTTGCTGTTCTAAATATTAATTAGAACAATAGCGCCTAGTTTGGGCGCGACGATCATAAGTTATAGGTTCGATTTCCAGGGACTGTTTATTAAAACCGACAACTGACAGAACACGGCGATACTCTGACAATCTTACAATGTTGTAAGTGTAATTTATACATTTGTGGTATACCAAACAGCGCTTGTCGCAAAAAAGTAACAATTACATATTAAGAATTCTTTTGCCAATAGAGCTCTCGGAAAATAATATTCAGTTATCCTTTTATATTGAATCTTTTACGTGGCCGTATATGTGACCTCTATATCTCTACGCCTTAAGGAGAAAATAGCTAGACTTAATAAAAAATCAACGTTATTCTATTTCCACGCAATACAACGTCTTCAATCGATCTGAAAGGAAGGCTATGCGACGTCGTACTCGATCAAACTGATCAACGGCCTCCCGCACATTCTGAACCGTTAGTACAGTAGATATTTAGATACTCAAGTCAACAATGGTGACCCCACAGCCAAAGTCCTTGGTCGAGGTCACCCGAATTAAATTTTTAATGAAACTGTAAATGACCTTGTCACCTAACTGGTATAACTTTGTGTAGTTAAAACAAGGTGTAGATGTAAATAGTAATGTGATAATGGAGTATTAGTAACTAATGGTCCATTAGTTCACTTCATTATACAGGGTAATCTTCAAAGTGCTTTGAAGTCAGTTTTCCATGAACCTTGGTGACTAATCATATAATTATGGTTTTGACAATACCAATATATGTATCCTACTACTATATAAACGTGAAAATTTGTGAGGATGGATGGATGGGCGCTTGCTAGTCTTTAACGCAAAAATGCTGAACGAATTTTGATGAAACTTTCCAGTAACATTATTATATATTTCATTCATCAGAAAAACACAAATACTATAATTCATAAAGATTTTGGGCAAGTACTAATTCCACGCTAGTGGAGCCACGGGTGAAGCCTCGGGCGGTAGCTAGTTATCATATTTCGTTTGTGATTCACGAAGAAACAAAAATCATAAAAGGTTAAAAATAGCTTACTCACGGCTTATCCGTGAGTAAGCTATTTGTACAAAAAGCGAATTGTTCCAATTGTGGCTATCATTGTATGGTGAGGGAAGATGGAAGTATGGCAGGTAACGTTTACCTCAGCCTATGGCGACCGGAGCTGAATCGATGTCACCATACCAAGGTCAGCGTGCCCGCCATACCAGTACAACGCACATAAGTGTGGCGGTTCGACACTCGTCACTCCACCCTCGCGTCGTAAACCCATTGTTGTCACTATAGTACCAGTCAATTCTGTGAAAATATCACCGTGAAAACTTACGTGAAGTGAATGTGAAGTGGACTTTCATTCCACCTATGCAGTCCTAAGCCCATTTCTTTTTCATGTTAGCAGAATAGCACTGTAGTGCGATTCTGTAAAGATCTCACCGTTTCTTTTTTACTTTAATAACTTTGAAGTAAGCTGTCATGCCACCTTGTTTGTATGGATTGACCGCCCACTTCACCTTAGTTTTCTGGGTGAGATTTTTACAGAATCGACCGGCATCAATTCATATCTTTAGGAGACAGTTGACTTCACGCTCACACCACCAAAGTTTTTGAAAGAAAAAGAAATAAAGGAAAATATTTATTTGTGATCCGCACAGTAGACACGAGATAAGCAAAACAAAAACAATACTTAATACAAGATAAAATTCCAATTTTAAAAAACCCCCGATTTTAATTATAATTTCATGCTTTTTACTACATATAATTAGTAGCAGACACGCTTCAATCGACAATCTATCGAAACACGTAATAATGACACGATATTTTGCGAAAAAATCCAGATTCAAAGACTAAAATACGAATAACTTTTGAACGGCTAAACCGATTTTATTCAAACATAGCCAAGAACACTCTCGACAAAGTCATCTTTCAAATTTAATTTCAAAATTCAGGGAATTCCACTCCTTAGCTGTACGCATAGTAAAAGTAATATTGTAAGTGCTGGTAACCTGGTGAACTTAAGTACTGATAAATGGTGCGCTCCTTTTTACCCGAATGCTTCAGACGGGAAGGGTAATGTTTTATTTTATTTCGTGTGGAAATGATGCACAGCCACACGTAGTGACTATTACCGGCTACCAACCTTCTTCAGGTCACTTAAGGGTTAGCGCATATCAAGACTCAACACTGCGCGCACTTTTAAGACAGCGATACAATATAGAACTTTATTTACCACACAAAGAGGGAACGACTTCAGCGAGCGAATTCGAATTTTAAATGTAGAATTCTGCGGGGTAGTAGGGTAGTATTCAAAAACATTGAATACTACTTAACTATGAAATCTGATAGTTCTAATAATGTTTGGCTTTTTAACCCCCCAACGGAAAAAGAGGGGTGTTATAAGTTTGACGTGTGTTGCTGTGTATCTGTGTATTTGTGTTTCTGTCTGTGGCATCATAGCGCCTAAACGGATGAAACGATTTTCGATTTTCGTTCTTAGCTATGTTTGAATAAAATCGGTTTAGCCGTTCAAAAGTTATTCGCATTTTACTCTTTGAATCTGGATTTTTTCGCAAGATATCGTGTCATTATTACATGTTTCGTCGATTGAAGCGTGTCTGCTACTAGGTATAGTAGATTAAAAAGCGTGAAATAAAAATTAATAACGGTGGTTTTTAAATTTGTAATTTTATCTTGTAAAATGCGTGTGCAGCGTCGCGTTTTTGAATTCTTTCACTGAAATGTGATAGTTCTATAGTGTATTGCTTTTTTGCAATGTGCATGCAGCGTTGCGTCGTATCGCATCAAACTCATTTACAGGCACTTCTAAACTGTCAGGAAGTCGATCGGTCAGGAAGATGAAGATAGACATAGATATAGATATCTATTGAGAAGAACGTGCAAGAAACTATGGACACTCCTCAGTTTTTAGTTTTCAACGAGAGGAGTAGGTTATCTAGGCCCTATTGTGGTCCCTTAGATTCTAGGGGACCACAATAGATGCCAATGGGTCGAAGCGTCCGAGTTATTTCTCAGTCCCTCCACAAAATAAGATAAGATAAGATGAACACTCTTTAAAATGGTCTTGGTGTGAACTGTTCCTAAGAGCTTTTCACCGTCTTATTATACCGCAGAAATAAGCCGGCCATTTTTCATAACATGACACAGTGACATTCGTGAATTCTTGTGCCATGGAAACAGAAATACTTTGTCTCTATTAATGAATGGGCACAGTGCATCTTACTGTTTGACAGATCACTCTGGCGTGGTGCCAAATTGGCTGTTTGGACGTCCTAACTCAGAGATTGCGAACATTTTGGCACTTAAAGAGGCGGAGTCAGTGGTACTGCAATACGATATCTCATCATCATTATCATTATCGAATGTATGTAAGCGCATACTCCAGAACGGTTGCACCTATTTGGCTAATTCTTTTTTGTTGTGTTTGTAGTTATCAGGACAAGGTATGTACGAAAGAAAAATTGTTAAAAAAAAATTCTATGTAGGCATTTTGGTCCCCCATGACGAGAACCTCGTGAAGGCTGAGAGAGATAAGAAAAGCAAGTATCTTGATCTGGCTCGCGAGGTTGTTCGCGACATGTAGGATGTGAATACAGCAATCATTGTGCCGATAGTTGTTACGGCCAATGGCATAATAGCCAAGAGCCTCGACGAACATCTGAGGAGGCTCTCGTTAGGCAGCTGCATCAAGGGCTTGATCCAGAAAGCGGTACTCCTGGACTCGGCGCGTATAGTCAGGAGGTTCCTCTCTCAGGAGCCCTGACCACCGGTAGCTTGGACCCTGTTCCCGATACCGGTGGGCTACTATTTTTGTATTTTAAATGTTATTTGTTATTTTTTTGTAAAATAATGTTTAAAAATATGTAAATTAAATTGAATAAATGGAATTATAAAGAGGAAAGACTTTTTTGTTTGTTTGTACTGAATAGGCCCCGAAACTACTAGACCGATTTTAAAAATTCTTTCCCAAATAGAAAGGTTCATCATTCTTGAGTGACATAGGCTATTTTTTATCCCGATAACGGGTCCTGTGGGGTGGTCCACGGGCGTGAAGCCGTAGGGAACAGCTAGTGTATCATAAAGTTAAAAACTTGAAACCGACTAAAGGAAAATGCACGATTGATGTTCTAAACTAGCAAATCAAATTCATGAACATTGAAATATACCTATAAAAATATTTTTTATCGGTTGGTATACATATTAATATTGTAATAATTTAAATTTTCAAACTCAGAATTTTGCCTCTTTAATTTGATATCCCACTCAATACGTAACTAAAACGAACCCTACTTTTTACCCGACTGCCGAAGGAGGGTAATGTGTTTATCAGTCTATGTATGTATGTATGTATATATGTATGTATGTATGTATGTATGTATGTATGTATGTATGTATGTATGTATGTATGTATGTATGTTTGTTCCTATGTGGCGTTCTAGAGACCAAACGCGTTGGCCGATTTTGATGATTCTTACGTCAATCAATTCGTCTTAATCCTGCGAGTGTCACTGGCTACATTTAAATTGGAAAAAACAAAAATGGCGGATTTTGGGCGCCATTTTGTGGGGGAAAAAAATTTTTTTTTCTTCCAAACCCATCGTGTGGGGTATCAAAATAAAGGATTTTAAAAGGCGATTTCAAAAATATATAACACTTATATGTTTAAATGTACCTAATTCTAAAAAAAAATAACTAAAATGTTGTAAATAAAAAAAGTTAATTAAAATATCAAAAAACCCGACTGCTTGAAAAGCAAACTAAAAAGACGTAAACAAGAAGAAAATCATGCTGTGCAGTCGGAGGATACCTACATCTGGTTTTGGTCCTTCAGCTCGCGAATATGTATCCTCCGACTGCACAGCATGATTTTCTTCTTGTTTACGTCTTTTTAGTTTGCTTTTCAAGCAGTCGGGTTTTTTGATATTTTAATTAACTTTTTTTAAGAGACACATTCGTCATATATTGCATTTCTTCGTATAAAACTGATACGAAAATACAGTGACTCAATTTCGTGATAAAAACTGTAACCAGAAATCCTGTCACATGCTAACCGTAGCCCATGTGCTGTAGGTGCACCATCCCTGTATTAGCTATATCCCGTGATAGCCCACTGTACTCAAGGCTCAATCTTGGGATCTCCCGCGGCGAACGTCCAACTAGGTCAAGCACCGTATTAGGGAAAAAGGATATGAAATTTGATTGCCTTTATTGACTAAGAGAATTGCCAGTAAACCACATATCAGGTGAGGCCGTAACAAGTTTTTTAAGGCTCACTTGCACGAAAAAAGTAACTAGGAGTTAGTTACTAACACGAGGTTAAATTGGCATTGTCAATTTAACTCAACTAATTCTGTGTTAGGTTTTTCGTGCAAGTAGGCATAAGGCCCAGTTTTTTTATCTGTAGTTAACTCAACCAGTGATTAAATATGCTAACCAATCATTTCTAATTTCGGTAAACCGCTTTTATTCATTAATTGTTAGTCTAAGAAATAGTCAAATAATTAACTTCTCCACCATATTTGACCATTTGTGATGCTTACAATTGATCATCATCATCATCATCATATCAGCCAAAGACGTCCACTGCTGGACATAGGCCTCTCCCAAGCGTCGCCACATTGACCGGTCCCGTGCGTCTCGCAACCAGCGGATCCCCGCAACCTTCACCAGGTCATCGGCCCACCTGGTGGGAGGCCTTCCAACGCAACGTCTTCCGGTTCGCGGTCGCCACTCCAGAACCTTTCGGCCCCATCGGCCATCCGTTCTGCGAGCAATGTGTCCTGCCCACTGCCACTTAAGTTTAGCAATCCTTCGTGCTATGTCGGTAACCCTGGTTCTCTTACGGATCTCTACATTTTTGATTCGATCACGCAAGGAAACTCCGAGCACCTCTCCATTGCCCTTTTAATGACTGTAAGCTTACAATTGATGAAAAGACGCAATTTAGCAAAATTTTAAACCATTGGTTAGCATATTCAACTATTGGTTAAGTTAACTACGGATAAAAAAACTGGGCCTTAGACTCCTGAAATATAAATATTTTGCAAGAGTAAAAGTAGTCAAAATAAATAAAAGAAACCTCCTTAAACCTTAAAATAGACCGATGACCTGGTTAACGTTGCGGAAATCGGTTGAATGATAGACGCACAGGACCGGACAATGTGGCGACCACAGACATAAATCTAAATAGAGAACGCAAGTCCCTCCATCTGTTTGAAAAACAAGCTTGCCACTATTTCACACACACTTTAAAAAACTGGCCAAGTGCGAGTCGGACTCGCGCACGTAGGGTTCCGTACCGTTATCGCAAAAAACGGCAAAAAAATAACGTTTGTTGTATGGGAGCTCAGTTAAATATTAATTTTATTCTGTTTTTAGTATTTGTTGTTATAGCGGCAACAGAAATACATCATCTGTGAAAATTTCAACTGCCTAGCTATCACGGTTCATGAGATACAGCCTGGTGACAGACGGACAGACAGACAAACGGACCGCGGAGTCTTAAGGGTCCCGTTTTTACCCTTTGGGTACGGAACGTTAGAAACAAATTTACTTACCAATGAAAGTAAACATTTCCAATGCCTCGGCCAACTTTTTCTAGGCAGTCTATACAGCTCAATATGGCATAAAAAAACCGGCCAAGTGCGAGTCGGACTCGCGCACGAAGGGTTCCGTAACATTATCACAAAAAAACGGCAAAAAAATCACGTTTGTTGTATGGGAGCCCCCCTTAAACATTTACTTTGTTCTGTTTTTAGTATTTGTTGTTATAGCGGCAACAGAAATACATCATCTGTGAAAATTTCAACTGCCTAGCTATCACGGTTCATGAGATACAGCCTGGTGACAGACGGACAGACAGACAGACGGACAGACAGACAGACGGGCCGCGGAGTCTTAAGGGTCCCGTTTTTACCCTTTGGGTACGGAACGTTAAAAACAAATTTACTTACCAATGAAAGTAAACATTTCCAATGCCTCGGCCAACTTTTTCTATACAGTCTTTACAGCTCATTATGGCATAAAAAAGCATTTTTCTAGATTTGGGTGGGTTCCGGTGGACTTCGTTTTTTGACACGCGAAGTACATACAATCGTGTCATCTAGTTAGATTTGGGGACTATATTTCTTGTCACCAAAATTTATATTTGTCATCAAGTTGTATCACCTAATAAATAGATCTATCGCCACGAAATATTTTTGTTCTCAGATAAACAAAAAGTGTTCCCAGGTATGAATTATCAAATTAATGTTAATATATATGTAAAATAAGAGATGGATTACCAATAAAATGTTAGTGCATTAGATGAATATAAACTTCGTTCTTATAATAATAGTTTTATTACTTAAATAATATGTTTGTGCTCAGAATGGTAGATCTGTCACCAAATGTCCAAGAGCAAGCGAAGCGAGCTCGGGAGCTTAGGGCACCCCAACACGGACAGGTTAGGTTCGAAGGAGATGACGGGAGCTGAAGTGAGCGAGCAAAGCGAGCGAACTCAGCGCCCGTCATCTCCTTCGTGTTAGGTTACTTTATACCCTGCATACAGAAATAGGAGCCCCGCGCAGCCCCGGGCTCCGTCGACGAGGACAAACCTATTATAATACATACAAAAACATTTATGTGGTACTAGACCCTATATCGCCATGATTTTAGGTGATTTATTGTGGAATTGATTTTATATTGTTTGGTGACTACATTTTGGTGACAAATCTACTATTTTGCGGGCAAACCCTATTATTTAAGAAACACAAAACGAATTAAATCGGCGATAGCTTAAATGACACCCGTTAGATTTATCTGTGGTGGCGACACTTGAGGAAAGCCTTTGTTCAAGGGTGGACGTCTTTCAGCTTAAATGATGATGATGATGAAATAATGCCAAATTTCTGTAAAAAGAGTTGTCACTATTTGGCTATTTATAATTTTGGCTATTAAAAAATGTTTTATTTCAGGCGTTAACTATCGTATCGTTCATTGCAGTTGCCAATAGCTGTCTTAGTATAGTATTAGTAGGGGTGCAAGTTGAAAGCCTCCACGCGGCGCACCCTGGGCAACGTCGGCTCCAGCTGCCCACCCGCGTTGGGTGGACAGCTGGGGCGGGCGGCTAATTTCAACACACGAGGAAAGGTCACGGTTCCAATCACAGATCATCCTAGATGGTGTGTGAAGGGAACCGGGCTAATGATAGGATGCCTACCGCCCCTCTGCTTACAGAGGGTAGGTCGAGTGGGCGTGAAGTGGAAAGTAGGGAGAAGTAGGGACCTCACCCTTTAAAGGAAAAAACTATGGAAAAAGGCACTTGTAAAAAACGTCCCCAGGTGGGTCCCGACCGCTCAGCGGTCGGGGAGTCCCACCCCGCTTCGGCGGGCTGCCCTTCGTATTCTGGGGTGGGCAACAATTGTCTTCCGTCTGACCCTTCAGACACCAACGACAACCACACGCGCGATATACGGAAAACGATGATGACTCCAAACGATGACCAAGGACCCTCCGGCTCCGAGCCGATAGAGGAGATGGTGGCGCAGTGCGCACCAGAGGAAAGGCTGCCAGTAGTGCGGATGCCCGCTATCCGGCCCTCCATTTCCCGGAGGCGTGACGCTCATAAAAGGCAACGGGATGCAGCAACGAGTGGAGAGATGTCGCCGCCTTCTAAAGTACCCTTTAAGGCGACGACTGCTCGAGGGGGAGGTCTTCCACGTGACAAGAGGGGTCGGTTTGCTCGGCCTAGCATGCCAGATGGCTCATACGGGCCACAAACTGAAGAAAGTGAGTCGGATAGCCAGAGCGTGCCGCTGACGTGCACCGAAGCGAGTGAAGAGGAAGACATGGATGTGCAAGTCAGCACCCAGACCACTCCTTCCTCTGCAATTGGAGAGAGCTCTGCTGGCTCAGCGGAAGCCATGGAGAAAGCGGCCCTTCAGGATATCCAGGTGGTTCTGGACACCACACGAAAATCAAAAAACATGAAGGGTACGTGCAAACGGGAAATTAAAGAGGCAGCAGAGCGCGTCAGAATGGCGATAGAGGAGCTCGCTAGTAGAAGTTCCTCGGAAGAAACTCGGAGGCTGCAACTGGAAAACGACCGGTTGCGAAAAGAGGTTGGAGCCCTCCGTAAAGAAATGGAGAGTCTTTGGGAAGAAGTTCGCTCCATTCGAAGGCAACCGCTCGAACTGACGCAACCGCAGCCACAGGCTGTGCGCCCTTCGATCATGGAGAACCCCTCGTCAGACGAGTTATTGCGAGCTGCTGTCTCCCAAATCGGGAAAATGATGGACGCCCGGTTCGCTGGGATTGAGGACCGCCTTCTGCCGGCCAAGAATAACCGTCCACCATTAGCGGCAGACGTCAGAAATGCTGCCGGGAATGCTGCCGGGAATGCTGCCAGGAATGCTGCTAATACCAGCAGGGCGTCTAAAAGGCCCTCTATGGCCTCTCGAGAAGCATCACAGGTGGCATCACCGGTGGTGTCCCAAGCGGCCGAAACGCAGCGGAGCGCCCCGCCGCCTATCGGGAATGTGGCTGTCAGTGATGGTTGGCAGACCGCTGCTAAGAGGAAAAGGGGCAAGAAAAATAAAAAGCCTCCAGCAACAAATACTGTGGCATCCGCTACAGGAGCTAAGTTGGAATCTGGCTCCAACAGAAGGCGGAAACGGCAACTTCGCGCACCTAAGTCGGCTGCAGTGGTTTTGACCCTGCAGCCTGAAGCGGTACAGAAGGGGCTAACCTACGCGGCGGTGATATCGAAGGCCAAGGAAAGTGTGAACCTGGCAGACCTCGGTATCACCGACATCAGGTTCCGTCAGGCAGCGACGGGGGCGCGTCTGCTGGAGTTTCCGGGAACTGAGGGAGCCAAAGGAGCAGACCTTATTGCGGAGAAGCTGCGGGGCATTTTCACAGAAGACGTCAAGGTCTCCAGACCCACAAAATGCGCTGAAATGCGCTTAAGCGGGCTTGACGACTCTATAACTGGACGAGATGTGCAGGAGGCAATCACTCGGAAGACCGGTTGTCCCGCAGCAGTGGTTAGAGTGGGTCCGATACGTCTTGGCCCGGGAGGTGTCGGCTCTGCTTGGGCCCAATGCCCTGTCGAGGCCGCAAAGAAACTAGCTGACGCCGGCCGGCTCCTCGTTGGCTGGAGTTCTGCCAGAGTTAGGATTTTGGAGGCTCGGCCCATAAGATGCTACAAATGCATGGAGAGAGGGCACACCCGCCATAATTGTACCTCTGGCACGGACCTCAGTGGGCTCTGTTTTCGCTGCGGTAAGCCAGGGCATATAGCTTCGACATGCTCTGCCGACCCTCACTGCCTAATATGTGAGGTGGCAAAGCTATCGGCCAACCACGTCGTTGGGAGCAAGGGCTGCAAGCCGCCAGCCCCTTCAAAAAGTAAACAGGCGACCGCTTCAACCCCGGCCGCTTCTAGTGTGGTGCGACTGGAGCAGTCGCAAGCGGAGGTAATGATTACGGAATAATTATGAACCGAGTCCGTAATCATTGTCTCCTCCAGACGAACCTTAACCACTCTGCCGCTGCCCAGGACTTGCTCCTTCAAACCATGGTGGAGTGGTCGATTGACGTAGCCATTGCGGCGGAACCGTATTTCGTCCCACGCCGCCCTGATTGGGTGGGCGACGTGGACGGTTCTGTTGCCATTATTGGCTCTACGGCTTCTCATTGCCCACCCCTCACATTCAGAGAGAGAGGTCCGGGATATGTTGCGGTCGAGCGGGGTAACATCATATTCTACGGAATATATTTCTCCCCAAACAGGAGCCTGGCCGAATTCGAGGACTTCCTGGATCGCTTGGGAGCCTCGGTTCGGCGAATGACGCCGGGCCACATAATGGTCATGGGGGACTTCAATGCGAAATCTACTGCGTGGGGTTCCCCAAGAACGGATGCCAGAGGAGAAGCAGTCGAGGAGTGGGCGGCAGCTGTAGGCCTCTGTCTCCTAAATAGAGGTTCTGCCAATACGTGTGTGCGACAACAGGGGGGGTCAATAGTAGACCTTTCATTTTCTACCCCTGCCATCGCCGCACGTGTCCAGGGCTGGCGAGTCCTGGAGAATGTGGAGACCCTATCCGATCACTTGTACATCCGTATGGATGTCTCCACCTCGCAGGGTACGGGAGGGTCTCCACGCCCTGAAGCTCGACACTTTCCACGCTGGGCAGTGAAACGGCTTGATAGGGACCTGTTGGAGGAGGCAGCCATTGTCCAGGCATGGCTATCGTCACCGCATTCCAGTGAAGGGGTTGATGCTGAGGCTGGCCGATTTCGCAATGCAATGACGGCCGTGTGCGACGCCTGCATGCCTCGAGCGCGTAGTCGGCCCCAAAAAAAGCAGGTCTATTGGTGGTCCCGGGAGTTGGCGGACCTCCGCAGGGCTTGCATTACTGCCCGGAGGTCCTACTCGCAAGTACGCAGACTGCGCCACCGCAATGAGGAGCTGGAGTGCCAACTGCACGAGTCCTACCGAAGCGCCCGGGAAGCTCTACAGTTGGCGATCTTCCGAGCAAAGGAGCAGGCGAGGCGTGAAATGCTAGACGGCCTAAACAGAGATCCTTGGGGACGCCCGTACCGTGCGGCCCGGAGTAAACTTCGTGCTCAAGGCCCCCCATTAACGGAATCCCTTCAGCCTCAGTTCCTTGCCGAAGTCGTGGAAGCACTTTTCCCGAGCCGGGCGGAACACACACCACCCACAATAACTCCACCAGCTGAGGACCAGGACATCGAAGAGGAGACTCCTGTGATCACAGATGCGGAGATGGAGGCAGTGATTTTGCGGGCGCGTTCAAAAACTACCGCCCCAGGACCAGACGGGGTGCCTTCAAAGGTGTTGGCTCTAGCGTTGGATGCGATGGAGGATAGGCTTAGGGAACTGTTCAATTCCTGTCTGACGTCGAGACGGTTCCCTAAACCTTGGAAAGAAGGTCGACTGGTCTTGCTGCAAAAGGCTGGACGACCACCGGAGTCCCCTTCGGCATACAGACCAATAGTGTTGCTGGACGAGGTGGGGAAGATGCTGGAGAAGATTCTCGCTACCCGCATCGTCCGGCATTTGGAAACGTTTGGCCCAAACCTGTCGGACGCCCAGTTTGGTTTTAGAGGCGGGCGTTCGACCGTAGACGCCATTCTGCGTCTCAAGACTCAGGCGATAGACGCGGTAACGCAAGGGGAGGTAATGTTGGCGGTGTCATTAGACATCGCCAATGCGTTTAACACCTTGCCATTCGGTTGTATTGGGGAGGCGCTCCGTTTCCATCGGGTACCCCTATACTTGAGGCAGCTGGTGGCAGATTACCTGAGAAATCGATGTGTTAGCTACCAGGGACGCAATGGTCAAATCACACGAAGGCCTGTTACGTGTGGCGTTCCACAGGGATCGGTCCTAGGGCCACCCCTGTGGAACGTGGGGTACGACTGGGCCCTTCGTGGTGATCTCTCACCCGGGCTGGGCGTCATTTGCTATGCTGATGACACTCTCATCACAGCCCGGGGAGGCAACTTTGAAGAGGCGGCACACTTGGCCATTGAGGGTGCGTCCCTGGTCATTAGCCGCATCGAAGCGCTTGGTCTTAGGGTGGCGCTCGAGAAGACGGAAGCCCTGGTATTTTATGGGCCTCGCCGCCGGCCACCGGCGGGCGCTCACATTACATTAGGTAGTGAGCGAATTATGGTGCGGACGCACATGAAATACCTGGGCCTGGTCCTAGACCGTAGGTGGAACTTCGGCGAACACTTTTGCCGTCTTGCCCCGAAGCTTATCGGCACAGCTTCCGCTCTAAGTCGGCTACTGCCGAATCTAGGTGGTCCCAGTGCGAGCTGCCGACGGCTTTACACGGGAGTGGTGCGCTCGATGGCGCTGTACGGCGCCCCAGTGTGGGCGAACTCCCTGACTGCCCAGAACAAGGCTCAGCTGCGGAGACCGCAAAGAGTCATGGCCGTCAGGGTAATACGAGGATACCGCACAATCTCAGCTGAAGCGGCGTTCGTATTAGCAGGGACACCCCCGTGGGATCTGGAGGCACGAGTGCTCGCCGAAGTTTACCAACGAAGTGTGGAAATGCGGGCGGAGAATGGCAGTGGCCCGCCGCCTGAAGTTTTGATGAGGTGGCGCAGAGAGGCGCAAACTACCATCATGAGGCAATGGGCGGAGAGGCTGGAGACTCCCAGCGCCGGTCACTGGACTGTTGGGGCTATCCAGCCAATCCTAGAGGAGTGGATACGGAGGCGACACGGGACGTTGTCCTTCCGTTTAGTGCAGGTATTATCGGGGCACGGCTGTTTTGGCAAATACCTGCACACAGTGGCAAGACGGGAGGTGACCCCCATGTGTCACCAGTGCGGTTGCAACCAGGACACGGCCATGCACACTATCGAGCAGTGCCCTGCCTGGGAGGTGCAGCGCCGAGTTATGGCAGCAGAAATTGGGCAAGATCTGTCACTGCCGGCCATTGTTAGGGCAATGGTTGGCAGTAAAGGGGCATGGGAGGTGGTTGCGTCTTTCTGCGAGGATGTTATCTCGCAGAAAGAAGCGGCGGAGCGGGTCAGGGAAGCAGACTCTCTTGCTGACCCGATTCGTCGCAGAAGGGCAGGACGGCGCAGGCGGCGAAACGCCGACCTGATGCCGCCATAACAGGGGTCAGCGGACGATAGATCGGGGACTCTATCGTTCATGCTGCACGGCCCCTGGAGTTGTGGTGACGTCCCAGTGCACCCGGACATCGCCGAAGGAGAAGGGAGCCCGGAGGCGGGCAAAGGAGAAGGAGCCCAGAAGTGGGCCACGCTGGATGGGTCGCGAATGTCATGCGTAGCAGTTCTCGCAGCCCATCCATCAAGGCGAATGTAGGTGCACAGGCGGAGTTTTTAGTGGGTGCAAGCCCCACATAACCGCGGCGTCTCCCCGGATGGCGCGGTATGCGTTAGGCATTTTCTTCGTCAGGAAAAAAAAAAAAAAAAAAAAAAAAAAAAAAAAAAAAAAAAAGTATAGTATTAGTAATAGTATAATGTCAGCATCACCCTGCGTCATTGACCGATTGATGATAGCATTCTTTCTCTCTCATCATTAGCAGATAGGAGAACATAGCTGCCCGTCTTTTCGATGCAAAATCATGGCATTAATACAGTAGTGCTCTTCGATATATTACAAAGCGATATCGATTTACAGTTCTGACTCGCTACCAATGCCAAGCTGATATAATATGGCAACGGTGAAGGTTTATTAGTAACGACCCTTGCAGAACATACTGATAACTCCTGAAAGAAACATACAGAGTGATCCATTCTCAACCTTATCAGCAAACACATAGGGCTACTTTTGCCTAGCACAACCAAGTTGGAAGAAATGTCTTAGCGACAAGGTAATATTGAGTATAAAAATTGCATGCATATAAATGCAAACACTATTTGCCCGAGTATAGCTTCTAAAAGTTGCGAATGGCTTACTCAGATACATCTGTGTTTACCTTTCATTTCCAAACAAGATTCGAGATAGTCTAGTTCAGCGTTATTCAAAGTTTCTTCTTCTTGGTTGTTGTACAACTTTGTATGTAGAATGAGAAGTTTCGAAGAACAAATATTTTGATAACTAAGTAGGCAGGAGGTGCTCGTGGCTAAAAGAGCCGCACGGGTTGATCGTCAAGGTTCAGCAATGCTTGTTGCAATCCGTTCATGAACCATTACTAGACATCGGATTATATACATTTGCATGTTTGCATATGCAAATGCATAAATCCCTGATTTTATAGCGTTGTTGCATATTTTAGCACTTTTTCATTGATAGTGCTTATTTTTGTAGTTAAATGAGTTAACGGTGTTTTTTATTATTAATTAAATGCTGTTCTTAATGTATAATAATCCAAGTCTGGCCTGAAAAGGTTTCTGCAGAAATGGCACCAGATTTAAAGTTCTATCTACAACGTCTTTGGACGTAGGGATCATTTTCATCCTACAATTTAATAATATAAAGTAACAAACGTCACAATTTTGCTATAGAAAATCTATAAAAATATTTATCTACACTCACAACGTAATGTTCCAAATACGAATTCGAAAAATATTGTATAAACACGTACTTTATATTCGTGGATAGGTAAAATTAAAAAAAAAACCATTATAGTTCAACATTTTCCTTCGATTTTCAAACAGCTGCATCATAAAATAACTTTATCTACTCTCATATCGTAATATTCGAATTATAAACTTCAAAACGAGTTTATATTGACATACTTTATAAACACAATACCGAAATTTAAAAATAGAATCTTATTATAACACTTTTTCTCTAACAAAATAATGCTATAATACAATTTTTTTTCTATTACGATACAGGACAAATCCAAGAAGTTAATCACAAGGAGTTTTCATCAATTATTTTTTGTAATGCCATTTTTATAGTACCTATTTAAAAAGATTTGATTCCAATTTTTACTTGTCTATGACAATACCCGCTTCAGGCTTAGCACGCACTGCGATTTTTATTCGCGCGAATTTTGTCTCTTTCTACATGTTCATAGAGCTCAAAATATTCGTGCGAATTAAATTCGCGCCGCGGTGCGGTGGATTCTGTGGCAAAACACGGATTTCTTGCGGTATTATTTCTGCACGATTTTTTACCGCAATGCGAGCAACTTCATACAATTCCATAGGTCGCAGAAAAGGCGAAAAAAAATCACACGAATAAAAATCGCAGTGCGTGCTAAACCTTAGCGCATGCGCAATGCGATGATGGGTTTTGCCGCCATTTATATTTTGCAGATTTAGTTGTATTGAATTTCATGAGTTTTATGAATTCTTGCTTAAAAATGTCTGATATCAGTGAATGTGAAGAAAATTTGACTTCGCCCGATATTTTAGATGCGGCGAAGGAAATTACTCATAATTTATTACCAGCAAAGTCGAGAAAATTATATGATAAATGCTATCACGACTTTATGGCATGGAATATGCAAAAAAGGTATTTAGTAGGTTCAATCCCAATGTATGAGTGTAGATAAAGTAGTGTATGAAACTGGACATAACTAGGTATTAAAACATTCGTGTGAATACTATTAAAAACCTCGCCTACGGCTCGGTTTTTAAACACACACTCATGTTTTAATACCCCTTATTATGCAACAGTTTCATAAACTACTATTATCTACTCTCATATCGTAATATTCGAATTATAAACTTCAAAACGAGTTTATATTGACATACTTTATAAACACAATACCGAAATTTAAAAATAGAATCTTATTATAACACTTTTTCTCTAACAAAATAATGCTATAATACAATTTTTTTTTCTATTACGATACAGGACAAATCCAAGAAGTTAATCACAAGGAGTTTTCATCAATTATTTTTTGTAATGCCATTTTTATAGTACCTATTTAAAAAGATTTGATTCCAATTTTTACTTGTCTATGACAATGCCCGCTTCAGGTTTAGCACGCACTGCGATTTTTATTCACGCGAGTTTTGTCTCTTTCTACATGTTCATAGAGCTCAAAATATTCGCGCGAATTAAATTCGCGCCGCGGTAAGGTGGATTCTGTGGCAAAACACGGATTTCTTTCGGTATTATTTCTGCACGATTTTTTACCGCAATGCGAGCAACTTCATACAATTCCATAGGTCGCAGAATAGGCGAAAAAAATTCGCACGAATAAAAATCGCAGTGCGTGCTAAACCTTAGCGCATGCGCAATGCGGTGATGTGCTGGGTTTTGGCGCCATTCATATTTTGCAGGTTTAGTTGTATTGATTGAATTTCATGAGTTTTTTGAATTCTTGCTTAAAAATGTCTGATATCAGTGAATGTGAAGATAATTTTACTTCGCCCGATATTTTAGATGCGGCGAAGGAAATTACTTATAATTTATTACCAGTCGAGAAAATTATATGATAAATGCTATCACGACTTTATGGCATGGAAAATGCAAAAAAAGGTATTTAGTAGGTTAAATCCCAATGTATGAGTGTAGATAAAGTAGTGTATGAAACTGCACATAACTAGGTATTAAAACATTCGTGTGAATACTATTAAAAACCTCGCCTACGGCTCGGTTTTTAAACACACACTCATGTTTTAATACCCCTTATTATGCAACAGTTTCATAAACTACTATTTTAATTTTTATAGCACACTTTTACTTTTTAATTTTCTGGCGCGTATGGGCTCATGTCATTGTCAGTTGTTTGTGGATGCGCGCGCTGCGCAATGAGAATCTAAATTGCCCGCCATACCATACCACATATTTTTTCCCTTTCCACTTTTGTTTTATTTCAACTGTATGAATGAAGATAAAGTAGTGTATGCAATAGCATATAATTAGGTATTAAAACACTCGCGTAATATTATTATCAAATTCGGCTTCGCCTCATTTGATAAACCTACGCTCGTGTTTTAATAACCCCTATTATATGACCATTGCATAAACTACTATTATTTGAATGTTGTCACAGAAATTACAACTGATAAAGTTAAATATATTGTGACAGTAAACGGTAATTCAAACAAAAGTATTTTAGTAGTGCATATTTTGTATTTTATGATGCATATTTTGGCATGTTGATAGTGCATAATATAATCCGATGTCTAACCATTACATACCAAGATTAAAATTTACCGTAAACGATAAAAGACTGAAAAAAAATGATTTTAGAGTGCTAATTAGCAGATACTATAGAAAAATCTATTGACTTTCGCCGATTCGGTGATCTTAACGGTCGACTGGAATCGGGTTTAGACCTTGTTTGAAAACAGGTGAGTAAGGGGCTTATTCATTAGAAATATAATAATATTGGGTAAAATCAAATAAGTTTTCCTACAAATATCAGTTCAGTTTTAGATTGAGAATCGCGGGCAAGGTATGGTTATTGTTCTTCTTCACTATCGCAGCTGTGTCTAAATCTGACTGACAGCTATCTATAATAGATCAGATAATTATAATCTGACCTTCAGACCACATGAATGAGGTAAACGTATTGATTGATTTACCACCTCCTCTTTACATTTTTAAAATCCACGTAATTAGACGTTGTTTTATAGGACAATAAAAATTATAACGATAATTAAAGTTTATATTGCCCTAAATAAGAGTCCGTAAATAAAATTCTAAGACTATGTTGGTAGAAGGCCAATTAATTTGTATGATTGATGTGATAATCTAGAGGAGCTCGTGAATAAATAATAACAGCCGCACGGGTCGATCTTCAAGGTTAAGCAACGGTGGGTGACCATTTCAACATACTGAGTTTCCTCGGTGCCTCGGCAAGCACGTTAAGCCGTTGGTCCCGGCTGTCATTTGAAGATCTTTGACAGTCGTTACGGGTAGTCAGATGCCTGAGATCTGACACCAGTTCTTGCCAAGGGGTATTGTGTTACCCAGTTACTAGGTTATGGAGGTCAGATAGGCAGTCGCTCCATGTAAAAAACTGGTACTAAGCTGAATCCGGTAAGACTGGAAGTTGACTCCAACAATAATTGGAAAAAACGACGTTAACGGCTCAGCTGCTGAACTGATTTCAATGATTTATGTCACAGAGAATTTATTTCACAGAGAAGTAGCTTGATCTCAATATGAAGGAAAGATTAATAATAAAATATTGGTTCACTAAGCAGGCTGTCTTCCATACTTTGTGAGCACTTCAAAAACCTTTGCTCTCCAAGACTATAAATACGGTTCTTCTGAAGTAACAATAATACTCGTATAATCGTATTGTATTGATGTTTCCGTAGATCCGCCGGAAGGGAGTTTATTATGTGCCACGTGTATGATTCGCGTTGCTCGTGATATTTATATATTTCCCCACTCGTGCTCTCATATATGTCAATCATATGCTTATATGTTACTGGATTATTGCCGATAATACACAAAAGAGAACAGATTTAGAAGTACGATAATATTTGTGCTAAGAAAACACACATGGAAAAAATACAGGGAAACGTTTTTATATTAGATGCCATTGATTTTAAAACAAAAAACCGGTTTTTACCAATACTTTCCACGGCCATTGCTGGTTGGCGTGGCTAGTTTGGTTTTTTAATACGGTTTTTTGGGAGCAGTTACTTATAAGCAAGCATATTCGTCAACCACATCATCGCTTACCATCAGGTGAGATAGCGGTCAAACGTGAGACTATCAATGATAAAACAAATCTCTAGATAAAAAAAAAACACACGAATATTTAATTCAGGTTCCAAATTCGAATAACATAATTGACAAGCGTGGGTTAGTGAAATTCAGAACAACATTATTGCCCGGCTGTACCTCCGGCTCACCGTAATGACATTGTTTAGGTTTTGTTTTTTGTTTTAATTTGATGTTTTCGCAGGTAGTGGTGTGCAAATAAACTTGATGAGTTTGCTACTAAAATAATAAAACACAATAATGACACAAAATACGTAATATTATTATTTCCCCTAGAAAGTTTCAAGCGTGGGAGTGGCTTTTCTTCATATTTATATTTTTTATATGCATGCAACAGCCAAGGACGGTTGTTCGACTCGAGCCATTAGATCTAGCCGTGGCCTCCGACTCTCGGTGGCATGAAATGTCATAAGAGTCAGCTTACACCAAAACGCAAAGAAACGTGACGCTGCGCTCATTTTTAGCGATACCTAAAAATAGCGATGCAATTTAGAACTTTATTTACTACACGAAAAGGTATACATTGTAGTGAAAGGATAAGTTTGAATTTTAAAGCCTCGATTCGGATTCTCTCAATGAAATGCTTTTTCGTGTTGTATTTAAATAATGTTCTTTATTATATCGCTATGTTAACAAGTACGTGCAGAGTTGTGTATCGACGTGAGGTCACCCTTAGGCTTAACACGCATTGCGATTTGTATTCGCGCGAATTTTTAGTACTATTTGAGCGCGATTTTTTTTCCGCAATGCGTGCAGCTTCATACATTTCCATAGGTCACAGAATGGGCGGAAATAAATTCGCGGGAATAAAAATCACAGTGCGTGCTATGCCTGAGGGTTTTAGGTTTAGAAGTGATATTTTTTAATTGATACCTGTAAAATTTTACCACGTATAACTTAATAGTTTCTTAAATAATTGATTTAAATAACCTATAGTCCTGCTTTAATAATGATGAAATTGGAAATTATAATAACATTTTATAAATAGAATCAGTATTAGAGACAAACCGATAGAGTCAAAAGATAAAGCAAATTAATAAAAGAGAAAACTCTGAAAAAAATATCGAAGACTTTATGAGTTGGTGAAAGAATGTCGTGACTTTCGTTTTCTCCTTTGGTGAAGTCTGGCACAGTTTTATTTAATCTACTCACTGTGATATGACAGTTTGTGAACTTTCAGTTAAACCCATTACACGCCCGCTGCATTTTCTTGTAGAAGCTTCGCTCATAGTTTGGATGTTTGAAGTTTTGTGCTTTACTTTCCTTTTATTGTCCGTCAACTAGTAACCTGTTTGTGACTGGTACAACTTGCAACTTCTGTTTTACATAATCATGTGTGTAGGCAAATATTAGAAAAACAGAAAATAAAGAAACATGTTTTTCCTGCTCCACAATGTTCAATTACATATCATGAAATCTCAACGTAAAGTAAAGCATGACCTCCCAAGGAAGCTATAGTTGTATGAAACTCCCAAGGGACTAAAGTTATTTGAATTTGGAACGTCAAATCCTGGTGGAAACTTGTGGTAAACTATAAAATGTCCATATGATATTATAAAGAGGTTTGTTTGATAAACGAAGGTCACCATATACAGAACTCAAAGAAAAAAGACGCGATTTCAAAGAATGTGAAACAAAAGGCGATGTTTGGTGCTGTGATTTTCAGTGAATTTTATTGCAATATTCGTGTTGACAAAAAATGTCGAACGATAGTGATTCTTCTCCAGAGTTTGTCAAAACAGACGCTTTAGAAATTATTAATAAATCTACTACCAGAAAAATCAAGCAACCTATGGTGCATTTATTCAATGCTCATATCTACAACAAGCATCAAACACAATATTCAAATCAATACTTACAGCAGCTGTTTATGGTTTCGCAGGAGTGAAAAGTAGAGTATTCTCCTCTGGGATAAAGCCTGTCTTCGTCTTGGGCAGCTTGAACCCATCGCTTCATTCAGGACTCTAAATAACTCACTCCCTTCGCTCGGGAATTAACTCTAGGGTCCCTCGTTGCACTCAGGGTTCAATATGCCGCCTGTGACGTAAGACACTGCTTTATCCCCTTGGTGCATAATCTACTATTATTGCACACAAACAAAACGAGCACTACAAACATCAACATAAAGCGTAACGTACTCATTGATACGCCCAAAATTCCTATATTTGGTAAAAACATAAAATAGTTTTTAAAAGGTTACAATTTTATCTTTCTTTACTTTTTACTTCTACAACGTTTCTCCTTGACTATTTATGTAAATGTTGCCAGTTATCAATGCACCCAACATCAATACATCGATCAGATATTGAATTAATAATCTTGCAAAAATTGGCTCATTCGAAGGCCCTAAGTTCCCAAGCTGAAACAAATTTCTCACAACTCGGAAAAAAATTGTTTAGCAACCTTTCATACAGAAATAAGAGATAGTCAGTTGACTCATGCGGAAAAGTCCGAGAAACATCACACAGCGTACTAGGAAAAACTTTTGCTTCTACAAGTCTGCAGTGGTATTCTATAAAAATCTCGGCTTGAAAACTTAAGTGCGGTGAACATGAAGTGCGCTATCAATCCATCTTATCAAGTTGAACAGTTCACTTCACCTAGGGTTGCCATCTGTAAATTCTGCCAACCAGGACAAGAAGAACATGAACATAGTATTTTTTCTAAAGTTTCTCAGTCGAATAAAATATAGTTGAAATGGTTATAAATTAAGTTTTTATTTATTTACATACAATTTTAAACTAAATTTAGTAACAGAATCTTTGTGGTACTGCGCCGCGCCTGTGGCGACACCACCGGTTTTAAAACCCGGACTACAAACAAAACCCCGCCCGAACGCTCCCCAGACGCCTTCTAAACTATGACAAATTCGGGGCAACCCAACGGATGGCAACCCTAACTTCACCTAAGTTTTCACATTAAGATATTTACAGAATAGACCGACAGGCAGAGTTGGTGGTGGTACCTGTCTAAGTGTTTTATTGTGCACTTGGGTATACTGTCCTCGTTTAATCAAAAATCTCTTTATGACAGTGAGGTTTGCTGTAAAAGGACCCCATTATGTGTTAACGTCGCATTCTTACATAAGCTATCGTACTGTGTGTGTGTACCTATATGTATCTCTAAGTTTTTTATATGTAATAGATCAATTAATTAATACGGCATTATTTATTATGCACGGGATATTGCCTACTCATATTGATCATTTTTCAATTATAATAAAAACTATTAAAATAGTTAAATTGGCCGGGCTTTCTGTATAATGTCCTTCACTTATAGGGCAAGGCACTGGCAGGGTAATAAAAAGATGTGTTTCATTAAATTATTTTAATATTGACAATGATTTTAATATAGAATTGGTATATATTTAAGCAACAAAGTCGACGGAATCCCGCTGCGGGGCTCCTTTTTAGGGTTCCGTACCTCAAACGGTAAAAAAAGGAACCCTTATAAGAACACTTTCTTGTCCGTCTGTCCGTGTACCACCACAGATTTTCTCAGGAACGGGTGGACCTAGCGAGTTGTTGACGGGTTGACCTAGTTATACGGATACAAGGTGTTAACACGATAAAAAGATATAAGAAAATTTAGATTTTCGCAAAAACTTGTAAGTACCAAAATTTACCTTAATTTTCATCTTTTTTTATTTTTCGTAATTTGCCATTTACTTGCGCTGTAAGACCTTGCTTTATATAGGTTTTGGGTCGAAAACCTATATGGTAGTTCCCGTTGACCCAGACTCACGAAATTTGGCAAAAAGTAAGATTAGCAGAAATAAAGGAAAAACACCAAAAAATAAAAATTGTTGAAAATTAATTTCGGTACTTACAAGTTTTCTCGAAAATCTAAATTTTCCCATATCTATAAAACTTAGCCCCCAATAAAAATTATACCAATCTTATTATGGCGGTATAATAGGTAGATACGGAACCCTCAGCGCACGAGTTCGACTCGCACTTAACCGGTTTTTCTGTCTGCAGGATCTAAAGTAACTTAAAATGAAGGAGATGACGGGAGCTGAGTTCGCTTGCTTTGCTCTCTTACTTCAGCTCCCGTCATCTCCTTCGAACCTAACCTATCCGTGTCGGGGTGCCCTAAACTGCTTCGCTCGCTCTTGGACTAATACATTGATCATAGTTATCGAAATGCCCAACCGTTACGTAGCAATATTCATAATGACTAGACAATGTGATAAATATACAGTTGAAATCAGTATTCATTACATTGCCCGATTTGATATGACTAGATTCATAATAACCGTGCATTATACATAGTGCACATATTAATCACTTGGTCCATTTTTCTAGATGTCGGTGGAATTTCGGTGCCGATAATCAGATTACGATCATTGATCGTAACTTTACTCCGTTTTTTGGCACGCGAAGCACATTCAATCGCGTCATCTAGTTAGATTTATTTCTGTGGATGTAATGCTCCTAAAAGCCGTATAGGAATTTTGAAGTGTGCTAACTACTACTGCGAATCGTCCGCAGAGCAAATTGAGCTTATTAAATCAGTGAATACCTACATAGCATTATGCTGAGCGATGACCGTTTTGCGTAGTTGTGACGCATACTTTGTAATGATTGTGTTTAAGGATTTTTTTTTGTTTTTTTTTATGGTATGCCTCGTGCCTGGCGTTAATAAACAATTTTTCTTTCTTTTCTTTCTTTTCTTTCTTTTCTTTCTTTTCTTTCTTTTCTTTCTTTTCTTTCTTTTCTTTCTTTTCTTTCTTTTCTTTCTTTTCTTTCTTTTCTTTCTTTTCTTTCTTTTCTTTCTTTTCTTTCTTTTCTTTCTTTTCTTTCTTTTCTTTCTTTTCTTTCTTTTCTTTCTTTTCTTTCTTTTCTTTCTTTTCTTTCTTTTCTTTCTTTTCTTTTTCTTTCTTTACACATTTCACCAAGGCTGTCACCTAAATCTGATAACTATTGCAAATTAATGGAGAAGTGTTTTGATTGAGGTCTTTTTCTTCTACGTGTCGATGATTCCTTCACTAAATTTTCTTCGACCATAATCAGCCACGTCGATAGCCTTAGCGCTGGCCTCACAAAGAGATTAGAAGATTGAGGTATTTTCCTATCTTATTTTATAAGTCCTGAAAGCCTGAAAACTCTGTAGCACAGTAAAATGTAATAAATAACAGCATTGTCAAAACATTGTCCCTTTCATACTGAATAATTAGGCATTGTAAAATTAAATAATTTTAGTAGGCTCTTGGCAGTATTTAGACAATAAACATGCTGTTTTACAACAAAGCGGGGTATTGTGGGGCTGCCAAAATTTATGAAAGGGCCTACAAAATGTGGGAAACTAACCTTGATGGTGATATGAAAAGACGTGTGAAATATAGACTACAACGTACCTGAATATGGCACCGTCCTTGTGGTTATGAAAGGTATAAGTGTGCTTGTATATAAACCGTTTATGATAAATCTTTAGATATTACAACCTGAGTAGAAATAAATGGGATAATTTATTCCTTTGATTGCTCATAGACATTATAGAGGTACTTTTTGTAACCTTGCCCCACACTCAATATAATTTGGAATATTATTGATCGCATTGAGAGACAAATAAATCAGGTACATAATAGCTAACCAAAATCGATTGTTACCTAACAACTTACCTATTCCAGTAAGGCTGGAAAAAATACACTGTAAATCAAAATAGTACATTGTGATACAAGGGTGGAAAGTAGGTTATTGCAAACGAGCTGTTATTAACAAGCCCGAGCCGAAGGCGAGGGTTTTTAATGACACGAGTTAAAGTAACCTACACGCCCGTGTATCACACGATATTTTTCAATACATTTGTGGGAAATATTAAAAACAAATCAAAGAATTAGATTTGTTAATTCACAAAAAAATAAAATTTTCGCGCGTTTTTGCAACTGGACATATTTTTTTTACAACGAAAACAGCCTACACAGCCTATTCGATTTTTGACAAATGTTCATGTGAAAATAATTAAATTGAAACTGGTAATTAAATATATTAAACAACCATTTAAAAGACTTTTGAGAATTAAAAGCTAAAACGTACGGAATCATTCATTTTTCCTCGTATAAAATCTATTCCATTTTATTCTATGTATGAAAACTCCTTGCTACTAAACTTTATTAAATTGACTTATAACTAAAGGCGCGTTTTTGCAACTGGACATTTTTTTCCACGTAAACAGTCTATACAGCCTATTCGATTTTAGACAAATGTTGATGTGAAAATAATTAAATTGAAACTGGTAATTAAATATATTAAATAACCACTTAAAAGACTTTTGAGAATTAAATGCTAAAACGTACGGAATCATTCATTTTTACTCGTATAAAATCCATCCCATTTTATTCTATGTATGAAAACTCTTTGCTACTAAACTTTTTAAATTGACTTATAAATTTAAAACTAAACTGCAAAACTAATGATCGAGCTCGTAAACAAAAGTCACGACCGCGTAACGGAAAGATGCCTATGCGTAAGATTTAATTTTCGAATCATAATTATAGCCTCTGAAAGTACGCCATGTTTAACAACTGTATTGAAAATAACTTTCGTACATGTCGTCGACCAAATCATCGCTTACCATCCGGTGAAATAGTCAGGTCAAACGCTCGCATATCAATGACAAAAAAAATTGAGACAAGGTATGTATATTTGGACCTCCTTCTTTCTTTTTCGTATGAGGATGTGTTAATCTCAGGTGTCGGAGTTAATTAAGGAAGGTTATTTTTTTATATATTTTTATTATATGTATATATATTTTATTATATGTATAGATTCTTTTACCGATTGTTTTGTGAATGTGTGAACATTGTAGGCCTTCTAAATTTCTAGACGCTTGTTAACATTTGTTAACTCTTTATCTCGTTTATACAAACTTTTTTTTTATAGTTTCTTACGACTTATTGTCGGGCCTACGTTGTACCCCCATATCTAAGCACTAATGCTGTAGCATGGAAATATTGTAAAAACAAACCAATTTTTGTTAAAAGAGTAACCGTGGAGTTTCTTGCCGGTTCTTCTCCACAGGAAACGACCAACCCGAACCGTGCACCTTTTGTCGACGTTTTATAAGTGCCCATGTAGGCCTATGTGAAATAAAAAACATTTGATTTGATTGAAGCTGTATGGGAGACTGGGGTGACTTGGTTCTACGAGTACGGGAGAGTTGGTACATAAAAAATATAAAGCCCCTAAACATATTCGATAGATTTAAAAAAATCAAACCTAATTCTACCATTAATTCTACTTCCTCGGTTTTATTACTTTAGTAGACTTGGAATTACAATTTTAAAACAATTTGAGATGCTAAGTAGCGTTATTATTTTAATGTCAAAATCGCCCGTCTCCCTACAGTTGGTCAAAAAGGCACAAGCACCTACTTTTGAACTAGTTTGGCCCCAAATCTTGTGCTATATTAAAACTACAGTAGTTCGCAACTATCTCACATGAACATTTCCAAGGCAATGTTTGTTGTTCTGTCTAGTTTGTAGATGTGGCCACACGGTGTTAACGATCTGTAGCGACCAACTCGTTTATTTACATTTCTTCATTGAGTTGAAAAACTTCTAAATATTAGACATTTAACTTCTCATAACAGTGCTAAACCTTTCTTTGAAGTTGTTATTTTTAACCTCGTCTTTATTTAAAACAAAGTTTATTGTACGCACTTAAAAAAGAAAAGAACAGAATCTCTGCTCTTATGAAATATCTTTATTACAAGAAGTTTCTTCTGTAGTGCTTGTTTTATTTGCAAACTGGGGTTTACAATTGTTTGCTTAATATTTTGACTTTGTTGATTTTAAATCTGATTTTTTATTTATTTATTCAAAAACCATTATCATCTGCCTAGCCTTTTTCCCAATTATTGTTGAGTTCGGCTTCCAGTCTTACCGGATTCAGCTGAGTACCAGTGTTTTACTGCCTATCTGACCTCCACAACCCAGTAACTGGGTAACACGATACCCCTTGACAAGACTGGTGTCAGATCTCATGCTTCTGACTACCCGTAACGACTGTCAAAGATCTTCAAATGACAGCCGGGACCAACGGCTTAACGTGCTTTCCGAGGCACGGAGGAAACTCGGTATGTTGAAATGGTCACCCATCCACGGACCGACCTCGTCAAGCGTTGCTTAACCTTGAATATCGACCCGTGCGGCTGTTATTGTTTAGCCACGAGCTCCTAAGTTTCTTCTGTAGTGCTTGTTTTATTTGCAAACTGGGGTTTACAATTGTTTGCTCAATATTTTGACTTAGTTGATTTTAAACCTGATTTTTTAGGGTTCCGAAGACAACAAGGAACCCTTATAGTTTCGCTCTGTCCGTCTGTCCGTCCGCAGCTTAGCTCAGAGAATCTAAGTACTAGAAAGCTATAATTTGGCATGTATATACATATTAATAATTCCGACAAAGTGGTAACATAAAATCATGAAAAATATTTTTTTTTCTGTTACCTGCCATAGACATAAAGTGGGTATGTATTTTTTTTTTCTCATCTATCCCATGGTGTGGGGTATCGTTGGATAGGTCATTCAAAAATATTATGGGTTTATTAGAACCATTTTTCGATTAAGAGATTCGTTTGCGTAAAATTAAGCTTTAAGTTGCAAATTTATGTTAGAGTCAAGTGTCCCCCCCCCCCTGCCAGCGAAATGGTTGCTCTTGGCTATGTGGAAAAATTCACGGCAGTAGTAAATATAACGAAATTAAAAGGAAAATTATCACGGATAACAAGGCTTTACAAGTTTACGAGTAATAGTCGACCAACTTATAAAATGTACTTGGAAAAGTAAAAATTTTGTACAAATGCCATTGAAAAATTACTTAAATAAAGTTGATAGCTGTGTAAAACAGAGTAAATATAATGCTTAAGAACCATGTAAAAATATACAAAAATGAAATCATAACAGGCTTTACAAGTTTACGAGTAATAGTCGACCAACTTATAAAATGTACTTGGCACAGTAAAATATTTGTATAAATGCCATTGAAAAATGATTTAAATAACGTTGTTAGCTATGTAAAACAGATAGTAAATATATGCTTATTAACCATGTAAAAATATACAAAAATAAAATCAAAACATCCTTAATAATAATGATTTCTAAATTAATAATGTTTAAGCTCGAATAACGCATTGGAGTGGCCGGAGTCGTTGGCAGTACCAGAACGTAGTCCATACGGCGCAAGCGCGCGGTGGAGTCTATTTTGTGTTAGTGCAGAAATATTTTCGACGTTTTGTAATTAAAACGTAAAAGTAAAGTCAAATTAGATTCGATTTCCAAGCAAATTACTTATTTTCTTTTGTCGATATCCTTCTATAAAGTCAATATTCGATCCGACTTCATCACTAATTGAGTAGCGTAAAACTTTCCATAATGAAATAGTGAATACCGCAGATAAGAGGATTCACCTCTAATCTGCGGTATTAGAGGAGATTAGAGGTGAATACATAATTTTTTTTTTTAATTTCGAAAGAGAAATAAACAAGGAGCGTGCACGCAAGGATCCAGGAACGAACTATACCATTCCCCGTGGCTCTAACGCGCGCTCGTATCGGCTCCTTTCGCAATTCGCACCCGCGGTGGTACTCAAATAGATAATATTTTTCTAACTTCAATTGCGAAGTTGGATTTTATAACTCCTTCAGTTACCAGTTAGTCCTTATTTAGTTTAAGTCAAGAGTGAATAGATTACATCTAGGCAAGTGTGCTTCACCGTAGACCACATCATCGCTTACCATCAGGCCAGATAGTGGTCAAACGCGAGAATATAGATAAAAAAATCCTATGTGGGCCCGTTTTTAGACTTTGTGAGCCGCTGAAACCGTTCTAATGTTCATGGAACAACGACAAAACCCTCTTTTTAGTCCGCATTATTATGTAACTTCGGAACTCTATTACTGCGCGTGGCCCGACACGCACTTGGCCGGTTTTGTTATTTATTTATTCAAAAACCAAAATGTTTTTATTACAACTCGTACATAGTAAAGAATTACAAATTTGGAGGTAGCCCCAGTAAGTTATAAATTATACTTGTGTTGGGGCTATCTCACTACTTCTTATAGTCTCTATTATATAATGTTGAGATCATAAAATTATAGACAGTAAAATTAAAATTATATGAAATTAAAATACAAAAATTAATAATAACGCCAAAAAACAATACAATTTTAATGAATACGTGAAATATAGACTTATAGAGTGTGTGAGTGAGTGTAAGTGAGCTTGTGAGTGAGTGAGTGATAGAGTGTGTTTATTAAACCTTAATGCGGCGGACTTAATCTTCAGATATTTTCAACTATTCGACTATGAGGGTGTCGAGGGCCGTCGAGGGTGGTGCAGAGATAAAAGGCTTATGTTTAACAAACCACCAAATCTAGTAATATACTGACAAAAATAGTAAATGATCACCAAAAATAGTAAATGATCACCAAAATTAAATTTAGAATCGCAACAGAGTCGACGGAGCCCCGCTGGGCGGGGCTCCTATTTCTGAATACAGGGTCTAAAGTAACCTAACACGAAGGTGATGACGGGAGCTGAGTTCGCTCGCTTTGCTCGCTCACTTCAGCTCCCGTCATCTCCTTCGAACCTAACCTGTCCGTGTCGGGGTGCCCTTAGCTCCCGAGCTCGCTTCGCTCGCTCTTGGACTGATTCATTGACCAAATCACTAGATTTGATATCTTACGGTTTTAGCACTTATGAAATTTGGTGATCAATTTACTAAATTTGGTGATCATTTACTATTTTTGTCAGTATATTACTAGATTTGGTGGTTAGGGGTTATCGTCACAAAGTTTTTTTTGGTGGTCATTATATTTATTCCCGAGATAAAACATGGCAGGTGCAACTAAATTAATGTATTTTCAACTTATCTTAAAAAAATCGGCCAAGTGCGCGACGGACTTCGCAAATGTAGGGTTCATTACCAAATGTAGAATAAATTGGTATTTGTTAGTAAAATATACGTAGTAATAAACATTATCACCAGATTTCAGGTTCATAGGTCAATGAGAAATTAAAAAATTCTTCGGAACAATATTTTGTGACAGACGACGGACAGACGGACAGACAGACAGACAGACGGATACGTGAGTGACAACAATAGGGCCCCGTTTGGACCCTTCGGGTACGAAATCCTAAAAATTGAGATCGACTCAGCAAATCTTGACATTCAAAGTGAAAGTCTAGATAATACTCGAGAAAATATTCCAATGTATAAACTCTACAATATTTTTAACATATTTACTAACACTACCTAAAACTGTGACAAAAGGAATGTTTTTTTATGGTGATTGCCAAAGTCACGAATCGGTAACATTATTTTACAGAGCCATGACTCCGAAGTTTCACCCCAATTAGATTATCTGCGAAAAAGGGTCAACCCTCAATAAAACATTTCTATTACGAAAGTGACGTTTTAGATAAATTACACGTTTTGCATTGTTTTACTTTATTTCGGTTGTGATCGAGTAACAGTTAACTTATCATTATACTATAATAATTGTATGTCTTTGTATGTTATAATATGTCGTGGTGGTCCTCGCCCTTCGTGCTTGAGGTAAAGCAAATAAGAGGCCCACCGGTATCGGGAACAGGGTCCAAGCTACCGGCAGTCAGGGCTCCAGAGAGAGGAACCTCCTAAAAATGCAAGCCGTGTCCAGCAGTACTGCTTTCTGGATCAGGTTCTTGACCCAGCCGCCTAACGAGAGCCTCCTAAGGTGTTGGTCGAGGCTCGTGACTATTAAGCCATTGGCTGACACGACTATCGGTACAATGATCGCTGTGTCCACATCCCACATGTCGACTACCTCACGAGCCAAGTCAAGATACTTGATTTGCTAGTTCAAATCCAAGCAAGTAATGACAGTGACTTTTCAATTAATTTTTACATTATTTGTCATCAATCACTGACAACGGTGAAGGAAACATCGTGAGGAAACTGTAGTAAGTTTGAAATCGCCAACCCGCATTGAGCAAGCGTGCTGATCAATACTCGTGCCTTCTTTTTAAGAGAAGAGGCCTTTGCCCTGACGTGAAACAGTTACAGGTAGGGTTGCCACCCGTACTCTAATACAAACTGCCGAGCAATGAAAAAGTTCCACCCACAAAATGTCGACAAATCCCTTAATTTAATTTTTTCACATTTAATTTAAAATTTGAACACAATATTTACGTTTTTAGTTGGTAATATTCTGATGCGCTGTTAAATGTACTACAATATTGCAGACGGCGTCATTAAGCTACCCCTTCCCGTTTAGGAGTAATTTGGTGCTGTCACTGGAACTTTTTCATTACTCGTTAGTATACAATGTTGTACTGTCTTTATCTTAGGAGTACTTTATAATCTACAGAAGCAAAAGAGTTCACTAAAATACTCAATATATTTGGCTCTGAAATTAAATCCTTACACTGTATTAATATTACACTGGAAGAGTTTTTGTCTTTTATCGACTTCCAAAAAAAGAGGTTCTCAGTTTGACCCGCAATTTTCGTTGTTTTGAAAATATTCAAAACAACAAAAATTGCTTGTTTGGCAAAAACCTTCGGTTTTAAAAGTAACAATAAAAATTACTCTTTTTATAAGCCTGTCCTGTCTAAAACTAGATAAACTCTATTTATTCTAAATAAGATGCCCAGCCCTAGTTGCAGGCTGGTATTATTTAGGATTCAAGCGAATTATAGTTAACTTATCATCAGAGTATAGCAGCAGTATCAGTCTCTCTTATATCTCTTCGTAGAAACCCGAGCAAAAATAAACGATACGAGGATCTAACGTAGATTCTACTTGGCTAGTCTGGCTGTATCATGGAAATAATTCGTGTTTTCGCGGCAACACTAGTTTAGAGTCATTCAGACCGCGGAAAACGCGTTAATCAATTTATGGAGCTTCTTGTGCATTCTTCTCCATAACAAGCTACTTTCCGAATGCACGGTAGAATAATTTTTATGTAACGTTCAAAAGTGCCGCTTGGTGGCCTAGTTGAAATAAAATATCTTTGTATTGTCTGGTCTTGTAATCCGATTTTTCGCGAAACAACTGGCAATGTTTGTGTTAATAGGTTTTTTTTTAATTGCTCTTTTCTATGGTGTTTATCTTATAGGGAAGAAGTTCTCAACTTCGGCGCTCGAAATAAGGTACCTGTTTAACTCATTAACTCCGACGGAACTAACAATCGGCAAAAGTCGAGTACATAACAAAATGTTTTATTTGAAAAGGTCTTTCCAATGGTGCATTTGGCTATTGAGCTCAGGGTATCTTCCCATAGTTGTAGCCTCATCATCAGCGAGACAGACGTCCTCGTATATTCCTCATTGTCAGGTTTTAACAGTGTATCGAATCGTGTGGAAATCCTTATTGGATGTTCTCAGCCCTTGGGGCAAGCTGAGGGGTCTGTCAGACTCCTACTGACTAAAACCACATGGTGTTATGTAGGCCTTACTGCCGGTTTCCCAGCTCTCAATTATTGGCCTGTTAACGTTATCGACGAATAATCGCCGGTTAATTCTACTTTCAGTTTCTCAACACCAAGTGTGACAAGGGGTTGACAATTTGTCACATTTGAGAAAAATCTCGAATTAACCACATGTTACAGCAGTTTTGGGTTTCTGATAATCAAATGCCATAGTAACTCTGTCTGTATATCTGTTCTGTACCTTCAATTTCACATCTAAGCGACTGAACGGACTTGGATAAACCTTCATCCAAGTCCGAATATGTTCTCTCGGCGTAAGAATATAATAACTTTATTTGCATCATAAAATAGAAAGAAAGAGAAAGAAGAAAGAAAAGAACTATCTTTTAATGTGATATTTCGGGTTATTGGACGACTCGCCCGAATTTAACTCGCCCGAATCGGGCGAATTGTCCACTATTAAAAATATTCATTTTTCTGTGTCGATTCGCCCGAAGTTATTTTATCGGTGGGCGAATCGACCACTCTAATATTATTTAGTGGACGATTCGCCCGAATTTTATTTTAGTGAACAAACAATATAAAAGTACAGTCGAGCTCACCCGTCTCGGTAATAATATGAAGAATTAATCGAAGCTAATAGATATTGTACTAGAAACTAGGAAAGCAATTCAAACTACCAGGAGGCCAGAATCATGGAGAAGTATTTGCAGAGCTAGAATCATTAGCGGTAGAGACTAACGGAGTACTAGGGCTTCAGAATCGAAAATCGCCCGGTACTCTTTTTACCGCTCATGATTCCAGCCTAGCTTCCTCATGATTATAATCTCCTGGTACTTAAGTTAGTCTTTACCGGTACCGAAATGACCTGATAGCGTATAGAACCTTCTCTTTATTTTTTTTTGTAGCAAATATTGCTGTCTCCCTCTTAGTGTTTTGTCGCAAATGAATCAAAAGAATCATGAGCAGTAAAAAGAGTACGAGAGTACGATGAGATTTGAACGTAAGATATGATAAACAGGCGAAAAAACAATAAGAGGCAGACAGCAATAATCGCTACAAAAAAAAATGAAAGAGAAAGCTCTATACGCTATCAGGTAATTTCGGTACCGGTAAAGACTAACTTAAGTAACAGGAGATTATAATCATGAGGAAGCTAGGCTGGAATCATGAGCGGTAAAAAGAGTACCGGGCGATTTTAGACTCTCAAGCCCTAGTACTCCGTTAGTCTCTACCGCTAATGATTCTAGCTCTGCAAATACTTCTTCATGATTCTGGCCTCCTGGTAGTTTAAATTGCGTTCCTGGTTTCTAGTACAATGTCTTTTACTTCGATAAATTCTTCATATTATTACCGAGACGGGTGAGCACGACTGTACTTTTATATTGTTTGTTCTATAAAATAAAATTCGGGCGAATCGTCCACTAAATAATATTGGAGTGGTCGATTCGCCCACCGGTAAAATAACTTCGGGCGAATCGACACAGAAAAATGAATATTTTTAATAGTGGACAATTCGCCCGATTCGGGCGAGTTAAATTCGGGCGAGTCGTCCAATAACCCGATATTTCTCATTTACGTCGCAATGATATCTATTTAGAACGTATTGAAGCACTAACCACTGTATCTATATTGTTATTTAGTTTGTAGCATTTGATAATAGATAATATTAATGCGGGTGAAGCCGCTGGCAGAAGCTAGTAGATTAATAAAAATACTCTTTTGCTGTATTAGGGTGAAAAAGGGACCTTATTTATAGCTTTCTAGTACGGGGGCAAAATCAAACAAACCTGTGGAAAACATTTACCAAATAAGTCGATTTGTCAGTATCGTATGTAATCGAGTTATCCACTCAACCGATGTGGAATATCGATAAACAAATATGTCACGTATATGTGTGGGTTGCCAGGTTTTTGATAATAACTTGGTTACCGGTTATTACCGGTACCTAACCGTGAATTTTTTACAGAAAGATCTTTCATGCGGTTATTAAGAAGCATGTAAGTTTCAAAGTTACATTTGTATTTATTTCGTGTTTTCATACAGTAATGAGTTTTGAGGCTAAATAATATGAGTCGCAAGGGTCGACAATCGACAATAAGCTACGTACACGAAAATAAGCAACGCTTGCTGAAGACGACCCGTGACTGAGTCATCCATTGCAAACCGACATCAACGGTCCCAAAGACTAGAAGGATTGATTTGATATCATTTGAAATTATCAAGTATTTTTTGTATTTTAATATTTGTCCCACACTAGGAATTACTTTCGTATTGTGGGTGCAAACTCACATACATAAACAACCAAATGTTGTATCAAAAGCATCGATAGACACTAAACGCGCCAGCATCAGCTATTGTGTAGTCAACGATTGTCTCTGTTGGCCCACGTGGCGCTATTAATAGCTCAACTATCGTAACGACGTTTAGATACATCACTAGTTTATTTTGGATGCACGGCTGTACCCGTACCGTGGTACTTCACCGTTTGCCGATCTGTCGCCGGTTCTATTTTCAAAAAGGTCGAATTTGTATAAAATCGAACAAGATGACTGTTTAAATACTTTTGGCTATCTTGTGGGCCTTATACTGACTGGTATTGATATTCAGAGAGGATCCTGTACTGACACCATAGACCCGAGCGAGACGAGATTCTTTTCAGCAATCAATTTGATTAATTATGTATACTGTAAGTTTGTTTTCAAAGGTCTGAAAAAATAGTCGAACGAAACACAAAATCTATACTAATATTATAAAGCTGAAGAGTTTGTTTGTTTGAACGCGCTAATCTCAGGAACTACTGGTTGGAATTGAAAAATATTTTTGTGTTGGATAGTCCATTTATCGAGGAAGATTATAGGCTATATAACATCACGCTGTGATCAATAGGAGCGGAGCATAAATGAAAAATGTTGTAAAAACGGGAACTATAGTCCTTTTTGAGAGCTTCCGTTGTTGCGCTGCGTAAGCGGTTAAAGTTACGCAACATTCATGTTTGTAGGGTAGGGTAGGTAGAAGCCAGTTGCCGGGAGTGAAGCCGCGTGGGACAGCTAGTAAGGAGATACAAGCTACATACCTGCTAAGTGAAAATATTCAATTGATTCATTACTTATTGCTATTTAAAATAGAATCTAAAGTTGCACAAGATTGCATAAAATGTGTTAATGACAGGTTTCCTATACCTACTTTATTCTACCTGGCTGTCGTCTACAGAGTAACAAATTGCAAACAAACTTTGTTTGTTATTCATAAAAAGAAGTTGTGAAAGAAAATCAATATCTTGAATCTTACTGCAATTACTCAAGCAGCAAAACTGGAGTACTTATTATTTCGTTATTTCTTAATGCAATTGAGGTTTGCTGTAAGATAACACAATTATGGGTTAAGCTCGCCTTTGTACATAATCTGTCCTATTGCATTTGTGTCTTTATGTTTTTGTGGACAATAAAGAATAGGAATCAAGATTCTTATATTTTCAATAGGATGGAATAGAAGTTGCAAAATTGTATTTACGAGTACTTTATCTTAGAAATTAAGGCTCCCGTAGTCGTGACGGAAGAATGTTGCGACGACCCCTTTAGATCAGGGTCATGCAATATTACCAATATTATAAAAACCGGCCAAGTGCGAGTCGGACTCGCGCACGAAGTGTTCCGTACCATTATCGGCAAAAAATCACGTTTGTTGTATGGGAGTCCTACTTAAATATTTATTTTATTCTGTTTTTAGTATTTGTTGTTATAGCGGCTACAGAAATACATCATCTGTGAAAATTTCAACTGTGTAGCTATCACGTTTCATGAGATACAGCCTGGTGAAAGACAGACAGACAGACAGACGGACCGCGAAGTCTCAGTAATAGGGTCCCGTTTTTATCCTTTGGGTACGGAACCCTAAAAATGAATGTTGGAATATTTGTTTCAATAACGCAAAAATTTCTCAACGGATTTGGATGAAAATTGGCGCACCGGATTAATACATAAGATACTTTGATCTCGGTATAATGTTCCTTTGGGATAATAAAACACTTTTCACGCGGGCGTTATGTATAATTATGTATGTCGCAAACCCGACCCGTTCGGGTTAAACCCACTGTATTGATAAATGCAAATCTCGTTTATGCAAGTGTTCAAGTTCAGTAATAATGAAAAACCGCAAAACGTTGATTAAGTGTTTTATAAAATGGAGCTGTTTTGTAAAGGATAGATTTAAACGAGCGAAATTAAATTCAAATTAAAGGTGTCAAATATACTGAATATTGTAATTATAATGCCTTACTGAAATACTAAGTGGGCGACAAACAGTAGGCGAATACCGTTTAAAAATAATGAATAATGTTTAAAACAGCGTCTTTAAAATAAAAATGACGGGCGCTGAGTTCGCTCGCTTTTCTCGCTCACTTCAGCTCCTGTCATCCCCTTCGAACTAAGTGCCCGAGCTCGCTTCGCTCACATTTGGGCTAATTCATTGAAAACACGAATACACCCGAACTCCCGCACTGTTCAGCGATATCGGCTAGTCGGTCGTCCTGCTATTTTCAAAAGAATAATATGCTAAACTAGAAAAATAGAACCCCAAATACAATTACAGTACCTATGTAACAATATTATTACCGCAGCTCACAAACACCCCCTGAAAGGTATTACTCTAACCGCATAAATAGTTACTTACCTATTTGGTATAATAGTGGCCCTTTCTATATATTTTTCGCCCAGTTAATAATTTCCTTTTTGTAGAACAGCTAATTCAGCATTCTATCTACAGCATATTATGTTGTTTGCCAAAAACTTAAAATGCCCACAAATTCAGGGGTGTTACCATGACGTGTCAAATCTATCATGATGCGACTGTGAAAAGGGACAGTTGTATACAAGTCACTAGCTTCTGTTAGCGGCTTCGCCCGCGTGAAAGTCGAAAATTATACCGAAGGAACATATTCCCGGGATAAAAAGTATCCTATGTGCTATTCCTGACTATAATCTATCTCTGTGCCAATTTCATCCAGATCCGTTCAGCCGTTCGAGTGTGAAGACGTAACAAATACTGTCACAAACTTTCGCCTTTATAATATTAGTGTGATATACATCAAGTCCCTTAAACCCAATGGAAATAACCTTTCTCTAAGAGCTGTATGGTAACCTCCCAGGTGGTGTGTATTTACTGCACCGTTCAACTTAGAGATTTTTAATGGGCTTTGTTTTAGCTTTCCGATGAACGCTCATATATTCTAAAAATTAATGAGTCTGCTTTTAACCTCGATCTCGCCTGATGGAAAGCATGATGCATGCGGTCTACTATGAAATAAGTGCACCTAGAAGATGCACTCGGAACAAACTGACTGAGAGTTTCGTATTCCGGTTATCAATCTTGGAAAACAACAATGTGTCAAAATTTGTAACCACCTTAAGAATGAATTTGACTGGTTTATTTAAATTTAGATTAACAGTGCAATATTGCTCTCAAAATGCACCTGTATCAGTAGAATGCAATGTTCCTGTATGCTTAGTACCAGTGACATTTTGCAGCTCTGCATTTAAGCTCAACCATTATTTTTGCAAGCTTTCTCTACCTATCGATAAAAGAATAGTTACAGCACTGATAACAACATTTGTGTCACATGTTAAATTTAGTCTTGTTATATTTTTTTTTCCTTTGTAAATTCTTTTACCGATTGTTTTGTGAATGTGTGAACATTGTAGGCCTTCTAGATTTCTACCCTCTTACAATATAACCTGGTATAACAAAGGTATAACCATACATTTTCATAGGTTTATACTTGGTATAACTTTATACCGCGTTTATTTGTAAGAGGGCTAGACGCTTGTTAACATTTGTTAACTCTTTATCTCGTTTATACAAACTTTTTTTTTTTAGTTTCTTACGACTTATTGTCTGGCCTACGTTGTCCCCCCATATCTAAGCACTAATGCTGTAACATGGATATATTGTAAAAACAAACCATTTTTTTTTAAAGTGTAATCATGGAGTTTCTTGCCGATTCTTCTCCACAGGAAACGACCAACCCGAACCGTGCACCTTTTGTCGACGTTTTATAAGTGCCCATGTAAGCCTATGTGAAATAAAAAACATTTTATTTGATTTGATTTGAGTCCAAAATGTGATGAAACTTAGTAAGAAGTACTATCTGGCAGCTGTTTAGACTTGCCCCCTACCTAATGCATTTTAGGCGCAGAAAAAAATATTGAAAGCCTGGAGGAAGCAAATAATTCACAGCTTAAATTTCGAACTCTTGCGAAAAATACGAGTTAATCTCCTTTAATAACACCCGTAGGTTTACTACGTATCTTTTGCAAGAGCAAAACGATAGCGATTAAACGCTTTAGGTCATAAAAGTCGGAATTACCTGCAGTGTAGGTATAGTAGGTCCTACACAATCGTTTGCTAATCGCTCGCCGTTTGTCAAATGCACTTATTTAAAAAACAAACAACAACTCTAAAACTTTTGTATAGAAGAGCAATAATTATTGCGCAAACATCGCTATCCTTTTGCTCTTGTGAATGTGTGAACATTGTAGGCCTTCTAGATTTCTAGACGCTTGTTAACATTTGTTAACTCTTTATCTCGTTTACACAATTTTTTTTTGTTTCTTACGACTTATTGTCGGGCCTACGTTGTCCCCCCATATCTAAGCACTAATGCTGTAACATGGAAATATTGTAAAAACAAACCTATTTTTTTTAAAAGAGTTACCGTGGAGTTTCTTGCCGGTTCTTCTCCACAGGAAACGACCAACCCGAACCGTGCACCTTTTGTCGACGTTTTATAAGTGCCCATGTAGGCCTATGTGAAATAAAAAACATTTTATTTGATTTGAGTCCAAAATGTGATGAAACTTAGTAAGAAGTACTATCTGGCAGTTGTTTAGACCTACCCCCTACCTGGCGCATTTTAGGCGCAGAAAAAAATATTGAAAGCCTGGAGAAAGCAGATAAAATAGCATCTTAAAATTTCGAACTCTTGCGAAAAATACGAGTTAATATCCTTTAATAACACCCGTAGACTTATTACGTATCTTTGGCAAGAGCAAAACGATAGCGATCAAACGCTTTAGGTCATAAAAATCGGAATTACCTGCAGTGTAGGTGTACTATAGTAGGTTCTACACAATCCTTTGCTTATCGCTCGCTGTTTGTCAAATTCACTTATTTAAAAAACAAACAACAACTCTAAAACTTTTGTATAGAAGAGCAATTATTGCGCAAAAATCGCTATCGTTTTGCTCTTGCAAAAGATACGTAATAAGCCTGCGCAACGACCCATTCTGAACTAGACAGTTATATGTCAACTGCGTAGAGTTTCAAGAGTTCCAGTCGGTTGCCTCAATTTCCCGTACATGGTAATATATCAAAAAATATTATGATAAACGACTTGTCTCGTAACCAATTGATCTGACATCAATAAATTATCAAAAACTGTTACATCACTCATTTTGTTCATGTCATTTTAGACATGGAATACTAATGTAAAATTATCATAATTCCTTTTACACTACCTTTTCCCGTGGTTTCACACCCCTATCATACAACATTTTTTGGTACTGGGATTCCTCTACTGTTAGCGACACAAGACAGTTTTATTAGAATTTTGCTGAGATATAAATCCTGCAGATATATATACTTCACGTCTACAAGATCGTACTTCGCATCCTCCCAAACAGTGGCTATTTGTCTTCGCAAGCTTCTTAAGAATTCTCTGCCGATGCTCAGAACTTTATCTGTCTTAACGAAGATTTGTAGCAGTACATCTGGGAAATATTAGAGCTATTGGAGCAGAAATAAAAACAAAGATTGCAGCTGAAATATTTATTTCTTTACCTGCTGAATAAATTGTTGTACTATACATGGTTTATCAATAACTAGTTGTTGCCCGCAACTCCGTCCGTGTCAAACTCGCCAAACTAATAAACCGGCCAAGTGCGAGTCGGACTCGCGCACGAAGGGTTCCGTACCATTATCGCAAAAAAACGACAAAAAAATCACGTTTGTTGTATGGGAGCCCCACTTAAATATTTATCTTATTCTGTTTTTAGTATTTTTTGTTATAGCGGCAACAGAAATACATCATCTGTAAAAATTTCAAATAATTAGCTATCACGGTTCATGAGATACAGCCTGGTGACAGACGGACAGACAGACAGACGGATCGCGGAGTCTTAGTAATAGGGTCCCGTTTTTACCCTTTGGGTACGGAACCCTAAAAAAAGGTTTTTCTTACGCGGAATTCTATTTTCTAAAATAAAAGGTAGTTTCTCCATAAAACACCACCAGAGAAAGTCCAGTCAAATCGATTCAGCCGTTACGAAGATTACCCGAAACAGAAAAACAGTCAACAATTTAAAATAATGATTTTTCATAATAATTTACTAAAAAGCTATTATTTTGATATTACAAACAGACACTTCAATTTTATTTCTTTATATAGGTAAAATGAAATCATTTATTTACATAAACTTATTTATTTTGCACGGTTATATTCTATGAATTAATAAGTAATCTGACAGTTAATAAGGAATAATAAGGTACACCTACCGTAAAAAAATATGGGAACAATTCGGGATCATACCCTTCCAAACAAAAAAATAATTTAAAAAATCGGTCCACAATATTGACGGCGAAATCGTTGAACATAATTATCTACATTAAAAAAAAAACATACATACAGTCGAACATAGAACCTCCTCCTTTTTGGAAAGTCGGTTAAAAATGATCGACACATCGCTGTCGCAATGTAGCGTCGGACCTGTCTGCTTGGCTCAAATATAGTTACAACATCTACTACCCTTAGATAATAAAATTACGTCGATACGTGAAACTATTCTTTTCAAAATATATGAACTGCAATTAAGGCAAAGTTTACCGATGAAATCTTTATCCGTCCTAAAACCGCTTTAGATATTAGGGTGGTTTTACTTAAGAACAATCTTGAAATTATCAATTCGCCGTCGGTTTATCCACGCTCGATTACTCTGATTTCCCATGAGTATGCACGCAACTTCCCTTACGCTATGGAATCCGTATCAAGCCTAACAATCACAAAGAGATACTTTAAGGCGTATTTATTCCCCAACTAGCTTCGCCCACGTGAAAAGTGTTTTCTTATCCCAAGGTAACATTATACTGGAATGAAAAGTAGCCTATGTGCTATTCCAGATCTATCTCCAAATTTCATCCAGATCGGTTCAGCCGTTCTGGCGTGATTGAGTAACAAACATACACACAAATCCAAACTTTCGCATTTATAATATTAGTAAGATGTTAACGCGGTACTGTCCGTCCGTTAGGTGCCAGAATATCTTTTTTTTTTACTATGTATAGGCCTGTGTTTGACCACAATCTCACCGTGGTCAGTGATGATGTGGCCGATGGTGGTAAGCACACAAAGCCTAGAAGGGAACTGGCTCTCAAGTCTGGCTCTTTTTGGACAGTTTTGTTTGCAAAAATATTTTTGGTTTACATATCCTTTGTTGGATAAGAAGAATTCTAACCAACAATGTTTCTGTGTAAAAATATTTATTGTTTTGGAGGAGTACGCAAAAGAAGTGAAAAATATCGTGATGTTAATTATTTTTTTAAAGCAGAAAAAAAAAATAAAAAAAACGAAAAAACCATGTTTCACAAATAATGTCAAATGAATCAGTTAAATTCTTTTTTTTTTTCAAACATTTTAACCTAACCGTTACTAAGGAGTATGCTTTAGAAAATAATCGTTTTATGGCATTATAGCGGAGTAAGCGCCTTAACTTATCGAATATTCGATGTGTCTTTATTTAAATTTTCTATAGCTCAAGACCGTTAACGATGGAGGACTACTGTGGATGCCATCTTCCCCATTATGGAAATATAGGTTATCAAGTCAAGATGAACCATTTTGCATTCAGTCTAACCCCATGGAAAAAGGTGTGAATAAGGGTGTGAATTTATGTAGGTATGATTTTTCTTAGTACTTTTTAGTTCTGGTAACATCGGCATTATAATTTTATTTGGTACTGTTTACGATTATTAGTTCATATTTAATAAAAGTACCTTATTTATTTATTATGTTTGATAACAATCCACCTTAATACCCTTATATCTATGTTTCAATATTTACTGTTAATATGCATGAGTACACAATAAAAAAATAATCCACTCGGAAAATTAGGTTTTCAATATTGTTAATAAACGAACATACGACGGCATCAATGTTTGAAACACGAATTACGTCATCTAAATAGCATGCCTGGGATTGCAGAAATCCAATGAATTAGTTTACAGCAACTTTGTCCTGTCTTAGGTAATTAGGTTCTACATATTACATGTAATGCTACTATGGCAGAAAAATATGTGGGATAAAGTCATACCATACACGGAGAAAACAAATCGAAACAAGCAAACATGACTGCGTTTGGCCTGGCCGGTTCCGTTTAGGTACGCGAACAAGCAGTCTTCAGAGTGAACCATTTGCTGTCCTGCCGTATGCACGTATGTGTGCAGTGCATATGACAGGACAGCAAACACAGTAAACGGCAAACATCCGTATACTGTAGGTACAGATTTTAAGAGATATGGCACAAGCCTGGGCACACTATTTCCAACCTTTGCACCTCCTGAAAATCATAATCAACACTGGTGACCAACAGATAAGCGCTGAGTCAATTAAGCTCGGCGAGTCCCGGAGAAACAATTCAACTGTATTATATCACGCGATGAAAATAATCAGAAAATAACACGAAAGAAAGAAAATCAGTATTTACTTTTCGAAGAACAGCGGAGGTATGAGGAAAACACCTTATAAAGCAGGAGACGAAACAGAGATAGTGTAGAATTGAAGGTCGAACGGATTAGGATAAGCTGTCGAAGCTGACAAAATACGAAGTATAGCTTTCGCTGCTCATTCATATAAAATTCTTTGTTTGTGACAAGTGCGAATCCTTTGTTTTAAAGATTATCATGTGTAGCGTGACACAGGATTATTTGCCGGATAAATTGTAACCACTGAACAACTGAGCACCCTTTTATGAATACATAAGTCACATTTACATGGCAATGTTTGTCGACTCTTAATAAATATAAGGGCTACGTAGGTAATAAAGTATGCAGGAATTTAGAATATTTCATTTTGTACTGTAAACCGAATTCGAGGCTCGTTAAATAGGCCTGGTCAGCGAGCAAGCGGCAGTGGATGGAATGTACCACACCATTTACGGTACAGGGTACAACGATAGCTTATTCAAAGTTACTGTAGTTATGTTGACTTAGGACAGAGATTATTATTTAATTAATGTTTCACCAAAAGTGCTATGGAGAGGGTTATTTATACTCAGAGTTTACTTGCGTGATCGAATCAGAAACAAAACACTAGGTGGACCGATGCCCTGGTTAAAACACACAGGACCAGTCGATGTGGAGACACTTCACACACCGGGGGAGGCCTATTATTACCCGACTGCCGAAGGAGGGTAATGTGTTTATCAGTCTATGTATTTATATATGTTCCTATGTGGCGTTCTAGAGACCAAACGCGTTGACCGATTTTGATGATTCTTACGTCAATCGATTCGTTTTAACCTTGCGAGTGTCACTGGTTACATTAAAATAGAAAAAGGGCGGCTTTTGGGCGCCATATTGTGGAGGCCCAATTTTTTTTCTTCCTTACCCATCGTGTTGGGTATTATAATAAAGGGTTTTTAGAGGTGATTTCAAAAATACACTCGCGAGCAATGAAAAAGTTCCAGTGACATAGCACCAAATTACTCCTAAACGGGAAAGGCTAGCTTAATGACGCCGTCTGCAATATTGAAGTACATTTAACAGCGCATCAGAATATTACCAACAAAAATTAAATTAAATGTGAAAAAATTAAATTAAGGTGTTTGTCGGCAGTTTTGTGGGTGAAACTTTTTCGTTGCTCGGCAGTTTATATAACACTTGTATGAAATCATGGATATTATTTTAAAACATAATGTATATATATTTGTCTACGAATAAAAAATAACAAAATAGGTACAGCAAAAAAAATTGATTTTTTTGTGATTTTTGGTTCTACAGTAGAAGTTGTTCATATTTAAGAGTATTATACCTCTTGAATGATTGCAATGAATTAAAAGACCTCTCTCTCTGTAAAACTGAACAAATATTGCAAAAATAGCTCTCAACGAAAAGCCTGCAATCTACTGTGAAAGGCTTACAAAAATACTCGATTCATATTTCTATACAATTGTATCTTTTATACAATGATTGATACAATACGATTGGCACACGAAACACAACCTTTAACACCATTTAAGGGATTCGCATCCATGGGGAAACAAAAAACTGGAACCCTATTACAAAGATTTTGCTGTCCGTCCGTATGACTGTCCGTCACAAGATCGTATCTTTGGAAACGTAATATGAGTAGGTAGACATTTGAAATTTTCTTTTTAGCCTTATTTTTGTCTTCACCGCATGATTAAAATCAAACACATCATACATCTATTTATGATGATAGGTTAAGCGAGTGTTGAAATATGTTTCAACACTCGCAGAACCTATAGAGTAGGTAACCGTTGCTTGGCTAGAATCATTTGTATAAAATCAAAATCAAATTATTAATAATATTTTGAGGAATGGTACGGAACCCTTCATATGCGAATCCCACTCGCACTTGACCGGAGTTGCAAACCGTTAAAGTGACATATAGATACAAACTTAGTTACGTCAGTTTCAGTTTCATACTGCTCAATTTCTCGCACAGAGAAACTTATATACACGGACAATTTATCGTTAAGCATTTGTCATTATCAATTTTCAAATGTATATGATACGTTGCTATGGTGACAAATTGGATGAGCTTCAATAGTAAAGTTAGACTTCCAAGCAGACCGACACCTACGACACTACGTAAACGCCACGTTTCACGGCGCTTACGTAGTGGAGGGCCTTCTGTGCGCGAATTTCCATAATCGCGACGTCAGTAACGCCCGATAGCTTATGTAACCATAATCGCGATTACCCTGCGTTCAAATGAACATTTTAGTTAACCAATTGTTCCATAGAAGCAGCACTGTCAAAAAATTGCAATGGTGTGGCTATCGCTGATACATAATTCGGATTCGCGATTGAAGAGCAATTATTGCGCAATAATTGCTATCGTTTCGGTCTTGCAAGATACGAAATAAGCCTGTCGCGCCCCTTTGGTCGGAAGTGCACCTATAAGCTCTAGTACAAAAATAATATCAGTATTTGTTTTGAAAGTTGCTGTGTCACTGTACAGAATTAAACACATAATCTATGTAATACTATCGTTCATCATTCACTCTACATAGAGAGCATGCATTCTATATACAAACCACATTATTTACTCGATAAATAACTTCTTCTATAACCACAAAACAATAATCATCTACCGTGCCATACTGTCTCGTTATTGTACGCAGATATCGATTATCGGGTATACCATTTTTCTTGGGGTTTAATTATAGAGTTCCAGGCCAAGGCCACCTTCCAGTTCCTTCATCAGATCCTGCATATCGTCCAGGATCAGAGTACTTGTAAAGGCGAAACATACAAGCCCAACTCGATAGGATTGCGTCGTTTAAATGCAAGAGTTTACCTGGCCGTGGCCACCTTCGAGTTGGACATCAGATTAGCTCCATGTAATATAAATATTGCATTGTCATCCGATTTACATAGGCATGCAAAATTTCAGCACTATCGGAAATCGGGCAGTGGATCAAATTTAACTTAGACGATACGATTACACAGTCCGGTACAGGTGACCCTAAAAAAGTAAAAATACATTTTTGGGAGAAAAAATCCATGCAAAAATTTCATCTTAATCGAACACCCGGATGCGGGTAATTTATATTTTTTTTGTTTGCGGTTGGCTCGCGTTTCACCACTATATGATAAACGATGATGTGATCGTTGGTGAAGCACTCTTGCCTTGAAGTAACCTATTTACTATTCACTTAAAGACCCCGAGGTTGTAGCTATCGGGAAACACTGACTCCGGCAGGGAATTCCACTCCTTAGCTGTACGCACAATGAAAGTATTCACAAAACGCTTTGTGCGTATGGGTGGGATGTTCACCATGTACCGGTGGAGCATTGCCGTGCATCTTTTAGTCCGACGATAGAAAGGGCTAGGCGGAATCAAATTATGCAGTTCCATCGAATACTTCGCGAAATGTAACCGATAAAAAACTGACAAGCTGGCAACTCGGCGTCGATGTACGAGGATTTGGAGCTTTGACACGACCAGTGCATCGTTGCAAATAAGCCTCTTGGCTAAATCAATTTGCAAGTTTTTTTACAGGCACTGAGACAGGTGAAACCGATTTCAGAAAAGTTTGTAACCTCCTTGTAACTTCTCTTAAGTACACTATTAATATCACAACAATAGTAACAAAACGGAAAATTGATACTCCACTGTTGCAAAACATTTCTAAAGAAAATGGACTCGACAAAAGCTGAAAAGTTAACGCCGGAACCGAAGTATTGTTCGCACGGCGAGCGACCGAAACTTATAACTACCCACATTTGTAGCCAATAAATCCTTAACGTGGTAGCTCCTTAATTAATTCGATGACGTGATTAATACCGGTGGGTAGTACGACTTTATTACCCGAATAACTAGCGCTGGAGTACATAGTTGCTGAGACCGTGTCAATAACTGGAAATATTGTGGTAACACAGATTTATTTTGGCTTAAATTGATAGATTTATGTAGTACTTGCGGCCCACCCTGACTTCTCACGGCACAAATTATATACAATTTCTATTGTTGAAAACTGAATCAGACACCGTTGTGCAGTTTAAAAGAAGTATGCATAGAAACAGACGAAGACTTGCTCTATCCTACATAGTGAAATTTGGATAAGTATATAACTAATTCGCTACTTTTATTAGTCGCGGATAAAAACAAAAAACCGGCCAAGTGCGAGTCAGACTTGCGCACGAAAGGTTCCGTACCATTATCGCATAAAACGACAAAAAAGTCACGTTTGTTGTATGGGAGCCCCAATCAAATATTTATTTTATTCTGATTTTAATTGTTGTTATAGCGACAACAGAAATACATCATCTGTGAAAATTTCAACTGTCTAGCTATCACGGTGACAGACAGACGGGAGTCTTAGTAATAGGGTCCCGTTTTTACCCTTTGGGTACGGAACCCTAAAAACAACTTATTCAAGCGATTACATTTCTTACTTGTAAACTTCGACTTCACGTTGCTGTAAACTTATTAAAATATAGAAAGCACAATTTACGTGAGCGAAGCACAGCTAGTAAGAAAATAAAACGAAGAAAATATGTAACTGTTGAGAGCTTTATTATGTACTTTACAATAAGTCCGTGTCATATAAATAGAGTATCACTTCTATTGTCCAATTAAATCTGTTGCCCGGGAAACGTGGCAGAATAACAAATTGTCTTGGAACCCGAGAAAAAATTATGAGCGGCAAAGAAAAATAGCGACAACTACAGCAGAAACATCTAGTTCTTGCCAACCAACAGTATTATAATTTCGAAGTTCCATTTGTTTATATTGTACTAGCTGACCGCCGCGGCTTCGCTCCCGTCAACTTCCTATCTACCACCTATCTATCTACCCTACCTACATACCCACCTACCTTACCTACCTACCCTAACCTACATACAAACCTACCTATCCTACCCCTATCCTACATACCTACGAATGTAACCAACTTTTGTTTCTACCAGCGATCTAATTAAATTTTCGAACACAAAGCTGCTATTGTGACTTAAGGGCTTATTACACTACACGGTATTTTCAGGGCCCTGAATACCGGGTCTCTTCACCATTCCGTGTCGATAAGGTCGATATTTTGAGAACCCCAACTCCCTAACAGTTATTACACTAACCAAAATTAGGGTTTAGGGCCCTGTATACCGTGTAGTGTAATAAGCGCCCCTTTAACTATGATATTGAGATATACTCTCTCGAAAAAAAATTTGTAGGTTATAATGAGTACTTTAATCATGTAGTACATAACTTTTATGTATCATCAATAGTTTTCGCAGGGCAAGCCAAATAATCTATACTAATCTATATCTATACAAATATTATAAAGAGGAAAGATTTTTTTGTTTGTTTGTTTGTTTGTTTGTGCCGAATAGGATCCGAAACTACTGGACCGATTTAAAAAATTCTTTCACCAATAGAAAGCTACATTATTCCTGAGTGACATAAGCAATTTTTTTATCCCGAAAACGGATCCTGTGGGTGGCCCACGGGACCGAAGCCGTGGGGAACAGCTTGTGAATTATATAGACACAAAACTTTGGTACTTTGGGTTACATTATTGCAATTTTCATAAGGATCCCTAATTTTTTTTGAAAATAATGTATAGCCTATTTTACTCGGGAATAACGTAGCTTTCCATAGGAAAAAGATTTTTTAAAATCGATCCAATAATTTCGGCGCCTATTCGATACAATTAAACACACAAACAAACAAAAAAACTTTCCTCTTTATAATATTGGTATAGATATTATATACACACTCTTCCGGGTTCCGCGTTCCGGGTTCCGGGTTCCGTACCCGAAGGGTAAAAACGGGACCCTATTACTAAGACTCCGCGGTCCGTCTGTCTGTCTTTCTGTCTGTCACCAGGCTGTATCTCATGAACCGTGATAGCTAGACAGTTGAAATTTTCACAGATGATGTATTTCTGTTGCCGCTATAACAACAAATACTAAAAACAGAATAAAATAAATATTTAAGTGAGGCTCCCATACAACAAACGTGATTTTTTGCGATAATGGTACGGAACCCTTCGTGCGCGAGTCCGACTCGCACTTGGCCAGTTTTTTTTTTAGTTTCTTCTGCCCCTGTGTCTGTTTGTATGTAATCAAAGTTTGCAAGTTAAAATTGACCTACTTCGCGTTTTTACTGATGGCTCGATGCGCCGTGTGACACATGGATGCAATGCGATGGAATTCACCAATTTGCACATGAAATTTTCTTTAAAATTCGTTCGCGATATCGCTTACCGACGCAAGCCCTTACTCCGCTTTAGTACTGCAAAACGGTTACTTACTATAGCATAAATAATGTACATTATTTGTGAACCATGGTTTTTTCGTTTAACTAATAGTTATTATTGCAAAAAAATTAATAACACGATATTTTTTCGCTACTTTTGCCTAATTTTTCAAAACGACTTGTATGTTTGAAAATATTATTATACAGAAACATTAATGGTTATAATTACTTCTTAACTTACATAGGTTATATAAATATTTGGTTAACAAAACTGTCCAAAATGAGCCCAAATATGGATATTCTGGCTCCGAGCGGGCGCACGGCCAGTACTGCGTTATCATTGGGGAATGTATACGCCTCGGACCCTTCCCAGTGTTCTATTGAGCTGATCTGCACACACGTTTTTTATTATATTGTCACTTGCTTGTTCAAAAGCTTGCGGAAACGCCAATGTTAAGTGTCGCTTATACTCCATTTGAAATAACATTAGACATGTTTCCAAATCATTTTACAATCCATTCAACCGATTTTGAGTTCTATCCCGTAAACATAAGGAGGACGTAAAAAGTATAAACCTGTTACCAAAACCAACTGTTTACTACATCTACCATATGTCATATCACCAACACAATAGAAGCCAAAATCGGTTGAACGGGCTGTAAAATGGGCTAATTTAAACGTCTAATGTTATCGCAAATGGAGTTATAAACAAAAAACGCGTTTCTTTTGATATCAATTCTAGTAACTATTAGTTGAATGACTGGTTGGGGAAATCAATGTTAAGCAGTATTTCGGTATAGATTATTATTTATTTATTAATTTATTTATAATCCACAATTATAACATCTTTACATTTTTAGATGATGATAAATAGCTGGTTCGTAGTATGCACCTTACCATCGTCAACTTCTGAAAAGTATCATAAAAATAAATATGCTTTTCTCAAACATGCTTGGAAATGTGATCATTATTTTGACAACCTTCTTCGAGATAAATCGAAATTGCTGTACTGGTCAAATACATGCGCGCAGCGGCCGGCAAAAGTTGTATGAAAATCCATATCTGTCGTGTCTAGCGGCCAAATAAATTCCATAGTAAACTCATATCTGTCGTGTATTTTAAAAATGGAACGATGTTTTACTCCGAAACATGGCAACCAAGGAGGTAACTTATCAAAGGTTTTATTTAAATTTCGAACTGGCTTGCAAATAGAACGCTGTTTATTGAAAAAAAAACAAAGGAACACTTTAACGCAGGAACAATTATTGTTGTTCGTTATTGATTTTGACAAAATGAGTTCTAGGTACTACTTAATTTTAATTTCCGCGCATTATTTGAGAAAAGTACTATACAAGCCTTGGCCACAACTAGGCATTGATGGACTTACGTATGTGTGCCTCGGCTTCGCCTCGGCCCACATTTACACGTTCGTCCATCAATGCCTATTTTGCTGGCCGCTGCAGTAATGTACTATTTCGTATACCTCCATTTAAATATAAGAAAAGACGACAGAATTGTAGGTTTGCCTAGAGATAAATTATGTTAAATTATGTGTGTTTTTGTGTGTTTTGTGTTTTGTGTGTTTTGTGTTTTATTGTGTTTTGTTATGTTTTTTGTTGTTGTTTGTTTTGTTTGTTATTTAATAATTTTTTGTTTAAATAGTTTTTATATTTTTTTTTTTACTTACTGTTGCCCGCGACTTCTTTTGCGTAGTATAACTACTTCGAACAGAATTTTCTGTATATCGCACAATAATATTGTAGGTATGTGGGCCGCCTTACTCGACAAATTATTAGTTCACCATAAAAACTGCCACCGCCCTTTCTATCGTCTTAAGGATGATTTCCGGGATAAAAACTATCCTATCTTCGTCCATATCAGAGTCTCAAACTATCTCCATACCAAATATCATCTAAATCGGTTCAGCGGTTTAAGCGTGAAAAGGTAACAGACAGACAGACAGAGTTACTTTCGCATTTATAATATTAGGTAGGATTTATCGACATTTTCAACAAATGACGATTTTCTAAACCAAAGTATACCTATTTGAATACAGTCATGCTAAATCACCCGTAACGAAATTCAAAAACATATATTTATTTTTCCTTTCTTAGAAATAAATCTTCACAGAAACAATACATGGGGTGCTCAAACTTGCACAAATTTCCTTAAAAAATCCTTCTGTAGCCGTTTCTCCAATATAATTTTTAATACCCATTACACGTAATTGATGAATTGGCCTTCCATTTCTGGTCTCCAACTCCATTAAGACCATAACGCAGTGTTGACAGTTTCACGGCTGCATAATAAGGGGAGAGCTTAGAGTGCCAGGAATAATAAAATACCTACCTTAAGAAGAACTGAGAATGAGAAAATCCAGCAAACTCCACACTATAAGTTTAGAACACAAAATTACACTTAACACAGTTTAGTTCACGTTATTAGTGGGTATTTGAAACTTTATTTTTATTTTACGAAACGTCACATTCCCGCGTCAAAGTATAGCGCGGTGAAGGGCGGGCGGCACGCGCGCCCACTGTGGACCGCCGAGAGCGACTGGCTGTTCGAATACTACAGCAACAAACTACATATATCGCTAGCAAAAAAAATGTTTTCGTTTTCAGATTACTGAAATATTTATTCCGAGAACGTAAATATTGTGTAGTAATTATTGTTTGAGTTGTTTCACTGTTAAATACAAGCCCAGTATAATTGTTTAGCAAAAGCTTAAAAAGAGCAAGTTGTAGGCGCTCACTGAGGGTTCCGTATCTTAGTAGGAATAATACATTTCTATTTACATGGATGAAAAAATAGCGATGATGAGCAAAAGTAACTTCCTTACCAAATGTTGTTATTTAATAAAAACGCAGTTAGAGACATTGTTTTATTTTCCTGTAAGTAGTATTTACATAAACATTTTTATCTATGTCTTTACAGCTTTTTGCTACACAAAATTTTATATTATTCATGATTTGATTTTCAATTCCAGCAGTATCATAAGCATATTACCGGATTGGGTCGCTATTGTGACATCCGTCATGGGTTGTCGCAACAGTTATCCAATGTTATTTGTTGTATTGTTTGTTTTGTGTAGTGGCAGTATGTTTATGCATGTGTTGTACAATTTTTGAGTCATGGATACGCGAGTAAAGAGAAACTCTGTTCTAATGTATTATTATTCAAATGGCAGACAGACGCAGTCGCACCATACGTGTTCTTTTTTACCTTTTTGGTACGGAACCCTAAATAGAAACAAACTTTACTTTAAATGGATTGGATAATATTTTTTTATCAATCTTAGAATAAAATAGAATAAAAAACATTTATTCGACATAGACACAACACAACAACAACAATCACATAGTAACAGAGAAGAAGAGTATAAAAAGTGCAAACAAGTTTTAAAAATTATTGCGTGCCCATACCGACTCAGCATTTGCTGGGCGCCAGACACCCAGCGCTGATTTTCAGTTGGCACCCCGCTAGTGACACACGGACGTGGGTAAATAAAATAGATACTTAAAATAATTTCATAATGTGAATATGTGCTTTAACTTATAAATTAAAAAATAAAGATATATATGTAAAATAGATAATATAAAGTAATACAAAAAATATATAATGTATTATAATATAAAGTATATAAAGTGCTACAATATAATGGTTAAAATTGTCACAAAAAACCCCAAATGACAGTGTGGCATAGACGCAAACGGCTTATCACATCCAGCCAATCTCTTTCGTTTTTGATTATCGTAAAATAATTAAGTTAAGTTTCGTTTTACAATAATATCAAATGGCCCTGTTGTCGCCCTGTAATTTTAATTCTCCTTTTCTTCCACGACCGAATTCGGGCATGCAACCTTTTTTTTCTAAAATAAATTGCCATTTCTTGAACGCATATTTTTTTGCTTTCTTCAGTGAGCTTGACATCCCACGACATTTTTGAAGTTATCCAAGCGCCTGATCTTATTAAATTTTTAATAAGCGTTATTTCCTCAAGTTTTCTGTGATACTATTAATTTTATTTATAAATGAATAATATTTCCATGAGTTTGGTAAGTTGTTTTTGTGTTACCATTAAAATACATCACGAAGAACACGACGCGGTCACGTCGTTCTTTTAAAATGTGTTAACGAGCAAGAAAATTTGCATTTTTTGCGACAAATTTTACTCGAGAAGAAACTCGATGAATAATGTGTCCTCGTGGTTAATTAGGTGTAACAAGCGCCTCTGATAAGCGTGGGGATAACTCGGGGACTAGTTACGCTGTGGATTAATTTGTAACTTTCTTAAAAAAAGGCATAACTTGTTAGGGTTCCGTAGCCAAATGGCAAAAAACGGATCCCTTATGGATTCGTCATGTCTGTCTGTCTGTCTGTCTGTCCGTCCGTATGTTACAGCCACTTTTTTCCGAAACTATAAGAACTATGCTGTTGAAACTTGGTAATTATACATCTAATCTGTGAACCGCATTAAGATTTTCACACAAAAATAGAAAATAAACAATACATTTTGGGGGTTCCCCATACTTAGAACTGAAACTCAATTTTTTTTTTTCATCAAACCCAAACATTCGTGTGGGGTATCTATCTTCAAAAATGTTAATGAGGTTTCTTTGTTTTATTCTAAACTGAATAGTTTGCGCGTGAGACACTTCCAAAGTGGTAAAATGTCCCCCCCCCTATAACTTTTAAAATAAGAGAATGATAAAACTAAAAAAAATATATTATGTACATTACCATGTAAACTTCCATCGAAAATTGGTTTGAACGAGATCTTTTTAAGTAGATTTTTTTTAATACGTCTTAAATCGTAAACCGCAATTTACCAAGTACGGCCAAGTGCGAGTCCGACTCGTACTTGGCCGGATTTTTTTTTAAATAGACAAACAAAAATGACCGTTTAGTCCGCGACCCGCTACCCGCGTCAGAGCATACCGAATGAGTTATTCGACACAAACACAACGGTCAGGGTCTCCATGCATGATTTATTTAAATTGTTGTCACCAACAAAGCGTTGGGCCTCGAGGCACGTGCCTGTGTCGTAACACATTACTGATGTTTGGAACTTTGCATTCTTAAGGCTTCGCCTAAAACCGTACTTGTTCTTGGTAAATCATACGAAGCAGTCGCCTTGGTAATTTCGTAAGCGACTAAGAGTCTGAGTCGATTTTATAGACGTATTTGTTTATTTTATGGGCCATTACGTATTTTCGACTACGTTTATACGCTTGAAGATTCACTTAGAATAATTTGCTGGCTTTTAGGACTTAGATAGACTCTTTATTGTAATGTTAATTGTTAAGACGTAAAATATTGTCCGAGTTATGTTTAAGTTAATATGTATAAACAAAATCTGCTTTAAAACATATATATATGTGGGGTTTATTCAATAGTACGGACGTCAAAATAAATTGCAAGCACGCCATCTGGCGGCAAAGCAAGAACGACTACGCTTTGGCGCGTTTTCTCTAACCACTTGCGTGGTGGGGATAATCGAATATAGCAGTTGAGCACAGAGTACATTTCAATATACTGAAATAGAGACCAATCTCGTACCGTGGAACGAGTCATTTGCGTTCTTGAAGAAACTAGCGCCATCTGCCCTATATAGTTAGAACTAAACCTTTGATATAGCTGTGTGTATGCGTGTGCGAGTGTGCGTAGGTGTGTGTGTGTATGTAAGGGTATAATTTTATTCTATAGAACTGTAATGTTCGTTAACTGTAATGCACATCATAACATACGTAGTATCTCTAAGTCGTCTGTGATCATAACCTGTGATAATAACACAGAAAGATCACAAAAATAAACAAAATATCGCAAAATACCGGGCGCAAGCGTCAGATATCAGCAGACATTTGTAAATTGGGGTAACCAGTTTATGGTTCATAAAACCACCAAGGGAAATTTACCACCCTAATGAAAATTTGCAAAATGATTGTAAAAGTTATTGCTATATGTTTTAATTAATCAAAAAATAATAAAATGTCACACTGTGCGATAAATGTAATTAAAACCAGTAAAAATTATTCATAACATAAAATATTTTTTATATCACAGTAGTTGGTTAAAAATATACTATTTTAGTAGTAATATGCTACCTACTAGGCAATATTGACAAATTATGATTTTGTTTAGCGCCATCTAGTTTAACAAGTTGGTAAAAAAATCACGATTGTAATCCAACAAAATTAAAAAACACATTATGAGTTATTTTGTACAATGACTACATATGCTTCGTGATTTTGTATCATTGTATCCATTGCTGTACCCAGTTTTTTGTACTAAGATTAAATGCCCTGCAGTTGAGTACTGACTGCCTTAGAGCTAACACGTCGAAGAATCTGTGTCGATCCGTAATATTAATAAGCAAGATTGTAACTGTAACTTGTGTCTATTTGAATATACTCAGTGTATCGAATAACTTGTGTGATTTCATTTTCACGATTGTTGTTGGTGAAAGCCTATAGCTGTATAACTCACTGCTCACACCAACTAACTAGCACGCAGTTATCTGTGGAATGTATTCACTGAATGGATTCTTTGGTAGAAAATAGATTTATTTTCATCATCAGAAAAATCATGACACAACTCGAAAAAACAATTAACACAATTCAGATGTCAGATTTAAAACTCTGTTCTAGTGAGTTCACTCGACCATATAGTATTTACATTATAGTATAAAAAACCTCTTTTCTATCAATTGTACCCACCATCCTGACTTCCCGATGGTTTACATCTATCGGCCGGCCTTGATGCGACATATATAAAATAAATTATAGACAAAGTTGAAATTCAAATGAATCATCGTACGTAAACACCACAGATATAAATCTAACTAGATGACGCGATTGTATGTACTTTGCGTGTCAAAAAACGGAGTAAAATTACGATCAATGATCGTACTTTGAGCTTCATTTAGCATTATTGGCACCGGAAATCCACCGAAATGTAGAAAAATGCCTAATTATGCCATATTGAGCTGTCTTGTGTGTACAGTCTTTAGACTGTATAGAAAAAGTTGGCTGAGGCATTAGAAATGTTTTCATTCATTGGCAAGTAAATTTGTTTTTCAATACAGTTGTTAAACATGGCGTACTTTCAGAGGCTATAATTATGATTCGAAAATTAAATCTTATGCATAGGCATCTTTCTGTTACGCGGTCGTGACTTTTGTTTACGAGCTCGATCATTACTTTTGCAGTTGAGATTTAAATTTATAAGTAAATTTTAGTAAAAGTTTAGTAGCAAAGAGTTTTCATACATAGAATAAAATGGGATAGATTTTATACAAGGAAAAATTAATGATTCCGTACGTTTAGCATTGAACTCTCAAAAGTCTTTTTAATGGTTGTTTAATATATTTAATTACCAGTTTTAATTTAATTATTTTCACATCAACATTTGTCTAAAATCGAATAGGCTGTATATGCTGTTTCGATGTAAAAAAAATATGTCCAGTTGCAAAAACGCGCGAATTTTTTTTTTAGTGAGTAACCAAATCTAATTCTTTGATTTGTTTTTACTATTTCCCACAACTGTATTGAAAAATGTCGTGTGATAGGCGGGTGTGTAGGTTATTGGAAACTCGTGTCATTAAAAACCCTTGCCTTCGGCTCGGGCTTGTTAATGACAGCTCGTTTGCAATAACCTACTTTCCACCCTTGTATCACAATGTACTATTAAAATTGTTTGTGGAAAAGTGGCACGCTTGGTTTTCATACAGATGGAGGGACTTGCGTTATCTAGTTAGATTTATATCTGTGGTAAACACTGTAAAAGTAGGAACCTAATTGAGATTGTTATATTTGCATATCTTAAAAGGCAAATTATCCCTCAGGAGTGCGAACATTCATACATACTAGGTATGTATATGGGTTCTTTGAGAAGTGCGATGCTCAACTGAGAGGCACATGGGCAACACGGGCTTATGTAATTACCATAATAACATCTAAGAACGTTTACAAAGTAAAATAATTAAAAGTGTATACAAATGTTTACGTTGTTTATCTTACAACAGAATTAATTGCGTGTTTTACACTCTTGAGTATACGGATTTTTAAACATTATATGAAGCTATGAATGCAAGCAACCCAATTGCGGATCTCTACATTTCTGATTCGATCACGCAAGGATACTCCGAGCATAGCCCTCTCCATTGCCCTTTGGATGACTGTAAGCTTTCGTTTGATTTTCGTTCGCACTCGTTATTTGAAGTTACGCAATTAGGGAGCTGGACTTATAGTTAATACGAGTATAAGCGTATGAGAAGTGGCTTTTGCCCTGCTATGGGACAGTAACAGTCTGATATTGTTATTTAATATTACTAGAGACCCGCCCCGACTTCGCCCGTGACAAATTATTCACAACAACCTTCCTCGTGTCTCACTCTTTCTATTGGGGAAAACCGCATGGAAATCCGTTCAGTAGTTTTTGAGTTTATCACGTACAGACACGGCGGGGGATTTTATTACAAGCTTATTTTTAACTTGCAATGTATGTATGTAAGCGTGTTCGGGTCAAATCTTACAACTGTATTTTCAAGCAGTTATCCTCCACCGTTTAAGATGCAATTTTCCATACACGTTTAGTTTGCATGGTTAGCCAAGTGACGTCATTCTAAACCCAATATGGCGGACTGCCCACGATGGCGAAAGAGTAATTTTTAGTGTACTGCCATGATATGGGTAACAAATGAAAGGGTTTGCTGAGAAGAATACGAAAATAGCTTGGTTTATAAATGTTGTTTAATGAATAATTTATTTTATTATATGAAGTGACAGTGATGTTTAATTTCTTACAGATAGCGGGGGACACCACTGAAGGCGAACTGCTATCAACTGAGCTGATCCATCAGGTGTTATGTGCTACATATGCAGTTGCTTCGCCTGGGGTCTAGACCTTTTACAAAGGTTTGATCTTCTTTATCTTTTCATGTCAATTTGACTAAAAGTGTTCCCGAATAGTATGTCACCGGCAACCTAATTGCGTGCGGACGGACGGAAGGAAAATTTACTGGACGCTTAAATTGGTGAACATACTCTTTTGGAAAGAGTCCAATAATTTTTGGCAATACCTAATTATTTAAAGAGTATTTGTCATACTCTTTCATGGGGTAAAAACTCTTTGCCTTACCGAATTCACTTACGCATAAGGCTGCTGGATAGCTACGTCAATGGTATCAATAGTTTAGTTTAAATCCTGGAAGGTGCAAGAGTTTGTGCATGCCAGGAGATAACGCAGACTCTGTGAAGGGACACCACACTGGCACTGAGTTTGGGATGGATCAAGGATGTCCCATTAGGCCAATCTGGGTCCGCAATCAGTTAAGAGATATCCAGATTGGCCACTGCAGTTCCTGCCCAGGTGGTGGATGATTTGCTGGAGTGATAATGTGTGGAGGGGCAGGATATAATTACCGATTGTTACTCAACAGAAAAATAAAACATGCCTATTTGTGAGACTGATGCTTTAAAGCTCCAAAGCTGGAAAATATCACTGTAACCTTTTCTTTTTTTTTTTAATAATCTATAGGCTCGCGTTTGACCACTTTCTCGCCTGATGTTAAGCGATGATGCGGTCTACGGTGAAGCACGCTTACCTAGAAGAAACCTATTCACTCTTCACTTAAAGACCCCAAGGTTGTAGCTATCAGGGAACAAAGACTGCGGAAGGGAGTTCCACTCCTTAGCTGTGCGTACAATGAAAGTATTAGCAAAACGCTTTGTGCGTATGGGAGGGATGTCCACCATGTACCGATGGCGCATGGCCGTACGTCTTGTAGTCCGATGATGGAAAGGGCCAGGTGGAATCAAATTGTGCAGTTCCGTCGCACACTCCCCGAAATGTAACCGATAAAAAAACCGACAGGCTGGCAACTCGGCGTCGATGTTCGAGGCTCTGGAGCTTTGAGGCGACCAGTGCATCGTTGCCAATAAGCCTTTTGGCCCGTCTGTCAATCGACTCAAGTGCATCAAGCTGGTATTTGGCTGATCCATCCCAAAGGTGAGAGCAGTACTCCATGCAAGACCGAACATGCACTTTATACAAGTGGAGCAGCTGTTCAGCTGACTAACTGAGCTAACTGAGCTTTCGTCTCAATGAATGGACCGAAGTTGAGGGTCGATGTCAACGTAACACCGAGAAGTTCGAGATGGTCCGTCAACGGCACGGTTACACCGGTTCTTCCTCGTGGTCAAACTATTTTGTCAAACTGATTTGACCACAAGCACCACGGAAAGATGGAGCCGGGTGGAATTGGCTCTTTTTAGCGGAAAAAAGACACGCTTGGGTCTTAGCAGCATTAAAACTGACCAGATTGGCATCACCCCATTCGGAAACCGCCTTTAAGGATAGGTTCAAGCTTTCAACCATGGCCTCCCGGAGACCTGCCAATAAAAACCTTCCAATTAAAGAATGGAAAGAATGGTTTTATTAGGCGATTCATAAGATTTTTCTTTCATTCATAAAGTTCAAATTCTTAGATAGTTTTTACTTCTTTCTAATCCGATTCAATCAAAAGAAAACTTTTTTATTTCTATAAATACCTGTATTAAAATTTATTTAAGTGTTTAAATGAACAAACAAAAACCTTTACCAAAAATCTTTATATTTTTCTTTATAATCTTTAGGCTCGCGCTTGACCACTATCTAACTGGCCAAAAGCCACAAAACAAAGTAGCAAAAATCATGTTAAGACAAATAAACCCAAAGGCCCCTTTCAGGTAGTTAGCGTTCTTAATATAAGTCTAATTGCTGAGTCCCTAAGCGTCCCAGGCCGGGACAAGGACGGACCTTAAAGGACCCTTTTTACATATTTCAAGGGGCCGTTGTCTCAATCCCACGGGAGAAGTTACCGAAAGTCGAAAGACTTTCGTCACGTCCGCACATAAGAAAACTTCGAAAAAAGTTTGCCAATTTTATTCATGTTTAGGAGCAAATGTTGTAATGTTGAAGGTAACTATTGTGTTTATTTTAGTAACTCGGAGGTTCAATATTTTTTTTCAATAAAAATAACGTTTTTATCCGACTGCCGAAGAAGGATAATGTGTTTATTTTAGTAACTCGGAGGTTCAATATTTTTTTTCAATAAAAAAAACGTTTTTATCCGACTGCCGAAGGAGGATAATGTGTTTATCAGTCTAAGTATGTTTTTATCTATGTGGCGTTCTAGAGACCAAATGCATTGGGCGATTTCGATGATTCTTAGGTCAAACGATTTGTCTTAACCTTGCAAGTGTCACTGGCTACATTAAAATTAGAAAATATAAAAGGGATTCGATTCCCACACGGAACAAATATTTGTATGGGCTACAGATAATTGTTCCGGATCTGGGTGTCTTGTGTATGTGAGTTTAAATGTAAACGCACACATGATACAAGTAATTCCTTGTGTGGAGAAACTTTTTTAACAAACAAAAAAGAAAAGTGGTGGATTTTGGGCGGCCCAATTTTTTTTTCTTCCAAATCCATCGTGTCGGGTATAAAAATAAAGGGTTTTAAGAGGTGATTTCAAAAATATTAAATACTTCTATGTTTAAATGTACTTAATTCGACAAAAAATGTTACTTAATAAGTTATAAATAAAAAAAATAAAAGAGACGCAAGAAAAAAGTCATGCTGTGCAGTCGGAGGATATATATTCGCGAGCTGGCTGACCAAAACCAGCAGCCTTATTGTGTAAGTGTGCAAAGAAGTTAAACTCTATCCAACCGACCAAATCGACCAATCACATGCGAGATGAATGACGCGTCCGTTTTGTGTGATTGGCCGATTTGGTCGGTTGGATAGAGTTCAACTTCTTTGCGCACTTACGCAATACGGCTGCTGATATATCCTCCGACTGCACAGTACGATTTTCTTCTTGTTTACGTCTTCTTAGTTCGCTTCTTAAGCAGTCGGGTTTTTGTTTTTTTAGTATTTTGATTGAATTTTAACTTTTTTTTAACTTACCGTGCATTGTCATCCAAACCAAACGTGAATGCAAATTTTGTTGCAAGAATTGTTCCACATACTTACAACCTAACTAAGAAGGCCAATCTATTGAACACGTAATTATGACACGATATCTTGGGAAAACACCCCGATTCAAACAATAAAACGCCCATAACTTTTGAATGGAAACCGATTTACATCAAACATAGCTAAAAACACTCTTGATAAAGACACCTTTCAAACAAAAAAAAAACCAAAATCAAAACCAGTTCATCCGTTTAGTAGCTGTGATGCCACAGACAGATACACAAACACACAGGTGCACACGACAAACTTATAAAAAGAGGCGCTTTTTCCCTCGAATGTTAAAAATTGCTGTCTTATTGTGATCAATTCATTACTTACTAATAAAGGTTTTAGTAGTAAGTTCAGTAATTTATTATTTCAAAGTTACTCAGGACCCAGTGTTGACCTTTTCCGTTTACAACTGGTCTTTGGCTTCAGGAGACCTTCATTTTGTAGATCGTCTGTTATTACTTTATATAATGGACGCCCTAATACACTCTGTGTCGTTAGTGATTCACAATTACCAACAATCAGCTTATTAAACTCGCCTTACAACTACAACTATCAGCAAATTGCCACAAAATCTCGACATTAAGTTGTTTCGTTATTATGCCTTACGATTTGTGAGAACCTTTCTAAAATGGCTTAAAGTATTAAATTGCCATTAGAAGCTGAGGAAAAATACTTGCTAGAGATCAAGCACAAACGGAATGGAAAAGATAAAGCCCTGAATAATCTGCTTGGCATTTTAAAAGGTAACAGAATAAATGGCAAATGAAAATAAGAGTATTTTACTTTTCAGAGGATTACCTGTACCAGGAAAAAAAATTTGTAATAATATGTTTCTGATGAAAATGGATTTTTACTTTTTCTTTAAAATACTCTAATACTCTTTTGATTAAAAGTAGAAAGTCTAAAAAAAGTAGTAAATAAATCTGTTATTCAGTCATGTGTGTACTTTGGCTGATCAATATAGAACTGCGATATACGTACGTAGTTTGAATAGCCTTTCAGTACCGGAGAAGATGATCGAACAGAATCAACAAAGGCTGCAATAGCCGTGCGGCTAACTGGTCTATACATCGTCAGCGACGCATGGCATTAATATGACGCTAGACTGGGTTGGCAATCCCCTATCGCAGCACCTATGAACATACTCTAACCATTCACATAAGGCTTATGTCAATCAATACGTATATGTTCTGTACTCACTCACTTGTATTAATAATTAGCGCTTATTACTATGTAAGTTAGCTTTTAGATTCTTTCTAAATTGTGAATGTGGTGTTTGCCTCTAAGTAATTGTTGCACTGTAATATTAGTATAGGCATGTATTTTTTTGTTATAATTAAGTGTAAACAAATGTTGGTGAAACTAGTCAAATAAATAAATAATAAATAAATAAGCTACATAGATAAAGTTTGGTTGAGTTTCCATCATCATTTGTGGGCTTATTACAGACTTCAAAAAAAGGAGGGAATGAATTCGACAAGTATGCACACGTACGTATGTAATATTATTGGAACTGCACAATATTCACATATTCTATACGGGCTTCTAAACACGTGTGCCAAATTTCATAAGTGTTTGTTTGTATGTATGTATGTTTGTCCACGCATTTCTTCGTAAATTCTTTTTGCGTTGGATTCAGTATGTCTCAACTTAGAGAATTTCATCAAAATTCGTCCAGCAGTTTTCAAGATATGGCTCATACAACCGAACTCCTTACCGACAAACATCACGAATGTGTAAATTGAATTATGGGTATTTCTTCAATCCTTAAGGAACCGTACTATAGAAATTGCTAATTTTGATGGTGTACTAAAACTAAAAAGAGAGAAAAACTTCACAAAAAATATACCGACTTCAAAAACAAAACACCAAAAAGTGCAAAATGACTTTTGTTTCGGCAGTCGGTGTCGAAAAAGTATAAAAAGACTTACCAAACGAAAGTTATTTTTTTGAAGTCGGTCTCCTGCAGCATATATCCGACAAAGCCGAGTTTTAGTTATTAACTCAACGTTACTTGTTATAAATCCGAACTTTCTTGACATTATTAATTGCGGCTTTTGCAATTTTTCGCAGATATATGTCATTATCATTACCATACATTTTGAGAATGGTGCAGTGGTGGCCCATTGGTATCGGCTGCGACTTACAAGTTATTGGTCGTGGGTTCGAACCCAGGCAGGCGCTTTACTTTGTGTAAATTATTTCATCACCACTGCTCTCAAAACGGTGAAGGAAAACATCGTGAGGAAACCGGCATGTCCTAGAACCAAAAATTCGAAGACATGTGTCATCCACCAACCCGCACTGGGCCCGCGTGGTGGATTACGGCCCATTCCCTCTCACAGAGGAGTTCAGTGTCCCAGCAGTGGGAACATTAATAGGCTGATGATGTGATGTGATGATGATAACATTTTGAGAATACAAAACCACTCAAATGAAAAACAATCAGCTTTTTCCCCGATTACCCGCGACACACATACAGTGTGCCTTTTATGACATTACCAGACAGTAAATTTTCATTTAAAGTATTCAGTAGGTATCACACAATTCCATCAAGTTAATAATTTACTGCCTAACAGCTGCCGTATGGATCTTGGTAGCACGCAATTTGACTTAACTCGCGCGGTTAAATTTACTGATTAATTTCATACGTCTGGTTTACCCAACAATTACGTAAACGCTGTATTTTATTAATGTTTGCTTTTCATGGCTATGTTTAGACACCGAATCTCTATTAAGGTTTACATAAATGTTTAAAAGGTAGAGTTTTGATTGTGCCTACCTCAGAGTGCCAACGGATTTACAGGAAGATTCTAGCTGCGATGGTAACAATCTCATATTTTTATTTAACAACAAAATGTTTTTTATCTTATGCATTCCTCTGAGTGAAATCCTTTCGTTAGATGATACCCATATCATGAGGGTGCATACAAAATAATGACCCGCCATCTTTGGTAGTCCGCCATATTGGATTAAGAATGAAGACCATAATCCAAACAATAATACAAAAGAAACGTATATGTTAAATTTATGTCCATTTGGTTGGGGATAATTGTTTTAAAATTCTGTTGCTAGATTTGACCTATACATACAAAGTGACTAACCAACTAGCTAACAAGGCAAAGCTTGTTAGTAAAAACTATTTCACAAAAAATAAAACTTGTGGCTTCCAAGTTAGTTGGCTATCTATCATTATACCTAAGAACTTAGCAACTGTTACTTGGTCAACTTTTTGTCCATTATGATATAGATACAAGATTTCTGGTTCAATTCGTTGATAAAAATGCATAACATTAGTTTTAGGAATATTAATCAATAAATTATTTTGGTCAAGCCAGTGTATAATATCCGTTAACGTATTATTTATGTTCTCTTCATATGTATTTCTGTCAAAGCATTTAATCAAGGCAGTGCTATCGTCAGCGTAAAGGACCATACGATGTTCAATGTGTCGTGGCAAGTCATTAATGTACAGTAAAAATAATAAAGGGCCCAGCACACTGCCCTGTGGAACACCAAATCTAATTATTCTAACTTTAGATAGATATTTTTTCTCACTCTTAGTTTCGAGGCATATTTTTGTGATCTCTGTATGCTGCTTACGGTTGCTGAGGTAGGATTTTAAGAGTTCAAGTACATTTCCTCTGATTCTAATAAATTTGACTTATGTCACCCGGACCATATAAACAAATTGATTGACATCTGGTTCATTAAAACATACGCAAATACAAACATAGACTGCTAAAATTTATTTATTTATTTATTCAGGTTAGCTTACAATTGTTTACACATAAATTTAATATAAGTACACGATATACATTTATAAGTGCACTTATTTGATTTGTATATAAATATAAATTATTGCAATTAATTTATGATAAAAATAGTGTAAGGACTAAAACATAAATCAAGGAATTTAACAAACAAATCCAGATTAAAAAATTAAATTAAAAAATATTATATTGTATAAAATCATAACCCTTTCTTTTGGCTTTACGCAGTTGAAAAAATTTAAAAGTATTCAAATAAAATATTGTAATGTTACCTGGTAGGCACATTTATTTTTACTAATCATTATAAAAATTCTCATTGTACAATTAAGTATCTGCCACAGCATTAAAAGCTAGCTATTTTACTGAAGGCTTTTCCTCAACCGCAACAGTGGTTAAAAAAACAATCTCAATTCTAAAGAAACGGGGTTTCTAAAGAGTACTTTTCCTCTTAACTAAAGATTTCTTAACGCAGTGCAAATTATGTTGTCTCCGAGTTTCCAACGTGGCTTGCAATTTAAGTTCTTCTAAATAAATGTAAAAGTTTCAGTCATTTGTAGAAAACCGCTAAGGAACTGGAGCAGTGGCACTTAATTGTTTTTCCAACGTTAGTAAGTTGATGGTTATAAATATTGTAATGAAAAATTTCGAGGATGATGCTTTAAGTAACGCGGGTGGGCCGCTTTTAGCAAATTGGACGATATCTTGAAGTCAGTGAAGAGACCACAATGTCTGGAGACCCGCCTCTAAAACCAGTGTATTTTGCCCACCGTGACCTACGGTGCCGAGACGTGGACGCTCACACAGGAGGCTGTTAAGTTTAATCAAAAATCTTGATGCCTGCAGATTTCTGCAGTCGGATCTTACGCAAATAGTTAAGTAGGCAGAAAGTTTATCTGGTATTATAGTACTCAGACATTGATCATCATCATCATCATTTCAGTCAAAAGACGTCCACTGATGGACATAGGCCGATCGCCACATTGACCGATCCCGTGCGTCTTGCATCCAGCGCTTTCCCGCAACCTTAACCAGGTCATCGGTCCACCTAGTGGGAGGCTTTCCAACATATCGTCTTCCGGTTCACGGTCGCCATTCCAGAACTTTTCGGCCCCATCGGCCATCCGTTCTGTGAGCAATGTGCCCTGCCCACTGCCACTTAAGTTTGGCAATTCTTCGGGCTATGTCGGTAACTATGGTTCTCCTGCGGATATCATCATTTCTGACGTGATCACGCAAGGAAATTCCGAGCATAGGCCTCTCCATTGCCCTTTGGGTGACTTTAGGCTTCCTGATAAGGCCCATTGTGAGCGACCACGTCTCGGTCCCATAGGTGATCACTGGCAACACACACTGGTCATAGACTTTTGTCTTGAGAAATTGCGGTAAATTGGACGAGAAGATACCACGCAACTTCCCGAACGCCGCCCAGCCGAGTCGGAATCGACGGTTGACCTCTTTCTGGAAGTTGGACCTACCCAACTGGACCGTTTATCCCAGGTAGACGTTATCATCTACAACTTCGAGTATAGAGTCTCCGATCTTGATAAGAGTGGGTGTTACATGGGCTTTCATCATGACCTTGGTTTTGTCCATGTTCATTTTAAGACCCACTCTTTCGAAAGCTCTACTGAGGTCATCGAGCATTTTACTGAGGCTCTCCATGGTCTCAGCCATGACCACTATGTCGTCGGCAAACCGAAGGTGAGAGATGTACTCGCCATTAACGTTGATACCTAGCCCCCTCCAGTCCAGAACCTTGAAGACATCCTCCAGCGCAGCAGTGAACAGTTTCGGAGAAATGACGTCTCCCTGTCTCACGCCGCGCTTGAGAAGGATTGGTTTCGAGGTCTGATCCTGAAGACGGACTGACATGGTGGCGTTTTTGTACAAACACTTCAACTCCTCAATGTACCGGTAGTCGATCTGGCACCGTTGGAGAGACTGCAGTACAGCCCAAGTCTCGATTGAATAAAAGGCTTTCTCGTAGTCCACAAACGCTAAACAGAGAGGCAGGTTATACTCTTCGGCCTTCTGTATGACCTGCCGCAGCGTATGTATGTGGTCTACGGTGCTAAAGCGGCTTGTTCGGGAGGCTGGAAATCGTCAAACCTGCGCGCGAGACGACTCGTGATGACTCTTGAAAACAACTTGTAGACATGGCTAAGAAGTGAGATGGGCCTATAGTTCTTCAGCCGGGCATTGTCGCCCTTCTTGAAGAAGAGTACCACCACACCCCTGCACCATGCCTGTGGCGTTTTGCCCTCGAATATGACGGAATCAAACAGCTTCTAAATGGCCTTAAGAACCGGTTTTCTACCCGCCTTCAGGAGTTCAGCCGTGACTCCGTCATCACCCGGCGCCTTGTTGTTTTTAAGCTGTTTCAGAGCCATCCTAATCTCGTACAGGCTGACGTCCGGGATATCTTCGGTATAGTGTCGGGTCAATCTAGCTCTTGGGTCGTTTGCTAGACTCTCAACGGGCTTGCTGATTGATGTGTACAACTGCCCATAGAATGTCTCGATCTCCCTCAGAAGCTCCGGTTTGGCGAATACGCTCCTGCCATCGTCGGTCTTCAGTCTCGTGAGCTGGCTCTGCCCAATAGCCAGATCCCTTGGAAATACCTTGGAGCCTTTATTTCACTCAATCGCGTCTTTAATACGCTCAGTATTAAAGCGGCGGAGGTTTCTTTTCAATTTAGAGATCTGTCTATTGAGCTGCCGGTATTTGCACGCCTCATCTGGAGACTGCAGGATCATCTCACGCCTCTCCTTCATAAGCCTGAGGGTAAGATCAGAGAGCTTTTTTATTTCTATCTGTACGACGGGTCTTGAAAAACTTAGACCCGACCGTATCGACAGCTTCCACGAACCCGTCACAGTATTCGTCCACGGATCTCCCTAGGCACTCGAAACGATTCTGAAGTTCGAGCTTAAAGCTCTCGGGGTTTTGGACCTGGATCTGTGCTGGACGGAGAGTGGACTTCATCAGTCGAGACCTTTCAAGCTTAATATTAATGTTCAATGTGCCTCTTACCATGCGGTGATCGCTCCCGGTTTTTACCGAATTGATCACAGAGACATCATTGAGCATTTGTTTCTTGGTTGACATGATGAAGTCAATCTCATTTTTTGTTGCACCATCGGGGCTTTGCCAGGTCCACTTCCTATGTTCACACTTTTTGAAGAAGGAGTTCATGATATAGAGGCCCTCCTTCTCCATAAAACTGGCCAGTAGGTGACCCCGGTGGTTCCGACGTCCAACTCCAAATTGCCCCACTTGCAGCTCATCCTCGTCTCGTTTGCCCAGTTTCGCGATATTTCGCATTAGGCTCTGGAGATATCCTCATACATGGTCTCTACCTCGTCGTCGGTGTGTGCCGAGGTTGGGGCGTAGACCTGTATGACCTTCAGCGAATATCTTGAGGATATTCTGAGTATAAGGTACGCCACCCTGGTCGACACACTCTCGATCTTCACGACGTTATTCACAAGTGACTTGTGAACGATAAACCCGACACCACCCTGGGACTGCCGGTCACCCTCTCGGAAATAGAGCAGGTTACCGGATTTGAGGATTATCGAGTCCGCCCCCTCTCTTCGGACTTCAGATAACCCTATAATACTTCATCGCAACCTGCTCAATTCCTCTTCGAGTTTGGTGATATTTTCGTCGGTCCGAAGTGTGCGCGTGTTGTATGTTGCCAGGTCCAGTCGTCGGTGTTTGTTGGGGTAGCCGAATCCCTTCCGGAGATTCTTGGCACCCCTTGCCGTGCCGTAACCTCGACCGCTACCGTAGTCGAGGGTAGGCAGGCTGCCGGGGCCATTTTTTATTTGTGCTATTCATGTGGGGGGCTTTGCCATAATCGCCACGCTTGGCAGGCGGGTTGGCGATCGCAGTATGGTTGTTATAGAAGCACAGAGAATGCTGCTGCCCATTCTCTGGTTTGTCCCTTAGTCGCCTCTTACGACACCCACGGGAAGACATGGGATGGTGAAATTCTTTACGTCCGGCACCATACGGAACTCAAAGCTTCACCTAGACCTCAGACCTTCATCTAGGTATATTATTTTAGTGTTTTGTTCCCAAAATGCCCATTTAAAAATTTTGTCATGTCACACATCTCTTTCATACTTAAGAGCGGTCTTTGAGGATTACGTGAGAGCACCCGGCGCATGGCTCTGTCCACAGAACGTCATGTTTTTCCCATCCGTCTCTTTGACCATGTCATGTGCATGCCACCTCTTATCTTCTGCTAATGTTCTGTGATTTATTTTAAAGAGCTTTTGTGATCAACTGGATAAAGTTTTAACTGCGACTATAACAATTCTCATCAAGTTTTTTTTTTTTTTTTTTTTAAACTTTGCCCCACACTAGGAATTTCTTCCTGTATCGTGGGTGCGTTTACAAACATATAAACTCACATATACAAACACCCAGAGCCGGAACAATTATCTGTAGGTCATACAAATTTTTGTTCCGTGCGGGAATCGAACCCGCGACACGCAGCGCAGCAGTCAATTGCTCAACCACTGCGCCAACCGTGCGCCCAAAGCTTTGTAGTCATTAGTTATATCTTCCGCCGTTCTTTTTCTACTAAGATATTATAATATTATTTTTAATAATAGCTTTATAGTATGTTTCATAATCTTTCCGAAACAGGCAAGGACAAAAAATCATAAAATGCTCTGCGCCTGTTTGAGTACTAAAATGTCCAAGATAAACTTAGAAAGTACATATGAATTTGAAAAAGTCATATTGGTACTTGCCCGGATTTGAACCTCAAGCACGACAGGCGAGGTCTTAACCACTCTGCCACTACGACTTACATAGACTAATAAATACATAACCCTCCTTTGACGCGCAGTTGGGTAAAAAACCGGCTAAGTGCGAGTCGCACGAAGGGTTCCGTACCATTATCGCAAAAAACATATTTTTTGTATGGGAGCCGCCCCACTTAAATATTTATTTTATTCTGTTTTTAGTATTTGTTGTTATAGCGGCAACAGAAATAGATCATCTGTGAAAATTTCAACTGTCTAGCTATCACGGTTTATGAGATACAGCCTGGTGACAGACAGACAGACAGACGGACCGCGGAGTCTCAGTAATAGGGTCCCGTATTTTTACCCTTTGGGTACGGAACCCTAAAAATGCTGATACAAATCGAATCGCGTCGAGGTTACTGTATCTCAGAGGCCGATTACACACAAGTTCAAATATACGCTATACATATAACAAATTGCACTGCAAGACGAGGAAAACAAATTGAAACCGCCACAAATCTGGCCTGACCTCAGCGAGACTAGAATACTAAAATCTATGAAAATATAACCACCCGACTACCCTCGGGATTTAAATGAATAGTCCTGTAGCACTTTGACGGATTGGGAACATAACTTTTTGCTACCAACCCTCCCTCCGTTCATGGACCGAGACCCGTCGTGGGACGAATAATGATTTTCTAGACATTTATTTGATAATTCATAGAAACTATTCGCGTGTAGTTGATGTGATATTGTCCGTTTTGTTGATGTCATAAAAAACTCAGATAAGCTCTAACAATTTATGAACGTTATCGCTAACTCTAATTGACCCCTAAATATAGTGTCTTAATATTGTTGTTAGTACTCTTTTGGAGTCCAAAAATAATTTTCATTTATTGTATTTTCTCTCATCTTTATTTATCACAAACGCATGATATAGTTCACTTACATGATTTCTTTGGTCTACCAATCTAGTTACTGCCACTTAGTAGACTCGAATACCACTATACTATATCATATATGACAAGCTTGGCATGAGTGTGAGTAGCAACTTCACCCTGTCTTCTCAATACGTATGGTGGCTTAATGTGGTGACCAGAATCGATTTCTTTGAGTCCTTTGTTTCTGTAGCAGCGGTACATTTTATTTAAATTAATGTTTATTTCAGACTTTCTGTCCATACGAACACTGTTCAGAAAAGAAAAAAAACGAAATATATATAAAACAATACACACAATACAAAATACAACGAATAAAAAAGTTACACACAGTAAAAGGATACAAACTGGTGGTTAAATAAAACTAAATAAGGAGCGGATAGCTACTGTAATTTTGTGCTGATTCTAGATTAATAAATCTGGATAATTGGATAAAAAATACTCTTTACAAAATAGTTAACCTTTGTATGAAGTATAAAATGTAGGGGCATATATGACTATGCTTTTTGGTAAGGTTTCAGAAAGAGGCGTAGCCAAACGGGAAAAGAAAGCATGTGGTACTCACAGTTCCAGCAATGTGTGAAGGTCTACCGTGGATCCACGTTTTCTTAAAATTCTTCATAATATTAGCAGAACTGAAATTGGGTTGTACGGAACACACAAATATTGTCTTTTCACAGCTATACTTTGACGAATTATCAAAGTAATTAAAGATTTACAAATAGATGAGGCGGGTGCGTGCGCTACGACTTCAGCCTTAGAAAGATGTTTAGACAATTGCTGCTCTCAGTCGATTTGACACATACCACATGAAGGACTAGGAAAAAAGAGGGTAGGAAACATACTTCATACAAGGTGTACCCTCAATTTAAATATGAACGCGCAGCAAAATAAAAACAAAACCCAACACAAACAATAAAATCAGTGAGAACGCAGAAGAAGCAACACATTCAAATTTGACGAGGATAAACTGTCCACTGCTATATTTAAGGACGACATTACTAAATCAACCACAATGTGGGTCCAGGAAAATATGTGGCGACATCGCGGCAGGTCCAAGCGAAGGTGGCGGGATGAGCTTGATGCCTATCTACGAGATTGGTTCACAGTTGCCCTAAACTGGAAGGATTGGAAGGGACGCCTTTACGCTTCAGTGGGACAGATCAGGCTCAAATAAAATAAAATTATTACGAGGCCGTGAAATTAGCAGTGCCCGTTTTTGTTGATGACTATCGGATACCAACATATGTACTGTGACTATATGTTGTGTACTGTGATATCTTAGCAAGGGCGTCGCCAGCCGGTGGCCAAGGGGGGGGCAAGTTATGTGAAGAATGAGAAAAGTATGAATTGTAGGTAAAGTCGAGAGCACATGAAGCTTTTCACTTGTAGTACGAGCCTGACATCTACAGCGATTGTTATAATAAGTCCGTTTTCACACGTTCCGGTTGCCGGGTAGTCTCCTGAAGCTGCTAAACGATCGCTCTACCGTAAGTCGAAGACTGGACTTTGGTTGCTTTACATTTGGCAACATTTTTAGAATCTCTAGAGGGGGGAAGCTGCCCCTCCCTGCCCCCCCTTGGCGACGCCCTTGTATCTTAGAGTCGCTTTGCTCATTCTACAGAGTGGTAAAAAAATTTAGGTCTCTCTAACTATATCTATTTTCTCTAACAACCAATCGGATATGGGTTCATAGTAAAATATGCCAATTAATCCTCCAGGTTAATCACCTTCGGGTTAGCGTGCATCCTCTGCTGTGCCATCATCTTTGGCATGATCATCGCCATCATCGCAGGCATCGCCTATGGGTACAACTACTCCATGGCAGAATTTATCACGTTTTCACGTATGTTCCTTTCTATTGCATACTAATTTTTACTATTTTTGCCCCTTTTCACTTACATCAGGAATATTTCATTTACATTTCACTAATACACAACTTTACTAGGTGTACAACGCAACGGGCGGCCTTAACGCATGCCGCGATCTCGCAGGCAACCTGGCAATTATCTATATTACTATATTATTATATATCTATATTACTAAGAATTATCTACATTTTAATCTAAGGCTTTTTTTAAAGTCATAGAATAATAAGGAAAGGACAAAAAGCTAATGAATTTTGGGTCACGCGGGTGTGAAACTAGTACGCGTTTTTTTCCCCTCAAGGTCGTTGGCGACTATCGTCGTCTTAGGGCCGATTTCACCAATGTTCACTAATCGGGATTAGTTCAACTAAACTCAATTTATGCAAATACAGCGTTCTGATTGGTTGAGATCGCTAAGAAACTACCAATCAGAACGCCGTATTTGCGTAAACTGAGTTTAGTTGAACTAATCGCGATTAGTTTTATTGGTGAAATCGGCCTAGCCTTTTTACACCTTTGTTGGGATCGGTTTCCAGTCAAACGGATGCAGCTAAATAACAGCATTTTAAATGGAGGGACTGCTTATCTGACCTTCACAATTACTGCCAAGAACAGAAGGGGCTTTTGTTCCACTAAAAAAGACAAGTATGGGTTTCCCAAAAAAAAAACTATTATCATTGTGTTATAGCTTTACTTCTTTCACTCAGGGTCTGATGTAACAGTATTCATGCGACGCGGCCAGTTCTACGACAAAGCGTCTCGAAGCCTTAGAAGAAGTGGCGCGGAGGATTGTAAGTATCTCATCTCTTCATCGTTTTCTTCAAGTGATTTAGGGCCAATTTCGGATCTGTTCACTAATAATTATTTGACTAATATCCAGTAATAGGTGTAATAGTATCATAATATGCGATAACTAGTATATTGTATGGGTATTACCCCTACTTATATCCCTTTCTGTTCATCTCAGGAATGGTGGGTATTGATACTCTCGAGCTGAGACGTAAATGTGCGCTCCTTTTGCACTACTTGCATTGAGTAAATGAGATAAATTGAATAATAGGATTATCTTAAAATTACCGTATAGAACCATCTCTAAATGTTTTTATCATAACGAGAATGAAAACAAAATTGACAACAGCTTAAAAAAAATCCTCTAAAATAATAATGATTCATAATTGGCTACATTGTAGCACAGATTAACTACTTTTTTAGTTAATAGTGTCTAATATTAAAAGTAAAAGTTATGTTCTTCAGCCAACGTTTGTCAACACCAAACATTAATGTTACTCACCAAGAGATAGTAATACAAAAGGTAGACACAGCTAAATTCTTAGGTTTAACTATTGACAAACGTCTTAACTGGAAGGTACATACAGAAGAATTAAATAAAAAAGTTTGTTCTTCTGCCTACGCACTCTATAAACTAAAACCCATCATAAGTACCACTGCGCTTATTACTGCTTATCACGGAATTGTCGGCTCGATATTAAGGTTCGGCGTTATATTTTGGGGAAATTCAACTAATAAGGAAATAATTTTTAGGTCACAAAAAAGGTGCATTAGGGCTATGTTCGGCTTAAAAATAAAAAAACCGGCCAAGTGCGAGTCGGACTCGCGCACGAAGGGTTCCGTACCATTATCGCAAAAAACGGCAAAAAAATCAAGTTTGTTGCATGGGAGCCCGACTTAAATATTTATTTTATTCTGTTTTTAGTATTTCTTGTTATAGCGGCAACAGAAATACATCATCTGTGAAAATTTCAACTGTGTAGCTATCACGGTTCAAGAGATACAGCCTGGTGACAGACAGACACTTTGGGCGCACGGTTGGCGCAGTGGTTGAGCGATTGACTGCTGCGCTGCGTGTCGCGGGTTCGATTCCCGCACGAAACAAATATTTGTATGACCTACAGATAGTTGTTCCGGCTCTGGGTGTTGTGTATGTGAGTTTATATGTTTGTAAACGCACCCACGATACAGGAAGAAATTCCTAGTGTGGGGAAAAGTTTAAAAAAAAAAAAAAAAAAAAGACAGACGGACCGCGAAGTCTCAGTAATAGGGTCCCGTTTTTACCCTTTGGGTACGGAACCCTAAAAACGGATATTTGCAGACCGTATTTTACGTAACGTATATTAAATACAATATTTTAAATCTGCCTTCCTTGTTTATTTTTGAAGTGGCTAATTTCGTACAATCCAATCCCATACTATTTAAAAGACCATCAGATGTTTCAATCCGCAATCGACGGGTTAACAATAAATTATGGGCAGTAAGATCAACCACGGCACTCATGCGTAAAAGTATTTTCTCTTTAGCACCAGATATTTACAATAAAATCCCTAAACCTATTAGACAAATGCCCACAACTCTATTTAAAATACATCTAAAAAAATACCTAATAGCCAAATGTTATTATAGCTTAACAGAATTTTTAAATGATCGTACTTAGTGCCTATCATTATGACATTTCCTCAATCTCAAAACTGTATATTTTTTTAGTTTTAAGGTTTTTCTATAGATTGTTTATAACCAACTGAATGACAGCAGGTTAAATAATACTTTTTCGTTAATTAAATAAATTCAAACGGTTAATGTGATCAAATACAATATTTTGTACGCCCTGAAAGGCAAACATGTAGATCCTATTACCAAATGTTATTTTAAGACCATGCATGTTTTACACCATGTTTTACACCATGACCACTCATGTTTTACAAAAATAAATATCTTACTTTATCTTATCTAATAAATTATGAACTAAACAACATATCGTAATATAATTTCACACCACATGACTTTATTTTATTTAGTTCAAATTATTTTTGTATTATATTACCCATTGTTAACCGACTGCCCAAAAAGGAGGAGGTTTCTCAATTCGACCGTATATATATATATATTGTTTTATGTGTGTTCGCGGATAACTTCGTCGTTTATGAACCGATTTTGATGATTGTTTTTTTGTTGGAAAGAAGATATCCCAAGGATGGTACCATGATATGGAAACCAGGATCTGATGATGGGTTCCTAGATAAATCGAGGGAACTCCTCAAATATTATAGGCATACATATAGCGATTATGGTATTTTCATCAATAATGCACATTTGCACTCAGAAAGTTTCATTTGGCGAAGTGGAACTAATGAAGAAGACCACATTGGCCACTGCAACTCCGAAATATCGAAATATCTCTTATTGGAATCATGATGAGATGTACTTTGGCTATAAATGCTTTTCATGTTAATTGGAGGTACCTACCAAAACCAAAAAGAAGCAAATAAAAAACTTTTTAACAAAAATGCAAACCGACTTCCAAAACAAAACACTACAAAGCGAAAAATCTTTCTTTTCCGAAGTCTGTGTCGAACAACGGAAAACAATGGGTACAAAAAACACAGACGTCGGAAAAGAAAGTTATTTTTCGCTTTGTAATGTTTTGTTTTGGAAATCGGTTTGATTTTTGTTAAAAAGTTTTTAGGAGAACATTTTCTGAGCTTGTAACACTGAACGAATCAAAACGCTTTTCGTTATTGCTTCTTTAATATACATTTGGAACCGGTGTAGGTCGCTGATACATGTAAATGTAAATACAAAACACGGTTACGACATTTTAGTGGCCTCGCCCATTTAAACTTGGTTTTGGTAAACGCGATTAAAATGGTGCTGCTGGCATCGGTTTGACGTAAAACGAGATCAACACCGATCTTTAAACTAGATTACGCTAAACATAGTTCAGTTGTATTTAGTATATTAAGTGAATGGTGGAATCGGCCCTTAGTGATTACAATAACTTGAATCCCTGTATTTATGTCTAATGTCTTTGTTCACTTACCTAATACTTACCTTCTTGAAATTTACTTCCTTTTCTGTACACCATCTTTGAACACGTCATCGTTTATCTATCTTTCACACGCCTCTTATACTGGGTGTCGCAGAAAAAAAAAACTTTTGTAGATGCATAAAAGTTAACAGATATATTTATATACTAGCTTCTGCCAGCGGCTTCGTCCGCGTGAAAGTCAAAAATTATCCCGGGGGAACATATTTCCGGGATAGAAAGTATCCTATGTACTATGCCTGACTGTAATCTGTCTCTGTGTTTCACCCAGTTCCGTCCAGCGGTTTGAGCGTGAAGAAGTAACAAACATCGCGTTCAAATAGTACAAAAAAAACGCGCGAATTTTTATTCGGGTGAATAAAAATCGCAGTGCGCGCTATGCCTAAGATATGTTTAAATTAGTTCGGCAAAATCATGGTACTGTAGGTAAATGTGAAACTAAGCGATACACGTAAGTTTTCAAATAATCAACTTTTTATTACAAGCATCTAATTAGTTTTATCGGTGTTTGTAATCAAAACTTGCAAGTTAGTTTTGACCTTCTTTCCAGGTTTCGATTGATTCGATTAATTCGATTTTCGTTCGATTTTCGTTACAATGCATTTTTTTACCGACGAAAAAAAAGGAGCCGGTTCTCAATTCAACATATTTTTTTTTTGTGTTTGATCACGCATAACTTTTTGTAGCATGGTCCGATTTTCAAAATACTTTTTTTGTTGGAAAGCGTATACCTCAAAGTTGGTAACATTAAAACTCTAACAATAAAATCCACCCCTAAAGGTAGAAAAAAAGGATTTATTGATAATTTTCCCACTGAATTTTCAATTGTGAACCGATTCAGTTCATCAAGTAAATTGGAAAGTGAAAAAAAAACCTTTCTAACAAAAAAAAATGAAACTTCGAAATAACGAACAGAAAAGCAAAAAAACACTTTGTCTAGCATTTTGAGGCAGCGCCAAACAAACAATCAATGAATCAACGAAGATCAACCTAGCTACAATCATTCTATGCTTTAGGACAGGTGATAAAACATAACAGTACACCAACATAATTATACACTTAGTTCGCAATAAACGTTTTGACTTTAACTTAAATTTGCGCGTTTGTTTGTTTAGCGCTAACTCAAAATGCTAGACTAAAGTTTATTTTTATTTTTTGCTTTTCAGTTCGTTATTTCGTCGGGTATTTTCTTTTGTTAAAGAGGATTTTTATTAAAAAAAACCGGCCAAGTGCGAGTCGGACTCGCACTCGAAGGGTTCCGTACCATTATCGCAAAACACTGCATAAAAATCACGTTTGTTATGGGAGCCCCCCCTTAATTTATTTATTTTAATTTATTAATTATTATTTTTTGAAAAAAATATACAACTAAACATTCTGTGAATATTTCAAGCGTCTACCTGTTGCCGTTATAAATAACGAGCAAAAAACGGCAAAAATATCACGTTTGTTGTATGGGAGCCCCCCTTTAATATTTACTTTATACTGTTTTTAGTATTTGTTGTTATAGTAGCAACAGAAATACATCATCTGTGAAAATTTCAACTGTCTAGCTATCACGGTTCATGAGATACAGCCTGGAGACAGAAGGACAGACAGACAGACAGGCAGACAGACAGACAGACAGACAGACAGACGGATCGCGAAGTCTTAGTAATAGGGTCCCGTTTTTACCTTTTGGGTACGGAACCCTAAAAATAGCTTAAAAATACAAAAATCTTGATTACCTACGCATTTGTCCATTAATGCATAATTTAACTGACTGTTCTAGTTTTCGCTGCAAATACGTCGACTGACTATGAAGATCAGAGGCCACCAGTGGAGAGTAAACAGCTGGCTGACAAGTGGCTGAAGACCCAGGACACGAGGCGGTATGCCGAAGTCCTGACCAGGTACAAACCCGACAAGGGAGAGCTTCGAGAGCAGATACAGCCTGAGATGCAAGAACCCAATGTAGTTCTAGAATCGCAAGAACACAACGTTGTTCCAGATTCGACAGAACTCATCTTTATCTCAAAGTTACAGACTCAGGTCAGAGGAAGTAACTGCTTATTTTATCTTTAAACATTTGTACAGATTTCTATATCAATTTACTAAAGTGAAATGAGGGATCTTTACTGCTGAATTGGCACTAGGAACTAGAAAGAATTTGTGAATTTGACGTTTATTTTTCTAAACGCGATGTTCCGAATGCAATCGAGAGAAACACTATGGCAATCTTCTATAATACATTTACAATTTAATGTTTGTAGTAAGCTCACATGATTCTTTTTGTACTTAAACTTTTTATTAATTCTTTTCAGACCCTACCAGACATGTATATTAAGCCATTACCTCAACCGGCTGCTACAATTATATCAATTGTGCCCAACCCTCTCATACCCACTACGTCCTGGCGAAGCGGTTCTTCACAAATCGTGATGAGGAACTTCGAACCTTTGCAGGAGTTAAAAGATTTCACGACCATAAACAGGCACATGAAGCCGGAACCCTTGTTCCCCATGCGACCTACAAAACCACAATCGATATCGATCCTCGGAAAGGAAAGCTCTATGAGGTGATGCCTACTTTCATTTTTTCGATAAGTACTAACATATAGTATTGAAATTTTACGCACATCTTAATACATAAATATCTGCAGTTTTCAGCTTTAAGGTGTCGTAAAATACTTATGAGTCAATATAATATAATGACGATAAACCAAAAAAAGCCTTTATTGATTTTATCAAAGTCAAATTAGGGTCCGTCCATTAATCACGTGAAGCTTGAAAGTGGGGGAGGAGGTTTAGCAAAAATCACGAAATATCACAAGGGGGGAGGAGGTTTAGCAAAAATCACGAAATATCACAAGGGGGGAGGACGTTTAGCAAAAATCACGAAATATCACAAGGGGAGAGGAGGTTTAGCAAAAATCACGAAATATCACAAGGGGGAGGGGGGTATAGTAAGATATCACGTGTATTTATTTTTTCGTCAAACATGCGGTATCTAAACAAAAAGCGGCGTGTAGTGTTATTACGCGTTTAATGTTATTTTTATGCCAGTCAAAAACAACCTGCAAAGTTTCTGTCTAGACATTTTTGTCATAGTCCTTAATTTTAGAATAAAATTGGATTATACCTGTATTTAAAGATAATATTCCCTAAATTTCTCTCCTCTCTTTCAGTCCATCCAAAGGTTATCTGTAAAAAATTGCCCTGTGCGACAAGACCGCCCACTGAACACTTGCTTTTATGTTTTTTTTATCCTGTATATATATTTTTGTGGTGTACAATAAAGAATATTTTAAATAGATAAATAAATAAATCTGCCTAGCCTTTTCTCAACTATATTGGGGTCGGCTTCCAGTCTAACCGAATTCAGCTGAGTACCAGTGTTTTACATGGAGCGACTGCCTATATGAAGTAAAAAAAAAAAAAAATGATAAATAAATATTCTAAAAAAATTAAGATTCTTTGTAGGTACTAATTTAAGATTTTGGGTGAGGCGGTGGGGACGGGGGTTAGTCATAAACCTCACCACGTATCACCAAGAGGGAGGGGGCGGGGTTAAAAAATGCTAAAAAAACATCACGTGATTAATGGACGGCCCCTTAGGTCGATTTATTTAACGGCAAAGTTCTATATAAATAAAATCCCCAAAACCTAACAGAGACTGTTACTTCCAAGTGATTTAGCAAGAAGAGACACAACTAACTCCCCAGCAAGACATCTATCGCTTAAGTTGAAAGAACTTGAATGTATATAATACTAGCTTGCCCTGGCTTTCATCAACATCATCATTTTTTTTTTTTTTTTTTTTTATAACGTTGCCCCACACTTGGAATTTCTTCCTGTATCGTGGGTGCGTTTACAAACATATAAACTCACATACACAAACGCCCAGAGCCGAAACAACTATCTGAAGGTCATACAAATATTTGTTCCGTGCGGGAATCGAACCCGCGACACGCAGCGCAGCAGTCAATCGCTCAACCACTGCGCCAACCGTGCGCCCAAGCCTCAGCCATCAGCCTATTAATGTTCCCACCGCTGGGACACAGGCCTCCTCTCTATGAGAATGGGCCGTAATCCACCACGCGGGCCCAGTGCGTTTTGGTAGATGTCACATGTCTTCGAATTTTTGGTTTACGATGTTTTCCTTCACCGTTTTAAGAGCATTGGTGATGAAATATTTTACATAAATTAAAGCACCTGCCTGAGTTCTAACCCACGACGTACAACTTGTAAGCCGCGGCCGATACCACTGGGCCACCACTGCTTATCATGAGAAATTATATGCAAAAAAGAACTTTTTAACAAAATATAAACCGACTTCCAAAACAAACCACTACAAATCGAACAATAACTTTTTTCCGAAGTCGGTGTCTTTTAACACCTATTGTTTATTGATTTAGCCCTTTCAAACACAAAATGCGTTTTCAAGATCGGTCCACAATTGACGGCAAAATCGGTGAAAATAAAAAAAAAATTCGTTCAGTCGAACACAGAACCTCCTCCTTTTTGGGCAGTCACAAAAAAACGTCCCTGTTTATCACTCTTTCTAGAAGAAGAAGTTAGCGGAGAAACAGAAATGACGTCGACAGACGACTTTGTTTCATACTATACTATGTAGAGAGTAAGAGAAGTAAGTAACGTATGTTTATATTGTTCCTCCAGTTATGATATGCAAGAGTGGGGGTCGACAGCTCGCGTGGGCATACCTGGAGATGAGCCGGACGACGTGGATGAGGATAACAGCTTGTACAAGCCTGTGTAGTCCCTCTCCCACCTGTGATGGCAGGACGATTCTAATCTTATACAGTACAATAGTGTTTCAAGCACTTCATGTGAAATGTTTAAATACAATTAAACTTATCATAATTTGTTTGTTTTTTTCATATTGTATAAGTCTCAAGGGCCGTACCATGTCGTGTCAAAACTGACATGGTGCGGCCACAAAATGCGCATTTTGCACGCACACATTGACATTACGATTTTTCAGGGATTCTCGGGCAATATTGGACAGAGCTTAATGGCGGCTGTAACGAGTTCTTTGTGCTGGCATTTGTCACGCAACTGACACAAAACCGTAATGAGGTTGCATTTGTGTAGTTTTAAAGTTCATTAAATGTTTCAAGACGCGCTTGACCACTATCTCACCTGATGGTAAGCGATGATGTAGTCGACGGTGAAGACGCGCTTGCCTAAAAGTAACCTATTCACTCTTGACTTGAAGATTCCTAGATTGTAGCTATCGGGAAACATAGACTCCGGCATGGGAATTCAACTCCTTAGCTATAAGCATTACAAAAGTTTTCCCAAAATGTTTATCACCCTCCAATCTTCGGCATATGTGGCGTCGTGATCTTTAATTGATATTTGATGCTCTGTCTACCCTCTAAGGCATGTAAGGATGATATACATTTATGTTAGAAGAATCGATGTATTTATGTTTCTAACCTACCTACTCCTTCTTAAAATTGAGAATCAATATAGTAGCAACCCTAGTGAGTCCGCAAGTTTAGGTGTCAATTTTCGAGGACGACGGGAGTGGTCCTTGTGTAAACTTTCTAGTTCGTGGTGCGGCTGTGAAAATGGAAACAGATGTATATGTTATGGACCAAGTGATTAAAATGGCATTATTCATAATGCCCAGACAATTTGAAAAATTCCTGATATGAAATAATTAAATTGACCGAGGTTTCTGAATAACGACCAGCATTTATAGGGCAGAGTAATAAAAAGATGCGTTTTATTATTTTAATGTTGACATTGATTTTAATTAGAACAGGTAAGTAAGATTACTATTTAAGCAACAAAATTAACAGAGCCCCTGTGAGATAGGAGAGAAGTAGGTGCCCAGCTGTGCGGGCTCCTATTTCTATAAGTAACCTAACATGAAGGAAATAACGGGAGCTGAGATCGTTCACATTGCTCGCTCACTTCAGCTCCCATCATCCCCTTGGAACCTATCCTTTCGTGTCCATGCACCCCGGTGCCCTAAGCTCCCGAGCTCGCATCACCCGCTCTTGGACTAATGCATCATCATCATCAGCCTATTAATGTTCCCACTGCTGGGACACAGGCATTCTCTCTGTGAGAGGGAATGGGCCGTAATCCACCACGCGGGCCCAGTGCGGGTTGGTGGATGCCACATGTCTTCGAATTTTTGGTTCTAGGACATGCCGGTTTCCTCACGATGTTTTCCTTCACCGTTTTGAGAGCAGAGTGGTGATGAAATAATTTACACAAAGTAAAGCGCCTGCCTGGGTTCGAAGCCACGACCTACAACTTGTAAGTCGCGGCCTATACCACTGGGCCACTACTGCTCACTGCTTGGACTAGTTCATTGACCATAATTATAGAATTGCCTAACCGTTACATAGCAATATACAAAATGACCGGACATTGTGTTAAATATAGAAGTTTAAATTACATTACAGTATTCATTACATTACCTGGTTTTACTTGACTTTGTTCATAATTCCCCGGCATTACACATAGTGAACTCATTATTCACTTGGTCCATGTCATAAACAATTCATATACATCTGTGCCTTACGCACATTTAAATGGTAAAAAGACTGCAGATCTGTGGGGTCATTCTGTAAAAGTTGATAAGTCTATTATTGACATTGTAGTACTTAGTTTAGCTCTTATCTTTAATAATTGCATCGACTGTGGGGAGTTGCCTGACCTAATGAAAATAGTAAAATAATTTATTTGTTTAAATCAAGTAATGCAACAGACCCTACAAATTATAGACCTATTTCAGTACTACCTACGTTTAGTAAAATATTTGATAAATGAATTTTAGAGCAATCGTCAAAAATTTAATAATCATAAATTATTACATAGCAAACTGTTCGGTTTTACAAGGGATCGTTCAACTACTGATGTGTTGAGCTTTTAGGACATATTTATAATGCATGGGAAGATAAGTGCGATGCCTTGGGAATCTTTTGTGATTTGTCCAAGGCATTTGATTGTGTTCTTCATGAAACGCTAATCAGGAAACTCCGCCACTACGGGATCCGGAACAGCGGTCTGGATCTTCTTACTTTATACTTGAGTAATAGGATTCAGAGCGTTGACGTTAATGAAAAAAGATCTCCCGGATCTATAGTAACAACGGGAGTCACACAGAGCTAAATTCTTGGTCCTTTCTTGTTTCGTATTTATATTAATGACTTGCCTTACCTCATAAAGGATATGAGGTAGTGATGTTTGCAGCAGACAAACGGCGACGGCGGCGGTTATTGACGAAGTAAATAGCGGTCTCCAAAGTAGTTCACTGGTTCAATGTTAACAATTTACTTATTTATTTATTATATTCTTTATTGTATACCATAAAAAAATACATACAGAACAAACATTTTCAAACAAAGTGTACAATGGGCGGTCTTATCGCACAGGGCAAACTCTTACAGACAACCTTTGGATGGACTGAACGATAGGAGAGGAATTAAGGGCGAAAGTCTGTGAGTGTGTATGTTTGTTACTTCTTCACGCTCAAACGGCTGGACGGATCTGGATAAAATTTGGCACAGAGATAGATTATAGTCTGGAATAGCACATAGGATTTTATTATATTTTATTTTATCTCGGGAATATGTTCCCTTGTGATAAGTTTCGACATTCACGCGGGCGAAGCCGCTGGCAGAAGCTAGTGAAATATAAAAACCGGCCAAGTGCGAGCCGGACTCGCGCACGAAGGGCTCCGTACCATTATCGCAAAAAACACGTCACGTCACCGTGCCAATAACTGACCATCTTGAGCTTCTTGGCGTTACGTTGGCATCGACTCTCATTTTTGGCCAATATATTGAGGCAAAGGCTCAGCTGGCTGCCAACAAGCTGGGGATCCTTGCAAAGGTGAGAAGGTACTTCACGCCAGAACAGCTGATCAGCTTGTATCAAGCGCAAGTTCGATCATGCATGGAGTACTGTTCTCATCTCTGGGACGGATCTCCCAAATACCAGATTGATGCACTACTGTCGATCGAATAGCGGGCCAAGAGGCTAATCGGCGATGAGGCACTGGTTAAGTCAAAGCTTCAGAGCCTTGAACATAGTCGTCGAGTTGCCAGCTTGTCGGTTTTTTATCGGTTACATTTCGGGGAGTGTGCGATGGAATTGCATGATCTTATTCCACCCAGCCAGTTTCATCATCGGACTACCAGACGTACGGCGATGCGCCATCGGTACATGGTGGACATCCCACCCATACGCACTAAACGTTTTGAGAATACTTTTATTGTGCGTACCTACAGCTAAGGAGTGGAATTCCCTGCCGGAGTCAGTGTTTACCGATAGCTACAATCTAGGGGTCTTTAAGTCTTTGAGTCGACCACATCATTGCTTACCATCAGGTGAAATAGTGGTCAAGCGCAAGACTGTAACAGGAAAAAAAAATGGAATATATAAGCTATCAATTTGTTTTATTCCGTCCATAATTCAATAACCATAATTCACCTGCAGCCTTATTGCGTTATGAATTCGGCAAGGCTAAAAAGTAATGTAAAGTAGTTAAGTATGAAAAATCGACCAACCACATAGACGGAAATCCACATTGCGTCTTTCATCTCGCATGTGATTGGTCGATATTTTATACTCTTTGCCTTGCCGAATTCATTACACAATAAGGCCTATATTCTAAGTCCTTTTGATATAACTGCCTGCAATCCAATGGATTCACCAGGACAACGAAAAACCCCTGATTAGCAGGTTCACTGTCCAGTTAGTAAAACAATAGAAGGAATCATATATGATTCATTGGACAGGGAAACTGTTAATGTCAATAAATTACAAGTGATAACTGTCAATTTGATTGAGTGGAGTGGAGGAATCAATTTTTTTTAATTTTTAAAAACGTTGCCCCACACTACGAATTTCTTCCTGTATCGTGGGTGCGTTTACAAACGTATAAACTCACATACACAAACACCCAGAGCCGGAACAACTATCTGTAGGTCATACAAATTTTTGTTCCGTGCGGGCATCGAACCCGCGACACGCAGCGCAGCAGTTAATTGCTCAACCACTGCGCCAACCGTGCGTGCGACTTAGATTAAAGGGGTAAATAAAGTTTTCTATGCAGATGTCAGCTCTGTTCTGTAGCATTTAAAGTTATTATTTATTCTTTTAATACTTCATACACACAAACGCACAGAGGGGGACACGACAAGAGGATGCCTTGCCTTCATAATCATATTATTATGTGTCCTGATTCGTTAAAGAAAACTGACAAAGATTTAACCGTGTCGACTTTAAACAGTCTGTTTGAGCCCCATATTATTATGTCGTTAAAGGCAAAACAATTTTAGTTAATTCTGGAAAAAGCCAATAAACCTGTGATTATACGGTATTTTCACGGGATAAGTGCTCTCTAACACGGCTGTCCCCATTAGGATATACTTATCAAGGATCATCTTGGCTACCATCGGACAGGTTAAGGTGTAAAGGAAGTACTCAGACCATTGAACTAAAGACTATATAGGTATCTGCGCTTCGATATCTCCTGTATCGTGGGTGCATTTACAAACATATAAACTCACATACACAAACAAACGGGCTGGAACTACTATCAATATCATACAAATATTTGAGAGTACATTATACTATCCAACCCTCGACAAGCACCGCAGCAGCTGATCGCTCAACCACTGCGCCAACCACAGAACAGAGAAGGCGATTTTTCTATTCTGTGGCGCCAACCGTGTCGTCAAACATAACACGTGCTTCACTATAGGATGCTCTCACGTTTGCACAATAGCAGTAAAAATTACGAGTTAATAGCTGTAAAGCTATATAATAGCTATAGCAGGTAATTGCATGAACGCGCAGTTTAAGTGATCCTAAACACACAAGACGTTCCCATCTACTACTACTAGCCTTTCCTGCAATATTACCTTTATGGATATAGTAGTGATGACACTTCACTGTATTCGTTAATGTTATCCAGACCAGATCAGTAGGCAGAAGTATGTCTGCTGCTCGTAGTTAGTATGGGTAAGTTAAGCATGGGTTAAATCTTGCAAATTAATTTTAAAATATCCCCAACTGATTGGGATGCAATCTGCGCACACGATTGGTTTGCACAACAAAGCACGGTTAGCTAAGTGATAACACTCCTAATCCAAAATGGCTGACGCCAAAAGATGGCGAACCAATTATTTTTATGCACCTCCATGATAATGGGTTTCAAACTAACAGGATTAACTGAGAAGAATCCGCAATAGCTAGTCTTTTTTAAACTTTGTTCATCATCATCTGCCTAGCCTTTTTCCCAATTATTGTTGGGGTCGGCTTCCAGTCTTACCGGATTCAGCTGAGCACCAGTGTTTTACATGGAGCGACTGCCTATCAGACCTCCACAACCCAGTAACTGGGTAACACGGTACCCCTTGGCAAGACTGGTGTCAGATCTCAGGCTTCTGACTACCCGTAACGGCCGTCAAAGATCTTCAAATGACAGCTGGGACCAACGGCTTAACGTGCTTTCCGAGGCACGGAGGAAACTCGGTATGTTGAAATGGTCACCCATCCACGGACCGACCTCGTCAAGCGTTGCTTAACCTTGAAGATCGACCCGTGCGGCTGTTATTATTTAGCCACGAGCTCCTCAAGTCTTTTTTAAACTTTGTTAAATTAATAAATTCTCTTATTACATTTATAAAAGATAGCTATATACTTCATAAAAGATAGCTTGATCTCTGGTATCAATACATTAACAATAGCGCTTGACAGGCTAACAATAACGTATACATCAGTCTGACATATGTCGCAGAGAGCAATCTAAGATAGAATAAGAAGTATTGATCGAAGAAGTTAAAGTCAAAGGTTGACGCAAGACTTTGACGTGAATTTGTAACATCATTCAGGCAATAGTGATGTTTCCTGGGTAGAAAAATTATAATTATATTTAGTCGGTCATCGCGTCAGTGACATTATCAAATTATATTAGACACGTACTTTGTTCTTTAAGAAATCAATAAAAATTGACAAAGACAAAAAGCATCAAAGTTCAGGAGTCGCTTGTGATGTCACTATGTCAGTAAAAATGTACTAACGGCGTGACGTCACACGATATTTCAACGCATTTTAATGTCGTCACTTTACGTTTACGTGTCAAAAGAAAAAATACGCGTCTAATATTTTAAATTAATCTACCTGACGGATAAAAAATCAGTTAACATCCCTATTTAAATTCAGTTATAATTTTGCAGATGTTTCTTGGGTTGTATGATTGTGGAATGATTCAAAACTAAATAAAAGTCATAATTTGTGTTGAATTTATTTTATTAATTACAATTTTATTTTAATTCAAGTCGCTCAAATACAGAACCCTCTCTTATGCAGTCTTTTTACCGACAGCATATCGGTTACGCACTACAACCGATCCGAATCCGTGAAATTGCGATTCCGAAGTAGCTGTAGTACTTCTTGTAGGGAAACTTACACACTACATCCGAACACTATTCGTCATAATCTGTCATAATTCAGAACATTTTAAACTCTGAACTCAAATCACGGACACGGACGGGTTGGGACGGAGAGGGTTCTGTATTTGAACATTCTGTAAAGCAATAGCGGATTTGAAGACTTGGCCGGCTTATGGCTCATTTACACACACATGACTATTTTTATTGTCCTTTTCTAGGTCAAAGGTCCGGCTGCAGCCCGTATTCGGTCACCGACTAGTGTCAAAAGCGTTTTTGGTTAGCCATGAAGTACCAGCCGCCTCTTTCTCAGCTTCCATCATATGTATAGGTACTACATATAATTTTTCTTTAATTCCAACTTTTATCGAAATTGATTTATAATTTAATTAAGTATTCGTAGTATAATATCAATGTATTATTTACTTTTAGTAATTATTTGTTATCATTTGTGTATTTTTGCCACGATTGGCCGCCTCTTATATCTGGCAGCACTAAGCCAAGGCCTATTGGACCATACCGAGGCGGATACGTTGTACCGCGGGTAACATGGTCTTCAAGTGATCGTGTATCACTATGGGCACTTTGTTCAGCAAATGACCACTGATCAAACCCTCTCCCATATCATGCGTTAGATCAGAAAACGAGAATACCATGCGTCTGAAACATTGACATGATGTAAATTAAACTTTTGTTTCATTTCCCCACTTCAGGAATTTATCCTGTATCGAGAGGGTACACACATTTCAACTCACATACACCAGGAGCAAACCCGAAGCAACTATCAGTAAGCCATAAAAAAAATTGTTCTGTGTGGGAATCGACCCCGACACGCAGTGCAGCAAACAATTGCTTAGCCACTGCACTAAATGGTGCCGACCAATGAACTACGTCAGGTAACTGAGCTTTTGTCCATAACGCCACGTTCTAGCGCGTTTTTAACAGTTATATACTGGTACGTATTGTCCCTGATAACTAACCGGCGCACAGATTCACTACCTAAGAAAGAAAGAAAATAAGAAATTACCTCAGTCCTTTAATCTCTAGCAACGAAAATCCTTTCTCCCATTGTCCCTGTGCCAATTGAAGGTCTACAACCAGGTCAATTATTTCAGCCACAAATTTGTAAGTGAACTCTGGGTCAGTGAGTGGTGCTTTTGGCAAAGCTTCCAATGTGCCGCGGACCTATGTACAATAAATAACGGGAATAAATATAATGACCACCAAAAAAATAGTAAATGATCACCAAATTTAGTAAATTGATCACCAAATTTCATAAGTGCTAAAACCGTAAGATATCAAATCTAGTGATTTGGTCAATGAATCAGTCCAAGAGCGAGCGAAGCGAGCTCGGGAGCTAAGGGCACCCCGACACGGACAGGTTAGGTTCGAAGGAGATGACGGGAGCTGAAGTGAGCGAGCAAAGCGAGCGAACTCAGCTCCCGTCATCACCTTCGTGTTAGGTTACTTTAGACCCTGTATTCAGAAATAGGAGCCCCGCCCAGCGGGGCTCCGTCGACTCTGTTGCGATTCTAAATTTAATTTTGGTGATCATTTACTATTTTTGGTGATCATTTACTATTTTTGTCAGTATATTACTAGATTTGGTGGTTTGTTAAACATAAGCCATAAATAACACGCATTTGTTAAAGCTTAAAATCGGCTTTCTAGAAATAAATGGACTGAACCCGAGTTATTCTGACTAATTCTTCGTGATCAGAACAAATACGAGTATGTACCTATGTCACCGACAAGTTGAAAATGTTGGACTGATCAGCCCTCCTTATATGAGACGCCAATGTAATCACGATTCCTTTATATGAGAGAGATGGAGCTATGTAGGACGAATAGCACTATTTCTTCACGCAACGGTTTAATGATGGAAATGATACGTCATAGTAGGATGGCAAGTCCATACTTTTATGCTTTAAAAAACTTCGGTTACCGAAAACGGGGATAAACTACCCGAATGCGGTGAAGCCTCCCGCGAGGAAGGGGACGACCACCCACCACCAGTGGTCAAGCATGCAGAAAGAGGTCCAGAGAGAGAACCTGACCACTCAGATAACCCAGAACAGAGTTCTTTGACGCAGATGTACAAAGAGAATTGACCCTAGCTAAACTAGGAAGAGGGTTGGATATAGAAGAAGACAAGAGCGGTGAAGCCCAATAGGAGAATAACGTTTGTTGAGTGTCGATGCTGCTTACCTGCAGAGAGCTGAACCGTAGCTCGTCAGCGATAGTGATGGGCTCCAACTTGACGGGGCCACCGCTGCGTGCCGAGTACATCGTGTCCAACCCAATTAGTTGCATATCCTTCAACTTGATCTCGCCAACCTCCTGGTGCACATAAACGTACAAGGATTTATTTACAAGGATTTTGGCATAGAATTATTTGTTAATTTTAATTGTGACAGTACTTTGGCTTCAAAGCCGTCGTTTAGTAACATCGTATAGTAATCACTGGGTATATGGCAGAGCAAAAGCTCTAGTAATCACAGGGTTTATAGTAGAGCATATGCTAGGTACTAATTTAAGTGAGACCGCTAGGAGTCTCTCTGTTGAGCGAACATTGTAATATCCTAGAATGAATTGAAATAGTAAGTTTGTACAGGGGCCATACTATATCGTGTCACAGATAATATAATACGAGCATACATACAGAATTTTGCCACATTAATTATCTAATATATATAAATCTCCTGTCACGATGTTTGTCCGCGATGGATTCCTAAACTACATAACCGATTTTAAATTAAATTGGCACACCGTGAGCAGTCTGGTCCAACTTGAGATATAGGGTAGGGTAGGGTAGGATAGGGTAGGGTAGGGTAGGTAGGGTAGGTAGGGTAGGTAGGGTAGGGTAGGTAGGGTAGGTAGGGTAGGGTAGGTAGGGTAGGTAGCGTAGGGTAGGGTAGGGTAGGGTAGGTAGGGTAGGTAGGGTAGGTTAGGGTAGGTAGTTAGGGTAGGGTAGGTAGGGTAGGGTAGGGTAGGGTAGGGTAGGGTAGGTAGGGTAGGTAGGGTAGGTTAGGGTAGGTAGTTAGGGTAGGGTAGGTAGGGTAGGTAGGGTAGGTAGGGTAGGTAGGGTAGGTAGGGTAGGTAGGGTAGGTAGGGTAGGTAGGGTAGGTAGGGTAGGTAGGGTAGGTAGGGTAGGTAGGGTAGGTAGGGTAGGTAGGGTAGGTAGGGTAGGTAGGGTAGGTAGGGTAGGTAGGGTAGGTAGGGTAGGTAGGGTAGGTAGGGTAGGTAGGGTAGGTAGGGTAGGTAGGGTAGGTAGGGTAGGTAGGGTAGGTAGGGTAGGTAGGGTAGGTAGGGTAGGTAGGGTAGGTAGGGTAGGTAGGGTAGGTAGGGTAGGTAGGGTAGGTAGGGTAGGTAGGGTAGGTAGGGTAGGTAGGGTAGGTAGGGTAGGTAGGGTAGGTAGGGTAGGTAGGGTAGGTAGGGTAGGTAGGGTAGGTAGGGTAGGTAGGGTAGGTAGGGTAGGTAGGGTAGGTAGGGTAGGTAGGGTAGGTAGGGTAGGTAGGGTAGGTAGGGTAGGTAGGGTAGGTAGGGTAGGTAGGGTAGGTAGGGTAGGTAGGGTAGGTAGGGTAGGTAGGGTAGGTAGGGTAGGTAGGGTAGGTAGGGTAGGTAGGGTAGGTAGGGTAGGTAGGGTAGGTAGGGTAGGTAGGGTAGGTAGGGTAGGTAGGGTAGGTAGGGTAGGTAGGGTAGGTAGGGTAGGTAGGGTAGGTAGGGTAGGTAGGGTAGGTAGGGTAGGTAGGGTAGGTAGGGTAGGTAGGGTAGGTAGGGTAGGTAGGGTAGGTAGGGTAGGTAGGGTAGGTAGGGTAGGTAGGGTAGGTAGGGTAGGTAGGGTAGGTAGGGTAGGTAGGGTAGGTAGGGTAGGTAGGGTAGGTAGGGTAGGTAGGGTAGGTAGGGTAGGTAGGGTAGGTAGGGTAGGTAGGGTAGGTAGGGTAGGTAGGGTAGGTAGGGTAGGTAGGGTAGGTAGGGTAGGTAGGGTAGGTAGGGTAGGTAGGGTAGGTAGGGTAGGTAGGGTAGGTAGGGTAGGTAGGGTAGGTAGGGTAGGTAGGGTAGGTAGGGTAGGTAGGGTAGGTAGGGTAGGTAGGGTAGGTAGGGTAGGTAGGGTAGGTAGGGTAGGTAGGGTAGGTAGGGTAGGTAGGGTAGGTAGGGTAGGTAGGGTAGGTAGGGTAGGTAGGGTAGGTAGGGTAGGTAGGGTAGGTAGGGTAGGTAGGGTAGGTAGGGTAGGTAGGGTAGGTAGGGTAGGTAGGGTAGGTAGGGTAGGTAGGGTAGGTAGGGTAGGTAGGGTAGGTAGGGTAGGTAGGGTAGGTAGGGTAGGTAGGGTAGGTAGGGTAGGTAGGGTAGGTAGGGTAGGTAGGGTAGGTAGGGTAGGTAGGGTAGGTAGGGTAGGTAGGGTAGGTAGGGTAGGTAGGGTAGGTAGGGTAGGTAGGGTAGGTAGGGTAGGTAGGGTAGGTAGGGTAGGTAGGGTAGGTAGGGTAGGTAGGGTAGGTAGGGTAGGTAGGGTAGGTAGGGTAGGTAGGGTAGGTAGGGTAGGTAGGGTAGGTAGGGTAGGTAGGGTAGGTAGGGTAGGTAGGGTAGGTAGGGTAGGTAGGGTAGGTAGGGTAGGTAGGGTAGGTAGGGTAGGTAGGGTAGGTAGGGTAGGTAGGGTAGGTAGGGTAGGTAGGGTAGGTAGGGTAGGTAGGGTAGGTAGGGTAGGTAGGGTAGGTAGGGTAGGTAGGGTAGGTAGGGTAGGTAGGGTAGGTAGGGTAGGTAGGGTAGGTAGGGTAGGTAGGGTAGGTAGGGTAGGTAGGGTAGGTAGGGTAGGTAGGGTAGGTAGGGTAGGTAGGGTAGGTAGGGTAGGTAGGGTAGGTAGGGTAGGTAGGGTAGGTAGGGTAGGTAGGGTAGGTAGGGTAGGTAGGGTAGGTAGGGTAGGTAGGGTAGGTAGGGTAGGTAGGGTAGGTAGGGTAGGTAGGGTAGGGTAGGGTAGGTAGGGTAGGTAGTTAGGGTAGGTAGGGTAGATGAATGTTTGGTGTTTTTATGGCAAAACAAAGTTTGCCGGGTCAGCTAGTGTTTATTATAAAACTTTTCACATGGCTGCACTTATATTAGACCCACCACCTGTACCTTACGGGTCAGCTAGTGTTTATTATAAAACTTTTCACATGGCTGCACTTATATTAGACCCACCACCTGTACCTTACGGGATTTGAACGTAGCGAATGACAGAGCTGTCCTAGTATATGAATAGTTGAGCCTATATTAGAACGTAGCGAATGACAGAGCTGTCCTAGTATATGAATAGTTGAGCCTATATTTGAACGTAGCGAATGACAGAGCTGTCCTAGTATATGAATAGTTGAGCCTATATTTGAACGTAGTGAATGACAGAGCTGTCCTAGTATATGAATAGTTGAGCCTATATTTGAACGTAGCGAATGACAGAGCTGTCCTAGTATATGAATAGTTGAGCCTATATTTGAACGTAGCGAATGACAGAGCTGTCCTAGTATATGAATAGTTGAGCCTATATTTGAACGTAGTGAATGACAGAGCTGTCCTAGTATATGAATAGTTGAGCCTATATTTGAACGTAGCGAATGACAGAGCTGTCCTAGTATATGAATAGTTGAGCCTATATTTGAACGTAGTGAATGACAGAGCTGTCCTAGTATATGAATAGTTGAGCCTATATTTGAATTAATGAAAAAAATATATATATACAATGTGTCCGGGCTTGAAGTAATAAAACTTTAAGGCCCACATATATACACTTAATTTTAACGATAAAAACACCCCACATAATCCATATTATCATTGCATTTCCTAAAATTTTGCAAAAGGTATAAGGCAAAATGCGTAGGGTTAAGGCAACAATCAAATTTAAACTTATTGGTTTGGGGGTGTTATTCTTATGTCAGTCGGTAGAACAACTCAAAGACTAACCAAAAAAACCCGTATAAAACATGTGTATTTTCTTTCTTCAAATTAATTCAAAAAATTTAGCAAAATTTTAGGAAATGCAATAAAAACATGTCAAGTTTTTTTAAAGATTAACTTTTGTAGGTCAATACAAAAATACCTGAACTTTTGTGTGTTGATTGAATATTTGTTTAGATAAATACATACCTGGACGACCGAGCGCTGCTCGGGTGAAAATAGAGAAGGCGACGTTTTCTAAAAATTAAAGCTAGCTTGATCGATTTATCGCCCCCGAAACCCCCTGCCCATATATTATTTTTCTCTGTGCCGGCGAGCATGGCCTACTGTGACATGGCCTATGTCACACTTTTTATCGCAGTTTGGGCGATAAAGCCATTTTGTCTTAAATGCTCGCACGGTGGCGTCAGATATTTTCTTGACATGTGGCATAACTATTTGACGTTTATTTTTTTTCTTTTTCGGAAATTTTCCAATTTTATTGCAGTTTCGGTTTAACCTTGGCCATAAAAACCATTTAGATTTTGAGAAGCAAGCCCTACGACGCACTGTTTCCGAATTATGGGCCTCCGAATGTTATTTTATTTGCATAAAATGCTCTATATTTCCAAAATGGTATCTCGAAAACGGGTATGTCCTAGGCAAAAAATAACCAAAATTTAGCCACCCCCTTTGCTGCCCCCATGTTAGCAGCATCCCAACGTGAATTTATGAAAAGTTTTTTTTTTTTTTACATTTCTTGGTTTTCGACTTGAACTACAAATTCTTAACATAAAATATTTTCGGTCATGACAAGTTATGATAAAATATGTCATGTCTTACAATTTGTCTTAAATGCTAGCACGGGACAACCATGTGACATAGTTTAAAAGCGCGATATGCCTTTCTTGTTGCTGACTTCATAGTGCGACATAATCTGAATAGACGACCAAATAAAATAATACTTATAAAAGTGTGCCGTTCATGCAGATAAACAACTTTTTGATTTTGTTGGGAACAAATTAATATTTGACCCACGACCATAGACTTATGCACACATTATTTTTCTTTGTTTGTTTCATAACATAGTAAGTGTTTGTTAGAAATATATATTTATTGTGAAAATTTTAATAATTACTTAAAAAATATAATAGCTTGGACCCTGTTCCCGATACCGGTGTGCCCCTATTTTTTATATTTAAAACGTTTTTTGGGGATTTTATTTAAGAAATATTTAAAAATGTAGAAAGTAAGAAGAATATGGAATAAAAGAAAATAATTATAAAACGTAATAACCAAAATAAAAATAATAATTAAAAATAAGAATAACAATAAAAAAATACAATTATAAAAAAAGTAATAATATAGAATAAATTAATAATCCTGTAACATTTCAATTCATTAATAAGCATTGATCACCACACACACAAAATAAACTTATTGCGATTTGGTGCAGTAATTATTAGAAGAAAAATATTTTACTTTTCAACTATAAAATTTATCACCACCTCCGAACGAAAGTGATATTTTTTTCTTAATCATCTGTCAAAATGTGACATTTGTGACAAAATGGGTGCGCCCGTATTAGCAAATAAGACCCGATGAGTCCCAAATAAACGTCACGAAATTTTCTCACGCCGCCGGTGCTAGTGTTTAAGACAAAATGGCTTTATCGCCCAAACTGCGATGAAATGTGTAACTGAAGCCATGTCACAGTAGGCCGTGCTCGTCGGGCAGCAACAAGAAAGGCATGTCACGCCTTTAAAATATGTCACATGTTTGACCCGTGCTAGCATTTAAGACAAATTGTAAGACATGACATAATTTATCATGTCTTGTCACAAATACCTTGGGTACGCCCATTCTCGCTCCGCTGCATACTAAATTTCATGAAAATCGTTGGAGCCGTTTCCGAGATACAGAATATATATAAATATACATATGTACAAAAATTATATATATGTAGGTAGATATAACACTTAAATGTTTAAATAATGCAAAAAAAAATAGGTAGCTAAAAGTTGTACCTAAATAAAAAATCCCGACTTAGAACATGAAGAATCATGCTGTGCAGTCGGAGGATACATATTCATGAGCTGGATGACTTAAACCATATTATTATTATTATTATTTTCTTCATTCTCATCTTTTTAGTTCGCTTCTTAAGCATTTAAGCACTTTTTTCTCCATTTGTATTTTTGTCCAGCATGGTGCTATTCATATTTTTATGTATTTAGTGGGATCATTATTACACTATTGTTAAGTCTTGTTACCCCTCCAATTTTCGTCGTACGTGGCGTCGTGATCTGTTTACTCTCTAAGGCATGTAAGTCTGATATGATGTAAGTTTAGACGAATCGAAACAAAAAAACGAATTTATTTTTCAAATTCAGAATATAATAGTAGTAACCCTAGTGAGTCCAGCTAGTTTTGCTGTAAATTTTCGAGGATGGCGGTGGTGGTCCTACTGAATACTTTTTATTTTGTGTCTCGGGACATGGTTGCTTCGGGAAGTACCTGTGTCGCATAAACAGGGAGCAGGACGCTTGGTGTTACCACTGCGTCGACTGCCGGAAGGACAAGGTGCGGCATACGCTAGCAGAGTGTTCCGCTTGGGAGGAGTCGCGTCTTGTCTTCATCTCTGTAGAGGGCAGTGACCTGTCGCTGCCGGCTGGTGTCGAGTCTATGGTCGGTGACGAGGAGTCCTGGGATGCGGTGGTATCCTAATGCCAAACAGTCGTCTCGCAGAAGGAGGTTGCGGAAAGGGAGAGGGCGATTTTATCCACTCACCCGATCCACAGCAGTCGCGCCAGGCGTCGGCGGAGGGTGGACAACGGTCTCTTCCAGCCAGGGGTGGTAAATGCTTCCCGAGTCCGTCGCTCCCCAAACATCAGGACCCGAGGTGGAGGCGCGTAGTGTTCCATGTGCGCCCCTCTTAGGCGTCGCGGGGGGAGTCAAACACTCCCCCCGAGGTCGAGGTCTGCAGGGCGGCACTAAGAGGGAGTTGCGGATGTATCGTATGTTCCCGCGACCCCCGACGTAGCAGTGAGATGGAACACTGGGGTGGTTTTTAGTCAGTAGGAAAAGAAAAAAGCGCCGAAGTGCCGCTTCAGAGCAGGCGGCTCTAGAAGGGACTCCTACGGGAGGACCATTAAAGAGGCCGCGTGCTGTTCTCAGCGGCGACAGCGGGGACATGGCGGCCAAGAGGATCCAAGGGCAATCGTCCTCGACCGGATCCTTTAGGAATGCGGTGGAGGCTGTGAGACTCGCCGTCGTCACAGTCAATTACCCGGAGGAGTACTTAGAGGATTTGGTGCCAATCCAGGAGCTCATAACTGAGAAACTGGAAGAATCGCCGGATCCTCTACCTGTCTTCACGGTTGCTCCCGACGTTGTCACAGGTGCAGTTCATGTATCCTGCGACAAATCTGATGCAGCTTACTGGTTTCGGGGTGTCATCCACAATGTGAAACTTGGCTCCCTGAAACTCAAAGTCGTCAACGCCAAGGATCTCCCAAAGCCAATCAAAATGGCATGGAAGAATCGCAATTTGGAACTGCAAGACTCTGCCCGGGCCATTCGATTGCTCCACCAGCTTAACCCTGCCTTGAGGACGGACGACTGGAAGGTCGTGAATACTGTCACTGAGCAGACCGGCATCCATCGTAACGTCCTCATGGACGAGGTGTCTGCTGGGGTCATCAAGGAGAAGCCTGTCTCTCTGGGGTCAACAAGGAATTGAACGATACTCGTTCAAGCTCCTGGAAGGAGACAAGGGAGAGGTTCCCACTGCGGAAGCAAGAGCGGAACCCTCCGAAGATGCACCACCACAACGTGAGGAGGCCATCGACGAAATCTCTGCTCACGACGCAGCGCAGGAAACAGAGATCCAGGCCATGGCATCAGAGGCAGACCTCGAGGATGCCTTCCTTCGATACCCTAGTAATCCCTAATATCCCCTAGTCGCCAACTGCTCTCGAGTAGAACCAGGCCATGAAGGATGGTCCTCAAAACTAAGGCGCTCCTATATCAACACAGGCCCATCAATACATCCAAGATGGAGGGACTAAGGTGTGTACAAATTAATTTGCATCGTTGCAAAGCCGCTGCTGCGCTTCTGGCTCGGCAACTGAAGCTTAATACATACGACGTTGCCTTGATACAGGAATCTTACTTGTATAATGGGAACATAAAAGGCTTAGGTGGGACAAGCGGCATGGTGCTCTATGACTGTCCATTTAATGACGCGAGAACTTACATCGATATCTGGAGTGCTATAGGGGCAATGCCCTTACGTACTTTCTGTTACAGGGATCTCACAACAACTATGATCCAAGTGGGGACGAGAACAGAGAAAATGAGAATTATCCTCGCCTCGGTCTATCGCCCATATGAACAAAAGGAACCAGTAACACCACTAATTAGAATACTGGTTGACGACGGCAACCAAGAAAACCTCGATCTGATACTTGGGTGCGATGCGAATGCACACTAAGTCGTTTGGGGCAGTTCAGATGTTAACAAATGATTTGTTGGACTTTGTGGTAAGCTCTTCTTTACAAATCCTTAATGCAGGCAATAAACCTACTTTCAGGACCTCGCCGAAAACTGAAGTTATAACTCATATTGAAAATTGGCATGTATCGGACGAAATTTCTCTGTCTGACCACAATAGCATATATTATACAGGTTTAGGACGGCGTGAGAAGCCGAAACTAGACGAAGGAGAAAGCCAAGGCATACAAATTGGGACTCGTACAGGAGGGAACTCAGAGTAAATCTAGGGAGCCCTGTGGTAAGCTTAATTCCATACTGGATAAAGAATTTGAAGCGGACAGAATCAAGGCGGGCATCATCGGTGCATGGGAAGATAATTGCCCAGATAAAAGGTCTTTTGGAAAAACGTACCATGGTGGACTCCTGAATTAGCTAAAATACGTTAGGAAACACGACAGGCCTTTAATGATGCAAAAGCTAGCTATTCTAGCATGCTGACGAGGTATAACAAGGCGGTACGCAAGGCCAAAATAACTACTTGGCGAAAGCATTGCACCTCCATCGAAGCTCTGCCAAATGGAATGAGGTTGTGCAAAGCAATGTCCATGACTAAGACAAGCCCACTATCATCTGTAAAAGATGAGAATGGGTGTCTCACGGAAACTGGATAGGAAACTCTGAGCGTGATGTTTAAGACTCACTTCCCGGAATGTGTACTGCGCGACAGCGATAAAGAGAAACCAGTCACAAGTGACGAGCTCCCAAGGCACTCGTCCATAAATAACTGGCCCGGATGGCATCTACCCAATACTATTGCAAGAAGGGGGCTCTGTTTTGATACTCCATTTGAGTAAGCTCTACAGAGCCAGCATAGCCTTTGGGTACGTACCCAAGGCATGGATGGAGGTCAAAGTCACCTTTATACCGAAGGCTGGTAGACCGACTTACGAAGAAGCTAAAGCTTACGGGCCCATCAGTCTATCATCCTTTCTCTTAAAAACTCTTGAAAAACTGGTAGACAGGTACCTCAGAGAGGGACCACTTAAATAATTCCCTCTACATAAACTACAGTGCGCCTACAGCCCTTTTTTTTTTTTTTTTTTTTGTGTGGGAAATCATCCAATGACTTCTCCCGCTCTGGGTGAAGCGGGAGGGCGTGTCAGACTTTTACTGACTAAACCCCACCCGTGTTCCTTCAGTTGCTTGTGCCAGGGCCGCGGTAACTCTCTTTCAAATTTATCCGCGACCCTGACAGGGCGCCTACAGCCCTGGAAAATCTACGGAAACGGCATTGCACTATGTTGCGAATCGAGCCAAGGCTGCGCTAAAGGGACACGAGATTTGTGTCGGGGCTTTCCTGGACATAGAGGGAACCTTCGACAAGACAAAATTTGAGTCCATACGCATTGCTGCAAAGGAACATGGCATCAATGATACTAATGACATGCATAAAGATACCATGTGCAACTGGATTGACTATATGCTGAGAAGCAGAATAATCAGATCGGAACTGATGGGAGACAGACTTAGTGCAAAAACAACAAGAGGTTTTCCGCAAGGCGGAGTGCTGTCACCATTATTGTGGTACTTGGTAGTAGACTCGCTACTTACCAAATTCAATACCGGACCATTCTACATAGTAGTCTATGCAGATGACATAGCTATAATGGTTAATGGTAAATGCCCGAACATAGTCTCTGGATTATTACAACAGGCATTGAGGATGTCAGAGGAATGGTGTACAAAGAACCACCTGTTTATAAATCTAAGCAAATTCGGTTTGTTCCCACTAGTTCTACTGAACAGTTCTACGGTAGAACTAATGGGATTTTTTTTTCCCACTAGTACTACGATTTTAGGTATAACAAAATAGTAGAACTATTGGGATTCTCTATTCCCACTTGTTCTACTGAACAGTTCGACGGTAGAACTAATGGGATATTTTGTTCTCACTAGTACTACGTTTTACCGGTACATTGAGGTGATGAAGTATTTGTTCAAAAACGCCACCATGTCGGTCCGTCTTTAGGATCTTTTTTTTTTTTATAATCTACTAGCTGACCCGGCAAACTTTGTTTTGCCATAAAAACACCAAACATTCATCTACCATACCTATCCTACCTACCCTAACTACCTACCCTACCTACCCTACCCTATATCTCAAGTTGGACCAGACTGCTCACGATGTGCCAATTTAATTTAAAATCGGTTATGTAGTTTAGGAATCCATCGCGGACAAACATCGTGACAGGAGATTTATATATATTAGATAGGCTCGCGTTTGACCACTATCTCGCCTGATGTTAAGCGATGATGCGGTCTACGGTGAAGCACGCTTACCTAGACCACGCTTATCTGACCTCGAAACCAATCCTTCTCTGGCGAGGCGTGAGACAGGGGGACGTTATTTCTTCGTAACTGTTCACTGCTGCGCTGGAGGATGTCTTCCAGGTTCTGGACTGGAGGGGGCTCGGCATCAACGTTTATGGCGAGTACATCACTCACCTTCAGTTTGCCGACGACATAGTGGTTATGGCTGATACCATGGAGAGCCTCTGTACAATGCTCGATGACCTCAGTTGAGCTTCCGAAAGAGTGGGTCTTAAAATGGACATGGACAAAACCAAGGTCATGGTGAATGTAACACCCACTCCTATCAAGGTCTGACATGGTGGCGTTTTTGTACAAACACTTCAACACCTCAATGTACCGGTAAAACCTAGTACTAATGAGAACAAAATATCCCATTAGTTCTACCGTGGTACTGTTCAGTAGAACAAGTGGGAATATAGAATCCCAATAGTTCTACTATTTTGTTATACCTAAAATCGTTGTACTAGTGGGAAAAAAATCCCATTAGTTCTACCGTAGAACTGTTCAGTAGAACTAGTGGGAACAAACGGCAAATTCACGAGGAAGAGACAACTAGGAAATCTAGGAGAGCCCTCCCTCAATGGAATTAAACTGCCGTGGTCTACCGAAGTGATACGATGGCTGTACCGGATAATGATAATACCTATTATCACATACGGCAGCATAGTGTGGTGGCCAAGAACATAACTTGCCTCGTGCAAAGCGCCACTCACTCATCATGTTCCAAAGAATAGTGTGTCTCGGAAGCACGGGTGAATTCAGGACAACACCTACGGCAGCGATTGAGTGATACCTGAATGTCCCTCCTTTGCATATGATGGTTGAACTCGAGGCAAAGAAGACATTACATCGTCTTGCTGTTGCTGGACTATGGGATGACCCTAAGCCAAAGACTAACCATACAAAATTCAATATAAATAAATACCTGGATCGGGTAACAAGTATGATATCCGATAAAATGCAAACTATATTTGTGTTTGAAAGGTCTTTGAAAGCCCAAATCCCAACAATACAGGACTGGACGAAGGGACTCGATCCACCAGAACAAGATAGTCTGGTGTGGTACACTGATTGATCCAAAATGGAGTCAGGTACAGGAGCGGGAATATACGCAAAAGGAAATCCATATATATCTTAGTGAGGTCAGTCAGGATGCAATCAAAGCCATCACATCATCACATCATCAGCCAATTAATGTTCCCACTGCTGGGACACAGGCCTCCTCTCTGTGAGAGGGAATGGGCCGTAATCCACCACGCGGGCCCAGTGCGGGTTGGTGGATATCACATGTCTTCGAATTTTTGGTTCTAGGACATGCCGGTTTCCTCACGATGTTTTCCTTCACCGTTTTGAGAGCAGTGGTGATGAAATAATTTACACAAAGTAAAGCGCCTGCCTGGGCTCGAACCGACGACCTACAACTTGTAAGTCGCGGCCGATACCATTGGGCCACCACTGCTCACAATCAATCAAAGCCATGGCATCCTACAAAGTGGACTCCAAACTTGTTCTGGATGCTATCCAAACCCTAAACAGGCTTGGGAAGCATAACAGAACAAGACTAATGTGAGTCCCTGGGCACAAAGGAATCCATGGTAACGAATGACAGATGAACTGGTAAGACAGGGCTCAGCAAATGATTTTGTGGATCCAGGACCATTTGTAGGCATTTCGACGTGTCTCGTAAAAGCCACTTTTAGAAAGTCTGCAGAACACAGACAACAAACACATTGGCTGTCTTATATCGGTCTAAAACACTCAAGAAATGCCTGGGCTCTACGTTCAAAGCACGGGCATGCATTTGGAACATGAGCAGGGGGCAAATCCGCTACCTGCTTGGGGCCTTTATTGGTCACTTTGGAACCAACGACATGCTCATAAAGATGGGTCAAACCGCGACACCCATGTACAGGTTGTGTGGGTAACATACTGGGCGCACGGTTGGCGCAGTGGTTGAGCGATTGACTGCTGCGCTGCGTGTCGCGGGTTCGATTCCCGCACGGAACAAATATTTGTATGACCTACAGATAGTGGTTTCGGCTCTGGGTGTTTGTGTATGTGAGTTTATATGTTTGTAAACGCACCCACGATACAGGAAGAAATTCCTAGTGTGGGGCAACGTTTTTTTTTTTAAATAATAATAATAATAATACGCTGGTACGGCTGGTAAGCGAATGACTCTCCTAGGGGTTGGATATCCAAAACCAGAAGACTAAAGGCTCATATCTCCTAGTTCTTAATTCTGAATTGTTTATTGTACACCACAACAACATAACATATAGTGTGATAATAAAGTACATGTACAAAGGCTAGCTTAAGGCGTTGTAAAACTCATGGAGAGAGTTTTTAACGAGATTGGGGAGGAGTAGGTTATCTAGGGGATCACAATAGATCCCAATGGGTCGAAGTGTCCGAGTTATTTCTCGGCCCTTCCACAAGATAAGATAAGATAGTCAGAAGGAATCTGACATAACCAACAATATAGGGGATCTGGTTAATGGTCGCTATTCTAACCTAACTCAAAGGATTCAATAACAGTAGATGGTACCCGACGCAGGTATATATAAGCAGAAGAAGAAAACACAAAAAAATATATTAATACTCAAATATTAAGAAGAAAGTAGACGTTTTTAAATTATATTAAACATTACGTATAGATTTTGAATGTATATGAAATGAATGTATATGTAACTGAATATGAATTTGAATGTTTATGAGTAATTGAATCGGAATCCTAAGTTCAGCAGTTTATTTGAAGTATTAAAAATAAGATCTCGCATGTCGTTTTTCGGACCGAGAAGGCAAGAACCCATTGAGCATTTGATTTTTCGAACGTATGAAAATCGGAAAACAAACAAATCGCATTTACGACTTACTGTAAAATTAATTACGTGATTTTTTATCATATTAATTCATACACATTATAATTACATATGTTCACGGCGTATGATGAAACAATACATATGACAAATGAGTACATTGAGTCAAACGTAATTGAGTTTATAATAGACTCAGGAGCTTCAGACAACATGGTCAAAACAACAAAAAATATATGACAAAAATTCAAACATTGAATGAACCAGTATTTTTCACTGCCCTAATGTGTTCTTTGATTCGGCAAGGCATAACGATCCCCAAAAATCGGCCATAGCAGAACATCTTCTCGAATCAGGGTCAAACCACTGGATCGATTTACATGACCCACAGGTTATCTCGACTGAACGCCATTACATACCTAGAATGGTACGGGAAGCAATTGAAATAACCAAGTGCAGAAACTTCAATAGGGACGACGGTTTTCAATTGTCGAGAGCCTGGAATCCAGTGGTTCAACTATGTAAAGGTCGTAAAACTACTGAACGAGTGTCAAAAGTTGATACAGTGAGCATCGTCTGTCGTGAACAGTGTCGAGTAACTAGTGAGAAAAGTTCTGGTAGTAGCGGCATCGTGCGTGAAAAACGAGTGAGGAAGAGGGTAGACAGATATGTCAGCTCGTAAATATCACCCACCCGCAAAGACTTTAGTTCTCGTGATCATGGCGCTTGTAACGGTGCCGAAATATCGAGCTCTCAATCAAAATCAAAATATACATGGTAAATATCCCGAAACAAATATTAATTCTAATGATTGTGACCATGTCAGCTTAAAAACTTATATTGCGAACCGGTACGGGCCGGAAAGTGTTAAATTAGTGAAACATCTAGAACGCGCGCGGAAAAAGTGTGAAGGTTTGGAAGAGTCGTTGACTTTTCTAAAGAAATGTCGGGACGCGGACGTTATACCCGTATGTGTACGGTTAAAACCGCGAAATGACATTTACGGATCCGCGAGTGTTCTGCGGTACGCGAGTGTGAAATTGTTGCGCAAGGTGATCCGTAATGCCGGATACCAACTCGATAAATGCCGAAGGGAGTTATATTATTTACATCTGGAGTGCAGTGCTCTAATGTCACCCAGTGATTTTGACTTTTGTGACCGGATTACTTACCTACAAGCGCAAAGATCTCGTGAGTTGGATGCTTTAAAGAAAGAACGTAAGTTTAATTCACTGTTGAATAAACATAAGCCAATTAGCACCTACTACGACAACTCACAAGTAACGGTTGTTAATTTATCTGCAAAAGTTTTATCACACTGTGCACTCCAAGTCCTCGAGAAGGGATTGAATTTTGTCCCCACTCCAAAACGCATTCCTTTCGAACAAGTAATTGGAAGTATTGAGGAGGTGATAAAACGTAATAGGATACCCGCGTGTGATGCCGATATATTAAGGCAGGATACCGCCGTAGCATTGCGTCTCGCTAAACCTCCTCAATCGAATATCACCACCGATGAACTAATCGCTCTACGGGACCTAAGAAATGACCAAGACATATTAGTTCTAAAAGCGGACAAAGGAAATGCTACAGTGGTCATGAACGTCACTGAATATGACAGTAAGATCCGGAGTCTATTAAGTGATGTGAATACCTACAAAAGAGTGGACTACAATCCTACAGCTAGAACCAACCGAGCTACTATAAAGGTAATAAAAGAATGTGAACATGCTCTTGGACATGACACTGCTCAGTACCTTCTCCGTCCCAGAAATGTCCAACCCCCAAAATTATATGGCTTACCAAAAGTACATAAGCAAAATATTCCGTTGCGGCCCATAGTCAGCCAAATAGACTCGCCCACATATGAGCTGGCGAAGCATGTGGCCAGGGTTTTACAGCCAATAGTCGGGAAATCATCGTCCTTCGTGAAAGACTCGCGTCATTTTGTGGATATCCTGCAGTCTACCAAAGTGAAAGACAACGAAGTTATGGTCAGTTTTGACGTTGAGTCTTTGTTTACCAATGTTCCTGTGGCGGACTGTATGGAGGTTATAAAGGTGAAACTGCAGCAAAATAATATCCCTGCTGAGTATGGAATTCTACTTCATCATTGCTTGTTTGCGTCTTACTTTATATATCAAGGCGAATACTACCTTCAGGTTGATGGTGTAGCCATGGGAAGTCCAGTGGCACCCATAACAGCTAATATATGGATGGAGTATTTTGAAGAGTTAGCAATCTCAACTGCATCGACGTCACTTAGACTATGGAAAAGATACGTTGATGATGTGTATGCCATAGTTAAAGGGGACGAGCGTGATGTGCAAGGCTGCCTTCAACACCTGAACGGCATACATGAGAAAATTCGTTTTACCTGCGAAATGGAACAAAACAGGACTATCGCCTTTCTGGACGTAACAATAAAAGTACGCGAGGACGGTTCTCTAAGCCACTCAGTTTACAGGAAACCTACTCATACTGACCGGTATCTACACGGGGACTCACACCATCATCCACGGCATCTAAATTCTGTAGTGACGTCACTCACTAAACGTGCTTATGATCTTTGCGACGAGGATCATATTACTGGCGAACTAGCGCATGTAAAACAAGTCCTACAGAGGAATGGATACGGGATAAAGATCTTGCCACATGATCGGGGATCATCAAATAAACAATTGAAGTACAAGGTCGAGAGACAACCAGCATTTTTGCCATACGTGAAGGGAGTGACAGACAAAGTCGCAAACATTCTTAGTAAGTACTGCATAAAAACTATTTTCACTCCTTTCAAGAAAGTATCCCAAATGTTGCGTTCGCCTAAAGATGACTTTCCCTTGGAAAAGCCTGGGGTTTATAAGATTATCTGCAGTTGTGGGCAATCATATATTGGACAGACGAAGCGAACTGTTGCTTGCCGAATCAAAGAACACATTAGGGCAGTGAAAAATAACGATCCCCAAAAATCGGCCATAGCAGAACATCTTCTCGAATCAGGGCCAAACCACTGGATCGATTTACATGACCCACAGGTTATCTCGACTGAACGCCATTACATACCTAGAATGGTACGGGAAGCAATTGAAATAACCAAGTGCAGAAACTTCAATAGGGACGACGGTTTTCAATTGTCGAGAGCCTGGAATCCAGTGGTTCAACTATGTAAAGGTCGTAAAACTACTGAACGAGTGTCAAAAGTTGATACAGTGAGCATCGTCTGTCGTGAACAGTGTCGAGTAACTAGTGAGAAAAGTTCTGGTAGTAGCGGCATCGTGCGTGATAAACGAGTGAGGAAGAGGGTAGACAGATATGTCAGCTCGTAAATATCACCCACCCGCAAAGACTTTAGTTCTCGTGATCATGGCGCTTGTAACGGTGCCGAAATATCGAGCTCTCTATCAAAATTAAAAATAAATCAAATCATCACCATCATCATTCATCATCATCATCATCATTTTTTTTTTTTTTTTTTTTAGTTCATTGTTTTTCATTTTTTTTTTTTTTTTTTTTTTTTCATCGTCATTATTTTCTTCATTTTTTTTTTTTTTTTTTTATCGTTTCATTTTTTTTTTTTTTTCTTCATCATCATTTTATCATGGTAAATATCCCGAAACAAATATTAATTCTAATGATTGTGACCATGTCAGCTTAAAAACTTATAGGACATTTGAATAGAAATGGGTTGAGAACTTTGAATTTACCAAATGATGAGAAAAGATGTGATGTGTGCATGAGAGCAAAATCAACGAGATTACCATTCTATCCAGTAGTTATGCCAAGATCAGAAAAAGTTTGCGAACTTTTACATACCGACATTGCAGGTCCAGTGAATGTACCCAGCATAAATGAAGAAAGATATTACCAGATAATTGTAGATGATTATACACATTTTGGAGTAATATATCTGTTGAAGTATAAACATAAAGCAACTCAAAACTTAATAGATTATGTGAGATATTTAGAAAGACAGAAACAAAATAAAGTAAAAAGGGTAAGATGCGATAATGGTGGCAAATTTAAGAATAGAATAATAAACGAATTTGCGAAAAAGAATGGGATAAAAATGGAGTACACAATTCCTTACAGTCCACAAATGGAGTATCTGAAAGAACGAACAGGACTGTATATAATAAAGAAAGAGCATTAATGATGGAGTCCAACCTTCCGAAAGAATTATGAGGATAGGCGGTTAAATGTGCAATGTATCAAATAAATAGATGTCCATCAGCAGCTATAAAATTTAAAACACCAGCAGAGTTGTATTATGGTAAATATGAAATAGATAATATGAAAATATTTGGATCGAAAGCATGGATGATTGTATTGCCAAGAAAGTCAAAATTTGAAGAAAGAGCAAAAGCAATGAGATTTATTGGATACAGTCCAAATGGATATAGATTGTGGGATCCAGAAAGTAATGGAATTAAAATCTCGAGGGATGTACATTTTGATGAAACAAATGTGAGACATGATGGAATAAGAGACATCGAAAGAGACAATGTAAGGTCAGTAATATACAGAGAATTAGATGAAAAAGAAAGCAAGTCAAGTACATCAGGACTAATAGAAAGGAAAGGTAAAAGTGAAATTAAAGTTTCACAACGTCCTACTGTGACTGGAAATGAAGAAGACAGTGATGATGAGGATAAATTTGATGATGCAACTGAACAAGTGAAAGAGGTAATACAAGAAAAGTTACCAGAGGAAAAATATACAAGAAGTGGAAGAAGAATTGTTAAACCAAAACGACTACAAGAATATGAGACACACTATGCTTATGGTACATATATGGAAGATGTTCCTAAAAGCTACAATGAAGCTATAAAAATGGGCTGGAATGAAGCAATTGCTATAGAATTGAATGCATTAGAAAATATGAAAACATGGACAATCACTGATTTACCAAATGGAAAAGAAGCAATTGATGCTAAATGGATTTTTGTGAAGAAAGATAATAACCTAAAGAAGGCGAGGTTGCAAGGGGTTTTCTACAAAGAGATGATGGTTTTACGGTTAATTATTCCCCTGTCGCAAGAATGAGCACTGTCCGCACTTTCTTGTCACATGCTGTGCAAAATGATTTTGAAATCCATCAAATGGACATTCCGACAGCATTTCTAAATGGAATACTAGAATCAGATGTATACTTAAAGATACCAAAAGGAGTAAAGTGTGAGCAAAAAGATAAAGTTCTAAAGCTAAATAGAAGCTTATATGGATTGAAAGAGAGTCCAAAATTTTGGAACGATAGATTGAATGATTTTATTCTGAAAATAGGACTTATAAGATCAAATAATGATTTTTGCATGTATTATAATGATAAATGTTGGATTATAGTTTTCGTAGACGATATTTTGGTAAAGGGATGTAAAGAAGAAATAACCTACGTAAAAGAAAAGTTAAAGAAAGAATTTCAAGCAAAAGATTTTGGTGAAGTTGAGAAGTTTCTTGGAATGGAAATGCATAGAAATGAAGAAATTCTAAAGATAACACAGGAAAAACAAATAGATAAAGTGTTGGAAAAATTTAATATGACTGAGGCGAATGGAACGAAGTGTCCAATGATGAAAGGTTTTCAAGCAGATTCAGATAGTAAGTATGTTGATGTTCCTTACAGACAATTGATTGGAGGTTTAATGTTTTTAGCGACGGTATCAAGACCTGATATTGCCTTTAGTACAACATTTCTGAGTCAATACTTAGATAAGCCTACTTTAAATCTGTGGACACAAGCAAAACGAGTTCTACGTTATTTGAAAGAAACAAAGACAAGTGGTTTGACCTATGTCAAGAACAACAAGAAGAATGTTATTGAAACCTACTCTGATGATGACTGGGGAGGTAATCACATTGACAGAAAGAGTATTTGATAAACGGTCATGTGGTAGCATGGTTCTCGAGGAAGCAGAACTGTGTAGCTAAGACTTTAGGAGTTGATAGATTCAAAGAAATGTGTGAGAAGTTAAATATATGCTAAAAAATTGTATTCTCATGTGGTAGGGTGACCATTATATTAAGTATTTATTTATTAATAGGAGCACCAACAACACGTTTACAGAAAAACATACATAAAACATCATTCCGTGCAAACATGTCACTTATAGGTGAACACAACATATACAAATTAGATTTTCGGTAATTCATAAAATTTTATGTAAGTCTGATAAATTAATAGTAACAAACTTATAACTTATTTAATTATGGATTATATATAAAATTAATAAAAAGCATTTGATAAAAATTTATATATAAATTGAAAAACATTTGATTAAAAAAATTATAAAAAATTTAAAAACATTGCTTGAAAAGATTGTTAATAGTTAATAATAGATTTAATTATAATTATAAATTAGGTTATTGGCATTTCTCGTTCGATTTTTGCTGAGAACAGTTGTGTTACATGCGATCGCGCGCGTACCACAGTGTAAAAGTGCTTTCGCATCAAAATAACGCCGGCCAGTCGGATGCACCGCAATGACCTAGTTATTGCGTAATGCTGACGGCTGCAGGCTAATATTATTGTTAAGGCGAAGTTAATACTCGCTTAACTTCTACAATGAGTTCGAAAAAATTATATAGCGTGCACTTATCAACAGAGACTGAACATCTGTTGTACAAGTACCTTTGTGAAGAACAAAGGCAGCGCGATAATCTGCAAAAAGAGTTAAATGACTTAAAAAGTCAGATAGAAAACCTCCAGCAACAGCTGAAACTTCAAGCGGAGAACCCACCAAAATCATCATCTACAACCGCCCCTGAGACTTCTTCCCCGCCTGTTGAATATACAACGGATGAAGAAGAACTCGCTCGAGAAACAGGATGGATACGGCAAAAAAGCAGGAAGAAAAGAAAATTGAACACCTCTCCCGCCCAACCCGCACTGAATGAACAAGGAAGTGAAGATAACGAAGGTAAGGAAAAAGCCATAAAAACTCCTTTGCCACCACCTATTGTAGTAGATGGTATCCAGGATTACCAGAAATTCTTTGATTTTCTTTCTGAGAGCCAACCAGCTGATGCGTTCAGCATCAAAATGATGAACGGCGACACAATCAAAATAAATGCCAAAAACGATGATTCTTACAGAGCAATTACAAAGGCCCTCTCACTCAACAATTGCCTTTGGCACTCGTATGAGAACAAGCAAGAGAGACCAATTAGAGTTATGGCAAAAAAATTGCATTTCACATGCATTCCGGAGAGAATTGTTGAAGACTTGCGTGGCAAAGGCTACAAAATTCTAGAAGCAGCCAACAAATTGAGTTGGAAAACTAAAGAGCCACTCAATATGTTCATGCTCACATTCTCAAACGATGAAGAAACTAGCAAAATTTATAAAATTAAAACTGTATTAGGATGTAATGTGGAAATACAACCGTTAAAATCCACAAAACTGGTACCTCAGTGCAAACGATGCCAGGCTTACGGCCATACGCAAAAGTACTGCTCCAAAGAGCCGAGGTGCGTAAAGTGCACAGGCAAACATCTCACGAAGGATTGCAAAAAATCAAAAGAGGAGAAGCCAAAGTGCGTCCACTGTGGAGCGCCACATCCAGCTAACTACAGGGGATGTATTGTAGCCAAAGAAATCCAGCAGATTCGAAACAAAAAATCGAAAGGAAATAATACTGCCACTCAAGAAAATACACGAACTGGAAGAGACGAAGTCCTCAACCAGTACAAACGAAGTCAAAATATAATGCAAACTACAACTAAAAACGTATCTTATGCCCAAGTAGCTACAAGAGGCATAGCCAAGGCGCCTTTAGTTGCTATGAACAGTGACAAAAAGTTGGATGAAATCATAAAGTTAATGTCATCATTCGACGAAAGATTGAAAAAAATTGAAAATAGCAACAAAGCTGCTACTTCTAAGCCACAAAAATGAATACTACACTAAAAGTTATGGCGTGGAACTCAAATGGGTTACAAAAACATCAGAACGAGTTACAAGTAGTATTAGACATAGAAAAGATTGATGTGTGCCTGATATCAGAAAGTCACTTCACAAAGCAGTCTCACATTAAGTTTAAAGGGTACAAAGTATACCATGCCCTCCACCCTGACAATTCTGCAAGAGGTGGTAGTGCCATTATTGTAAAAGAAAACCTACAGCACTATGAAGAGTTTAAATACGAAGAGAAGGACATCCAAGCAGTGGCGATATGTCTACAAACCAAAAAATATCCTATAACAGTATCTGCCATCTACTGTCCACCACGGTATATGATAAAAAAAGAGTACTACATGAACTTTCTAACTCGCTTTAGAAGTCGATTTATCTTAGGAGGTGACTTCAATGCAAAAAATACGTATTGGGGTTCCAGACTGACAACTACTAAAGGCAAAGAACTACTAAGTGCCATAAAAGAGCTGAAATGTGATGTTATATCAACTGGAAAGCCCACCTATTGGCCAACAGACCAAAATAAAATTCCGGACTTAATAGATTTTTTTATAACCAAAGATTTATCAACTAGTTATATAAAAGCGGAACAAAGGTATGACATGAATTCAGATCACTCTGCAATCTATCTAGAAATTAGCGAAACCATTTTGTATAAAGAAAACAGGCCCACTCTTGTTAATAAATTTACAGACTGGGCGAGCTTCAAGGCCAGATTGAATGATCAGATAGACCTTAAAGTTCCATTAAAAACACCCGAACATCTAAACATCGAAGTAGAAAAGTTCATAATGCATATCCAGCAAGCAGCGTGGGAAAATACACCTGACTGCAACAAGAGGACGAAGGGAAATACTTACCCACTCAGAATCAAGCATCTCATTATGGAGAAAAGAAAACAGAGGAAAACGTGGCATCAATCTAGGTGCCCTGAAGACAAACGAAAATTGAATAATCTAACTAAAAAGGTAGGAAGACTAATCCAAGACTTTAAAGACGAGTCAACCAAAACCTATCTTCAGAGTCTAAATAACGATCAAAGGACAGACTACTCTCTTTGGAAGGCTACTAAGTACTTAAAAAGGCCGATTACCCAAATCCCACCTATCAAATGTGAAAACGGGCAATGGGCAGTAACTAACGAGCAAAAAGCGAAGAGGTTTGCAGAACACCTAGAAAATATCTTCCAACCGAACGACGGGGAAATCATTGAAGATCACACATTGCTTAATATGGTGACATCGGAAAATGAAGTTACCATAAAACTTGTAACACCGAGAGAAGTCGCGCGAGAAATAAAATACAACATAAGCACACGAAAATCACCAGGGTACGATTTAATAACAGGAGAAGTACTTCATAACCTACCGAAAAAGGGTCTGGTTAAATTAACGACCCTTATCAATGCCGCACTAAGGCTTAAATATGTACCAGACTTATGGAAGGTGGCTGAAGTAATAATGATAGCTAAGCCAGGGAAACCGGCTCACGAATCATCATCATATAGGCCTATTTCCTTGCTACCAATAATGTCCAAGCTATTTGAAAAACTGTTACTCAGACGACTTAAACCTATAATAGATAGCAAGAACATAATACCAGAGCACCAATTTGGTTTTCGAGAAAAACACTCTACTATTGATCAAGTGCATAGGATCACAAATGTAATAGAAAATGCCCTTGAAGACAAGAAAGTATGTTCTACTATATTCCTAGACGTGGCGCAAGCGTTTGACAAAGTATGGCTTGAAGGCCTTATACATAAATTGAAGAGCCTGTTACCGAAGCAATTTGCTGACATATTAGAGTCCTATGTTCTAAACAGAGTCTTTAGAATAAGACAAGAAGATGCCTACTCCGAATTGAAACAAATAAAAGCTGGCGTACCGCAAGGAAGTGTGTTAGGTCCGGTCCTGTACCTACTATACACTTGTGATATTCCTGAATTTGAGCAAAACACGATTGGGACCTTTGCTGATGATACAGCCATAATGGCTGTAGGAAATAGCCACGTAGAAGCAGTACAAAAGGTTCAAATGGCTGTTAATCAAGTTTATGACTGGACCAAAAAATGGAGGATTAAACTAAATGAATCCAAATCTGTTCACATAGATTTTACCAACAAAAAACATCAATATTCTCCAGTTTACATTAATAATAAACAAGTGCCATACGAGAATACAGCCAAATATCTCGGCATGACCCTTGACGCAAAGTTACGCTGGAAAGCCCACGTCAAGAAGAAAAAAGAAGAACTCGACTTCCGATATAAAAGAATGTATTGGCTGCTTGGAAGAAACTCCATGCTGTCCGTGCAAAACAAATTATTGCTATATAAACAAGTCCTGATGCCAGTTTGGACTTATGGTATTCAGCTATGGGGCTGCACCAAACAGAGCAATATATCAACTATACAACGAGTCCAGAACAAAGTGCTAAGGGCAATTGTAAATGCACCTTGGTACATACGAAATGATGACCTCCATCGGGACCTAAAAGTTGAGTTCATCGAAAAAGTGATCCAGAAATTTGCAGAAGCTCACGAAAAGAGACTTCATCAGCATGTGAACGTCGAGGCAATCCAGCTTCTCGACCAAACAAACATAGTGAGAAGACTAAAAAGAACAAAACCGTTCGAGTTAGTGTTTAGTGTTAGTGAATAGTGTAACGTACAAATGTGCTACCAAACAAACACAAGAACGAAGTGTATTCGCCTTAATAGAGACAATAAGAAAAGTGCTATTGGACACATTCTTAGTAAAGACAATGTAATAGTTTAAGTTATAATTAAATTACTTATTAGTCTATTTATAAGGCTAGATTGTAATATGATTAGGGTCCATCCTATTGATGAACCCGAAAAAAGGGAAAAAAAAAAAAAAAAAAAAAAAAAAAAAAAATTAGGTAATTTAGGTTAATTATTGATAATTGACTATATTATTTTACTCTATGAAATGACTAGTGAGGAGGAGTTGACCACAAATCAGTCTCTAACAGTTTTTGTCTGAGCTTTATTGAACAAGTTATCCTACAGCTTCAAGTATAGCACTTACACCCTCACTCCAACGCAAAGAGTAGTCTTCTAATCTAATAACATCTTTTTTCTGCTCAACTGTGAGATTGTTTAGACACCTGACCATCTCAGTCAAATATGCCGCAGTTAACTGAAAAATTTTTTCCTGGTCTTCTCTGTAATAAAACAAAATGCATTTCAGTGCAATTCTTAAAATAAGTAGAAAAGATTTGCCAAATAAAGTTATACCCAACTTAAGATCCTAACTAATATTATAAATACGAATATAAGTTTATCATGCTTTCACGCCTTAACGGTTGAGCGGATTTGGATGAAACTTGCTATAATAATAGACTGAAACCTGAATAAGGATATAAGACATTTTTTAACCCTGTATAATGTTACCTTGGAATTATTAAATATTTTTACACGGACAGGAGCTGTTATTAAACAAATGTTTATTTTTTGGAACATAACTTACTTATATTTGTCCAGCGAGGAGGTGAAAATAGCTGAAGTGTTAACGAAGCTGTATATGGCGGCTTGAAGCTTCGGCATGAACTCTTCGGTTATCAGAGGCTTGAGCAGTAAGTCAGTGAGTGTTATCGCTGCAAGACATTCGCAACAAACCATTATGATAATCCACGACAAGGCGCAACAGGTCGGTCGCAAGGGTCAGCAATATCACTCTTGGGTTTCACGAATTGTCTGGGGGTGGTGAATCTTAGGCCCAGTTTTTACATCCGTAGTTAACTCGACCAATGGTTAAATAAGATAACCAATAGTTTCTAATTTCTCTAAAGTGCGTTTTTTCATCAATTTAATTATTATAAAAAGTTTGTTAGTATGCATGGATGGTTCGTTACTCTTTCACGCAAAACTACTGAACGGATTTGTATGAAATTTGGCACACAGTTTATAACCTGGATTAACATCGTCATACTTTTTATCCAGATAGTAGTAGTAGTGCCCTTTCGTATAATTTAATCTTTCGCACGGGCAGCGCTGCGGGCGGCAGCTACTCTATTTATAAACTTTCGCAAATAATATTAAGGAAGGTAGGCTTACCAGTGTCATTATCCTCTCTATCCAGATTATACTTTGCTATGACTGGCTGAGTACTGCGGTTAGGCGTGTATATCTAGGAGACAAATGAGGAGGAACTAATTAACGTCAGTTTATACTTGGAACGTTGACTGGTCCAGAAGTATAGCTGTCAAAGTTTATTACGTACCTACTACGGGCGTGAAAATCAAGTATATACTTAAATCATATTTAATACCTTTGACCCGTAACTCATATTTGCCATAACTAATCTGAGGTATCGCAAAATATTCACAACAATAATATAATTAGGGAAAAATCTGGCCACTCAAAACACAAACAGTGAAGTTTGACATATCGGAGACCTTACGCTACTACAGCGCCTCTAGCGGCTAATACATACGCGGTAGCCCACATTACATTTTAGCTCATTTACATTAAGTCGTTTTGACCGATTGGGTTGCAGTCCGTATTCGACCGCAGATCGTTTTCGGTGACCGAACACGGCTGACTTGTTGAAATGTGCCACTCATTGTTCAATCGAAGAGCGTTGACGGCGCACGCGTCATGTATTGTGTTTGTTTTTTTTTCTTAGTGCGTTTTTGTTCCTTGTCTAACACAATATTATGTCTGTCCATGATGATGTTTTCAACAAGAATGTACATAGTTCGGCTGAATGCGGTCGCCGAATGCGGTCGCCAAATCCGGTAAACCGACAACTTAAACGAATACTGTAAACATCCCAATTCGGTTAACCGATCCGGTTCAACTGAAAGCGGTCGCCGTATACGGTGGCCGACCTAATGAAAACGCGCCAATACTTTTTTATTATGTAAATGTTATTTAGGTTATGGTTTTGTATTATGTGTAGTTATGGATTGTCAACAATGGTTCCTACCATGTATACGCGCCATTACGGTTCAACCCAATATCTTGATACAAAAGATGCATATTTACCTCAATAGTATACTCGCAATCGATTAAATTGAAATGTTCGTATCCCAGGTTCACTGACTCGCCGCTTAACGTCGCTATTACAAAACCTGATAACGTGCAACCGTCTCGTCGTATCCTAAAAAACAAAGCATTAATATTACTTGGGTTGCCAAAGAGAACAAGAACAGAGGGACGGCATGGATTATTCAAAAAAGAAGTAGATAATTTCATTACAAAACTAAACTAAATTGTGCAAAGAAGACATTGAGGAGTTGAATGAACTGTACAAGAAAACAAATAAAAAAATGCTATGAAACCTACCGAGCATATATAATATGTACGCAGACACCTAGAAACCTCACGAAGTGCCAAGAAAACATTTAAAGAGCTTAACAACTCAAAAACTTGGATACTATTCTATACAATCTAGCCATAACAAGAGCAAATTCCGCAAGGAAGTTATCAAGCATTTGCAACTGATTTCTACACAACTTAATTAAATACAGAGACACATTAAAGATAGAATTACACAATCCAACGTTGAAATTTTCGAAGTCTTGAAAAACATACTAGCGAACTAAAAAGACGTAAACAAGGAGAAAATCATGCTGTGCTGTCGGAGGATACATCTTCGCGAGCTGCCTGACCAAAACCAGACGTATCCTCCGACTGCACAGCATGATTTCTCCTTGTTTACGTCTTTTAAGTTCGCTTTTCAAGCAGTCGGGTTTTTTGATTTTTTAAATTAACATTTTTTATTTATAACTTTTTAGTTATTTTTTTTTCGAATCAGATACATTTAAACATACAAGTGTTATATATTTTTGAAATCACCTCTTAAAACCCTTTATTTTGATTCGCCACACGATGGGATTGGATGTAAAATAAAAAATTGTCTCCCACAATATGGCGCCCAAGAACCGCTATTTTCCAATTTTCATGTAGCCAGTGACACTCGCGGGGTTAAGACGAATCGATTGACGTAAGAACCATCAAAATCGGACCATGCGTTTGGTCTCTAGAACGCCACATAGGAACAAACATACATACATACATACTTACATACATACATACATACATACATAAACTGATAAACACATTACCCTCCTTCGGCAGTCGTGTAAAAAGGCGACCCATCAGATATGGAAAACTACCTACCAATAAGTCTTATATCTTGTCTGTACAAGCTGTTCGCAAATGTCTACTGAATAGGATATCCCTGGACATAGATAACCTCCAACCCACGAACAAGCCGGTTTCAGATCTGGCTTCAGCACAATTAATCACATCCACGTGGTTGGCACGTAGAGTTTCGCAGACTATATTTAGCATTCATAGATTACAATAAAAACACCGGCCAAGTGCGTGTCGGGCCACGCGCAGTAATAGGGTTCCGAAGTTGCATAATAATGCGGACTAAAAAGAGGGTTTTATTGTTGTTACATGAACATTAGAACGGTTTCAGCGGCTCACAAAGTCTAAAAACGGGCCCACAAAGGATGATGTTTTTTTTAATATATATTGTCACGTTTGACCTCGCCTGATGGTAAGCGATGATGTGGTCTACGGTGAAGCACGCTTACCTAGATGTTCTATTCACTCTTGATTTAAACTAAATAAGGACTAACTGGTAACTGAAGAAGGAGTTATATATAAAATCCAACTTCGCAACTGAAGTTAGAAAAATATTATCTATTTGAGTACCACCGCGGGTGCGAATTGTGAAAGGTGCCGATACGAGCGCGCGTTAGAGCCACGGGGAATGGTATAGTTCGTTCCTGGATCCTTGCGTGCACGCTCCTTGTTTATTTCTCTTTCGGCATTAGAAAAAAATCGTATATGTTACATACATATACCTCTAATCTCCTCTAATACCGCAGATTAGAGGTGAATCCTCTAATTTGCGGATTTACCTACCCTACCCTACCCTACCTACCCTACCCTACCCTACCCTACCTACCCTACCCTAAGTACCTACCCTACCTACCCTACCTACCCTACCTACCCTACCTACCCTACCTACCCTACCTACCCTACCTACCCTACCTACCCTACCTACCCTACCTACCCTACCTACCCTACCTACCCTACCTTACCCTACCCTACCCTACCCTACCCTACCCTACCCTACCCTACCCTACCTACCCTACCTACCCTACCTACCCTACCTACCCTACCTACCCTACCTACCCTACCTACCCTACCTACCCTACCTACCCTACCTACCCTACCTACCCTACCTACCCTACCTACCCTACCTACCCTACCTACCCTACCTACCCTACCTACCCTACCTACCCTACCTACCCTACCTACCCTACCTACCCTACCTACCCTACCTACCCTACCTACCCTACCTACCCTACCTACCCTACCTACCCTACCTACCCTACCTACCCTACCTACCCTACCTACCCTACCTACCCTACCTACCCTACCTACCCTACCTACCCTACCTACCCTACCTACCCTACCTACCCTACCTACCCTACCTACCCTACCTACCCTACCTACCCTACCTACCCTACCTACCCTACCTACCCTACCTACCCTACCTACCCTACCTACCCTACCTACCCTACCTACCCTACCTACCCTACCTACCCTACCTACCCTACCTACCCTACCTACCCTACCTACCCTACCTACCCTACCTACCCTACCTACCCTACCTACCCTACCTACCCTACCTACCCTACCTACCCTACCTACCCTACCTACCCTACCTACCCTACCTACCCTACCTACCCTACCTACCCTACCTACCCTACCTACCCTACCTACCCTACCTACCCTACCTACCCTACCTACCCTACCTACCCTACCTACCCTACCTACCCTACCTACCCTACCTACCCTACCTACCCTACCTACCCTACCTACCCTACCTACCCTACCTACCCTACCTACCCTACCTACCCTACCTACCCTACCTACCCTACCTACCCTACCTACCCTACCTACCCTACCTACCCTACCTACCCTACCTACCCTACCTACCCTACCTACCCTACCTACCCTACCTACCCTACCTACCCTACCTACCCTACCTACCCTACCTACCCTACCTACCCTACCTACCCTACCTACCCTACCTACCCTACCTACCCTACCTACCCTACCTACCCTACCTACCCTACCTACCCTACCTACCCTACCTACCCTACCTACCCTACCTACCCTACCTACCCTACCTACCCTACCTACCCTACCTACCCTACCTACCCTACCTACCCTACCTACCCTACCTACCCTACCTACCCTACCTACCCTACCCTACCCTACCTACCCTACCCTACCTACCCTACCCTAAGTACCTACCCTACCTACCCTACCTACCCTACCTACCCTACCTACCCTACCTACCCTACCTACCCTACCTACCCTACCTACCCTACCTACCCTACCTACCCTACCTACCCTACCTACCCTACCTACCCTACCTACCCTACCTACCCTACCTACCCTACCTACCCTACCTTACCCTACCCTACCCTACCCTACCCTACCCTACCCTACCCTACCCTACCCTACCCTACCCTACCCTACCCTACCCTACCTACCCTACCTACCCTACCTACCCTACCTACCCTACCTACCCTACCTACCCTACCTACCCTACCTACCCTACCTACCCTACCTACCCTACCTACCCTACCTACCCTACCTACCCTACCTACCCTACCTACCCTACCTACCCTACCTACCCTACCTACCCTACCTACCCTACCTACCCTACCTACCCTACCTACCCTACCTACCCTACCTACCCTACCTACCCTACCTACCCTACCTACCCTACCTACCCTACCTACCCTACCTACCCTACCTACCCTACCTACCCTACCTACCCTACCTACCCTACCTACCCTACCTACCCTACCTACCCTACCTACCCTACCTACCCTACCTACCCTACCTACCCTACCTACCCTACCTACCCTACCTACCCTACCTACCCTACCTACCCTACCTACCCTACCTACCCTACCTACCCTACCTACCCTACCTACCCTACCTACCCTACCTACCCTACCTACCCTACCTACCCTACCTACCCTACCTACCCTACCCCTGGGTCTCTCACGAGCCACTAGTCCGAACGGCTGCGTTTTTGCGAGCTCCGCGCCCCAAAAATCTTAAAAAGAGCAATTTAAAACGCATAAGCGAAAGTGATACGGGAAAAGTTGTGAGGCAGTGAGTGCAACAGGATAGTGTTATTAAAAGTGAAATCGAGTGAAAGACTAAAAAGCTGTGACAAGAAACGGAAAAATTTTCACTGAAAGTGAAAAGCGTCTTAGATAAGCGCCTGCGGCGCGCGATCGTTCAGCACGACATCCCGATTTTATCCGACCCCAGGAAGTGTTATCCCAGTGCCTACACCCCCTGAAAATTTAAAAAATTTCCGGCGTCCCAAAGGGGGACTTCCATCCAGTTTCCCGAAACGCGAAGCGGAAAAACGGAAAAAACACAACTCTGTGGGAAGTGCGGCGTGCGACTGGTCGCACCTTTTTATTGAACGATAAATACCACAAACTAAGTGCCTATAGTGGGTTAAAAACTTGGATTTACTGGCCAACCTTTTTGACCTTCCGCGGTGCTTTTCCGACTTTCGGATAGGAAGTGACACGAACTATTCCACAAAATATTTATCCTGTACAAAATATTTATCCTGTCCGAAATCGAGGAGAAGTCAGCTTCTCCAGGAATTTCACATTGAGCGTCCCAGTGCCCTCGACGACCCTGGTGATTCTTGGAATTTTCCCACGAAATCCAAGGAAGCAGTCCGTGTTTCCAGCCGATCGACAAAATTTCCGCGGAATTTCATTACGCGGAAAACCTGCTGGAAGCCTGAAACGGAAAAGTTAAGACCTGGATAGCTCCCTCGAGCAGCCAGCAGCCGACCCAGAAAATATTACTCAGACCATAGAACTACAAGTACCAAACCAAGGTATTCGCCGTTAAATTTTTTGTTTTTCGTTTCCAAAAGATTTTTCTTTCCCTATATCTTGTAACCACCACTTTTCTAAAATCAATTTATATAGACCAGTTAAAAACCTAGTTTATAAAAATTTAAAACCTTAATTCAGAGCTAGATTTTAGTACTAAGCCATCATTTCTTTGTCAATCCATTTTGTTCACACGCTCTGAATTAACTTTGTAGTCATCCTGTCTATGATTTTATAATTTAAATAGCCTAGATCTCGGCCTGGGACCGATCTAGACAAAAAGTGCGACTGGATTTTGAATTTCTAGCACCTAGACCAGTCGTGCATAAACTTAGATTTTTGGAAACGGTCAAGATAAAAAAGTCTGTTTTCAAGCTCGTATCGTAAGTGTTGAAAATTTATAAATTATATGTAGGTATCACGACTGTGACGAGGTGTTGACGCGCAATACAAGCCAAACCTCGGGCATTCTAGAAGCTCAGCTGCCATTTTGTAACAGGAAATTTTCCATTATATTTGCCAGAAATCTTCCATTAGTTTCAAGTCTCTTTTTAAAAATAAAACCGCTACGTCACGGAAGATTTCAAAATCTCAAAATTTTAAAATTTATCATTATATCGGAGATACTTTTAGTAACCCTTAACTTTATATCTCCTAAACGGTTGGGAATATTAAAGTTTAGACAAAATTTCCCCCCTCCCTAGAATCCGCCCTCCCAATCGGAAATCATATTCACATAGGCCCCCTAGACCCCCTTTTTGACCCCCTTTTATTGACCCCCAAAATTTTTTAAAGGCTACTAGACTAGCCTTGTACAGTTTATAGATTCTTTAAATACACTTCCCCCCTCAGGACCCCAACTCCCCCATCCCCGGTTTTTCACTGAGACCCCCAGGGACCCACTCGGAACCCCCCCCCCCTCCACCACCCCCCAACTGGAAATTTCTTCACCCCCCCGGACCCTAACTTTGGTCCCGGAGGTCATAGACCCACTAAGTTTGGGTTCCTCGTAATCGGGAGGAGAAGACCTACAAATTGGCCCCAACACAATTGCTGGAAACGCCCCCAAAATTTTTCAATAAACTTTTAATTTTCTTGAATTCTTAAAATTCTTGAAAAATAAATACAAATAAAATAAATAAATATATTTTGTTTTCTGCCACATTAGATCACACTGCGATACGGGTTTGGAGGTCTGCAGTTCGTTTTAATTTTAGGACATACAGTAGCACTTTTGTGCTGCTGTATCTTTAGGTTAAGACCATACTAAGCACTGTATTGCTTAAATTTAATCTTTTTGTAAATAATTATAACTGTGGACATATAGTAGTACTTTTGTGCTACTATATTTTAGAATAAGATTAGAATAGGAAATTTAAACTTGCAAGACATTCTCGCAAGAGAATTATTTTAACTTTTGACATCTGACACACAAAAGAGGTACCCTTTACAGTACCCCTTTTTTTACATTGACACATAAAAGGGGTATCTTTACAATATCCCCTTTTTACTTTACACTAAATAAAGGTGCCCTTTACAACACCTCTATTTTGACATTATAATAATCCCAGCCACCCCTCACTTTCCAAAATGTCCGGCATGCCTGGTGTGCGCACACCCATCAAGCACTCGGCGACAACCAAATCCCTGACTAAAAGCCCCCAGAAGGCACCTGAGGAGGCAGGTCCTTCGACGCAGAACGTCAGGAGGAGCGTGGGTGAATGGGAGGCAGGTAAAACCGTTACAAAGCGGACTCCACCTAAAAAACTGGAAAGACCATCACCAGTTATGTCGATCTCCTTTGAGGTCGGCAGCCCGCCTACCCAAAGAAGTAAAGTCGCTGAGGCAAGAATAGCCTCCAACAAAATAAAAGCCTTGATGACCACGTCGAAGACCACCAAAAATGAAACAAAGGCAGAGGTCAAGGCGCAAGCAGACCGGCTCTACCAGCTAGTTAAGGAGCTTGAGCAGGGAAAAGCCCCCCCAACCGTCAAGACAAAGGCATCGATCGGGATCCAAGTCCAGGAGGAGCCAAGGACTGAGCAAGCCCTACCCCCGTGCTCGGAGGCTATCCGTGAGGTCGAGATGAACTCCCTCAGGCGTGCTCTAGAAGAACATAGCCGGAACCTGGCCGAAAACAGCCTGAAAATGGACAGGCTGAAAGAGGCGCTACAAACTAGCCGAGACCAGATGGTCTCGTATGCTAGCGTAGCGGCAAGTCGGCCATCCAACCAGATTCCGAAACAGACCACACTACACTCTATCGTAGTGTCGGCCAGGGATGAGAAGCAAACGGGGGAGCAAGTCCTGGACAGACTAAGGAAGGTCGTAAATGCCAAGGAAGGGGGTATAGCGGTAGAGAAAGTGAGGAAAGCGAAAGATAGGAGAGTTATTGTGAGCTGTAGTACAGAAGAGGATAGGGAAAAGTTGAAGGAAAAGATTAGGAGGGCACCCGAGCTGGATGCCCAAAATATTAAGAATAAAAACCCACAGGTGGTGTTGCGCGGCGTAATGCAGTACAACACAAATGAGGATGTAATAAAGGCGCTCAAAAACCAAAACGCCGCCATCTTTCGAGATCTTAAAGATGAGCAGGCGAAAATAGATATAATCTACAGAAAGCGAGCCAGGAACCCGCACATGTGTCACGTAGTGATGAGGGTCGCCACAGAGGTTTGGCGGCGCATGCTCGAGGTCGGGTCGGTGCATGTGGAGTTTCATAGGGTGACGGTCGAGGACCAATCCCCGCTGGTCCAGTGCTCGCTCTGCCTTGGGTATGGGCATAGCCGACGCCTTTGCACGGAGTCCGCGCCAAAGTGCAGCCACTGTGGCGGTCCCCACATGAGGACGGAGTGCGCGGACTGGGCCGCTGGCCTACCTCCAAAGTGCTGCAATTGCGTGCGCGCGAAGACTGACAGCACAGACCATCATGCTTTCAGCTCGGAGTGCGTAGTTAGGAAAAGGTGGGATGCAATAGCCCGATCTGTTATTGCGTATTGCTAAGGGCAACACGGAGACTCCTGCCCAACAAAACGCAAGACCATACCGTGTGGCCCAAGCTAATCTACAACGTAAGGACCTGGCAACGACCGAACTCTTTTTAGAGGCCAGTAAAAGGAAGATCGCGTGGGCGCTTATCCAGGAGCCGTACGTGGGAGGGGCGCGAGGTATGAAGAGCTACCGAGGTTCGCGAATCTACCAGTGCGAGGTTGATGGAAGTGGGAGGGTAAAGGCGGCAATTGCCGTCTTTGACGATGACCTAGATGTCATTCCCTACCCGAAACTTACCACAAACAACATCGTTGTGGTGGGGATCCGGACTAAAGCCTGGGAGATCGCAGTAGTTTCTTACTACTTCGAGCCAGACCAACCCATAGGGCCATACCTGGACCAGTTGACCCGGATCAAATCGGAAATGGCCACCGGTAGATTGCTTATAGGCGGCGACGCTAACGCTAAGAGTCCTTGGTGGGGCAGCATCGTCGAAGACTCCAAGGGCGAGGAAATGTCCGGAACCCTGGAGGACTTAGAGCTTCAGGTGCTGAATACTGGCGACGCTCCCACATTTGACACTGTCCGAGGTGGTCGAGTGTATAATAGCCACGTGGACGTCACGGCATGCTCGCTCGACCTTTTTGACCTGGTGGACGGCTGGCGGGTCGACACAGGAGCAACATCCTCGGACCATAACACAATATTTTTCGAAATTAAAGTTAAAAGGGATAAAGGGGTAAATATCACCAGGACGACCAGGAAATTTAATACAAGAAAGGCGGACTGGGATACATTTAAAGATAAATTAAGGGATATCAAAATTGAAAATAATATAAATTTGAATAGTATAAGGGGAATAAATAGTAAAGTAGATTTAGAAGAATTAATTGTAAATTACAGAGATAATATTTTAAAAGCATGCGAAGATTCTATTCCCAAAACTAGTATTAAAAGTAAAATCACTTGTCCGTGGTGGTCCGAGGAGCTCACTGTGAAGAAGAAGGAGTTTACCAGACTGAAGAACCGCATCCGCAATGCCGCGCCGGTCCGGCGAGCGATGGTCGTAGACGAGTACCTGAAGGCCAAAGAAGAGTACGAGATGCTAGCGAAGAGCGCCCAATTCGCAAGTTGGAAGGAGTTCTGCCGGAAACAGGATCGGGAAGGGGTCTGGGAGGGAATCTTCAGGGTGATTGGTAGGACCGCCAGAAGACAGGAGGAACTGACCCTACGCAGCGATGGTGTATTCCTCAACCCAAGTGAATCGGCCGCCCTACTCGCAGATACGTTCTACCCCGAAGACAGAGTAGACCAGGACAACGCTGACCATAGGCGAATTAGAGAAGCAGCCAGTCGAGTAAATGAGTGGGTTCATGATGAATATCATGACCCACCATTTACCTCGCTGGAGCTGAAGACCGCCGTGGCAGGTTTCAATCCAAAAAAGGCACCAGGAGGGGATGGACTGACGTCTGATATCTGCAGTCGAGCGATCCACCAGGACCTGGAGGCGTTCCTTGCCCTTTACAATAAGTGCCTTGAATTGGCACACTTCCCGAACATCTGGAAAGAGGCCACAGTCGTGGTCCTCAGAAAGCTGGGCAAGGACGATTACCTAAACCCTAAGGCATACAGACCAATAGGTCTACTGCCGGTTTTGGGGAAGGTCCTGGAGAGGATGGTAGTAGCGCGTTTAAAATGGCAACTTGTACCGCGGTTTAGTACTCGCCAGTTTGGATTTATGCCCCAGAGAAGCACTGAGGACGCCCTCTATACGCTAGTGAAGCACGTACAGGACAAGTTGAGGCTGAAGAAGCTAATTGTCCTGGTGTCACTGGATATAGAGGGGGCCTTCGATAGTGCTTGGTGGCCAGCCATCAAGGTCAGACTGGCTGAGGAAAAGTGCCCGGTGAATATAAGAAGGCTGCTAGACAGCTACCTCGACAGTAGGAAAGTCAAGGTTCGTTACGCTGGGGAGGAATGCACGCGAGTGACTAGCAAGGGCTGTGTTCAAGGGTCAATAGGTGGTCCCATCCTGTGGAATCTCATTCTAGACCCACTATTGCAGGAATTGGAGCGGCGCGGAATCTTCGCACAGGCGTTCGCTGATGATATCGTCTTGGTTCTGGATGGGGACTCAGCGACCGAAGTTTCAACATCTGCCAATGCAGCCCTCGCCCATGTTCAGAGTTGGGGCGACAAAAACAAGCTGAGGTTCGCACCGCACAAAACCTGTGCGATGGTCGTAACCAACAAACGCAAGTATGATACCCCAAGGCTGAGCATGGCCGGGGTCGACATTGGTATGGTTAAGAAGATGAAGTTGTTGGGTCTAACCATAGACGAGAAGCTCACCTTCAACGAGCACACCGCGAACGTCTGCAGGAGGGCAGTTAACATTTATAAGCAACTGTCCCGCGCCGCTAAAGTGAGTTGGGGATTGGACGCACAGATCATACACACAATCTACACTGCTATGATTGAGCCCATAATAACGTACGCGGCCGCAGCCTGGGCTCCCGCTACGAAGAAGCTGGGAATACGGAAGAAGCTAGGCTCGGTCCAACGAGGATTCGTCCAGAAGATCTGTAAATCTTACCGTACTGTCTCCCTGAACTCGGCACTGGTACTGTCCGGAATACTACCTCTAGATCTGCGCATACAGGAGGCAGCCGCCCTGTATGAAGCGAGGAGAGGGCCATCCCGGTATGTGCCAGGAGATAGGGAGATTGAGGGTGCGGTAAGGTTTGCAGAGGCTCCTCATCCAGCTACGCAGATGCCCCTGGAATTCATGTGCCTGGCAGACCAACATTTGCTAGACAGCAACAACGTGCAGGCGGTGCGAATTTTCACCGACGGCAGCAAGATTGAGGGGAAGGTCGGAGCCGCATTATCCATATGGGATAATGAAGGCGAAGTCCGGAAGCTCAAACTTAGCTTAGCCGCGTACTGCACTGTCTACCAGGCGGAACTCCTGGCCATCTGCAAAGCGACGGACGTGATCCTTACGCGGCAAGAGACGAGCTATGGTTTGTACAGCGACTCAATGTCAGCATTGCAGACGCTTGCAAGCCATGGCTCTCTCCATCCCCTGGCGGTTCGTGCGCGCGCAAATTTGGCACAAGCCCTGGGCCAGAGCAAAGCTGTGTCTTTGTTCTGGATCAAGGCCCACGCGGGCCTGCCGGGGAATGAGCGAGCGGACGAGTTAGCGAAGGAGGCAGCATTGTCGTTACGGAGGAAGCCGGACTACGACCAGTGTCCGGTTTCATTTATCAAGCGACAGATCCGTTTGGAATCGCTTGATGAATGGAATCGAAGATATGTGTCGGGCGAGACGGCCTCTGTGACGAAAGTGTTTCTTCCGGATGCAATAGCGGCTTTCCATATTATAAAACAGGTGCGGCCCACAGGCGTACTCACGCAAGTTTTGACGGGGCACGGCGGGTTCTCTGAATACTTGAATCGCTTCAAGTGTAAGGAGAGCCCCTCGTGCGTCTGCGACCCAGGCGTGGCAGAGACCGTCCAGCACATACTCGTAGATTGCCCGTTATTTATCAGGGAACGCTACCAACTCGAATGTGAGCTGGACAGGACATTGACGAAGGAGAGCCTGCATGGGCTCATGAGTAAGCAACACAGGGAAAAGTTCCTAGAGTACTGTGTAAATGTGGCCTCCACAGTCATTGCACGAAACCGAAGTTGAAGCGGCTCTATGATTCACTAGTATTATGAGAATATTTTGTAAGAAGCATAGAAATAGCACGCACAAAACTGCAATGACAAACGGTGCACTGGGGTAGTACCTAAGAGAAACAGATTGTCTGTGTGGTGAAAAGCACTGTTGTGCTTCTTATCCTTAAATAAAGTAAGGCAAATTTATATTTAATTTCCTATCCTCCGTGATAAATTGCTCTCTTGTATTCTGATGTGATAAACTGCACTTCTTGCACATTTTAGAGAAAAACCGCACTTTTTGTAATTATTGCATTTTTGTATTATTTAAACCTACATGTTTTGATCGATAAATAAAGATGCCCATAAATATTTGAGTTTGCACAAAATGGGCACCAGCTTCGTTGGCGGGATTATGTAAGGCAGGAGGGGTTTTTAGTCAGTTGGAGTCTGACACTATCCAGACTGGCTCACTTTAGAGGCACTTTGGGTGTAAGTCCGACCGGATTTCCCCTCCTGCAAATAAAAAAAAAAAAAAAAAAAAAAAAAAAAAAAAAAAAAAAATACCTACCCTACCTACCCTACCTACCCTACCTACCCTACCTACCCTACCTACCCTACCTACCCTACCTACCCTACCTACCCTACCTACCCTACCTACCCTACCTACCCTACCTACCCTACCTACCCTACCTACCCTACCTACCCTACCTACCCTACCTACCCTACCTACCCTACCTACCCTACCTACCCTACCTACCCTACCTACCCTACCTACCCTACCTACCCTACCTACCCTACCTACCCTACCTACCCTACCTACCCTACCTACCCTACCTACCCTACCTACCCTACCTACCCTACCTACCCTACCTACCCTACCTACCCTACCTACCCTACCTACCCTACCTACCCTACCTACCCTACCTACCCTACCCCACCCTACCCTACCCCACCCTACCCTACCCTACCCTACCCTACCCTATCTCTCAAGTTGGATCGAACTGCACATGGTGTGCGAATTTTATTATAATCGGTTTAGTGGTTTAGGAGTCCATTGAGGACAAACATTGTGACACAAGATTTATTAATATATATTAAGATATCGACAAAACAAAATAAATAATTTGCTTGGAAATCGAATCTAATTTGACTTTACTTTTACTTTTTAATTACAAAACGTCGAAAATACTTCTGCACTAACACAAAATAGACTCCGCGCGCATGCGCCGTATGTACTACGGACTGGTACTGCCAACGACTCCGGCCACTCCAATGCGTTATTCGAGCATAAACATTATTAATTTAGAAATCATTATTATTAAGGATGTTATGATTTTATTTTTGTATATTTTTACATGGTTCATAAGCATATATTTACTATCTGTTTTACACAGCTAACAACGTTATTTAAGTAATTTTTCAATGGCATTTGTACAAAAATTTTACTGTTCCAAGTACATTTTATAAGTTGGTCGACAATTACTCGTAAACTTGTAAATCCTTGTTATCCGTCATAATTTTCCTTTTAATTTCGTTATATTAACTACTGCCGTGAAATTTTTTCACATAACCAAAAGCAACCATTTCGCTGGCAGGGGGGGGGGCACTTGACTCTAACATAAATTTGCAACTTACAGCTTAATTTTACGCAAACGAATCTCTGAATCGAAAAATGGTTCTAACAAACCCGTAATAATTTTGAATGGCCTATCCAACGATACCCCACACTATATGGATATGTTTTTTTATGGGATAGATGAGAAAAAAAAAAAAATATCCCCACTTTACGTCTATGGGAGATAAGCGAAAAAAAATTTTTTTTCAGGATTTTATGTTACCACTTTGTCGGAATTATTATTATGTATAAACATGCCAAATTATAGCTTTCTAGTATTTAGATTCTCTGAGCTAAGCTGCGGACGGACAGACGGACAGAGCGAAACTATAAGGGTTCCTTGTTGACTTCGGAACCCTAAAAATGCAACACATTTCTCACAACAGTATCTGGGAGGCGCAAACTTGTTAAAATATAGATACCAGATATTTAAACATCCTGAAAGATATTTATATAAGATAAAAGCACTTTGCCCGCGACTTCGTTCGCGTGATCCGTATTTTATCCTCCAGTTGATTTTTTAGTGTTACCCCCTTAAAGGTTGAATTGCCGAAAATCCCTTCTTAGTGCTCCCTTACATCATAAAAAAATCGGCCAAGTGCGAGTCGGACTCGCGCACGAAGGGTTCCGTACCATTATCGCGAAAAACTGCAAAAAATCACGTTTGTTGAATGGGAGCCCCATTTAAATATTTATTTAATTCTGTTTTTAGTATTTGTTATTATAGCGGCAACAGAAATACATCATCTGTGAAAATTTCAACTGCCTAGCTGTTACGGTTCATGAGATACAGCCTGGTGACAGACGGACAGACAGACAGACAGATGGATCGCGGAGTCTTAGTAAAAGGGTCCCGTTTTTACGGAACCATAAAAAGAAGCCCTGTACAGTAAAATTCTTCAAAAATCTTTAATACTCCCTAAATCGTCTTTTAGGCGTAGTTTTGAAAAACTAAAAGTGAACCCTTTATTATTTACTTAGGTTAGTATTTATGCCAAGTTTCAAATATATAAACCCAACAAATGTCCACTTTTTCACCTCCTTAGGGATACAATTTCCAAAAACCAATAAATACATAAATTGCATTTTAATTTTAATTGCATTTTATCAACCAACAGCGTAAATCTAAAATTTCACGTGACCAACTTACAATCTGTAGAAATTTCATATACAGTTAAAACCCTCTTTTTAATCCCTTACGGGTGGAATTTCCAAAAACAAATAAATACATGAAATGATAAAAAATCAACCAAGAGCGAAAATCTAAAATTTCATGTGTCCAATTTACATACTGTAAAAAATTCATGCAAACTTTCAACCCTTTTTTTACCCCTTTAGGGATGGCATTTCCAAAAACCAATAAATATATGAATTCTTTTTATCAATCAAGAGCGTAAATGTAAAATTTCACGTGTCCAAGTTAAGCCTGTGCTACACGGTTGCCGACCGCGACAAAAACCAAGGTCACCTTGGTCGGAAGCGGGTCGGGCGATACCGGCTACAAGGTTTGCGACAAGCTCCCAACCTCAGTATGTTTAGAACGCTGCGCAGAAAGGACTTATTTACGCTCGTACTGTAGGTTCATTACATCGACTTCATGTCGCCTTGCCTATCAAAACTTCAAAAAGAATATAAGTACTAATAAACTTTAAAAACTAAACTCTAATCTTACTATCTTCTTACTAATATTTAAATGCGAAAGTTTGGATGGATGTATATATGTTTGTTGCTCAATAAAGCTAAAATTGTTGAGCGGATAAGGATGAATTTTGCCACAGAGATAGATTATAATCTGGAATAGCACGTATGCATCTTTTCATCCCGGTATAATGTTCCCTTGGGATAAGAAAACACTTTTTACGCGAGCGAAGTCGCTGGCAGAAGCTAGTATATTTAATATAGGTACATTTAAAGTAAAAGAATATAGTTACTGTAAAAAAAATATCCCATGCATTTTTTTTTTGCCTCTATTCATGACTCTGATGTCAAAGACAGGACAAGTCTCTGTATATATCGATAAGTTCCGTTATAACTTTTCGTTCGCTCAGTCGAGCCATAATTGCGCGTGCGTCTGCGCTCACCGCCTGCAGAAGCGCGACTGTCATACGCGTGGTTGTCAACAAGCGTCTACACGGCATCAAACAAGTCGCCGACCAACTCGTTGGCAACGCACGCACGCCGACCAAGGGCGTTGGAATGTCAAGCTAAATTTGGTTGGCAACCACTGTCTACACGGTCGGGAATGGCCGATTCCGACCAAGGTGACCTTGGTGTTTGTCGCAGTCGGCGACCGTGTAGCACAGGCTTTACAAACTCTAGAAATTCCATACAAACTTTCAACCCCCCGTATACCGCCTTAGGAGTGGCATTACCAAAAATCCTTTCTTAGTGCACACTTACGTCACTTGAGAAACCTCCTTGCCAAATTTCCTCTTTATACGTCAAGCGGTTATCGATATTTCGTGATAGGTTAGTGAGTGACCTTTCGCTTTTATATATCTAGATAGATGCGCTCGAATGAAATGAATTAATGAAATGTGCATTTTATAAAAAAAGCCATTTTATAAATTTGGTGCCGCGTTTTCCAGTTCGGAGGTTCGGTTCCGCTTGACAAATAAGTTTTTTATTCTTGCTAAAGAATTTTTTACAACTGATGGATGAACATTTTTAATAGGGATTTAGCATAAATTAAAAAATAAATAAATAATTAAATAAATAATTATAATTGCATAAGTTGATAAAAAATGCTATGCAATATCCTTACCGCGGCAGTCCCCGAGTGACACACGTGAGTGAATTTCAACAACTATGATTTGTTACCTAATTTTGGTGGAAAAGTTTGTTTCTGGTTTTTTTAATTATCTAAGATGTTGATAAGCAACAGATACGTATTCAGGTACATAAAATGTAAGAGAAATTTATTTATTCCTGAAAGCTTCAAATATATTGTCGACACCAGAATTGGTACGACACCAAAATTGATATCTGACACCAAAATTAGAAATATTGACACCAGAATTTGTTTCTGTTACCAAAATTAGAAAGTCTTGACACCAATTTTTTTTTACTGAACCAAATTATAAATAAATTATCAATAAAAATCTTATTTATAGTGAATAAATGTTTTAATAAAAAAATAACATAATGAGATCAATAAAAAAAATAACAATCAACAAATACAACTTTCTTATTTTTCTGCCTTGTTAATTCTACAGTTTTTAATTTAAATGAATTGCAATCACCTCCTCTAACCTCTATCATCATCATCATCATCATGATCATTTTTAATTATATAAGTAATTTTTTAACATGTTATGTTAACATAATTATGTAATGAGATCAATTTAAAAAAGTATCAATCAACTAATAAACTTTCTTACTATTCTAAGTCTTGTCAATTCTTCAGTCTGTAAATTAAAAAATATTTAAATCATCTTCGCTATCATCACCATCATGATCATTTTTATCATTTTTATTAGCTGTTTTATTTTCTTCCTTAGTATCCTCCACTGTGCATTCATATTGTATTAGTATTTCACTATTGATATTATCAAAAAAAGAAACATTTGGAGTTGATATTTGGTCATAGTCTGCCATACTAACCAAATCATGCGAAGGGCCGGTTAGTTTGATTTGGTTTGGTTTATTCAAAATAAATGGTTTAGATGCTGGAAATCTATTTATTTGTGGTGGCTGAACATCGGAACGGGCATTTGTTATTGACGATGACTGTATCGAACTTGTAAGTGACACAACATCCCTTATTGTTTCGACTTCTTCCTGAACATTTGTCTCAGTTGGCAATTCATAAAAGCCCATATGCTTCCCATGACAGCATCGAATTGTATCATAAAGACAGACTGGCTCAACACAAGATAACGAACGCATTGCCAAGCCGTTGGTAGAAGTCTTCGTCCAAACAATTTGATGAACTTTCATTGATCCAGGGAAAGGTTTAAGATTTTTTGGCAAAAGCTCATCTTTCTCAATGACTTCATGTTCTTGAACAATTTCAATTTTAACCCCTGTGACGACTGTTTTCAATCTTTGGACAAGGCTGTCGATATCTGTTATATCTTTTCCAAAGGCAACTAGCTGATCTGCTGATCTCTTGAGCACTCCGCCGACGCCATCAGGTGCACCTTTTCCGTGCCCACATTCACAGTAGTGCCATACAACACATGTCAAGTTAGGAAGATAGATTTTTAACTGAGATATTAGGTAGAAAACTTTTTTGTTTCTGTATTGTGCTGACGGAGAATCAGAAACAAAATGAATGGTACAAACTTCGGAAAGGATTCCTTTAACCTCACGCAAAATCGGTATTAAATGTGCCCATACCGAAGATGCATCATGTCGCAAAGATGTACTGGCAGTGCAAAATGACTGAGCTTTGGTTTCATTTCCTGAACGATAGTAAATTACTGAAGTGTGCAATGTAATTTGAGATCGGCTAGCGCCAAAATGGACGGATTGAACCTCAGAGCCATATTTCGTATTATAATTTTCACTGAAATCCATATGTATTAAACATTCGTTTTCAGCAATTCGTTGTTTTACTTTTTTAATAGATTCGTATTGATTTTTTATATTACCACAATGCGCCATAAACGGTTTAATTTCTTTTTCAAAATGTTTAATTACTTCTAAAGGTTTATCAATTTTCTGAACTTTCTTAATAATATTTGCAGACTTTTCTTCATTATTTTTTATATACATTTTAGTGCCTTTTTCCCAAATGTAATAGGAAATACTATTTGAGTTATCAAATTCATTATACTTAATAACTTTATGTTTACATTTGTCGCATCTACGTTGCAAACATTCAACTTTCGTCTGGTTACAAGTCAAACTACGAAGAACTTCTGAGGTGGAATTTTCATGAATAATCTTATTATTTTTTAAGGAAGAAATTAATAAATCCATATTAGCATGCGGTTTACATAAGCAAGTATCACGAGAGTTTAAGCTTGGTTGTAGGACCCAAAATGGTTTTAATCTGGTGAAAGTGACATAACTAATGGGTGGGTGTCCGGAGTCGAGGTATTTACGATGGAGATTTTTGAGAGAGTCGGTTAGATACCTTTTTGTTTTTTTAGTTTATGTCGCGTGATACAGTCTTGTTTGCCTGGACACTGTTTACTATTTTCGTCATCTTCATAAAATGACTTCACTAGATTACGTATTTTTCGTTTTTCAGGACTGATCTTTTTTTTAATGAAACTTGGGGTCAATTTATTTTTATGTTTTGGGCTGGTCTTTGTGATTTGTTGTAATCTATATAGTCTTTTGCGATACATTTCCTTTTCTCTTTTAGTTTTTATAATAGTTTCCCTTAGCATCATAATTTCTGCGGATTTTCTTCTTTGGTATTGCCTTAGTTTATAATTAAGTTCTCGTCTTAGAACAATGGAATTCGTTGACACATCGGATTTTGGACTATTGAGCGCAAAAGTAGAAACTGGCGAGTGTATGGTACTGACGCTGGGCGCGATTGGTGGCGAACATGGTGGATAAACTGGAGTGCTTGATTGTTCAATCCAAAGAGCCAGAGAGAGAGGTTCTCGCCTTGAACGAACCTCAACGGAGTTTGTTTCTGAAATACATTCAATGGGAATGTCCTCAGAAGTTTCTTCTGGAAGTTGTTTTTGAGAACGTAGAATTCGCGAAGACTTTTGATGCATCTGCTGACTGAATGATTGTATCTGGGATGTAGTTGGAATAGGGCTTTCAGAGCGAGGCAGTATTGATGGTGAGATCCTTTCATCATTGATAGTTTCACATGATATCTGATTTGCTTGCTTAGTATTCCCTAAGATTGCCCTTTTTTTCCTTTCATAATAAGCTTTGAAATTATCCCGATTCCTTTTTTGTTGAACTCTGCGAGCACGCGGTGGCATTTTACTTAAAGGTACGATTTTCCCTTCAGCTTTTTTTTTATGATATCTTTCTCTTTCTTTTCTTCGCAATTCCTCTAGTTTGACGGGATCATTCCTAATTTTTTCTTTTCTCTTCCTTTCTGCCATCCTTTTCCTCTCCAAGCACTCTGCGTGTGTCAACTTTGAATTTTTTTTCTTTGTCATGCTGGAAAACAAATAATACCTAAATTAATTTTTTATTGCTATTGAAAGCATTTTTCGTTCTAAGCGAACACGAACGTTATACATTTTCTTGTTTCTTCATCACTCTCAAGCTACTCGTAGGTATAATATACTGGACTTCCAAAGCGAGTTATCTTATTATGATTCGTTTTCGTTTGTCTTTGAGGTACGTCGTAACTCTAAAAATTAATTTTGGTGTAACAAAGCAATTTTGGTGATTGGTAAAATACCACCAAAACCACCAAAATTGCACCACCAAAATTAGAATCTTGTTGAATATATTTATTTAAAAAAAAACTACTAGGAATGTACTATTTATATTTGTATAATTTTGAAAGCATACCTTAACCTTTTTATTATAAATTTAAATTACAACACCGACTTAGTTATAAAACGTTTTAAAACATTACACCAAAATTGCAGGTTTTTTGTCCGATTGCTACGAAAAGACTTACTTACGTTTTTGGCGGGAAATCACAACGGGATGGCACACGTCTGTCACTGCTGCGCGTGAGCGCCTGACTAAACAAAGTGCACGTTGGTAGCGTTGTCCATCTAGGTTTATTCTATACGAGTCACTTAATGATTAGATTACTCCCACCAAAATTTAAAATTTCGCGCGGACAGTCCTTTTCGATTTTCATTAGGATAAAGTATTGCCCTAAATATAAAAATAAAACTGTCACTAAATAGAAAAAATAATACTGAATACAAATAAAATTAGTAATTTCTAGTAAACTAGTGTAGTTTCGTTTAAGCGGTGGTCATCCCCAGAAAAACAGATTGTGGACGCGCCACCAAACTTAGAATTATGCTAAATAACTAATTTTTTTTTTCACTACAAAAATGTTATCTACTAAAATATTGACGGCCTGATCAAGATAAGTACGCCTTCTTTCTTTTAAAAAAATAACTTCGTTGTACGTTTACTTTAAGATATGATTTTCAGCCACGCCGCCTAAACATTATGCTTGAGAAAATCACTCACGTCTTTTTTAATATCTAATTTAAGAATCAACAACTAAGCAATTGTAATGGTAATCAATTCAATTTTTAATTTTCATGTTATAATGTTCAATTTTAACTTAATACTTCTTAATTGAATGTTCAATTATGAAGTATTAAATGAGTAGCTCGTGGCTAAATAACAACAACGCTTGACGAGGTCGGTCCGTGGATGGGTGACCATTTCAACATACCGGGTTTCCTCCGTGCCTCGGCAAGCACGTTAAGCCGTTGGCCCCGGCTCTCATTTAAAGATCTTTGACAGTCGTTACGGGTAGTTAGAAGCCTGAGATCTGACACCAGTCTTGCCAAGGGGTACTGTGTTACCCAGTTACTGGGTTGTGGAGGTCAGGTAGGCAGTCGCTCCATGTAAAACACTGATACTTAGCTGAATCCGGTAAGACTGGAAGCCACAACCCAGAAACTGGGTAACACGATACACCTTGGCAAGGCTGGTGTCAGATCTCAGGCTTCTGACTACCCGTAACGACTGTCAAAGATCTTCAAATGACAGCCGGGGCCAACGGCTTAACGTGCTTTCCGAGGCACGGAGGAAACTCGGTATGTTGAAATGGTCACCCATCCACGGACCGACCTCGTCAAGCGTTGCTTAACCTTGAAGATCGACCCGTGCGGCTGTTATTATTTAGCCACGAGCTCCTCGAAGTCATTACTTTTGTAATAGTATAAAATTATTTTAATTTTTTTAAATTATAATAAGCAAGTGCTATTTGAGAGGAGGTCTGTGTCCCAGCAGTGGGAACATTAATAGGCTGATGATGTGATGTGTGATGTCAAGTGCTATTTCATTCACTAACAGATGGACTTGCACTTGGTTTTGAATTAACCATACCCATATTACTAGACTGTACTAAACTCAATATAAGCCGGTAGCTTATTTAATTCAAACTTAATTCACAGAGCCTGTAAAGCTGCTACGGTGAGCAGCAGTTCTTAGATATCGTCGTTTTCTTGAACGCGGAGAACACGCGTAGTGCAATGGATGACGCGTGGCAAATAGACACCATGTTACCTAAATATCAACACAAATTGCCGTCAGAAGAATTGTTAGGGATATTATTAATGATTGCCTTCACTTACGCGACTCGCCCAACATTTTCAACTTGAACAAACAGAAAAGGAGATTTCTTTGAGGGGTCTTGATTCTTTAAATCGGTAATTATATCGCTCTGGTTCCGTATGAGTGTGTAATCAGCATTTATTATCAGTTTACTAAGTTCCGCTTCGATTTTGATTATGTGGGATGCCAGTGAAATCTGCACATCGGACATTCGAACACGAGGCATAACATTCAGGGAGAAATTTTTAAAAAATCTGAAAAATAAATGTGGTTATTTCGACGTGAGTTGTGTGTTACTAACTGCCTACATAAATATAGGCGGTTAGCGACAGCTGTGGCTACCACAAAGAAGAGGCTCAACTTTTATTTATATTTCCAACCCTCCTACTTTTACTCACTGTCTTTATAGTGGAGTCTGTCACGGCACGCAGTGCAGCAGCCACTGCGTCATCGTGCCGTTAAGATACTCAACCAATAGGTAGTTGTCGCTACTTTTTATACATTTTCTCATACGAATAAGAGAAGAAGCAAGGTTTGTTTTAGTTACTTCAGTATTTTTTATACAATTATTTACTAAAAACATACCTTCTAGTAGCATGGATTAAATGAACTTTTTGAAAAGATCGTCACGCCACACACACAATAATGAAACGTTTAGTAAATATATGTATCTAAGTATCTACTCAGCTGTGCTTGCCTCTAAGCTAGAGACAGACACATAATATACAAGTGTAAAATAAATTATTTTCTACTAACACTTGGACTTGCTTATCATCGTGAATGAACCCAGGGGCAAATTTTTCATTTATGTGTCTGATATACACGTTCATTCCGGGTAATCCAACGGTCTCATCTAGATTCTGGAAAAGGGTTCAATATAAAGAAAGGATTTTTTTTTTTGACACAGTTAAGAAAATAAGTTATACCAACAGTCCAACATATACTAGAGACAATACCGTAGTATATTATGTATTCTGTGACAATACTACTCGATCAAAAAAGTTGTGCAAGTTTGCACTTCGCACCAACTCCCGCCTACCCGCGCGGCGGACCGCTTCCACCACGTGCGCCATGAGCGAATGTCGAACGTCAGAGTGACTTGAGCGCGAAGTACACAGTTATTTTGGCCGAGCAGTACGTATGTGCCTCTTGTCTGTCAAATATCGGATATAGTCTTTTTAACCGACTTACCAAAAAAGGAGGAGGTGAGGTTCTGTGTTCGACATTATGTATGTTTTTTTTAATGTATGTTCACAGATATCTCCGTCAATTGTGGACCGTATTTTGAAAATTCTTATTTTTTTGAAAGAGTGTATACCGAAATTCATCATCATCATCATCATATCAGCCAAAAGACGTCCACTGCTGGACATAGGCCTCCCCCAAGCGTCGCCACATTGACCGGTCCCGTGCGTCCCGCAACCAGCGGATCCCCGCAACCTTCACCAGGTCATCGGTCCACCTGGTGGGAGGCCTTCCAGCGCAACGTCTTCCGGTTCGCGGTCGCCACTCCAGAACCTTTCTGCCCCATCGGCCATCCGTTCTGCGTGCAATGTGCCCTGCCCACTGCCACTTAAGTTTGGCAATCCTTCGGGCTATGTCAGTAACCCTGGTTCTCTTACGGATCTCTACATTTTTGATTCGATCACGCAAGGAAACGCCGAGCATAGCCCTCTCCATTGCCCTTTGAGTGACTGTAAGCTTCCTGATGAGGCCCATTGTAAGCGACCACGTCTCAGAGCCATATGTCATCACTGGCAACACACACTGGTCATAGACTTTCGTCTTGAGACACTGTGGTAAGTTGGACGAGAAGACACCGCGCAACTTCCCGAACGCTGCCCAGCCGAGTCGGATTCGACGGTTGACCTCTTTCTCGAAGTTGGCCCTACCCAACTGGATCGTTTGTCCCAGGTAGACATAGTCGTCCACAACTTCGAGTGTAGAGTCTCCAACCTTGATAGGAGTGGGTGTAACATGGGCATTCAACATCACCTTGGTTTTGTCCATATTCATTTTCAGACCCACTCTTTCGGAAACTCATCGAGCATTGTACTGAGGCTCTCCATGGTCTCAGCCATGACCACTATGTCGTCGGCAAACCGAAGGTGAGTGATGTACTCACCATTAACGTTGATGCCTAGGCCCCTCCAGTCCAGAACCTTGAATACATCCTCCAACGCAGCAGTGAACAGTTTCGGAGAAATGACGTCTCCCTGTCTCACGCCACGCTGTAGAAGAATTGGTTTCGAGGTCTGATCCTGAAGACGGACTGACATGGTGGCGTTTTTGTACAAACACTTCAACACCTCAATGTACCGGTAGTCGATCTGGCACCGTTGGAGAGACTGCAGTACAGCCCAAGTCTCGATCGAATCGAAGGCTTTCTCGTAGTCCACAAACGCTAAACAGAGAGGCAGGTTGTACTCTTCGGTCTTCTGTATAACCTGCCGCAGCGTATGTATGTGGTCTACGGTGCTAAAGCCTTTTCGGAATCCGGCTTGTTCGGGAGGCTGGAAATCGTCAAACCTGCGCGCGAGACGATTCGTGATGACTCTTGAAAACAACTTGTAGACATGGCTGAGAAGTGAGATGGGCCTATAGTTCTTCAGCCGGGCATTGTCGCCCTTTTTGAAGAAGAGTACCACCACACCCCTGCACCATGCCTGTGGCGTTTTTCCCTCGAGTATGACGGAATCAAACAGCTTCTGAAGGGCCTTAAGGACCGGTTTCCCACCCGCCTTCAGGAGTTCAGCCGTGATTCCGTCGTCACCCGGCGCCTTGTTGTTTTTAAGCTGTTTCAGAGCCATCCTAATCTCGTACAGGCTAACGTCCGGGATATCTTCAGTATAGTGTCGGGTCAATCTAGCTCTTGGATCGTTTGCTAGATTCGCAACGGGTTTGCATGTTGACGTGTACAACTGCCCATAGAATCTCTCGATCTCCCTCAGAAGCTCCGGTTTGGCGGATACGATCCTGCCATCATCGGTCTTCAGTTTCGTGAGCTGGCTCTGCCCAATAGACAGATCTCTTTCAAAAACCTTGGAGCCCTTATTCCGCTCAATCGCATCTTTAATACTTTCCGTATTAAAGCGGCGGAGGTCGCTTTTCAAGGACTTTGAGATCCGTCTATTTAGCTGCCGGTATTTCACCGCATCGTCTGAAGACTGCAGGATCATCTCACGCCTCTCCTTCATTAGCTTGAGAGTAGGATCGGAGAGCTTTTTGTTTCTATCTGTACGGCGGGTCTTGAAAAACTTAGACCCGACCGTATGGACAGCTTCCACGAACTCATCGCTGTATTCGTCCACGGAGCTCCCTAGGCACTCGAAACGATTCTGGAGTTCGAGCTGAAAGATTTCGGGGTTCTGGATCCGGATCTGTGCTGGACGGAGCGTGGACTTCATCAGTCGAGACCTTTCAAGCTTGATATTAATGTTCAATGTGCCTCTTACCATGCGGTGATCGCTCCCGGTTTTCACCGAATTGATCACAGAGACATCATTGAACATATGCTTCTTGGTTGACATGATGAAGTCGATCTCGTTTTTAGTTGCACCATCGGGGCTTTGCCATGTCCACTTCCTGTGCTCACGCTTTCTGAAGAAGGAATTCATCATATAGAGGCTTTCCTTCTCCATAAAACTGGCCAGTAGGTGACCCCGGTGGTTCCGACGTCCAACTCCAAATTTCCCCACTTGCAGCTCATCCTCGTCTCGTTTGCCCAGTTTTGCGTTGAAGTCCCCCATGACAACGGTGAAGTGAGTTTTGAAACCATGCATGGCTCTGGAAATATCCTCATACATGGTCTCTACCTCGTCGTCGGGGTGTGCCGAGGTTGGGGCGTAGACCTGTATGACCTTCAGCGAATATCTTGAGGATATTCTGAGTATAAGGTACGCCACCCTGGTCGACACACTCTCGATCTTCACCACATTGTTCACAAGGGACTTGTGAACGATAAACCCGACACCACCCTGGGACTGCCGGTCACCCTCTCGGAAATAGAGCAGGTTACCGGATTTGAGGATTATCGAGTCCTCTCCCTCTCTTCGGACTTCAGATAACCCTATAATACAAATACTCCATCGTAACCTGCTCAATTCTGCCTCGAGTTCGGTTATCTTCTCGTCGGTCCGGAGTGTTCGCGTGTTATAAGTTGCCAGGTCCAGTCGTCGGTATTTATTGGGGTAGCCGGGTCCACTCCGGGGATTCTTTGCACCCCTTGCCACGCCATCGCCTCGACCGCTACCGTAGTCGAGGGTAGACGGGCTGCCGGGCACTCGGGGCCGTTTTTTAATTGTGCTTTTCATGGTTTGGGGGGTTTTGCCATAATCGCCACGCTTGGCAGGCGGGTTGGCGATCGCAGTTTGTTCTTAAAGTGCACAGAGAACGCTGCTGCCCGAAAATAATATCGAAATACCGAAATTGGTCCCATTTTAATTTGGTGAAGATCTGATGAAAATCTTCGGAGATATACAACAGAACTCTTTAATAAATAACGGCAAATCTCTCGGGATTGCTGCAATCGCATGTCTGTTTATTGTTTATACCATTTCATAACATTACATAATCGCCAGTACGCTCGAAAGGGATATGCAAATCTCTCATTTCACCGGATATATTCAAGTTTCATGTTATTCAGGTAATCTATTCTGTCGTTATAGGTACTTACTTAACTACTTCTCTATTAGGTAAGTACAACTAAAAAGTGACCATAACTTAAAAATTTGGTACCTATCAAAGACAAGAAAAAAAAAGCATAAAAAGAAAGAAAAAACAAGAATTGAATTGAAAGACACCGACTTCCAAAAATAAAGTTATTTTTCACTTTCTAGTTTTCTTATTAGGAAGTCGGTAGTATTTTTTTGTAAAAAAAGTTTTTTATTTGTTTTATTTATTCATTATTATTATGTATATGCTAATGCAATGCATGCTATGCTTTTTATTTTATGCTCTTTAGTTTTACTCGTCTACACATCTACTATGTAGATATTCGTAGGCATTATAGTGTATCTATCTCGCTCGCATGTTCGCTTAGTTATACCCACTTTCCCCCAAACAAACAGAGACACGTCAGTTATTGGAGCCATTGGCGAGTCTATACGTGTTGAAGTATGGTCCTGTGAATGGCCCCGTGGTGAAGTTTGCAGTAACAACCACGCCTATATAGTAATATTGTTGAAAGACCTAAAACTTAGGTACAGTCAAGGGTCAAAAGTGCAGTCATACTCTCCCAAAACTCAAATGGCTAGTTTTTGTAGAAGAATTTAAAATATCCACAACTGATTTAATATTTTGTATAGAAATTAAAGTATAGATTATATCTACTAGCCGCGAAAAGTTGAAATTCTGCTGCCTACAAAAAAAATGCCTTTTCTGTTTTGGTAGAGTGTGACTGCCATTTTGACCCATATAGTACACACTGAATGTTTATGTGAGTATGCACATTGTAGGCACAATATTGGTCTAAATCCTTACGTATTTATTTATAGTTTATCGAGCCTAACCCAAATTAAAAGGTTTTTGATTGAATCGTCTATCGATTAACATTTTAATGATAATAATCAATAACTTTTAATATGGAAGAATAAACTTTCGTAGGCAAAATGGTGGCTAAAATTTAGTGTATATTAATTGATTCAATATTAAATTAAATATCCATATTTGTAGCAGTAATACTCAAACGATGGTCTTAAGACTAACTTGAATTACGTCAAGCCAAGGGCCACGCAGATTCTAAAAGGTTCATAGTAGGTACGTTAATATTTGCAAACATCCTAAGGCTATGCAATAATTTTTCAGTTACATAAGCCATGCACATAAGTCCAAATGCCTGCTGTAAACAGCGGTGACTCATGCAACGTCTGTGCTTTATAAAATATGGGTTTTTGATACGTGATTTTAGGGCTAACTATATTTAGTAAAAAAAGTTGATGATTTATTTATAAAAAGATAAAGTTATTTAACTTACAACATATAGTTACCATATTCGTGTTAACTTTGTATTATATTATGAGCGCCAAAGAAATATTTATAAAATTACGATTTGTCTTTAAGCTAAACTCAATTGACAGTTCCCTGCCATTCTTCAAAAGAGCGAAATAAGTAAACTAATTGTAACTGTTTTATTTAATCGAAAGCAAGTTATTGCTAACAAAATATATACATATTTAAGTAAAATTAGACCTAATTGGATTAGAATGCCCTTGGAAGAATTAGCTTATGGTGGATCAAGTTTCAATCTTGTTTATTCGACTTATACATAAATTATGTCTATGCAAAAGTTAATGATCTATAACTCAACATTGAAATAAAAGTGTCATCACAATGAAATTTGCGCCACTATGCAACACAGCATTTACACTTAAAATGTTGTGGGTATTCACAGCAAGACACCTGAACCTAACAGAGAAGACATGAAAAGCAATAGTGATCTCTATACTTATCTTTGAACCTATGTATGTTTTAAAAATATAGATATAGATTTAGAGGGTCTAAGGGCTCTCGCAAGTTTGTATGAAAGTCCTTCATTTTTTGAACTACAATCTTAAAATTTGCCAGGGATGTAGTTTATTGTTAGTATTATACGTCCGCTAAGTACGGATTTTGCGACAGGGCCGGCTTTAGAAGGTCTAAGAACTCTCGCAAGTTTGTATGAAAGTCCTCCATTATTTGAGCTACTAACTTAAAATTTTGCATGGGGGTAGTTTATAGTTAGTAGATGTCAACTAAGAACGGATTTTGCGACAGGGCCGGATTTAGGGGGTCTAAGGACTCTCGCAATTTTGTATGAAAGTTCTTCATTTTTTGTGCTACAAACTTGAAATTTGTCATGAAAGTAGTTTATAGTTAGTAGATATCAGTTAAGGACGGATTTTGCAACAGGGCCGGATAAAAGATGTCTAAGGGCTCTCGCCAGTTTGTATGAAAGTCCTTAATTTTTTGAGCTACAAACTTAAAATTTGGTAAGGAGGTAGTTTATAGTTAGTAGACGACCGGTAAGAACGGATTTTGCGACAGGGCTGGCTTTAGGGGGTCTAATAGTTCTCGCAAGTTTGTATAAAATTCCTTAATTTTTTGTGCTACAACCTTTAAAATTGTCATGGATGTAGTCTATAGTTAGTAGACGTCTCTTAAAAACGGATATTGCGACAGGGCCGGATTAAGGACGTCTAAGGGCTCTCGCAAGTTTATACGAAACTCCTTCATTCTTTGTGCTACAAAGTTTTCAATTTGGCTGGGAGGTAGTTAATAGTTAGTAGATATTCTCTAAGTACGGATTTTATGTCAGGGCCGGGCCGAGTTTGTATGAAAGTCCGGTTTTTTTTTTGTACTACCGTCCTGTAATTTAGCAAGTCTAGAGTTTATGAGTAGGAGACATAAGCTAAGAAAGAATTTTGTGATACTCAATTTTTTTTTTTTATTGGTGTGTTAAAAAAATGATGCTTAGTGTGATAGGCATATTCTGTTGATTGAAATATAAAAATAGTTTGCGTTAAACATCATTAAACTTTATATCTTCCTAACCACGTGGACGAAGTCGCGGGCAACTGCTAGTAATATATAAATACAGTGATGGAATAAAGGTGATGAGGAAAGTAACAAATATTAAAGTACCGGCACAAAAACAACTAGTGATCGTACACACCGGCACAGTTTTTTAACTGTTATATTAGCGTTATATTAGCGAACGTACAAAACAACAATGATCGATGACCTTTGATCTCTTAAGGATGTAGCAGTTGTCACAGTCGCGCCCACATTCCTTGCAGAAGAATGTTCCACAGACTGCGCAGCGTCACTAGATCCGGGAGAAGCCTTGGGGAACCGCGACACCAGAGCTTGAAGTTCCCCCGGAGTTTCAATCTTGTGGCTCTTGGTATCGGGTGTAATGATCACTATTCTGCCCTCCACCGACCAGCAGCTCTGCACCCCAAAATGTTTGCGCGCATCCATAAAAGTGTGGTGTCTAGTGTGCGTCAGGAATTCTGAGATGGTGATACCTGTGCCTTTTAGGGACTTTTTATTCACCCAGATCAAATGACGGTGCTCAACGGTGTACATTCTGACTAATATAGGCCGAGCTTTGGCCCGTGAAGAACCCAACCTATGGCAGCCATGGATGTTGTCCTTCCCAATTTCGGGCAATTTTATTTGGTCTGATAACACTTTCTGAACTACTTCAGTCAACTTTTCCTCGGGATGCTCGGTGACACCATGGACCAGGAGCACCTTCCTCCGCATCAAGGTTTCATGTCTGTCTAATGCTTGAGACAACATCTCTATCTGGTTTTTACCCGACTGCCGAAGGAGGGTAATGTGTTTATCAGTCTATGTATGTATGTATGTATGTATGTATGTATGTATGTTTGTTCCTATGTGGCGTTCCAGAGACCAAACGCGTTGACCGTCTTAATCCTGCGGCTAAGAAGAAAATCATGCTGTGCAGTCGGAGGATACATCTGGTTTTGGTCCGCCAGCTCGCGAATAAGTATCCTCCGACTGCACAGCATGATTTTCTTCTTGTTTACGTCTTTTTAGTTTGCTTTTTAAGCAGTCGGGTTTTTTGATTTTTTTAATTAACTTTTTTTATTAAATTTGGAGAGTGCCTGCCATACAAATAACTTAAAATCTGCGAACTCACTTGCTAGCGCTGTTATCTCTACTGTAGGCCGAGATTCAGAGGACGCATTCTTGAGCGTTTTCTCATAGTATGTCATTTGAGAATTGAACAGCACCTCCAGATCTTCCAAACTTGTTATCAATTTTGAGTTCATAGTTTTGTTGAAGAAAAAGTAAGTAGATACAAGTAAGTATAAGATTCAGAAAGACTTGGAAATAGTAAATAGTGAGCGCAGGGTAAATATGAATAAAATATAATTAAAACATTAAAAATTCAATTAATAATTAATTAAAATAATTTAAAACTTGGAGCTGTCGAAAAGGCGTGTTTGCCCTGCGTCTACCCACACAGGAAAAAAAAACAGATTGACAGATGACGTTGCCAGCGGGCGATCCGATACGCGCGAATTCGGCTGGAATTGTCTGTTGGATGAATTGGATATTTAAAATCATTTTTATTAGTCAACGATCGGGTTCTATTCAAGTTTTGTTTTAGGATTGCAGGAGATTATTGTCCCGATTTCATTTGTGTGTCAATTAGGCATTTATTTTATTTATTTGTTTGGCCTAGAATGTTCTGGAATGGTCGGATAATTTAGGTGAATTGGAGCGTCGTTTTGCGTGCAGAATTGTCGACCAGGATGTCATTTATTAATAATGTTTTTTTATGGAATTTAATTATAAATTGAACTTAAATGATATGACGGATGTGATTTGGACCACAGATTTGGACCTAGGGTGGTGTATTTTACAGAAGGGTAATTGATCTGAGTGATTTCTTCAAGAATTAAAATTCTTGAAACCGTTAGTTGAAATTATATTGTTTAGATTTTTGTGCGATGTGTTTCTAAACGGACTTGACGTTTTGCCTTGCAAGAGAGGCGTGTTTTTTTCTTTTTCTGTTGGGCAGCGTGGGCGACCGGGTGCTAGGTCATCCGCTCGCCACGTGCTGATTGGGCCGAAGCCCTGACCAATAATCGATATCTTGCTGAAGTGTTGCTGTGTGAGAGTAGCCGGATTCGCTTTGGGACGCGTGTGTGGGCCCCGGCTATCGACAAGGCTGCTTGGTGCAGTGTCGCCTGGTCCACGTATACCATGCGCCGGCGACCTGAGTGTTGTTTGTTGCTGGGTGATATGTGGCGTCGGGCTCATTTTCCTCGACGGGAAGTTGCCTTGCTAAAAGGAATGACCTCGTGGCCGTCCTCTAACCTTTCGTTGTGAATCTGTGCGCTGATTTGCCGAATTCTTTCAGAACAACGTGGCGTGGAGTTGACATTGGGCCAACTCATCTATCGGACGGTCAGTTTTTCTGCATCTCGGATCTACTTTGTATTGCTGGTATTACTTCATTTGTTTTTTAGGCTTTTGTTCTCTAAGGGCCTGTGGCTGTATTTGAGCCTGATTTTTGCCTTGTTTTTTCTTATAAATGTTCTTTTTCGTAGATGAAAGCTCAGTTGTAGGTGGACTATTAGTAACTATTTCCTGTCTGTTATTATTTTTAGCAGATTTTCATTCAAACTCCCCAAGTTATTATTTCCTAAGGAAAGGTCCTCGATTTCTGAACGAGCACTCTGTAATTCTATAGTGAGATTCATTACTTGTTCACGCAATTCTTTAATAAGTTCTGTATCGTCGTCATCTGATAGTTGGGGGTGTGCCCCAACTATTTGAAGCTTCGTTTATTGTTTGTGTAGAAACTGCATCGCTATCATTTAGTATAGAATCTGACTTTCTTCTAGTACGACGGAAGGTTATATTTTCTAAAAAAAATATTTTTTTTCTCTATTAATAAAAACATGCTTGACTATTATATGGGCATAAGAATATGCTTGTATATTTTAATTTTATTGTGTATTGATAGGCAGGATTTCCTTCCGAGTAATCAATACATATTTTTGTACCGTATATCGAGTTCCAGTCTTTTCTTTTTGACGTTAGATTTCCAACGCAACTTGGCATCAAGAGTTATGCCAAGGTATTTGGCTGTATTCGTATAAGGCACTTGCATGATGTTTATATAGACTGGGTGGTAACCGCAGTGTTTATTAGTGAAGTCAATGTGAATCGGTTTTGACTCATTCAGTTTGATCTTTTACTTTTGTGTCCAGTCGTAAACTTTGTTCACAATTAGTTGAACTTTTGCTACTGTTTTTTTTGTGGTTTGAACCAATAGCCATAATAGCAGTTTCATCAGCAAAGGTCGCTGTGGTGTTGTTTTCCAGCTCTGGGATATCACATGTGTAAACCAAATACAGGCCTAACACACTTCCTTGTGGTACTCCGGCCTTAATAGTTTTTAGCTCAGAATATGCGTCCTCTTACCTTATCCTAAACATTCTGTTGCTTATATATGACTCAAGAATATCTGAAAATTCGGGGAGCATGCGTCCGAGTTTGTATATCAGACCCACATGCCAAACTTTGTCGAAAGCTTGTGCGACATCTAGAAATACCGTGGCTCAGACTTGCTTGTTTTCGAGCGTTTTTTCGATGATGTTTGTTATTCTGTGTACCTGGTTTATGGTAGAATATTTTTCCCTGAAGCCAAATTGATGGTTCGGAATAAGGTCTTTTTCTTCTATAATTGTTCTTAGCCGTTTTAATAATAGCTTTTCAAACAGTTTCGATAGTACTGGCAGCAGGGAAATGGGTCTATAAGATGATGCTTCATGGGGTGGTGGTCCCAGGCTTCGCAATCATAATGACTTCAACAACTTTCCATGGCTCAGGAACATGTTTTAGCATAAATGCAGCGTTAATAAGTCTGGTCAGCTTAACTATGGCTTCGCGCGGGAGGTGTTTTTGTGTGAATTTCTCCTGTTATGAGGTCATAACCCGGGGATTTCTTCGTGCTTATGTTGTTTTTAATTTCTCTCACAACTGCTTTAGGAATAACAAGCCGAATTCTTTGGTTTTGTGATAAATTTTCACTCCCAGATATTTCTATGGAACTTTCATTGGGTTGAAAAGTATCTTCTAAGTATTGGGCAAATCTTACCGCTTTTTGTTCATTGCTTATGGCCCATTTTACATAGCTGTTTCTGATGGGAGGTATTTGCATAATCGGCCTTTTTTGTTTTCTTGTAGCTTTCCAAAGAGAGTAATCCGTTGATTGGTCGTTGGTTAGCTGCAAAAGGTTGGAGTTCAGAGGTTGATCCTCAAATTGTATAATTCTCCTCTGTAATTGTTTAGTTATTTAATAGAGTTTTATACCGCGGGCTCCTTGTTTGCTGCCAGCGCTTTCTTTGTTTTCTTTTCTCTGATAGTAAATTCACAATATCCTTGGGATAGATATGCCCCTTATATTTCCGTTTTAATGTGTGTCTCTAACTGCGTTTAAGAGCTGTTTTCCCTTTGTTATAGTAATTCGTGATCCCCAATGCGTATGCTTGTATATTATTAAAATCACCGCCTAGGATGAATATTTGACCCAAAACTTCAAAGAATTGCAAATATCGTCCTTTTTTTTATCATATGGCACTGTCCTCCAAAACAGTTAACAGCTGCTATGGAAACGTGACAAAATGTGGTTTTGACTGATACTGCCACAGCTTGAATGTCTGGTTCTTCAAATTTACTGTGCTCGTAATGGTTAAGCTTTACTTTAATTATAACTGCGCTATCTCCTCTGGCAGAGTTTGTTTAGTCAAGTGCGTTTCAGAGATTAAACACACGTCTATATTTTCTGTGTCTAGGACTGCCTGTAACTCATTCTGATATTTGAGGAGCCCATTGGAGTTCCACGCCATTATTTTTAGTGTATTAGTCATTTATGATTATTAAGAGCAGCTGTTTTGGTGCTGGATTCTAACTTCTCTAGTCGTTTGTCAAATGTAGTAATACATTTTAAAATCTGATTTATCTTATCTTCTAGATTTGACGGTTGTGTGCCTTATTTTGCAGCTTGAGCATAGGAAATACTTTTGGTAGCTTGAACAGGTTTAACAGTTGACTGGACACCTTCTTTCCGTGTGTGTTGGCCAGGATTCCCTTTTGTAGAAAGCTGTTGGGCTGTTGGCACAACAAGTTTCCTTTTTATGTTTTTGATTTTCATCATTAGCATATCTTTGGCTACTTCACACCCTCTGTAGTTGGCTGGGTGGGGTAAGCCAAAGTGGACGTATTTCGGTTTCTCTTACGGAGATTTAATACATTCGGCTGTAAGGTGCTTGCCAGTGCATTTTACACACTTTGGCTCTTTTTTACAGTATTTATGAGTATGTCCAAATGCCTAACATCTCTTACACTGTGGAATGACTTTCGGATTTTTGAGAGGGGTTATTTCAATTTTACACCCTAAAATGTGCTTTGTTGCATAGATTTTATTGACATCTTCGTCATTATGAAATGAAAGGACGAACATATTGATCGGTTCTTTACTTTTCCATCTCAACTTGTGGTCAACTTTTTCTATTTTAAGACCTTGCGATATTAAAAATCTGGCTGGCAAGAAAGGAACATTTCCTGTCATCTTTGATTCGATCTGGCTGGCAAGAAGAATGTAACTTTTTCACTACAACTCTTATTGGCCTAGCCTGTTTGTTTTCTTATCTGTGCCAACGATAGTCTTTCTCTGTCAAAAACCTACCAATCGCTCTATAAGAGTCATCAGTTTTAACGTTGATCTACACACAGTCTCCATTCATCATTTTGGCGGTGAATGATTCAGTTGGTTGGGTTTCAGTCAGTGAGTCGTAAAATATTTGGTAGCTCTTGACTCCGTCAATAATGATTGGCGGTGGTGCACGCACTTTTTTGACTAATGTCTGTTCTTTCTCCAATGATTTTTGTTGTTGGGTGTTCGTTCCGGGTTGTTGTGGGGGAGAAAGGGAAATATTTAGCTTCCTTTTTTTCCTACTTTTGGCCCTTATCCACTCAGTCTCTTTAGCGAGTTCTTCCTCGTCTGTGCAATACTCGACGTTTCCTTTTTCAGACTGAGCAAATCGTATGTTGCTCTTAGCTTCCAACTCCTTTGAGCCATTATTTTCTTGTTCATTGCTTGAGCTGGGATTTTCATTTTGGTGGCTTTGTAGTTGATACTGACCGACTATTTGGACCGGCAAATCATTAACAAGAAGTGCCAGATTTTCTCTTTCTGATTTTTCTTGGATGTAACTGTCATATAACAGCTTTTCGAGATAAGTTTTAAATTTTTATTTTTGTTGGTGACGTTGTAGGGTAAATAGGCACTACACCTTCACAATTAACTGATTGCACTGTTTACACTATAATTAATAAATAACTGAGTCATCGCGGCGTCCTTGACCAACCGATTTCGCAACGCGGTAACGACGGCGTTATTTTGATGCGCCAGTGAATTACGCTTACGTAGCTCACTCGCGCGAATGATAGGTATACGACCGTTCTCGATAGAAGTCAAACAATAAATGAAAAAAAAAAAACTTTTGACACCTTTTTTAACTTTCCTCACTTTTTTCCTTCAAAGTCTTCAGATGTAATAATTTCAAGATGATAAGTTAAAAATTCAATATCTAAGAAAATAATAAATAATTTTAAGTTCATAGACGAAATTGACACTATTAACGTACACTTCTCGAAATCACCTGTCACTCTTGACGACAACGTGAAAGCCTCCACTTTAAACAATCTTTCTAAACTTCCTCTGCCATTGTGTTCTTCGTTCTCCTTTCACCCAGTTACAGAAGAGGATATAAAGCGGGCCGTCACGTCTATATCCACGAAGGCGGTGGGTGATGACGGTCTGCAACTCCAGATGTTTCTTCCAATCCTGAATGAACTTGCTCCCGTCATCCTTCACACTATAAACTACTCCCTCTTTTCATGCAGCTTTCCTTCCACATGGAAGAAAGCGCATGTTCTACCTTTACCCAAAGTCCCAAAACCCTCGTCAGTTTCCCAGTTCCGTCCTATTTCCATACTTCCAATTCTATCTAAAGTCCTTGAGAGTGTAGTTAATAATCAGCTGTCTCACTACCTTTCCTCTAATGGCCTGCTAAGTCCTTATCAATCTGGTTTCCGTCCTGGCCACAGCACTGTATCGGCCTTAGTTAAAATTACTGACGACATCCGACTGGCCATGGACAACAGGCTCCTTACAATATTGATTCTACTGGACTTTAGCAGTGCTTTTAATTCAGTTGATTTTGACATCCTCTTAGGTATCCTATCCTCTCTTAATGTATCTCCTTATGTGATTGCGTGGTTTAACTCTTATCTTCGGGGTCGCTCGCAATCGGTTCGCTCAGAGGAGGTTTCCTCTGACTGGTGCGATCTCGCTGCGGGCGTTCCTCAGGGTGGCGTCCTTTCTCCTCTTCTTTTCTCGGTTTTTATAAACGCTATCACTAAGGTCTTATCCTCACACTATCATCTCTATGCAGACGACCTACAGATTTACCGCCACTTTAAATTTGAAGAGGCGACTGGAACTATCGATGCCATCAATAGTGATCTTGAAAAATCTGTCAATGGGCTAAAAGTTTTGGACTTTTGGTGAACCCAGCAAAATCACAAGCTCTCATTATTGGTGGCAGATATTTCGTCAATTTGTTGAGTAACCAGTCTCTCCCACCTGTTTTGTATGATGCCGTAGCTATAGCCTATTCTAAAAAAGTTAAAAATTTAGGGGTTTTCATGGACAACAACCTATCTTGGAATATTCACATTGCAGAAGTAAGCAGGAGGGTTTTTTGCTCGTTTCGGTCTCTGAAACGTCTCCAGAAGTTCCTGCCTTTTCCAACCAAAGTTACTCTTGCTCAGTCTCTCCTTCTTCCTCTTCTTGACTATGCTGATGTCTGCTTTCTTGATGCGACTGAGGAACTCCTTGATAAGCTCGAACGTCTGCAGAATTTGTGCATCCGCTTCATTTTCGGCCTTCGAAAGTACGACCATGTGTCGGAATTTCGAAAACGGTTGAAGTGGCTGCCTATTCGACAGCGCCGAGATATCCACACTCTATCTTTACTCTTTTCTGTTCTTCACAATCCTAACTCTCCTTCGTATCTTCGAGAGCGCTTTGAGTATCTTGTTCCGAGAGGAAAACCTTGCCGTTCATCATCATCTCTTCTCCTTCGTTTTCCTCCCCACTCCTCAAGTCGTTACGGTGGATCATTTACTGTTCATGCTGTTCGCCTCTGGAATACTCTTCCACATTCTATACGGGATAGCGTTTCGTTGGAGGTTTTCAAGAGAAGAATAAAGGAACATTTCCTGTCAACATGACGCATAAATATGTATTTATGAATGTAAGATTTTAGTTATGTATTTTATTGTTATATAGTATGTATTATGTTTACACATAGGTATCTGTTTAGTTTATTTAGTATGTAAGAATTTTAAATATTTAACGATTTTTATTTTTTTTTTGCTTGTAATTTTGTTGTGCACTTGGATCACTGTCCTCATACGCAAATTTCCAATAACAACTGAGGTTTGCTGTTAGAGAACCCAATTATGGGTTAAGCTCGCCTTTGTACATAAACTGTCCATTGTATTTGTATCTTCATTTTATGTTTTTTGTGCAATAAAGAATAAGAATAAGAATAAGAATAAGAATAAGAATAAGAATAAGAATAAGAATAAGAAAAAGAATAAGAATAAGAATAAGAATAAGAATAAGAATAAGAATAAGAATAAGAATAAGAATAAGAATAAGAACGTTCCTAACGACAGGAATAACCCACCTGCTCCATAAATCGGGTAGTACTACGGAACCTAAAAATTATAGACCGATAACGTGTTTACCGACGGTCTATAAAGTTCTTACATCCATTCTGAGAGCGAAAATTAATCAACATATTGACAATAACTCCATCATGTCTGCTTCTCAGAATGGATGTAAGAATGGGTCCCGCGGTACTAAGGAGCTGCTCCTCATAGACATTGCTATTAGCCAACAGGTTCGCCGTTCCCGCAAGGATCTGGCGACATGTTGGATAGATTACAAGAAGGCCTATGACTCAGTGCCACATACATGGCTCATGAGGGTGCTGGAGTTGTATAAAATTGATGCAACACTGCGCGCCTTCCTGACGTCATGTATGGGGCAGTGGAGGACGGTCCTTCACTATCCAGGATGTCGACAGATTCAGGAAAACAGCGAACCTATAAGGATTGAGCGCGGAATATTTCAGGGCGACAGTCTGAGTCCTCTGTGGTTTTGTTTAGCCCTGAACCCTCTCAGTACACTGCTGGAGGGTTCGGGCCTGGGCTATCGGTTGAGAAGAGGTGGTCAGGTTATATCACACCTCCTTTACATGGATGATCTGAAGCTCTTTGCCCCCAACAACTTTCAACTGATGAAGCTACTGAAGGTGACAGAAACCTTCAGTGACGCCATCAGGATGGAATTTGGTGTGGACAAATGTGCAGTCATGCATGTAAAGCGAGGGGAGATTATGGAATCCGTGGGAATACAACTCTCGGATTCCATACACCTTCGATCCCTTTCCTCAACCGAAACTTACAAGTATTTGGGTATGTCGGAAGCATTAGGCATCAATGCTAGTGACGTGAAACAGTCGTTGAGGGAACGCTTCTTTGGCCGCCTGAATAAAGTACTAAATAGTCTTTTATCAGGCGGAAACAAGGTGCGCGCCTTCAACGGCTGGGTCATGCCGGTCTTGATGTATTCTTTCGGCATACTCAAATGGACTCAGACAGAACTTGACGCCCTGGATAGGAGAGTCCGCACGCTGCTTACCGCAAATCGTATGCATCACCCACGGTCATCGGTCATGAGACTGTATATCCCGCGGAAGTGTGGGGGTCGAGGCTTTTTAAATGCTAAGACCCTGCACAACCGCGAGGTATGCAGTCTTAGGGAATACTTCCAGGCCGCTGACGTGGGTATGCATCGAGATGTGGTAGCGGTGGACAAGGGCCTTACCCCGCTCTCCTTGGCTAACGAGAACTGGCGCAAACCTATAGTATTAGATACTAATGACCGCAGGGAGGTATGGCAGAGCAAGGAGCTTCACGGACGCTTCTACCGGGTACTACATGGGCCCGATGTAGATCTTTTAGCGTCCGTGGCCTGGCTGCGATTTGGTGACCTTTTCGGGGAAACCGAAGGTTTTGTCTTTGCGATTATGGACGAAGTTATGATGACGAACAACTACCGGAAATACATTGTGAAGGATGGCACAGTTGACATCTGTCGGGCATGTCACCGGCCGGGTGAATCTATCCGTCACATTATCTCCGGTTGTTCTAGTCTGGCTAACGGAGACTATTTGCATAGACACAACCTTGTAGCCAGGATTATCCATCAGCAACTTGCTCTTAAATACAATCTTGTGGAATCGGAAGTGCCTTACTATAAGTATGTGCCCGACCCAGTTCTCGAAAATGGCAATGTCACGTTGTATTGGGATCGGTCTATCATCACTGACAGGACTATTGTTGCCAATAAGCCTGACATAGTGGTGATAGACCGACTAGAGCGTCGCGCAATGATTGTTGATATAGCGGTCCCCCATGACGAGAACCTCGTGAAGGCTGAGAGAGATAAGAAAAGCAAGTATCTTGATCTAGCGCGCGAGGTTGTCGACATGTGGGATGTGAATACAGCAATCATTGTGCCGATAGTCGTGACGGCCAATGGCATAATAGCCAAGAGCCTCGACGAACATCTGAGGAGGCTCTCGTTAGGCAGCTGGATCAAGGGCTTGATCCAGAAAGCGGTACTACTGGACACGGCGCGTATAGTCAGGAGGTTCCTCTCTCAGGAGCCCTGACCACCGGTAGCTTGGACCCTGTTCCCGATACCGGTGGGCTACTATTTTTGTATTTTTAAATGTTTTTTTATTTTATTTTTTATAGAATAATATTTAATATGTATATAAAATGAATAAATGGAAGAATAAGAATGAGAATGAGAATAAGAATAAGAATAAGAATAAGAAATTGTACATTGTAGCTTTGTTTAAGGAAAAGCTATAAAACGTGTCACCCTTCTAGATCTTAACTTTTCTTCGTCAAACTTGGCGCCTTTTTGTCCAATTGCATGGAAAGGGTTATATTTTTCGCGCGTATCTTGTATGTATGTATTATTCTGCTTTCAAACCACTAGATGGTTTTTAATGTAGTCAGCGACACTCGCAAGGTTAAGATGATGCAATTGACTTAAAAATCATCAAATCGGCCTACGCGTTTGGTCTCTAAAACGCCACATAGGCGCAAACATACATAGACTGATAAACACATTACCCACCTTTGCGTCACGTAGTCGGGTAAATACTATAAAAGAGCTTCCGTGGAGTTTCTTGCCTTTCTTCTCCACGACAACTAGTTTTGCGATCGGGTGGTATGCTCTCTGACTCTGAGCCTTTTCAATATGAATCATTTGACAAGCCCAATTAAAATAAATGCCTAGCCTTGTCTTACTGTGCTTTTCTTCCCTTCCCTTACACACCACACACATAGGAAATCTGATACACCGTAAATAACCAACAACCATCTTGACAATTAAAAACTTACTATAAGGCCGACCGCTTAATTGAGACGTGCAGTGACACTAAGTCCTCCTATGTACTTTTATGTTGTGTGATGTTATAATAAATAAATAAATACACTCTTTTCCGTACCGCGCAGTACTTCAGTATGGTCTCAGTTAAGAGATCAGTCTTCAGATCTTGGTAGATATAAATACTTTTTCAATACAGTTGTTAAACATGGCGTACTTTCAGAGGCTATAATTATGATTCGGAAATTAAATCTTATGCATAGGCATCTTTCTTTTACGCGGTCGTGACTTTTGTTTACGAGCTCGATCATTAGTTTTGCAGTTTAGTTTTAAATTTATAAGTCAATTTAAAAAGTTTAGTAGCAAAGAGTTTTCATTTATAGAATAAAATCGGATAGATTTTATACGAGGAAAAATGAATGATTCCGTACGTTTTAGCATTTAACTCTCAAAAGTCTTTTAAATGGTTGTTTAATATATCTAATTACTAGTTTTAATTTAATTATTTTCACATCAACATTTGTCTAAAATCGAATAGGCTGTATAGACTGTTTTCGTTGTAAAAAATGTCCAGTTGCAAAAACGCGCCTTTAGTTATAAGTCAATTTAAAAAGTTTAGTAGCAAGGAGTTTTCATGCATAGAATAAAATGGAATAGATTTTATACGAGGAAAAATTAATGATTCCGTACGTTTTAGCGTTTAATTCTCAAAAGTCTTTTAAATGGTTGTTTAATATATTTAATTACCAGTTTCAATTTAATTATTTTTACATCAACATTTGTCAAAAATCGAATAGGCTGTGTAGGCTGTTTTCGTTGTAAAAAAAATATGTCCAGTTGCAAAAACGCGCAACAATTTTATATTTTTGTGAATTAACAAATCTAATTCTTTGTTTTGTTTTTACTATTTCCCACAACTGTATTGAAAAATATCGTGTGATACACGGGCGTGTAGGTTATTGCAAACTCGTGTCATTAAAAACCCTCGCCTTCGGCTCGGGCTTGTTAATGACAGCTCGTTTGCAATAACCTACTTTCCACCCTTGTATCACAATGTACTATTATTTAGAATTCCATTCATGATTCTAACACATGCACATACTTACAGTCTTTATAGCATGGTCCATAGCTGCCCTTTGAGTATCCCATGATACCCTGAATTTATCGAGGGTTTCTGTAAGAACAACAAAAATTAAATGAAGGAAATATAACCTAACCTTTTCCCAACTGTATTGGGGTCTGCTTCCAGTCTAACCATATTCAGCTGGATACTAGAACCACAGATAATATAATATAATATTAGCATACAGATGCCTCATCCCATACAAAGAAACCGTGCCGACGTAACCAGCGTTTTGAGTCTGATTAAACTGTTTATTTAATAAGTACATCTATCGCATTTGGTTATGTTCCACGGCGATAGATGGTGCTAGCAGTGACTTGCAAGTAAAAGGGTTTACTCTGTTCGTAAATATTTTTTTCATTAAATACAGTGATTTGTTTATAGTATTTTTTGCTCGTTTAACAGTTTCATTGTACTAAAATGTGTTTCAATACCAATATAAAAAATCGAGTGGACTGCCTCAGAAATTTAAAACCGCGTCATCTATAGGGCGCACGGTTGGCACAGTGGTTGAGCGATTGACTGCTGCGCTGCGTATCGCGGCTTCAATTCCCGCACGGAACAAATATTTGTATGACCTACAGATAGTTGTACCGGCTCTAGGTGTTGTGTATGTGAGTTTATATGTTTGTAAACGCACCCACTATACAGAAAGAAATTCCTTATGTGGGGTAACGTTTATATTAAAATCAAAATCTAATGGCATTAAATTAAATAATCCGTTAAAAAAAATTTTGAAATGTGAATTAAGAGCCCAATATACCATAATTTTGTGCTTAGGATAGTTAATTAAAGAAGAACAAACAAATTCAAATGATCAGTTCTAGAAAACGTTAATTTTATACACAATTCAATAACAAATCGAGGCATATCGCGCCATCTAGTGATATTTATTTGAACCAAATGTTCTTTCTTACCATCGCCGTCGAGACTCCGTACCAGTATCTATTTTTACATGCCGCTGCTGCTTATTTGACCTATACAAATCATGCAGTAACTTGGTACCATAATCAAATCAAATCAAATAATTTTTATTTGCTTAAACATGAGTATCATACATTCGTAACAAATTGTCAGCATGAAGAGATGTTAGGATACAAAATGATAGAACGTCATGTTTACCTTGGAAAATGGAATGCAAATATTAATAAAGAATACAAATCAAAATACTTAATAGAATGTCATATTTAGTAATACCAAAAAATTAAAATAAATGTCGTGCAAATGTCAATAAAATAATACAAGTCAAAATTATGCTTCTAGAATGTCAAGGTAAAATAAAATGCAAAAAAAAATGTCTTAATAAAAAGTTTAACATATTAAAATAATAAATCAATTCAAAATATTCATTCTAGAATGTCAACGCAAAATTATTAGAAAATGTCAGGATATTAAAATATTTAATGTGCAAAATGCAAATTGTCGTGAAAAATCGTGCAGATTTCAATTAATAAAACTAATCAAGGATGTGATACTAGAATGTCAGAGCAAAGTATAAAAACATAAAATAAATAAATAAAAATGTAAAGATATTAAAACAACAATAAGTAAAAACAAAATAATTATTCCTGAATGTCGGCATAACAATACCATCTAAACAATAATACAAACATTCAAGCATTCAAAAGGAGTCTGTCAAAAAGTCATTTATATTATAGTAACACGTGTCTGTTAATAAATTTCGAATCTTATTTTTAAATTGATTTGTTGTCATAGCTTTATATGACTGTGGTATTCAGTTATATATTTTCGGGTCCATACAAAAAAAGCTTTTTTTGCTGAGGCTTTGCCCCATGAGGGCAGTTTTTGCAGAGTGCAAACAAAGTTGATTATTGTCACGTCTGTTGCGTGGAAAAGTGTCAGATAGTCGTGGAAAGTGTTGGGGGTTAGATTTTACAAACGATGCAACTTCAAAAATTTTGGATTTATTATTAGTATTTATTAAACAATGGTTTGCAGGTTTCTGTCGATGGTAACTTAAACATAGCCCAAATACACCTCTTTTGAACTTTAAACACTATTTCTCTGTCCATAGAGTTACCCCAAAACATTATGCCATAGCGCAGAAGTGATGACACTAATCCATGATAAGCTGTCACCAAAACATCTGGGTTAAGTTCTGAAGACAGTTTGTACATGAAATACGCGGAGGAGCTCAGTTTTTTGTTTATATATATTCAATATGCGCTTTCCAGTTCAATTTTGCGTCTATCATTACACCAAGAAATTTTGTGTCGTCGATTTTATTTAATACTGTGCCATTGTACTTCATTGTAGAGTGCTTTAATGTCAATATCAGCATGTACCCGTTGACTAAAATGCATTATCGTCGTCTTATCTAAATTAATTTTAAGATTATTCCTATCTAACTATGCTATTATTGATGTCAAAGTTTAATTAATGTCATATTCATAAACGTCCTTTTTATTACATGTTATAGTCACTGTGCTGTCATCTGCGAATAGGGTCATGGAGTACTCAATAGCATCAGGCAGGTCATTAATATATATGATAAATAATAGGGCTCCAAGCACGCTCCCTTGTGGGACACCGTAAATTGGCGTTCGTTCGCCAGATACGTAAATTTCCTCTCTTTTTGTCTTAGTATTTATTTTTGTTATTTCCGTGCACTGTTTTCTGTTAATTAGGTAAGACTCTACAAGGTTAAGTATATTTCCTCTTATGCCATATGCCTCTAGTTTCTGCAGTAGAACTTTATGGTTTACATAATCGAAAGCTTGCGTCATATCACAGTAAATAGCGCATACTGGGATTCTAGCGTCCATCTTTATCATTACCTTATGCAAGAAGTCGTAAATAGCCATATCCTGTCCTATTTTTCCTAAAATCCTTATGCTCATCGATTAAAATGTGTTTCTTCTTAAGGTATGAATACATATGCTTTTATACTTATTATATTACTTTTTATACATATACCTTATAAATATACTTTTCAAAAAAAATTGATATGATAGGGATGAGTGCGATTGGTCTATAGTTGCCCATATGTTCATTATTGTTTTTTTTTTAATAACTGCTTTACTATAGACACTTTTAAGGCATCTGGATATACAACTGAACAGATACACAAGTTTATGAGAAAGCTCAAGTGGTTACAAATAAAGTCATATACATACTTGATTACCTTCGTGGAAATGCCATCATATCCTGTACTATTTGTGGCTTTTAATGATTTTATAATGTTTTTAATGTCTATAGGTAAACTCGGGGCAACTTAAATTGAATTTCGACGTTTTGCAATATTGACTGAATTATTTCCTGAACATGGAATCGGTTGATTTTTGTCTACGAAAAAGTCGTTAAATGCGTTTGCTATTTCTTGAGGGTCATTTAATACTTTATTATCTAAATTGATCTGTCTAATGTCATAAGTACACGATATTTCTTGGCAAGACTGGTGTCAGATTTTATACTTCTGACTACCCGTAAGACTGTCAAAAAATGAGAGCCGGGATCAACGGCTTAACGTACTTCCTGAGGCACCCATCCACTGACCGAACTTGGCCTGCGTTGCTTAACCTCGAAGATCGACCCGTGCGGCTATTAATATTTAGCCACGAGGTCCTCTATTTTTTTGTGGATAATTATATTTTCTATTTTATTATTTTTTTTGTATTAAATAAAACAATATTATTTTAAAAACAAAAAATCCGACTGCTAAAAACTAATTAACTGAAAAGAGAAAAACAAGTACTAGGGTACTAGGTATAATAAATACATTAAATATTATGAGGTGCTGCCAGAACGGTGACAAACGAAGTTTTGGTAGGTTATTCTATATTTTTGTCTGTGTCTCATTCGCTCACTCTCTCTTGTCTGTCTCTTAATCTATATATTATAAAAGAAGAAACAATGTATAAACTAGAGATGCCGCGAATACCCGCTATTATTTGGTATTCAGCATTACTCGACATTGTATTACTATTCGTTGAATACCGAATAATAGTGTATATTATTCGACATCCAGCGAATTGTAGCCTTTGAAAAAATATGAACAGCAAAACTATAGACTTAAAAATAATTATACTTTTATTAATCTTTAAAAACAATTCACTGTGTATTGTTTTTAAAGATTAATAAAAGTTTTATTATTATATATGTATTTATGTAGTATTATTATATACAAAAAAATGCCAAAAACAGTCGTGTTTGAAGTTAATAAATTAAGCTTTTTAAGTTAATATTTAAAGCCCAAAAGTAGCAGGTTGTGGTAAAAAAACTAGTTTTTATGTACGGTAAGTAAATATTAAGTTCAAGACACTACTACAAGTGTAATTATTAAAATACAAAGAACCTTTATTTCTATAATATCAGAAATAAAGGTGTTTTGTATTTTAAATATAAAGGCAAATAATTTTGACAATTATTATTATTATTAAATCCTTTTATAATTTACTAGCGACTTCGTTCGCGTGATCCGTAGTTTATCCTACAGATGACTTTTTAATTAACCCCCTTAAATTTTGAATTTCCAAAAATCCTTTCTTAGTGCTCCCCTCCCCCAGATCATAAAAAGTACAGTATAATTCTTCAAAAATCTTTAACACCCCCTAAAATTACTTATTTAGGAGTAATTTTGAAAAACTAATAATCAAAACCTTTACACTATTTACTTGGGTATATATGCCAAGTTTCAAATATGCCCAACAAATTTCCACCTTTTACCTCCTTAGAATTTCCAATCCCAATAAATACATGAATTCTTTCTATCAACCAAAAGCGTAAACCTTCTTTTCTTTTTAATTCACGAGTCACAATTAAAAGCGTACCACACAAACTTTCAACCCACTTTTTACCTCCTTAGGGGTAAAATTTCCAAAAACCAATAAATTATTTTATTTTTTATCATTATAGAGAAAAAATATAAAAAAGGAAATTTTATACAAACTTTCCCCTTTTTACACCCTTAGAGGTAGAATTCCCGAAACAAAAAAAACTCATTGTTTTTTTAGTAACTAAGGGCGTAAACTAACAATTTCAGATGTTTTACCTTCCAAACCGGAGAAATTTCACATATAGTTTCAACCTCTATTTTATCCCCGTAGGGGTTTCTACCCCTTTTCAAATACCAATAAATTCCTTTTTTTATGAACCAACAGCGTAAACCTAAAATTTCACGTGTCCAACTTACAAACTGTAGAAATTTCATACAAACTTTCAATCCCCTTTTTAACCCCTTACGGGTGGAATTTTCAACTTGGTTGTTGAAAATTACATATTTTTTTATATCAACCAACTGCATAAACCAGCAGTATGTATGTAGGTATGTAAAGACCCTTTACATACCTACATACATACATTATTATACAATCATACACACGCTCGGAAAACGTTATACCCCCGCAGTCAGGTTAAAATAGAAAAATATTCTTACCATTTCTGAAATAATATTTGATTTTAGCTTCAATTGCTGGTACAGCTCTAACTTCATTAAGCAATAAATTTACAATTAAAAAAACCAGACATTGCATCTTCAACGTTTACTCTTACGTAATTATTTTGTATTTCACATAGGTGCCTTTTTGTCATAAAAATAATCATTGGAAATGAAATTATAAAGTTACGGAACATTTTAATTGAAATGAATAATTTATGACTGAAAAAAGTCGTTGCTGATAAGAAAACTAAATGGCGTGATCAACGAAGAGAAAAATTATAAAACTTTTCAGCTGGAGAAGATAACATGAAAGACGTTCTTCTGATATATTTGTTTGTTGGTCTCTGTAGTATAGTATGGGCTTTAAGTGATGACAACTCTGTGATTCAGGATGAAGGTAGTATCATAAAACATTATTTTATTTTATTATCTTGCAATGTTTGTAATTTTATACGTATTTGTAAGTCAATTAAGGTTCCCCTAGTCGACGTCACGAACTATTTTGCGCGCGAGGTTAAAATGCATGCTATCTCATCCGACAACACTCGCGAAAGAGATAGATGCTGTGATGAGCAGCAAGAAGCTAGTTCGCGTACGAATGAAAAGTGCTATTTGCAAATTTGTATCGAAATGGATAATGATTTAGGACGAAAACGAGCGCATGCGATAGCATGAAAAAAAGACTAAATGTATATTTTCAAAATCAAATTATTTGCATTGTTGAATTACTAATCTATCCCTGTATGGAGGCCGTTTTGCAATTTTCCTTCTTCTTATGGTATGGTAACATAGAACCTCCTCCTTTTTAGAATGACGGTTTAAAAGAGAAAAGAAGCTTTTACACAAAAAAAATAACCGACTTCAAAAGCAAAACACTAAAAAGTGTAAAATAACTTTCGTTTGGGAAGTCGGTGTCGAAACATGATAAAAAAGCCGGCTAAGTGCGAGTCGGACTCGTGCACGAAGGGTTCCGTACCATTATCGCAAAAAACTGCAAAAAAAACATGTTTGTTATATGGGAGCCCCACTTACATTTAAATTTTATTCTGTTTTTAGCGGCAACAGAAATACATCATCTGTGAAAATTTCAACTGTCTAGCTATCAAGGTTCATGAGATACAGCCTGGTGACAGACAGACGGACATTGGATTCTTAGTAATAGGGTCGTGTTTTTACCCTTTGGGTACGGAACCCTAAAAAGAAGTACCAATGACACCGGCTTCCGAAACGAAAGTTATTTTGCATTTTTTTGTGTTTTGTTTTTGAAGTCTGTTATTTTTTTTTGTGAAAAAGTTATTTTTTTTAACACGACGTTTTGTTACAACCTGATTTAAAAAAGCAACGATTGGTGTCATATTTCATCGAGGAAAGGTACGAGTGCGGGCGACGGAGTGAGGTGCACAGGCTGAGGGATGAAAGTCGTTACTTGTTCTAGTCCACAATGACAAAGAAATATTACCGGTAAATGTACACTCGCCGTTGCTATGACGCACGGTGACGCTGCATTTGCTTTAGCATTACGCCAAACGCAGGATTGAGTATTCGCAGGAGCGTTACATTACACGGAAATGTGTTTGAAAACTGAGCCTTTGCCTTTATCGTACCATAAGAACGTTACATTACTTTAATGCTTTAATCTATAAGACACTGGGCATTTCTCCTATATTGTAAGTGTGTTTACAAACATTTAAACTCACATACACAAATAAACAGATTCGGAACAACTATCTATTAGTCATACAAATGGTTGTTTCATGAGGGAATCGAACCTGCGACACGCAGCGCAGCAGCCAATCACTCAGCCACTGCGTCGCCCGTGCCGTCTTTGGATATATTATAGTACCAGTGACCCGCCCCGGCTTCGCACGGGACAAATTATATAATTATACAAAACTTTATCATTTCTCTTTCTATTGGTAAAATCCTATCAAAATCGGTGAAAATCCTATCAAAATCGGTTTTGTAGTTAAGAAGAAGTAAGCACAAAAACAAAAAGAGGCAGACAGAGAATTTGTTTTATATATAGGGATACAGCCACCTGAGGCTCTAGAAAAGTGTCATTCGATGCCAGAAAGTAAGGGATTGACCACGTGACATTTCGATAGCATTTGACATTCCCATACATTTTTGTCATTTATATTTTTTTTGTTACTTTTTCTTTGATAGAATTGTCTAAGGCCTCTGGTTGATCTTCTTCACAGACGGAGAAAATGCTATTGACGTTGAAGATGATGCCCATGATGAGGACAACGGGGACGATAGTGAGGACAACGGGGTAGATGATGACGACAACGGGAACGATGATGAGGACAACGGGGCAGATGATGACGACAACGGGTACGATGATAAGGACAACGGGGTAGATGATGACGACAACGGGGACGATAGTGAGGACAACGGGGACGATGATGACGACAACGGGGGCGCTGGTGACGACAACGGGGACGATGATGACGACAACGGGGACGATGACGGTGATGAATCTTTGAAACCAGCCAAACAATTTTTAATCGATGCCGTGGATCCAAAAGCCGACTGCTGGATGAATATCAGCGCGGCAGAACACTTCAAGACTATGGATACAATTGACGGTATGTAGCTATGTCTTCTCAACGTCAAAGCACGCTTAGACAAAGTTGGACCGAAACGACGTGTCTGTATAAACATGTACGAGGCATATGAATCCTATCTACACAACGTAAAGTCAAGTCGAAGCGACGCGACGCGTCAAATTCAGTTCTATTTTGTGGGCTGAGTGAGAGTTTTGTCTCACGCTGGATCGCGTTAACGTAAACGTCAATTTGTATTAAAGCTGGAGAAGCGCCGTCTGGTGACAGTAAGGAGAAACCACTTTTTTACCGACTTAAAATAAAGAAGTAATCAATTCGACACGTATGTATGTAATTTTAGTAAGATTGTTGGAATTGCACAATATTCACATAATATGTTACTCTGTATGGGCTTCTAAACACATGTGCCAAATTTCATTAGTGTATGTATGTTTGTTTGTTTGTAAATATGTATGAAATGCGTGGATAAACATACATATGTTTTTCCACGCATTTCTCCGGAACTACTTGTCGGATCGTGATCATTCTTTTTTATTGGATTAAGACTCAACTTAGGGAATAGTGGTGGTGTGGTATCATCAAAATCAGATCTAGATACGCGGCTACGTGTCAAGCCAAGTTCAAGCATAAAAGGAACTGGCGACGCAGCAGCTGTGTGTTCGAACCATTTGGATCCACTTTTGTCATCTTAATAACTCAAAATATATTTAACATAAACACATGAAATTTGGTTTATGTATTAAAATCCCTAAGATGAACTATAAACCGAAATTTCATAAATATAGCTCCAACGATTATTTAGATATTAACGTCCAAAAATCGTAATTTTTTATGACTGGCTGACCTATAGATCTAATCACTAACCCAGTTCCAGATGACCAAATAGAAAGTTCAAATTTGGCATTCAGATATGATAAAATAAGAAATAGTAAATATTGCTGTAGCAGAAAAAGAAAGAAATTGTGTTTTTATATTTATTTTAGAATGTTTTATGTTCTTGTAAATAAATTTCAGGATACAGAACCTGGCACCCATTTAGATCTCAATTCTTTTGTCGGCGTAGTCAACAACCGCGTATATACTTAGTATTGAACTTGGCTCCCTTTTTCACATTTATGTTTTTGATGGGATAAGATAAGATGAGATACATTTATTTATGTAAACATGTGTAACATGATACATAGGATATGCACATATGGATATTCGGCGTACAAAATAGTTTACAATAGTTAATTGGAAATAAGAAAAAAAAAATGTAGTTAAAAATTCAATTAATTCAAAGACATCATTACAGTTAATACAAATATATAGTCAAAAAATATAATCAATACAATAAAATTGATAAAGTCAAAAAAACAATTCATCATCTGCCTAGCCTTTTTCCCAATTATTGTTGGGGTCGGCTTCCAGTCTTACCGGATTCAGCTGAGTACCAGTGTTTTACATGGAGCGACTGCCTATCTGACCTCCACAACCCAGTAACTGGGTAACACGGTACCCCTTGGCAAGACTGGTGTCGGATCTCAGGCTTCTGACTAGCCGTAACGACTGTCAAAGATCTTCAAATGACAGCCGGGACCAACGGCTTAACGTGCTTTCCGAGGCACGGAGGAAAAAACAATTACAAAATCTATAAAACTCAAACATTTAAATTGTCTACATTAAAAATTTGTCATTCAAAAACTCTGTAACATTATAGTATCCCTTACTAATTAGAAATAGTTTTAGTTATCTCTCGAATTTTTTATTTTATTTTTTATATTAAATTTATTTATTTACATATGTACATTATTTACAAACTAATATTAGAACTAAAATAAGAAAAACTAATATGTACAATTGCATGTATAACATGCTGTTTTAGCGGGGTGTGATTGCACCCATAGTCTGTACTTCTCACGTCTATTTCTCCCTTAATCAGAAGGGGAAACAAATGAGGATTGGTTTTTACAAATATCGATATTTCCTGTGTTTAAAGTGACGGAAGTGTTAGAATTCTGTGCTGTATAAACATTGGTTTGCAACTGTCAACAGTTTGCGACCCAAATATAGCCCGTATACAACGTTTTTTTGCTTTGAACGCAATTTCCTTTAGACTTGAATTGCCCCAGAAAATGATTCCAAATCTTAATACTGATTCAGCAAGCCCGTAACTCTCTAATCTGTGTTGAAAGTCGGTGCCAACTTTAAGAGCGTATGACGAAGTACTAATGTTTTTACAAAGTTCATAATTGTGAGTTTTCCAATTCAATTGTTTAAGCCCAAAAATCGGGCCGTTTCAACTTCTTGTATTTTATTATCTTTGTATACTAAATTAAATTTTGATTTATTACGTTACTTTTCTTGTTGCATTATGTTTGTTTTCCTAAGATTTACCTCCAAATTATTATCACTAAGCTAGGTAATTATACAGGTGGCCAAAAAGTCGTGGATCAAACGCAACTAGGGGTTAGATGGGGCCATCAGCTGCAAAAAAAATGTTCTACGGGAGGTCCTTACGGTCAACCCCTGCAGAGTTATAATTTATTTTGTGTTTTTATGAGAAAATTGACTTTTTTACTAATTCTTATTAAAATTCGAGAAAATCTAAATTTGTGCAGCTGATGACCCCATCCAACCCCTAGTTGCGTTTGATCCACGACTTTTTGGCAACCCTGTACAGATTTTTCAACTAGTGAAGGAACTACGAACGTTTTTCCTGAAGCCTTTTTTGCTCATCACATAGGATATCATATGTTTCTAAACAACTATTGATTTCATTGTAAATATATTTATCAAAGATTTTTGTGAATACAAAAATAAGTGCTATAGGTCTATAGGTCTATAGTTCCCCATTAAGTATTTATTATCGTTTCTAAAAATAGGTTTATAAAAAATTGAAATACCGTCATCATCATAATCCACATCGCTAGTATTTTTAAGATTTCTTATAACATTCAGCATATGATAAGGCAAACAGGGTGATAAAAACATTGAGTTCGGTTGGGGATTACTTAGGCTGTGGATTCTTTTCCGACACCTGGAATAGGAATTACTTTTTCAATTAAATAATTATTCAACGTATTGGCAATTTCTGTAGGATTTGTTGTAAATTTTTTGTTAATTTTTAGTTCAGTTATTGATACTTTTGGAATATTCAATTTATTATTATTTACGAAGAGGGATCAAAAAGTAGTGAGAATGAGATAGAATATAATGACTATAACTTAATAATTTATTTATCTAAATAGTTTCCGAGTCTCTCTACACACCGAGTCCAGCGCTTTTCCAAGGCTTCAATCCCTTTCAGAAAAAAAGTATTGTCTTGGTCCTGCAAAAAGCTCTCCACGGCATCCATCACCTCGTTATCTTCTTCGTACCTGTTTCCCCTTAAGTATTTTTCAATTTGGGGAACAGATAAAAATCGCTAGCCGCCAGATCTGGTGAACCAAATTGAAAGGGGGGTGGTCAACCAATTCGAAGCCAGCTAGCTGAATGGCAGCCATCGCAACTGCCGACCTGTGCGCGGGTGCGTTGTCGTGATAAAACAGCACGCCCCTTCGAAGTTTCTCTCTCCTTTTCTCTTTAATGGCATTTCTCAACTTGGGAATATTGGCCTGTAAAAGTGGTTCTACGGTCCAGGTAATCAATCAACAATATCCCTTCTGAGTCCCAAAATATTGAGACCATAACCTTTGCCAGCCGATGCCACGACACGAAACTTCTTCAGGGTCGGTGATGATGGCCGTTTCCATTGCGAAGATTGCTGTTTTATCTCGGGATCAAAATGATGGACTCATGTTTCGTCCATTGTTACGAAACGAGACAAAAAGTTTTCAGAATCTTCTTGAAACTTGTCCAGCAATATCTTCGAAATGTCAAGTCGATTTTGTTTCTGATTTTGTTAACATTCTCGGCACCCATCTTGCGCAGACTTTTCTCATATTCAAAGATTGTTTCAATATGGATTGGATATTTCCATATGAACGCCCGTTTCTTGAATTAAGTATCGTATGGTAACTCTTCGATCGCTCAATACAATTTTCTCGACTTTCGCAAAATTTTCTTGGGTGACTGACGTCGATGGACGGCCGCAACGATGTTCGTCTTCCGTGCTCGTTCTCCCTACTCGAAATTGAGAAGCCCACCTTGCGACAGTGGAATACTGCGGAGCAGACTCTCCTAATGTTGCCTCCAAATCACAATGAATCTCTTGCGTCGTTAACTTTTTTAAACAGAGGTATTTAATAACGGCTCGCACTTTGTTTTTCTCCGACACGAGAACACGTTCCGACACGAAGCAAACAAATGACTACATTCAGAAAAAAACAAAAGAGAATTGAAGATTTTTTTCTTTATTAATATTATAAATATGTATCTGAGCTATACCTACCAGTATTTTTTTTCTTACCAAGGATTATGTCGTTCTGACTACTGTTTGATCCGTCCTAGTATACTAATATTATAAACAGGTATAGTTTGTGTGGTTGTAGGGGGTAATCTCTGGATCTACCGAACCGATTTAGATGCAATTTGGCATGGAGATAGTTTGTGACCCTGAAAAGGACATAAGATAGTTTGTATGCTATGCCCTTAGGATGATAAAACACTTTTTACGAGGGCAAAGTCGCGGGCGGAAGCTATTTATTTATAATTTGCCATGCCGTTTTCATTTTATTTGTCGTTGTTTTTATTTCGTAATTGGCTTGAGCACGTTTAGTAAGGTTTATTATTCGTTTTAGTAGTTTTTATTATTATTGTTTGTTAGTTAATGTTGATTTCCGTCTGAAATTCCAAAGTAGTTCTAACAATATCTACATTCCAAATTCAAATCACTTTTAATCCCTAGGGATTTATGAGCTATTTTAGTCCCTATTTACGAAGAATAAACTAGCGCTTTTTGAATAGATGTGCAAAAAATATCTTTTATTTTTATTCGATAAAAGGACTCAATTGAATTAGGTTAAGGTGCGGCGGGGAAAACAAACATATTCACGGCTTAACAGTGGCCCCTTTAGCCGTGAATATGTTTGTTTTATTCCAAATAACTTTATGTGTAAATATCATTATGCCTTTATAACATTATGCTTTATCATGTTATGCATCATTATTGCTATGCCAATAGTATTTTCATCGCTTACCTTAGCCTTATCCTCAGCTTGAGATGGTGGTCAAGCGCGAGCCTATTTCAAATAAAAAAATAAAAAAATTCGGAAATATACATTATGGCAATACATTTATTTCTAATAATATTATGCGTAATGATCATTATGCTGAATATCGTTATAGGTACAAATGTAATTTATGGGTATACATTTTATGCTTATCATTAGTAAACCAATGTGAGATTATAATTTAACAATAAACATTCGAAATCTAATGTGGCATTATTGCAATTCGTGGTATCTATGTTAAAGCCACCAGCTATAACAAACAGTATTATGATTATTAATTTTAGAAATGTTATTTAGCACATTGTCAAGTATGTCGATAAACAAATTGAGTTTGACACAAACTATCATAATTTTAAAATCAAGTAACTGGACTGCACAACATTCAATTACATTATTTATAGACCATTTACTGATTGGAGAAAGTTCTTTGAATGTATGTACCGTATTTACTAGGATACATGCTCTACCTCTTTTATTACAAGTACGACTAAAACAAGCCGCTAGGACGTAATTAGGTAAGCTCAGATGTTGCTCATATCTTACCAACATAAAATTCTCAGTTATACATCAATGTCTATATTTTTGTTTTTAAGCTCTTCTATATTAAATTACATCAATGTCTATATTTTTGTCTTTAAGCTCTTCTATATTAAATTACATCAATGTCTATATTTTTGTCTTTAAGCTCTTCTATATTTAATTACATCAATGTCTATATTTTTGTCTTTAAGCTCTTCTATATTTAATTACATCAATGTCTATATTTTTGTTTTTAAGCTCTTCTATATTTAATTACATCAATGTCTATATTTTTTTTTGTCTTTAAGCTCTTCTATATTTAATTACATCAGTGTCTATATTTTTGTCTTTCATCTTTTCAATATTTACTAACAATGGGTCAGATTTGCTCAGTAGTCCCGCTACATTTTGATGATATTTAGTGTCGAAAAAACAATGACGACTATTCTTCTGCAGTATTTACAATATCAGTTCAGCAGTTTTCAAGATATGGAACATACAACCGAACACCTTAGCGACAAACACCACGAATGTGTAAATTAAGTAATTATAGGTATTTTGTAAATCCTTTACAAAATACCCATAACCTTACTCACATTCACTCACACTCACTCACTTACTTTGCTCACACTTCAGTGATAGGGTACCAAAACCAAAAACCACCGCAGTATCTCTACGTAGACGTCGTGGTGGGGCTTGTGCGCTTCAATGATCCCTAGGTCTGTGCCGGTAGATTCTGCTTTGCCGCAACATGTCTAGGGAGACCAGACTAAGAGAGATACAATCCGCAGGGAAGCTTTGTGGTGATCTGGTGGGTAGTGGCGACCCCACGGACCTGATCTCCAGGAAAGAAGTCTTGTTCCTCATCTCTGGCTTGCCTTTATTGGCCGGTCGGAGTGAACACTGACGGGGAACAGAGCTCCTACCTCTCTCTTGTCTTGAGTGGCGATTCGCAAGAGCAAACGTGCTCGGAGGAAGGAAGTTAACCCAGTAAGACGCTGCTAAGGATCTTGACCGTACTTCTGGGATTGTACTGATAGCCGTGGTATACCTCCCCACTCCATAAGCACCGCCGGATATGTTGACCCCTTGGCGCTACGTCACTAAAGTGTTAGCGATCCTTTATGGGGGCCCATTAATTGAGTGTGCAAGTCACCCCCTGCCATTTTATAGGCGTGTAGTTCAACAGTGGTCAGGCAGGGGCCAGTAGTACCTGGATCCCAGGGTCCCGAGATTGTCAAACTCACAGAACAGAAAAAAACGCCTTCTTCTGTTCTGTGGTCAAACTCATGTAAAATAATAATAAATGTCATACTCTTTCATGGGGTCAAATCCTTTGCCTTACCCAATTCACTTACGCAATTAGGCTGCGGCTGTAGGATGTGCATGCATTCGACTCTGTCTCAATTTTTATGTAGAGTAGTAGTAAATATCGACCTATGACACGAATGTCAACCTTACGGCAAATGCAATTAAGTTTATAATTGCGACCACTGAGAATACCGCCATCTATGGTCGGGTAGCGGAATTTGCTTGGCAATTGAATCTAATTTGACTTTAGATTACAAAACGTCGAAAATACTTCTGCGCTAACACAAAATAGACTCCCCCGCCCGGGGGAGGAGTCGTTGGCCTTAAACATTATTAATTTAGAAATCATTATTATTAAGGATGTTATGATTTTATTTTTGTTTTTTTTACTGTTTATAAGTTGGTCGACTATTACTCGTAAACTTGTAAAGCCTACTTAGCTGTGATAGTTTTCCTTTTAATTTCGTTATATTTACTACTGCCGTGAATTTTTTCACATAGCCAAGATCAACCATTCCGCTGGCAGGGGGGACACTTGACTCTAACAAAAATTTGCAATTTAAAGCGTAATTTTACGCAAACGGATCTCTGAATCGAAAAATGGTTTCAAAAAACCCATAATATTTTTGAAGGGCCTATCCAAAGATACCCCACACCATGGGAAAGTCGAGAAAAAAAAAATCCCCACTTTACGTCTATAGGAGGAATATCAAAAAAAAAAAAAATTCTTGGTTTTGTTTTACCACTTTGTTGGAATTATTAATATGTATATCTATGCCAAATTATAGCTTTATAGTACAGTCTCTGAGCTAAGCTGCGGACGGACAGACGGACAGAGCGAAACTATAAGGGTTCCTTGTTGACTTCGGAACCCTAAAAAAGAAACGTTGTCCCACACTAGGCATTTCTTCCTGTATCGTGGGTGCCTTTACAAACATTTAAACTCACATACACAAGACACCCAGATCCGGAACATTAACTATCTGTAGGCCATACAAATATTTGTTCCGTTGGAACAATTAATAGTTGTTCCCAGAACAATATAAAGTATATAAAAAAAATCCAAGGCAGACGTAAATGGAAACGCCGGGGCAGGACACCCTAGAAAGATATCATCATCATCATATCAGCCGAAAGACGTCCACTGCTGGACATAGGCCTACCCCAAGCGTCGCCACATTGACCGGTCCCTTGCCTCTCGTATCCAGCGAAAAAAAAGAAAGACCTACATAGACCTTATTGGTGATCTTCTTCAGAAAGGCCAGGTGCGCAGTATTCATAACCAGCGTGCGTGTATGACTAGATGTATAAACGTGATTGAAGCAAAAGAAGTATCAGAAAGAAGGATCGTAGCAGGTGGCGTTCTGTAATTTCTACCTATCCCCATGGGAAAATGGCTTTAGTTTAGGTATGTATGTAAAAAATACCCTCGGCCCCCGATGCTTATTAACCCGTTAAAACTACATTAATGTTACCTAGAAGTAGACTCGCTTCAATCGACAATCCATCAAAACACGAAATTATATCACGATATCTTGCGAAAATACACCGATTCAAAAAGTAAAAGCTTCAACCGTTCAAAAGATATGATATCTTTTGAACGGTTGAAGCGTAATCATCAAACATAGTTAAGAACACTCTCGATAAAGTCTTATTTCAAACAAAACAAACTAATTTAAAATCGTTGCACCTGTTTACGAGCTATGATGCCACACACAGATACATAAATACACAGAATCATACTTCAAATTTATAACACCCCTCTTTTTTCGTTGGGGGTTAAATTAGACAATTCCTGTGGTATAGGTCCCGGAACGAAACTAGTCAATAAACAACCACATTTGCCTACAATCTATTAATATTTTTCAGTCTTCTCTACTTTAGGCGCTTTGCAGGTGGAGCAACTATTGCAGCAATAGGCAACTCGCAACTATTTGTTTACATATAAATCTCAATGGATCTGCACACACGTAGCAACTCGATTTTTCAGTTGCTGCTATCGATGACTAAGTTAGGTTCTAATTACCGCAACTAGCAACTGTCGAATTTGTATCGGTTATGTAAAGTTAATTGAGAATAATAAAAATAAAATGAGAACAAGTGCTGCTTCTTCTATAATTCGATATCAATATTCACACTGTACGTAGCGTAGATTGAGTAACTCGGCTACCAAAGTTGCTCACAGATTTCCATAAAATTGCGGCAACCGTAAACCGGGCTCTTTGGTTGTAGTAACTGGCAACTTTTAAAGGAAACTTAAAAAGTTGATAGTTGGCTCAACTAAAGTTGCTCCATCCGCAAAGCGCCTTAGCTACTGCTATTTAATTTACAGCTGACTACGCAAAAGACCGGAAAGCGATTCAAAAATCACTGGAGGATAAGTCTTTTGATACTATAATGGTGCAAGTAAGTATACCTACCTGACGTCTTTAGACAAATAATTTTTTATGAAATTTTTGTAGAATATTATTTTTTCTTCTCCTTCTTTTTAAAGCGTATGCCATTTGCTTTCTCTATGAAACTACGTCACTGGTTACGTACTTACGTTAATCAAGTCCACCATAGACTTCTTTCCATAATCAAAAGTAGCAGTCAATCATTCGCATTGCGCGAAAAGAACGCTGAAGAAAAGTTGGTTTTGGTTGTAAAATTTCTTGCTCTATTGTCCCATTCAGAATTTCACGCAAGAAAGAGGGCAGGCACAACGGGAACTGTACACGCACAAAGGCAGGATGATACCCTCGGGAATAAATCTCGGCGGTCTTTGTATGCTGAGGATGCCCGAATCAGTTCTGTGAGTGCCTATTCATATCTAGAATCTCTGAATTGGTCCTATTTTTGCCGTCCCATCTCATTTATGTTAATGATAACAGAAACTGCACTTGTTCACTATAATAATCAGCCCCCCTCCAGCTGACTGTATTGAGCCTGCAGAAAAGCTCCCTGCGGGATACCAACTGCCTTAGCCCACCTGGAAATCTCTAAACCGACAACGAAGCCAGGTGGGTCGCTGCAAGCACAACCTAGTTAGATGGGGGTATTCCAATGACCCATAGTGCGATTGCGGAGTCGCGTCCCAAACAATGCCTCACCTTTTATCACGCTCTCTGTGCAACAACTAGGGCTTGCAATCCGGATAACCGTATTATCCGGATATCCGCCGATTTTCAAATCCGGATTTTACTTGAATCACCATTTGATTTTTCGGATTTTACGGATAGTTGTATTTCTCTTTTAAATCACACTAACATTGTACCGTGTGGTGACGGACGTAAAGAATTTCACCATCCCATATCTTCCCGTGGGTGTCGTAAGAGGCGACTAAGGGACACACCAGAGAATGGGCAGCAGCGTTCTCTGTGCACTTTAACAACTAACTGCGATCGCCAACCCGCCTGCCAAGCGTGGCGATTATGGCAAACCCCCCCAAACCAAATGAATAGCACACATAAAAAACGGCCCCGAGTGCCCGGCAGCCCGTCTACCCTCGGCTACGGTAGCGGTCGAGGCGATGGCGTGGCAAGGGGTGCGAAGAATCCCCGGAGTGGACCCGGCTACCCCAATAAACACCGATGACTGGACCTGGCAACTTATAACACGCGAACACTCCGGACCGACGAGAAGATAACCGAACTCGAGGCGGAATTGAGTAGGTTACGATGGAGTATTATAGGGTTATCTGAAGTCCGAAGAGAGGGAGAGGACTCGATAATCCTCAAATCCGGTAACCTGCTCTATTTCCGAGAGGGTGACCGGCAGTCCCAAGGTGGTGTCGGGTTTATCGTCCACAAGTCCTTTGTGAACAACGTGGTGAAGATCGAGAGTGTGTCGACCAGGGTGGCGTACCTTATACTCAGAATATCCGCAAGATATTCGCTGAAGGTCATACAGGTCTACGCCCCAACCTCGGCACACTCCGACGACGAGGTAGAGGCCATGTATGAGGATATCTCTACAGCCATGCATGGTTTCAAAACTCACTTCACCGTTGTCATGGGGGACTTCAACGCGAAACTGGGCAAACGAGACGAGGATGAGCTGCAAGTGGAGCAATTTGGAGTTGGACGTCGGAACCACCGGGGTCACCTACTGGCCAGTTTTATGGAGAAGGAGGGCCTCTACATGATGAACTCCTTCTTCAAAAAGCGTGAGCACAGGAAGTGGACCTGGCAAAGCCCCGATGGTGCAACTAAAAACGAGATCGACTTCATCATGTTACCAAGAAGCAAATGTTCAATGATGTCTCTGTGATCAATTCGGTGAAAACCGGGAGCGATCACCGCATGGTAAGAGGCACATTGGACATTAATGTCAAGCTTGAAAGGTCTCGACTGATGAAGTCCACACTCCGTCCAGCACAGATCCAGGATCAAAACCCCGAGAGCTTTCAGCTCGAACTCCAGAATCGTTTCGAGTGCCTAGGGAGCTCAGTGGACGAATACAATGACGGGTTCGTGGAAGCTGTCCATACGGTCGGGTCTAAGTTTTTCAAGACCCGCCGTACAAATAGGAACAAAAAGCTGTCTGATCCTACTCTCAAGCTAATGAAGGAGAGGCGTGAGATGATCCTGCAGTCTTCAGACGATGCGTTGAAATACCGGCAGCTAAATAGACGGATCTCAAAATCCTTGAAAAGCGACCTCCGCCGCTTTAATACTGAGCGTATTAAAGACGCGATTGAGCGGAATAAGGGCTCCAAGGTCTTTGCAAGAGATCTGTCTATTGGGCAAAGCCAGCTCACGAAACTGAAGACCGATGATGGCAGGATCGTTTCCGCCAAACCAGAGCTTCTGAGGGAGATCGAGAGATTCTATGGGCAGTTGTACACGTCAACCAGTAAACCCGTCGCGAATCTAGCGAATGACCCTAGAGCTAGATTGACCCGACACTATACCGAAGACATTCCGGACGTCAGCCTGTATGAGATTAGGATGGCTCTGAAACAGCTTAAGAACAACAAGGCACCGGGTGACGACGGAATCACGGCTGAACTCCTGAAGGTGGGTGGAAAACCGGTTCTTAAGACCCTTCAGAAGTTGTTTGATTCCGTCATATTCGAGGGCAAAACGCCACAGGCATGGTGCAGGGGGGTGGTGGTACTCTTCTTCAAGAAGGGCGACAATGCCCGGCTGAAGAACTATAGGCCCATCACACTTCTTAGCCATGTCTACAAGCTGTTTTCAAGAGTCATCACGAATCGTCTCGCGCGCAGGTTTGACGATTTCCAGCCTCCCGAACAAGCCGGATTCCGTAAGGGCTTCAGCACCGTAGACCACATACATACGCTGCGCCAGGTTATACAGAAGACCGAAGAGTACAACCTGCCTCTCTGCTTAGCGTTTGTGGACTACGAGAAAGCCTTCGATTCGATCGAGACTTGGGCTGTATTGCAGTCTCTCCAACGGTGCCAAATTGACTACCGGTACATCGAGGTGTTGAAGTGTTTGAACAAAAACGCCAACATGTCAGTTCGACTTCAGGATCAGACTTCGGAACCAGTCCTTCTGCAGCGAGGTGTGAGACAAGGAGACGTCATATCTCCGAAACTGTTTACTGCTGCACTGGAGGATGTCTTCAAGGTTCTGGACTGGAGAGGGCTAGGCATCAACGTCAATGGCGAGTACATCACTCACCTTCGGTTTGCCGACGATATAGTGGTTATGGCTGAGACCATGGAGGACCTCAGTACAATGCTCGATGATCTCAGTAGAGCTTCCGAAAGAGTGGGTCTTAGGATGAACATGGACAAAACCAAGGTGATGTTGAATGCCCATGTTACACCCACTCCTATTAAGGTCGGAGACTCTACACTCGAAGTTGTGGGCGACTATGTCTACCTTGGACAAACGATCCAATTGGGTAGGGCCAACTTCGAGAAAGAGGTCAACCGTCGAATCCGACTCGGCTGGGCAGCGTTCGGGAAGTTGCGCGGTATCTTCTCGTCCAACTTACCACAGTGTCTCAAGACGAAAGTCTATGACCAGTGTGTGTTGCCAGTGATTACATATGGCTCTGAGACGTGGTCGCTTACAATGGGCCTCATCAGAAAGCTTACAGTCACTCAAAGGGCAATGGAGAGGGCTATGCTCGGAGATTCCTTGCGTGATCGAATCAGAAATGAAGAGATTCGCAAGAGAACCAGGGTTACCGACATAGCCCGAAGAATTGCCAAACTCAAGTGGCAGTGGGCAGGGCACATTGCTCGCAGAACGGATGGCCGATGGGGCAGAAAGGTTCTGGAGTGGCGACCGCGAACCGGAAGACGTTGCGTTGGAAGGCCTCCCACTAGGTGGACCGATGACCTGGTGAAGGTTGCGGGGATCCGCTGGTTGCGAGACGCACGGGACCGGTCAATGTGGCGACGCTTGGGGGAGGCCTATGTCCAGCAGTGGACGTCTTTCGGCTGATATGATGATGATGATGATGAACATTATAAAGGCGAAATTTTGTGAGTGTGTGTGTGTGTGTTTGTATGTTTGTTACTTCTTCACGCTCAAACGTCTGGACGGATCTAGATAAAATTTGGTACAGAGATAGATATGACATAATAGCACAAAAAATACACATATGATACGCATTTTTATCCTGGGAATATGTTCCCTTGGGATAATTTTCGACATTAACGCGGGCGAAGCCGCTGGCAGAAGCTAATTAATATAAATAAAGCTACGGTAGAAGCGATCTGTGAAGAAGATGCAAACTTACTGACTGCTGACACAGCGTTAAGATTTCAGAAATTATCGCAAAAAGATAGCATAATCAGTAATGAACTTCTAGTAACACTCAAAAGAAGAATATCACAACGACGAGTTCCAGAAATAATCGGTACAATGACATATTTACACAACCCTCACAATTTTATGAAGAGCGAAGTATATACGACTGTCGTTTTGAAAATCCTTCTAATAAATCTGAGACTGACGATTGTTAAAATTATTTCTAAATTTTTTGACACACAACAACCAGATCAAGCAGTCATAACTACAGCGGACAATAAACAAGGTACAGAAGGTTGCTCTTCTTCAACTGTAAGCGTATCAATTAATACACAAATATGAGAAGAAATCATCCGGTTTATGAGTCAGCCATCTTCTGCGCAGCGACCGACTTCTTCAACAAATGATTTAAACACCACCACTCAAGTAGAGATGGCACTATTTGATGAGAATGTTCAGAGAAGCAGGAATTTAGAAAGGGTTTACAATGTACTTTTATCAATAGCACCGACCAGCGTTGAAGCTGAACCATTTACTTCGATGAAAGAAGATTAATTAGAGTTTAATTTGTTATAGATCATATTACCAGAATTTGGATAAAAAATAATTTAAGAATTACGTAATATTATATTATATAATGTTATTCGATTATTTTAAGATATTTTGTTCATTATTGTTTTATTATATTTGATTTATACTATTATTGTTTAATAATTGATCTGATTTGCCAGGGAAAGTGATATTTTCATTTAATTATTATCTTTTAATTAGGACTTGATTGGGATATAGGGATTTGAAATAAATGTAAGATCTCATTTTAAATTAGAATTGTTTTTAGTATGAGAAGAATAGATTCAAATTATTTGTGCGGGATCGGTGTTTTATTGTATAATTTTAGAAAGTGAACTATTTTTTGTATGTGTTGTTACTTGAAATATTGGTATAGTTTATTATTTCTTTGTCATTTTGCTTGAGAGACTGTCAAACGTATTACAAAAGCTTATTAGTTTTATTTACAATAAAGTCAAAAAATATCCGTATTATCCGCATTATACGGATACTCCGGATAGTGAAATAATAATATCCGTTTTATCCGGATAGTAAAACTTGAACGGATATTGCAAGCCCTAGCAACAACACCTGCACCTTAAAAATCCTTTGTGAGGAAAATGATAACGCTGTCGGCGTGGCTGAATTCTGTTCAAAATATATTTAATTTTGGAATCATCAATACGACGAAGAATAAGGCCTAATTGTCACCACTGAGGTGGTTTGCATTGTACCTCTATAAAAGCAAGGAAGATAAATAAAACTAACTGCGAGTTGGAGTCCCATACATTTCGCAAGAAAGAAGGCCTCCCAATGGTATCTGTACCGTTGGGAGGCCTTCTTTCTTGCGAAATGTCTTGTGATTCCCGGACCTAGGTCATCGGTAATTTAATTAGTAATCCTATATTTTTACGAATGTCGAAATATGCGGCATTGCGCACTTGACCGATACTATAGATTTGTTTAGTTGTATTCTTAATAATTTTAAATACTTATATATCTAACTAGCTGTGCCCCGCGGTTTCACCAGCGTATAACATAAAGAAATCAATATGAACAGACTTATAGTTTAACAGATTATTTAATAAAAAAGAATTGAGGAACCAAAGGGAACCAAGAACCTTAACATTCCCCGTGGCTCTGACGCGCGGTCTTATCAGCTCCTTTTGCAATTGACATCCTTTCATATTATGAGTAGCAGAGTAGTCTAAGCATGAGCGAAAACGTACTAATTCTCTAAACTAATTCTAGAGTCTTCACACTTCACAGTTCGGCTCTTCTCAGCAATAATTCGTTCTCCTTCGGCGGAGCTCGGTCGCATTTCGCGCACCCCCGCCGCCCTATCGGTAAATAAAATAGTAATGTTGAAATATTTTAGCTATACCACTTCGTTCCCTTCAATTGGTGAGAATCAATTCCGAGAGAATGCTTTCGTTGATTGCTGTAGCTTGATAATTTTTTGGCGTTAAAATGGCCTGTTCACACACCCAAGAATTCTCTTGGTGCGGTATTCGACTGACATGCCCGCACATCTTTACTAAGAGTGTCTGGTAGACCCACCTGGCGTTCTCCTCTAGTAAAGTGCCTTCACCGAATTTTAAAAAAGAACGTCAGGGAATTCTCAAGCACGTGCATGCCCGCCAAGTTGAGCTTTCATATTGATGGTCGAGCGCAGTCTGTGAACTCGCGACCATTGATCGTTTCAACGAAATATTCTCTTCGTCAGGCCTAGTTTCTCGCATTACCACAGGACAGTTTGCAGGCAATCGCCGCTAAACACAACCGTGAAACCCACCATCACGTCTTGGTTCCTGCGGATATCCTGCAGGGTTCTGTTTGCAGCCTCCACTGCTTTTTATATCAAAAAGAGCAATCCCACACGCCCCTTGTGACTGTTGCGTGACACCCCACATACAGGCATTTTATTGCTCTCTAAATCTATGGGTATATTAAACATAGCGTGCGCTGTTTTGTTACCAGGAAGCAGTGTGGCCGTGGTTCCGCGGCAAACGCTACCGCGATAGCAATTTGCCTAACCATCTGGGGCCTATTTAATAAACGTGACAATCCGACCATTTTGTCTGTTCTTGACAAATAAGTCGAATTGTCACGAAAAATGCCTGATTGTCCAAATGCGACAATGTCAATGTCGAAACCAAGGTGACAATGGCAAAATTGACAAACTAAAAACCCGTTTAATAAATGTGACAATTGTCAGATTTTACCTGTCGGGTCTCTAAGAAAATATTCTCTGAAATAATTGCTATAGTAAATGTCAAATTCGTCACTTTTCCTGACATAATTGTCACAATACAATATCGAGGCATGCTTATGAGAGAATGTGAAGGTAATATTAAAAAAATAAAAGTAATAATTTTACGTCTGTTTTTGACTTGAACTTTGTTTTTGTTTGATATTTGAAATGGACGCCAAATTAACAATATAAGGCCTTATCTTATATATTATTCTAGCACTTCGCCCGCGACTTCGTTCGCGAGATTTTGTTTATCCTATAAATGACTCTCTTACGTGCAGTTAGTGAAGGCGACCAAAAATAAGCTATTATTAAATCAACAAAAAATGGGGTATCGTAGATATACAGGGTTGAGTGGTTTGGGAAGATTTGTTATTTGACTTAAAGAATAATAAATTTTAGGTTACTGTCACAAAGTAAAATCCTCCCCTAAAAACTTAATAATTAATTTTGCCCCGTTGAAGGTCGAGTTTTGAACAACCCAAATATGATAAGCACTCTTTTTTTTTCTTTTTTATTTTTCGTTTATGTTAGTAAGATTCCGCAGTAAGATGCCACATAAAACTTTAACATCCCTTATCTGGGGGCTAGTTTAAAAAAAGTTTTATGTAAATTTCGATTATTTACTTTATCTCCTAGGAATTACATTTTTCATACAAACTAATTTTGGCCCTTTTTACCCCCTTAAAGGTTGAATTTCCGAAAATTCTTGCTTAGTGCTGCCCTAGAACCCTACGTCAAAAACTAAAACCTGTCCAGTAAGATTCTTCGCTTGGGGTTAGTTTCGAAAAACTTATAACGACAACCTTTATTGTTTACATAGGTTGGTACTTATATCAAGTTTCAAGTTTATTAACCCAAAAAATATGATTCTCCAACAAAACTTTGACACCCCCTACATTGTCTTTTGGGGAAAGATTCGAAAAACTAATAATGACAACCTTTATTGTCTTCTTAGGTTGGTATTTATGCCAACTTTCAAATTTATTAACTCAAGAAATAAGATTCTTCAAAAACACTTTAATCCCCCTTAAATCATCTTTTGGAGGTAAATTAAAAATAAAAATAAAATAAAAATTATAAGCTTTATTGTTTATTTAGGTTGGTATTTATGTCAATTATCTAGTTTATTAACCCAAGAAATAAGATTCTTCAAACAAACTTTAGCACGCCCTAAATCATCTTTTGGGGGTAGACTCGAAAAACTAATAATGACAATCTTTATTGTTTGCATTTGTTGGTATTTATGTCAACTTTCAAATTATAAGATTTTAAAAAAAGTAACTAACTACCCCTAAATAATCTTTTGGGGGTAGTTTCGAAAAACTAATAATGAAAACCTTTATTATTTATTTAGATTGGTATTTATGTCAAGTTTATTTTAATTATCTGAAATAATAAGATTCTTCAAAAAAGCTTTAACACCCGTAAATCGTATTTTGGGGGTAGTTTCAAAAAATAATAATAACAACTTTTATTATTCATTTAATATAGTATTTGTGCCAAGTTTCAAGTTTATTGACCCAAGAAATCAGATTCTTCCATACAAACTTTAACACTCCTTTAATCATTATTTGGGGGTATTTCGTGGGCTTAGTTTCTACATTGTAGGTACGCCGACTTTTAAATTGATATAAGATCAATTTAGAGCTGGCAGTCCAGGCGTCTGAGGTATTCTAAAAATTCTACTGGATTGTTGGTAGATTCTTCTTCTTCCATAACACTGTTAATAAAATAACATAAATATTATTTTTTCTTCCACAAAGGTGTCATATAAAACAATACAAAATGACATTCCCATCAATATTCGTTCTACATTATACCCCGATACAAAGCTCGTTTATTGCTGCCGCTTTGTCATTTCGTGGGCTCAAAATAGCTCTGCCCAAAACCAGGAATTTTCGTTAGTTGCTATTTGCGTTGTGTTCCCATACACTGATGACATGAGGTCTCGCATCAATGAAACTGTGTTACACAGGTATTCATGTAGAACAACGTTTCCTTGTTTCTGCGGATAAAAACCATTATCAATCTTAGGTAGCAAATCAGAAAACTATTGTGAATTTTCGTTGCGCTCCGATTCATGCCCGCATATTTATTGTTTAATGCATAGGGATAATGTAGCGCCACAGTCTAGAACTTTTTGGAGAACTTTTCTGAGTTCATCAGCCCTTGTTCCTCGTGGTATAACAGGTAGACTCTGACGAAAGGAATATTTGTAAGAAATATTTTGCCCGTCCCACCGGCAACTTGTAGAAACAGTATTTCTCCCAAAGCACTGTCTACGCTGCGATACACACGATCGAATATTAAACGCGATTGTTCTTCGGTTAGTCTCAAGACATCGGTTAGTAAAGTTTCGGACAGTTGTACTGGATCATAGTTTATTTCTATCGCGTAGGTAATCCCTGTTAAAGCGTTCAGACAAGTGACATTCTAACATCGAAAGCGTGGCGATAGCGATTGTCAAAAAGGCAAAATTGTATGGGATTGACAAGCGATGTCGAATATATTTTATTTATTTAGGAATAAACAACAGTAACACATTAAAATCTTATAACCATTAAAATAAGCACATGATACAAATGCGCAACTCATCCGTTATACATATTGAATGTTAGTTTTGAGCAAACGATAAAAAACAAAGAAACAGACAACTCTATAAAAATAAAAATAAAACCAGCCAAGTGCGAGTCGGACTCGCGCACGAAGGGTTCCGTACTATTATCACAAAAAAACGGCAAAAAAATCACGTAAATATTTATTATATTCTGTTTATAGTTTTTTTTTTATAGCGGCAACATCATCTGTGAAAACTTCAATTTCTAGCGCCCGTTTTTACTCTTTGGGTACAAAACTCTAAAAACAAATAATTAATTCTACAATCCGTTATAATAACAATCTAAGGGCTTTTTATAGTTTTATAATAAGGCTGTTGCAAATGTATTATAGTGGGCATTGCAAATATGTCCAACTAAAGACTTTTGCCAAGTTACGTGCCGGCAATTATACTGTGCGCTATTCTTTGAACTTACACAATTAGGATGCAGGCATAACTAATCTTTTCTGTTTAGTTTCTTTCACCGCATGAAGCTTCGAAACAATACATTTTTCCACGTGGAATATTTACACAATGATCTGGAAAACATGGTGATCACAATCAACATGCGGCTAAATGACCTGCATCTGATGGGGGCCTTCGAACGGTCCCTCACTGAAAAGGACCCCTCTGTACTCACCTACGCGCCGACCTTCGGAGAAGTTGAGTAAGTACAGGCATAGAATAAAAAAATACCTATTGGTCAAACATTCTTAAACTGTAATAAACACTCAAATAAAAAAATATCCAGGTAGGTATTTTTTATTATTATTATTGATAGGTCCGCCCTTGATCACTATATCACCTGATGGTAAGCGATGATGTGGTCGATGGTGAAGCACGCTTGCCTAGAAGTAAGTAAGTAAGTAAGGTTGGTTGCTGTATTCAGCTGTACGCGCAATGAAAGTACACCCAAGACGTTTAGTGTGTATGGGTGGGATGTCCACCATGTACCGAGATATGTGCTGAGATAGGAGCCTTTTTGGTCTCGTTTGTTTGTGTTTTTCTTATCTCGTGTCTCCTGTGCGGGTCACAAATAAAAATGTTTTCTTTCTTCTTTCTTTCTTTTCTTTTACCGATAGCGCATTGCCATACGTCGTGTAGTCCGATGATAGAACGGTCTAGGCGGAATTAAATCGGGTAATTCCATCGCAAATTCCCCGAAATGTAACCATTACAAATAATCTACAAGCTAGCAACTCGGCGTTGATGTTCAAGGCTCTGGAGCTTTGACTCGACCAGTGTCTCATTGCCGATGAGCTTATTGGCCCGTTCTTCGATCGGTGTCACGAAACACTGAAACAAATCAACCGCATGCCCCGTCACCTGTAGGTACGTTGGAAAACCTGATGTCAACCGGTGGCATTGCTATGCCTGAACCCTGGAACAAGCAAAAATAACTGGATTTGCCATCAACACGCTAAAAACAAGAATATGTGGATATATTATACTTTACTTGACTTTTTTTTCAGATTTTTGTTAAAAGACGTGAAATACACGTTAGAAGGTAGATACAGTGTGGCCAAAGAGAGACTTCGGATCGAAATGATTAGCTCAAATATTTTATGTGACGATAACATAATGAAGGTATGTACCCATTCATTAACTCTATCCTACTTCCTACTATATATATATATATATGTCGCAGCCATCTGGTTAAATTAGCCAGATAATTGGACGCTTAGGCTGTTTATTATACGCCGGCATCCAATTAAATGGCTGAAGGACAATTAGCCAACTCACTGAACGCAACGTTTAACCAGATGGCTGAATGTCGTGTAGTCATTTAGTTAAATCGGATATTTATGAATTTATAATGTTTGGTTAGGGTGACTAGATAGTTTAGACTCGTATATTTCGCGAAAAATGCGGAAGACGTTGTATTATTTGGCAACTGCATGTTTTCATACTATTTTGACAATATCTCACTTTAATTTCACTTAAAATTGCATACAAGAACGAAAAATAACAATCACGATTTGCGCTGTTGACGCTATATTTGCATTGGTGACTAGACTACTAGAGCCGCAGTGGAAAAAACTGAACTAAGTTTTTGATCACTTGGCTGAGTCTTGGTCAGTCATCTTCATACGGCTGACTTTCAATACGTCAAGTTGTTAAACGTTGAATGATAATAGTTCAATTAACTATCGGCTTAGGCGTCCAATTAGCTGGCTAATTTGAACAGATGGCTGCGACATATATATCTTAAGGTGCCTGTAATCGGGCTAGTTTTTTGACAATTTCTTGCTGCAATTGTATAGCCGCCAAGTGGCCAATTATATCGTTCAACAGAGTGCAACAATTGCTGCAATCTTGCAGTGTAGCTCGGCGATATTGCCAAGATATTTCATAGTAGCCGCATGTATTCAATTTATTTATCCCGCTTTGGCTTAACTACAATATCGCCGTATATCGTCTTTGCTCTAATGTATAGGTGCATCTCTTTTCCATCGCTCGCTTTCCCCCGGCTCGTCCTGTCGCTGCCTGATTAGTCAAGTTGTTTTGTACCCGTTGTTGATTTTATTCTGTTCGTCATTGCCGAGTGGTCAAACGAAAAGATTTTGAACTTTATCAATGAAAACCATGTACGTCCTGATTTATGGGATGTAGAAACTAGTGCGTATAAAGATCGTACCCTTAAGAAGGATTCTTGGGCCGTAATTGCCTTGAAGTTTTATGTAACGACCGAAGAGGCATACGTAAAAATCGTCAGTAACTGCTGAGATTTAGCCTCAATAATTGCTCCGCGTGTACGAACAAAATTTCTAGGCAATCAAGTTGGATAATCTTACTTTTTTTTTTTTTTTTTTTTCTTCTTCTTTTGATCTGCCATCAGTCTTTTTAGACTATAATCAGATGTGTTCACGGGTCAATGTCTTGTAGAGTGCTTCCTCCAGTGAGGACAGCTACTCTTCTTCAGTACAACATAGCTACCATCTGTTATGCAGCTTCATTACATCATGCCTTTTAAGACGGTTGGTGTAATTTTGGCACATTAATTGGACCGCTAGTTCGTTTGGGTGAAGAGACAGTCGCTGCTTGTATGTCGCCGCAGTTGATCGAATTTCTTCTTTAACTGTGGTCATTTGTACCTGTTGGTGTATTTCATTGTTTGTGATAAACCAGTGAGCGTTGCTAATCGTTCTCAGTATGATGTTCTGCAGACGCTGAAGCATCGAGATGTTTGAATCACTGGCACTACCCCACAATTGTATGCCATACATCCAGACAGGCCTAAGAACAGTTTTATAGATAAGCAGTTTATTATCTGTAGATAATTTACTGTTTCGACCAAGCAGCCAGTGTAGGAGTCGATACCGAATGTTGAGTTCCTCTCGTTTACACTTGATATGATTTTTCCACGTCAAGCGGCGGTCCAAATGCATACCCAGGTACCTAACACTGTCCTCGTGCGGTAAAGTGGTGCCTCCTAGTTTTACAGGTGGGCAGTTGCCCCTTCTCAGTGTAAAGGTGACTTGCACAGACTTAGATGTACTGGCTTTGATTTTCCAAGTTTGAAGCCACTCATTAATCTTGTAAAGTCCCTGCTGTAAGGTATTTGATGCGGCAGCTGGATCATTGTTACAGGCCAGGATGGCGGTGTCGTCAGCGTATGTAGCTGTGGTTAAGCCTGATAATGTTGGCAGATCTGCCGTATATAGGGTATACAGTATGGGCCCCAAGATGGATCCTTGTGGTACGCCAGCTTTTATGTTGTAAAAACGAGAAGTCGCACCCGCCTCCTTCACTTGGAATATTCTGTCTGATAGATATGATCTCATCAACATGTGAAAGCTATGTGGTAAGCTGTTCCTAATTTTGTACAGGAGACCATCGTGCCATACCCTGTCAAATGCCTGTTGGATGTCCAGGAATACAGATGAGCAATATTCCTTCTGTTCTAGGGCTTTTCTTACTGTCTCGTAAACTCGATGGATTTGCTCGACTGTAGAATGCCGCTGTCGGAAACCAAACTGATGATCGGGTATTATATTGTTCTCTGTCAATATTGGTAAGATTCTTCGTAAAAGCACTTTTTCAAACAGCTTTGACAGGATTGGCAGCAGACTGATCGGTCTATACGAAGTTACTTCTGTCGCTGGCTTGCCCATTTTGTGAATCATCAATATTTGCGAGACTTTCCATATCTCGGGAAAATGTTGCACTCTGAGAATTGCGTTGAATAGGATTGTTATATATACCAAGGCTTTCTTGGGTAGTTCTATCAGAACTTCTTTGGTTAGTAAGTCGAAGCCAGGTGCTTTTTTGTCTTTTAGCTCCCTGATAGTTTTTGCAACTTCTCTCACAGATACTGGTTTTGGGGGCATTGACATTTGATATGCCTGGTTTAACGCTGCACTGACATTCGATTCGGATTCAAGATAATCGGTCTCATTCGGGGTGAAAACACTGGACAGGTGTTCTGCAAATGCATTGGCCTTCTCCTGAGCTGTACGAGCCCAATCATTGTTATTTTTCTTTATGGGTGGTATTGCAATCTGTGGCCTGTCGTATGTTTTAGTGAATTTCCATAAAGAGTAGTTTGCAGAAGGAGTAGCAGACAATGATTCCAGCTTAGAATGCAATGTATCATCGTGCCAGTTGCGGATCAGATCTTTCAACTCCACAATTGCCCTATTCAATGCGGTTTTATCCGATCTGTTTCTACTCTGGTGCCAGATTCGACGTAGTCTTCGTTTTTCCAGTATCTTTTCTTTTATTTCTCGTGGATAATTCGTTGGGTGATGTGTTGGTTTAATAATTGGTGTATTGTTCCAGCAGGATACTTGTATAATCTTACTGGACTCTGCAATGTAATGCACAATGAAATTGCAAGAAGGGTATAAGTTGCAAATATACTGAGCTATATAATAAAAAAAAATTGCATGTTTGCAAAATTGCAGTTTTTACAGCTCGTTTACAGGCACCTTTAAGATGTCCGTTAACGGGCTAGTTTTTTGTCAATTTCTTGCTGCAATTTTATAGCCGCTAAGTTGCCAATTATATCGCTCAACACAGAGCAACAATTGCTGGATCTTACATTGTAGCCTGGCGATAATGCCAAGACATTTCATAGCAGTCGCATGTATTCAATGTCTAGCCGGCTAGATTGCAAATGATTTAGCCCGCTTTGACGTTACTGTGATATCACCGTATGTCTTCTTTGCTTGGATGTATCTCTTTTCCCTCGCTCGCCTAACCCCGCCTCGTCCCATTCGCTGCCTGATTAGTAAAGTTGTTACCCGACTGCCGAAGCAGGGTAATGTGTTTATCAGTCTATGTATGTATGTTTGTTCCTATGTGGCGTTCTAGACACCAAAGGTGTTGGCCGATTATATTGATGATTCTTACGTCAATCGATTCGTCTTAACCTTGCGAGTGTCCCCGGCTACATTAAAATTGGAAAATAGTAAAATGGCGGCTTTTGGGCGCCATACTGTTGGGGCCGTATTATTATTTTTCTTCCATTTTGTGAAATATTGGCAACTTCGCGGCAATACAATTGCAACAAGAAATTGCCAAAAAAACTAGCCCGTTTACAAGCACCTTAAGAAGGATGTTCGGGCCGTAATAGCCGCGAAGTTTCATGAAACAACCGAAGAGACATACTTAAAAATCGTCATTAACTACTAAGATCTAGCCTCAATAATTGCTCCGCGTGTACGAACAAAATTTTACGCCAATCCAGTTGCAGAATCTTGATGGACTACACTCGGCAATGTATTGCACAATGAAATTGCAGTAAGGGTAGGTTGCAAATATACTGAGTTATATAATTGGTCAATTGCCAACAAGATGCAATTTTTGTAGCCCGTTTACTAATATTATAAATGTGAAAGTTTGAATGGATGTGTGGATGTGGGGTATGATTGTTATTCAATCACGCTGAAAAGGCTGAACGGATCTGAATGATATTTGGCACAGACAAAGATTATAGTCTGGAATAGCACATAGGCTACTTTTCATCCCGTTATAATGCCCCTTTGGGATATTAACCAACCCGCACTGGGCCCGCGTGGTGGATTACGGCCCATTCCCTCTCACAGAGAGGAGGCCTGTGTCCCAGCAGTGGGAACATTAATAGGCTGATGATGTGATGTGTGTGATGTGGGATAAGAAAACACTTTTCACGCGGACGAAGCCGCTGGCAGAAGCTAGTAAAAAAATAAATAACTAAAAAATTATGTTTGTCCTCTTTGAGTTCCTAAACCATTGATCCGATTGTTATGAAACTTTGGTGGGTTGTCAAAAAATGTAATAAACTCCTCCGTTAGTTACATCCCTAGTTCTTACGATGCAATACGATTTCAACTGTTCTTTCATTTCAGTACAAAAACATAGTCATTGAGAGTTCAACAGAAAAAATAGAACAGCGAAACTTGGGTAACTAAAGATTTTAAATATTATTTTATTATCACACTTAGGTGCCTGTCTCGGTACGATGTACCGCACATTAATAGCAACGATTTGACATTTACAGCGCCTCTGGGTTAAAGCACATCAACGCAAAGTCGGAGCTAATTTCAATATTATACCAGAAGGACCAATACCGTCATCCTCGAAAATTGGTTTGTGGTAACAACTCGTTACTCTAGCTATTTCGACGCTATCTCTGATAGGTATCTTTCACTAATATGATATTGATTTCACTAATATCTTTTACATGTACTCAGTGTCCCAAACTCCCAACTCGTCCGACACTTATATACAATTAAGCACAAAATATTACTAAATGAAATATTTAGACTCTTTTTTTATAATTTTTTTTTTTTGTAGTCTTATTTAATGATATTTAAGAAACAAATTAGATGGCATGACGTTGAGGTCGTGAAAGAGGGATAGACTTTTAGTGTGGGACGCAACCTGTGTCGCTACCTTTGCGCCTTCACAACACAATTACTCGCCGCGCTCCGTGCGGATTCCCGTCTAGGCAGTACCGTCTTTACCATAAGGGCACACGGGGCCCGTGCCCAGGGCCCCTCAACCTCAAGGGGCCCCGAAGGACCGACAATTTCTCTCACATTTATTTTCTGAACATTTTTGTCGGGCACAGTAACATTGAGCACCCGGGTCGAAAATAAAAATTACTTTTGTCTTAAAATTTAATTAAAAATTATGACGATTTTATTTAACCAAATTAAGGCAAAATCAAGTAAACCACTATCGTATCATAACCAAAAAACCAGCAGCATACTAATATCATTAATGACATATGATATTATATATTTGGTTACCCATAATAAATAGAAGATCATAGTAGAAAAATATTAGTATAATTCGCTTTCTTTGCTTTCCAAAAGGGCCCCAAATTCTTGTGTGCCCAAGGGCCCCAGCATAGTTTAAGACGGCCTTGCGTCTAGGGTCGCTAGCAGCTCTTCCCTGAATCGTATCTTTGAATCACTGTTGAGACCTGCGGGTTCCTCTTTAGGATCTCGTCGATGTCTCCTCAGATGTCAAGTGTATGGGCGTCTAGCAGGCACGTAGCTGCTCATTCTCTGCAGACGGTCATTAAAAGGGCGCCTTGTGAGCTGTGCGGCACTTTATAATTTTGTACGTTACTGTACATTGAACATATGCGTCGGACGAGTTGGGAAAGAGACAAAATACGACTTGAGACGAGTTGAGAATCTGACTGCATGTACAAAGTGACGTATTAGTGAGTGAGATCTATCAGAGATAGTGACGAAATAGCTAGTGTGACAAGTTCTCATCACAACCGAAAATTGTTACCTAAAATTGACTAGGGTTATTAGGGTTATTGATTCAGAATTTTAAAAAGGACTAGGTAATATAAGTTTACAAACACAAATACATCGATTTGTCTAAACATACATCATATTATCACCCGTACATGCCTTAGAGGGTAGACAGAGCTTCAAATATCCATTAACCATCACGACGCCACATACGACGAAGATTGGAGGCTTCAAAGTTTCATAACCTTTCCATAAACAAAGCTACAATGTACAATACCAACCCGCACTGGGCCCGCGTGGTGGGTTACGGCCCATTCCCTCTCACAGAGAGGAGGCCTGTGTCCCAGCAGTGGGAACATTAATAGGCTGATGATGTGATGTGTGTAAAATTAATTATAATTTTCTTAGATATTGAATTTTTAACTTGTCATCATGATTTCTTTTTTGATCTTTATTATTTATGAATAACAGTAAGTATCTTTAAATGTAATTGCAGCCTTCATAACATTGGCTGTACCTACATCGGTGCTGTACAACTGCTATCGGCTTGATAAAAATTCCGATGGCCGTGGGCAGGGGGTGGCACTGCTGGTTCGTAGTGATCTGATGCATACTCTTCTTCCTACTCTTAACACTTATAATTTGGAAAGTATAGGCGTTCAGGTAATCACTCCAGAAAACAACTTGGCTATCTACTCTGCTTACCAGTCACCAAATCTCCCTCTGCTAGATAGTGATCTAAATTTATTGATAGGTGCCAATCACAAGTCCCTGATAATGGGCGACTTTAACGCCAAGCATCCTTACTGGTATTGCACTACATCTAACCCACGCGGCATAATCCTTTTCGATCACATGCTAGCTAATGATTATGAGATACTAGCACCTTCTTCTCCCACCCTAGTTCACTACCAAAGCTCACATGAACCTTCTACTCCTGACGTTGTAATAGCTAATAATACTTACGAGGTAAGTGAACCTCAAGTTCTGACAAAACTCTCGTCAAATCATCTGCCAGTGTACTTCACCGTGGGTGGAAAGTATAGCACGCAATCCCAACCAGCATTTAACTTCGCGAAAGCTGACTGGAAGTATTTCCGATCACACCTAGATCAAAATATCACACTATCTAGTGCAACATTTGATTCCATACCTAGTATTGACACCGCTGTGAATCACTTTACTAATAGTGTGTTAAACGCACGTAAGGCGAGTATTCCTATCGTCAAAATAAATAGAGGTCGCTTAAAACTACCAAGGCGTATTAAGAGACAAATTAAACTCAAAAATTTTACCCGCAGAATAGCACTAAAAGAGCACAATCCTTGCCTCAGGCGCCAAATGTTCGCTAAAGTTAACCAGCTACAACATTCCATTAAAGACAGTCTCCAAACCTTAAATGACAGTATTTGGAATGATAAGCTCTCAAAAGTTGATAATCCTAGTAATGATGTATGGCGTCTGGCTCGGTCAATTAACTATAACCCTTGCACTATTCCTCCCCTAAAAACAATAAACGGTGAAATGACGGCCTCAGTTTCAGAGCAGTGTGAAGTTCTTGCAGATGCATTTGCTGGTAATATGAGTCTCACTCATCAATGGTCCAGTGATCTTGAAACGGAGACTGCTGTCAAGAAATCTATGGCGGCATTAAATGCCAAGGACACAAGTAATCTCTCCCCTCTGATTAGACCTAGAGAAGTACAAAAAGTGATTCTTAAATTAAAACCCCGCAAAGCTCCTGGTCTAGACGGTCTCAGCAACCGACTTCTCAAAAACCTATCTCAGAAGGCTCTGGTCTACCTCACTAAAATATTTAATGGTTGTTTGAGATTGTGCTACTTCCCCACATCCTGGAAAACGGCCAAAATAATCGCACTTAAAAAACCTGGTAAAGATGGCAGCATCCCAACAAATTATCGACCCATAAGCCTACTCCCAAGCCTGGGCAAATTATTTGAATCCCTTATTCTTACCCGACTGCTAAAAGTTACTGAACACTTATTGATACCGGAGCAATTTGGTTTTCGTAAGACACACTCCACCACTCAGCAGTTGGCCAGAGTAGCGGAGCATATCGCACACAACCTGAATGAAGGCAAATCCACAGGTATGGTGATGTTGGACGTTGAAAAAGCCTTTGACACTGTCTGGCATGAGGGACTACTTCACAAGCTTTTGGTCAACAACGTTCCTATCTCACTTGTGAAAATTGTTCGAGACTATCTATCTGGCCGTAGTTTCAGAGTTTTCATAGGTGAACACCATTCTACTTGCAAATCTATAGTATCTGGTGTACCACAAGGTTCAAATTTGGGACCATTTCTCTTCATCCTTTTCCTTAATGACATGCCCAAGCAACCAAGAACACATCTTGCGATATATGCTGACGACACTGCCTCGTATACTTCTTCAGAGCATATCGACTTAATAATTGGGCGGCTTCAGCTTGCACTAGATCTTCTCGATGCATTTTTCACTAGATGGAAGCTGAAACTAAACTCAAGTAAAACGGAAGCCATTATTTTCACTCGTAAACGATCACTACCGTCTAGGCGCATCAACTTTAAAAATCATTCGATACCCTGGAGCCGTTCAGTTAAATATCTCGGTATATTCTTAGATAGCAGAATTAACTGGAGTGTAAACACGGATGCGATACGCGAAAAGAGCTTGAAGGCTATTAATGCGTTAAAACCGATTCTTAATAGAAAAGCTAAGCTAAGCGCTGTCACTAAACTACGCATGTATAGCACTCTCGTCCGGCCATGTCTAACGTATGCTGCGCCAGCCTGGAGTAGCATGTCAGACAATAATTACAACAAGTTGCAAGTGGTTCAAAATAAAGCAATAAAAATTGCATACAATACCACCTTTCGAACAAACTTAAAACGAGTTCACGAGCAAATTAAATTTCCATTACTTAAAAATTTTATTTTAAATTCGTCGCGTAAATTTTATCTATTTAAAAATCCCAACCATTTGAACCCCTTAGTAACATCAATAGGCAAAAGTAGATCAAATAATTTACCATATTTAAAAACATACAATCGATATCGCTTACCACATCACTACTTTTTGAACGGATAACCACATCTACCCACCACCGGACCGGCCGTGCTGCCCCCACAGGCCGCAATAGGTGTACTTTTGGGTAAAATTACCCTCACTTTTTTATAATTGTTATTTCTTTGTTCTCTTCTCTGTTTTATATTTTTTTTTTTATAATTATGTTAACTTAATTGTTTTTCTTGTGTTTAACCTGCACTTTAATTACAGTGCATTACCTTAGAAGATAAACATTAGCGTTATGCGTTTATAGTCATCGCTAAGACTTTCGTGTGTAGGAAATAGTGCTGTGTTTTTTGTGACCATATCAAATAAAATTATTATTAGTACACGTTAATTTCAGTGATATGTTTGTAAAGGTGAGTAAACCTAATAACTAGTTACATTTAAGGCTGTAAATAATTAGAATAAGATCTTTTTGTTTTCTTTGTGTAACATTATGTGAATAAAGACTTTTAAAACTCAACTCAACTCTGTACCTACATCGCTCACTGACGTGTGTCTAGATTATGCTGTCCACCCCTTGCCGACAATTATACAATCAATAAGTTTAATGGAAAAAAATATAGGGGAATTTCAAAAAAATACTAACGAATTAATTTGAGGATAGTACAGGCCTACAATAATGACTATTTGACAGGTTTGTAGGGCAGCCATGACAGTTGTGTTTGACCTGACGTTTGACGACTTTGACTGTTTTAAGAACTGTTGACCCCGGTTTCGCCTACCTGGCGCGCCTACCTGAGCTCGAACCCACGACCTACAATTTGTAAGTCGCGGCCAGTACCACTTGGCTACCACTGCTCTGCTCAAGAATGTGCTGTGCACAATCTATATCACCTTCACAATGGTGGCAATTTGCTGTGGCCCCTCGCCGAATCCTATTCAGGTACTTACTGTAGCAACCGTGTTCGGTTAGTACCTGAGTGAGCCTGTAGGACATGCGCTCCCCTCTTTTCTGCCAGCCACGTTCGATTCGAATAGCCATTGTCTACTGTTGATTTTAGTCCGGAAGCCTGACGCCTGACAGTCGGTTTGACCAAACAGTCGCTCCATAAATTACCCCATGAATTTCCATTGTTCGCACTACATCCGTGTAGAGACAGCGAACTTCTGCCCGACATAACCACTGGCCTACCAACGCAGGGAACCAGGCGCTAGAAATGCTCTTCGAAGCCCCGCACGCATCTCCAACTGTCACTTACTAGCTGGGTGACTCTCTGCTCCTCGGCAGTTTATATATACTCAGCATACACATACGCCTCAGTTATATGAGCCGCTATCTATAAATCCAGCTCGCGGATCAACGCCGCCGCCGCACAAACGATTCTTGCCACTCCGAACTCGGAATAGCTGGATGGTATCCCCCGCAGTGGTGGAGGAGGCGATTTAGTGTAGTTTTTGAAAAATACTCGTATTTAAAATAAAAATTGGCGCTTAGGTAATTGGTACCAATCCAGATAACCAATTTTACAATTTCAGTTAAGTTCAAGTATTATTCTGATTTCACATTATATTTGGCTCCCCAGTTTCGCAATTTCGAAACTCAGGAGCCCAATTTCATAAGCTAATTGCGAAATTGAAAATGTTTGAAACTGCATGCCCTAATCCGAATACTATCTGTCATAATTCAGAACATTTTGAAATTGGAACTTAAATCACGGACACAGATCACGGATCACGGACACGGATCACGGACATGGACGTGTAGTACGTAACGGCTAGTGTGTCAGCTCAGCCGGGTAGAAAAACCTGAAAAGTTGCATTATTTATATTCGAGCTCGATTGGTTTGCATTCACAAAAAAAAATACCTTTTTTAAGGTTCCGTACCCGAAGCGTCCAAACGGGGTTCCGTTTGAACGTTTCGGGTACGGAACTGCTGCTGAACTATTGCTGTCACTCACGTGTCCGTCTGTGTTTCCGTCTGTTTGTCCGTCTGTCTGCCATCTGTCACAAAATTTGTTCCGAGGAATTTTTGAACTGCCCATTTACCTATAAACTTGAAATTTGGTGATTATGTTTATTATTATGTATATTTTACTAACAATTTACCAATATATTGATAAATTGGTACGGAACCCTAAATGTGCGAAGTCCGACTCGCACTTGGCCGGTTTTTTAATTAATGTGGAGGTGGCATACATGTCCGGGACAATACGCCACTGATTGTATTTGTGACTACCATTTTATTTACAGAGAGCAGTGGTGGCCCAGTGGTATCGGCCGCGACTAACAAGTTGTAGGTCGTGGGTTCGAGCCCAGGCAGGCGCTTTACTTTGTGTAAATTATTTAGTCACCACTGCTCTCAAAACGGTGAAGGATAACATCGTGAGGAAACCGGCATGTCCTAGAACCAAAAATTCCAACACATGTGACATCCACCAACCCGCACTGGGCCCGCGTGGTGGATTACGGCCCATTCCCTCTCACAGAGAGGAGGCTTGTGTCCCAGCAGTGGGAACATTAATAGGCTGATGATGTGATGTGATGATTATATTTACAGACAACTTCTTGAGCAGACTGAAGGTAGACCTGGACCTATGGGTAAAAGATTACTTCAATGACTACTTGGTACTTGACGCAGATATGGATGGGATAAATTTGTCAAAACTAGCGTATGTATCGTATCACAAAACTTATTCATACTGTTATAAATGCTAAAGTAACTCTGTTTATTTATAACCTTTTCACGGCTGAACCGATTTAGATGAAATTTGGTATGGAGATAAGTTTAAGACCCTAAGAAGATACAGGAAAATTCTTATGCGGCAGTCTGTTCCCTTAGGACATTATAGTTTTAAAATATATATATAATATTTTTGTTGTCTTGTGTTTTTGAAGTTAAATGGATTCAGTAGTCACTTTTATTGGAATCTCTGATCAACACCACTGATAATATAATACTAGCATACAGATATCTCATCCCATACAAAGAAACCGTGCCAACGTACTGTACTGATTGTACTGATTATTTTTTGTACATCGATCGCGTTCGGTTCCGTTCCACGGATATAGATGGTGATCTATCTATCGCCGTGGAACGATACCGAGCGCGAGTATTATATTATCTGTGTCAACACTAACTTTTGGCAAAATTTTCAAAAAAAACTAAGAAAAGAGTGTTTTCATTTGAGATTGAGAATTTGTCGAATCAAACACTGCCCGATGCGGGAATCGAAACCAGAATCTCAGCTCAGCACTAGTGCTTCCGACCCCTGGACCATTTGGTACTTGTCTAATCACGAATTTACGATTACTTTCTAATTATTAAAAAACAAAACACAACTTTAACTAGGTAGACATGAACGCTCAAGAAACGACCAAAAGATATATAGTAGATCCCGTGACAATATAAAAAGCTATTTACAAAAAAATACTACCGACTTCCAAATAAAAAGACTACAAAGTGAAAAATAACTCTATTTTTTGGAAGTCGGCGTCTTTCGTAGGTACCAATTTTTTGCGTTATAGACACCGACTTCCAAAAATAAAGTTATTTTTCACTTTGTAGTCTTTTTATTTGGAAGTCGGTAGTATTTATTTGTAAAAAGCTTTTTATTTTTCACTTTTTGTTGTTACCTACCTAACAGGCAAGTTGTTTAGTAAGGTACCTATCACGCCAGAATAGACTACCCGAATATCATGAAACTTGACCATAACCGGTGAAATGAGAGATCTGCGTAGCCCTTAAGAGCGTACTGGCGTGTTGTTATGTTATGAAATAGTATAAACAATAAACAGACATGCGATTGCAGCAATCCCGAGAGATTTGCCGTAATTTATTGAAGAGTTATGTTGTTTATCTTCGAAGTTCTTCATCAGATATTCACCAAATTAAAATGGGACCAATTTCGAAACATACATTTTCAAACAAAAAAAGAATTTTCATAATCGGTCCCAAATTGACGGAGATATGCGTGAACATAAAAAAAAAACAATGTCGAACATAGAACCTCCTCCTTTTTGGTAAGTCGGTTAAAAAGAGACACTGCCGGCGAGTACTCTCGACACAAATTTGTCGCAGCCACAAGAACTAATAAAGATAATAGTCGCTCAGCGACGTGTGCAACAACGCGTGTAGCACAGACCGCCGAGCGAGTGGTGCGACTGGTGCGAGTAATCGCCCGTCACACAAAAAGACTCGCTCATAGCCGAGCGATAAAATCGCTGCTTACCAACTCGTATCTAGGTTCTTGCTGCACACGCTGTTCGCTGATCTTCTTTGGGACAAGTGCCAAAGCAAGCACAATAACAATACCTACAATTGTTTTAGAGTCTACGACAAGAAAAAAAGGGCAGCTCTACAAGAGTTTGCTGACAGTGCTATTAAAAAAATAAGAAACAGAATACGCATTCGGGGTGCCCAAAATGTTCGAATTCCATCGTTCAGCTTTGAGTCCATCCACACCACGGTATGTTAACGAACCAGTAGCCGTACTCTGACCTGTCAAAGCTATTATGATTCCGCTGGGAAAAAAGGGTGCTTTTCATCCTGTATACATCCGTCTCTCTCTCATAGTGGAACCATGGTAGTTTTGACACGTCAGTGTAAGGCCCCTGATAATATTTGTATCCTGGTTTTGAAATGCGCCTCAATAGTCATGCCAGTCACTCACATTCGCACGAATACGCGAACCCGCAAGTGTAGGCTGACTCTCGCTAGGGAATATGATACTGTTCGGTCAAGGTAAGTGTGCACTTGGCTCTGTCTCGTCACTCTGACGTTCGATTATCGCTATTGGTGCATGGGGCGAACGCGCGGCTGTTTTGATGGGAGTGGGGTCGACGTGCACAGTTATTTTAACCGTGTAAGGCTGTTCAAATAGGGGTGAGGGTTAATTTCAAAGAATATTTGGTTGCACGGTTGGCGCAGTGGTTGAGCAATTGACTACTGCGCTGCGTGTCGCGGGTTCGATACCCGCACGGAACAAATATTTGTATGACCTACAGATAGTTGTTCCGGCCTGGGTGTTGTGTATGTGAGTTTATATGTTTGTGCACCCACGATACAGGTTGAAATTCCAAGTGTGGGGCAACGTATCAAAAAATAAAATTGTACGCATGTGAGTGCTACGGGTCACTCGTATCGTCTATCGTTTTGCTCTTACAAAAGATACGTAATAAGCCTGCCGGTTAATAAAGTGAACTTAGGACCACTTTGAAATCTTGCGTGAAAAACGTAACTCAGAGTTAGTTGCTAATACAAGGTTAAATTAATAAATGTCATACAAAAATTACGTAAAAACACAGGGTCAGCTACTAACTCGGAGTTTCGTTTTAAAAGTAATATAAATCCATGTAGTTATATGGATAATTTTTGTTTTGTTAATAGCTACACTACACAGCTGTAGCTCGCAGCTGCTGCGCTACATAGCTGCACTATATATGTGTATTGTCATAGTCAACGTAATTTTTAGGGTTCCGTACCCAAAGGGTAAAAACGGGACCCTATTACTAAGACTTCGCGATCCGTCTGTCTGTCTGTCTGTCTGTCTGTCCGTCTGTCTCCAGGCTGTATCTCATCAACCGTGATAGCTAGACAGTTGAAATTTTCACAGATGATGTATTTCTGTTGCCGCTATAACAACAAATACTAAAAACAGTATAAAGTAAATATTAAAGGGGGCTCCCATACAACAAACGAGATATTTTTGCCGTTTTTTGCTCGATATTAATAACGGCAACAGGTAGACGCTTGAAATATTCACAGAATGTTTAGTTGTATATTTACTTCAAAAAATAATAATTAATAAATTAAAATAAAATAAATTAAGGGGGGCTCCCATACAACAAACGCGATTTTTATGCAGTGTTTTGCGATAATGGTACGGAACCCTTCGTGTGCGAGTCCGACTCGCACTTGGCCGGTTTTTTTATTAGTCAACGTTATTTGCTATTCTATTTTGGGAAATTATTAACCGGGCGTAAAATATAATGGGCGACTATTATACTAAGTAACTGTTTATCCGGCTTGAGTAATACCTTTTAGAAGGTTTTCGTGAGCTGCGGTAATAATATTGTTACATACTTTAATTGTATTTGGGGTTTAATTTTTATACTTGAGCATATTATTCTTTTAAAAATAGCTAAACAACCGACGAGGCGACATCGCGGTGCAGCGCGGGAGTTCGGGAGTATTCGTGTTTTAAAAGAATGAATCCGAGAGCGAACGAAGCAAGCTCGGAAACCTAGGACACCCCGTTAGGTTACTTTAGAACCCGCATACAGAAATGGGAGCCCCGCGCTGCGGGTCTCCGTCGACAATTTTTTATTTTCAAGTCGCTGCCGCTGTTTTAAACATTTGTATTCGACAACTGTTTGTCGCCCACTTAGTATTTCAGTAAGGCATAGGTATTTAGTATTTTGACACCTTTAATTTGAATTTATTTTCGCTCGTTTAAATACTATCCTTTCAGTTTTGACAGCAATTCCTAGTAAACAGTTTATTATGATTGAGTTGAAACTACCTATCTTAGTAACATTTTTCTTTCTTTCTTTCATTCTAAATAATATGATGAATAGATATATTCCTAAATTTAAAATATTATTAATCACAATTTAGATTCTGTCTCCTACTCCTTAAAATATATCAACATTAATCGGTTTTTCATTAATTGACAGGGAATAAAACTGCTCGACGGTGTTCTGCACGGGCTGGACAGCATGTACAGACGATCAGTCGTCACCGGATACAAAAAGAAGGAAACCCGCAGTGTCGACTGTGAAGTAGGGTTCACTAACCTGAAGGTAAGGTTAACCCATTCTATTTGTAACTAGCTGACCCGGCAAAACGTTGTTATGCCATAAAACAAAAAACATTATTTTTATTAATTCATTGTATTTTCATCCTACCTACCCACTTACCCACCTACCCTACCCACCAAAACTACCCACCTACCCTACCCACCTACCCTAACCACCTATCCTACCCACCTACGCTACCCCGTTTACCCCCCTACCCTATACCCGTACCCTACCCCCTCACCCTATCCCACTACCCTATCCCACTACCCTACCCACCTGCTCTACCCCGTTTACCCCCCTACCCTATCCCACTACCCTATCCACCTGCTCTACCCCGTTTACCCCCCTACCCTACCTCCCTACCCAACACCCTTACCCTACACCCCTACCCTACCTACCTAACCTATCCACCGATCCTACCCACCGACCCTACCCAACGACCCTACCCACCTACCATACCCACCGACCCTACATTCCTTGCCTACCCTACCTTACTTACCCTACCCTACCTACCCACTGACCCTACCTACCTTGCCTACCCTACCTTACTTACCCTACTCTACCTACCCACTGACCCTACCAACCAATTTGTTAAACAATTTATTTGAATAAGAATTAATACTACAATACTAATGTTAAATTTTGCTACTTTGGCTTATATTATTGCAATTTGCATAAGGATCTCTTTTTTAGGGTTCCGAAGTCAACAAGGGACCCTTATAGTTTCGCTCTGTCCGTCTGTCCGTCCGCAGCTTAGCTCAGAGAAGCTAAGTACTAGAAAGCTATAATTTGGCATGTATATACATATTAATAATTCCGACAAAGTGGTAACATAAAATCATGAAAAATAATTTTTTTTCGGGTACCTCCCATAGACGTAAAGTGGGGATGTATTTTTTTTTTCTCATCTATCCCATAGTGTGGGGTATCGTTGGATAGGCCATTCAAAAATATTATGCGTTTGTTAAAACCATTTTTCGATTCAGAGATTCGTTTGCGTAAAATTAAGCTTTAAGTTGAAAATTTATGTTAGAGTCAAGTGTCCCCTCCCCCCTGCCAGCGAAATGGTTGCTCTTGGCTATGTGAAAAAATTCACGGCAGTAGTAAATATAACGAAATTAAAAGGAAAATTATCACGGATAACAAGGCTTTACAAGTTTACGAGTAATAGGCGACCAACTTATAAAATGTACTTGGAACAGTAAAAATTTTGTACAAATGCCATTGAAAAATAACTTAAATAAAGTTGATAGCTGTGTAAAACAGAGTAAATATAATGCTTACGAACCATGTAAAAATATACAAAAATGAAATCATAACAGGCTTTACAAGTTTACGAGTAATAGTCGACCAACTTATAAAATGTACTTGGCACAGTAAAATTTTTGTACAAATGCCATTGAAAAATTACTTAAATAAAGTTGTTAGCTGTGTAAAACAGATAGTAAATATATGCTTATGAACCATGTAAAAATATACAAAAATAAAATCATAACATCCTTAATAATAATGATTTCTAAATTATGTTTTAATGTTTAAGCTTGAATAACGCATTGGAGTGGCCGGAGTCGTTGGTAGTACCAGAACGTAGTCCATATGGCGCATGCGCGCGGTGGAGTCTATTTTGTGTTAGTGCAGAAGTATTTTCGACGTTTTGTAATTAAAACGTAAAAGTAAAGTCAAATTAGATTCGATTTCCAAGCAAATTACTTATTTTCTTATGTCGATATCCTTCTATAAAGTCAATATTCGACCCGACTTCATCACTAATTGAGTAGCGTAAAACTTTTCAGAATGAAGTAGTGAATACCGCAGATTAGAGGATTCACCTCTAATCTGCGGTAGTAGAGGAGATTAGAGGTGAATACATACGATTTTTTTCTAATTCCGAAAGAGAAATAAACAAGGAGCTTGCACGCAAGGATCCAGGCACGAACTATACCATTCCCCGTGGCACTAACGCGCGCTCGTATCGGCTCCTTTCGCTTTTCGCACCCGCGGTGGTACTGAAATAGATAATATTTTTCTAACTTCAGTTGCGAAGTTGGATTTTATAAGTCCTTCTTCAGTTACCAGTTAGTCCTTATTTAGTTTAAGTCAAGAGTGAATAGATTACATCTAGGTAAGCGTGCTTCACCGTAGACCACATCATCGCTTACCATCAGGCAATATAGTGGTCAAATGCGAGAATATAGATTAAAAAAAAACATCATCCTATGTGGGCCCGTTTTTAGACTTTGTGAGCCGCTGAAACCGTTCTAATGTTCATGTAACAACAACAAAACCCTCTTTTTAGTCCGCATTATTATGCAACTTCGGAACCCTATTAATGCGCGTGGCCCGACACGCACTTGGCCGGTTTTGTTATTTATTATTTATAGCCTATTACACTCAAGGATAATGTAGCTTTCTACTGGCGAAATATTTTTTTAAATCGGTTCAGTAGATCCAGAGATTACCCCCTACAACGTCACAAACTCACAAACTTTACCTCTATATAATATTAGTATTAGTATAGATTAATAATATCTAGGTAGGTAAGTAGTAGACGCTGCCAATATTAATCGAGTGACTGATTTCACTGTTTTATCTGTTGTAAATAGTAATTAAAGGACCCTTATAGAATCACTTCGTTGTCTGTCTGTCCGCTCGTCAAGTTGAAATTAATATCAAATACTTGGTTGGCAAACTGACCGTGATCTATGTCGATGTATGGCGACAACCGTTTCCCAGAGGCAAAGTTAATTTTGTCCCTCACCCCAGTTTATGTTTTCGTTAGAGCAACGCTCGGTACTTTTATTGTTTATGAATTTCAGTATTATTCAGTAATGCCTAATTGTTTTATTGAATGTTTTTGGGCGCACGGTTGGCGCAGTGGTTGAGCAATTGACTGCTGCGCTGCGTGTCGCGGGTTCGATTCCCGCACGGAACAAAAATTTGTATGACCTACAGATAATTGTTCCGGCTCTGGGTGTTTGTGTATGTGAGTTTATATGTTTGTAAACGCACCCACGATACAGGAAGAAATTCCTAGTGTGGGGCAACGTTTTTTTAAAAAAAAAGAAAAAAAAAAGAATGTAGATGACTCGTACAATTTCCGTTTATTTTTTTATTTAATTTGTTTTCGTTAAGACAATACTGGGTCTATCACATTATAACGTGAACGGGGCAACAAAAGCAGGCCATAAGTTAACGATCCTATTTCACCGTGACTTAACTTGGTATAGGTATTAGAATAAGGAGGAAGTTAGATTTCCTCTTATTCAAATGTAAGTTTTTCATTGAAAATAATGGAACTGCTCTTTTTTCAGATTGTTTACAGATATGAAGCATCGATACCAACGGGTCTACCAGTCCTTACCGGTATGCTAACCTTGTCGGCTAACGAGGTCACAGCCCACCTAGCTTTGAAAATGCTCTCGCAACCTGAAGTTCTCGACTTGGACATCGAATTCCTGGGCCAGATGAAGTAAATTAAAATTACCTTATAGTTATTGGCAGACAAACGGTAAGGATTAGTTAGTACTAATCCTGGCCGTTTGTCTTCCTGACGGTCAAATATTATATATTATTATTATTTCGTTTATTCTTCTTTGTTCTTGTTATATGTATTACATTTTTATCTTCTATCTTACAAAAAAACATTTGAAAATACAAAAAATTGAGGCCCACCGGTATCGGAAACAGCGAAGTTATCGGCGGTGGGGGCTCCAGAGAGAGGAACCTCCGAACAATACGAGCCGTGTCTAGAAGTACTGCTTTCTGAATCAAGCCCTTGAACCAGCCGCCTAACGAGAGCCTACTAAGGTGTTGGTCGAGGCTCATGGCTATTAAGCCATTGGCTGACACGACTATCGGTACGATGATCGCTGAGTCCACGTCCCACATGTCGACAACCTCGCGAAGCAAGTCAAGATACTTGGCTTGCTTATATTTATCGGCTTTCACGACGTTCCCTGTCATGCGGGACGGTTATGTCAACAATTATTGCACACTAATTCGCGATAATAGTCCTGTCAGTGATGGTGGACCGATCCCAGTACAATATGAATATAGATATTGCCATTCTCGAGAACTGGGTCGGGCACATACCTGTAGTACGGTACCTCCGATGCCACAAGAGTGTATTTCAGAGCAAGTTGCTTATGGATTATCCTGGCTACAAGGTTGTGCCTATGCAAGTACTCTTCGTTAGCTAGACGAGAACAACCAGATATAATAACAAAGATATTCGTAATAATCATTATATTAATTTATTGGGGATTGTCCTTGGATGTTCTTGCGTAGTTACAGAACATACAGGCATAATCGCTGGTTAGTGAAACATTTCATCCTACATGTATAACAAGGCCTCAGCGAGTTGGTTTCGGCCCCTAGTATTTTTTTTATTTATTATTATATTGGTTATTGTCGGTATATACGAAATCCCGTCAAAATAATTGATGAGTAAAAGTGATCATCATCATCATTTCAGCCGAAAGACGTCCACTGCTGGACATAGGCCTCCCCCAGGCGTCGCCACATTGACCGGTCCCGTGCGTCTCGCATCAAGCGCATTCCCGCAACCTTAACCAGGTCATCGGTCCACCTAGTGGGAGGCCCTCCAGCGCATCGTCTTCCGGTTCACGGTCGCGATTCCAGAACTTTTCAGCCCCATCGGCCATCCATTCTACGAGCAATGTGCCCTGGCCACTGCCACTTAAGTTTCGCAATTCGTCGGGCTCTGTCGGTAACTTTGGTTCTCCTGCGGATATCCTCATTTCTGATGCGATCACGCAAGGAAACTCCGAGCACAGCCCTCTCCATTGCCCTTTGGGAGACTTTAAGCCTTCTGATAAGGTCCATTGTGAACGACTACGTCTCGGTGCCATAGGTAATTATTGGCAACACACACTGGACATAGACTTTTGTCTTGAGATACTGCGGTAAATTGGACGAGAAGATACCGCGCAAATTCCCGAAAGCCGCCAAGCCGAGTCGGATTCGACGGTTGACCTCTTTCTCGAAGTTAGACCTACCCAACTGGACCGTTTGTCCCAGGTAGACATAATCGTCTACAACTTCGAGTGTAGTCTCCAATCTTGATGGAAAAAGTGATAACCACAGCTATATTGGGCAATAATCTGACAGATATGTTATCCATCTAGACTGATTTCTTTTTCTTATGTGAGATATTGCCATTTAACAGCAAATGCGTTGGAAGTGCAAATTATGAAGTGACTGTGATACAGGGACATATGGCCTCGTTCTATTAACTAAACTTCATAAAATATAGCTTGATCTCTGCGACATATGTCAAACTGACGTATACGTTATTGTTAGCCTGTCAAGCGCTATTGTTACTGTATTGATACTGACAGCTGTTTTATGAAGTATTAAAGGAATACAACATTATTCTTTTAATTTGCCATTTCTTTTTTCTAGACCAGAGTCTCTGACAGTTGAAGGTCCCGCAAATTTAATGATCTCGAACTATAGACATCTGCTGGAACATCAGATCATCGCTCTTATGTCGAATAACCTGATCTACGGCGTAAAAATGCTGAAATCTCTACCTGGTTGTGGTAAGCAGATTCTACCTAAATTTTAATTTCTACATAGGTACAATCGAAAGGATTGAAACCTGACCCACACAGTTAAAAAATCGTATGCTTATGTACCTGTGAACATCTAAGAAGTCGTATTTGACACCTATAAAATAGTTATTAATAATTAAACTTGGTGCTTACCAATGATAGGTACTCGTATGAATTTAGATTTTCTTTTTTTGAAATTTTATTATTTTTTTATATCTGACATATTTTTCTACTTTTCTGACATTTTATGATTTAATTAATTTTGACATTATTTTTTACGTTGTTGGCATTCTTTTAAATCATGAATATGGCCATTTTTTGTGTAATTTTATCTCACATTATAAATCCGAATTTTATATTTATTTTTGTTTTCGTTTGACATTGGTTTATTTTATTAATTTGGTATGGTATTTTATGGATTTAAGTGTTATAATTATCTGACATTTTATGATACCTGACTTTATTTTATACGTTTTGACATTATTTAATTATATGAATCTGGTTTTTTTTTATGATCGGTTGTGCTTTCTGCTAAATTGTATTAATAATTTTTTTTTTTTTTTTTTTAAATCTCTCTTATTTCAAAATATTGTAAAATATATTTGTACGCCTCGCTAGGCAAAATATGTCAGTACAAAAAAACTTAAAAATATTTGATCATCCTGCATGCCTACTGTATGTGAACTCATGTTTGGACAAATAAATTATCTTTATCTTTATCTCGTTGGTATAATATATAGGTAATATAGTAATTAGTTAGGATTATGAATTAGATTTTTCAATTTCTTACATACAAAGTTATCGCGGCATGTTAAATGAGAAACGTCATTAGATTTATTAGATTATCACGATCATAGATAACGTACAGCTGCTCTTGAGACATTTTAAATATTATGAATACCGCGTCAATCTGGGTCAAAAGTCTGCTATTTTAATCCTTATGATCAATGCATTAGATAATTATTGATACACAAAAACATAAAACAAAGAAACATATTATGGACAGTCTATTTATTTATTTATTATATTCTTTATTGTACACCACAAAAATATATACACAGGACAAAAAACATAAAAGCAAGTGTACAATGGGCGGTCTTATCGCACAGGGCAATCTCTTACAGACAACCTTTGGATGGACTGAAAGAGAGGAGAGATATTTAGGGTTGTCAGTGTACAATATATCTTAAACAATAATAAATATACATAATAACATAAAATACATACATACAATAAGTGTATGTACCTACAAAGGCGATTTTAACCCATAATTGTGTTCTCTAACAGCAAACCTCAATTTTAACAACAACAACACACACGGGCACAACAAAACTTAAGAACACTTAATATTTAAAATTCTTAAATTAGGTCCTATCACTATCACTAAATATTATAAAACAAAGTCCTGTTCGCGATAAACTCAAAAACGACTGAACGGCTTTTCATGCAGTTTTCACTAATAGACAGAGTGATTCATGAGGAAGGTGTATAATTTGTGTAAATTGGTTGTTATGACGATAATTTTTGAAAATGTCGGCAAAAGTCAAGCCGCCTGGGAGCTTTCATCGAAAACGCTGCCGAATCCCTTTGAGATATTACAAAACAATGTATTGTGGAATTGTTCCTCTTTTATAGGTCTATACTACAGAAATTCCGCGATGGCATATTTTTATATTTTAATGATAATTTACTATACCCATTCGAACTACCCATGCAAAAAAAATATAACTTCCAATCCGATAAAATTAAAAAATGATGATAAAAACCGGCCAAGTACGAGTCGGACTCGCGCACGAAGTGTTCCGTACCATTATCGCAAAAAACGGCAAAAAATATCACGTTTGTTGTATAGGAGCCCCATTAAATATTTATTTTATTCAGTTTTTAGTATTTGTTGTTATAGCGGCAACAGAAATACATCATCTGTGAAAATTTCAACTGTCTAGCTATCACCGTTCATGAGATACAGCCTGGTGACAGACAGACGGACAGACAGACAGACAGATCGACGAATCGCGGAGTCTTAGTAATAGGGTCCCGTTTTTACCCTTTGGGTACGGAACCCTAAAAAGGAAACTGCAATTGTGCAAAAATAAAAAATCGTGTCCCAATTAAAGCCTCCGTGCCAGAAAAGCTTGCTGTATAAGATAATCAATTTATTATGACAATAGCTAAACGTCATCAATGATCTATTATCTCTTTCTCTTTCTCTTTCTGTCACTTCATGCGTGTATTTATAAGCGTTTTCAATGCAAGGAAGTGCGGATGTATAATTTTTGTTCAGACTTTTTGACTAATTAGGTAATTAGTCTCGAGTCGAATATTATAAAATTGATTATTAGTAAAACTAACAAAATTTTACCTAATTATTTTAGAATTTGTGTAGAATAATTTGCTTGTGGTGGGTCAGGTTTCATTCCATTCGATCGTACAGAGAGATTCGAGTGTGTGTACTTGAAAACTAGGTATCCGCCAGCAACCCTTTGGACTCAAAAACCTTCATCAAAAATCCCTTTGCAACTAAAAATGTGACACTGTAAAAGGGAGGTAAATAGGACCACTCTATAAAGCTCTGGAACAACGAAATTGTCCATGCAGGCAATTTGTACTCCAAGTGCCATCGATCGAACTAATCTGGCTCTAACAAGGGCATTTATAAGACATTTTAAAAACTGTTCTGATGTGTTGGTATGTACAATTATTTATTATTTTCAGAGCCATTCATGCCCGGCCAAATCATAAAGAAAAAGAAAAAAGAAGTAGAAAAAGAAGTAAAAAAAGAAGAAGAAAAGAAAGAAAAGAATGAGACACTTAAACTTGCATATAACTTGCATAACGAGGCGGTTGAAACTGATGAGAGTGAGAGTGTTGCGACTTCTGCAAGTCGGGAATATTCGTGGCAAAAAAGGCAACCAAATAAAAGTCAAGAACCAATCAAGAAACAATTAAGAAGTCAAAAAAAATCTAAAAGGCAAAAAAAGTTAAAAAAAACGAGACATTAGGAATGTGATTTTTGAAAAATATTAAATGAAAAAATTAAATTATGTTTGTAGTTAATGTCGAAATCGTCAATATGTGTGTGTACTTTCTCGTCATTAGGTACCTACCCACTTTCTAGACACGAGGCAGCGTGTCAAGCCAAGTTCAAGCAAAAAAGGAACTGGCGACGCAGCAGCTGTGTGTGTGTATTACACGAACCATTTGGAGCCACTTTTGTCATCTTAATAACTCACAATCTATTTAACATAAACACATGAAATTTGGTTTAAGTATTAAAAACCCTAAGATGAACTATTAATCAAAATTTCGTAAATATAGCTCAAACGGTTATTTAGATATTAACGTCCAAAAATCGTCATTTTTATCACTGACTGACCTATATATCAGAACTCTAACCCAGTTCCAGATAAACTAGAAAGTTCAAATTTGGCATCCAGATAGGGAGTTGGGTGAATATAAAAGAATAAATCAGAAACTAGTACATGTTCATAATTTTTTAGTTATTAAGTAGTTTCAGATATTAAGTAAGTAATGTATTTATGTTCACAGGGAACAATTCCCTATTTGCTTAGCATATGCTATTACCATCCACAAATCACAAGACCTTAGCCTTGACAGCGCTCTTCTCGACATAAGCTCCTCTATATTTTGCAAAGGGCAGGCTTACATTGGACTCTCCAGAGTTAAAACCTTAAATGGAATTTTTCTTATCAATTTAGATCCAAGACATCGAGGCACAAGAGAGCTCTATTGTAGAGTACAACCGCCTGCGCACGTTATTCCGCCCGACTTGGCCAAATTAAGTATAAACAGAAAACGCTTAAAAAGAATCCGGATACTGAATAGGCAATTCACTCGAACATTTCAAAGGTACAAGAAAATATAGAAAATAACACAGAATAGTAGTTTATGCAATGGTCATATAATAGCGGTTATTAAAACACGAACGTAGGTTTATCAAATGAGGCGAAGCCGAATTTGATAATAATATTACGCGAGTGTTTTAATACCTAATTATATGCTATTGCATACACTACTTTATCTTGACTCATACAGTTGAAATAAAACAAAAGTGCAAAAGGAAAAAATATGTGGTATGGTATGGCGGGCAATTTAGATTCTCATAGCGCAGCACGCGCATCCACAGACAACTGACAATGACATGAGCCCATACGCGTCAGAAAATTAAAAAGTAAAAGTGTGCTATAAAAATTAAAAAGTTATTTTATGATGCAGTTGTTTGAAAATCGAAGGAAAATGTTGAACTATAATGGTTTTTTTTTTAATTTTACCTATCCACGAATATAAAGTACGTGTTTATGCAATATTTTTCGAATTCGTATTTGGAACATTACGTTGTGAGTAAAAGACAATTATACCCCGTAAACGTAGGAAAATACAGTAGATTTAAAAAAAGCATTTGGTTTAAATTTTATTATGAACTAGCTTCTGCCAGCGGCTTCGCCCGCGTAAATGTCGAAAATTATCCCGACGGAACATATAAAAAGTATCCTATGTGCTATTCCAGACTATAGTCTATCCCTGTGCCAAATTTCATCCAGATCCGTCCAGCAGTTTGAGCGTGAAGAAGTAACAAACATACACACTCACAGACTTTCGCCTTTATAATATTATATATATAAGTGTGAAGTGTGATATCCTATGTGCTATTCCAGACTATAGTCTAACCCTGTGCCAAATTTCATCCAGATCTGTCCAGCAGTTTGAGCGTGAAGAAGTAACAAACATACACACTCACAGACTTTCGCCTTTATAATATTAAGTGTGATTAGTGTGATAAGTACCTACTAATAATTTCTATACAAAAAGTAATGATATCCCATCAAAAACATAAATGTGAAAAAGGGAGCCAAGTTCAATACTAAGAATATGCGCGGTTGTTGACTACACCGACAAAAGAATCGAGATCTAAATGGGTACCAAGTTCTGTATCCTGAAATTTATTTACAAGAACATAAAACATTCTAAAATAAATTTAAAAACACAATTTCTTGCTTTTTCTGCTACAACAATATTTGCTTTTTTTTTAAATATAACTTCTTAAATTTTAAAAGTCGAGTTATTTACATAAAGCAGATAACTTAGGATAAATTGTAGCTCAAGATTTGACTTGGCTAGACGCTCCCTAGACGGGATCAGGTAAGACAAAGCAAAAACATTACCCTTTTTATTCGCTGCAACCGGGTAAAGACCCAGCTAAAGATCCAGAATAAAGAAGGTAATATTTTTTTACGCAATAAACAACTTCTATTTTGTAAAGATTGTGATACTTGTTAAATCAAGCTATTTTAGAGTCTGGCTATTATAAATAAGTAGGCATAACCTAAAAAAATGTGAGACACCGTAAATTTGGGGCAGGTAACACCGTCAGGGGCGTAGCTATCGGAGGACTAGGCGGTGCCGTGCACCGGGGTCCCCAAACTCAGGGGCGCCTCGGACTTTGACCACCAAACCATAAAAACTAGTGAAAAATTCTACCATCTCTGGAATACAAATAAAATAGGTTGCATCACAACTTTAATCATGGTAACTCATTTGAAAGAATAGAGGGAAATTCCCAACAAGTTTCAAACTTTTGTTTAAAACTTGTGATAGATGATGCCATTAGCACTTGTGTGGGATTAAAGATCTTTTTCGCAAAATTTGTTTATTTTTTTCGGCAATAGCATGAAACGTTGGTCAAAATTCACTGGCGAATCAGACATCACTCTAATAACAAACAATTGCAGTTAGTTAGTCTCGGTAAAACTCAAACATGGCTAACTAAACCGATATTCCTTTTTACCCGACTGCCGAAGGAGATTATTGTGTTTATCAGTCTATGTATGTATGTAAGTATGTATGTATGTATGTTTGTTCCTATGTGGCGTTCTAGCGACCAAACGCGTGGGCCGATTTTGATGGTTCTTACGTCAATCGATTTGTCTTAACCCCGCGAGTGTCACTGGCTACATAAAAATTGGCAAATAGGAAAATAGCGGTTCTTGGGCGCCATATTGTGGTGGCCCAAATTTTTTTTTTCTTCCGTACCTATCGTGTGGGGTATCAAAATAAAGGATTTTAAGAGGTGATTTCAAAAATATATAACACTTTATGTGTATATATGTTTAAATGTACCTGATTCGAAAAAAAAATTACTATAAAGTTATAAATAAAAAAAGTTAATAAAAAAAATAAAAAAAACCCGACTGCTTGAAAAGCGAACTAAAAAGACGTAAACAAAGAGAAAATCATGCTGTGCTATCGAAGGATACATCTTCGCGAGCTGGCTGACCAAAACCAGACGTATCCTCCGACTGCACAGCATGATATTCTCTTTGTTTACGTCTTTTTAGTTCGCTTTTCAAGCAGTCGGGTTTTTTGATTTTTTTAATTAACTTTTTTTTTGTTTTGTTGGCTAGTATGTATCAAAGTAATGTTCAAAACCATACTGCCATAATATTTTTCAAGCACGAGCTTTGCTCGCTCTTGCACCCTGTTTCTCTTATATTTATTTTAACTTGTCTGCATAAGTCAAGAAAGCATTTCCTGTTTCTGTATGAAATGTCAATCCGAGGCTGGGATCTAAATGATATGATGATAACTTGTCCAATCCCAGGTACTCGTAGGAGGCATTTTTGAATGGCTTCACTCACTCAGGCAGGATACTCAAAGGGGGTTTGAACTGGAGCGCACAATGGAACTGGTAGGAATGGTACGTATAGTTCGTTTAAGGACTATTAAATAAACAAAAAATGTCCTACGATATCACCATAAATTACATTTTTTGTTTCTTTAGGGCTAGGGCACACCCTAACCCTAAAGTGAGTACCCTTTTGCTTCATTTACGCTCATATCTAGTCTGTTTTTTCTGTTCCGTGCATCTAGTCATAAACGCTACCCGGTTATGAACTTATGAGTACTGCGCATTTGGCCTTTTTGAAGAACATTACCATTATAATCCGTATACAGCATTTTAAGCATCTCCTGCCGGCGTTTCCACTCAGAAGTAAGTCCATCTCAGACAGCCAGGCCAACTCTGACACATTGGACAACTCTGACATTTAGGCCAAAACGATGTGGAGCTCCGCTGGGAGCACCCAATCGCAGACATGTACCGATCCGGAAGGTGTTGTCACTCAACATAGTACCTATGTTGGGTGACGATAGTGACTGTAGCCAGAGGCCCGACTTCCATTCTCCCACAGCCAGCAGGCGGGCACACTCAGCAGTATGGTGAAGCAATCGACCGCCTCGGACACCATAGTCTATCCTGCAGTAGGAGCGCTGGTCGGTTAGCACGGCACGCCAGCATTAATGACATCATACGTCGGGCTCTTGTCACCGCCGGGGTGCCAGCTATTTTAGAACCTAATGGCTTGGCGTGCGACGATGGGAAGAGACCAGACGGGATGAACATAATGCCTTGGAAAGTGGGTAGACCTTTGGTGTGGGATGCAACATGTGTCGACAACCTTGCGCCATCCCATCTTCTGAGCACGGTGGGCACCTGGGGCAGCTGCTGCTGGTGCAGAAAATCTCAAACGGCGCAAATACAACAACCTTATTGGAAGTTATATATTTGAGCCGCCGCCGGGGTTGAAACGTAGGTCCATGGGGTCCGAGTGCTCTTCGAGTATTTCGAGATGAAAAAAACCCGTTAAGTCGACTCTTCAAGTGACCAGAGGGCTGGGCTTTTCCTTGGCCAGAGAAGCATTAGCATTCATTTTTAGTGGGCCGTGGGCCACCCCACAGTACCCGTTTTGGGGATAAAAAAATATCCTATGTTACTCAGAAATAACGTAGCTTTCTATTGGTGAAAGAATTTTTTATATCGGTCCAGTAGTTTCGGAGCCTATTCGGTACAAACAAACAAATAAACAAACAAAAAATCTTTCCTCTTCATAATATTAGTAGAAATGGCGAAGTTGATGTGTGTGCAACACCAATGAATAGTCAAGCATTTTTGACATTGACGTTTAACAACACAACAATTTCTTGTTGTAAGCTGTCAGTTGCACGTCAGCTGCAAGCAATATGTTTCGTTTTCGGTGATAGTTTATAATTTATAGTAACAAATTTGAGCGTTTTATGCAGAAGGTAAAATAATTAACAAAATGTCTGAAGAAGAAGTTGTAGATATAGAACAGGAATTAAACGACCTCTTGACGAAAGTCCAACCCAACTTACAAGATATTATTAAAAGGGTAAATATAAACATATGAATTTATACTGAATATTATTCAAATCCTTTTCTACAAATTTATTGTGCAATGATATCAAAACAATCTTTTATAGAGTTTCACGAACGTGGTGCTACAGCAAACGAAGAATGGTGAACAAATTAAAGCTGACTCGCTCGGTGATACTTCATACTTCGCTAAGAACACACAAGTGTAAGTTTGTTTATTTGATATGCTAAATCTGTGGAAGAATTCCTTGGAACAGCCTTTAAACTGTATCTTTTCATCTCGTGTTAAATAAAACTAAAATGTTACAAGTTCGTAAATTGTCAAAGTTTGGTGATTCGTATTAAAATTCTTCATATAAATACGAGCCTGTTACTGCAGGGCAAAGGCCTCTTCTCATAGAGAGAAGGCACGAGCATTTATCACCGCGGTTGCCCAAGACAGTTTGGCAATTTCAAACTTATATTAACTATAATTCCAGGTTTCCTCACTATGTTTTCCTTCACTGATGTCACTAATGTCCAATATTTTAAATTATAATCCTCAAAATATTTGTTAATATTTCAGTAATCTTTCCCGCTTAGAATTGGTGAAGCCGCCAACATTCCACTTGCAAACCCTGGCATTAGATTTAAAGACAATGAGCCTCACACTAAAATGTTCTCTCGGAGAAGTGAATGTAAAAGGACTGTACAGCGCATTTAATGAGAACCTGTATAATCTCATTCCTGTTCTGGCTGAGGGACATGTTTTGTAAGTATCTAAACTAATTTTTATTGCGTCGTATTCCTCAGTATTGAGGGTCGTGACCTCCCTTCTGCATCACCTTATCTCAAATGGTCTTTCTCCATCTGTTTCTGTCTCTGGCGATGTGGAGGGCGCTGAAAACTGTAGAGACCAATATATTGGGCTGCGTCCATGAGGCCTTTTCCTAACCACTTTGCCGGTCACTATGAGCCTCTCGAGGTTGCCACCATCTTTCCTTGCAATGTGGCCAAATTATTCTAAGACTCTGCACAGACACTCGGATGACAGCCGCGAGGAGATTTTGAGTTCTCGCAGTATGGAGATGTTAGTCCCAAATGCTGTCCAGGGGATATGGAGCATCTCTCTCTTCTCTTTCACAATTTTTATTTATGGTTAAGTAATTTATTTTATTAAAATAAATAGTCAAATGTACAACATGTTTACATTCACCTTTGTTGATATTAATTAAATCATTGTTTCATCAAAACAATATATATTTTAACATTTATGTCTGTCAAGTACAATCAGTATCATAAAGAGACATATTTATTATGAAAACAGTTAAGTTTTATGAGACAATATTATATTGTGAGGCAACTCGAGAAAGGCTATCAATAGTTAGTTTATTTGTTTGTGCAACAGCTTACCATTATAATATTGTGTATCTGTATCAGTCACTGTGAGGCGTTGTATTTAGTATTGACTGCAAAAAAAACAAACATTTTCTAATTATTATATTTTTTAAAAGACTTTGTAATATTCTTTAAAGGATAATATTTTATTGTACAGGTCTGTGCATAATTATCAATAAGGTAGGTATGACCTGATCAATGTTACACAAAATAAAGTAATTACCGATAACAGAATAATTAATTATTAAAAACTACTATTCTAGAATATCATTATCGAACATGATCGCAGATGTGAGGGTGGGCCTGATGCTGGAAGATGATGCCTTCTCCTTCATCAACCCAGATATTGAGTTCACTCATGATGAAGTTCTAGTAAAGGTAATTTATTGGTTTTGATCTTACTTATATATTTAACTTACTTAATATAATATTATAAATGCGAAAGTTTGGATGTGAGTAGGTATGTTTGTTACTCAATCACGCCAGAACGGCTGAACGGATCTGGATGGAATTTGGCACAGAGATAGATTATAGTCAGGAATAGCACATAGGATATTACGTTTATCCCGGAAATATGTTCCCTCGGGCTAATTTTCGACTTTCACGCGTGCGAAGCCGCTGGCATAAGCTTCTCCAGTCGCACGCCATATATTTCGACTCTGGGCATCTCTCATCCGGCAACTATATCCCTGTTTGGGCTGATAGGGCCACAATAGGAGCGGTACGACGTAAATTGCTTCAAAGTATAGCGTTTAGCTTTGATATTGTTATGCAAAGCATACAGGACGGTTAGTACTGAGGCCTTACCGGTACTTGCTGGCGTACTTCCGGTTGACCTTGAAGTGCAGTGACGTGCTGCAATGTACTACTCCGCACGAGAGATCATGGACGCGGACTTTTTAACGCGGAGTGACCGTGAGAAAATCTCTAGATTATTTAAATCACATATTGACGTCTGGGAGGAACCTTTTTCCGAATGGCAATGTAGGTGGGATAATTCCATCAAGGGCCGACACCTCCACCAATTATTTCCTTCCGTTCGCGTGCGGCTGGCCAGGACGTGGCTGGAGGTGGGTCACTGTGTTGCCCAATTTCTCACAGGGCATGCTAACTTTAAAAGTAAATTATTTTCCTTCAAGCTCGTTGCCTCGCCTCTATGTCAGTGTTCTACAACTAACTGCAAATATGTACAATCTGCACATCATATCTTAAGGGAGTGTATTCTTTGGCAGAATGAACGCAATATTATGTTGAATAATGTACAGGCTGCATCAGGAGTTGTTTACTATACGGACCTAGTGGAAACTAGAACAAATTTCCGTGCGGTCAAGCGTTTTTGCCAGTAAGCAGTTCAGCTTGCTTATTCTGTGAGCTTTGTCAACAAACCTATGCTACGAAATAAAGCGACATCAAAGCCAGACTGCTGCTATGAACATGCAGCAAAAGTTTTCATTTTTGTTTCAAAAATTTTGAATATCCTTGTCCATTATTCGATACTGGAGTCCTTACTGAAACAAAAGTGTTAAAAAATAATTATTTTTCTTTTAGTTATCATGGCCGTCGCCGCAAAAGAATGGTGGCTATGATTTCGCAACGACTGAGCAACTGGCTAGACATATTGGTGAGTATTCCAAAAACCCTTAGTACTTCGATAGTTCAGCTTTTTGCGGTGTGAATCCAAAAAGTTAATCTGTTTCATCTCCAGTTTCCATAAACCTTGAAACATGTAGAATCGATTTTATTTCTCATGGGTTATTATATACCTACTTGTTTGGCATTTCTAAGTCGATTCATTGCTTCATGCGAAATGTATTGCTTGGAAGGCATTTAGGCTGCAAGTTGGCGGTACCTACAGTCAAAATCAATCCAAATTTAGTAGAATGCGACTCCGCCTACTGATTTTTATTTAATTTGTCCATGGCTACACGTGAGCTGTGTAAATGCTGCCACCATCGCTGACCAATGAGGAGCATGTTTGCATTTTTAATATCACACCAAAACGGATAGATTGGTCGCCAGTTTATGTCCGTTCACAATTTCTCTGTGTCCGTTCACGGAGAGATAATAAACTTCTGAATTTTGATGCGTATTGTTGTATTCGAAATGATCACAAATTGTTTAGAGTTTAAAATCTCTCGAAATCTATACTTTAATGCTAAAGTAACTCTGTCTGTTACCTTTCCACGCTTAAACCGCTGAACAGATTTAGATGAAATTTGGCATGGAGATAGTTTGTCACTCTGTAGGTTTTATCCCTGAAATCATCCATAAGGGCGTGGAAGTTTGTATGGTGAACTAATAAGTTCTCAAGTTAGGCGGCCCACACATCTACAATATTATTGCGCAATAGAAATAAATAGGGTATTTGAAGTACTAATGCTACGCAGACGAAGTTGCGGGTATTAGCTAGAAGTTTGCTATAATCTGGTGACAATACCACTCGTGTGCGGCCTACTGTACGAGTTACGCAATATCCTTGAAAATTACTTTTGATAGAAAACAAGTTTCGGCCGCAAGTAAATCCAAGGCCGCATGTTTTTCCCTTTACAATTTAGTTTTTAACGCCTAAATTTTATAGTTATAGAATATTGATCATACCTAATTTAGCTAGTACCTGCTTACACAGGTATTTGTATGTAAATGAATAGTTATCTTGTAACTCGCTTGATAACTGTTTGCAACATAAGAAGTCAATAGTGCGACGCGAAGATAAGAAACGCGTTGTTGTAAAACACGTTTATGTTTTTTATAATTAATCTTTTTATAATGTTCGATGATTTGTATATGTCCACGTGATCCCATTAGTGGGTACCTATTCCATTATGTTTTAACTTGTCAATATTTTTTTATACTAAAGACATCCAATCCATCTGAACGCTGAATAGACACTATTATTATGCAATATTCCACTAAATACAAAACATGCGAAAATGGCATCGCGCAGCAAGTATACTGCTGTGGGTAAAGGTTGAAGAAACCAGTCACCGACCGAAGGTTCGACCAGTTTAGGTCAAAAAATGTAGTTTCGGCCTTAGTTTCGGTTTCGGCCAAAAATTATTAACTTTAAAGCTTTCGCGTTTCATAATGGAAAAAAATATGTCACGGGAATTTAACGCGCTGATTTAGATTATTTATTTACCTATTTAACCCGACGTTTCGACCGTGTTGCAACGATCGTGGTCCCGGGTTGACTGGTGTCTCGGTGTACTGGCTCCGTTGGGTCAGAAAATTCTTTTTTTTAATTCAAAACCGGCCAAAAATTGTCCAAAACTTTCGGCCGCACCGAACATCAGTGCTCGTGACTTATCGTGCGTCGTTCGGATAACTTCGCAGCCAATTTGTGGTCGCTCCAAACTCTCAGGAAACGCCTCAGTAACCGTCGATTCCAAGTTAGCCTCCTGGTTGGCAAGAGTAGGTGGCGAATTCAAAAGAATGGGCTACCTCAAGGTAGTGTACTGGATCCATTACTGTACAACATTTATACCAATGACCAACCAGCGAACCCTAATACAGCCCACTTCCTGTATGCAGACGACCTGGCATTAACCTGCTAAGCCTCGAATTTTGAAGAGATTTTCCGATCTGAAACCTGAAAGCTGCCTCGAAGACTTAAAGCCGAAAAAGTTTTCTAGCATGCATGGGCCTATGCCATGGTAACACCACCTCGGAGAGATTTGGCCTTTGGCAAAAGAAGCTCATATCTCCTGCTGACCATTTCATCGGGAGAGCTTTGCGCCTGGGCACGCGTTGCTATGGCTGGCCTGGAAAACTCTAAACAGACTCTGCACCCAGATCGGCCGCAGCAATTACAACGGTTAGTTTCGGGTTTGGTTTCGGTCGAGACTGAGCCAAGGCTGAATGTTCAGTTTTGGCTGAAAACCCAATTACGGTAGGACCATAGATATACTCTATTTTATATTTCTATGGGTAGGACACTAAAAGAAACATTTCCTTAATAATGGTTAGGAAAAAAAAACATATTAATAAATGATGGATAGTCATTGTTCACTCCGGCTGGCGGGTTCGAATCGCAACCGGAATGTTGAGGAAATTGAATGTGAACATCGGTGGCAAATGAAAAACTTTGTTGATTTCACTTGATCCTTTGATTTATTGTGAGTACACAATTGACCGTAAAATAGGTTTGAACAATGAACTGATGAGATAATCCGTATTTTACTTGAATTGAATAATTGAAATCGAGAGCTGATATTAAACGTTCTGCCGACATGAATCTCCATTGGCTCAGTGTTGCAAGCAACAAAATTAAAGTTTCTATACAAGAATACAGATAATATATGATTAGTTTATAAAATTCAGAACTTACATCAAATAATTAATAAAATATAGAAAACATGTTAATTTGCGTTAACATTCTTGGGCCCCCCTCGGGAGAAAAGGATCAATGTTACTACTGTAAACATTGATAACATTATCATAATAATAACCAAAGAAACATTGACATAAATACTATGACTATGAATTTACTTATTCTAAACCTTAACTAGTATTACAATCTATTGGCAATTTACATAATTTCACTACTGGTCTTATAAATTCACCGTACTGAGTCTTAACCTTGACTGATCTTATAATTGAATCTCTACCTTTATACAATTCAATGACTCTACCTCTTTTCCATTGAAGTGGTGGTGAGTTTTCATCTATAATTAAAACTAAGTCATAAATTTTTAAACTTTCTGATTGATTATACCATTTATTACGAGCCTGTAATGTGCTTAAATACTCTAAGTGCCAGCGAGTCCATATGTTTTGATACATTTTTTGAATAACCTGAAACCGTGATAAGCGTGACATATTAGTATCTTTCCAATGTACCTCTGGTAATGCTACAAGTGGTTGACCTATTAAGAAATGACCTGGAGTTAATACTTCATAATCACAAGGATCATCTGACATTGGCACAAGTGGGCGTGAATTTAGAATAGCCTCTACCTTGGATAATATTGTAGTGAGTTCCTCAAAAGTTAAAATGGTATCTCTGACCTCCCGTTTCAATAGATTTTTCGCACTTTTGACAGCAGCTTCAAATAATCCACCCATATGAGGTGAAGCTGGTGGGTTGAATTCCCATTTGATGTTCTGGTTCCTTAACTCCTCCTGAAGTAATAATTCATGATCAATTAAAAACTGAGTTACCTCCTTGAGATAATTATTAGCTCCGGTATAGTTGGTACCTCTATCTGACCGAATGAGTGAAGGTAGCCCCCTGCGGCTAACGAATCTGGTGAATGCTGCGATGAAAGCTTCTACTGATAATGATGAAACAACCTCTAGATGAACAGCCTTTGTTGCTAAGCACACAAAGACACATAGATAAGCCTTAACTGATTTTGCATTCCTGAGTAGACTGCTTTTAACCAAAAAGGGTCCAGCAAAATCTGTTGCAACCCCTGAGAATGGACGCGCTGCTGTGACTCTATCAGCGGGTAAATCTGCCATGAATGGTGGCTGAATTGACGGATTGAACCTGAAACATACTAAACATTTTCTTATGACCTTAGAAACCTGACGCTTGACTGATGTGATCCAATATTCTCTTCTAAGAATAGCGATTAATGCATTAGTTGCTGCATGACAATATGACCGATGATAATATTCTATTAAAAGCTGACCAAATCTGTGATCCTTAGGTAGTAGGTAGGGATGACGAGCCCCATATGGCAATTCAGATCTTCTTAATCGTCCACCTACTCTGATTAATCCATCTTGATCCGTGAATATACTTAATTTCTGCAATGACTTGCATACTGGTTTCCCTTTCTTCAGTAATGCAATTTCTTCACTGAATGACTGTGACTGTATTTCCTTAATCCAATATTTCCTGGCTTCTCTTACCTCTTCAATAGATAATACCTTCCTTAAATTTCTCTGTGACTTAGGTAACCTGAGATTTCTGATAAACCTGAGTACAAATGCTGTGACATTAATAAGTTTACTGAATTTACTAACTCTTGATAATAATGCTTGATCCCATGACTCTGTAGATGTTGTGAAACGAATGAGTTTCTTAAATCCTGGTAAATTATCTGGCATGATGATGGCTGACTTTGGCCAGTCCCTTTCTTGTTGAAGAAGCCACTTGGGTGACCACCAATTATCGTAATGCAATAATTCCTGAGCTGACATACCTCGGGATGCACAATCCGCTGGGTTGAATTCAGATTTTATATGCCTCCACACCATATTCCTTTGAGAACCTTGAATTTCCTGGACTCTATTGCATTCAAATGTCTGGAGCATATGAGGTTTCGTATTGAGCCATGCTAATACGATTGAACTGTCTGACCATGCATTGATGCTTTCAATATGAATGGCATTTTCGTATGCCTCAGCTACATGATTTAATAGCTTGAAAACTAAATGAGCTGCACTTAATTCAAGTTTGGGTATAGTTTGCATAGTTTTCTTAGGTGCAACCCTTGATTTAGCCATGACTAGTTGCACCATAACCCTTCCTGATGAATCCAAACTTCGAAGATATACACACGCGGCATATCCTTGCTCAGAAGCGTCTCCAAATCCATGAAGTGAGTATGACACCGCTTCTGGCAATGAAACACATCTTGGTAATTGTAAATATGAAAGATATTGAAGATCAGTGATAAGATTGTTCCAATATTCAAGAATTGAATCACTGATTGGTTCATCCCAGTTAAGTCCATCTGTGAATAATGACTGTAGAAGTAACTTAAATCTCAATATGATGGGCGTACAGTATCCACATGGATCATATAACCTAGCTATGGTACTGAGTATACCTCGTTTAGTGGTAGCTTCTCCAGTAGGTATATTAATCTGATAAGAAAATGAATCTGAAACCGGATCCCACTCGATTCCTAATACCTTGATAAAGCTTCTATCCTGAGAATCAAATTGACGTGGTTGTTCACAATGATCGTCTGGTAAATCCTCCAATACCTTGTCATTGTTTGATGACCATTTTCGAAGCTCATAGCCTGCACTCTTCATCAATTGCTTGAGTTCTTCCTTCAATTTATTGGCCTCCGCTACGGTATCGGCTCCAGTTAAAATATCATCGACAAAGATCTGATTTCTGATAGTCTCTGCTGCATGAGAATTTGGATGATCTGATTCCCAATCATCCGCCAATTTAAATAGTGTTCTAATTGAAATGTATGGGCTTGACCTTAGTCCATAAGTATTAGTATTTAATTCGTATACCTTAATTGGTTCTGAAGGAGTTCTTCTCCACAATATGAGTTGATATTTCCTGTCCTCAGGATGAATCCATGTCATTCTAAACATCATCTTAATGTCAGTAGTAAAGACGACCTGATGTCTTCTGAAATTCAACAATATTTTTGTAATGTCATTTTGAAGTGGCTCACCGCTATGAAGGCATTGATTTAATGAGGTTCCTGTGGAAGTCTTCCCACTCCCATCAAATACAACTCTTAACTTGTCCGTACCCTTCTTGAAGATCCCATGATGTGGTATAATGAAATGCTCTGACTCAAATTGAAACCTTGATAGAGACATATGACCTAGTCTTTCATATTCTTCCATGAATTCTCTATATTTAGTAGCAAATACAGGATTCTTATCCATTTTCCTTTCTAATGACTTGAGCCTTTGCATAGCTAATGCTTTTGATTCACCTAATACAGGTCTCTCAGATAACAATGGCAATCTAACCATGTATTTACCATCAGGCATTCGACTGACAGATGAATTATACAACCTTTCACATTCTATGTGATCTGGATGAACAGCTGGCTGAGATGGTGGCTCCTCCACCTTCCAGAACCTCTCGAGAACTTCCTCAAGCCTGGACGCCATGACTCCATAATCATTAACTGATGTACATCCTCTTGGTGAACTATCACTCATTGACTCGAGTAGTGATCCCATGATTACATGACCAAAGCAGGTTTTATATGCATAAAGATCTGGAATATTTAATGAAATCTTAGAACCTTCATATACATAATTTAGAACATCCGTACCAAGGATGAGATCCAATTCCTGGGGTGTGTCAAAGTTCTGATCTGATAATTTGATACCTTTATCCATGATTAAATGCCTACAGTTGACAGGAAATGACGGAATTTCTCCAGAAATATAATACATGACAATAGCTACTGTACTGATAATAGGCACGGGTTTACCTATTGGTTTTATTACTAATTTTGCTAAAGTACCAGGTAAATCAACTCTGTTATTACCTACTCCATATATCTTTGTACTATTAGACTGTTGGTGCAATTTCAATTTATTTACCAATGATTGTGAGATTACTGAGACACTTGCCCCTGTGTCTAATAAAGCTCTAGCCTTATAATAGTGTCCGTCACTCCCCCTTATACCTACAACTGCTGTTGGGCAGATGGTTATGGGCAACGGACTCTTGTTGTCACCAACAGTCGACTCATCTCATTCAAATTGATCAGGACTGCGCCTGCATCCAAAACGTAACTCTTGAAACTTAAGCTGAGCTCGAGCTGCACGCTCTCCTGCCCTAGATTCCTTATTAATGTGATATGGTTTCTCTTGAACCTGATTAATTGGTGATTGTTGTCTAACCTGGTGATTCCTTGGCTGAGCCTGAGATGCAACTCCAGACTCACTGCGATTATCAACTGATGATGTTGGCTGAACTGGTGATTGTGTACTGGTCTCCTGAGACCCAGTATTTGATGAGGACTGCCGCTCATTAATGCATAAGAGTGAATTATGATCTTTAGATCCACAATGCTTGCACCAATTCCTATGAGTGCATTCGCTTGCATAGTGCTTCCTCAAGCACTTAAAACAATGACCGGATTTAAAGACCCATGATTTTCTAGCCTTAGGATGAAGTGCATTGAACTTTCTACACACATATAAACTATGAAATGAACTATTACAATAAATACACTCAGTTGATTTAGAAGTCACCTGATGTGAATGTCTCTGAGATGTGGGTCCTGGAGCGGCATCAGACCGCTGATGAGGTACTCTCCTTCTTGCCGGTAGTGATCTGCTTTCAGTCTCGGTGATTGTCAAATGAAGTCTGCATTGCTCATCCAGGAGTTCCATGAGTTGATCCAGGGTTGGCAGTTTCGCCTGATCCTTGCCATATCGTTCCTCAAACAGGGATCTGATCCTGACCGGTAACTTCTGTAGGATAATGAAAAGTATGAGATATGACCACTCCTTGACAGGCATGGTTAACTTGTCGAGCGCTTGAATGGACTCTCGAAGTGGATCATATAGATCGTTCCTAAGATTTGATGACTGAGGCTGAATTATAGGCAATTTGAGAATCCTATCAATATATGTATCCAACAATAACCGCGTATTATGATATCTACCCTTGAGTAAACTAAGCGCCACCTCATAATTGGCATCATCCATTGGTAGCTGTCTGACTAATGACAGTGCCTCTCCTACTAGTGATGCACGAAGATAATAATGTTTTTCAGCATCTGATAAATTGTGACGTTCATGAACCAACGATTGAAATAAATCAAAGAATGGAATCCAATCCATAATACCACCTGAAAACTTGGGTAGCTCAATGAATGGTAGCTTAGCATGTAAATCTGAATGGTTACCTTTAATTTTTGGTGCCTGATTACCTTCTGATTGGGCCTGCTCCACCCTTAGCAGATACTCATTGATTTGGGAGAAATCCGCCTGAAGCTTGTCAGATTCCTCGTCCTGAACCTCTTCCATTTGGAGTAGTTTCTCATAAGCTGAAATGAACTCACCATAATATTTATCGAACTGGCGTTTAGCTACATTGGCCGAGATCGATGACCTATTTTGATCGATAGTATTATAGAAATCTGTTAACATTCGATGTTTTGATATGAACTGCGCTTTGCACTTATTATATTCAGATGAAGGCATGGTTATGATTAATTTAAACTACTTATAACACTAAAACAAACATTAAAACATAGAAAAACACATATATTACTAAGTTTTAGCAACCGGGTTGTAAGTCAATTCAATTCAATTCAATTTTTATGTTTATAGCTCCATCGATGAACATTCGATGATTTTGCCAATGTCAAGGTAGTTGATGATAGTCGGTTTACTATTAAGAATACTTTTATTTAACTATTGATCAGTGTTTGTAACGATGACCTCCATTGTTCACCATGCTAAAAAAAGGACAAAACAATTTTGGTTAAAACATTTAGAACGAACCAAAATAAATGTTAAAACATCAAGAATATAATACATAAATAGAAATACATACATAGCTACAGTTGGATTTTATTAATGTTAATAAATCTATAAAGTATTTTTACTGCGGGGGTATGGACTAAAGATAATAGGAACGGAATGTTAATTGGGCGGGGAATGTTATCAGGGAGTAAATCGTAAAGGGGAATAGTTAAACGTGGACAGGAAAAAAATAAGTGCTCCAGAGTACCCTCCGCTAGACCGCATTCACACAAAGAATTGTCTCTTACGTGGATTTTGGCCAAAAAGACAGGAGAGCAAACAAACCCAAGTCGGAGTCGAATTATTACGGAGGTAGCAACTTTATTTGAGAATTTAAGTCTGCTGAACCAGCATTTAGAAGGAATGTGTGGTTGGATAGAGCCATAAAATTTTCCTTTCAATAAACGAGTCTTTTGCCAATGGGTATTCCAACACTTCATCATCTCTGGTTTGGCAAGGCAGCGCAAATCCCGGGGGTAACAAGATGGACGTGATTCGATCCCATTCCGAGTAGCCGACTTGGCAATCGAGTCGGCATTCTCGTTACCAACGATACCAGAGTGACTAGGGATCCAAGCCAGTGCAATCTCTATGCCTAAACAGTGGCATTTATATAGTAGTTGTTTTATTTGTAAAATAAGGGAAAAATTGTGGCGAGAGCGAAATGGCGATTTTAATAAATCCTGAAGGCAGCTTAGAGAATCCGAGAGAATTAGGGATTTGTTGAGTCCATGCGATTCAATATAGGAGACCGCTTCCAGAAGAGCTATTGCTTCCCCGGTATAAATAGAGCCAAATGGAGAACTACGAACATTTAGTATAATTTTGAATTTTGGGATCCACACAGCAGAACCCACATGGCTATCATCTGACAACTTAGAGGCGTCTGTAAATATCGTGAGCCAATCGTGCCAGTCCTCGGCCAAGATTTTGTTGAGTTTATCATTGGCAGCAGGATCATGTTTAGATATACTAAAGTTAAGAAAAATGTTAGGTTGGAAGAGTAAGGAGTCAAAATCTACTTCAAAGAGAGGGTTCGTTTTAGACTGGACTAAAGAAATATGCATATTATTAAATTTCCTGAAGCTAAAAACAAGTAGGGGAGGATTTTTATGGGACCAATAGGGGGTGGTTGGGATTAACTCACAAAGTTTACGGAGAAGAGGGAGAAGAGGATGAGATTTATTCTGGATGACTTTATAAAAAAATCTATCACAGAGATATTGTCTACGTAGGTGAAGTGGTGGCTCTAAACATTCTACCTGAAGGGCATTAATAGGTGAGCACTTCATGGCTCCCGTGATAATGCGCAAACACTTAGACTGGATCTTTTCTAGTTTGCAGAGGGCTATTTTGTTGCACGGTTCCAGGAGAAAGCTTCCATAGTCAAAGTGACTACGGACTATGGCATTATATAAAATTTTCTGGGAAGTTGGATGAGCTCCCCAGCGTACTCCAGAGAGGGCACGTAGTACATTTACGCCTTTTTCACATTTTTTAGAAATGTAGTCCAAATGATAGAAACCAGATAATTTTGAGTCAAGAATGAGGCCAAGAAATTTTACTTTGTCATGGATCAAAATGGGTTCATTTTCAACAAAAAGGTTTATAGGGGGAATATTACGTTTGCGGGAAAATACAACAGCGTTACACTTGGGAACTGACAGGCTTAGGCCGTGGTCAGTCAACCATTGATTTAAATAATGGAGGGCAGAATTTAAGCGAGATTCGGAATCAGAGAATGAAGCTGAACTACAGTAGAGAGCAATGTCGTCGGCGTATTGTAAGATTTTACAGAAGCAGCTCACTGAAGACTCTAAATCATATGTGTAAAGATTATAAAGAATAGGGCTTAAGACCGACCCCTGGGGTAGTCCCTTCCACACTAGACGGCTTGGAGAAAGGGAGTTTTGATGACGAACTGAAATAGAGCGGGACATAAGGAGATTACAAATGATGTTGACCATCCTCACAGGGATACTCAGCTGTAGCAACTTTTGCCTGAGTATTGGAAGTTGGACATTATCGTAGGCTGAAGCTATGTCTAAAAAAAAACCAAGAACACTTTCATTTTTGGAAAAAGCAATGCGGACATCAGAGAAAAAAATGCTAAGGCTATCCAGAGTGCCCATACCCCTTCGAAAACCGAACTGAGATCTGGATAAAATGCCTTTGGTTTCTAAGATCCATTCAAGCCGGTTCTTGATGAGATTCTCCATGATTTTAGCCAAGACAGAAGATAGAGCGATAGGGCGATAAGAAGTTGAGTCTTTTGGGTCTTTTCCAGGTTTCAATATTGGGATAATGATTTGGGATTTCCATGACTTTGGGACTTGGCCTGTATCGAAAAAGGAATTTATTAGTTTGAGAAAGAGTAGTTTACAGTTAGAAGAAGATTTGGAAATGAAGGAATAGGGGATTCCGTCAACACCCGGAGCAGAATCACGAAGGTGATCCAAAGCACATGTTAATTCTGAATAAGAGAATGGGTCATCAAATCTATCAGAGGGAGAGGGCGAAGGGGGATCTATAGAGGGAAGGCAATCAAAATTAGGAACAAAGGGGGGGGCTAATTTAATAATGAAGTCTTCCAACCAGGAACCTGTGTCGTTGGTTGAAATGTCAGGAGGCTGATCACAAGCTCTGCGGTAAATTTTGATTTTTTTCCACACTAGGGAAACTGGAGAACGTGGAGAAAGAGACTCACAAAACTTAAGCCAACCATTTCTTTTCTTTTTTGCCAATAACCTACATGTATTAGCTGAAATCTTTTTAAAATTCAAATAATCGGTCATGTTTAGACTAGTGGAGAAAGTGTTTTCAGCCGCTTTGCGTTTACGGACGCTATCCGTGCACTCAGCATCCCACCAAGGCGGAGAAGGTAATAAGTGACGAGCGGAGTTCTTCAGAGGGATTGAAAAATCGGCCGCTCTTATTAAACATTCAACAAAATCGTTGTAGAGGGCAAGGGAGTTGGAAGGATTTATTTGGGGAAAGTTTTGAAGTTCGGAGTCCAGATGGGACGAGAACTTAGACCAGTCAGCTTGGGGAAGGCGATATTTTTGTAGAGGTTGGATTGGAGGAGTACAAGGATGACAACTAGGAAATGAAATAAGTATAGGAAAATGATCACTTCCGAAAGAATTAGGGAGAACAGACCAGGAGGCTGTTGAAACTAGGGAAGGAGAACAGAAAGAAAGGTCTGGAACACTAATATTTTGGGTAGGGGAAACCCTACGGGTAGCAGATCCATCATTAAGAATGCAAAGGTTGCGGTCATCTAAAAGGTCTAACAGCAAACTGGAAGCGGGGTCATTACAGTGAGAGCCCCAAAGAGTGTGACGGCAATTAAAATCACCTAACACAATCAAAGGGGATGGAATAGAAGAGAGAATAGAGTTAAATTCAGACAAAAGATTAGAATTGGGGTGAGGAATATAGGCAGATACATAGGATATGTCCATGGCTCTTACTGCAACTACATGTAGACCAGGATCATGACGTGGAAGAGAAATTTCAGTAAAAGAGATAGATCTGCTAACCATAAGGGCGCAACCCGCCCATCCGTCATCTCTATCGTCCCGAAGACACGAAAATCCAGGAACCCTAAAGAGAGATCCGGGACTGAGCCACGTCTCCGAAACGGCGAAGACGATGGGTTTAAATTTATTTATAAGGTAGATTAAATCGTGTTTTTTCCTACGAATGGATCTACAGTTCCACTGAAGAATTTTGTCCCCCATTTTGGCGAGTCCAGGATTTGAGAAGTTGTTCAACTAATAAAACGACATTGTCCGGTATTGAGTCACTAAATTTAGATAATATATTAATTAGGGAGCATGTCAGGAGCTCTATTAGGTTGTCATTAGGAGTGGGAAGAGGAGTAGTTTCTACACAAGAAGGATTGAGAGCACAGCCATTAGGCTGAGAAGAATTAGGAGTGTAAACCATTGACCTATGGGCTTGGGTGTCATACGACTTACCCAATTCAGGTCTAGGCTTAGGAGAACGGTAAACAGTCTTAGAGTAAGAGGTTTTAATGGGGGATGAATATGGAGAAGAAGTAGGAGTAATGAGTGGGGGTGATAAAACAAAGGATTCAAACGAAGAAGCTTGAGGTGGTATAGTTTGGGAAGGACCTGCTGCTATATTAGAGTAAAGTTTTTTCGGATGGGGAAACCTAACTGAAGCCTCCCGATAACTTAGATTCTCCTGTGACATGACCATTTTGATTGATTTCTGTCTCGAGTGTTCAGGGCACTTGTCATCCGTAGCCTTATGGGTTCCACCATTACACAAAATACATGTAACATGCGAGTCTGGAACTTTACAGCTATCACCAGGATGTGGTTGTGCACAACGGTAACAACGGGGGTTAGACCTGCATTGCGAGCTAATGTGGCCAAAACGCAAACAGTTACGGCATTGGATAGTGGGGAGATGATAGATTGTGACAGGCAGAGAGGCATTATAGCAAAAGACTTTCTCTGGTAGTACTTGGCCAGAGAAAGTAAGCACTACAGTTGTTGAGGGCGACCAAGTTACCGTGGTCTCTTTTTTATTCTTAAAATTTAGTCTTCTAGCTCTAATAACTTCACCACAATTATGAGGGGTTTCCAGACCATTGACTAGCTCTTCAAGAGTCCAGTCAGTAGGTATATCCCTAACAACTCCCATGCGGGTTACATGGAAGCGTGGTATACTAGCAATATACTTATAGTCGTTTAATATGGGGTTGCTGACAAAATTATTGGCATCTTTGAATGTAACAAAATCAATGGACATTCTATTACGTCCCAAAGACTTCACACTTCCTTGTACAATACCCTTAAAACCCTTGTTGTGAATAAACTGTGCAAACTTAAGAGAATTCAACGTAAGGCCCTGCTTTGGGTCTGTTTCCGCTCTTGCAACAAACACAGTGAAAGGTGCTCTGTCGTTCTCACTATATAAAATCTTAGAGTCGCTCTCAAAACCTGGCTTTGTAAACACAGACTGAATCGAGTTAGATGGCGGCTTATTTCTTTTAGCGTCAGTAAGTATCTCAGATTCTCTGGGGCGCTTTCTAACTTCGGGTCTTTTGCGACCATCGTCGGAGTTCTGAGAGCACTCCATTAGTTCTATATCAGGAGGTGTTCCTCCACCCCCGTCAGGGGGTTCTTCGGCACTCATTTCCTAAGGAAATGAGTGCCAAAACAGCTTAGGATACAAACCTTATCACTAGGTTCCTCCACCAGACAACACAAAACAACAGATACAACACTAAAAACAGATTTTTTTATCAAAATAAGCTGTGAGGTTAAGAATCGCGTGCTTAATCTCACCTAGACAATAGCAAAATCCCGGGTTGTAAGTCGTTTGTTGACACTGACACTTTGACACTTGACGTTTAAAGTTTGTCGTTGACGTTCGCGCCAAACTACCTCCGACGATGGCTCGTGCCGGTATGATAATAATAATAATTATCACCGATGATGACCTCCGATGAGTAGTAGAACTTGATGAACTGTAGTGATGTCCGATGAACCGATGACTGACGAAGTTAATGACTTGAATAGGTACTTTTCACAGGCCACACGACAATGGCGTACCTCGATGCGACGTGTTGAGACTTGAAACCCGTTGACTTAATTGGTGATGACTATCGCGCAGACTAGGCGATTACGTTCTTGATGCGTTTTGAACCGATGATTTCTTGCTGATTCCCCTCATGGGCCACCAAATAATGTTCACTCCGGCTGGCGGGTTCGAATCGCAACCGGAATGTTGAGGAAATTGAATGTGAACATCGGTGGCAAATGAAAAACTTTGTTGATTTCACTTGATCCTTTGATTTATTGTGAGTACACAATTGACCGTAAAATAGGTTTGAACAATGAACTGATGAGATAATCCGTATTTTACTTGAATTGAATAATTGAAATCGAGAGCTGATATTAAACGTTCTGCCGACATGAATCTCCATTGGCTCAGTGTTGCAAGCAACAAAATTAAAGTTTCTATACAAGAATACAGATAATATATGATTAGTTTATAAAATTCAGAACTTACATCAAATAATTAATAAAATATAGAAAACATGTTAATTTGCGTTAACAGTCATTTGGAATTTTTAATGCCCGTGTTCGACTCGCACTTGTCCGGTTTCATTAACTGCTTACGGGTAGGTAAATATGCGTGCCTAAAAGGACAAAATATTTCCTTTCAGACGACCTCCCACTAACGGCTGCAGTGTCACTGCCGCTTCACGCACTCCTGCGGGAGAAGCTTCAGCGGCATCTGGCGCTGGTGCTGCGGCAAGCGACCAGCGTGTCAGAGGTCATGTGCTGCAATCCGTCGCTCATGGAGGCTTACAGGTAACTGCATGTGGTTCACTCCTGTAAGAGAAGCATCAGTGGCATCTGGCGCTGTTGCTGCGGCAAGCGACCAGCGTGTCAGAGGTCATGTGCTGCAACCCGTCGCTCATGGAGACTTACAGGTTTTTTTTTTTTTTTATAGTCTTTGCCCCACACTAGGAATTTCTTCCTGTATCGTGGGTGCGTTTACAAACATATAAACTCACATACACAAACACCCAGAGCCGGAACAACTATCTGTAGGTCATACAAATATTTGTTCCGTGCGGGAATCGAACCCGCGACACGCAGCGCAGCATTCAATCGCTCGACCACTGCGCCAACCGTGCGCCCAAAACTGCATGTGGTAACTGCATGTGGTTCACTCCTGTGAGAGAAGCATCAGTGGCATCTGGCGCTGTTGCTGCGGCAAGCGACCAGCGTGTCAGAGGTCATGTGCTGCAACCCGTCGCTCATGGAGGTCTACAGGTAACTAACGAATCTTTTAAAGTCTTTTACCGGGTCCAAACGGTCCCGGCTGTCATTTGAAGAACTTTGACAGTCGTTACGGATAGTCAGAACCCAGGAATCTGATACCAGTTTGCCAAGGTGTATCGTGTTACCCAGTCACTTGGTTGTGGAGATCAGATAGGCAATCGCATCGAATCAATCCATGTATAAAACTGGTACTCAGGTGCGTCCGGTTAGACTGGCAGCAGATCTGGAGTTGGTAAATCGATTTACGTGGAAGTAGATGATAAGTTATTAAAATAAACCTCCGTGTTTCCAGCGGCATGATCACCAAGCTATCACAGGACGCCAACAAGGTGGTGGACATGGTCCTCATCAATATGCGGCGCACTCTGCTGCAGAGCTGTAGCGAAGTGTTGCAGCTGCCGCCGCTGCACGCCACCTTCATGCACAAGGTGAGCCCCACAAATACCAAACAGTTGTTCGCTTGCTACTGAGCTTGGTGGACACGACAAAAATTGTCGGGCAATCAAGTTTGATCATCACTGATAGGAATACGTTTTTCTCTATTGTGAGCATTAAGTACGCGCATCGAGGAGCTCGTGGCTATATAATAACAGCCGCATTGGTCGATCATCAAGGACTTTGTAAATCAAACAGTTTTCCTGGGAATCACTTTAGACGACAAATTGCAATGGAGTTCTCACATAACATCTCTTGCGGGTCGGCTGAGCTCGGCCGCTTATGCTGTTAGAAAGATAAGACAGTTGACGGATGTGGAGACCGCGCGTTTGGTCTATTTTAGTTACTTTCACAGCATTATGTCATACGGTATTTTATTGTGGGGCCGAGCGGCTGACATTGAATCCATATTTATATTGCAAAAGAGAGCTATCAGAGCCATATATAATTTAAGTCACAGAGAATCTCTTAGGGAGCTATTTAAAAATATTAATATTATGACAGTTTCTTGCCAATTCATTTATGAAAATATCATGTATGTAAGGAAAAATATACATCTCTTTAGTAAGGTCAGTGATAGACACAATTGTAATACGAGAAATAAAGATAAGTTAGATCAACCATCTTATAGACTAGCAAAAGTACACTCATCTTTCAATTTCAATCTTTCATGGGGTACTGTGTTAAATTTTATAACAAAATACCTTGTGATATATTAAAACTAAATGAAAGTAAATTTAAAACTTTAGTTAAAAGCACACTTTGTAAACAAGCATATTACAAATTAGATGATTATATTCAAGATAAGAATGCTTGGCAACATGTTGGTCCCGCTCCGTAGGGCAATCTTTGGTGTGGACAAAATCAAATTTGCTAATTTGTATTCCTATTCATAGTTTTTGTATTCTTAGGTTAATTTTTATATTTTTTCCAGAATTTGACTCACACAAGGTTCCGTTGTTGTTGAATTAGGTATTTTACCTATGTTTGCAATATTTGTAAGTATGTGAGAACCATGTTCCTATTTATAAAACTAATGAATTTACCTGTTAGTGCTTTTATTACTTTATACCTGTACGTTGTATAGTGGGTAGTGCTATTTTTGGGTGCATCGTCCTCACATATATGAATTTATTAATGTATGTACATAAGTAAACTTTGTAAAACATATTTTTTAAAAAAGAGTAAGTATGGAGTTTCTTGTGCGTTCTTCTCCATAACAAGCTACTTTCCGAATGCACGGTAGAGTCAATTTTTATTACTTGTACATTTTTTATTAACATTTAATTTTTGACGTTCAAAAGTGCCGCTTATTGGCCTAATTGAAATAAATATATTTGACTTTGACTTTGACTTTAAGAAACGCTTGACGAGGTCGGTCCTTGGATGGGTGACCATTTCAACATACCGAGTTTCGTCCGTGCCTCGAAAAGCACGTTAAGCCGTTGGTCCCGGCTGTCGTTTGAAGATCTTTGACAGTCGTTACGGGTAGTCAGAAGCCTGAAATCTGACACCAGTCTTGCCAAGGGGTACCATGTTACCCAGTTACTGGGTTGTGGAGGTCAGAAAGGCAGTCGCTTCATGTAAAACACTGGTACTTAGTTGAATTCGGTAAGACTGGAAGCCGACCCCAATGTAGTTGGGAAAAGGCTAGGCAGATTGATTGAAGTACGCGCATCGATCTCCGATAACCTACGATTTAAAAGTTTTGGAACCGAAATCGGAGGTTTAAAAACAATCGGGAGTTACGACTTTTCGGAATCAGAATCGAACCTCCGTAACAGCCCCAGTTTGAATTCGCCGCCAGGGGCGCTGGTGTGGCCGCCGCCGGTACTCCTTCCCTCGAGGATGTCAAGAGGAGACGGGGTTGTGTAGCAGCACGGTTTGGGGAGATTGCCGTTGTGGGGGTATACTTCTCCCCGAACCAAACTCTCGCCGAGTTCCACAACACCCTTGCGGAGTTTAAAATCGTCGTCGTCGGGTACCGCTCCCTCCCTGTGCTCGTCCAGAATGTGGCTTGGGGTTCCCGGTATACGGACTCACGGGGCAGGATGGTGGAGGACTGGGCTCTGGAGACAGGCCTGGTCGTCTTAAACCGGGGTTCTGTCCCCACGTGTGTACGGATGCAGGACGAATCGGTGGTAGACATTTCGTTTGCCAGCCCAGCTCTGTCACCACGTGTTGTTGACTGGCGCGTCATGGAGGAGGTGGAGGCCTATTCCGACCACCGGTATATCCGGTTTGTCGTCTCCGCCCAGACCTCGAGCGCGCCGGTCCGACAGACCCCGAGTGGTCCGCGGTGGGCGCTGAAGCAGCTGGAACGGGAGCTCCTCCTGGGAGCCTCGATCGTGCAGGCCTGGGTGCCATCACCGGATAGGCCTGCTAACATTAACGACGAGGCGGAGTGGTTCCGGGAGGCCATGTCCGACATATGTGACGTGGCGATGCCCCGAGTCCTCCAGCCAGGACGCGACCGGCGCCAGGTGTACTGGTGGTCGCCGGAGCTTACGGGTCTGCGCCAGGCGTGCGTTGCTGCGCGACGCCGGTACACCAGACACCGCAGGCTCCAAGAAAACGCGACACGCGGGGTTCCAGCAATTGGGACTCGAGGTGGCCCTGCACAAGTCCGAGGCCATGTGTTTTCACGGTCCTCGGAACGCGCCACCGCCGGGTTCCCAAATAACGGTAGGAGGGGCCACAGCGGCGTCGAGTCGACGATGAAGTACCTGGGACTCGTCCTCGACAGCCGGTGGAATTTCGTAGAGCACTTCCGACTTTTGGCTCCCAGACTGGAGAGGGCCGGGGCTGCCCTCAAGCGGCTCCTGCCCAATCTAGGGGGTCCAAACGCCTCCTGCCGGAGGCTCTACGCGGGGGTCGTGCGGTCCATGGCCCTTTATGGAGTACCGGTATGGGCGCGTTCCCTGAGGCGGCGACCAGCACGCTGGTTGAACGCGTCCCAAAGGGTCATGGCCATCCGGCTGGTCCGGGGATACCGCACGGTCTCCGGTGAGGCGGCGAGCCGCCTTGCTGGATTGCCGCCATGGGATCTGGAGGCAAAAGTCCTCGCGCAGATATGGGAATGGCGCGAGGAGGCGAAGCTCCGTTGCCGCGACAAATCACGTATCGGCGGACAGAGCTCCGGCAGGATCTCATGGCGACATGGAGAGGGCGACTGTCGCAACCCAGCGCTGGGCACGCCACAATTGTGGCGATAAGGCCCCTCTTTGAGGAGTGGCTTGAGAGGCGTCACGGCATCCTCACCTTCCGCCTGACGCAGGTCCTCACCGAATACGGATGTTTCGGGAGGTTCCTGTTCAGGATAAAGCGGGAGGAAACGCCCGGTGTTACCATTGTGAGTATCGCCCGGAGGACACGGTAGAACATACGGTGGAGGTCTGCCCTGCTTGGGTAGAGCAACGCCGTGTCCTCGTGGAGGCGATCGGCGGTGGCGACCTCTCGCATCCGGCCCTGGGTCAGGCCTTGGTACGGAGCGAGAGGTAATGCTCGCGAAGGAGGAGGCAGAACGCGTGAGGGAGAGGCACCGTAGGCGCGCGGCTTGTGGACGGCGAGTAATGGGTAGCTTGCCATCCGATAAGGACCAGGCCCTAGTCAACGGCGTGTAGTATTTCACGCGCGCCTCAAAGAGATGTCAGCTAATTGACGGGGTCCGCTAGGGCCGATGCCTGTCTGGGTCGCGGATAAATTTTGGTAAAAGAGTTATCGCGGCCCTGGCTCAAGCAACTGAAGGAACACGGGTGAGTTTTAGTCAGTAAAAGTCTGACACGCCCTCCCACTTAGAGAAGTCATTGGATGATATCCAACATGAGTCATTAATGACAACAAAAAAAAAAAAAGTCGCGCTGGTGTAGAGTGAGGTCTTCAAAATGTCAAATTCCACTGATTGTGAATATTTTGCAATATCCAATCTATTAAGGTAGGTAAGGTTCCAACCACCGCTGCTTTAAGAGAGTTTCGTATTTCGGACAAAAGGAGGGCACAAGTTTTGTTTTATACAAGTTTCTGCAATAAACATTTTGTTTTTTTCCCTTTTATTCGAACAAAATGGGATTGAACAACACGCCGTACTGGATGTTACATTTAATCTCACTTTGACGGCATTAGAAATAATTTTGATGACAGCATTAGGAATAATTGAAATGACAACCTTCTTCGAGATAAATCGAAATTGCAGTACTGGCCAAATACATGCGAGCAGCGGCCGGCAAAAGTTGTATGAAAATCCATATCTGTCGTGTTTAGCGGCAAAATAAATGACTTAGTAAACTCATATCTGTCGTGTAATTTAAAAATGGAACGATCTTTTACTCCGATACTTGGCAACCAAGGAGGTAACTTATCAAAGGTTTTATTTAAATTTCGAACGGGCTTGGAAATAGAAAGCTGTTTATTGGAAAAGAAAAACAAATGACGGCTTAACATGCATTCCGATTATTATTCGCGCGGTTTTTTGTAGTATTATTCCCGCGCGATTTTTTTTCCGCAATGCGTGCAGCTTCATACATTTCCATAGGCCGCAGAATAGGCGAAAAAATTCCCGCGAATAAAAATCGCAGTACGTGCCTAACGCGGGAAAAATTATTGTTGTTCGTCATTGATTTTGAAAAGTAATTGTGTTGACAAAATGAGTTCTAGGTACTAATTAGTTTAAATTTCCGCGCATTATTTGAGAAAAGTACTATACAAGCCTTGGCCACAACTAGGCATTAATGGACTTACGTATGTGTGCCTCGGCTTCGCCTCGGTCCACATTTACACGTTCGTCCATCAATGCCTCTTTTGCTGGCCGCTGCAGTAATGGACTATTAACTTATTGGATAAAGGCCATCTAAACCTGTAATCAAATTAAAACCTTATCACGTTCCAGGTAGGATCATTATCGTTCATCGGTAAGTTCGAGACGGACACGGGGTGGGTGAAGAACTTAGCGACCATCAACAGGATAAGTGACGTCAGCGTCACCCGACCACACCCTTTTAAGACCTGCTTCTACGTGACTTTGAGGATAAAGGATTTGCAAGTACGTGGTATTTTTTATTATCATCTACAACGTACTTATACGACATTCTCTAACAAGCTTAAAAATACCGCAATTTACAACAAGCTGTCCAGGTGTGACAACCTGGGTGAGGTTTTCCAGGGCCACCCGGGTTTTCCGTCATCGCTGCAGAAACTCCAAAATAGACTGGCTCTTTCTCTAATTAGAATCAAACGCCTTCTCGTGGCGTCGCAGGCGACTATGAACATCTATAAATATAAAACAAAGTCGTGTTAGTTACACCACAGAATAAATAATAGTACAAGTACAGAAGACTCACTTCGTGCAACAATTCATTGAAATAGAGACTCCTGCTAGTTAGCAACAAAGTGCAATTCAGCTCGCATAAGCGCTCAGTGCCTAACGTGATATTCACCTAAACGTTGCCGTTCTCTTCTAACGCGTATCTCCGTCGCTGTCTGGCGCGGTTTGACTCGGCTCGAAAGGGTTGTCGACTTGCCGCTTTCGCTTACATCCACTATCTGCCTACTTGACCACGTAATCTTTCTTATGTTTGATGCCTATGATTACACGGTCAAGTAGGTAGATAGACAATGAATATTATAGACCGTCATTTTGTTTGGTACTTAACAAATGAAAACTAGGTTACCTAAACTTCATTTACTATAACATTAGACATTTAAATAAGCCCATTTTACAGCCCGGTCAATCGATTTTGACTTCTATTGCGTTGGTGATACGACACGGTATACGGTTGCGTGGAAGCTGTAGTAAACAGTTGGTTTTGGTAACAGATTTGTGCTTTTTATATCATCCTTATGTGTACGAGATAGAACACAAAATCGTTTGAACGGGCTGTAAAACGAGTTGTAAAGACGTCTAATGTTATTTCAAATTGAGTATAGGTACCTACCTCTTTGTTTACTCTTTAGTGATATTTTTTGTTAGTTTATTTAAAGTTGGCTTGAAGAACTCTTACGAAATATTTTTTGTTTGTTCGTTAGGTATAAGTAAGTACCTAGTTTTATATACAAACGTTAACTTTAACAAGTGCGTACACTTACTCAGGCTATTGGTAAATTCATAGGCTATGTAGGTAACTACTTAGGCAATTATAATTTATTGTAATCTGGATTTAGGTATTTCACACACCTATTCATTTTTTTAGGAACACCAAAATGCTTAAATTTTTATACAAAACTCGTACTCATTATGCACCTTCTACCGATAGTTACAGATTATTTATGTAATGATTTAAATAGGTACAACAAAATAGCTTACCTATCAAAATCTTTCGGTACTTTAAAAAAACTTAATATCGATTCATTGTTCTTTGCTTTATTTAAACACCCGTAAAAACAACAATATCTTTTAAAGGCCTTAGAAGTACGTTTAGAAGTCATCGTTATTTGCTGCATAATATAAATAACGTGGCTAACGTGCGAGCCGAGCGGTAAGCGGCAACCTAATGCGTTATTCCCTCTGCAAGGTACCGCCGGCCGATCGTACCTAAACTGCGGAGTGACACCCCCCTGGTTACACCACTTATAACTCAAGAACGGCTGGACTAATTTTTATGATTTTTTTGTTTTATCTTTGTCCGGAATAGGATAATAACTAATAAAACATTGAAAAAATTAACGATAAAAAAATAACATTTTCCCATACATTTTGCGAACACAGCGCCATCTCTGATACGTGATAGAAACAAAGCACACACAAAAATGAACATGGCGCTGTATACTGGTTCCGGTATTGCCAGTAGATGGCGTTGTCGATTTTTCTGAAATACATCCTATAATTCTTAATTAATAAAACACGAAAAATGTTTCTACCTATGTCCGTTATAGACTTTGAAATCATCCAAACGATATGCCCCAAACCGGTTTCATTAGAAAGGCAATGCGAAGATGGTTTAAGACCAAAAAAAAATATTGGTTGGTAGGTAGGGTAGGGTAGAGTGGGGCAGGTAGGTCGAGTTGGGTAGGGTAGGTAGGTATGTACGATAGGGTACCTACCCTAGGTATGTGCCATTTTACTCAAGATAGTTCTCACGTACAGTTAATTAAGTGATCTCATATAAATCAATAGTATTCACGTGTAGTGTCACGAGCTCCCGCCAACAACAACCATTGTATTACCTGTATAAACCATTCCATTATTAAACGACAATTACAATTACTATAATAAGCAGTACGTGCAAAATTTTTGGGTGTTTTTGTAATAATTATTTATATGGCAAAACAACGTTTGCCGGGTCAGCTAGTTATTAATGAATGTTCATATTCAATCGCTTGCTCAAATTCGCTTACCTACAATAACAATAAGATTAATATTTCTATGAAACGCTTTCTTTGTAAAAATGTTTGCTTGAGTTAAAAACATGTCTGTGAATCTTTACGCACCGGGGCTTCGCCGCGGTAGCGCTGCGCCACCGATGTATAAAATTCGCTACGGTGGCTCTCATATTAACAAGTTACTAACATCCTTCCTCGCTATTACACACACATCTTGCAATACAAAATTAAAACCAGGGACGTTAAGGAGCTCAGTAACCGAAACTAATGGGTTTTTTTTTATTGTTGATAGGCTCGCGCTTGACCACTATCTCACCTGATGGAAGATATCCGAAATAATAATCAGATATAAATAAAAAATTTAATTAAAAATATTAAAATACCCGAATGCTTAAAAACCGAACTAAAAAGACGTAAACAAGAAGAAAATCATGCTGTGCAGTCGGAGGATACATATTCGCGAGCTGGCTGACCAAAACCAGATGTATCCTCCGACTGCACAGCATGATTTTCTTCTTGTTTACGTCTTTTTAGTTCGCTTTTTAAGCAGTCGGGTATTTTAATATTTTTAATTAACTTTTTTATTTATAACTTTTTAGTTAACATTTTTTTTTTATTAGGTACATTTAAATATATAAGTGTTATATATTTTTGAAATCACCTCCTTTATTTTGATACTCCACACGATGGGTTTGGAAGAAAAAATAAAATCGGCCCCCCACAATATGGCGCCCAAAAGCCGCCATATTTCTATTTTCCAATTTTAATGTAGCCTATGACACTCGCAAGGTTAAGACGAATCGATTGACGTATGTATCATCAAAATCGGTCAACGCGTTTGTTCTCTGGAACGCCACATAGGAACAAACATACATACATACATACATAGACTGATAAACACATTACCCTCCTTCGGCAGTCGGGTAAAAATTCGGATGATTTGGGATAGGTGGCGGTGTCTAAATGAAACACGTTAAGACAGGTTCACATTCTGGCCGGCCGAGCCGACACACTAGCCGCGCTTCACATATATTGATAAAATAAAAATCTAATGTCCGTAATCGACACTATCCGAAACTAACGGCTAATCTAAAATAATTCGATACCCGTAACCGTATCCGAAACCAGTATAATATTATTTCTCTATCCGTATCCAGATCCGAAATTTCAACATCACTGAGTAGAACGTATTAAGTTTCTCTGACCCTAAGGCACTATTAAACGGTTGCGTACCAACAGATCGGTTACGATGAGTACCGCATCCGCGCGATGGGCGTGTCCACAGGCGGGCGCGCCACCGCCGCACTGCAGCGCCACTCCCTGCACCTCGCCTTCACCGTGGGGCTCTGCCACTGGGAGGCCTTCGCGCAGCTCGACCATCTGCGGGTGCAGAACTTGGAGTAAGTACATTCGATACTAACTTAACTTAGTTCTGGACTGGGGATCCAGAACATTTGTAATTTTTTTTTTTATATCTTACTTTATAATGTACTGGAAGTCGCAGATAACGGTTGCGAAAATAATTTTAGATCATTGTCATACACGGCCCGGTGAAAATAAACATCACGAGGCAACCAGCATGACATAAAACCAAAAATTCAATGGTATATTCGGAAGCGAAATCGTCTATCTGTCCAGCGTCATGAAAGCACTCGTATGGACTGACTTGATAAGGAACGGTCGATATGTTGAGACTTGGGGGCGGCCTTTGTTCAGCGGTGGCCGTCCTTTAGCTGTAAAACGGAAAGATTAAGGATGATGATGATGAACAGGCCGGCGAGTGTCGGCCGAGGGGTGACTGCGCATGCATCGCGTATACAGCCCACGGGAAACGTGCGTGAAACGCTCACACTAATCTATGTAACACTATGCGACGGACACTGGACCGCTGTACAAATAAAACATGTGCTGTGCAGTCGGAGGATACATATTCACGAGCTGGCTGACCAAAACTATATGTATCCTACGACTTTTTTTCTTGTTTACGTCTTTTTAGTTCGCTTCTTGAGCAGTTGGGTTTTTTGATTTTATATACAACTTTTAGTTGTATTTTTATTTTCGAATTACTTTTAACCATATAATTGATATATATTTTTGAAGTCACCACTAAAACCCTTCATATTGATATCCCACTCGATGGGTTTGGAACAAAAAAAAAATTGGGATCCCCGTAATATGGCGCCCAAAGTCCACACATTTGGGCAGACAAGACCTATCTAGCGATGTCTTAATTATATAAATCCGTATAGCTAGCTGGTTTGAACGATATGAGGTAATAAAGATATTACATACAAGATACGCACGAAAAACAACATCCTTTCCTTGCAGTTGGGTAAAAATGGTCAACAAGAGCCCTAACGTTGAATTTGCTGCAACAAACACAACGACAAACTGCGGGTAGTTCCTGCCCTCAGCGCACGTTACCTTATAAGCACCACGTTTCTTTTGAGTCGTTCCTGATTATTGACAAATTACTTGTTTAGTTCAAAATAGAAACAGCCATGATGCGACAATGCCATCATGACGACAATGGCACGTCAAAGTAGAACTGCAGTTATTAACCCTCTACCCTTTTCCCTAGCTGCGCAGACTTACACGTGACGGGTCTGGGTCCTCTGAACGGCGCGTCGAGCCTGGTGTGCGCGTGGCTGCGCGGCGCCGCCAGCGCTCTGGCCGCGCCCGCACTCTGCGCGCAGATACAGAAAGATCTACAGACCGCGCTCGAGGAACTGCCGCTGGGGGAGCTTGTGTTCGCCAACTTTGCCCAACAGGAAGCATAGCATGTTACAGCTACGGAGGACGGAGCATGTTGCAACTACCGTTACAGCTACGGAGAACGTAACGTCTTGCAGACTATTTTGTGGAAGGAAGCTTACTGTTTTGCAACTACTGTTACATCTACCGATGACGCAGAATGCTGCGACAACTGTTACAGCTACAAATGAGGTAGCGTGTAAAAGGTTATTTTTTAGATTCGGAAGTGTAACGTGTTACAACTACGAAGAGCTACGCGTTGCAGGTATTGTTACTGTAGAGTGTAGAAAATATACCGTGCCAAATGGTTATTGTATCGTGAAAGTGGATGATACACAAAAATGAATGTTTAGGTAAAATTATGTGACCAATAAATCGCAACTGAGTCATACACTGACTCAGTTGAGATTTATTGGTCTCGTTGAACCAGTGTCATTGGTCTAATAGTTGAAAGGAGTAGAAAACAAATCAATATAGTGTTTGATTTCTTTATCTACATCCTCTATTTCTGTCTTCTTCGCACACATAGTTTGCTATTTACCTGTTAATGACATCTTATATATAACAACGGATTTCATATTCAACCTTCTTAATAGTCAACATTTTGACGAGTCTTCGCTAATTTTGATGTGGCTCGCATCGGACGGTCTCCGTTAAATGCTCGCCCCATTCTCACTTTACCCGCACCTTAACTCTTTCTTTTATTTTCTATTCCTTGACGCGTGGATCTGCGTGGGTTTATTTTAGAGCCACACTGACCGGCCCTGACGGTCAGCGTCGGTCAACGTGACTCTAAAATCATAAACCAGCCTTAGGTTCAGCTCACACTGAGACGTGACGAATCTTGAAGAAGCCAGTTGAATAAGCCGCGGGGTGTATTCGAATATTCGAACTAAAATATGTACCTTCTTGCGTAGTAAATAAAGTTCCATGTTGTATAACTTTCTTAAAAAGTTCGCACAGAATCGCGTTTCATCTCAGTGTTAACTGGCCATTAAGATATTAATAAAAAGCTCAGCGTATTAATAAAAAGTGCATTTAGATGCAGACGAAACTGCCAACTCGCCATTTGCACTCTTAATAGTAACCATATCACAGATAATATAATACTAGCATACAGACGCCTCATCCCATACATAGAAACCGTGCCGACGTAACTAGCGTTTTTCATCTGATCATACCAATATTTTTTTGTAAATCGATCACGTTCGGTTCCGTTCCACGGCGATAGATAGATCACCATCTATATCCGTGAAACGGAACCGAACGCGATCGATGTACAAAAAATAATCAGTACGGTAGGCACGGTTTCATAGTATGGGATGAGACATTTGTATGCTAGTATTATATTATCTGTGACCATATCGAATTAATTGTATTCAATTCAGTGTGAAAATGTCAAACTGCTTTAGAAAATATTATGCACTAAGTAAGATAAAGTCGGATTGGTTGTGTTGAAATTAATTATAATATTTATATTTTACTAGGAATGTATACCAAAATGAAAGTAGTGTGATTTGCCTCTGATTTTGAATTTAATAGGTTCATTGAATATTTTGTTCAAGTGTCGCGTATTTGAATTCAAAGATGTTTTAAAAACTACGAAGTTTTAGAAAGCTTTAGTTTGCAAGAATTTATTAGAAAACATATTTTATTTGATACCGAAAAGCAATTACACAGCACTTCAAGTAAAATAGAATAATTGAACTATTTTGAGATCCGTCCTTTAATTCAATATCAGTCTGAAAATGTTTATTAGGTTGCCACAATTTATTTATTATTATTTATAATATACTTAAACACGTATATTTTCCTATCTTACCTATTTTGTACATCACGTTAAGCTTACATAAAATTTATCAAATGCTTTTATTTATAAAACCAAACTGTTCAAGAAAATCACAGCATTTTACGAATTATTAATATTAAAACAAGTACACGTACGTACAACTTTGCTACGATCAGCATATTTTCTATTTTCAAATATCTATACGGTATTCTGTAATGATATTTTGATGAAACATTATTTTGTTTTTTTTTATATATTTGATACGCATTCGTATATGACATACCTACGTATTATACAGTTGTATTTAAGAAAATATTTATGAATAAAGCTAGAAAATTACGATTCGACAATTGTTAAATTGCAATAATAAATTATTCTTTATTATAATTATAACTTACAATTTAAATTAAAACACAAATTACATAAATTATTTTGTATCTAAGACATGATGTATATTAGACGAAAAGCAATAATTTGTAGCAATTTATTAGATTTTGTATGTTTTGTTGTTGTGTTGTGACTTTGTGAGTGCCTTTCTACCGAGACTGTTGTAATTTGTAATTTTATGAATATACAAGTTGTTAAATAAAATGTTTCAATTTTCTCCCACCCCGCTACTAGAATCTGGCGGAGCTTAACTCTGTACATGTCAAATGACGATGCTGAGATCACTCCAAAGCGTCCATATGTACCTACATATTGACGTGAGAATTTTAGCTACAAGATCCAGATCTAGAAGGATGGTGATCCAGCCAAGGGGCTTGCCGCTTCGTAAGACACCGGACGGTATCCTCTTATCCTCAACAGGGTTGGGCGCTCTCTGAGGTCTTTATAGGATTAAAACATTGCGGGCCATCAAGTTGTGCACCCACACAGTAGCTCTGTAGAGCGCCATGGATCATAGGATCCCCAAGCTTTGCGTAATCCTGGGGATCATAGGGTCCAGCCTGTTCAATACGGGCTGACCACAATTGGTCGGACTGTCAGACATCAGGACGATATAGGAGAAAATCATCTATACTTTTCTTATATATATATAAAAATGGTGAACGTTACCCCAACAGGAGAGTGGCTCCTAGAGTGATATGAGTGGAACGCATAATCAGTGCGTAATCTGCTGTGAATGTGCGTGTCATAAAAAATTTGTGCGTGTCGTCGTTTTTGAAAAAAACGCTCAAAAATTCTAAACGAATGATCGGAGTGAGAAATATTGTGCATGGGCAGAGAGCTTATAGTTGTGGAAGAATGTGCGCTGAAAATATAATTGGTGCGTCATCAGGTTTTAGAGATATTGCATTTCCTGCTGGAGTAACGTTTTGCAGAATCGTGTATCTCTAAAACCATTGTATGTGCGCCTGTAGAATAAACATACACGAGTAGTTCTTGATTTGTGCGTATTTGTGCCGGAATTAGATTTAACAAAATATTTATAGTTTTCAAGTAATCGCACTTTATTGAAAACTCAAAAAAAATCCGCAGCGCCTAAATGAGAAAACTTATAAGCTCGCTGAAAACTGTAGGTATTCAGTCCATCTTGACGCTTGTGTTAACCATAAAAAGTTTCAAAAGCATATGCTTGCGTTATCGAATAATATTGCTAAAAGTCAAAACGACGGATGTCATGACTTTGACGGCAAAATACAAGAAACCGGCTCAACCCAAGATAGGTAGGTGTACTCGTATAGCACAAATAAGAACGTTTAGTCAAAATATATAGTGAAAATATTCAGCTTGGAATGTTTCGCATTAAATAGATTTAAACATGTAAACAACGGCTGGTTATCCGACCAAATTCGAATGAATACAAAAAAGCGACGGATATAACGATGACCTTCTTAACTTTACTCACGAACCGTTTGAAACGTGTACCTGAGTACACTGAGGTAGAAAAGTAGTAAAATAATAAACTTGTTATTGGATTACATTCTACTAGCTGTTTCCGTGACTTTGCATTTGATTAGGTAAGAACATTAGAAAAAGTAGTGCCAAGGTGTAAACTAACTTCTTTATTCCAACTTTCATTAAAATACATTTAGAATTTTGTAGACACATCCAGACATATTTTGTCTTTATAATATTAGTAGAAATAATTTATTCTTTAAAAAATATATTTTTTAAAACTAGCTTTTTTCGTATTTTCTCAGCAAACCCTTTCATTTGATACCCATAACATGGCAGTGCACAAAAAATAACTAGTCCACCATCTTGGGCCGTCCGCCATATTGGCTTTAGAATGACGTCACTTATCTAACCATGCATTGTCATCCAAACTAAACGTGTATGCAAAGTTTCATCTTAATCGGTGCAGGATAACTGCTTTAAAATTCAGTTGCAAGATTTGCCCCGAACACTCTTACATACATACATACATTGCAAGTTAATTAAAAGCTTGTAATATAGTTTGCGTTAAACATCATAATACTTTACTACGCTGAGAAAACTATTGATGACAAATAATCTGTTCTACGTGATTAGGTAGGGTTGGGTACGTAGGGTAGGGTAGGTGGGTATGGTAGGTAGAGTAAGGTAGGTAGGGTAGGTGGGTAGAGTAAGTATAGTAGGTATAGGTAGCCAATTGACGGGAGTGAAGTGCCGGGGTTCAGCTATAGTACGAGAATAAACTTCAAGCAATCTCTTATAATCTGGCCATAAAGAATAACAAAATGTTCTAATATTTTCTTTCTCTTGACACTGACGTTTTTAAGAATGCATTCAGCAGTTTTGTAAGATTTTGGAGTGCTATTATTTTATATTTCTATAGCAATTTTGTAATGAATGATGTTATCGAAGAAACTTTCTAGTTCGTTTACTTTTTAGTCGTTTTGAGTGGTATGTGTTTATATTGTGCCACGACTTCCATTGGACTGCATAATTTTATGAAACCTTTATTTTACTTCCTACTGTATCCTACTGCTATTAAAAACGTGAAAGTTTGTGAAGATGGATGAATGGATGTTTGTTACGCTTTCACGCAAAAACTACTGAACGGATTTTGATGAAACTTGTGAGTATAGACTAGAGTATTTACTTGTAACAACATCGAGCATTCGCTGTTTTTAAATTTACCCGAGCATAACGCTCGATGTATAGTTACAACCTAATTTAAAAAAACCGACGATTGTTTTGGTATAACATTTTATCGAGCAAAGGCTCGAAACGGTGACATGGAGTATGGTCAATATGAACGCAAGCTACAAAGAAATATAACAGGTAAATGCTCACTCGCCGCGCGCCGTGAGCTTTACGTCGGACATTCGCAAGAACGTTACACTACATTGTAAAGGTTTATCCACACATATCAGCCATCAGGGCCGTGCCCGGGACGTGGACAGACCATGCCCCGTCAGGGGCTCAAAAAAATATCGGTGTGTACATTTTATATGAACTGTTCACACATGTCCGTGCACGGGCCAGTGACAGAGCTTCAATGCCTGGGCCCGGCCCTGTCACATCCCGGGCACGGCCCTGAAATGTGTGGATAGACCTTAATGCTCGCGAAAATGCTCTAGTGTATACTCACATATACCGAAATGTAGCATAGAAATCCACATTGCGTCTTTCATCTCGCCTGTGATTATAGTACCTAAATAAAAAGGACCATAATTTTTTACCCAACCACCAATTTTAACGAAACAAATAGGACTAAGTGCTGCTCAAAACGAAGCTTAATCTAACTGCGAAAACCCCAAGAAAATCTGTTCCGCAGTTTGGGAGATTAGCGTGAAGACAGACGATTCCTACTGTTTCATTATATGTATAAATTATTTTTGGGGAGTGAGTCACCCGCGTCCGTAGGTGAGTACCCCTTTTGTTACCCTACACGTGGTCCCCGGGTGGTGCTAAAGAGGTGACACTAACTGGTGGTAGGTGGCCGAAGGCTTGCGACCACCCACCGAGCAAAGACGTACCGCCCCGCAGGTAGTTGGGAGCCCAAGTAGTGTGCCAGCCACACACGAAAGGCTGCCCCGCCAACTGTAGAAAAATCCCGGGATGCGCCATCGTGCTGGTTGGTGACCAGACGAGAGTGCCCGATGGACATTCCCAGAGGGGCTCGGGCGTCCCCGCAGTCTCCAGACTAGTCCCCCAATGATGGCGTCCTGTCTGCACGTGTCTGAAGGTTGTCAGCGTGGAATCTCATCTCACTTCCTTCTCCTCACCTTCCTTCACTCACAGCAATAATGCCAAGGAACTAAAAGAGAAAAGCTGAACAGCGGCAGCACTCACTCTCACATAAGGTGCACATCAATATCCGAAGTCTGGAACTCTGCACTCGAACCTTGTCGCAGTCCATCACCACCTTGATGAGACTGAGAAACAAGCACTTTTGTTCCTCACAGAGACGCAGATCGATGTCCGTCGTACGTGGCGTACCTATCTTACCCAGGATTTACCCTGGAGCACAAATTCAAGCCACGTGCGGGTGTATACATGTACGCCCGTGAGGACATCTGCTATCGGCGTCTCCGTGACCTTGAAGACTCTAACTACTCAGTGCTATGGGCCCTGGTGGACACAGGTCTGGATAAGATTATCTATGCTTGTGTCTACCGATCGCATAGCGGTGATCTGGAGACAACCAGGATCACACAGTACCTGAGTGAGGCGGCTGATGTGGCCCAGCAACGGTACCCTTCCGCCCAATTAGTGTTACTGGGGGACTTTAATGCCCACCATCAGGAGTGGCTCTTCCTATACCAGTGCACTGACCATGCTGGAAGAGAGATGCGAAATCTTTCGCTAGCGCTTAATCTCACCCAGCTGGTGCAGGGGGCTACGAGGGTGCCGTATGTTTATTCGCATACGGCCAATTGCTTGGACATTCTGCTGTCAAAAGATCCTGACCGATACTCAGTGTCGATTTCATCACCTTTGGGTAGTTCCGACCGCTGTCTGGTGAAGTCTGTATCCATCTAGGATTCGGCGGGTTTGGCGGTACAGGTCAGCAGATTGGGATGGGATATATACGATCTTTCTTCGCATGCTATCCTTGGCGGCCCACTTGCTTCTCTTCGGACGATCCATCGTCATGCGCTGACGCCTTGACTGACGTGTTGCGCCAGGGGATGGTGTACTACATTCCATTCTCTGACGTAACGCTGTTCGGTGCTGACCGACCATGGTTTGGTGCCGAGTCCATCGCGCAAATGTGGTTAAGCACAAAAGGCTTACCTGGCATGGGTCGACGCTCGATTGCGCAAAGCAAATGACGTAACTCAGAAGAAAAGAGCCTAACAGGGCTGCCAAGTCCTGCAAAAAAGCGATGCGAAGGGCACGTTTTGACCATATTAGCAGAATCGGGAACAAACCCTTATTTATGGCTGTTTATTATGGTTATCGATGGCTGCTCGTCCGGTCAGTTAGGTATTAACGCCGGAGTCCCTCAAGGATCGGTGCTCTCGGCTACGCTGTTTTTGTTGCACATTAATGACCTGCTAAAACTCGGAACCTTTGGGTACGCAGACGACAGCACCGTTGCTGAGAGATACGTGTCCGGCGCACGGGCTACTGGGCCTGAGATCCGGTCTCTCCGTGAAGCCATGGTTGAGCGCCTGAAGCTGTCTTTGGAGGCAGTCTCCGAATGGGGCGATGCCAATCTAGTCAGTTTCAATGCAGCTAAGACCCAGTCGTGTCTTTTTTCCGCAAAAAAGAGCCTATTCCACCCGGCTCCATCTTTCTGTGGTGTAACCGTGCCGATAACGGATCATCTCGACCTTCTTGGTGTTACGTTAACATCGACCCTCAATTTTCGTCCATTCATTGAGGCATAGGCTCAGTTGGCTGCAGACGGTACTTTACGCCTGAACAGCTGCTCAAATTGTATAAAGCGCAAGTTTGGTCATGCATGGAGTACTGCTCTCACCTCTGGGATGGATCGGCCAAATATCAACTTGATGCACTTGAGCCGATTGACAAACGGGCCAAGAGGCTTATCGGCGACGATGCACTGGTCGCCTCAAAGCTCCAGAGCCTTGAACATCGACGCCAGGTGGCCAGTCTGTCGGATTTTTATCGGTTACATTTCGGGGAGTGTGCGATGGAACTGCACAATTTGATCCGTCTAGCCCTTTCCATCACCGGACAACAAGACGTACGGCAATGCGCCACCGGTACATGGTGGACATCCCACCCATACGTACAAAGCGTTTTACGAATACTTTCATTGTACGCACCGCAAGGAGTGGAATTCCCTGCCGGAGTCTTTGTTTCCTGATAGCTACAACCTTGGGGTCTTTAAGTCAAGAGTGAATAGGTTACCTCTAGGCAAGCGTGCTTCACCGTCGACCACATCATCGCTTACCATCAGACGAGATTGTGGTCAAACGCAAGCCTATAGATAAAAAAAATACAAAACGTATATAGAAGTAGTGTCCTAACTAATATGAAAGTTACACAGTCAGCAGATTGGCTATATCTTGCAGACTATCCGAGAACAGTTCACAAATCTATAATGTTTGAGATGGTATATCTTGGTACTTAGTTCATTCATTTACGCAACAAAAAGCTAATTCAGATCTACATTACAGATCAGATATCATCTAAACAAGAACAATGGGGTTAATACAGTCCGTGTTCTGTTCTATGACATTTTGTGTGGAAAGGTAAGTCGTGCCTTGTTTCATTACTAAGCAATCTCAAAGAATCTCAAGTATTAAATGCAAAAAATATTCTCGTTCCTAAAAAGCCTTAAGTAGGTAGGTGCCCGCCTATATATCAACAACAGACAACACCTTGACAACTGCACGAAACCTACTGCGGCGCACCGCCACTTACATTGTGGTCATAAGGGCTTATTACACTACACGGTATTCAGGGCCTTAAAAACTAATTTAGGGTAGTGTAATAGATGTTAGGGAGTTAGGGTTCTCAAATTATCGACCTTATTGACACGGAATAGTGAAGTGACCCGGTATTCAGGGCCCTGAATACCGTGTAGTGTAATAAGCCCTGTACCTGCCAGGATAGTCAACCGCATATTAGTGGAAGGAATTTGAAATTCACAACGCCCTAATGTCGTAGAAGTAAGGTGGTTTTCATAGTGCAAGTATTACCGCTGATGTGTGGTTAACTGTATGTCTAGCCTTCTGTGACAGCTTGTTTTAATGCTTGAGATATTTGAAATCATTTTGAAGACCATCAAATGCACTCTTTAGTCGAAATATCGATAGTTTTCAGCATCATCAATACTGGTCGAGCACGAGCTGTGCCTGAGCAGTTTTTTGCTTAGTTGCATTTCTAAGAGCCTTCATAGAAGGACTGCTTGAAGCAGTCAGTGCAGACAGCTTCAAACGATAGCGAGATTTTGACTGCGACTGCAAAAGCAGTCCGTGTGTTGTGTACGTCAATTTTGCATGAAACAGCTGTCGACACTGACTACTCAAAGCAGGCCGTCAGAAAGGTTCTAAGTATTTTTTCTCCCATCTTATATTTGTGGCCCCCACCAGAGTGCTAACATGGACGTGTTGCGCTTTCCTGCTAATGCTGCTGATGTTTACCATCGTCATGCTTATGGTGTACGGCATCTCAGTGGGATACCATTACGCACAGAAAGAACTCGCTTCGTTTGCTAGTAAGTATCTACCAACTTGCTCAGGTTAAATGAAATTAGAAATGAGCCTAGTATAGACTAGGCCAAGAAGACCAACTAGTCGACGTTCAAATGGTCGACAAGATACCTAGTCAGCGCTCAGATGACCGACTAAAGGTCCATCTCATAGAAATTACTCATCGGTATTAAGCTCTATTGACACATTTCTGTGACTACCCTCCTTTATCGGGTTCGCATGTAAGCTACATTAAGTGATAACGGCCCAAAGTCTGGACATCTTTGAAAAAATACATGCAAAAGCAACTATTCTCCCTTCCCTGGTGCCAGTGAGCCTGGGTAACTCTGGACGTATTATATTCTTGGTATTCAACTGGTAATAATAATTCTTATAAGAAACCTATCTAAGTACCAGGGAACATGATCAGGCATTTGTTTTACGGCCTGCTTCTATTTTTGCGTCACCGTTACCAGCGTTTCACCAAATTGTTTCCTTCCAGTGTCGTCCAGATCGACGACCGAGCCGACGCTGCTGCGCTCTGGGCCCGAGAACAGACCGGTGGTGCGTCTGCTGGCAGTCAACAGGACGCAAGTGGAACACGCACCACACCCGCTACTTGGTACGTACCTATTTTACCATGTTTGTATAATATCTTTGATTAATAGGTACCAGTAAAATATTAGGTAGGGGTGAACAATTTTGAGACGAGATAAAAGTCCTGGTTAAGGTATTTACCTACATTAGAATTGAGAGGTAATGGAAATTCTTTCAATGTTCTGTACAGTGTAAAAGAACAGAAAGCGTATTAGGATCGTTCATTATTCTTCACGATGCTTACTTCTCATTTGATTTATCTGCAGAACTTTGACCTGATTCGGGTGGTTTTCTTAGCTGCTGGATTTGTGTTAGAATGCCCGTTGGTGACCCATATTTGCATGCATGAAAATGTGGTGATTCGGTCTATCTTTCTGAGGAGTTATGACGACATTATATTTTATGAAAAAGTAAATTACGTTTTATTTAATTACTAAACTAAAAGAATGATTACATTTCAGAGGTGTACCAAACCAGAAAGCCAGGAGAACAGATCTTCATTGAAAAATCTGAAACACCAATCGTCCTACTAGAAACTGAAAGGTAAGATACATGTAAATGTTGTTCTCAGCACGCTATCTTTTACAATGTAAGCAATTGATTTCATTAAGTTCCATGCGAAGGTGGCAATTGATGTATTTCGTAATTCGACAGACCCCCCAAGGAGCCCGAGTTGTCCCCGCACGAGCGCGAGCTGGCTCGCAGACTCATCGGCCGCTTCCGTCGCTCACGCAACAACACCACACCCGAGCCCTTTCTGAGGCCCTTGAAGCGTCTCAACCTTAATGACACGCAGACCAAAACAATGCCTTTGATATGAATACCATTCGCGTCCCTTTGCGGCACAAATAAATTTACCAAGTGCTCGTTTTTAGTGGGACATTTGGGAAACATAAAGATCAATATTTTAAACGTGTAGGTACCTACATAATCAAGCTATGGTGGGTTATCTGTATCTTTATTTTATATAATAAATATATATTATTTATTATATTATGGTTTTTATAAATTAATAAAGTATTTCATATTAAAAACGGACTTTATTCATGAAAATATTACGCTTACAGATTTACTCAAAACACAACATTCAGAAGACAGTGAAATTATGTGTGCTAAACCTTTTTAAATTGAAAGGATTTAGAACATTGAAGTCTGTGAGGTTTTTGATATCTGTGTAGTTGTTGGTGTCCGTGAAATTGTTGTTGTTGTCGATCGTAAGTTCGTTACTCGCTAAGGGCGAGTCCGCCTCGCGCCGCGCCATTCTGTGCGCGAACCCGCGCTGCACCGCCCTATCCACAGAACGCATCACGCCGCCCCTACGTGATTGTGCCTGTTGCCCTGCTCGCAAAGCTCCCGCCGCTTTCGCAGCCTTCGCTATAAAATAATAATAAGTAGGAAAGTGAAAACTGGGTAGATTTTATCGGATTTACTCAAAATAATCGGTTGTCTTCACGACCACGATCAAATCTTTGGAACTTTTATTTTAGGTCCAATCCTTTTGACAAGAATTGGCAGGGTTTTTTTAGTATAGCCAGTGCAAAATGCATTCGATTTGATTATTTCGTTTATTTTTATGGCAATTCTTGTCAAAAGATATTATTGGTTCTAAAGTAAAAGTTCCAACGAAATGATCGTGGCTTTGCGTTAGCTTTTGCCAGCGGCTTCGCTCGCGTTAATACAGATTTGTCAACTTAAGTCAGACCTACCATTTTTTATCGAATGAATTTTCGATGTGGCATAACATAGTTAACTTTTATATTTATAAACTGATAGAAATAAAATGAACACTACATTTTAAGTGAAGCTTACCACAATACATTAGTGGCAATAAACGCACCCAAATCGTTTAAGTCGTTTCAAAGATTAGCGCGCACAAACGCGCAGACAAACAGCGATCAGTTATATTTTATTATATGTACCTATAGAGCTTATAGAAGACACGATTATACTATTTATTAGCTTCGTTAGCTACGAATCGGAGCTTCATCACCTTTAATAGTAAAGCCGAACTCACATATATCTATCGTACGTTTTATATTAACTATCATGGAACAGTTTCTGTTTTCTCTTACCCATAGCATCCGCGGAGCTTTGTACAAAACAATAATGGTACCCGATTCCGACTCCCATAACCATTACAGCTAATATAGTGAACAATATACAACACGTTAACATTGCGCATACGGTGCATAGTGATATTCTGCAAAATTAAAAGGGTTTTTAGAGTTCCTCATGTATACCTGACCTACATAGGTCTATGTCCACGTCCGGACCATACAATCTTCATCAAAGTACATCTAAGTAGGCGCAATAAGAAAGCTTAATTATAATAATTAAAAGTGTTTAGTACCTTTCAAAAGCATTTAAGGCGAGTGAGACGAACGCACTTACGGAACTACACACTCCCCCCATTTTGTAAAGAGAACATTGGTTCACTAGGAATTTGTGGGCTTAGTACACAAATTTTAATAAGAAACACCGTAAACTACATTACAAATTTTCCCTTAAACCTAAACACCCATTTAAAATAAATAAAATCACTTTACTGGCTTATAAAATTCCTGCTATTATACTTTTGGAAATTGACATGATAGACTACATATTTTTGACATATTTATTTTCATCAAACAAGCAAGAGTCACAAGAACAAAACTCAGGAGGATGCTCTTTCATAGTTCGTAATGCTGCGTCTGTCTTAGGTCGCAAGCACAGACTACTTAGAGATACTACCATATGTCGCAAGTGAGGTCGTAGCCTCATGAGAAGTGCTCCGTGGGTGTGGTGAGCTTCGAAGTCGCGTTAAGTTTGTGGGTTCGATACCCAAATGGGCAAATTGGCCTCATTCATATTGTATCTATGTTTACAAAGTATCTATGTTTATTATTCCAATCAATTTTAACAAAGTAAATATACGTGACGATGTATCGGGAGGGGATGGTGGCTTTAAACCTTACGGACCGCGACGGTCATATTATTTAAAAATACGGACCCCAAATGACAGTAATTGGTTACCCCTGTTCTTCATAATTGAAATGCGGCACATAGAGTCTGTTACATTGTTGAAAATTATTATTCCACATTGCAACGGAGAGATCAAGTTACTATTGGAGGAAGAAGAATACGATGATAATTATAATAATTTTGAGATTATCGGGATCCTAGGGTCCCGGACCTTTGAAAGGCGTACCAGGGGCCGAAACCAACTCGCAGAGGTCTTGTTAGACTTGTAGGATGAAATGAGACACCAACCGGCGATTATCCTTGTATGCACTAGTCACTACGCAAGAGCACCCAAGGACAATCCCCGGCTGGTGCAGGACTATTGCATAATATAGAGACAAAACACATTGGGCTATGGGTTTGGGAGGTTTCGTGGAACGATTATCTAAAACTATAGGACTATTGGCCCCCGCCTGACCACTGTTGATCTTCACCTCTAGAAAATGGCAGGGGATGACTTGCACACTCAATTAATGGACCTCCCTATAAACAGTTGCTAGAGTCTGGCAAACGAAAGTAGAGACTGAAAAAGCGCGGCAAATTTAAAAAATATCAGCATAGCAACCCCAACTAACCTGGAATAACCTAATTTGATACTTTAGAATTATTTATTTTATTTCGTCTGAAAAAAAAACTATAGGTAATTGAGGTAGGTAATATTTTAGATATTATGTATCAATCTCAATAAAAAACAACAGTATTCTATAATAATTTTGGTTTATTCAACTTACTAGCGTCATACTAACTTATGAAATCTAACACCACACGTAAACAATCTTGTTTTTGTTTGAGTTTGTCATCGTTATCCTGATGTTTTTCTTGATATTTAGACATCATGCAAAACGACAGCTCCCGTACGTACTCCACTTTTAATTAAATTATTCATTTTCACTTAATAAATGCTATTATCAAGACCACAACAAACCACCAAAAATTGATGTTGACATTCGTATAGCATTGCCATATAAAATGTTTGCAAATAATTCGAGTGTCTACTTTCGTTTGCCAGACTCTAGCACTTTAGTGACGCGCCAAGGGCGCAACATATACGGAGGTGCTTGAGGAGTGCCGTGAGAGGTATGCCGTGGCTATCAGGACAATCCCATCCCGGTAGTACGGTCAAGATCCCTACCAGCACCTTACTGGGTTACTTCCTTCCTCCGAGCACATTTGCTCTAGCGAATCTCTACTCAAGCCAGCCAATTAACGCAAGAGAGAGGTGGGAGCTCTGTTTCCTGTCAGTTTTCACTCCGACCGGCATTATTGGCCGGCATTACAGGCAAGCCGAAAATGAGGGACAAGACTTCCTCCTGGAGATCAGGTCCGTGTGATCGCTACTGATCACCAGCTCACCACGAAGCTGCCCTACGGATTATTATAATTAGAGTGTACCCCATTGGCCATACGGTAGCGATATGGTTCCTATCGGTTTGAAGATTGCGTTTTGTTGTTACGGTTTCAGGTTTTGAGTTATTCGTTCTCGAACGCAAGTAGTTTTGATTCGATACATACAGTTTTTGTGATATCGGTTATTTTGATATGGATAACGATATGATATGATATCGAACCCCATAACCGATATAATTTACGTTTTGATATATCGGTCACATCCCTAGTTACATACTCTTTGGTCTAGAGGTGAGACGTACTAGGTAAAATGCGTACTGAGTCTTGGAAGTACGCGTCCGCCTTAATACTTATTCCAAAAACTAGGTCCACGAGTATTTAGGCATCTCTAGTTTATTGACGTTTCCATAGCTAGCGAGTCTTCGTAATATCGAGATCGAGTAGACGCTAGTCGGAGTAATGTAATGGAGTATTTTCGGTTTATGGATTATTAACGTATTTAAGACTAGACTATTCGTATCTTTTCTACATTTTAAAATTGTACACGCTTCTGTACACTAACTATTGACTGGGATTAGTGGAGAGAGACATACATATACACACACACTACACTACACTTTGTTTTCTTGGCTTGACTAAATTATTTATCTAAAATTCTAAACAAAGTCTAACACATCAAAGTTACTTAAATATAACTTATTAATCTACGATAACTTGCACAAAAATACTTAGATAAAATCTTATTGAAATTTTCTTTACACCAAAGGTACCGTTCCTGTGACGTATTGTGACGTACTGATTTAAGAAACAAACATTGCTAAATATTTTCAACTCTGCCTACCAAAGTAACAGCGATTCTATTGGTATAGACATTAGGTTTAATAACGCGAAACAAATAAACTCACCAATTTTGAGTGCGGAACCGAAAGTCTCCGAATGTCACCGGAACTGACCGAGACTGTTGGTACAAGATATATATAGATAGATTATAGACGCGAGTATGGCAGTACGTGACTACGTGTCAAACGCCATACGCTTAAATACTCGAGACACGTTTATGTGGTGCGCACGGAATAAGTCTACACGTCCGGCCAGAAACCTATTCCAGTATATACGTCTCACCTCTACTTTGGTCTATGTCTACGTCAAGTCCACTGTGACACTGTCCATTTGACATTTTGTTTTGCCATTTGTGAAATATGGCAGATGAAAACACTCAACAGAAGAAAGAGGAATCAAAGAAAAGACCAAAAAGACATCCAAATAAAAATTATGCTTTAAAGAAGCGTCTACCATTGAAGCCTGTGGATGGTGATAATGTGATATTCATCACAAAAAAGACTAACTTCAAAGTAATATGCTGTGAAAAGCTTCTGAACGAGTAGTAAGATAGATGTCAGGAATGGTGTTTTCTACAATGTATATATTTTTTTAGGCACAACTAGATAAGTGCTGCGATCTATTGACCAGAGGAGAAAAGGAAATCATTCTTCATGGTTTAGGAGCTGCAATTCAAAGGTGCTGCAACCTAGCACTCCAGCTAGAAATATTGTTTTCTGGCACATGTCAGATTGAAGTAAACACTGGAACTGTCGACTGTGTTGGTAAGTATAAATAAATATCCTTTAGCCTGGAGTAAATATAATGCGTGGTATTCATTCTGCACCTCTATACTACTTACTTTGAACTTTCTAATATTACTACTAAGTACTTCTAGTACACAATATTGTTAAATGCCTCTTGTCTATTTTGTCACATAATGCTTTAAACATCATTCCGCAGATGATCTGGAGCCACTGACAGATGAGCTAGACTTCGACTCACAAGTGAGGTGTTCATCTTCAATCCACATAAGGATATTCAGAAACGCAATGCTTGGGGCCAACCAATAAACATGTTCTTCACATTGAACGAAATTGTGCAGTGGATTGGACTTACAGTGTTTGAAATATGGATAAACCTAATAACCATAACAATATTCTCAGTGTTATTAGCATTGAAAATAGATGGTGTTGTGTACAGCGCTTGGTGGACAGTATTTGCACCATTATTTGTAAGTGATGCTATGAATGCATATTTTTGCTGTATAGTATGTATAAGAATGAATTTAGAAAGTTCATACAAAGCATCCTTGTATAGAGCATCTTGGAGTGCTATATTTCTAGGTCTGACATTTGTATTCAAATTCTTACTGTGTAGAAAATTACAAGGTGACTCTGCTATAGAATATAGTGAAGTATTTGCTCCTCTGTTTATACTTCTGCAATTAATAGCTGTAAGAGCTTGCCAGTTACATCAATAAAGTTTAAATTAAATTGTACAATTTTATGTTAAAAATTAAATATAATATTCTATAATGCAAAGTGTTTATTGAAAGACAAGTACCAAAACTAAAATTGATTAATTGAACAAACTAAATAAACCACCTCTATTTTTCTTCTCACCAGCAAAATTAAAACTAAAATTATTCGCATCATTTGGATCACTTGAATCTGGCTTGGGCTCTGAAGATAATGCACTTCCTCCTCCAAAAAAGGACAAGCCTGTCTTTCGAAAACCTATAAAAGAAAACTCTTAGGCATTGATTCTCTACCAGTCAACCAAGAATCAGTTTTGTTGGATCACTAGCATGACGTCAGAAATGCAAGTGGTCAAATACGCATTTAGTCATCTCTCAGGATAGACTCTCAACTTGTCAGAAACGGAACTCGACAGGCACGCTACACGGCAGATACGCATTTTGTCAGATATTTGTAACCATCCACCCAGATTGATGTAAACAAAAGAATTGGAAACCATTGCACATATAACAAGTCTATGAGTCGTTGACTGGATATGAATTGTATTGTTTTATTATCCATATTACGAGTAATCAAATAGGTACATATCAGACCTATACCGTTTTTTTTCCAAACGTCCATGTACCTACATTTCAATAGGTCACAAGGTTGAGTAGGTCTTCTTAATCGCGAAGATAGATAGCGCTAGCACTGCAGTGAGTGGTTCTACTATTAAAAAATAAAATAATGGTAACCGTAGTGTTATACCCGAAACAACAAAGATGGATAAATAAAATGAAATTAACTGTGGACAAGTATTATTTACTAGACGAATTGTTTCCTTAATCATATTAAGTTTTTTAATGATAACTTATGAAATAGTACATTAATTAGTTTGACTAATTGCGTATGTATATGACTACAAGTGTTTAAATCCTATTTACTAATTGACCGTCCCGTTGCGTATCTGTCGACACACGCTGTGAACATGCGAATTAGACCACTTGCGTTTCTGACAACATGCTAGTGATTCGTTTTGTTGTATGTAATTATACAACTAAAGGGTAATGCAGTAGTACTACGAAATTAATAAGTTTATTGAAACTATACCTGAAAGAAAATTAGGAACTTCCTGAGATTGAACATCACCATTATCTCCTGTCATAGGAATATTGGCTTTGGGTGAAAGTAGGAGACTAGAATCTGAAGAAAATAAAATTGGTTACACTCCATTATTATGAATGACAACTATTTACCATATCTCACCAAACCCACCAATGCAGTGAGGGAAGTCTGAATCATCATATCCAGTAGTGCTCATTGATGCATTTAATGAATCTGGAATCGCCTGTGTTCCATGAGTAAATAGTAATCCAGACACTGGTTTCTCAAGCCTTGGTTCTTCTTGTTTCTGAAAATTACACATAATAATTTGGCTAAATTGTTCTAGACAAGGCAAAAACAAAATGATATCTTTCTCAGTAGGTACCTTTTTCTCTTTGGGACTGGATACCGTCATTTCATCAACATCCATTGGCATATTATCTTTAAGACTCAACGCCTCGAAATTCTCTTGTTCTTTTAGAGTTTCTTCAGGTTCTGGGTCCCTGCGTTCTTCATCCATCTCCATTCGATTATCAGAAACTTCATGAGTCTTCACTTCCTGATTTTCTCTTATGAAAAATTTTGATGTTATGATTTTATCCTCATCCTTCTGGAAAACGTCATTTGTTACAATTTTTATCATTAATTATGATATTTTAAGTATTATGATTAGTTTTCCAACACTTTACCTTTTGCAATACTGGGTTCTTGGCATATACAAACTGTGGCGAAAGATCCAAATTATGCTTTTTGAGTATCATATCTTGTATCTTTGCGTAACTGTCCTCACTCGCTATGCTCGCGTCTAGCTGACTGTTTATAGTTTGATTTGCTGCTTCATGTTCATCAATATTTATTTGTTTGTCCGCATTGTCTATTATTTCGTTTATTTGTATTGATGATGGTATATCAAATGATACTCTCTTCTTATGTAAACTCTCCTGAGAACCCTGTTCATAGTTAATTTAAATATTTAAGAGACATAAGTACCTAGACCACCATGACTGTGAACGTCCCGAAAGGGTAGGCATAAATCAATAGAACACAAATTACCAATATTCAAAATAGCCAAATAATAAATTAAAATTATAGTAAATCCTCACAAGACATTTTAACAAGAGGCCTCTACAAGATAGGTAGTATTCTGTATCTTTGGAAAGAGAATAATAATGAATACTTACTAAACACATACCTATGTACCTAGTACCTACAAACATTTTGTTTTGTAAATTAATCGTTTTTAAGAAATATTTTAAAATGTAAAATAGTTGAGAAGTTGTGTTGAATAGTTGGTAGTTAGTTGTTGATGAAAAAACGACTTAATACTAATCATTTTACCGGCAATGTCATATCCAGAAATTGTGTAGGAGGTATGATAATATCTACATTGGAGCATGTCATATCCACCTCTTCAATGGTATTACTCTGTATTGGCGTCTCCTAAAAAGATTAAAATAAGGCTAAATAACAGAGCAAGCCTCATTCGAAATGAAAATCTTAGTAAAACAGGATACGAAATAATTAAATACCTGTACAGGTAGTTAAGGCATTACCTTTAAACATTTTGGTTTGTCTCCGTTTTCAGTCACATCCACGGAATTATCATTGATTTTCCGAAGATTTTGTGGATTTACTTTCTTCACAATGTTGTATACTTCATCATTATTAATATGTACGTCTTCAAGGATATTTATCAATTTCCTTTTAGAAAATTTGTGTGATTCCTTCTCTTTATATGAGTTGAAATATGGAGAAATCACATATTCATAAGCTTTTCCGTGGTCATTATATTGATCAATTTTGTTAACCAAATTTTCTATAGGGTCTGTCAATAGATTAGTATTTGGGATCTCATTGTTCTTCATCTTTGCCTGCAGGGTTTTAAAATGCAGCATTACTGGAAGTTTATTTCAAATACAAAACCATACCTAATATAGGTACTTGCTACCTTACCCTTTCTAAATTGACGTCCATAATATCGAGATCGAAATTATTGAGCTGTAGTTTCGGTATCTGGAAGACACGGAAAACCATTCGATAAGAACAAATACAAATGTATAGAAACAAACATAATTAGAAAATAATGCGGCATACCAAAGCATCCTCATCACTTTTATTTAGATCATCATCATCTTTAACCGTATCCTTATTCTTATTTTCAGTTGTTTCTAAGTTCAGGGGTTCTACGGCTGCAATTATAACTGCAGCATCACTCACGGTGTTTTGCGCTTTAATCATTTCTTTGATTTGTCTCGTCATATCATTTATATTCTCGGCTTTCTCTGTTATAATCTTCATAGTCTTTGGCATTTCATTGACCATAAAATTTGCCACTTCTATGCACCGTTTTTTATCTAAATTGATGCAAGCATCGCGTCGCGTTTTCATTGATTCGTAAATAGATAATATTTGCTTATCAAGAACGTCGATATCATTATTTTGAACCTGTACCTTTTCTGTGGCCTGAAGTAGCTTCTGTACGAAAGGTATACTTTCATATCTAGCTTTACAGCCTTGCCATAGGTCTTCGTATCTCTTTGTGCCCTCCTCAATGCGTTCTTTAATTTCTGTCTTTCGTTCTTTAGCTACTAGCCATTCTTTTTTCATTTCCACATTGGCTAGTTTAATAGTTTCTTGAGCTATTAGGATACTGAAATAAACCGACGATAAAGTATTTGAATGAATATTCTGGAATAGGTATTGTCTTCAACAAACACAAATAATGCTAAAGGACTAATCGGCAAGCATAAGAAAGAAGTCATGGTATATTTCCAGGTGGGTGCTTAAACCTGAGAAAAGCAGCAACCGTAATCCGTGTAACGGCACGAACTATTTTGTGCGCGGGGTTAAAATGCATGCTATATCAACCGACAACACGTGCGGAACAAATAGATGCTGTAATGAGCAGTAAGAAGCTAGTTCGCGTACGAATTAGCACTTTTGCAAATTTTTAGCGAAGTGGATGATGATTTAGAACGAAAATGAGAACGCGAAATTTTATAAACAGATCTTTGGGAGTCTGGATATCATGAAAAAAACCGGCCAAGTGTGAGTCGGACTCGCACACGAAGGGTTCCGTACCATTATCGCAAAACACTGCAAAAAAATCACGTTTGTTGTATGGGAGCCCCCCTTAATTTATTTAATTTTAATTAAATAATTATTATTTTTTGAAGTAAATATACAACTAAATATTCTGTGAATATTTCAAGCGTCTACCTGTTGCCGTTATTAATATCGAGCAAAAAACGGCAAAAATATCACGTTTGTTGTATGGGAGCCCCCCTTTAATATTAATTTTATACTGTTTTTAGTATTTGTTGTTATAGCGGCAACAGGAATACATAATCTGTGAAAATTTCAACTGTCTAACTATCACGGTTCATGAGATACAGCCTGGTGACAGACAGACAGACAGACAGACAGACGGACAGCGAAGTCTCAGTAATAGGGTCCCGTTTTTACCCTTTGGGTACGGAACCCTAAAAACAACTGAAAAATAAAATTATTTGCATTGTTGAACTACTAATCTATTCTTGTATGCCGTTTTTCAATTTTCCTTCTTCTTATGGTAGGTACTTATTTGCGCCCAAAGATGCGTTAAAATTAGTGTTGAAATATGGAACTTTCCAAGCTCATAACTTTCAAGTAATTTTTATTTTTTTGCTTCCATACATGGCTAGATAATGATGAAACAAATTGATATATTTTTTTATTTTGAACGTACATCGTCAAACAGTGGAGTAAAAGCCAGACTACGTTTGTATGGAAGATTTTTCGACTAGTGTACCCTTAAGTGCCAGTGTTCTCAAGTTACCTACCGCTTTTTAATTTAAAGATGATGGCCAGAATGTTACCGTCAATGGAGAGCGCTATAGAGCCATGATTGTCGACTTCTTTGTTCCTCAGTTGAATGGTATTGATGTGGCGGAGCTTTGATTTCAAGAAGATGTTGCAACATGCCACACAGCGCGCGACACCATCAATTTATTGCGGGAAATATATTTTGATGAGCGCAAAATTTCGCGTAATGGATATGTGATCTGGGCCTCCACGATCGTGTGATCTCACACCTATGGATTATTTTCTTTAGGGATATGCGATGTCACTAGTCAACGCAGATAAACCACAGACATTGGACCACTTGGAAGTCAACATTCGCCGCGTTACTGCCGATATACGGCCCCAGTTGCTCTCGATAAAGTCGTGGAAATCATGTTTAAACAGTAATGGCATAAGAATATCTTTTAAACAAAGCCAATACCTACCATGGCAATTAAATTTATTTTGAAACAAAAAGGAGGGTTATGTTTTTGACCGGTATGTGTGTAAGCATGTAATATTCATTTTTCTGTATCGATTCGCCCGAAGTTGGGTTATCGGTGGGCCAATCGACCACTCCAAAATTATTTACGCGATTCGACACAGAAAAATGAATATTTTTAATAGTGGTCGATTCGCCCGATTCGGGCGAGTTAAATTCGGGCGAATCGTCCAATAACCCGTATTTTTTGACAATTTGTAAGGCTTTGGGTCAACAAGAAGCTTATAGGTACCTACTGTGAAAATTTTAAGACTAGCTACAACGGTTTGTCTGTAAAACCCGTGTGTGTGACAGACCACAGACGCACATACAGACGCACACGTGATTGACAGCAATAAGGCTCCGTTTGGGCCCTTCGGGTACGGAACCCTAAAACCGGCCAAGTGCGTGTCGGACTTCGCACATTTAGGGTTCCGTATCAATTTATCAATTATTAGTTCAATATAGGTACCTACGTACTACTAATAAACATTATCACCAAAATTCAAGTTTATAGGTTAATGGGAAGTTAAAAATAATCTTCGGAACAAAATGTGTTACAGACAGAAGGACACGTGAATGACAGCAAGAGGGTTCCGTTTGGACCCTTCGGATAAGAAACCCTAAAAACACCCTGTATAACTGGGTAAGTATCTATCAAATAACTACTTGTACAGGCTGAGGAACAAGCATAAAAACATTTAAAAAAAAAACCGGCCAAGTGCGAGTCGGATGTGCGCACCGAGGGTTCCGTACAAACCTGTAGGTAACCTGTAGGTTCCGCTTTTTCCTTTCGAGGTACGGTACCCTAAAAATATGTAATGTACAAAAATATTATAGTTTTCGGAATATTTCCTTTACCTATATGTGCTATAAAACATTGCTTCATGCCAAATTTCAAGATTCTAGGTCGACTGGAAGTACCCTTTTTTTTATTCCCTTGCGAGTTTGAAAATAACTTAAATTGCTGTTTATTTTGATTGCGTTGACATAGAAGTTTAATTTTGTTACAGCTTAAAGGTATTATAAACCTGAGTATTTGATATGAATTTCAATTTAATACCTCTACGCGTTCATGAGGAAAGGGGTATAATTATAAATATTTTTATTATAAGATGATGAACTAAAATTTTTTTCGCAATTTTTCCTATATCGCACAGATATATAGGTATAATAGTCCAGTAGGGATACAATTATTTTCCACATAACCTTTGATAATTCAAAAGTTTGTTATTTTCGCTGGGTGGATACCTTATGTGAATTCAACGCTATGTACAAAAATGCTAACAGTTTAGAGTGATGCAATAGGCATAAAGTAGGTATTTCCTATTATTTCGTGTTATAACAATAATATAAAATTTAAATTTAAATAATTTAATGTTTCTTTATTAGTACTATCTAAACTTTATATTAGTGGAAATGCTAACAGATACGTACTGTGGAACAATGGAAAACTGAAAATGGTTCGTAACTCTTTCAATAAAAGATTTAAGTTTTCAAATCATTTCCTATATGCGTAGAGGGATTAGTTATACCTTACAACAAAAGTTCTAACAACTAAGTATAATGCTGCACAGGTTATTGTATTTTTACATTGTGATTTGCGAAATATTGAATTTAAGTTTATAAATTTGCGCCTACATATTCGAAATAATAAACTCTGCCACCAAACAAAAGTTTTAATACTTATGTGCTATGCTAGTTTAATAAATCAAATACAATTGGGTAGGTATTGCGGGGCGCAGTGACACTCCACTCTGAATGTATTGAATGAGGCGCGAAACCATTTCATTACTGTCACATCAGTATTTAAACCTTGTTCATAAAATCTAATATTATGGCAATTTGTTATTTTTAATGTTGAGGTCGAATACGATTTCTAACTTCATTGTTCCTATAAAAAGAATAAGAAAGAAATATTCACAGAACACGGAATAGTCGTACCTGCCGTGCTGACAGTATATCGAGATGACAGAATAATAAAATTCTCCGTATCGTGAATCTTTGACAGTCGTTACGGGTCGTCAGAAACCCGAAGGTTTGCGGCCACCCTAACAAAAGGGTACCGTATTATCCAGTAGGATTGCCGTATAATCTGGGTTGGCAGGGTAGGCAGTCACTTCATATAAAACACTGGTATACAGATGCGTCTGGTTCGACTGACAACAGTGGAAGTCAACCACCATATTAGGGAAAAGTCCAAGCAAATGCCTTTTCCAAACAGATGTGACTGTAGAAATATTAAACATCTTATAACCGGTGCAACTGTCACAACTAAATTGACTACATCGCTGGTCCTAAGACCTAATACAATAAAGGCAGTGTTACCCATTAAGCCTTAGTAGATGACACTGTAAGCATGATATGATGTATGCTTATACAAATCGATGTATTTATGTTTGTAAAATATTACCTACTAATTTTTTTTTATTCAGATTCAATATAGTAGCAACCCTAGTGAGTCCGGCAAGTTTAGGTGACAGTTTTGTGTAACGCTTACCAAGATTTAGAACATTTTTTTATTTTAAAGGTAGATAAATTTTACATGATCGTGTCTATTGCGCCCTATCTATTAGTTTTTAAACTCTATTATAACGAAAAATCGGCACCACGTGACCTTACCACACGATTGATGTACATCAAAACCTAGTAAATGCCATAAAATATTATTTATTTATTTAAACTTCATGCACAAAGGTACATATTCCAGGAAAGCGCAAAAATATTATTTGAATTAGCCTATGGAATGTCATCTTGTGTTAGGTAACTAAACGAAAAAAAAAAAAATAAGCGAGTACTAAACAAGGCTTACGGGTGAACTGTACGTAATAACACAAATTATATTAATGGTGTCCTAAATCTATTAAATAAATCTACTAAATCTAAAAAATTCAATACCTATTAAGTACCGGACATTTGCTAATTTAAGGTGTTTTTACAATTTGAAGGGACTTTCCTATTGTAAATAATGATAAAATATATTAATTAAAGCACCAAATCTCAATTCAAATTATAAATTTCCTAGTTAAAATTACACAGTCAATCGCAGCATATTAAAACTCATTAAAATAATATAAATAAGATTATCAGGGTATAAAACCATTATAAAAATATGTCACCTACTGCGTTCTTATATGTGGCAGTAGTACAGTACCAGACATAATTTTAATATTTATTCGATTAGCACGGGGAAGGCTTGTATAACACATGCCAGATTACCTATTTTAGTAATCTTTATTATCGTAGCAATAAGGTTGCATTCATAGGCAAAATAACAGTGAACGATATGTCAGATACTAGACGCCAGTTTGAAATAAGAATTTGCGCGGTAATGTTTTTCTAAAAATCATCAGAAGAGTCCGTTTATGATGTGGGCCTCTGTGGTCTATATGGTTCGAAGAATTTATACTGATCGTACATACCTACACCGCGCCCCGCAATACCCAAATTGTATTTGATTTATTAAACTAGCATAGCACATAAGTGTTTAAACTTTTGTATGGTGACAGAGTTTATTATTTCGAATATGTAGGCGCAAATTTAAAAACTTAAATTCAATATTTCGCAAATCACAATGTAAAAATACAATAACCTGTGCAGCATTTTACTTAGTTGTTAGAACTTTTGTTGTAAGATATAACTAATCCCTCTATGCATATAGGAAATGATTTGAAAACTTAAATCTTTTATTGAAAGAGTTACGAGCCATTTTCAGTTTTCCATTGTTCCACAGTATGTATCTGTTACAATTTTCACTAATATAAAGTTTAGATAGTACTAATAAAGAAACAGTAAATTATTTAAATTTAAATTTTATATTATTGTTATAACACGAAATAATAGGAAATACCTACTTTATGCCTATTGCATAACTCTAAACTGTTAGCATTTTTGTACATAGCGTTGAATTCACATAAGGTATCCACCCAGCGAAAATAAAAAACTTTTGAATTATCAAATTCTATTCTATCATATTCTTCTGGCTACTGGACTATAAGTCGTTGCCTCGTACCAAATTTCAAGATTCTGAGTTCACGGGAAGTACCCTGTAGGTTTTGATTCCCTTGCGAGTGTCGAAAATTTGCGGAAATTTACGGCATAAACGGCTGTATCTTTTGATTGCGATGGCTTAGAAGTTTTATTTTTTCACAGTAGTATTGTTGATATAAATTTCAGTTTGATACCTCCAAGCGTTCTTGTGAAAAAGGATCTTGACATACTGACGGACGGACGGACAAAAAAGTGATCCTAAAAGGGTTCCGTTTTATCCTTTCCAGGTACGGAACCCTAAAAAAACTAGTTATAAAAATTTGCATCGTCATAAGAAAGTTCAAGAAACAAACGTGTGGGCTACAGCTCAAACCAACACTGGGAAGTGGGTGAAGTTTAACATGCAAGATTTAATTTTTAATAATGTTATATACCACGGAACAGGAAAACTGTTTTTGAAAAATGGGCATTGAAAGTATCGAAACTAAATTTATAAAACCTTGTAATAAGTTGTCTCGTACGCAGGTACCGATTGTAGACGAAAATTTACAACACACCAACCTGTTTATTTCTTGCTCAGCCTGTTTGATCTCGGCCTCAAGCTTCAAATTAGCGCTGCTAATGAATCCACAGGTCTCTTTATGCCGTTCAGCCTGCTTCTGCAGCTTGTCAAGCAAAAATGCCTGAGCTACAACCAGAGTCGTGTTAGTTAATTATATTTTTGCAATGAAAAAAGGTAAAAAAAAAAAAATTACTTAAAGTAAGTCGTGTTTGGGCTTATTTTAATCGTCATGAGATTTACTTTGGATACCTCCAAGAAACTAAAAAGAGAAAAATAAAAAACTCCTAACAAAAAACCGGCAAGTGCGAGTCGGACTCGCGCACAGTGGGTTCCGTACCATTATCGCAAAAAATCACGTTAGTTGTATGGGATTATTTTATTTTGTTTTTAGTATTTGTTGTTATAGCGGCAACAGAAATACATCATCTGTGAAAATTTCAACTGTCTAGCTGTCTGGCTAGAAGCCTGGTGACAGACAGACAGACGGACCGCGAAGTCTTAGTAATAGGGTCTCGTTTTTACCCTTTGGGTACGGAACCCTAAAATCAAACCGACTTGCAAAACAAAACACTACAAAGCGAAAAATAAATTTCTTTTCTAAAGTCGGTGTCTTTTGTACCCATTATTTTCCATTTTTCGACACCGACTTCGGAAAAGAAAGTATTTTTTAGCTTGGTTGTGTTTTGTTTTGGAAGTCGGTTTGATTTTTTGTTGAATGTTTTTTTATTTTTATCTTTTTAACCGACTTCAAAAAAAGGAGGAGGTTCTCAATTCGTCGGAATCTTTTTTTTTATGTATGTTCCCCGAGTACTGTAAGACGCCTGGACCGATTTGGAAAATTCTTCTTTTGTTTGAAAGGGTATACTTTCCAGTTGGTCCCGTAGTCATCAAGTCAGGATCTGATGATGGGATCTTGGAGAAATCGAGGGATCTCCTCAAATATTATAGGCATACATATAGCGATTTTGGTATTTATATCAACAATGCAATCATCTGCACTCAGAAAGTAACATTTGGTGAAGTGGAACTGGTGAAGAAGACCACAGATGGGCAATAGAATTCCTTAATGCTAAGTATGTCATGGGTTATAAGATTTCTAGAATAGTTTAACGACTATGATGAAGCAAATACTTATAAACATAGTGCTGATGAAAATGGTACCATCGAACTGATCTGATGATGAAGCCGGCAGGTAGGCACTGGTACTCCGAAATAAAACAATGTATCCTAGTCGTGTATGGGCTTATTGGAATCGTCATGACATGTACCTCGGCTATATATGATGTTTATTGCAATTGGAAGTACCTATCAAAACTAAAAAGAGATAAATACAAAACTTTTTAACAAAAAATTAAACCGACTTCCAAAAAAACACTGCAAAACGAAAAATAACTTTCTTTTCCGAAGTCGGTGTCGAAACACGGAAAACAATAATGTACCAAAGACGCCGTCTTCGGAAAAGAAAGTTATTTTTCGTTTTGCAGTGTTTTTTTGGAAGTCGGTTTAATTTTTTGTTAAAAAGTTTTTTTAGTTACTTTGGAGGTATCCAAAGTAAATCTAATGACGATTAAAATAAGCCCAAACACGACTAGGATCATCATCTTCCTGCCCTCGTCCCATATTACTTGGGGTCAGTGCAACACGTTTTCTTCTTCCATACCGTCCTGTCCCCCGTCACGCCACCACAGACTCCCTTTTATTTCATATCACTTCTCACACAGTCCATCCATCTTTTCTTTGCCTGTCCCCTCCCTCTCCATCCATCCACATTTATATTCATAATTCTTTTATGTTCTTTTAGTAACATGCGTTTCATCCCTCCTCATCACATGACCATACCAGGACAAACGGTTTCCTGTCACTGGCGCCACGTTAAAACTTCCTCTAATATAGTCATTTCTCACTTTATCCATTCTCGTCACTCCGCACATCCATCTCAACATTCTCATCTCTGCTACATGCAATCTCTTTTCATCCATCTTTTTCACAGCCCTCCATTCTGATCCATACAGTACGACAGGTCTAATCACGGAATTAAATTATCCCCTTTAACTTGAGGGGCATGGCATCCGTGGGCCAGTGACCTGTCGCCATTTCATCCATCCCGAGTTGATCCGGTGCGTTACGTCGCGGTCTACTTCGCCAACCCCTTGGACAAGCGACCCTAGGTAGCGGAAGTCCGAGCACATCGGTATGGGTGTTCCAGTGAGAGCTATACGCACGATACTAGAGAGACCGCCAAAATCCCAGAACAAGAATTCGGTTTTAGTTCTGCTCAATTTCAAGCCAACACTCTCCAGTCTGTGCCACCACACCTCCAATCTGCTCTGGACCTCTAGGCCACAATCGGCAACCAGCACAATGGCATCGGCAAACAGCATACACCAGGGTGCCTCTTCCTGTATTTCCGTCGTCAGAGCGTCCATTATGATCAGGAAGAGGTACGGACTGATGAGAGCCGACCCTTGGTGTAAGCCGACTGCCACACTGAAGCTGCCAGTAGTGCCCACTGTAGATCGGGCTTGGGTCCTGCATCGACTGTACCTACATCGCTCGGACCAACACAACATACTTCCCAGACGTGTTCTTCTTAAAGGCCCACCACAAAACCTCACGGGGCACCCGATCATAAACCTTCTCGAGGTCAATGAACACCATGTGCAAGTTTTTATGTGCACCTCTTTATTTCTCGCACAACTGGCGGATTGCGAAAATGCCGAATTGGTTCTGCGATATTTCACTCTCTTCTCTCAGCCCCCTTTCAATAGCTTCACATACGAGCACGACTAACCAAAAACAAAAACCAAACACGACTAGGATACAGTGCCTACCTTCCGGTTTCATCATCAGATCAGTTCGATGGTATCATTTTCATCAGTACCATATTATATTTATAAGTAGGTAGGTATTTGCTTCATCATAATCATCATAGTCGGTTAACTATTCGAGATATCTTATACCCGAAATTATACTTTCTGAGTGCAAATGATTGCATTGTTGATGAAAATACCAAAATCGCTATATGTACCTATGCCTATAATATTTGAGGAGTTCCCTCGATTTCTCTAGGGTCCCATCAACAGATCCTGACCTGATAAAGCCGTCAAACTTTCAAACAAAAGAAGAATTTTGCAAATCGGTCCAGGCGTCTTTGAGTAACCGGGGAACAAACATAAAAAATAAAAAAAACCGGCCAAGTGCGAGTCGGACTCGCACACGAAGGGTTCCGTACCATTATCGCAAAACACTGCATAAAATTATTTTATTTTAATTTATTAATTATTATTTTTTGAAGTAAATATACAACTAAACATTCTGTGAATATTTCAAGCGTCTACCTGTTGCCGTTATTAATATCGAGCAAAAAACGGCAAAAATATCACGTTTGTTGTATGGGAGCCCCCCTTAAATATTTATTTTATACTGTTTTTAGTATTTGTTGTTATAGCGGCAACAGAAATACATCATCTGTGAAAAATTCAACTATCTAGCTATCACGGTTCATGAGATACAGCCTGGAGACAGACGGACAGACAGACAGACAGACGGATCGCGAAGTCTTAGTAATAGGGTCCCGTTTTTACCCTTTGGGTACGGAACCCTAAAAAGAGCCGACGAATTGAGAACCTCCTCCTTTTTTTCAAGTCGGTTAAAAATAACTTTCCTTAAGGCCCTCACCACTGGCTCTGGCGCCGTAAAAGCTTAGCAAAAATAACAGAAAAAGGAAAGAAAACTCTAACACTTTAACAACAAACTGCATTCACACGTGTGGCATTTTTCGTTGCTAGGGCAGTACTCTGGCAACGAAAAAAGGCACATTTAACATTATTTACAAAATTGAGATAACTTAATCTTATACAGAATCATGAAAAAACGGGCAACAGCATGTTTATTTTTAAATTCCGTCTTCATCAGCTACAGAAACAATTCTCGACCTGAGACGCATAATGTCGGATGTCGAGATTGAAGCAATAGAATTTGTTGAAGCGTCTCAGGTCCAGAAATTATGTGCAAAGGGCGCATCTGACATCCAAATTCACATCGGTGTAAGCTTTTGGATCGCACAGTTCATCCTTATGTTCACTACTTACTGTACTGCTTTAAAGATCGTATTGCATTCTGTGTGCTGAAAAGACAGGAACTAAACACTATTCGTAGCTAAATAAAATAAAATTATACAACTGCCATTTGTTTTACCTTTTATGCATTGGCTCGAAAGAATCACTTTTATTTGAGATTCATCCACTTCGCTAGAGATTTTCTCCAAAGCTTGAACATCTTTTACTTCCTCCATGTTTTGTTATACTTAATAATGAATTAAGTGAAAATTCAGAAAATGTAAAAAAGAAACAAGCTTTTGTGAGATTTGTAGATGGAACGTGACACGGAAAGGGCAAAGCAAAAAATGGCGGGCAATTTTTTTTTTTATTGCGGAGCACCTACATTAACGCATTATATTAAACTGCCTTCAGAAATTAAAGTTTCTAATGCGTAATACAATTAACTAGCCCAGTAGAAATCGACATTAAAATCGCAATGTTTGATGTGTAATTCTGGCTTTTTACAAGCTTATAGTTAACTTGCAATGCAGGGTTGGTGCTCCAGTGAATGAACACACCCCAATTATTGAACAAAACGAGTGCGTTACTACAGCCAGATAATGTCAAAAATCGTCTTCTAAGTACAATAGATAATGGGTGCTAATTAAACAGGCTTCTTTTTAATATCATTATTCGCCCCCAAAAATGTATGTTGCCTTCTAAATTACTAAGTCAGCCACAATTAACGAGCATCTAAATAATACTATGTTAGCCACTAGTTATCTTCTATGTAAACCACTCTAAATACAACTCAGCATGATGGTTATTTTTTAGCATCAAAATTTTTAACATGCATTCTAACAGTAAATTTCTAAAATACTATTAAATGACATCAAAAAATATATTTATTTAGCTTCTAATTTTTTAACTCAGTACGTTTAAAATGTAACTTACGTGTAAAATTTTTAACATGCATTCTAACAGTAAATTTCTAAAATACTATTAAATGACATCAAAAAATATATTTATTTAGCTTCTAATTTTTTAACTCAGTACGTTTAAAATGTAACTCATCCCATATTAATTGATCGTAAAAAAATTGCAAAAACATTTCATCAAATAGTATATTGGCCACTAATATTACCAGAAGCTATTGAGGAGAGACAAAATAAAAGACTATATTTTTTGGTTTTAATATAGAATAGGTGCAAGTTGGATTAGTATTTATGCGACAGAGTCGACGGAGCCCCGCTGCGCGGGGCTCCTATTTCTGTATGCAGGGTTTAAAGTAACCTAACACGAACCTAACCTGTCCGTGTCGGGGTGCCCTAAGCTCCCGAGCTCGCTACGCTCGCTCTTGGACAACTCAACTCGTCGTCACATGAATCGAATAGCGCTCTCTGATTGGTGCAAATGGCCGGTCGCTGTCGTCTCGCGTACTCGCGCCAAATCATGCAGTGGCTATTTTCACGATAAAAGAATATGATGTATTGTTTTACATGCTAAGTTATAATAAATTATGCTTTCTTTCTTTCTTCGATAGAAGCTTGAATTATATTTTTTTGAGGATATTGCGTTGAAGCTGTAAAACGTAAAATGGTGACAAGATATAAAATCCGTGGCCGAGTTAGTAAATTACGTGGCAATGTATAAATAAGAAGGACAAGTCACAATAATTGATGATCTTTACTTGACGCTTTCTGTAGAATATTTAGTTGGCGTTGCAAAAAAGACGAATTAGTTTATTAGAGGCTATGTCATTTTCCCGTTGCTTAGTTATAAAATTAGAAGTTTAATCACGTGTCCAATAAATAATTTTGTGGCTAGACTTATTATTTCCCATAGATAATTAGATATACTGCTTCTGTAATTGGTAAGCAGATTTATTAATTTGGTAAGCTGATAGTTTTTTAATTATTTGATAAAAACAGTTCCGGCTGGAGTAACGTTACCGTAGCCAGATCTTTTGTTTTCTAACGGGTATGTTGAAATAAATGTTATCTAAATAATTAGATATCAATTTGAAATAAATGGTACAACTTAATTTGTATGTATATTTGCTATGGTTGCGAAGATATTTAAAATCCTGCTGTGGTAACGTTTGCACGATTGCTGGATCTCGGAATTGACTAAACGGATGATTATAATTGTTGTACATGACATCTGGCTAATTAATTATAATTTGTTACGCAATAAAAAAATCCACAATAATGCACCGTTTTGAAGTTATTTTAGTAAATAGAAATATGCTTTAATACGTCCTAGCACTTCCAATAAGCGGTCCGAAAACTAACTTGTAACGTTATTATATAGCTAATTACTGCCTATAAATGGTACTGAAGTTTCATTAGTATCCTATAAGTAATTAAAAAGTTATGAAGAAACTTCAATTTGTTCCGGCCACGGCGCGCAGCTGAGTTTTTTGAAGACCGATTAACCGAATTTCCTGTAGTGGTGGTAACTGAATCTTATATCAATAATTAGATATATAGTTCAATTATATACCTGTGAAATATCAGACTTGTACACTAATTAATTAACGAGATAATCGAAAAACAATACTTATATGTGGTAACCCGACCAAATCTAGAATGTTACAAAAAAGCGGCCGCACAATACATTTTACCAACCTTCTAAAATTATTAGCATAATTGTCCTCAAAAGTTGGTACAGTCAAGAATGAAATTGGTTTGATTGAAAAATTAAACCGACCATACTAAACGTTTAAATAAATTTAAAATTGCTCAAAGTAAGTGTCCACTATGCCATTATTCATATATCTACCTACCTACGTTTAACCATTCTGTCGTCGAGGTAGGTAGGTACCTACTTACTATTTACAAGGAAGAAATTGCGCCTAATTAGTTTTTATTTAATTTTATATTAGTGTTTAGGTAAAGGAATTTATTATTATTTTTAAAATATCACATAGCCGTCATCAGAGCCGAGCCCGATCAGATGGTCTGACCATATACGTGCAACGCTGAGCACCAAGCTGCACGATGCACTCCACGTTGCCAAGGACAGACAAAGATGGAGAATCATCGTCAGAGAAAAGTTGGTCTCCTAGCTGTCACGGGAATCACGACCCTCAGTAATGAGGAACACGATTCGAAGGGGAGGAAGCACAACGCAGTGTAAATAGTGAAGGTGTTTATCAGTACTTAAATTAATTTATATACTTACTTACCATAATTAATATCTGCATAAAATTATCATCATGTACATAAGTAGGTACTCCATATTTTTTATTACCTAGGCATAAATATTTTTGGAATTAATATTCTATCTGTAGAAACAAAAATATTTAATTATAACTATGTTTTACTTTACCACTTGTGTACCCATCTGTACCAAACACGTATTATTCTCACGTATTATCCTGTAAGTTGTAGAAGGTTGGTATAATGTATTGCGCGGCCGCTTTTTTATAACATTCTAGATTTGGTCAGGTTACCACGCATAAGTATTGTTTTAGGATTATCTCGTTAATTAATTAGTGCACAAGTCTGATATTTCACAGGTATATAATTGAACTATATATCTAATTATTGATATAAGATTCAGTTACCACTACTACAGGAAATTCGGTTAAACGGTCTTCAAAAAACTCAGCTGCGCGCCGTGGCCGGAACAAATTGAAGTTTCATCTCAACTTTTTAATTACTTATAGGATACTAATGAAACTTCAGTACCATTTATAGGCAGTAATTACCTATATAATAACGTTACAAGTTAGTTTTCGGACCGCTTATTGGAAGTGCTAGGACGTATTAAAGCATATTTCTATTTACTAAAATAACTTCAAAACGGTGCATTATTGTGGATTTTTTTATTGCGTAACAAATTATAATTAATTAGCCAGATGTCATGTACAACAATTATAATCATCCGTTTAGTCAATTCCGAGATCCAGCAATCGTGCAAACGTTACCACAGCAGGATTTTAAATATCTTCGCAACCATAGCAAATATACATACAAATTAAGTTGTACCATTTATTTCAAATTGATATCTAATTATTTAGATAACATTTACTTCAACATACCCGTTAGAAAACAAAAGATCTGGCTGCGGTAACGTAACTCCAGCCGGAAGTGTTTTTATCAAATAATTAAAAAACTATCAGCTTACCAAATTAATAAATCTGCTTACCAATTAAAGAAGCTGTATACCTAATTATCTATTGTACTTAGAAGACGATTTTTGACATTATCTGGCTGTAGTAACGCACTCGAACAAAACGGAGTAATTTCCAAAAAATAAGAAAGTAAAATACTTTTACCCAACGCAGTATTTTTTTTCGTAATCGCAGCTCTTTTTACCCGACTGCTGAAGGATGATAATGTGTTTATCAGTCTTTTTATGTATGTTTGTTTGATCCTATGTGGCGTTCTAGAGAACAAACGCGTTGGCCGATTTTGATGGTCCTTACGTCAATCGATTCGTCTTAACCCTGCGTGTGTCACTGGCTACATTAAAATTGGAAAATAGGAAAGTGGCGGATTTTGGGGGCCATATTGTGGTGGACCAAATTTTTTTTTCCTTCCCAACGCATTATGTGGGGTAACAAAATAAAGGGTTTTAAGGGTACACTAGTCGACGGCACGAACTATTTTGTGCGCGGAGTTAAAATGCGTGCTATATCAACCGACAACATGTGCGGAACAGATAGATGCTGTTATGAGCAGTAAGAAGCTAGTACGCGTACGAATACACACTTTTGCAAATTTGTAGCGAAATGGATGATGATTTAGAACGAAAACGAGCGCGCGAAATTTTATAAACAGACCTTTGGGAGTCTGGATATCATGAAAAAACGACTGAATGTATCTGTTCAAAATAAAATTATTTGCGTTTTTGAACTACTATTCTATCCCTGTATGGAGGCCGTTTTTAAATTTTCCAAATGGCCGTTGTTAAAGGTTCTTAGATAGAAAAAATTAAGACCAAAAAATTGTAGAGGTATGTAGGTAGGGTAGGTTTGTAGGTATTTGGAATGGGTAGGTATGTAGGTAGACAGGTAGGGTAGGGTATGTAGGATTGGGTAGGTAAGGTAGGGTAGATAGAGTAGGTAAGGTATGGTAGGGTAGATAAGATAAGTAGGGTAGGGTAGGCAGTTGACGGGAGCGAAGCCGCGGGCACAGCTAGTATATTATCTATACTAATATTATAAAAAGGAAAGATTTTTTTGTTTGTTTGTTTGTACCGAATATGCTCCGAAACTACTGGACCGATTCAAAAAAATCTTTCACCAGTAGAAAGCTACATTATTCCTGAGTAACATAGGCTATTTTATTATCCCGAAAACGGGTCCTGTGGGGTGGTCCACGGGAGCGAAGCCGCGGGCAACAGCTAGTATTATTATAAAGAGGAAAGATTTGTATGTTTGTAACGAATTAACTCAAAAACTACTGGTCCGATTTCAAAAACAAAAAAGTTATTTTATGATGCAGTTGTTTGAAAATCGAAGAAAATGTTGCACTGTATTGATTTGATTTTTTATTTTATCTAGGTACTCTCATATCGTAATAAATCTTATATTCTTAATTTATTTTTAGAATTAGATTAGAATTATAATCGTCAAAACGAGTTTATATTGACATACTTTATAAACACAATAGCGAAATTTAAAAATAGAATCTCATTAATAGTACATTACTGCAGCGGCCAGCAAAATAGGCATTGATGGACGAACGTGTAAATGTGGGCCGAGGCGAAGCCGAGGCACACATACGTGAGTCAAGCCAAGGCTTGTATAGTACTTTTCTCAAATAATGCGCGGAAATTAAAACTAAGTATTACCTAAACTAATTTTTTCAAATACAATTATTACTTTTCAAAATCAATGACGAACAACGAGTAACTATAATTTTGACCGCGTTATAATGTTCATTTGTTTTTTTTCAATAAACAGCTTTCTATTTGCAAGCCAGTTCGAAATTTAAACAAAAGTTTAAATAAGTTACCTCCTTGGTTTCCATTTTTCGGAGTAAAAGATCGTTTCTTAAATTACACGACAGATATGAGTTTACTATGTAATTTATTTGGCCGCTAGACACGACAGATATGGATTTTCATACAACTTTTACCGGCCGCTGCGCGCATGTATTTGGACAGCAATTTTGATTTATCTCGAAGAAGGTTGTCAAAATAATGCTCACATTTCCAAGCATGTTTGAGAAAAACACTATTTCTGTAACAAAATAATATTACATATACTGTGATTTTTAATTTCGTGGACCAAACTGACAGCTGCCAATGACCTTATTTTTTTTAAATGTTGCAAGCGCGGAACATAGTGTTGTAGGTAAGGCTCAATCATAAGTGATTCATCGAATCGATGTGACATGAGTCTTCAATTTATTTTTACTAATTGGTGTAAATAAATGTTTTATGAATATAAACGTAATATATTTAAATATAACAGTATTCATACACATAGTACATGAACTTTTATTGTGTTAAATATGAAATCAACAATAAAATAAATGCGATCGATAAAATGAAGTCTAACATAAATGACTAGAAACTAAATAAGTTCCAAAACAAATATTTTTTTTTGCCTTGAAGTAGTTTCATTTTCGATCTACTTCGATTTTCGATTAACTTTCTATCACTCAGGATAGTTAGGGTACGACACTATTTTTATGGGACGATAAAGTGACAACCCCCCAAATGTCAGTTTAGTCCACGAAATTAAAAATCACATTATAGAAAACATTTTTTTACGATATAGAACAAATCCAAGAAGTTAATCACTAAGGAGTTTCCATCAGCGATTTTTTTTTAATGCCATTTTTATAGAACCTATTATAAAAAGATTTAATTCCAATTTTTACTTGTCTGTGACAATGCGGGCTTTAGGCTTAGCACGCACTGCGATTTTTATTAGAGCTAATTTTGCCTCTTTCTACTTGTTCATATAGCTCAAAATATTCATAGACTAATATATAGTGAAAATATTCGCGCGAAAATTTGCGCCGCAGTTTGGTGCAAAGATTACTATTAACTACTTACTGGTTTGGTGGCTTCTGTGGCAAAACACGGCTTTCTTGCGGTATTATTTCCGCACGATTATTTTACCGCAATGCGAGCAGCTTCATACAATTCCATATAGGTCGCACAATGGGCGGAAAAAATTGGTGCGAATAAAAATTGCAGTGCGTGCTAAGCCTTAGCGCATGCGCGGTTAATGCGGTGATGTGCTGGGTTTTGGCGCCATTCATACGTTTTGCGGGTTTTGCTTTACTTAATTTCATCAGTTTTTTAAATTCTTTCTTAAAAATGCTGATATCAGTGAATGTGAAGAAAATTTGACTCCGCCCGATATTTTAGATGCGGCGAAGGAAATTACTCATAATCTATTACCAGCAATGTCGAGAAAATTATATGAAATATGTCGAATAAATTAAATGCTGTCACAACTTTATGGCATGGAAAATGTAAAAAAGGTATTTAGTAGATTCAATCCCAATGTAAGAGTGTAGATAAAGTAGTGCACGTAACTAGGTATTAAAACATTCGTGTAAATACTATTAAAAACCTCGCCTACGCGGCTACGGCTCAGTTTTTACCCGACTGCCGAAGGAGGGTAATGTGTTTATTAAAAACACACTCATGTTTTAATACCCCACATTAAGCAACAGTTTCATAAACTACTATTACCTATCCACGAATACCTATAAAGTACGTGTTTATACAATATTTTTTGTATTCATATTTAGAATATTACGTTGTGAGTGTAGATAAAACCATTTATGATACATAAAAATTATGTACTATATGATTAAAGTACTCATTAATACCTACAAAAAGTCCGCGAGGGAATATATGTAACTATCATAGTTATGTCACAATTATAAATATTCATTAGACGACGGTAGAAACAAGTTGGTTACATTCGTATCGTAGTATTAATTCTTATTCAAATAAATAGTTTATCAAATTGGTGGGTATGGTAGGGTAGGTTAGATAGCGTAGACAGAGAAACCTAATAATATTGTGACGTATTCTTTTTGTTTCTTTCTGCGACACGCATTGCCGGTGTCCATAGGTTTCTCTGTATACGTTAGATAGGTATGTAGGGTAGGTAGGGCAGGTAGGTACCTACCCATCTGATTTGTAGGGTAGACATGTAGGTAGGTAGCCAGTTGAAGTAGCGAAGCGGCGGGGGACAGCTGGTTCTCTATAAATAGAGTATTAAGTAGAATCTGCTCATCAGTTAGGTACTTAACAGTCACGAGATTTTTATAAATAAATGTTAATGTCGTCCTAATTGGGACGTTTAGTCTATGTCACGAATGGCGAAGAGCGATACGCTTCGTTGAAACAAAAGCAAAATTAAAAAAAAACTGCTATCGTGTGTATTTAGAAAGTGTACCAATTATGATACCAAAGTACATAAAACGTAAGTACGCATATGCGTAATATGTAAGTACGCAATACGCCTCAATTAACTAATTTATTTCAATTTTTGTTCTAATATTCTGATATTTGTAGGTTAGAAAAAGAAAAATACATTGGTGGCCAGAATAATGTTTGTTTACATTCACACGCAAGTGACAAACACTAGTTGTCTCTTTTTTTCTTCTTGGTTTTATCAAGCCATCCCTTTCGACTTGTTGTGAAATGTCAGATGCTTAGATAAAGTAGCTATAGATTAAGCCTTAAAATGAGCTTGATTGATAGAGCGAGATGGCTAATTGGCAGCTCCATGTAAATAATAAGGACAAAAGATTATTTTTGTCTTTGTCACCATGGCCGGTTTTTGTTGTTAGTCAAACTCGTAATATAATGGCAAGTTTGACAAACTTGGTTTTGTTTGATTTTCTGTCATTTCGTGATATTATGTGTTAATTGAGACAAGGAATTCGGGTTATTTATAGATAATAAGTGTCAGTGCAATGGTGGGTAGTAGTGTTCTTGTTCTTGTTGTAACACCAGAAATAACTATTGCTGTCTCATGTGCGGCCACGCCAGGACTTAATCTATAGGTACTTTATCTAAGGTCAGATGAATGAAAAGTGTGTATATGTGCTGCCGTTGCTGTGCGGAACACTATTTTCGGTTGTTTTGTGAGTGTATAACGTATCTGTTTACTAGAATATCATTGATAATGAAATGCCAATTACAATTTTTGCATAAAGAAATAAGTATCGGTCATTTTCTTGACAAACGCTGACGATTTTTTTTTATGCAAAAATTGTAATTTGGTATTTCTTATGACTTGGCATTTTATTATATTATTATTTTTATTTTTTAAATGACTGTACTTTTATTAAATCATAACAGTTTGACTACAGGGAACAACTATTCCTTGTGGTCAAATCAATTTGACAAAATAGTTTGACCACGAGGAAGAACCGATACAAATGCCCTAAATTGTCTTGTCTACCAGTTTTTAGGTGTTCTCAAGGCATACAGTAAACTAATCCTGAGGAATACGGCGTTAACGATAATATTGATAATAGTAAGAATAAAAAATGAAACAAACAAGTAATACCTAAAATTTATTTAACAAAATATACAGTTATTTAAAATAACAGACATAAATGATAATTTGCAATACAACCTAGCATCCTAATTAAACCAGGTACTTTTCAAAAATTTATCCCACTAATAAAAAAATAATAAAAGGACAAACAATGATGAATGCAGCACGAAGGAATGTTGGCTAACGCTGGTGTGGCTAGTGCACACATGCATCGCCCGTGCGCGAAGCTAGCCGACTACACTGACCCACTAAGAGTACTCATCGCAACATCACACATGGAGACTAATTTCTAGATTCATTTACAACCTCCGGCATCGTAGTTACGAACTGGCACCCTAATACACATTTCCGCATGCAGAACACATCCACAAACAGTCGTCTCGTATACCGCAACCGATTACTCGTGCTCGTCTACCTGACAGCTACTTTATAATACTGTTTGGCTAAATATCATTGCTTTTGTCCAAAGATGTGCGCCACATGTACGTGACATGTGCAAGGACACGTTTCAGATGTTACATTCTAACTAAGTTTATCTAGAATATAAAAACACAAGTCACACATCCAATAAAATGATTTAAATAACTCATAGCAAACTTTGAATCGACACTTAACGGACTATTTTAATTCTAAACACCAATTTTAATCAATTTATATTTCTACTATGGAAACCATCGTCTGGTCTAAGAATTAGTAATATTTTATTTTAATTTTACTTTGGTTTTACTGACTGGGCTGAACAATTCAAACCTGGATTTGAATCTGCACGGACTACATCATTTTAGTTCTCGCCAAACTTCTTGGCCGCCCTGAAGTTGGCTTTCCGATGCGCAAGGCACGGATCGGTGCTGTTTATGTATGAGATTTACTACCGCGCAGCCATTGTAGCCAACTTCAGGGCGGCCAAAAAGTTTGGCGAGAACTTATGTTAACATCAAATCTAATGTGAGCTTCAAATGGAAAATACAAAGTATACAATGTAGAGACAAACACGCACTTGCATGTAAGGTAACTATTACAACATGGAAACACGCTCGTCAGCAGTGGCAGGGAATGTATAGTGTCAATTTGAAGGTAATCACATTGATTAAGCACTCATACAGAAATCAATCATTAAGCTAGGAGAACAACTCGTAGCACGTCAATCTGGAATAACTTAACAGTAATACTTATAAATACATGTTTTAAGAATACCTACTGGGTCCCACATCAAATTATAATAGTTTTAAACATTAAATTAACATAGTTTGTACCGCCAACATTCACTAAGTGCGATATCACTATGCAATTACATAAAAAGAAATCGTTACTTAAATTCGCGCCTTGACAGCCACGAAACGTACAAATGGAAAATACCCTGCGTACCTTTATCCTTTTTATGTAAATACACAGCGACCTGTTAGTAATTTGTCTACTTTTAAAGTTACATCAGTCGAACGGTAAATTTTTGAGGAAAATAGTTTTTACATTCAAATATAATATACATTTCAACAACATCGAAACTCACCATCGGCGAACTAAAACGTACTTCCGAAAGGTTTCCACTGGGGAGCGCGCGCGGGCGCGACGCTCCGACGTCAAGCGTCCGACGCGGTCACAGCTCTCTCAGAATTTCGTCCGAAAGGAGATATTTTTAACGTTTTTTCTAGACAGAGGCCGGGCGGCCGCGCCGGCGCCTCATTAACTGTAGGGCTGCGGCGGCAGGATCTCCGTCAGCAGCCGCTTGAGGCTGTCGATGCCGGTGAGGAAGCCGCAGTCGGGCCCGTGGTGCGGCGTGTTGGTGGCCAGCGGCGACTCGGCGTCGGCGCCCGCGAAGGCCGTGTGCGCGAAGTCTATCATGCGGATGTCCACGCGCTCCCGGGGCGCCTCGGGCGGCGCCGGCGCCCACGTGCGCGCCCGCTTGCCGCGAGCCTCGGCCGCCGCCTGCGCGCCGGCCGCGGCCGCGTCCCCGCGCCACGACTCGCTGCTGGTGGACGAGTACGCCATCCAGCTGTCGGCCGAGTCGGGGCTGGGCGGCTGGCGGCGCGGCGAGTGGCCGGCCAGCTCGCCGTCCTCGTAGCCGCCCATGGTCTCCTCGCAGTGCGGCCGGAAGGGCTCGCGCGCCACCCGGCTCGGCTCCGACGTGGAGATCTCGTCGTGCAGCGTGGACATGTCGAAGTGGCCGGGGCCGGGGCCGGGCGCCAGCTCCGCCGAGCTGCTGGACGCGTCGGCGTCGTACTCGCTGGTCACGCCGCTCGCCTCCTCGCCCTCGCCCAGCTCGCTGGCCACGTCGCCCTCGTACACTATCAGCAGTGAGCTGCGACCACAAACATATCACGAGTTAGTTTGAGAGTGAAGATATCAATCGAGGCGGATAAGCGTGACGTGTATGGAGTATGGAGACTGACCAGGAGTAGAACCGGTAGCTGGTCTGCTTGGCGATGGCGCGGCGCAGCGCGTCCAGGTCGCGCAGCACGTGGCGCACGACGCGCGGGCGCGCACTGAAGAAGTCGCGCAGGGCCTCGCGCAGGCCGCCCTCCGACAGCGCGCGCCCCCAGTACTTGTCGCGCCGCACGCACGCGCCCGTCTCCGGCACGAACACCTGCACATACGAACATCTCACTGAGCATACGAACACGCTAACTACACGGTGTATGAAGATCAATCACCAAGCCGTTATCTATGCCATCTCAATAATAGACTAAGTTATATTGAGGTAAAAATAAAAAACAAACTCATTTGATTTTTGCTATGAACATCCGCTTTTAAATGTAACGCGCAATTTAAGGAACCCAAAATTGACCGACGGCTTGGTAATGCTTTTCTACACCTATTTGCAAATTAGAGTAAATGAATGAAATTAGCGTCAGCCGTCGGCTGACTGTGACGATGACGATGACGGTGAGGGTGACGTGGCCGCTCAGCGCACCTGCATGCCGCACAGACGCACGCCCAGCGAGCCGGAGGTGGAGGCGGCGCACTTGGCGATCTGCTTGCTGCGCTTCTCCGCCGACGCGTCGTCGCCGTGCTGGCGCGTGCCCATCTTCAGGTCCAGCACGCACGGCCGCCGGTACGAAGATGTTATGTTCTCCATCATCAGGAAATCTGCGTCGTCCACAGCTAAGGGTTAGTATATTACTACATTCAGCTTTGTATTCACGAGGACACATCGCTGTAACAGATATAACTTACACTGCTTATTTGAATTGTCCATGTGCGCGATGCTTTTAAGCACCTCGCTTGCGTTACCATTTCGATGAACCTTGAATCTGCAATTAGAAATTTGAAGTTGTATTACTCCGTCACGGGGACACAAGCTTCGATTGACAGATAGTACAGGAGCTAATGAAACACAGATGTATTGTTATCTGTTATATTGTTACATTTCAATCAAATTATAGATATCATTACCACGACTCCACGGCAAGTCATCGGAGGCTCGCAGAGCATCGCTCACGCGTTAGTGGGATAGTCATGTAAGTATGCGATCGAATGAATTAATGGCGACGTCGGCGGCGGGCCGGCGTCGCAAGCTTCTGAAATATGATAAAGGACACATGACAAGTGTCGAGGAGGTCGGTCGCCGCGGTCGCGCGGATACGCACTTGAACACGTCGTCGCGCTTGCGCTTGCCGCCCAGGGACGCCTTGCGCCCGTTCTCGTCGCGGAAACATGGCGAGTACCGCTTGTCCAATTTGGGTCCTCCCGAGTTAGACGCCTGCATCACGCCTGAAACAAACAGCCTCGTCATCAATACTAGTGTCTGCTAGCACACACGCACACACCACAACTAATATAAACATTGATCTCAACGAACATTATTGGTTTGCTTCCAATAGAATATTGGAACACAAGGGTCGTTAACTAAAAACAAAAAGATCATACTATTCACTGTCATAATTATAGTAAATGGATGAAGTTTGTGCAACGATAGGAGATATAAAACTCAGAACATGCCCAGTCGGGTTCGACCCGGAGCTGGCCAGTGTGGCACTGGTTCGTCTGTGGGACATCGAGTGAGTTACTTGATCCACTATCTACGTTCGTAAATTCAATATTAACTTACTATAGTGCAAGTTGGCAGCGTTATTTGATGAGGAAGTGATAATAAAGTTACTTTGTTTTTAAACAGGGTTTGTATATCTTTTGTATCGTGTCTCGTGTAACGTGTAGCTGAATAGGTAAACGTGTATGTGATCAAACAATTTATATTGCTGTAAGTAGACAATGCATGTAGGTGTGTATGCGTGTATGTATAAGTATGATGTGGGTGTAGTTTTAAGTAAAGGTTTACAAACCCAGAATGTAAAATTACCGCTAGGGCGCTATTAGGGGCGGTAGTGTGGTGCGCCGCCGGCGTCGCTCCGCCCGCCGCAGCGCCGCAGCCCTTGCGACAACAAGGAAACTAATATTGTGTTCCTGACCCCATCCCGCCCGCTCCCGCTCCCGCGCCCGCTCACGCTCGCACACAAACCCGCCGCCGCCGCCCCGGTGCCGCGACCATCGACCCCATGTCACATGACAGAGCTACACGCGAGCCCAGGGCGTTCGCTTACACACTCTGAACTTTTACTTGTTGTTACCAGGTATTCTCATGTCTACTAGTGCAACCAACAAATACAACACAAACAAAGAATTTCATTATTTCATTGTACGAAATATGAATAATGCTCAATATTCAGTAATACGTACACGAAGGTCAATTCTCAAGGTTGACTAGAAGTTTCTCTACATAGCAAAATAAAATAAAACAAACTGAATACACAAATAACTATTACCGCAGCCATATTGAAGATACAATGTTTACTAACAAAGTTAAACAGCATTTTTTTAGGGTTACCCTCTACTCAACAACAAAAATTATAACGAATTCGATAAGACTGTTGTATATTTTGTACATTGATTTAACTGAGCTGAAACATAGTTTGAGAACATAAAATATTCAAGGTTTTAGGATTAGAAGATTAGATGCTAACCTAAAATATTCCGTCCCTGCTGTCAGTTAATTGAGCTGTCAGTGCTTTGTTATACTTCATATAAGATAGCTTGATCTCTGCGACAGCTGTCAGTATCAATACAGTAACAATAGCTCTTGACAGGCTAACAATAACGTTTATGTCAGTTTGACATATGTCGCAGAGATCAAGCTATCTTTTATGAAGTATGTAAATATTGTACCTTCATCTTGGCCAGAGTATAGTACTTTACATTGTCTCTTCACATTCAACTACATGGGATTCTTGTATGTTTAAATTTAAAAAGCAGTAACATCAGTAAAAGTTCAAACGTATTGGATGCACAATGTGAGCAATATGTGATTGAAACAAGCTAACGTTACTTAGATACGTTTCAACAATGTTGGTCAAAATATAACACAATAATATTGCCATATCGTGCACCGACGGAATAGTTTATAGTAAGTCGGGTAACAGCTGTGTCTTATCATTATTATATTGGTCTGGCGCTGGCTTTGAATACTAAGTACTTTGTTGAATGTTTAGTACTCTTTCTTATTTGTAATTAACAATTATCCACAGTATCATAAAAATAAGCACACGTTTCATATTGGTTCATTATATTTAAAAGATTTACCGAAAACAGTTGAATAATTATCACTTTTCGTTCATAATTAGTATAGTAATACTTACCTAAAAGCCTGCTAATTATATTAAGACACATTAGCAATTAAAGTAAATATCAATAAGGATGTTTCCTGGGTAGAAAAATGATAATTCTATTTAGTCCGTCAGTAAGATTATCCAATAATATTGGACCCGGCCTTTTTTTTATCAAATAAATTGAAATTGACAAAAATAAAGCGCATCAAAGTTCAGGAGTGGGGGCTTGTGACGTCACTTTGTCAGTATAAAGTGTAGCACACCGTGACGTCACATGATATTTCAAAGCACTGTATCGTCGCATTTTTTTTGTTTACGTGGCAAAAGAGAAAATACGTGTTCAATATTTTTAGGTTATCTAACTGACGGACTAAATAGTTTGTTTTTTGATACCCTATTGTAACGAAGTTAAGGATACTGCGGATACTTAAATTGTTTAATATTGCGGTCGGCGGGTTCGCTTTATTCGACATACACGCGTCTCTCTCATACTCATAACTCACTTTGAAAATGATGGTTACGATCATCAAGCAATAAGGAAAGTCAATATCTGTACTCTAATCTCTTAAACTAAGTATTTCACAGCTTTATGAATCGAATTACGATTACATTTGACAATCTCAAGTACCGAATGACGCAAGAAATAAAAAATATTAATTTGACAAAGTAATCGATCAAAAACAACGACAACAAACACATATTGTAACGTTTTGAAACTGTCGATTTAACAACCGCTAATTCGATACCTTTTATGTTTCGTAAACACGACAGTCACAAGGCTGTGGAAAACAGATAAGTTATATTTAATCATATTATTATATCAATAAAATAAATAACTTCCTTGGTGCTTTAAATGCAAACACATTAATCAACACAATTTGATATATAAACAACAAAAACGGGTAATACAATTTTAATTAAAGAAAATAATGTAAGATGCAATGAATGAACATGATGCATTCAGCGAATCGTAAAAGCGTACTGGGCGGCCATATTGAATCGTGTTTCAGGCGGCAAAGGAGTTTGATGCTCACCTTTGTATCTGGGTACGAAGTTCTGGATGTCTTCAGGAATGTTCTGGTAGAAATGCAACTCGCGAATATTGAGTGGCTTGATGACTGTACTGTCGTTTAGCACCAGCAGTCTGGTGTGCCCTCCCACCTGCGCACAAACAATTACAATTAATCATTCAATTAATAAATACTGCTTTAGAGTTCGTACTGCACATATCCTTTATGACACTGCGCTGTTTTTACTGGTGTAATTAAATCTACTTATTCAAAAGCTATCTGCATTGTCATCATGCTATTGACCATGAGTCTAATTTACTTACCTGAAAATCGTTTTTGTTCATCTACCCTTCAATACCAATCAATCTGCCTAGCCTTTTACAAACTACATAGGGGTCGGCTTCCAGTCTTACTGGATTCGGCTGAGTACCTGTGTTTTATATGGAGCGACTCCTTATCTGACCTCCACAACCAAGTAACTAGATAACACGGTACGGTACCCCTTGGCAAGACTGGTGTCAGATCTCGGGCTTCTGACTACCCGTAACGACTGTCAAAGATCTTCAAATGACAGCCGGGACCAACGGCTTAACGTGCTTTCCGAGGCACGGAGGAAACCCTGTATGATGAAATGGTCACCCATCCACGGACCGATCTCGTCAAGCGTTGCTAAACCTTGATGATCGACCAGTGCCGCTGTTATTATTTAGCCACGCGCTTCCCTTCAATATCAATGGGTTTAATACAATTGATTACCATATTTAACTTTAAAACCTTACTAAGTAGTACGGTAATTGTTTTTCATTTATCATTACCGACACGCCGTTCTGTCACCTAAACATGAAAAAAGTTGTATAGGTACAACGTATGAGTCATTCGATCGATTTATTTGCGTACTTGTCACCGTCACCAAAGTTAAATGTATTTTTATCTGATAACGATTCAATTTGGGTATTGTTTATGTGTCATAAAATGTATTTATCCACAATACAGCACACAAAAACATGGACGCAAAATGGCAAACCGTTGTTCACACGCAGGTAGTAATTCAGTTGAACACACGCGAGGCGTGCTGCATTCTGTACAGTATGCATTCGATCGAATTACTTGCGACTCAGAAATAGTGTAAAAAGTATGGCGGGTGATGCCATTGACCCGCCGGGCTCACGCAGCACCTGGGCGCGGCGCGACGACTAACTCGCCCGGGCCGCCCCGTAACATACTACCATTATAATTCGTGTGCATTTACGTGATACCTGTCTAGACGATTATAAGCAGACCACAGATTACTAGCGGTCAGCAGGTCGTTGCATCATGCATATTCTTTATTTGCATAAAGCAACAAAGTAAAAAAGGCTGAAACCACAAAACCTGTCGTGAGTGCTCGTGAGTTTAGAACGCAGATAAGTTGCATGGCAACTGCGAACCTTGTAGACCGGCCGTCCAAATACATGCCTCTTAAAAGTTTATGCAAAACTAATATAAGCAGGCCATAAATTCAAAGACAATGGTAGAGCAGTGACTGCTCGGCACTCGGCAGGCAGCCTGTCGCCATAGACACGTGAGTAATGAATACTCCTTGCTAATACCGTTCCGCCACGTTCCGGACAACGCACACTGCACTTCACACCACAATATACTGATCTCAAGTCTCTACTAATCATGTATCGCCTCATTACTCCAGAAACGACCGCAGTTTCCTATTCTGAAGTGATCTACTCGAGTTTTATATCATCAAAACTAAAACTTGCCTTCCAAAAGCTCTGAGAGTAGCCTCTTATTACCGTTATCGCTACGGAAGTATTTGTGTACGATACCTTTTGGGGGATTATGGACCCGAAACTCGAGGACTGTTAAAATTATTATTATTTTATTATTGATGTCACTCCGCCCGATTTCGAGGGTTACACACCACAAATAAAGGTAAAGTAACCCTCGAAAACGAGCATGGTAACACATTCAAAGTTCAGTTGCCTTTAAGTACTTTATTATTGTTGATAATGTTCTCCTTCACATCTCTCGATACGTATACAATTACTTGAAAGTGCTAAAGCTTCTATTTATAGGTTTAAGGCTAAATATTATAACCGCACTTGAACTGTGCTTGCGAACAAAAGTTAAATATAACAGAACATAAATGGAGTTTGTGTGGCTCAGACTTAGCCCAAGTTAAACAAAGTTTGAGTCAATATGCAATATTCAGATAATACTGTTTAATGAGTATTTTAGGGGTGTGGTCCCGTCTATTCGAGCTTTATCATAACAAACGATTATTATGACGCAGATAATTCTGCTGCAAATAATAAAGATCTTCATCATTACTAATGGCTCCCTAGGAAGAAAAGTTAGCTCTAAGCGAAAAATTGATTCCTGCAGAAACTTTTGCAAGAACATATCATCGCAACACATCTATCACAATCGTTGAATCTTTGACAGTTTATCATTATTAGTATACTTCATTATATACGAATACCTAATCCTGAGATGGTTCGGGCGGGATGGTAAATTCCAAAGATCTTTTTAAGCTTGATTAATGGATTCTTAGTTTAACGATACTAGTGATACTGTAGCGTACAGAGCTACGATGGATGTGAAAAAAAAACTATGAAATGAGAAGCAGTAAGACATTCGACATTCATTCAACAAATAAGTCCCAAATTAAAAAAAAAGAAATAGAATGAACAACAAACTTGGCAGCATCCATTTTGCTTGCTACGAAAGTGCTACGCGGCTACGGCGTAGCTGTTCTGAGGTCCTTTTTTATTCTAAGTGTAATTTCTTATATTATACCAATTGGTTCGGTGATGGTTGCGGGGATCCGCTGGATGCGGGACGACGCTTGACGTCTTTCGGCTGATATGATGATGATGATACCACTTGGTCCAGATTTCCGGCGACGAATATAATTCAACATTATGAACTTCTTTGTTGTTAAGACTCAACATAGTCTTAGCGGCTTAAAACAATACGTAGGGCCTGCTGGATAAGTGGCATTCTTTCAACAAAAGCGATGCGATGTGCCGCGAAAAGCGAGCTGGTAGAATGACGGTTTCTCTGAAGCCTCTGACTGTGCAAATTGCTACTCCGGATGCGATGTGCCGCTGCCGAAAATGAGTTTCATAGTAAGATGTGTACCTGATTGTGTAGGGGCAGCACGTCCACCTCATGTCCTTCGTCGGGCGAGAGCGGAGAGTGCACGACGGTCACGGGCGCCGGCTGGCCGCGCTTGCGGTCAGCGCCGCGCCGCTCCGGCTCCCCCATGCCCCAGCCGAGAGAGTACACCATCACTTCGGCCGAGCCACCGCCGCCGCTGTCCACCTGAACAACAAAAAACCATTTATAAATAAAGATACGAACAACAAAGCTGATATTTTGAGCCAAATGAAAGGAGGCACAAGCAGCTAGCTTCCAGCTCTGATTACGCAAGTAAAAATGACAATAACGTGAGATTGGGTCAATTACTACGGCTAGTATGATAGTGGATTTCAGGACTGAGTATATTTTCCAAAGACTACGTGAAATGACCGTATGTGGATAGGTATTTTTGATATAGCCTAGAGAGATAAACAACGATAAGTGTGTCCAAACATGAAGCGATTTGGGGCATTACCCTCTCAGCAGAAAACCCAGACCACAATACATTACAAAAAAGTCAAGATTGATCTTATGGTCGGTTTTACGTATGGTATGGTAGGGTAGGGTAGGTAGGGTAAGGTAGGTAGGGTAGGGCAGGTAGGGTAGGGTAGGATAGGTAGGGTAGGATAGATGAATGTTTGGTGATTTTATGGCAAAACAAAGTTTGCCGGGTCAGCTAGTTATTATAATAAATCTAATCTAGGCAAGCCAGAAATGAAAAGTCTACCAGTTAACTATCATCTACGATGTCTATAACTCACCCCACGTTCTAAGCTCTCATTAGATTACTTAGATAAGTCATTCAAGTGTCGCTAACACTCAATGATTTCTACAGCGATAACTTGAATGTAGTCATTTATTGCTCACATATCACGAACGTGGGGAAATACCGAACAAAGAGTTGTTCTGCACCGTTACTGTGTTATAAATATTACACTTTATATAACTGTATATTTAAAATAAAACATGTTTCCTTTTATGGTTAAGAAACGAAGTCTTAGAAATAACGTCTAGTCTGATCGAATCAACTTATGAATGTTGATGCAATTGTAATGATTTCCTAATTAATTACATAACTTGAGATATTTTCATAAAATTAAACAAAAAATTTCGACATTTTGTGCTTGTTACGTTCAGACCAGAATAGACTTATTAAGTTGTGACAGCTTATTCACCCAATATGTTAATCAAATATTAAATAATCGACTGGTCCTTAAGTGTATTAAATTAAACAGCTCATTTTAAATAATATTAACACTACTCCAAACAATGCTACTATTTATCTATCATTTCTAATCAATATGGAAGAACTGAAGGCATCTAATGAGAAAATTCAAATATTTCAATATATTTTCTTTAAATCAGTCTTACAGAATTTAAAACCTTCATGCAGAGTGCGTTAGTGACCACTGCAAACATCTTAATTTAACTGACCTCAATACCCTCACTGATGCTACTCTACGCTCAAACAAAGCATACTTTGCAATATGAGCAATGGATAAAATTTTAGGACCAATAAGACCTCCAAGATAATAATAATTATTATATAAAAGTAAGTTATAGACGAGAGTTCATGCAGAGTTCAAAACGATTGTTTCATTCATTGACAGTGAGACAAAGGAACAAGAAGCAGTTTATAGCAGTGCGAGAGGCAAGTGGCCGCGACTAGATACAATCAGTAAATGTCAGAATGGTAGACCGGGGCCTTCGAATGCTCTTTAAATGACGACGACTAGCAACTAAACTAGTCGGCAACCGCCTGGCCAGCCCGCCAGCATAGGTATTATCTTTTATTTTATCCTCTCACTCGTGGCTGGCACGTTTTGTGTGTAAAGGGCACGCACACGACAAAGATATCCAGAGATTTCTAGAGTGAGCGCATTGGCGCTTGACCTCCAGATGCCTCAGTTATAAATGCGTTTGTTACGTCTGTTGCCTCTTTCATTTTGTTTAACAAAAATACCAGCTACATAACATCTGCTCCTGAGCACGCGTGTTCTTTCTGGTTCATGTTCAATGTAAACATTGACGTGTTTACCATATTCTTTGTTTATTTCATCGATGTGTTTATTGTGACGCACGGGTAGCGTGACTTCTTTCGATACTCGATGTCACGTCGTCGAGATTGCGTAGCACGGCAGCAGCTTGCCAGCGCGGCCGCCCGCGGCGTCACCAAATTAGAAGCGAAACCGCGGCGCAACTGTTCTCGGGTATATTTGTATGACGCGCAAGCCCCGCCTCTCCGATAGTCCGAGGTTCCACCTACCACTACGACGACAACACGTCACGTCTCCGGGACATACTGAAATAGAGTATTTACCCAAAAAATATACGTCATCAAATCATATGGTTCCAAACAACAGCGATAGTTTGCCAGAACCGAAATAATCTAACTAGGAGTCTCTGTTGCGTAATAATAAGTAGCTGTAAGCTCAAAAGTTATAAATAGCTACAGATTTAGGTACGAGACGTCATTTATTTGCCGACGCCTACATCATTATCGACGAGACCTTCAAAGTCTTGATAAGAGGAATGTAGTATGCGTATGAACAGTATCGGATCCTTTTTGTGTCAACGCTACGCATGCTCGAAGCGCGCTAGAATTTTAAATGTGTCGAAAAGCGAATGTTTGTAAACGCCAAACAATAAGGTCATGTATGCTGAGAACCGGACGGGACCGGTTTTGAGATGAAGAGGAGCGGTTGTTTCGACATAGATAGTTAAATTTACCCGAATAGTAGACCACAGATAACCAGAGCAACAGTTATAGTAACTATTACGGGTTATTACGTAACGCTAATGGGAATAGAACGTTATGCGCAGGCGGCTGATGTCCGTCCGATCTAATAACACGGCCTGTTAACTCACAGACTGGATAAATACTTCTACCGGTTACTGATCATGCAAAAAAAGATAATGCTGTAGTGAAAAATGTAATCAAATATACCAAAGAACTTTAATTCAGGAACAAGGAAGAAGTGAACAGTCAATTTACAACGTTTTTCAGGTGCCTTAGGTACTCGAGGTAGATAATTCAGCAATTAAATCCAATAGAGCATTAAGTACGGATTTTGGACTGAACGAGTTCACAAAGTTGAAATATCAACACAAATAAATGTTCTCATTGGAATTGTTTGAGAACAGTAAACAGGTTTATGAATATATTTACCAATATGGTAAGGTGTCGAACGATGCAGTCATCAATGATGATAACAGTAACTCTCCAAGGTTGCGGGTATTGTTAATTTTTTCTTTTGTTTATCAAAATGTTAAGTATTTTGGGTACTTCTATACATAAGAATGTGATACAACGACCCTGATGTGAACAAACGTTGCAAGAATTCAAGAATTCTGGGCAGTACGCCGTATATTTCTGTATACATCTTTGATATCCCCTCCCGGGTTGACAGTATTATTTCCAGAGGCCCCAATTTATTCGAGTTCAATTCAAACATTGTAGTCCTAGCGATTTAAATGACTGAACTTCAGATTGTTATTGTTACATTGCTTATTCAGTAACAAACTCAGTATTACCTGCGTAAGGCTCGTTAATTCGGTGAATCTATTTGTTTTTGCAGTAATGACAGCAAGGAACCGGGATAACCTAGAAAGTGTGGGCCGCCATGTACTTGCACTAGTAAATTTAGGTCAGTAGGTTGCGTCTGTATGCGGCTACACCTAGTGTTTTCGATTTCAGATATAAACTCAACAAATACCATAAACTTCAATACAAATTATTACTGCTCTGAAGAATTTAAAGAAAGTGTTTAAACTTAAATTAAAATCGCTACGTTGAAAGCTAGAAATTCAGAATATTAAATATCTAAAAAACGGTAGTTATACATTTAAATGTGATGACGAGACAATGGAATGCGACAATGTGCTGCACCACAGACATTTGCCAATAGTCAGTCTAGATTATTATGTACCTGTTGCTATCCGACGCCAATGATAAGCAATAAAGAGAACATTAAACTCACAATATGGGGCTCTACATGAAGCTAAAGATTTTATTCAAGAGTAGGAAGACACTCGGTTCGGATTCCCAGTAAACGTTGATCAATGCGACCATCCGTGACCGTCGATATTTATATCCGTTCGGTGGTATTAATAGCAATACGGGTATGAAGCATTATTGATTCTGTCAGAACCAGCAGCCTCAAGTATCCCTCCCACAGACAGTCCACATTTAGACTCATTGATTTTCTGCATATCGCAAATTATTTTTAATGGAGCTTTAACGTTGTTATTTTCATGTATTTCTCGATTTTGAAGTAAAAAGCTACTAAACATTGCTGAATGAAATGAGAAGTTAGTGATTGCTTGTCTTTCAGCACATTGGATTGTTCACAACTTCTATAATGTCTACGATATCGTAAAAAAGACAGGTCTTGCTATAAAATCGTTTTTGTTTCAAGAATTGAGCTGTAAAACGACGATGAAGAAGGCTCGTCCATCATCGTCATACTTGGCGAGGATCGGGACGATGTCGGTTTGAATGAAAACACGCCAATCGAGCCAAACGACTGACTCATCATTTTCATTCAAAGAAATTTGTTTTTAATTTGTCGCAATAGTAAGTAGTGAGTAGATACTAGCTTTCTAATGAATGAAATCCATATGAACTGCGGACTCGACCTCGGCACATATCGATAATTTTCGCTTAGTTACACAATAGATTAGCGTACTACATTAAAACCGCGAAAGAAATAGATCTTTGCCACCAAAAATCTATTTCACGTGTGCGCCTACGCGAGTACAAGCGTAGGTATATCATGTGCCTTGAACTTGACCTGACTGCCACGACAAAAAAAAACTGTTTGTACCACTAACAAACAAACGATTACATAATGATCTGCAGGTGTTTTACATCTGTAATGCCTATGTAGGTACTTGATCTTGATCGTTAATGTAAAATGGTTTCAGTCTCCCACACACAATTAACGAACACAATTAGTACAATAAGTGAGATGTAGAGTTGATTGTTCGTAAATTGATGGACGTGAGTGGTTCAGTGCGAGGAGTCACGTGGGCCACCACGCGCCTTGTGCATTGTGCCACGCCAACTGCACCCAGCGTGTCAGTTTTAATTACTTCAACGATATACTTTTACACCGTGATTGATTGATGCTCCGGACAGTCTAAGATAGTAGTATCTCCTCTACATAATAACACGATGCATGGAAGAGGGACGGGTTGATTGTAATTCTAAACATGACACAGTTTCCGCTTGTTTATAAACTTAATGATCAAACTGCACTTGGGGAGTGCAATAAAAATTATCATACTTAGTACTAGCAGGAAACGATAATGCAATAATAGTCAGTGTCAGTGCAGTAGACTTTGTTACAAAATCGAAGCGGAACAATGCAGCAGGCTCTGTTGTTTCGATGGAAAATTCCACGGAGCTTTCTAGAGCCCCTCGGAGCACGCAGCCTTACGACACACTACGGAGCCGAGTGCTGCGTCGGCGCAGGTCGGACTCGCATCGACACTTTCACTGTATGCGATCAATGCAAACCTAGCTCTGCATACAGCAACTAGAACTTACACTTACGACGAGCCTTGCTCTATGAGAAAATCATACCATTTGGAGAGGAGTTTTTTTCAGCACAGACAAAAAGATTTACGTATATAAATCATAGACGTCGATGGGAGGCTAGGTGTGCATTATATGCAAAAGACCTGAAATAATTCGATACAATGACCAACTGTGAGAACATTTTAATATTCATGCAGTAGTCAACTGGTTTTACAAGTTTGACAGGTTTATTTCTAACTGACAAATTAACCTTGTGAGAAAATTCAATGACAGTCAATGAAAAAATGTGACTAATGAGTCTTCAACGCTAGACAGCAGATCTAGACATACGGCAGTGCGTTATATTCCACGAACCAAAATCTGTCATCTCACATGTATAATTAGATGCTTGCTTTGTGTATAATAATAATGAACTTATTGTTATATTGTGAAACGTAACTGAAATCAACAATAACCCTGAAACGATTGTAGCAGTTTCAGCCAGATATAAAAAAAAACTAATAAAAATCAAAACAAAATTCGTAGCAATGGTTCACAATAAACGTAATATTTAACACATACAATGATGACAGGTCACACTAAGATGAGCTAACACTTTTTACGTAAACCGGCCTTGGGCAACCTTTATGGCAATATTATGGTTCAGATAATTTATAATACATAAGTATGTAATCAGCTTTTTCTTCTAAAAAGAGTTCTGACTCATTAAATTACTGACCATGAACCCTATATGGTCAGTTTTTTTGATCAGTGGAAACAAATGGCATATTGATGATAGCTGAACTCTGTTGCATGTAGATGCATCTACAAATTATGTTAAAGCACTTTAAAAGTCACGGGCAAAAGTTAAAATTACTAAGGCGCTGCTTTTAAACACATTATTATAAAGTTGATATTAAACAGATGATAGAGATCCTACGATATTGCTAATATGAGAGGACTTCTTTAAACCGAAGGGTCAACAAGACAGAAAGAACAAATAATACCATTTCTTTAAGGCTTATGTTTAACTTACCACCAGATATAGTAACATATAACAGACAAAAATAGTAAATGATCACCAAAATTAAACCCGCAAATAAATCATTGTTAACCCAAAAGTAGTAAATGATCACCAAAAGTAGTAAATGATCACCAAAATTAAACCAATGACCAAAAAGATTATAAAATTTCTGGGAGCAACTTGGAAGTAGCGCTCGCCGGCCGCTGCCGCGGCACCGCTCGCTTTGCTCGCTCGGCTCGCGCGCGGTTGGTCACAGTTCTAACCTAACCTAACCTATTTTACAACATTAAATAGCGCAATAATTTGCTATTAAAATTTGGTGATCAATTTACTAAATTTGGTGATCATTTACTATTTTTGTCAGTATATTACTAGATTTGGTGGTTAGGGGTTATCGTCACAAAGTTTTTTTTGGTGGTCATTATATTTATTCCCTTTCTTTAATATGCTCATAATGGCGGGGCTCTACTTCAAACCAAAGGGGACAGAAATCAAACCGACCATAGAACCCTAATAATATTTGATAATGCAGCTACTGTTAATGTTAAAGAGACAACTTCGGGGCAGAAATGGGACTTAATGATAACGGATTAGATGCCCAATATGTGCTACTAAGTCAAAAATTAACAGGTGATATGATAGAGATCCAAGTCAAATCCTACAGATGATAGAGTTCCAATATGCTATGACGCTGATAGTTTAAAGGGCCTAATGTAAGCCACAGCACAAATGGGGCTGATTAGATAAATAATAACAGATGAGTAAGTACATACTACTTTGTCATGGTGTAGCTATGGAGTACAGATGATGCCAAAAGACTATTCTAAACTACACGAGGCATAAATAGAGCTAGTTAAAACTTAAGATGCTACAGTGTCACTAAATGAACACAATTTGGCAACCCATCATCTAGCAGATGCTAATACAACAATAACGCTGCTAAATCAAGTCTTCCGCTTTGTACGTCATCACTTGTGTGTCATCACTTGTGTTAGGTTAAGCACTGTTTTTGTTTGTCTCCACTGTTTCCAATAGGAACACACTAGGCGGCTCTCCTCAGGTGATTGGTAAATTTTCTTAATTGTACTTTCCGAAACATCCAACAAGAAAGACTTTCGGCTTGTTTATCCAACCAGCCATTTTTGGAACCAAACAATACTTTTAATTTAAAAATAATATTTGTATTTGATAAGGATCTATGTGAAAATTCTTAAATAACAAGTTTATCAGCACACGTTATTCTGATACGAATCAAAACAGTAAATATTTGCTGGAGTAAAGTTGAATAAATACATTATGGGCATATAGATTAGCTTGGTTTTACATGTAATTGTAATCTACATGGCAACACAAAATAGTCTAACAGAGCGGAAACATCCAAATCAAGTGCAGATTTAAATCAATACACACGTCCGGTTCCTATCCTGTTGTGTAGCGTCTGTTTACTTATCGAACGATCATTGATTTCTGCAGTTACATTCTTATTAGCATAACTAACATTTGGTTTAGCAGCAATCGAAATCGAATTACTGCGAGTACATTTATCGAAAATCATATTGAAATTTAAAAGTCAAATTTTAACCATGAAACAAATTGATTCGCTTACTAGCACACCGTCACCATTCGAGATAAGTGGCGCTCTAGAGCGAGTAGTGGGATTGTGACGTCGGACGTGGTGGTGGCGCGACGCGGTACGGTGTCGTCACGCGATACCACGGTGCATCCACTTGTTCTTCTGCTTGTACGACCAATAAGACTAAAAAGAAGGCTGGATCATACAGTATCTCCTGATATATCCGAACCAGTTTCAATCCTTATTACTAATTCAGCGCACATCTAATCGTAAGTTAGGCGGATGGAAACAAAAAAAAGAAAGTCAAAACAAAAACGACAAATAAAATGACAGTCGCGTGTATGTCGTCATTAACTCACTTGACTATAAACTTCCTTGAGCCCCCTCGTGATGAAATCCCAAATTGGAACACGTTCGCGATGAAATTGTCCGACTGTATCACAAGCACAACCACTACAACTGACACAGAATATTACTCAACACACAGGAACCGAACTAGGTAGAGAGCCAAGCGATGTAACACAGTTTACAAATGATTCTCTACTCTTTCGTGTTCACAAAAGTATACATGGGCAATTTGAAACAGGTTTTCTTTGTTGAAGCGTAGACTTGCACAAAAAAATTAACACAAAAATAAAAGTAGCGCTGCGAAGCACGAACACTTGTTTCTCTTGGCGTTGCGCACTAGTGACTGAGAGACGATAGCGGGCGAAGCGCGAACCACGAATCAATGTTGCGCAGCGGGTCTCTGTGTGCCGTATCTGTGAACAGAGGCGCACAGTCGCACACAACGGCACGAGGGATACCCGACCTAGCCGGAACAGCAGGGGACGGCATTGTCTCGCCACGGGAGCCGGAGCCCGTCTGGAGGTACCTGTCCGACCACTAGCGGCCCGTGTAAACGAACCCCATTTGACCCCTGTAAGGCTGTAACATTTACAATATAGTGATTAGAACGTAAAGGCTACTGTTTGTTCTGGTGACCGATGTAACGCATAAACAAACTTCTCCAGTATTGGACTGCAGTCACTTAGGTGATTATTATTCATCAAACAACGCATAATGATTTACAATATGCTATTGTTTTCTTGAGGTACATTAAAACTTCTTGTTTGCTATCTTAATCATCTTTAGAACCAGAACCTGCAGAATCGGCCAGAAGTCCGATAACTAGCACAATCTAGATATAATGGGACCGAACCCGTGAGAACTACGCAAAGCAGTGTGTAAGTTTAAAATGCTCCCAAACCATAAAAATAATTCTTAGAACATAAAGCTATCATAATATCGTTAGTATATCAGCATTTTATGCTGCAGAGGCACCACAACTGTTATCTGTTCATAACACTGCCAATGGTTGCAGTGGTTACAGTTACAACTTAATAAAAACATACAAACGTAATCAAACCAGGAAACATTCCCATGAAGAACAAAACACTAAGGAAAGTTTTAATTAGCGTTTCCTAACATAAGAAAATAGTATAGGTAAGATACTATAGAATACTATAGATAATTGCAGTTTGTCATCTTGGTGATAAAAGTACCTACACATGCGTTTAATAATAGGTATATAAAGATGCTAAGAAAGCTAATTTTGCAGAACATTAAAGAGTAAATGAAGATACAAAACCTGCTATTCGCACCCACATGAAACTGCCAAAATTTGCAAGAGTTTACAATCTGGCGCCGGTTACTGACGCAATAAAATAATAATAACCGCGTCTCGAAGGATAGCATGTGTAAAAGCGCAGTTGAGTAAAAATAACAGTCAGATTTTTGTGGCAATTATTACCCGGGAAAAGTCATGACAGTTTTATTGTCTTTCATATCACTCCTCACACAGTCCATCCATCAATGTTATGAATATTAATTCCTTCATGATTCCAGCCCAAAAGAGGGATGGTGCTATCGGTAATCGGTTATGTATAGCTTCGTCTCTCTCTCGCATTAAAATAATGATGACATTTAAACGTAATACACCTGGTTCCGTGTCAGCCCCTTGGTTTAGATCCCGGTACATTCATACCATTTAAAATACCAGATGTTTGATCTAAACGCAACTACGCATTAGAGCTCGCATACGCATCGAGTGCAGAACTACTTTTAACAAGATATATTTATCCCCTCACAAACACACCAACAGAAAGCTTAAGTCGTTCATTCCAGACATATAAAAAATCAATACCGTGCCCTGACGATAGAAAGGAAGATTATTTCTTTGGAATCCAATCAGAGCCGTAATGGTACATTGACGTTGTCTCATACATACATATCTCTGTCTGCTCCGACGCACTTCGTGGAGCATAAGGACCACTTCGCGTTTCAGTCAATGAAAGAACTTGAAACGAGGCGAATTTATCGTCTCCTTCAATTATGTGGTGTCAGTAACAATAACGTATAAAGCATTTAACGCATAAATTTATACAATTTACTGAATTTCTGACGTCAAATAAACCAGTTCCACTTGATCAAAACATTCGTATTTATTCAAGAACAAATTAAGCGAAAATCGTTTGGTTTTTAGTACTTTTTAGCAAATCAAAACTGTGAAATCTGTTTACAAAAATCTTGGATGAATATTTACACAGTTCTTTTTGCACATGGCGTACGCTTATTAGCTGATTGTTCCAGTAAGATTAGAAGCTGAAAATGTTGATTATTCTATCGTCTCAATCAACTTCCGTGTCAAATATACAAAGCAACCAAATCCAAAAGTGTTCTAATGGACGTATCCGTTCTAATAGACGACAAAGCAACCTATGCTTTAAAATATACACAATCTAAAATGGTGTACATTTTAAAGCATAATAGACAGTTTTAATGAGAAAACGCTTTCTCTAAAGTCTATGTAAACGTATATGAATAAGGTCAAGTCATAGTAATAAGCCCGGCGCTATCTGTCACCGCGCCAACCCCTAGCTTTATGACACGCCTTTGTGTAAGCCCGCTTTGAAATGTCACTTCACCCACCAGGCTTCAGAACAATAGAGTTTATAAATCCTAAACTGCGCTAAATGAATTACAGCCAAGGTAGAAGCAGATTCAGATAAAACATAAATTGTTTTTCCTTCACAGTAATTAAATAGTGAGTGTGAAATGTTGTTGTCATAAAAATAAATTTGATAATTCGAATTACAATTCCGAAAAATAATAATACTAAATTCAACAATAAACTGCATGCATTCCATAAAATCAATAAAAATATACCACACCAAACGACGTTTCAGTCTGTATTTTCCAATTCATACAAAACATTACTAAAAATATATCACAACTTTTATTGTATCAGATGAGATCTAATCATCCATATAAAATTCTAAATCTAATACTTATTGATTTGACAACATTGTTTTGTACACAAATACAATCCGTACTGGTGATGATGTCGGTCTTACCTCGTCAAAACGCGCAGAGTTAGTCGTCGCAAAGCTAAGGTCGGAGCTGTGAGCTCCCGCGCCCGGGTAGGACGTCCGTCGCGCACCTGACACCAACATCGTATGGTTCACACAAGTGCTTCACAGTACAATACCTCTCTCGGGCACAGATTACCGTGGGCATTACTTAACAGATAACTTCAGATAAGATAACAACTATGTGTACTTTTGTGACATATTGCAAATGTAACTTGCGAAACTTTGTCCGGTCTTATTGTATCCATTGATTGATGATCCAAACAATGTTATTTATTAAGCTTAACAATGAACGAATATTGTTAGCTGTTAAATGTCAGGTTTGCCAGAATAACAGCTTATCGATAAAACCACAGCGACGAGACAAACAAACGGAAGCCCGGAAGTTGGGACATTTAATATTACGGATATAGGTAGAAGGACATGCAAATATTTTCAAAAGCGGATTAAACTTAATTTACTAACAACAAATGTTTGTTGTTAATAAATTAAGTAAGTAACACGGCACGTAGTTAAAATTTCATGTGCAACTAAGCCAATATTGGACAAACAGTAAATCCTTCACCTGGTATTAACACATACCTACCATGCTTATATTTCACAATACAACCTATTAGCTCAGCGAAGATTATAAGCATTATCTTTACCATAATAACAATGATAACGGCCGGTTCAACTCGGATTAAGTGGTTAAAATTTCCACTACAAATCATGGGCTGAGATAACAAATCCAATAATATTGCACAATTTCTTTGTCGTGAGATTTCAGCTAAGTGTTATCGCAAAATTAGCATTTTGTATTAATCCTAAAACAATCACAATTTAATTTATCAAATGTCTCATTAACCTTCACCTTATCGGCAAAACACCAAATATAGATCGCGTGCAAACTGTACGAAGCGGCACCCTTATCAACGTGACATCACGAATGACCAACCAGCGAACTACTAAATTTTACCTAAATCCTAACAACTAAACATTCGTTGTTTATCGACCACTTTTGCGACACGCTGAGGTACTCGTATGTTTAACATTAGAAAAATGTACGATAATACGTATATTGTTCACGGCCAAATAGGAGTCATAATCCAGATTACAAAATTATTTCACTCGTATTGTATCAATGCAGTCTGTTAATCGTTCTAATCGTCCAATAACTTTTGATTAACGAACTACTCTCAATGGCAACTACCAAATTTCGACTGGAACGCGGATTATTTTGATATCATTGTATATAACGTGCTGCATTTGCTGAACAAAGCACGTTCCAGTAGCCGCTTGCAGTCTGTTCCTCAAAACTGCTGACAAAAATCCAAGCGCGGGTGAATTGCCCCAAACATTTTGGCAATTTTCCAAAGAACACCCCGCAGTGCTAATTAAAGTATGTCCACACGCTACAAACGATTCATTCTTAGCTCAAACAGTGGTTAGACGAAATTAAACTTTCCCAGAACTGTACGCGTCGATTCGCATTAGAAAGACAAAAAGCTCGTCTGCAGCGAAACGACATCCTTCTTTATTATCATTATAACAGTCCTTCATTCTTGCGACTTTCTTGTATTCGTTGTGAAAATTTCTTATTCATTCGTCAAGAGTTTCCAAGAATATCATGAGTCACAAAACTCCTCAAGTGTATTTTCACTAGCCTAAAGAGAACACAGAAAATAAATTACATCGCCATTTTCAAGAATCATAGGTTCTGAATAGGATCTTGTCTCTGAACAGCATCATATCTTTACCTATAGCAATATTAAATCAATGTACTGAGTCCATGCTCTGTTTAGAATGTTACGAGTATGTTTTGGTTATTCCATTAGCAAAAAGGCGCGACTTAACACATTATTTTTGCTTATTAAACAAAGGAATATTGGCATAAAACTAAAAATTTACAGAAACAATTACCAATGTTTGTTAGGTTCTGCAATTTTTTAACGTACCGATCGATTCAGTTTTTGTAATTACCGATAACATCGTCTGGATGTCAAATACATACCGTCATACATGCTACATGCATTGACTTTTAAGTAGTTCGCTTGCATAGCAACAGTTTCAAACGACAATACACAAAATAGGCTTCATCAAAAATCCTATTTCCAATCTTCTGTTTATAACCAATGTTTATTCAATGCTGCTGGTTTCGAGTCTTCAAATAGAACTGGTTATACCGATCAAAGCAAGGATTTTGAAAATAGCGAAGGTCTTGTTGATGCAGCGCAAAACCAAATAAACTGAAGTGAAATATTAATTGGCGTGATCTTAAACTAAACAGACTGATCAGGAAGCATTGGATTCCGATGAAGGCCTACGAAAATAATGTGTCAATCCGTTAAGATTGAAAAACAAACAGCTAAATACGAGAATAAATATGAAATTCCCGGAGATGTATAATATAGATATTTTAATCTCGGTCCAGATTTATAAGTAAGTGACAGATTGATTGTTGATAGAATGCATTCGATAATGATGTATTGGGTAACACTATCATTGTAACCCTGTTCTTTTGAGTCCTGTCTACGAACACTTATGATGTATGATTAAATGACTGACAAGTCTATTCCTATTTCGTGTGATATTGTTTCTATTAAGTGTCATCTTTATGATTCAATGTTTAATGGTAGAGGCGGTACCGCGCACCTCACTAAACACCTATTTTGCTATGGATTGAAACGACGAATAGCGACAGAATATGACTTTGAAATAGCATGTAAATCGCGTACTATTAATATGAATTGATTTAAAGACTTGTAATAACCGTCTATTTGCTCCATCGATACAAAATCGAACTTCACTTTTTCTGCCACGATAATCTTAAACTCAAATTCTAATATTTATAATTTACTATACATAACGTCACTATCGTCGTATCTATCGTGACCATTTATAGCCACAGTTATGAAAGTACTTTGTCTATCGTTATCAAAGGTAAATAAATAATATTTTGTTTCTTCAAACTTATTTGGCATGTCGTAGAACAACAAATTTTATTTTGCTGTTGTCTTATCAGATAATGGTATCCGCTTTCGCTTCGGATTCCGATGAAAATTCTAACAACATGAAAAACAACTGCGTGTTGTTAGAGTACAATTAAATATTCAAACTATACGGGCGTAGCACGTGTTAATTCGAAGGTCAAATAACTAAGGTCAAGTGTTAAGCATCGCTACATGGTCACATGAAATGTGAGAGTATCCGTAGTGTGGTTCTTCCTTAATCCCATTTAGCGGTACTGTATTTATAGTATACAATGAACGCCTAATTTGTTATTGTCAATATTTCCCTTTACTAAGATACTTTATTGAATCCAAGGTTCTACAAAAATTTTGGCACATCCTATTACGAGTACGACATATTGAATAATTTTTGGCCCGAATAGATTCCCTAAACAAATAAACTTTCAGTTACAATTGTTTGTATTTCTTCAAGTCTTTCGGATACTTTAACACGGACACATGAGATCACAAACTATGGTTAAGGTTGAATCAACGCTCATTTATCCTCACGTTTACCGACTTCCGCAACAATGAAGTATTTCTGGTTATTTCAATATAGGTTAGACATGCGCACATCCGCACATTTCTCGACCATCGGGCACTTTACCTAGGACTTAATAATATTGAGGGACCTGAAACTAGCGGCATGATGATGAAGTGAATATGTTTAATATGTAAATGCTCGAGTCCCGCTACTACAGGCTAAGTTTAGACGAGCATCGCGTGTAGAAGGCAAGGTAGGCGAGCCGTCCAATAAAGCCTGAATATTTTATAAGAGACAATGACGCAGGTGCAAGTGGACTAGCTTTTGGGTGAAGTGTTTAAAAATTTAAGAGCAAGTAACAACGGCATAGTGACTAATGTAATATACTGAAGTTGAAGAGTTAGCCTAGCTGTTTTAGATCCTAATCCATTTTCTCAATTATGTGGCTTAAAATAAAGCGAAAATTAATTGTCAGAGAAAATGATAATAGGTTCAACAGATATTGTGTTTGCATTTTATAACATTCTTGGTTTGCCTAAGAAGCTCTCTCTAGACACAAAAACACGATTGTGTAACGGAGGCACCGATACAATTTATAAGGGATTTAAAACGATGCAAGCTACGCCCACCTAACGCCTACGCTTCAACCGTGATACCCACGCAATTTACAGTGTACACCCCTTAGTATGCCTCCCACACTTGGTCTCTATACAATATTAAAGGTCAAAGTATAAATGCATCAGTTTTAATTTGTCCCAACTAGGGAAGATAGAAGCTCTAAGGTTAAAACCTAACTAAAGCTTAAGGAAGTTCTATAGAAGTTTTACACCGTCTCAAGGTCGGTCCGGGATTGCCGCAGTGCGATTCCCGTCTCCCGATAAATCAGCTTCAAGGTCGGACCACCAAGACGTTTCGAGGACGCCTCACTCCCTTATGAGAAACAAGGCGTTTCAGGAATAAGGTTACTTTATTATATGAGAGAATTCCACAACTTTGCGGTTCATACGACGTCACCTCTATATGTAATCGAATTCGCCGCAATATGGAAGTTACGTGTATGAGTAATGTAGTCAAAACCTAATTCATGTATATGGAGGCTTTTAGGTTTGATTTTTTATTCATATTATGTGGTCCTTCTGAAGTTCTGACCTCAAGACCTTTGACAGTGTCTTTATTATTGGATATTTTTGCTCGTTTGATTCAACTCCTTTTACGGCTACCACGCACGGCAAGGAAAAACTGCCCTCTTGTCTCTCAAAATACAGTGCTATGTGGTGAGTGAATCCTGGGTGATACAAAACAACGAAATAGTTAATATATTTTTGTAAAAATATTGCGATAAAAGTGGTTATATAATTTATTCTTTATTTTCGATTTGGCTGGTTCTAAACGAGAAATCGAGCAGAATTCGGGAATTGAATACAAATAAAAAAATAAGACCAATAATTATGTAAGAAACATAATGATGGACTTTGCTTGCTTTTGTGCCAGCTTCTAATTGCATAACAGAACAGAAGGTTTTCATTTGTCCGTTCAGTCATTTTCATTTTGTTTAGTTAATCTATTAGACGAGAAGATTTTCAAACTTAACTTATCATACGTCTAAGAACCTTCTTGACAACCTGAGCAATATCTTGAATTGTTTTTTGGAATATGAGAAATCATTCGCAATTTAGAGAGACTACGTCACCGAGACACCGATACACGCGGAATCATCACCTGCCAATAACACAATAAGTAAAATAATTCACGTCAAATTCAGACAATGCCTGTTACGCATTTTTGTACCACATAAAACTGCGAAAAATTGACTAACGAATAAAATATATCTACCACTATAAATTATCTGTATCGGTACTTATCAAAGATTTTCTTGGGAATTTCACGGTGATTCATTGACGAAAAATAATATAATTATAGACTTGCACCCAAGTATTATCTAATGAGTCATTGCCTTACCGGAACTAGTGTGTTCCTAGAAGCATTTGAATGCGAATTCAGCTAGTGTTTTTAATAAACTTTACAAGTTTTCACACAACAATGGTTGTTATTTTTAGATGTTAGACAATCTTCAGTTAAAGATAATAGTAAGATAAAGCTTTATCTTTGTTATTATACCTTTTATACATACCAAGAGTTATTATGTCTATAAAGTGCTGCATGCGTAACAATATACCTTCTTACGTAGCAGTAGGAAATTGTGTGAGCCAAACAAAACAATGTTGTTTATTTTTACGCACAACACTCTACCACGGGACTATATTGTCATCGCTTACTGCTAAAATCTTTATATCAATACGAGCTGAGATGAAAAATCCCAGATTCATAGCGAGCCCGAGATATATTCTACCTATCGTACTTCCATCAAGTTTGATAGATAAAACGGCAAGATTTACTAACAAACAGCTAAACTTTGGCATTTAAATTAATTAGAGTGAGAGCCCGTATATTTGTACAAAATGTTTTCTGCGTATTCTCCATACGCAGAAAACATTTTAGGCATAATTACGCTGCTAGCAAAGGTTATAAAATAGACGTTACAGTTAACATTACCGACAAAACTGTTTAGAATCGCGGTATGTTTAAAGCAAGAGTTTTTTTATAAACGTTCAGCGATTCACAGAAGCAATTAAAGTAATTGATATCGAATTTCGCCTTAGTATGTACATAAATAAAATACTTAGGTAAAGTTATTTTCCAATTCACCTTAACCGTGATTGGAATAGCTTGTCCACCCAATGTCAAGTGTGTTGGAGGGTCGAAGTACTGTTAGGCCTTGGCCTCGGGGTGCGTAGAGGGTGGGCGTCACGCAGGCGATGACGTCACCGTACCACCGAGCTCCCTTACCCTGCGCCCTCACCCCACAGACGATGCGTCGCCTGTTAACACAACACCACCCTTACCCACGTTCACTGTTACATCTCTTTCTTTCTGACCGATTCACAAATTTGCCCGCTAACATACTTACATACAACTGAAATACTGAACCCGTATTACAGCGTCATAAATATTTGATTAGGATTTAAGACTACATCAACATGAAATAGAAGCTCGTATAGCCAATGGTGGCACTTTCTAGAAGGTGCGATCGTACACATAAAGATAAGGAGAGCTCTTTTGTTAACTATCAAAACATTGCAATTCATTTGATATAAAAATATTACCTACTTTAGTATATTGACATTTATTAGGAAACATCGTGGTTTTTTCTTGTTTTTACCCGACTGCCGAAGGAGGGTAATGTGTTTATCAGTATATGTATGTATGTATGTTTGTTCCTATGTGGCGTTCCAGAGACAAAACGCGTTGGCCGATTTTGATGATTCATACGTCAATCGATTCGTCTTAACCCTGCGAGTGTCACTGGCTATATTAAAATTGGAAAATAGAAAAATGGCGGATTTTGGGTGCCATATTGTGGGGGACAAAAATTTTTTTTACTTCCAAAACCATCGTGGGGGTATCAAAATAAAGGGTTTTAAGAGCTGATTTCGAAAATATATAACACTTATATGTTTAAATGTACCGAAATCTAAAAAAAAATAACTAAAAAGTTATAAATTAAAAAAGTAAATTAAAAAAATCAAAAGACCCGACTGCTTAAAAGGCGAACTAAAAAGACGTAAACAAGAAGAAAATCATGCTGTGCAGTCGGAGGATACATCTGGTTTTGGTCAGCCAGTTCGCGAATAAAGCCGCACAAACAACACAACACAAACAGCAGTCGGGTCTTTTGATTTTTTTAATTTACTTTTTGTCTATGAAATTGCTTGTTATTGAACTTATGCGTTAAGAGCGCAATATTCAGCTATTTCAGGCAGTCTGAAGACTGGCGTATTGCGAAAATTTGCGTATCTTCATTTAAACCACGCTCGCCGTTACGCATTTGAACGTAAATATTTGGTTTGAATCTCGACCGTATTTTGCACGCTTCTATTTCCGTAATAACAATAAATCTCTCGTGTTTGCCTGGATAAATTCGGAAAAGTGCCTACAAACAGACTACCCACATTTTTTCTAACATAATAGCCTAATGGAAAAATTTACGTGAGAACTTTGCCGATTGAAGGATACAGGTACACAAAGTATGATTTTCTCAATATTGATACCAATTATCATGTTATCGTTGTTTATCGTGATCACATGTGAATCAGAACCACTTGCAGGTGTATGTGTGTACCTAATATTGGCAATTTCAAGTCGACTCTGGTAATTATCGCATATCATTCATCACCGCTACTATTTTTCGTAATTAGGTGTCGACCTAAAATATGAATATAATTTTAGGGAGATCTTTAAACAAATAAATAGGGAGATCTTTAAATAAAGCCACTGCGAAAGTCACAAAAAAAAATACCCGTATATCTTGTTCAGTGCAGAGCAGAGGTGCAGAGCAGTGGTGGCCCAGTGGTATCGGCCGCAACTTACAAGTTGTAGGTCGTGTGTTCGAAGTGTTCGAACCCAGGCAAGCGCTTTACTTTGTGTAATAACTTATTTTATCACCACTGCTCTCAAAAACGGTGAAGGAAAACATCGTGAGGAAACCGGCATGTCCCAGAACCAAAAATTCAAAGACATGTGACATCCACCAACCTGTACTGGGCCCGCGTGGTGGATTACGGCCCATCCCGTCTCATAGAGAGGAGGCCTGTGTCCCAACAGTGGGAACATTAATAGGCTGATGATGTGATGTGATATCTCGTTCACAATTCATTAAATATTTTTGAAACATTAATTCTTTGTTGCTCTTATGAATTCTTGTTAAGAAATGAAAATCCATAACAATATCAGATTTCATATATCAGTCCTGATTATTATCATTGTGGTACTAGTGCACAAATGCCATAATATTATGAGATTTGTATTATATAATGATTAAAAGATTCCATGAGACAATGGATTAGTAGCGGACTGTGTGTGATGGCCAGAAGGTGCCAGAATGTTATTGTCTATATGGTCTACGTGTCATGATTTAGTTCTGCTTGGGTGTGGTGTCGATCAGCTTTACATGATTGAAGTGCTTGTTCTATATTATGCACGCATGCCGTCGAACTTTGACTTTCTTTTGGCAAGTGTCGATAGTTTGCTGATGTCAACCGACACTTGGCTGTTTTCCAAAGAAAAGTAATAAATAGCGATCGTTGGCCGGCGCCAGGTCGCTATTATAATAGTAATGTATCGAGATGAAAATAGTGCAGTATAACGTAAATTTATAAGCTTGTCATCGTAAACAAAAATATTGTAGATTATAATTCGATGGCCGGAATTCCAAAGATATGACGCAGCGAATGCTAGGCGACGAATAGTTCACCTTGAACGCTGAACGTCAATAGATATAGTTGAGGTGTATCCTAGCTTCAGTCTTTCAATGGAAATAGTTTGTAGAAGTCGTAGTTTTGTCGGTGTTAATGAATGCACGTGGCGTGTGACGGTGTGGTCCTCCGCAGACGCATGGAAGCGGCCAAGGGCAAATGGATAACGAGGAGCTGACAATATTTTATGTGGCTATTACCAACACGTTAGAGCTGCTCCACTGCACATCCGCCGAGATGCCAACGCTTTAATGGTGTCGGTGCCACTACATAAATTATACCTAAGAGAGCAGAACTCCGAGAAATTCTTCCCTTCAACGTAATGTCTCATCCCATACAAAGAAACCGTGCCGACGTACTGTGCTGATTATTCCGCATTCGGTTCCGTTCCACGGATAGAGATGGTGATCTATCTATCGCCGTAGAACGGAACCGAACGCGATTGATTTACAAAAAATAATCAGTATAATCAGATGTTAAACGATAGTTACGTCGGCACGGTTTCTTTGTATGGGATGAGGCATCTGTATACTAGTATTATATTATCTGTGGTAATAGTAACAACTGCAACCAAAAATTCGAGACTCCTCTCAATATTACAATTTTATTATAAGGTTGATTTCAATGGTACTTTTATTATTTTCAGACATTTCTAATTAATATTTGTGATTGCTTTCTTTAAATTTATATTGTTGGAGCCATGATGTCTCCCTCCTGGTTGCGGGTGTGGCTGTGACACAGTTTTAAACCAATGCAGCCATTTCCGTACACACAAATTTTGTAAAATGTTGGAATAAAGATATGAAGAAGCAGTAGAGCTGCTTCAACCTACAAAATAAGGAAAACTTGAATAAAAATCATGAGCTTTAAAAATATGAATCTCCTTTAATATCAAAGTCACGATAAACCAATTAGAATGTTAAATTCTACAACACCATATTCAATAGCGGATAAATGTGCGTAATTGAATTATATTTAATTCAATTATTATGTGGTAATCCGCAATACTGTTAAATCAGGATGATATGACAGAAATTGTGCTAACACCCTAACAATAAAATACTAATATTGAATGTAGGCTAAGGATGTTAGGACCAATTTAGAATGTTGCTTTGACGTCAGGCGATTTTAGAACTCAAATCACAAACACGAAATCAATTTCACTTTCCATATCAACAGTAGTTAATGTAGAAAGTTACGGGAAATGCATGCATGAAAATAGGTATATAGGTGTACCCTGCCCAGAAAAATTTAAAAAAAATCAGGCTGACGACACAACGACGGGTTGCAGAACAAAAGCATTTACAGGCTATCAACATATTAATGAGTAAGCGAACCGTGAACCGGAAGACGTTGCGACTTGCATTGGAAGGCCTCCCACTAGGTGGACCGATGACCTGGTTAAGGTTGCGCGGATCCGCTGGATGCGAGACGTACGGGACGGGTTAATATTCAAGGGCGTCGCCAGCCGGTGGCCAAGGGGGGGCAAGTTGATGTGGAGAATGAGAAAAGTATGAATTGTAGGTAAAGTCGAGAGCACATGAAGCTTTTCACTTGTAGTACGAGCCTAACATCTACAGCGATTGTTATAATAACGGTACAGAGTCCAACGGGTAAAGCTTCACGATGACTGTACAATAAATTAATTTTATAAATATGTTATTACTGTTAAAAAATAGAATAAAAATAAATTTGGTTTTTGAATTTAAATATACCTACAGTGTATCTTTTTTTGTAATTACGTACCAGATTTTTAATATTATAGTGGTCGATAAAGATTATTTTTTTGATTAGGTTAATTAAAACATAATCTTCGGGGGTTTTTTGAAAACTATTTAACCACTTTATTATGAAAATCTTGTAAGTTTCCATGAATAAGTTTCTGTGCACACTCATCATGGCCAGAACATTGCGGCGATTTTAACCCATAGTGCTTCTTAGCCAGGTTTTTAGGCACCTGAAGCTGCTAAACGATCGCTCTACCGTAATTCGAAGACTTTAGCTTTGGTTACTTTACATTTGGCAAAATTTTTAGAATCTCTAGGGGGGGGGCCGCTGCCCCTCTCTGCCCCCCCTTGGCGACGCCCTTGTTAATATTATGACAATTGAGGGAGGCTTATGTTTAGCAGTAGACATCTTTCGGTTGAAATGATGATGATGACTAGTGTAGAACAAAACATAAACAAACAAATGATTGTCCTAATCTTAGCGACACGAGTCAACCGTAAGTAATAATCATTAAAGTCCCCATACTTGTCACAATACGACTTTTCATCGTTCAACAAGCCAAGCACATGTAGCATAAATCTTGCAGTCATTAAGTATTGCACTTCGTATATGCGGTGCAAGTACAACGAATTCGCTGCGATGTTTTAATTGGAATGATAAAATAAGTGAAGTACTAACTGTTCCTAGAATTTTATGCAGCCTGATTGGTGATTAAATCTATTCTTTCGAAGCGGTGTTGCTAGAGCTTGATTGCAATAAATTTTACCTGGTTTCGGAGATATGGTTTCGGATGTTCTTATGTGTGTTGTAATATAATTTTTAATGACTCTCTTCAGTTTTTAACAGTTAGTGCAAAGAGTAAGTATGATAAACTAGCTTCTTCCAGCGGCTTCGCCGGCGTGTTAAGTGTTTTATCATCCCAAGAGAGCATTATACCTGGATAAAAAGCCTATGTGCTATTCCAGAATATAATCTACGTCTGTGCCAAATTTCGTCCAGATCCGTACAGCCGTTCTGGCGTGATTGAGTAACAAACATTCCAAACTTTCGCATTTATAATATTAGTAAGCTAAGGATAACAAGTGAGCAGTGGTGGCCCAATGGTATCGGCCGCGACTTACAAGTTGTAGGTCGTGGGTTCGAGCCCAGGTAGGCGCTTTACTTTATATAAATTTATAGGCTGATGATGTGATGTGTGATGTGAAGATAAGAAGTAACATTAATATTAGCACTTTTTTCGACCTTTCGACCAAAAGGACCAAATTACTTAAAACGTGCACTACTACCAAATTACGATAACAAATAGACAGTTTACTGGTCGAATCTGTTCATCACCCTGTAATTTGTTTACCTACTAGATTTAGCTATACTCCATAAAAAAAGATAGCTTGATCTCTGCGACAGCTGTCAGTATGACTAAAGTAACAATAGCGCTTGACAGGCTAACAATAACGTATACGTCAGTTTGACATATGTCGCAGAGATCAAGCTATCTTTTATGAAGTATGTAAATATTGTACCTTCATCTTGGCCAGAGTATAGTACTTTACATTGTCTCTTCACACTCAACTACATGGGATTCTTGTATGTTTAAATTTATAAAGCAGTAACATCAGTAAACGTTCAAACGTATTGGATGCACAATGTGAGCAATATGTGATAGATCTTTTATGAAGTATAAGCATTTATTTTTCAACTGCACATGAAATATTGTTTTCGAAAGACCTACACACATTGTTGTGATTCGATTTCTCTATAAACGACGATATCGGTCAAGTATTATAGCTTTTGTAAGACAAAGATAACAATACCGTAAAGAGACAATGTAAACATATGTCAGGTGTATCTAAATGCCTGTAACTTTGATACTAATCGGCAAATCATTCAGAAGACTTTTGTTCGTTACCACAATAACTAATAAAGCAACATGCAGGTGATAAAAACTGAAATAACCTAAAAAACATGAGCAGAATAATTCACTATTCAACTCAACTCATTATTTTCAATTTTAAATAAATACCTAATTTTTTTTTTATCTGCCCTGTACACAGAAGGGACTGGATAACGCAAGTTCCTTCCTTCAATCTGTATGAAAACCAAGCATGCCACTTTTTCACACACAATTTAAAAACAAATTTACTTACCAATGAAAGAAAACATTTCCAATGCCTCGGCCAACTTTTTCTATACAGTCTTTACAGCTCAATATAGCATTAACATTTTCTAGATTTCAGTGGATTTACAGTGCCGATTATGCTCTATAAAATACGATTATCGATCGTAATTTTACTCCGTTTTATGTCACGCGTAGTACGTACAATCGCGTCATCTTGTTAGATGTATATCTGTGGAACTAAAGCTTACTTAATGCTACTCTTCTACTCTTAAAATCGATAAAACTAATTAAGACGGCCGCGTCTCCTGGAGATTATTATAAACGGTATAAGAGACGATGGAGTCTAGCCAACTGGGGCGACTCTCACAGGCATCGCTGTCTCACATCTATCTACCTATCGATATATCTGCAAAAAGTCTGACAGATACGAAGCTCCGACAAAGCGATCGATGTTACACGATAACTTTGAAGGGAATCTGTCGCGCAGACAGATTTTTAACAAGTTATTGAGCTAAACTCCACATGCAATTTTGCAATCAAAAACATATTATATGTCTTGCTTACATAATGAGTGATGCATAGAATAGACAAAAAAGTGACATGTATTGCAGCATGGGCAATTAGTGTGTGCTTAGCAACAGCGGTCGCAAGGGAACAGATAGCGGATAGTAATGTGATTCGTGTTCGCATACTCCCAGTAAATCGCACGAGCACTACGTAATAAATTACCTAGACGGTGTGCGTCTGCGTGTAATTATGGAAAATTACTTAAGAGACGTGGTACAAACAACCGCCTAAGAATAAAACACGTGTCTTGTAACGTATGGGTAATCGAACAGCAGATTACCAACAATATCAAACACTTCAAATAACCACCCGAGATCGGTGCAGTGGAGAGCATTACGTGTAATCACAAAAACATTTAGTTCCAGACAAAACGTTTATAAAGAACGATAAAGAAGCGTGTTTTTCTGATTGACGCTTGATTAAATACAGTATTTACCACGAAAGCTAATTTTGCTTTTCTGTTCATAATTTTACGATCAATAAAGAGCGTTCGTTTATTACTCGGCAGTATCGTATTACAGCCCTCGTACAAATTGCTAGCACAGATTATTGCTACTCCCACTTTATGGAGTCAGGCAGTCAGGCATGCAATAACGTCATGATGTCACATGAGGCACAGTCATGTGCTGACATTAGGGAGCCAATGTGACCGGCGAGTGATTTAGTGAACAAATACACTGATGACAATGGCCTGAAAAGATGATTACACAAATTGGGTGCAGAAGTAATAAAAATCGTTGAACTCTGAGTATCACATGCTCCTAACGCAGCAGGAACTGTGAATATAGTTCTGGCAGTTACGTAATAGGAACCCGAAACACCTGACCGTTTCTGGTTTGGACGACAAATTCAATCAACGAATAGTTTTGTGTTCAACGGTTGGATAGTTCCGACACGATTCAAACAATGGAACAGCATGTCACGGCATTGAACACAGAGAAGTACTCGCGCCAGTCAGTCTAGTGACAACGTGAATAATACTATGAAGGGGGAAAGGCTATTTACTCCTGTATCTGAGAATCAGAACAGCTGTTACTGCATTATAATGACTCAGTAACGATTGTGGGAAATGGAGCAGAACTTCGACACGCAAAAGACACGTTCTAAACGGTATGTTTTACGAGCGATCTCGGCTAAGACGATTGGGATTTCAAAACATTCACTTAGAAGTGCATGTCGCCTGCACGCTGATTATGAAATTTGCCGTATCCGTAACCGTACGTCATAGTTAACCTATAGACACAGAATAAATATGCAAACAGTATGGAAACTACCTACAAACGCTCGTAACGGCACACTCACACAAACATGCGCATCGACGAGACCCCTAAGCGGCTCGCACTACTGACAGCACTGCAGAAGTGCCTCAATAGTCTCGTCGGTGCGTATGTTTGTGTGAATGTGCCGCTTCGAGCGTTTGTAGGTAGTTTCCATACTGTTTGTATATTTTTACTGTGCTATAGAGGAGATGATTAAATGCGGCTCACACCACTTGTGCGTTGCCCAAGCCATGTATAAATGATGATGACTCTTTAAAGGCAAACTGAGATACTTGTTTTTAGTGGTTAAATATTGAAACAACAAACGATTATTCATAAAAAGTTACCACAAAGGTAAGAAAACCCGATCCACCTAATACACGTAATTACCTACTTTAATAAAAAGTTTATATCTTCTATCAGTTCCACTATAGATTACAAGGACTACCCATCCAATCACCCAAACATTTCAATAAAAATAACTGATTTTTTCAATAAAAATAAGTTTAAATTAACCTTGTAGAAACTATTTGATACTTAGACAAATGTTGTAGTTAATTTATTGAATAACTTATTATTCTACATAAATAAACTATCGAGAGATTCAAAGAATAACAACGTATTTCAATCACTTTTACTGCAAATATAACTTTTCCACGATATAGCATTGAATCAACATGCTATTGAATAGCGGTTTCGTATGACAAGACCCTTTCAAATTCAGAACCTTGGCCAGTTTGCCACGTAATGCTACGGTAGTTTGAGAGGGGCCTTGAAGCAAAACCTCATCAACTTAAACACTCCCTATTTATTAACGGACATAGCTTCTATGTAAAAAAAAACATAGTCATGACGCAGGGATAATACACGAATACACCGTAGGTACTACGCGACTACGGCATAGAAACCTTGCAGCTACGCCTTAGCTTCGGCGTGACTAAACACTAGCCATCCGCGCAAACGGCGCGATACTTCTTCGCGACTACGAAGAGATTACGCGGTTACGTCGTAGTTTTTACGTGTCTTCGCTGTAGAGAGCCCGCAATTACATCGCAGCTTCTACGTGACTACGCCGTAGTGGCCACGTCTACGCCGTAGCTTCTACGCTACTACGCCGTAGTAAGACCGCGGCTACGTCGTAGTTCTACGCGACTACGCCGTAGAAGCCACGGCTACGTCGTAGCTTCTACGCAACTACGCCGTAGAGGGACCACGGCTACGTCGTAGATTCTACGCAACTACGCCGTAGAGGGCCCACGGCTACGTCGTAGCTTCTACGCAACTACGCCGTGAAGGGAGACTGCGGCGTAGCTAAATTAAATGAGTCTTGACGCTGTGATTTGCTTAGTCGATAGAGGTTACCCTTCTATTAAAGTCTGTAAATATGTAACAAGCTACAACAAAGAACAAACTTAGAAATTACCTAATTCTAACAGAAGTATGCCGAACAACGTAGAAACAATAAGTGCGTACTGTTTGTTTACATAGGAACACAAACGCGATAAATAATGAATCATTACCCACTGGGCAATATTACCACACAATACCGATACCGAGTGGCACGAGTAGGTAAATAATGCGCGGGCCAGGTGAATACATGCGTACCAGCCCATTTGTGTACATGGCCTGCTTTTAAAGGTAAAACTTGGAAATATATCTGATGAGGCTAATAAAATATATCATGCGTAAATGGTCAGTTAGTTAATAAATATGTAATAGATCATAATCGTATATTATTTACAAGTCTTTGTGTAAATAAGCGCCTTTTGTAGATTTATTTATCTTTGTTTGGACCACATGAAACGATAATATTCGTAGTAATAATAACAAAGGTTTTGCGTCATCTAATAAATTAAAATACGTCAGATATTGCTGTTACTGTTACATATTTTTTCAAGATTTTACCTTCTTTCGTTTACGTTTCAACTATAATTAAATAGGTAGGTATTTAATTATGGCTTATGTTTAACTTACCACCAGATATAGTAACATATAACAGACAAAAATAGTAAATGATCACCAAAATTAAACCCGCATCTTATTGTAAAATTATAACCAAAGTTTTAACATCTCGCTATCCTGTTTAGGCAAAATGACTCCAAATAAATCATTGTTAACCCAAAAGTAGTAAATGATCACCAAAAGTAGTAAATGATCACCAAAATTAAACCAATGACCAAAAAGATTATAAAATTTCTGGGAGCAACTTGGAAGTAGCGCTCGCCGGCCGCTGCCGCGGCACCGCTCGCTTTGCTCGCTCGGCTCGCGCGCGGTTGGTCACAGTTCTAACCTAACCTAACCTATTTTACAACATTAAATAGCGCAATAATTTGCTATTAAAATTTGGTGATCAATTTACTAAATTTGGTGATCATTTACTATTTTTGTCAGTATATTACTAGATTTGGTGGTTAGGGGTTATCGTCACAAAGTTTTTTTTGGTGGTCATTATATTTATTCCCTTTAATTATTACGTCAGATTGACTGATTTAGCAAAAAAAAACATTATCCTCCATACACGGAATCTAGTAAATATTCATTTACAGACCACATTAGCAGGATTAACAATAAAATGCAATATGTTTTATTATCCTCGAATACGTGAACATTGTACTAGTTTCCCTAAAGGTTGCCGAGGTCAGCATTCGATCCGCAAACCCTTGTCCTATTAAGGGGTACGCCGTGTCATCTTTATCATTCTGGTTGCAAGCTCCTGAATGAACAATGAACTATTGTTATTCAATAGTGATAATCTGTGTAGCTTCAGATAGAATGATAGTTTACTTCACACTCATTCCACCATTTGTCACGGTGACATTTTACAGAATAGACTGGCTGGCCAATCTGATTAAATGCAAATGAAACGTGCAGTATACTAATCATTATGTACATGACTTTGATTGATAAATAAGCACATGTCAATATCTACAATATGTACGTACATGTTCTAATTAAAAAACGTGCACTGCAATACTGCAATAGAATAAAAGGTATAAAGTTATGCTAAACACCGATTAAACGACATCGTTGGTATTTCCCTGTGTTAAATATTTACGGCATGTCTTTATTTTCACATAGTATATAGCCACAAAGGCAAGGACACATCCTGCATTAATATTAAAGTCAAAAGGACGTACGTGTTCAGTCCACACAAGTCCACACAATAGAAAATATAAAACAACCATTAAAAACAGAACTAAGGGACAATTATTGTTTATTTATGTTTGTTATATTAGGGCATTATAGCCTCACAGGAACTACCGATTGTAAAAGCCTTATAAGTACAGGAGCCTTTAAATTTCACTTGAAATTGCTCTTATCCAACGCAGTTTGTTCAAGTTAATCTTCATAACATTTTGCTATACATACGAAGCTCTGCAAAATCTAAAACTTCGACTTACCTAACATTGTAATACCCAGGAAGGCCTAAAAGGAGAATGCTCATGGATGTATGGAATCCCGTACCATGCTGCATCAAAATAAAACTTTGTTTTTTATAGACTATACTGATCATATTAACTCCTACAAAAGTTAGTTTTGAAAACTGAACCCGGGTTTCGTAGTTATTTTAAAATAACCTAAAAACTAGTTCTATTTTGTTCGACCCTACCAACGACGTATTTTATATAGAAACGTTATATTGAAGTTATAGTTATTTACTACACAAAAGAAACGATAACTGGCTAGTAAATTCATCAAAAATCGATTCTATTGCATTCTAAATATATATTTATAATATATGACCGGCTGTGCACGGCCAATTAACCATAGACAAAATAATGATAATCTTCTAAATAAAGATTCTATTCAATTTATTTTAAATAAATGTTGAACCGGCGAAGAATTATTTTTTTACAGTGATCATGACACTTTCAAAAAGCAAGGTTCAAATCATAATATTATAATTTGAAACGGAACGTCATTTATAGAGAGTAAAACAATATCCATACTTTCAAACTCAAAAGTAAATTCCCTATTCAAAAATCAAATCCCCGACGCGTAATGTCATAAAAATATATGAAACTAATTACCATAAAATTTTGGTCTTGATGCGTGACACTTTTTGGTACCACTTTTGGTCATTCTCCTTTCCATCGTTAGGTAACTTTATATAAATTGAGAGATATTCCACGATTTTTTTTAATATTGAGAGTATCTTCAACATTTATTCTTAAATACAATACAAAATAATATGTAACTACAGTAGTGTCAAAATATTGATAAATTATCTAATAAAACAAGCTCATTTGTCCATCGTGAAATATTGCAATCGACATTTTCATGGTTCGTCGGCCACATCCACATCATTGTCTAGGTAGGGCTGCTCCATCGTCGAAGCCGAATAACTTGGCTATTGGTTGGCTTGTGGCACGGATTATTGAGATGATGATTCTTGATCTTAGCCAACACATCACTACACTAAAGGAGCTATTCCAGCGGTCAGCGATTGCTACTCCAAGATGTTTTACGAAGGTAGACATTTGTGAAGCCAAGATCCATCAACGGATGTAACAAGAGGGATGAATGTTGCATATTTTTTTAAATTGAAGTCGAACATCTTTATAGTAAATCTTGTTAACATATATATCACACGCTACAGCTTACATCTACACTATTATTTAAATAAATGTGACAGTGAAACGCATGTATTTTTTTGTTTTGGCCCAATAACACATCGAAATAGAGTAAATTCGCTCATATAGAACATAAGAACTTTTGAAACTCGGTCAAGAATGTTTCAAGAATGAAAACAACGAATCGTTTCTAAAATAACTTAAAACCAATAATAGCAAAGTCATTGACCGAATCACCGAAACATCTGTAAATAGTGTAGGTAGCCATTATCTTAAATCAACATATTCGATAAGTTTTGCTAACAATCATTAAAGTGGAACAAAACAACACTCGTATAAGACTACAGACTTGTTTGTACTGATATCGTGTTGTGTTGTGGGTGACGTCTTTTATTGATTTCAATTAAACATGTTATTTTTTGTAAGTATTAGAGGAAACACTAAAACTGGATCCAGCAATGAAGTCATCGTGGACAATTTTTGGTCTAAACCAGAAAATTGCTGCGAAGATTACGTGACCAAATGGGGTTATCTGTCACACACAGTACATTCAAATAATCAAGATTTAATTAAATTACTTAATTAGTGCGATAAATATGGTGACTGAACCGCATCTTCATGACTAGTAGGTATCACTACTGTTTGCCGTGTAGCAAGGTAAATGTTATAGTTTTCCTTGCGTATCATCATAAATCAGGCAACTGTTATAATAAATTCGTTATATTTTCATTTTGTCATACGACAAGAGAATTCAATTACAGAGCGCATGACCATTACTGCGCCATTAAGTCAGACGGGTCGAACACAGGGTTAACAACCTTCAAACTAATTGTAAACACCTAAATTCGCTTCATATAAGATGCTTATATTCCTCGCTATTGTCGTGCTGCAATTAAAAGAGTAAAGTATATAGTTAATTCCAAGAAAATTGTCGGTACTCTAAGCGATTGTCAGTCAAGACTTTAAGAGCCATTAAAGATAAACGACGGTTGGTATCAGATGATGCAAGAGTGATCTGTGCAAATATATTTTCCTCTTAGTTACATCTCAATGAATGTCAGATACATACAAATAAAATGTTATAAAGCTACGTGCATTCTTCGGGGTGGGTAGGATTCGTGTATGAACGATCTCTCGGGAAGCCTCAGCCTCTAAAAGCATTGTAGTCTCGAAGGCGCATTTTGTTTTTTGTTGCCTTTTGTTAATAAGTATAAAGGGCAAATCAAAACAAGATATCACGGTATTATCGATATAATCTGCATACAGATCTTCAAAAATATGTAATTATTTAATGAGTTATCTAAAGTCGCGTATCATGCTCATTTACATATCTCAATCTTTAAAATCTGTTCATAAATTTATCAATTTAGCAGATTACGATATCTTTTTGGACCATAATCATTGTTGCTTGTGGACAAGAAAACGATCGAAGACGTCATGTCTGTTATGGTTATGATTTTGGTTGGAGTTTTAAAAACAGAACATTCGATTCGATTTGAGTTCGATTTAGAGCTCGCCAATCCCGACAGACCTTTAATGAACAGTTGGAAAAAGAAAATTCTAGAAATATTAAGCCGTAGTCATTAGTTCGTATAACGTAGGTAGTTAGTAGAAACCTACGCAGTTTAAAAATATAGCTCAGTAGTTGAAAAGAGGAAAATGCTCCAGAAATTACAGTATAGTTTTAATAAGAATATTGAAGGTTGACAAAGGCGATAAATTGATTATTCCCAGTAAATGAATCATCATAATTATTTGAACCGGCCTTAAAGAGGAAAGTGTCCCAGGAATGCAGCTGCTTTGGCTTCGAGCCACGAGTGTGGGACCGCGGGAAATATCATTCAGCTTGCACATTGTCTTTCAATAAGGACTGGGCAGATATGATTAGTTGTTGACTTGTCAACTGGTGAAAATAAACACATTGGGATCAAATTAAAACAGCAGATCCACGTGACAATACATAGAAAAACACATACCAGTATAATCTCTCATATCAAACTGTTTCAAATGACCAAATTGCAAGAAATTAAAAAGCATTGACCTTTAAATTGGCAGTAGCACAGCATTTTTTACACGGGTTAAGTGCACACCGCATTGAACCCATTGTAAAAAATGCTGTCCTGGCCCAAATATTGCTCGTATGACCTCTCAAACAATTCGAACTTCAACAAATCATCCACTTTAACTCTGAACAAAGAATTGTTAAGAAACTACTATAAACCAGATACACAACTGAGATAAAGCAGAAAACACTGGGATGACCGATCGACCGTCATGCGTTTGAGTACTTAGCAATAAATATGTTACATGGACCTTTGGCAACCTCCATTACTACCAGCGAAAGTTCCATCATGCGATAACATGATGATACACTAACATCTTCATAGTAAACGTCTCATGTACTATTACGTCATTTTTATCAAGACGCAATGGTCAATATTGCGTCTTGATAAAAATGGCTGAGCGAAATGATAAATTAATTAATGTCTCCATTAACTTGAAATTGAGCAAACGAGCCCATTAGAGATAACCGATAACTGCTTCCCACGCATGATATAACAACTCTAATTCATCATCATCTTCGTGCCCTTGTCCCATGTTACTTGGGGTCGGCGCAACACGTTTTCCTCTTCAGTATCCTGTCCCCCGTCACGCTATCACTGACTCCCTTTTCTTTCATATCACTCCTCACACAGTCCATCCATCTTTTCTTTGGCCGTCCCCTTCCTCTCCATCCATCCCATTGATGTATTAAAAAGAGGTTAATACATCAATGATCCATCCACATTTATATTCATAACTCTTTTAGTAACATTTAGTAACAACTCTAATTAAGTATGTGTAATTTATTCGATTACTTACTTCATTCATTTAATTCGAATAAATACATAAGTATCTTTGGGGCTTTCAAAGCTTTCGACATGGCAAGGGCTACCAACAATCTACTTAATAACTAACCCATAGCTAATCATTAAGTCCGATTAAAACTAAGGCCACTGTGCACTGTAGGAGTGATAACTTCCTAGAGATAATGTACTATAATCAGCATGCCACGCACGAAGAACAGTGATCACAGAACTGCACAGCTCCAATTAACAATCTGAGCACGTCGGTCACGACTCGACACCGTATGTCTATTTTGAAATGGCATTTTTGAGTCAGGCGAGGCGTGTACTTTAAGTAAACAAAAGCTATTTGCGTGCTAAACCTAAATACGGAAGTGTCGCGCTAATCATATCAGACATAAATACATGAGAAGCCGAACGAGTGCAGTTATACCAGTACTATGGCTCCTGAAGACGCGCGAGTCGTGACGTCAGCGCCCGCACTTGAATGAAACGCATTCAGATGGGGGCTTGTTTATAAAGAACTTGTTTATTATCACACGATCATTGAAGAAACAAAATTATCATATTGAGTAATAGTTCAAAGTGCTAAGAAATCAAAATAGACTTTGAACGTAAATGAATAACAAAAATAGCCATTCAAAACAACTTATATTTATCACTTGATGCATCAGAAATAGACTATTTTCATTGGAAACTAGGGTAATAAAATTTAATAATGTATATCCGTAACATGTATTATTTTATTAAATAGGTGAAGATTTTGTTAAAGAATGTCATAAAGAATTTAAATACAGTGTAACATTAAAATCGTAATTGGCACCAATGCCAAAACATTACATAAAAGTCAAGATTATGAGCTGGAAAAATCCAGAGACAAATTTTCATGAGGTACATAAAAATAACAGCATACAGATTGCAAGTGGAAGTTGGAGATAGATAACAAATAGAAGTTATCTTTACAGTCAATTTATTAAAAATGTTTAGTTTAATGTCTCTTTGGCAAGGGGACAAACGCATATTTTTAAAGAAAATAAATTAAACCTCATAATTTCCGCCTGTCCGTTGGCAATGCATATTATAATTAAATCTCAACCGTGACAGCTCAGCGAGTAATTTTAGAAACGGGTTTTATTTTTGATGGAACAAGTTTTATGAAAATATGAGCATATTTTTATTTCTCAAAGGTTTCAGAGATTTATTGAACATGTCATGTCTGCTTGTCATACCTTTGTCTGGCAGTAAGTGACATATTGAAAATGAAATTTAATAACTGCGATGCCCGAGAACTTGAAAGGGCAGTAGTATTACACTGTAAATATTTGCGTTTTATCAAGAGATTTTTAAAAGAGACTTTGACATTTAAACACATTTACAAGTGCACACTGTCCTTTAGACAAACACCAGAACACCAGAAAATATTCAATTTAACTTGGTCAGAGATTTCCAAAGATAAAAGGTTTGGAGAGAGAAAGAGTGGGGGGGCGTTTCACAGCAGCATGCTCAAAATAGGCAAAAAAATGCTAATAATTTTCTTTTCAACTACCGTACCTACTTAGCAAATACAAGGTACTTATTACTTTTCAATTCAAAAATATGAAATATTTTTTGTGTCTGTTATCTATACTAAAATTATAAAGAGGAAAGATTTGTATTTTTGTATGTAACAAATAAACTTTAAAACTACTGGACCAATTTCAAACATTATTTCACCGTTGGGAAGCTACACTATCCCCAAGTGACAAAGGCTACTATTTATCCCTGTATTCCCAAGGGAACGGGAACTACGCGGACGAAACGCGAGGCGTCCGCTAGTCTATAATAAAACTAAGAATACACATGGAAACAACTGTACTGGAAATCACAAGTCAATAACATTCCCAGAGAATGAAAATAAACATAATAACACTAATCAAATTGGCATGAACTTCTGATGTATTAACAGGAAGTATATTTGGGCAATGTGTTTTGTATCTAGAGAAAATGGAATGTTGCCCATCCTTGATAACAGTCTAGACACAGATATTCAATACCCTATTTATTATTCTATCTACTAATTCCTGAGGCTTTTCTGCTATGGACTTATCCAGTATAAGTGGTTACCTATCATAAGTTCGAAAAACATTTGACCGAATTTCATTTCACCTAAAACTTTTCAAATATTATCGTTTCGTTTTTTTTTTACTTCATCGAAGTCACGTCTGCCACTGTCACAGTTGACCTATTATCAATTCGATTTTTTTCGTTACTCCGACGTTTCACTTGGTCGAAAAACTTTTTACCGAAGTTACACTTAGCCGAAATAACATTTGTTTGAAATATTTATTTTTAAACGCATATCAAAATACTAACAACAGAGAGAAACAGTGGGCGAATACAAATGTTTAAAACAGAGACTTGAAAAAAAAATATTACAATATAATTAATAATATTATAATTTATTTATTTCTGTCTGCAGAGTCTAAAGTAACCTATGAAGCCCTAAATTCCCGAGCTCGCTTCGCTTGCTCTTGGACAAATTCTTTGAAATAATTTATTAATAAAAATGTCTAATGCATGACAGCTATAAATAAATCATTTGCATGAAATAAATAGGTAAACACAGACAAGACTGCGTAAAAACGATTTTTGCAGCAACTCGTTTCTGTCACTAAATTTTGTAGCACAACTTATTGACTTTTTATGACACTATTTCAATTTTAAATTGAAAACGCTACCAAGTTATAATAATATTATACCGGCTATATATTTGTGACTAAATAATATTCCCAAAAATTTTGTTTCGGTTTGGTGAAAATATGGCAAATGAAAAAAGTTCAAAAGAGGCTTCAGCCAAAAGAAAAAAGTTATTTTGTAAATCGGCAAAATGTAGTTCAGTATAATAATACATGTGCCACATGACACTTCGATGATCTGAAAATATTTCAACAATGCAAATAGCAAAAAAGACATTGATCAATAGTTTTTGGTAAAATGAAATTCAAACAGTAAAAATTCAGTAAAGTATATTTGAAAATTTTTTTTGCAGTTAAAATTACACTTGGCGATAGTGTGTTATGAAAGAAGTTTTTTTATTACATCCCTATTAGCCTTTTGAGTGTCCATTGTGCCGAATCGGATTAATACAATGGTAATTTCTATTGTGTCTGCTAATTGACACTTGAATCAACAAGAACAAGATCCTCTCATGCCAGCACGCTATGGAAAGAAGTATCCTGAAACTAAGAAGAATGGATAAAACACGAAATGTTGACATACGCAACAAAACAAAACTCACCGATGCACTGCAACAAGCCATGACACTAAAGTGGAAGTGGGCAGGCCACATAGCTAGGTACCAGGATAACAGATGGACATTACAAACAACGAAGTGGCAAGGTCCCACTGGAAAAAGACAAAGAGGACGGCAAAAGAAACGATGGGTCGATGATATCGTAGAAACGGCTGGGAAAAACTGGATTACCACCGCCCAAGACAAACAAAAGTGGAAAAGGATGGAGGAGGCTTTTTACCCTACAGGGGCCATACAATAATATACATAAATAATTTGTTGTACATTACTAAAAATGAAATGTTTAATTGTATGGATAAATAAAGCTATAATAATAATAATAATAACATAACATACTCAAATGGACTCAGACAGAACTTGACGCCCTGGATAGGAGAGTCCGCACATTGCTTACCGCAAATCGTATGCATCACCCACGGTCATCGGTTATGAGACTGTATATCCCTCGGAAGTGCGGGGGTCGTGGCTTTTTAAATGCTAAGACCCTGCACAACCGCGAGGTATACAGTCTTAGGGAATATTTCCAGGCTGCTGCCGTGGGTATGCATCGAGATGTGGTAGCGGTGGACAAGGGCCTTACCCCGCTCTCCTTGGCTAACGAGAACTGGCGCAAACCTATAGTATTAGATACTAATGACCGCAGGGAGGTATGGCAGAGCAAGGAGCTTCACGGACGCTTCTACCGGGTCCTACATGGGCCTGATGTAGATCTTTTAGCGTCCGTGGCCTGGCTGCGATTTGGTGACCTTTTCGGGGAAACCGAAGGTTTTGTCTTTGCGATTATGGACGAAGTTATGATGACGAACAACTACCGGAAATATATTGTGAAAGACGGCACGGTTGACATCTGTCGGGCATGTCACCGGCCGGGGGAATCCATCCGTCACATTATCTCCGGTTGTTCTAGTCTAGCTAACGGAGACTATTTGCATGGACACAACCTTGTAGCCAGGATTATCCATCAGCAACTTGCTCTGAAATACAATCTTGTGGAGTCGGAAGTGCCTTACTATAAGTATGAGCCCGACCCAGTTCTCGAAAATGGCAATGTCACGTTGTATTGGGATCCGTCTATCATCACTGACAGGACTATTGTTGCCAATAAGCCTGACATAGTGGTGATAGACCGACTAGAGCGTCGCGCAATGATTGTTGATATAGCGGTCCCCCATGACGAGAACCTCGTGAAGGCTGAGAGAGATAAGAAAAGTAAGTATCTTGATCTGGCTCGCGAGGTTGTCGACATGTGGGATGTGAATACAGCGATCATTGTGCCGATAGTCGTCACGGCCAATGGCATAATAGCCAAGAGCCTCGATGAACATCTGAGGAGGCTCTCGTTGGGCAGCTGGATCAAGGGCTTGATCCAGAAAGCGGTACTCCTGGACACGGCGCGTATCGTTAGGAGGTTCCTCTCTCAGGAGCCCTGACCACCGGTAGCTTGGACCCTGTTCCCGATACCAGTGGGCTACTATTTTTGTATTTTTAAATGTTTTTTTATTAAATTTTTTTATAGAATAATATTTAAAAATGTAAAGATATGTAAATAAAATAAATAAAAGGAAATAATAATAATAATAATAATTGACACTTGACAGATACCACTAAACTAAAATATTTCATCTTTAAAATATTAGTTGTTAAACAAAGCTGGCATATATCATTGAAAAATTTGATTGGACCAGCTAACCTTCACTCTATGTATTTAATTAATTACGCTCTATCCTAATGTGATTGTACTTTTTAACCTAATTACCCAGTAACACAATAATGAGGAAAACATGCTTCATGTTAGAATTTTTTAATTGATTTTAAGTTTTATGCATTGTATTTAACACAAATAAATGCATAATAAGAATACTTGAAGTATTTGAATAAAATCTTAATTACGTATGTTGGTGTTGGATGCAGACTGGCCCAGGTGCAGCTATCAGAGTAATATTATTGTAAGTAACAATATCATCTTCATCATTTCAGCCGAAAGAGGTCCTCTGATGGATCTGACACAGGCCTCCCCCAAGTATCACCACATTCACTGGTCCCGTAAAGAAACCAACCAATCCCCTCCCTCCTACCCTGTAATACCAATATAAACCAACTTGACTTTGAAGAAGAATTTTTAAGTAGGCAGCTGTTTAAGGTCTAGCAGAGTTTAGTAATAAGCACCTGGGTTACCAAACTCCGCTTGGGTGAAAATAGAGAAAACAACGTTTTCAAAAAATGAAACCTAGCTAGAACGATTTATCGCACCCGAAAGGCTCCACATACTTAATTTCCTTAAAATCGTTGGAGCCATTTCCAAAATATACTTTATATATATACAAGAATTGCTTGTTTATAGGTATTAGATATAAGAAAGTATAATTGTTTTAAATCAGAATCAACAAAAACATTAAATATACAGGTATATCTATAGTATCATAACTGGTACTTAAGACATTTACATATGTTACTATCAATCATACGAGATTTAGCTCATGGAATCTAAATCTGTAAAATGAAGTCATAAAATATCAGACTTGCATATTTTATCTTTATGATAAATCATAATGCACATTATCGGACATTGGCTTAAGTAGCGGTCAAACTAACTTGGCGAAGATACGGTAAATACCCCTACTCAATCATTGCAATCAGCAACTCATCCATTTTATTGTAATCTTAAATGTCAGAGGTATAGAATTGATAAGTTTTGAGTGAAGACCATACATACTAGAAATGCCATTTCACCGCAATAACATTACACACATGATATCACCAGTGCTAATATTTCTCACAATTAATTTCCTAATTCACAAGTATGGTATTGAATGATATTATTTTCGAACCTAGAGACTAGTGGAGAGATGGAACTTATAAGTTTTTTTTTTTTGTTTTGGTATAATTGTTAACAACATGTTGTTTACATACAGGCAGAAGCATGACAGAGAATCATTCAATAAAATAAAATCTATCTTTCTTAGAAGAAATATCTACCCTAATACAAAACTTACACAATTTAAATTAGCCCAATTATGTTTTGATATGAAGATTATGCTAATACATACCTTTGAAGCACGATTCGAAGGAAACTCAACGGTGCAAATGCAGACTTCTCCAATTTTGGCAGCACACTCACTGATTAACATAAATTAGGAATTCTGCATGTAAAATACAATGTAACCTAATAAGGAACAGCTCAAGGATTTTGTTCCAATTAATGTTTCAATTACGAAAATAATACAACTGAAGCATACCAGGAATCTAAAATCATAAATATACGAAGTAATACTATTAAAAATTAAATTTTATTTTAATTGCACAAATTATGGCAGATTCAGATTCCAGAAAAAAGACTGCTGTCAACTGTTAAAATGTCATTTTTAGATTGCACAGATCCTATAAACAAAGATGTATAAAAATAGTGCGTAAAGTTTAGTCGATTATTTTATTACATAAAACTGGCCCAAACCCTTAGATAGAGTACCTATAGATGTAGCAAAGGCGTGGCCGCACATGAAACCACAATAGTTATTTCTGGTGTTACAACAAGAACAAAAACACTACAACCCACCATCGCACTGACACCTATTATCTATAAATAACCCAATTCCTTGTCTCAATAAACACATAATACCACGATATCACAGAAAATCAAACACGACCGAGTTTGTTTGTCAAACCTGCCATAATATTAGAGTTTGACAAACAACAATAGCCGGCCATGGTAACAAAGACAAAAAATAATCTTTTGTCCTTATTATTTACATGGGGCTGCCAACTAGTGATCTCGCTCTATCAATCACGCTCATTTTATGGCTAAATCTATAGGTACTTTATCTAAGCTCAAACCACAGAGAATACTTTAGTTATTGCAAGGTTCACAATTGCTATATCAGTACATATGACATGACGATTAGAATTATAATTTGGGTTTTAAACTAAATGTTTTTAATTTTAAAGCATATGTACTTTGTTGAAGTGTGATCAATCTCTTCTACAGTGTCAGAGTAAACTTTCGTGATATTTTAACTATAGACCGGAATAACAACTATCGTATCTACAGTCAATCTATCAGTCTCTGCTGTACCTGGGTGAATATTTATGAGACCCAAAATGTATGTCCCTGCATTTTATTCTCCAACTAGCTGTGCCCGCGGTTTCACTCCCGTTAACTGCCTCCTCTACCCTACTTACCTACCTACCTACGCCTTACCTAACCTATCTACCTACCTTACTTACTTATCTACCTACACAACTTACCTACTTGTACAGAATATTATTTCCTCTAGGGAGAAAAATATCAACTTAATACAAAAAACAAGTAAAGACAGTTTCGCTGCGTGCCATCTAGTAGCACTCCAGAATACCACACCGAAACGAAAACATAAAAAACACCTATCCATAGCTGGGACTCGAACCCGGAACCCTGGGCATAGTAGGCCACCGCGTTTATCACCAGGCTATTCTGACGGGCAGCAGCAGCGGAAAAATTACGAACCAGATTGCACACACGTCAACGTCATCATTGACATTGACATTAGTAGTAAGATGACGTATGAGAGACGAGAGTGACGCAAAAGTTAGTGTGACGAGTTGTCATCACAACCTTAGAGACCTAAAACCTCGTAAACCTTAGATAAAGTAGGTATAGATTAAGCACTGGCGTGGCCGCACATGAGACAGCAATAGTTAGTTCTGGTGTTACAACAAGAACAAGAACACTACAACCCACCATCGCACTGATACTTATTATCTATAAATAACCCAAATTCCTTGTCTCAATTAACACATAATACCACGAAATCATAGAAAATCAAACAAAACCGAGTTTGTTTGTCAAACCTGCCATTGTATTAGAGTTTGACAAACGACAGAAACCGGCCACGGTGACAAAGACAAAAAATAATCTTTTGTCCTTATCATTTACATGGAGCTGCCAATTAGCCATCTCGCTCTATCAATCAAGGTAATTTTAAGGCTTAATCTATACCTACTTTATCTAAGTCGTAAACCAATTTTTTTTGTCTATACTTCTTTTAAGATAGCTTGATCTCTGTGACATATGTCAAACTAACATAAACGTTATTGTTAGCCTGTCAAGCGCTATTGTTACCTGATTGTTACTGTATTGATACTGACAGTTGTCGCAGAGATCAAGCTATATTTTACGAAGTATAGTTGATTCTACGTATAGAGTTTACATGCCCTGCCTACCTATCTACCTCACCTGCCTACCAACTTTTTTACTAGTGTAATTTTTTCCGCGGATAATCATATCACCGCCATTCAGAAAATGACGTCAAATACACAATGCCATCTATTGAAGGAGTTCAACTGTCCGAGTATCCGAATTGCGTGTGTTGTGATAGTTTACTTCTTGAACAATTTAAATTCATCTAACTTTTGAAAGAGTGAACCGATTACGATGAAACAAAAACTAAGTAATACTTCAATTTACGCATAAAAAAATCTATATTATATAACTCCAAGCTCCTGGCATACCAGGAGCTAACGACATCCTCAGTGACCGCCAATATGGCGCATGCCATTCCCATCTGGAGTGAGGCCATTGAGAAGCACGAGGAAGCGCTTGCCGTCTGCTTTGACATCTCGAAGCTTTTGATAGGGTCTGGCATGAAAGCCTTATTGGTAAGCTTCCTTCATTCGGTCTGCCCAGTGGTCTTTGCGATTGGATTGCAGACTTCCTGAGGGACCGGTCTATTCGAGTGGTTATTGATGGCCGCTCGTCTGACCAACTGGGTATTAATGCCGGGGTCCCTCAGGGGTCGGTACTCTCAGTATCATTATTCTTGCTGCACATAAATGATCTGTTAAAACCCGGCACCTTTGGGTACACGGACGACAGCACTGTTGCTGAGAGGTACGTATCCGACGCGCGCGCTACTGGACCTCAGATCCAGTCTCTCCGGGAGGCCATGTTTGAGCGCTTGAATCTGTCCTTGCAGGCAGTCTCCGAATGGGGCGATGCCAATCTGGTCCGATTCAATGCTGCTAAGACCCAGGCGAGTCTTTTTTCCGCTAAAAGGAGCCAATTCCACCCAGCTCCGTCTTTCCGAGGTGTGACCGTGCCGATAACTGACCATCTTGAGGTTCTTGGCATTACGCTGACATCGACACTCAATTTTGGTCCGTTCATTGAGGCACAAGCTCAGCTGGCTGCCAAAAAATTTGGGTTCCTCGGGAAGGTGAGACGGTACTTCACGCCAGAACAGTTGCTCAACTTGTATCAAGTGCAAGTTCGATCATGCATGGAGTACTGCTCTCATCTCTGGGACGGATCTGCCAAGTACCAGCTGGATGCACTTGAGTCGATCGCAAGACGGGCCAAGAGGCTTATCGGTATATGGTGGAATTCCCACCCATACGCACCAAACGTTTTGGGAATACTTTTATTATGCCTACAGCAAAGGAGTGGAATTCCCTGCCAGAGTCTGTATTTCCTGATAGCTACAACCTGGGAGTCTTCAAGTCAAGAGTGAATAGATTCCTTCTAGGCATGCGTGCTTCATCGTCGACCACATCATCGCTTACCATCAGGTAAGATAGTGGTCAAGCGCAAGCCTATCAACAATAAAAAAAAGAAAAAAAGGGAAGGAGGTTGCAACTCTAAGCAAATACATCATATCACGTCATCCTCCCATACTATTGATGGTGTCGAGGCGGTTTTCAAGTTCTGCTCGATCTTCTGAGAACTGGAGATGAAGCTTCTTCACGTGGTGGAGTGGTGCTTGAAGCATCCGTTGCGTAGTATCTAGGGCTGGTGTAGGGGAAGGTAAAGGTTGTGGCGAAACAGAAGAGTGTTAGTTTGTTGTTTGAGAATGCACAGGTGGATTTGAGGTGGAGAGTTGGTGGTTTCTTCTGCACGAATCGGTGAGCTTGGTGGGGTCATATATTTTTCTTCTATCATGGTCCCCGCCTTTAATTCTTGGTATTCTCCCGCCACCTTTGGATTTTCTCATTTTTTATTTTACTGGCGTGTTTGGCATTGAGCATAAATGAAACTGATCTTTGATCCGTTATAAGAGTAAAATGTTTCCCGATAAGGAAATGCCTCCACTTTTTTAGCGATTCTACGATGGCATACGCTTCTTTTACAACGGCCGAATGATTGAGTTCCTGTGATTTAAGGTTCTTGAGAAGAAGGTCGTGAATCTTGGGTCAGTGTAGCAGCAATTGTGTGTTCGGATGCATCTGTTTCAACGATGAAGGGCATATTATCATCAATAGCATGAACGGAGGACTTGGCGATTGTGGATTTTAAACCTTCGAAGCAATCTTTAGCTTCTTCACTTAGGGGAAAAGAGTCAGAATATGGATTCTTTCGGAGAAGTTAGGGATCCATTTGGAGTAGTGGGTGAACATGCCCAATGTCCTCCTATGGGACGCTAGATCATTTGGCGGTGGCATTTTAAGAAAGGGCTGTAGTCGATCACTATCAGTCTTGATAACATGGTCTTGTATTGTATACCCAAGTAAATTGATGATGCGTTGGCTGAATTTGCTTTTAGTCTTGTTGAGCATCAGACCGTGTTTATCAGCCGCCCGTGAAAATCGTTCCAAATTTATGTCGTGTTCTTGTGGGTGTTGCCACAAACGGTTATATCATCAAGGTAAGTGTATGCACCGGAGAGATTATCTTTCCTGATGGGCCAATGGACGGTTCTTCCATTAGTTACGACAAATGAAATGCGGTGAAATTTATACAAGTTACCACAAGCTTTAAAAGCTGTGAAAGGTTTCTCGTGGAAGAAAACCTGATGATAGGCGCTTTGGAGATCGATGGTACTGAAAACCGCATACTTTGAGACCATTTCTTGCATATTAGGTAGCGGGTATGCGTCTAGCTGAGTGTACCTATTAATAGTTTGGGAATAGTCAATTACTAAACGCTTTTTGTGATTTGCATTTTTAGTCACGAGTACTTCTGCCCTCCAGAATGGCTCTCTTCGATAATGCTGTCTTCTAGCAGTTTCTTTACTTCATCCGCAATGAATGCCTGGTCCTCAGGGCAGTGTCTACGGGATCGAATTTCTATGGGCTGACAGTCAGGGGATACATTGGCAAAGAGCAGTACAGTAGGTACTGAGGCCTCTGCAACGCAGCATAATTTGAAAGCGTCTTTAGGGTCACCAAAGTCGAATGGAGCGCCAGCACATCATGGCCTATGATCAGTTCAGCGCAAAGGTTCTTGTCTATCAATAAATTGCTCTTTTCATAACAGTGGTCACCTAAATATACGTTCTGACAGGTTGAACCACTGACATGCGATGTATGAGATAAAGAAGCCATTGAGTTGAGACAGTCAAGGTACAAGGGATTCGCTTCAGACGGCAGAATTTGACGTATGTTTTTTCCAATGTACCTACCCAGCCTGCCCTGCCTACCCAGCCTACCCTGCCTACCCAGCCTACCCTGCCTACCAAGCCTACCCAGCCTATCCTGCCTTCCCTGCCTTGCCTACCATGCCTACCCTGCCTACCCTGCCTACCCTACCTATCCTATAATACTTACCCTACCCTACCTACCCTACCCTACCCTACCTACCCTACCTACCCTACCTACCCTACCTACCCTACCTACCCTACCTACCCTACCTACCCTACCTACCCTACCTACCCTACCTACCCTACCTACCCTACCCTACCCTACCCTACCCTACCCTACCCTACCTACCCTACCCTACCCTACCTACCTACAATACCTACCCTACCCTACCTACCCTACCCTACCTACCCTACCTACCCTACCCTACCTACCCTACCCTACCCTACCCTACCCTACCCTACCTACCCTACCCTACCCTACCCTGCCTTAGGTAGGCAGGGTAGGGTAGGGCCTACTAATTTTTATCTATCGTTAATAGTTTTCTCAGCACACCCAAAGAATGAATTTTATAGGCAAAATTTGGCTAGCTTGGATTACATTATTGTAATTTTCATAAGGGTCTCAAAATTTGGTTCAAATAAATCTTACTAGATGGTGCGATATGCTCCTCCATCTGTTAATGAATGTGTGTAAAATTAACATTTTCTGGAATTGAACACAAAAATTTTATGTATTTGTTTAATCAACTCTCCTAAGTACAAAATTATGGAATATTGGGCTCTTAATTCACATTTCAAAGATTATTAGACGGATCATTTAAAATTGTTGCCAATAGATGGCGCATTTTTAAATTTCTGAGGCATTCCACTCGATTGTTAAAGTTTGCATTTTAACACATTTTGGTGCAAAAAAACTGTGAAAACGTGCAAATAAATACTAGCAAACAAACCTTCACTATATTTGAAGAAAAAAATATTCACGAACCTAGTAAACCCTTTTACTTGCAAGTCGCTGCTAACACCATCTATCTATCACCGTGAAACAGAACCGAATGCGTTCGATGTACAAAAAATTGCCAGAATAAGCAGTCGAAAAACTAATCTAAACTAATCTTTTTATCTTGGTACAATAAAGTATATATAAATAAATAAATATAAATAAAAACGCTAGTTACGTCGGCACGGTTTCTTTGTATGGGATGAGGTATCTGTATGCTAGTATTATATTATATTAGTATAGATTATGACGGATAGAGTTTGGATTGGATGTAGTGCGTAAGCTTCCCTTCGAGAAGTACTACGTCTACTTCGGAACCGAAATTTCATGTAAACGGATCGTATGTAGTGCGTACCCACCCTTACAGTGATTTAATCATCACAAATCACATGCTTCGCGTTTGCGGGGCACGTCATTGAAGAAAATTATGATTACAATGGAAAGGTAGGATGATATTGGCCCAATTTATAAAGCCGCAAACATGAAGGAGCATGAAGGACCAATATACATCAAACAGTTAATCTAGGTTATCTATTATTCTGTTGCTGATGTTTTCGAATATCGAACTTTTTGAAGTAGTTTGTCACTGAATGTCAAAAACACAGTAAAAATTGTTTGCAAATGTAAAATATTGACCTAAACCTTTCAATATTCGTGGTGACTAAAACCTCATCAGCATATTTCAAGAAATGCTCAACTCAGAACATCCTTGTTCATGCAGTAATCCAACTGACTGCCAAGTAAATACTTATGTTAATATTTTTACTGTAGATCGCATTGAATTTTAATCATCTGAAGACAGTAGGTAAAGGTCTATCCGATAAACAGAGACAAGGGAAATTTATTTTACATGGTCTAAGGGCTCTTTCAATTTTAGAGGTTTCGTTTCGGACTGCACAGTCGCATGTCCGGTTGATTTTTTCCATAAAATTTATAAAGAATAAAGAATGCAGTGCGGCGCCGGTGCCGCTACAGAGTACATTTTATATGGTGCCGCCTACGGTAGTATCTCTAAGCAATCTGTGGGTGCCGCGCACGCACTATAGCAGGACTAGTATTTGTCCGCAATTGTAAGAGCCCTAAGGCCGGAATGGTAGTCCAACTGGCAATGTAGGCACTGCTATAAACAGCGTTAAGTCTTCGACGTTATGAAGCGACGCAAAACTGGGTAGTGAATAAGTAAATGTCTGAATAGTTTACTTTCTATAACACTACAACTAATAATTGTATTTCAAAAACGCTACGAAAGCGTATTCTTATCTCAACTGGATAATAATTAGTCCAAATTAGCAAATGGGACCCTAGCCTGTGACGGACGGACTGTGACCAAACGCATCATGATACTATTCCAGTATTCTATTCTATACCAACATATTCGATTATGTAATACAAAATTAATACAAAACTTAGAGCATTTAGGCTTCGCACGCATTGCGATTTTTATTCGCGCAAATTTTACTCGTGAGATTTTTTTTCCGCGTACTGAATTTAACTAACACGCACTGCGGATAAAATTCCGCGCGATTTTTGTCTCTTTTTACCTGTTCATAGATTTAAAAATATTTGCGCGAATTTAATCCGCGCCGCGGTGCGGTGGATTCTGTTACAAAACGCGGATTTTTTGCGGCATTATTACCCTATTACCCCGCGATTTTTTCCCGCAATGCGTGCTGCTTCATGTCGCAGAATGGGCGGAAAAAAATCGCGCGAATAAAAATCGCAGTGTGTTCTAAGCCTAAATTGCTATACAAAAAAAAAATTGCAATTTAGTTGTTGGCTTCGCAATTGGCAACACTAATCACGTCTTTGTGTGCAAGGCTAGGGTTAGTGCATGTTACGGATTTTTGGGGCTATCAAACCAAGTCGAAACGCGATTGATTCCTTTAGGAATTAGCAAGAAAGTGTATTTAAATTCGTTACGATTTTACGAATTATAACATGCTTATGGAATTGACCGATGAACAGGAACTAAGCGATAGCGGAATGGAATCTTTGAGTGCTAGCAAAGATGATACCCCAGAGCGGAGACCCGAAGATTTTTTCATAACCCCCTCAGTATGTACGGATAGCTGATAATGAAAAATAGAACAAGTGTGACGTTATATTGATAATAATTTGTTTAAACAGCTAGGATCATCGCCCAGCGCGGGGACACCTATTGGTAGTGGAGGAGGCACTTTGGCTGTGGCACCACTGAAAGAATTTGATGATGTGAGTTTTACTACGTCGGTCCTCATTTGTGTGGTATGGTATGTGTGAGTTTAATAATTATATTTGTTTTAGGAACCTGATGAAACCTTATCAGAGAGGTTATGGGGGCTTACGGAGATGTTCCCCGAGTTTGTTCGAACATACACATATACTGCTAGCACCAGCACAGTGTAAGTAAACAACATAACTAATCATTATTATTTTAACACTTTTGTTACTGCCTCTATTTTCAAGAAGTTCCTTCTGGGTGCCTCAACACCAAGAATAGATCAGCAGCACCATCACTGAAATTTAAAAACACCACAATGTGTTTTGTGTGTTCGCAGAACTGCATATTGTCAATTTTATTTACACCAAAAATCTTATTTTTTACTTAATATTATTTATGTGAAAGTTTGGTTGGATGTGTGTGTGGATGTATGTTTGTTACTCAATCTCGTCAGAAAGGCTGTGCGGATCTGTATGAAATTTGGCATAGACATAGATTATAGTCGGAAATAGCATATATGCTACTTTTCGTCCCGGTATATATAATGTTCCATTGGGATGATAATACAATTTTCACGCGGGCCAAGCCGCTGGCAGGAGCTAGTGTTTTATACAGCTGGGCCACCTAAAAAACCATCAGCAAATTACAACTTACACAGTGATTTAAAAGAGGAAATACAGTTTAATTTCCTAAATATTATTGGAAGCTACAAAACAATACTGCCTTGGTGTCAGCGGCACCTGAGTAAGAATTGACTAAAACACCACATATGTATCGCCAGCACTGAAACAGTTAACTTGATCGTAAACTGTGATGCAACATTGTGGAAATTTAATTAAAAAACCTATTAATAACAAACCAGTGTTCTCACAGTCCAGTTTTAAATAACTGATTACATGTTGTTTATGTAATAGTTTGTGTTATCTATCTAGTCATCAAAACCTTGGAGGACCAGCCTTTATGAGATTCACCTTATTTGGTCACAATTTAAATTGTTTGTATTGATTTGTTCAGGTCTGGAGTTAAGTCACTGTACGGACTATCTCGCTCAGTGATGTGGGTGGTGGCGAGTTCATCGGTAATCCTGTTTGCTCCAGTCATATTTGAAGTAGAGAGGGCTCAAATGGCTGAAATGGAAAAGTCACAACAGAAACAGGTAATTACTTTATACCTTATCTTGGACAAAAAAAAACTGGCCAAGTGCGAGTCGGACTTGCACACAAAGGGTTCTGCACCACTATTGCAAAAAAACAGCAAAATAATCATGTTTATTGTATGGGAGCCCCACTTAAATATCTATTTTATTGTTTTTAGTATTTGTTGTTATAGTGGCAATAGAAATACATCATCTGTGAAAATTTCGACTGTCTAGCTAAAACGGTTCATGAGATACACATACACAGCCTGGTGATATACGGACAGACGGATTGTGGAGTCTTGGTAATAGGGTCCCGTTTTTACCCTTTGGGTACGGAACCCTTAAAAGCTGGTGTTCCTGTTAATATATTTTCTTAATTATTTTTGTTTTGTTTCAGGTCTTGCTAGGCACTAATACAGCTCTGGCCGGCCCCATGCCACCAAACATGCCACCCATGCCTCGATAAATTGGTTATCAGACTTAAACAGCACATTCGTTGTAACCTGTTTGACATCTTCATTATATAAAGGAAATATTCAAATATCACCCTGAATGCTTTAATGTTAGTGTATTAGTTAAAAATAAATAGGTCTACTTTAAACATGATTTGAAGTATTTTGTATTGGGGATAGTAACACATGGATTACAGAACTGTACATAAGTCCTTACTATAAAATAACCCAATTGCATTTAATCATAATTATTATAAATGTTTACAAAATAATCAAATTATTGTTTAAATATACAATTATACTTGTATTAAAAATAAGTTGCATTTTCTCATAATGTCTATATTCTTTAACAGTTTAACTATGTTTTTCTGTTCCTGAAGGTTGCAAGTATGTTAGTCATTGGGTCTAATTTTGTAATTATTGATTGGTTAGTGAGATAGCCGTTTTGATTTGTGAAAAACATTTTATAGTTGATGCTTTGTTATTAGAATAAATGTACTGTTGAATATGCTTTTTTTAATCATCTGAATGTTAATAGACAAAAATGTGTCAAAAAGTAATACAGTGTATAATTAATAAATCCAAAAGCAGTTATCATTTTACTAAAGCAAGTATTGAGAGGATCATGAATCTTAAATCAAATAGTATTATTTGTTTACACCATGTGGTATATTTATTTTATGGTTTGAAGTGAAGGATGACTAACGAGACATGGTAGTTAGTTCCCATGTGATAAGGAGTATTTCAGTCTGACGCCTAAACTGGTCCCATGGCCCTGGGCAAGACGGTAGCGCCCCGTGTTTTATACAAATACCTCTCAAAAGAAATGACACCTGTTTGTTAAATTTGATCGGGATTCACGCCGGTTAAAATTTATCTTCCACGACTTCCACTGTACTACCATTATTGGAAACAGGTAAGAGTACACAAGAAAGCAAGGGGAACTAGACGTCATCATCGTGGTTATTATTATTATTAAGTCATACGGGCCAACTGGCCTAGGGAGAGTGACGTACCTACTGTGCCTATCTTCCAACGCCTAAGCCAAAATTAAGAATGCCGTGTTGATTAAAGCCTACTAGAATGAAAAACTTAACTAACACGAGGTTAAATTGACGGTTTGTCATACAATATTGTCAATTTAACCTCGTGTTGGTATAGTCACTATTTCTGAGTTAAGTTTTTCGTGCTTGAGGGCCTAAGAGACGTAGCAGATCCAACCCAGAGAGAAGGACAACCATTAGGAATTTCATATACCCGAAAATAAGGAGGCAAATTACATCTTGAAGTCAAGGTAGACTTGGCAGGCAAGGCTATGAGGATGACTAAACAAAGGCCAACGCTGGCGGTAGCTGTTTCGAGCGAGCTTTTTTATAACGTGCGACTTACATCTTGTAAGTCCCACTTGCACGAAAAACTTGACTTAAAACATAAGGGCTTATTACACTACACGGTATGCAGGGCCCTAAACCCTAATTTAGGGTAGTGTAATAAATGTTAGGGAGTTAGGGTTCTCAAATTATCGACCTTATTGACTCGGAATGATTTAGGGACCCGGTATTCAGGGCCCTGAATACCGTGTAGTGTAATAAGCCCTTTAGAAGAACGCTAGTGGTGTACACGGGAGCGAACTGACGCCGGTCCCCGCGCAATCCGGATCCGCCGGCGCCCATGCCATGCCGTGTTTCCATCTTAAATCTCATACAAAACAGCAAGATGCCGCGCCGTGCCTTGCCCATTGGGAACCCAACTTCAGGGCGGCCAAAAAGTTTGCCGAGTACTGTACTGCACGTGTTTGATTATTTTATACAAGAACAAGAAATTTTTCGGTAATATGACAAAGAGGCTATTCGAGGTCCTTTCTCTGAGATGTTGCAGTTTATAATAGTAATCTTTGGATGTTTGTGTTTCTTTATTTATTGTACACCAAGATCTGACTACAGACAGAATGAAAAAAAAAACATCAAAATTAAAACAAACATACAACAGGCGGCCTTATCGCGCTCTGCGACCTAGGGAGTAATCAATCAACCTTTTTCTATTGTAACCGGCCCTTAATGTTCTTATATAACCTGTGACCTGACATTCGTCATACTCTGAAAATAAATTATCTGTGCTAAATAGCAGGGATGGGCAAGTGTTAAAAATATATCGATATTTATCTTATTCAATCTGCCTAGCCTTTTCCCAACTATATTGGGGTCGGCTTCCAGTCTTACCGGATTCATCTGAGTACCAGTGTTTTACATGGAGTGACTGCTTATCTGACCTCCACAACCCAGTAACTGGGTAACACGGTACCACTTGGCAAGACTGGTGTCAGATCTCAAGCTTCTGACTACCCGTAACGACCGACACCGACCGACCGATCACCGATATTGATATTTTTAAACAGTATCGATAATAATCTAGTGAAAAATATTGATATGTCATCAGTTTTCGCATGATTATTCATACATATTCCCAAAGCATTCAAAATTCGTAAAAAAGAATAGACCTGAAGAAAATAATATTTTTTAATAATGCTCGAGCGATAGAGTAACGATGCGCGAGGAGCATACAAGGAGTATCTAGTGACATTAAACAAGAAAACATAGTTGCGTTAAAAAAAAAATTATATTGATACAAATTCGATACTCTAATATAAATAACGATATATTGTGATCAATAATATCGACGATATATATCGAAAAACATCGATATTTTGATATATCGATATTTTTTGCCCATGCCTATTGCCTACAAAATAGTTAAACTCAAATGTCACTTCACCTGACAACTTTTTTACGGAGATCCAATGTATTTTCATAAATAAATCGTTGTAAACATGGCAAATACAGGTTTATTGCCGTTTGTTCGCGGTGTAGACTTCACTAGTAATGATTTCAGCGTAAGTGTTATGTGAATTGGTCTATACGTCGCCCTATCTATTACGGATGATATCATATCCATAACCTTTGCTTTCCTATTTGGGTCTAAATATTTTTCTTTCTTGTAGGATGATAAATTCCCCGATGCTATTCGTTACATGACTGGTCTTCAATGGCTACGACTTGACAAAACTAATTTGACTGATATTCCCGAGGAATTAGGCAAGTTAATGAAATTGGTAAGTGTCTTTTCACTGCAATAATTTTATGAAAAACTGTTTTATATTACTGTTGATGATCGATAGAACAAAGCAACAATGAGCTAACAGTCTTGCGAAACACATTTAGTTTTCTTTTACCAATTCCTTTACAAAATGAAATTCCCAATTCTCGTTACTACAAAGTATTAATTTCTGTATGTACCAGTGTTTTAAGTAATTAAAAAATATGGCTAGATAGTTTGATACATGACTTTGACTGCAAAATTGTGTTAAATTAAAATTTGATGAGTTCTTATAATATTCTCAGGAAAATCTATCATTGAAGAAGAATGGTCTAGAAAAGTTGTTTGGTGAGTTAACAGAACTGAAATGTTTGCGGTCATTGAATGTAAGGCACAACAAAGTGAAGAGCTCTGGGATCCCAGCTGAGCTCTTCAGGCTAGAGGAACTGACCACCCTAGACTTGTCACACAACAGACTGAAAGAAGTTCCTGAAGGATTAGAGAAAGCCAAATCTTTGCTAGTCTTAAATCTCAGTAATAATAAGTAAGTTTAAAATATATTTTTGCTAACAAGCTTGATTATTAATTTATATCATGACCAAGATACAAATTAAAATTACTGAATATCTTAAGAATCAATACTCGAAAATAATATAGCTCTATTTCTTTAGCAAATGTTCAATATATATGTGCTACCAGTGTATTAAATAAATACAAAGCCAATGAAGTGATAAAGAATTTGTGTCAAGCAAGCAGGTTTTATTCAATATGTAAATTTAGTTGACATGGTGAAACCTGTACATTTTAACTGTTATTTCAGAATTGAGAGCATCCCACCAACATTATTTGTGCAGCTGACAGATCTGTTGTTTTTGGACTTGTCTCACAATCTCCTGGAAACCTTGCCCCCTCAAACAAGGAGGCTGGCAAACCTGCAGACCCTTATACTTAATGACAATCCTCTTGGAGTTTTTCAATTGAGGTGAGATGTTTTTTTTTAGGAAACTAAGAACCACATCATTCAAATATTGAACGTTTTGGAATTGACAAAATAATTTAATGTTTTGCCATTGCAATTTTTATCGAAAAGGTAATCAATATTTTAAGTAGGTTCCTAATCAATATAAATATAATATTTGCCTTATAAACAATACAATCTATTTTTCGTTTCTTCTTCTGCTGTGTTTGCATAAATGGTTAAATAAATACAAACGTTAATCAAAGCCATTGTAGTTATAGTTTTCGCCAAACTTCTTAACCGGCCTGAAATTTGCTACAATGGCTGCGCAGTAGTAAATCTCATACGAAAACAGCACCGTTTCATACCTTGCGCATCGGAAAGCCTTTTTTAGGGCGGCCCAGAAGTTTGGCGAGCACTATACAAGCAGTTTGTTTTACAATAACTGTAATTTTTTTTCATTAATCAACATTATCATTAAAATCTAGTGAATTTACTCTAATCCTTGCTTTCCAGACAACTACCCTCCCTTCAGAGTTTAGAAGTGCTTCACATGCGAAATACACAGAGAACCCTAGCCAATCTGCCTGCATCACTGGATACCTTGTCGAACCTGTCTGATGTGGACTTGTCCAAGAATGCCCTGACCAAAGTACCTGATGCTCTGTACTCACTGCTTAGTCTCAAGAGGCTGAACCTCAGTGATAATGAGATAACTGAAGTATCTTCAGGTAAAATTCTTCATAAACACACAGATTATAAAATATAATACACATAACACAATATTGTCAATTTAAACTCGTGTTAGCAACTAACTCTAACTTAAGTTTTTTGTGCAAGTGGGCCTATGGAATTTGAATATGGTATGGACAATAGGATGGATAGGACCTTACAAAGTATTCTAAAAATAAATGGTTATTGGTTCTATAGGTTTTAAGGCATTACCAAAATCTTAAAAAAAAATCTGCTAAGTTGTAGTGTAGGTCAAATGTCCTTAATTTTATCTTATGTAGTATTTGTAAACAAGTAGTGGTATTTCTTTTGTTTATGAAATCTTGTTAGACAACTGCTGTCTTTCTGATAAGAATCTGTAAGCTACAAAATTCTCTTGCCTTTATCCAAATTTATTTGGAGTCTGCCCAACATATCTTCTTCCATTCTCTATTAATGGCCAACCCAGTAGTCTGACACTCCTTTCTATAAAAATGTGTGTCACTACTGTCAAATTCGTACGTGACTCTCCCAGGGCCGGGCGGGTGGCGGAGGACGTTACTACCCAATGACGTGACGCGACGACGTCTCACTGACGCTCCTGTCAGGTGACCCCCGTCCCCCACGCACACTTTACCACCCCCGCTGCCTTACGTAACCCGTCGCTCGCGGACCATGGGTGTTTCACGTACGAATTTGCCAAGCTATAGACATATCGTACTATTAAAAATTGCATTGTTACAATATAATATATATATATATAAACATAGATAAATGTGTATCCAAAATTTTAGCTCAATTCAACAACACCGGCAAATGGTTTAAATTTAGCTTGTCAGATTTGATTAAAGACACCGGGAGAGGTAACACTAAATAAAAGCTTGTAAAAAAAGTCTGATATGCAGAAGCATAAAAACTTTTTAATGAATAAAGTTTGATCAGCATAGAATTTCCATTGCTCATATAAACTCATAATGTTTTCACTTGTGCGTTTGCATGTCCATTAGCAATTACTACCAAGTCATGCTTTCTATTTTACTATGCATATGATAGCTCAATTACTCGTGAAAAATATATGGTGCTGCAATATTATAATGATACTTAATTGTCTGTTACTCAATTCGAGTTTTATAGGCTCAATTGTGTTAATTACATTCGGTTTATTGCCGCGGAAAGCATTACTGTGGGCCCTATCAGAATATCAGCGCAGCGTTATTTTCTTTTTTAATATCGTTGCACATGCTGAGATAGGTGCCTTTTTGGTCTCGCACGGGGTTATTTATTTTTATATTTTACTAGCTGACCCGGCAAACTTTGTTTTGCCATAAAAACACCAAACATTCATCAACCCTACCTACTCTACCTACTCTACCCTATCTACCCTACCTTACCCTACCCTAACTACCCTACCCTAGCTAGCCTACCCTACCTACATACTTACCCTACCTATGTAGGTAAGGTACCAATTTTTTTTTCTTAATTTTTTGACCAAGGGAAATAGGGATTCATTTATATATATATATATATATATAGATTTTATTATTGTTTGTGTTTTGCTTATCTCGTGACTCCGGTGCGGGTCACAAATAGATATTTTTGTCTTTACTGTGTTTTTCGTGTCTGTTTACAGGCACAAAGACACAAGAAGCAAATTTGCTCCAAAATGAAACACGAAATCAATACATATCTTATGTTTTTCGAGTGTGTAAGATGGTAGACTCTTTACCCAATATAAATTTTGCGATATACTTTGCTTTTATCTAAGCCAGCATAAATATTATTCTACTAAAAAGCAAAGGCCTCCCACTCCTCTTTCCCATTTTCACTTAATTCTGTTTTCTGCTATTGCGGACTATTCCTTTCGGTAGGAGTCGAGCTCGTCACCATCTACGCCTAGGGCTGCCGCGATATCGTCTGGCGTTTTATGGGACTCATTCATTGGTTTAGCCCATTTGTTATTATATAACTGCACAGTACCTACATGTGTGAGTACTTCTAATGCTTTATGTCTGTAGGTGGTATGGTGGTGTGTGGTGCTATTCTGGGTGCATTGTCCTCACATATATGAACTAATAACTATATATGTACCTATGTTCCTAAATATTGTAAAAAAACAATAATTTTTTAAAAGAGTAAGTATGGAGTTTCTTGTGCATTCTTCTCCATAACAAGCTACTTTCCGAATGCACGGTAGAATCATTTTTAGGGTTCCGTACCCAAAGGGTAAAAACGGGACCCTATTACTGAGACTTCGCTGTCCGTCTGTCTGTCTGTCTGTCTGTCTGTCTGTCTGTCTGTCTGTCTGTCACCAGGCTGTATCTCATGAACCGTGATAGTTAGACAGTTGAAATTTTCACAGATGATGTATTTCTGTTGCCGCTATAACAACAAATACTAAAAACAGTATAAATTTAATATTTAAGGGGGGCTCCCATACAACAAACGTGATATTTTTGCCGTTTTTTGCTCGATATTAATAACGGCAACAGGTAGACGCTTGAAATATTCACAGAATATTTAGTTGTATATTCTCTTCAAAAAAATAATTATTATTAAATTAAAATAAAATAAATTAAGGGGGGCTCCCATACAACAAACGTGATTTTTTTGCAGTGTTTTGCGATAATGGTACGGAACCCTTCGTGTGCGAGTCCGACTCGCACTTGGCCGGTTTTTTATGTACGTTCAAAAGTGCCGCTTGGTGGCCTAGTTGAAATAAAATATCTTTGTCTTTGTCTTTTGTTATCTGAGCAGTGGTGACCCAGTGGTATCGTCCGCGACTTACAAGTTGTAGGTCGTGGGTTCGAGCCCAGGCAGGCGCTTTACTTTGTGTAAATTATTTCATCACCACTGCTCTCTAAATGGTGAAGGAAAATATTTTGAGGAAACCGGCATGTCCTAGAACCAAAAATTCGAAGACATGTGACATCCACCAACCCGCACTGGGCCCGCGTGGTGGATTACAGCCCATTCCCCTCTTACAGAGAGGAGGCCTGTGTCCCAGCAGTGGGAACATATTAATAGGCTGATGATGATGATTTGTTATCTGAAATACGAGTATGGCCCAATCTAACTTAACTTTCTGGATAACGTCCGTGACTGTGATTATATTATATCTAGTTTTGTAGAAACATTTTAATGCGTTTATCAGTATCAGCTCATTGATACGTCACAGCACTTAGCGAACATCCTGTCATGGACTGTTACACTTATTTTAATTGCAGTTTTGTGATAACTAGGATTGAATTGCACACTGTTATCGAGTATTTTCTTCATCAGCTCGTCGAATGGTTGTTCACAAATAATAATAATAATCAGCTGACTCTTAACATATCTATATATATAAAAGAAAGTCGTGCAAGAACGGCTGAACCGATTTGGCTGAAAATTAGTAGGGAGGTAGCTAAGAACCAGGAGAAGGACATAGGATACTTTTTATCCCGTTTAGGGTAGGGTAGGGAGGTAGGGTAGGGCAGGTAGGGTAGGTAGGGTAGATGAATGTTTGGTGTTTTTATGGCAAAACAAAGTTTGCCGGGTCAGCTAGTTTTATTATAAACAATAATGTAACCAGCTTGGCTAATGCCCTTCTAATGGCCCTCCCAAATCAATTCAGGTACTCTTGTAGAACCTCGAACTGCGGTAAACCCATCGGTTATGTTGCCAGCTTTTCAGTTATCTTGTTTTTTGAGTGTGCCTAAAATACGATGAGCAGCCCTGCAGAGAGAGCCTTCTTAATCCTATTGTAGCAATGCGTCTTCTCAATAAGTTAGGATTTAAGTTCAGTAGCCTTATTGCGTAATGAATTCGTCAAGGCAAAGGGCAAAGACTATAAAAAATCGGCCAATGACATAGACGGAAATCCACATCGCGTCTTACATCTCGCATGTGATTGGTCGATTGTTATTACGCAATAAGGCTGCAGGTTTCACGACTCTTTCATTTCCCGTATGATGCGCTGATCAACGAAGCGCCCACTAAAACCATGGAAAAAGTAAATGGTATTAGTATTATGGTCAACAAAAACCAGTCAGTTCAGGGCAGTTTCAAAAACTGTCCATATAAAAGCTTAAGCGAACAAAGAACAAAAATACATGTCCAGACACTTGATACGGTGTAAATGTGTCCATTTGATGTTCCGGTCGTGACCACGGCCGCCCATCCGTGGCCTAGGTCGACCTTACAGTACGTGTAAGTGATCCTTTAGAGTCAACTAGTGGCCTGCGACACTATTGTGTTTAGCAGTCAGCTCCAGAACATTCCATTACGGAATTCTTTTTGTGATTTTTGAAAATGGAATTTCTTTGGTGGACAACACTGAGACATTAATTTGTGAGTTATAGCCATGTACATAAAAGAAAGTTCCTAAAATTATTAGTATTATTATCATGTAGCTATATTTTTACAAGCTTTTATTTAACATACAATGTATGTGTGTATGTGTGTTCGGGTCAAATCTTGCAACTGAATTTTAAAGCAGTTATCCTCCACCGATTAAGATTAAATTTTGCATACACGTTTAGTTTGGATGACAATGCATGGTTAGCTAAGTGACGTCATTCTAAATCCAATATGGCGGACGGCCCAAGATTGTGGACTAGTTATTTTTTGTGCACTGTCATGATATGGGTATCCAATGAAAGGGTTTGCCGAGAAGAATACGAAAAAGCATGTTTAAAAAAAAACCGACCAAGTGCGATTCGGACTCGCGCACGAAGGGTTCCGTTCCATTATCGCAAAAAACCGGCAAAAAAACACGTTTGTTGTATAAAATATTTATTCGGTTTTTAGTATTTGTTGTTATAGCGGCAACACAAATACATCATCTGTGAAAATTTCAACTGTCTAGCTATCACGGTTCATGAGATACAGCCTAGTGACAGACGGACAGACAGACGGATCGTGGAGTCTTAGTAATAGGGTCCCGTTTTTACGGAACCTTAAAAAATCGAAAAAGGTACTGACGAATTTACAAATGTTTCAGCTATGGACAACTGGCAGAAACTCGAAAGCTTGAACTTATCCCGAAACAACCTGACTGTGCTACCGGCGTCAATGTGCAAGCTCCAGAACCTAAGGAGGCTGCATGTGGATGACAATAAGCTGGACTTCGAAGGCATACCCTCGGGTATCGGGAAACTCGGCAGTCTGGAGGTGTTCTCAGCTGCTAACAATGTGCTGGAGATGATACCTGAAGGATTGTGCAGGTAGGCATACTTTTCTCACAGTACATAAAATTATTAGGATAGGTATATATTCTATCCTAATCCATACTAATATTATAAATGCGAAAGTAACTGTCTGTCTGTTTGTTACCTTTTGTGATTAAACCGCTTAACCGATTTAGATGAAATTTGGCATGAGATAGTTTGAGACTCTGAAAAAGACATAGTATAGTTTTTAGCTAAATACTATAGTATAGAGGGTGGGCAGAGGGGTACAAGTTTGTATGGTGAACTAATAATTTATCAAGTAAGGCGGCCCACACACCTATAATATTATGGCGCGATATAAAAAATGGCTTACCAAAGTAATAATGCTACGCAGACGAAGACGCGGGCAACAGCTAGTAATTTTATAATTATGAAATTCTCAATGTTTGTTAAACAATAGTGCCCCATCCCTATCCACTAACGTCCATTCCTTCTGAATTGTCATTTTGTACAGACTATACGGAAAGCAACGGGATAAAATAAAACGGCTTATGTTTAACTTACCACCAGATATAGTAACATATAACAGACAAAAATAGTAAATGATCACCAAAATTAAACCCGCATCTTATTGTAAAATTATAACCAAAGTTTTAACATCTCGCTATCCTGTTTAGGCAAAATGACTCCAAATAAATCATTGTTAACCCAAAAGTAGTAAATGATCACCAAAAGTAGTAAATGATCACCAAAATTAAACCAATGACCAAAAAGATTATAAAATTTCTGGGAGCAACTTGGAAGTAGCGCTCGCCGGCCGCTGCCGCGGCACCGCTCGCTTTGCTCGCTCGGCTCGCGCGCGGTTGGTCACAGTTCTAACCTAACCTAACCTATTTTACAACATTAAATAGCGCAATAATTTGCTATTAAAATTTGGTGATCAATTTACTAAATTTGGTGATCATTTACTATTTTTGTCAGTATATTACTAGATTTGGTGGTTAGGGGTTATCGTCACAAAGTTTTTTTTGGTGGTCATTATATTTATTCCCAAATAAAACCATTGAAGCCACTAATTAAACAACAATCCTAAATTTTTTACCCTGACTTTATCATGACACGCCAGTCCGACAGGAAAAACAATCCTTCGATCACCATACACACGTTTAGGTAAATTCTTGTCAGTTTGCATCTTGTCAGTCAAACCAAGAGATTGCGTGTCTGTGGATGTTTATAATCCTATCATATTAGCAGCCCATCCACTAAAGTTGTCAAAAAATTAAAGGCCCGTTTTGACAGCTAGGTACTTAATAATCCTGTCAGGGTCGCGGATAACCTGTCAGGGTCGCGGATAAATTTGAAAGAGAGTTACCGCGGCCCTGGCACAAGCAACTGAAGGAACACGGGTGGGTTTTAGTCAGTAAAAGTCTGACACGCCCTCCCGCTTCACCCAGAGCGGGAGAAGTCATTGGATGATTTCCCACCCAAAAAAAAAAAAAAAAAAAAAGGTACTTAATAATAATTAAACTTGATGCTTGCGAATGATATGATACTCGTTGTTATAGTGTATGAGTAACATAAGAGTATTTAATTAGGATTATGAATTTGATTTTTCAATTTCTTACGTAGAAAGTTATCGCGGCATGTAAAATGAGAAACGTCAACGGACTTTTTAGATTGTGGCGACTTTAACGTTCATTTCTTCCGACTTGTCCTGTTGTACAAACACGAAATGATTGCAAACGCGCGCTCATTCACGCAGAACAAATAAACGGACACTAACTTGATCCGACATCGCGTCGCGTCCTTCGCTATGTCGGGATGGGAAGGCGGGATTTTAATGCCGTCATTCTTTCTCGCTCTTGCAAAGCCACTAGAGTTTATTGATTGTAGATTCCGGCAGGAATAAACGTTAGTGGATGGGTCCCTAATCACGTCTCAACTTTTGAACGGATTAGTATCCATTTTATCCCGGTAAATTTTCGACATCCACGCGTGCGAAGCCGTTGGCAAAATATCATCATCATTTCAGCCAAAAGACGTCCACTGCTGGACATAGGCCTCCCCCAAGCGTCGCCACATTGATTGGTCCTGTGCGTTTCGCATCCACCGAACTCCCGCAGCCGTGGCAAAACAAAGTAGTTAATAAATCACTTATTATTAATTCTCAAAACTCTGAAACAATACATAAACTTTTAGACAGCTCGAAGATTTACGGCGCAGTCACCTAAAATTAAGTTTCCTTTGAAAATTCGACTGTTAGATTTATAGCAATTTTTTTTTACGCATGTCAATCGTGCCATTAAATAATTATCGCATGAATTAAAAATAATGTTTCAATGACACAATGTAGGTCAACTTCAGTAATAATTTGGGGCAATTCCAAAAATAAAGAGGTCAAGAACCATGCCTCATTATTCACTGTCTTTCACCACATTTGTTTGGTCTTTGAGAAATGGACGACATTGAAAAATAACATTGATGTATTTACAAATGTTAACATTAATATAGAGATACACTGGTTATGTCAGAAAAATCAGCAGCATCCTCTTTACATTAATCACCAGTTTGTGTTGCAAGTGCCAAATAAGAAAATAATTGATTGAAATTGTTTGTTAGTAAAAACTGGCTTTTAATGGCCGCAGCAAGGACAACCTCCACAGGTGGGGGTTGTCTGATGGCACTAGTCTTCAGTGCTTGTGCAGCATCTCTCCGCATACCATGGCCCATCTCACGGAGTGCACAGCATGCCCTGCCACCTGTACTTGCGAAGACCTTTTGACTGCGTCACCGAATGGTGTTGCCGTGGCAGAATAGGGATGATGACGGGGTACGAAACAGCAAATTCTATTTAGTCCGCCTAGACACGTATTTTTTGCTTATTCAAATCAATAAAAATTCACCAAGATAAAGCGCATCAAAGTTCGGGAGTGGGGGGGGGCTTGCGACGTCACTTCTATGTAAAAAGTGTACCAAGGCGTGTCGTCATGCGATATTTTAACGCACTGTATCGTCATTATTTTTTGATAAAGTGACAAAATAAAAAAATACGTGTCCAATTTTTTTTTGGAAATCTGAGGGACTAAAAATATTTTTTTAGTCATCATCCCTATTCTGGGCCAAACACAATATTATATTTTACTTTTTATATTTGCCATCGACACGCTAAGAACAAGAAGTAAGAACTTACACGCAAGACAGTTTCTTCCTAAATTACAAAGGCAGTTACCAAGCTACTTAGAAATTTGAGTTCAGAAGAGAGAAACTTACATCAGTATTATAAATAAAATAATAAATAGTATTTGTTATTTCGCCGACCCTCAAAAGCGGCGGCGAAATGACCTGGACGCGCGCCACGAAGGCTGGTTCGAGGTAGCGCGAGAAAAGATTGTCTGAAAAGATATGGGGAGGCCTTTGCCCAGCTTTGGGACATTCTAGGTTAACTTAAAAAGTATGTTTTCGTGTATGACCACCATATCATCTGAAGTCAACCGATGGTACGCGCTCGCGAGCTCAATTTTCTTAGCAAAATTATTTAAAAATCTTCATACTTTACATCTGTATTAAAACCACTAAATATAAATACTTTCACACTGCAAATCGCTGCGTTTTTGCCAACATTCGCTCGTCTATCATTAAATGCTAAGTTATGCGACACAAATATGTTAACACAAGATCTATTAACATTGTAGCACACATTAATTCTTCAGCAGACTTGTATCAATAATAAATTGTCTTGTTATACACGCATGTATGTAAGATCATTCATTAAGGTTGCACTAGTCAGTCATTCTTCCATACAAACGTAGTACGGTATTATTCCACTGCTTGACGGTGCACGCTCAAAATCAAAAATGATATCAATTTGTCTCATCATTATCTAGCCCTGTATGGAAACAAAAAAGTAAAAAAAACGTATATTTGAAAGTTATGAGCGTCGTAACTTCAATATTTCAACACAAATTTCAACGCATCTTTGGGCGGAAATAAATACCATAAAAAGAAGGAAAATTGCAAAACAGATGGTGACTGTTTTGCAATTTTCCTTACAGGGATAGATTAGCAGACAAAATGCAAAAAAAAAAAACAATATACAAATACATTCAGTAGTTTTTTCATGATATTCATACCCCCTGTTAAGTGTAGAAATATAATACTCATAAAGATGTAATCGATCTCAACGCTATTTCATAACTAAATTCAATATTTTACAAGTTAGTACCGGATAGCTCGATAGATGGCGTTGGGATCGAATTACATCGCGATATGGTTTCGTTACACGGCAAACTATACATGGTTCGGATTTACAAATTAAAATTGTCTCGCTCTGAGGTACTGCATTTCATTTGAGTATCCCTGGCTTCAAGGCACCTTGTACTGATATTGTACATGGTCCTTCGAGCCGGATGGCGTTTTTGGAAGAACACAAGTGACAAGTATTAGTTACGCTACTTGATAAGAGGTGGCGCTAGTAGTCGGTGAAGTTATCATAAGTTGCGGATTATGTGCTGAGGAGAACTTCGACTTCAACTGGACTTTGTGAGTAGTGAAGTGCATAAGTGGACACAAAACTGTGAGTACATTCAAGTGTTTATTAAGATAGTGCAATATTCGGGAATTCAAGTAATTGCATGGACTTAGTAAAATCAGTGTGCGATCGGTCAGGAACTTAGAATAGTTTCGATAAAAACGACCAGACGTCGAATCTATGCCCGATTTTTCACCGAATTTGCAAGTGTCAAAACACTTAGAAAAATTCTCTCTTGTTGAGACTTAGAAAAATTATCTCTTATTGGGACTTTGAAAAATTACGCTTCACTGGACTTAGAAAATTTCTGTCTTGTTGACACTTAGAAAAATTCCCACGGGTTGACACTTACAAAAAACACCATTGTAGTACAACATGGAGAAGGAACTAAAAAGGTTGAAGGATCTTAAAGGACAGATTGAGAAGGGCTACATAAACTACAAAAAGTCGCCGAAAGACCGAATAAATTACACTTATGTGGAGACACGTCTAGAGACGTTAGAGACTCAATTTAAGAATTTTTCGGAAAAATATGAAGGAGTAGTAGGCGAATGTGAAGACGACGAATTATATGTATTCTTTCAGGAAGACGTTTATGAAAAGGTTTATGAAACGTATTTAATGTACAAGGTTGAATTAAAAAATGCTCTGTCTCAATTAAAGGTTCCAAGTTCCAATAAAGAAGTTAGCGATGGTTCATCTGACAGTGTAGTAAGATTGCCAAAGATTGTTTTACCTACTTTTAGTGGCAAATACACAGAGTGGTCGTCGTTTCGAGACTTGTTCCTATCATTAGTCCACAATAATAAAAAACTTGACGACGTGCAACGTCTTCACTATTTAAAAACGCAGCTGTCAGGTGAAGCAGAGCAGCTTATAAGGCATGTTCCTATAACTGATCTAAATTATAAGAAATGCTGGGAAATGTTAGAACATAGGTTTAACAATAAGAAATTTATGTCCACATGTATTTTAAATCGACTATTTGGTCAGCGTAATATTGTAAGCGAATCATCGAAGGCACTTAAAGATTTACTTGATGTTACAAGTGATTGTTTGCATGAACTTACGAATATTGGAATTGATGTAAGTTCGTGGGATATTATTGTGGTTTATGTTGTAAGCTTGAAGTTGGACGTAGAATCTAGGAAGCAGTGGGAACTGCATGTTAGTAAATCATCCGACGATCTACCCACTTTTAAACAGTTTTGCGAGTTTTTAGAGACACGTTTTCGTGCCCTAGAATGTGTTGAACCTAAACATAAATCAAAAGTCAATAATAATTCTACATCTCAAGCTAAAGTAATGCATGGTACTACTAGCGTTTCATGTCCACATTGTTCTGAGAGCCACAAGCTCAGCAATTGTAAGAAGTTTTGTCAGCTAGATATTGATGGACGTCGTGCCACTTCACAATCTTTGGGTGTCTGTTTTAATTGTTTGGGAGGTAATCATACTTCCAAATTTTGTCGTGTTCTTTCAAAATGCCGTATATGTCAGCGTAAGCATCATACGTTGCTACATCCTAAGAACCCTGTTGGAGCCAGTGGGGCTACTACGTCAGCGGATCCTGTTATCCCACCTGAACGTACTTCAGAGCCAGTACAGGAGGTTAGTGCAAATATAGCAACTCATTTTGTGAATGGACAAGCGCAGGGTCAAGTCTTGTTAGCCACGGCTTTAGTAAAGGCCGAATCACAGAATGGGTGCTCTCAAATTTTGAGAGCTTTGTTGGATCAAGGATCACAAGCATCCTTCATAACTGAGGCAGCCGCGCAATTGCTTCGCCTAAAGAGAGTAGTTTCGAAGACTACTATTTCAGGTATAGGAGGGGGGAATGGCAACATAGTTTCTAAACATGTGGTGAATATTAATATACAATCGTTGCAAGATCCCTCTTTTACCGTGAATGTTACTGCGCATGTACTAAGCTCACTGACCTCAGTTATGCCAGATACCGATTTTGAACTTGAAAATTGGCCAGAAATTCACAGTATACGTCTAGCGGACCCAAAGTTCAACTGCCCTAATAAAATCGATATTTTATTAGGAGCTGAAACATATTGCCGTATTTTAAAGGAGGGTCTGATCAAGAGCCCAGCGGGCTCTCCGGTCGCACAGGACACGCATTTAGGCTGGATTGTGTCAGGCCATGTTAGTAAGACCAACAAGATTCTAAACTCCCATAATACTGTGATCGCGATGCACACTCAAATTGAAGAGAACGAAATGTTAAAACGACTATGGGAGCTAGACTCTGAACCTGCTCTAGCGAAAAGGCTTCTTACGCCGGAAGAACAGGCCTGCGAAGAGTTTTACGCAAAGACGACGGAAAGAGATGAGAACGGGCGTTATGTCGTAAAATTACCTTTTCGTTCAGAAGATCCACCTTGTAAATACGGTCATTCTAAAAATATAGCTGTAAAAAGATTGCTAGGATTAGAAAGGAAGTTGGGTAGGGATCATGAATTAAAACAACAGTATACTGATGTGATAAAAGAATATTTATTGCTGGGTCACATGGAGAAAATTATCGACGAGGCTGAAAGAAATAAAAGTGATGCGGTTTACTTGCCCCATCACGCAGTGGTTAGACAGGATAAACTGACCACTAAGGTAAGAGTGGTTTATGACGCGTCGTGTAAGGGGACAAACGGGGTTTCCTTAAATGACACCTTAATGGTAGGACCCACTCTTCAGGCAGATTTGAGACATATTGTCATGAGATGGCGACAACATCCGATCTGTCTGACCGCCGACATAATAAAAATGTATCGCCAAATCAAAGTATCTCGATCTGACGCGGATTTCCAAGGAATTGTCTGGAGAGAGGATCCTGACAAGGAGATAGAAGACTTCCGACTTCTGACGGTCACCTTTGGCACATCATGCGCTCCTTACTTGGCTGTCAAGTCGTTACATCAGGTTGCTTGCGATGAAGGTAGCAGGTATCCATTGGCTGCTGAGAGGGTGAAGTCTGATTTCTACATGGACGATCTGATGACTGGGTGCCAATCTGAAACAGAAGTAAAAATAATTTATAATGAAATGAATAGTTTATTAGCGAAAGGGGGGTTCCAATTGCAGAAGTGGACAAGTAATAGAATGTCCTTATTGGAAACCTTAAAGGAAAGTTCTGGTAGAGACTTGGAAATAAAAACGGATAAAGTAACTAAGATTTTAGGACTTACCTGGAACCGGAACACAGATGAGTTCGATTATTCTGTAAAGATGTCACCTCCCGCTGCACCTGAAACAAAAAGAATGGTCATATCAGAAATATCAAGACTTTATGATCCGTTAGGATGGATAGCGCCGTGCATTATAACGTCAAAGGTTTTCATACAAAAGCTGTGGATTAGTGGCATAGGCTGGGATGATGAACTGCCACCAGATCTCTCACAAGATTGGAGATATTACAGGTCGGAATTAGAGACACTGGTGGATTTTCATATCCCCAGATGGATAGGCAGAAGGGAAGAAGATATTGCTATAGAGCTACATGGCTTTAGCGATGCGTCAAATATAGCTTATGCGGCTGTTGTGTATTGTCGCATTGTAGATGCTACTGCGCAAATACACTCGCACCTCATAACCGCCAAGACAAAGGTAGCTCCTATTAAGCAGATATCCATTCCACGGCTGGAATTGTGTGGTGCTGTTTTAGTAGCAAAATTATTAATTGAAGTAGCTGAAGTATTGAACGTTCCGAAGGCTAATATACACGCTTGGACCGATTCATCTGTTGTTTTGGCCTGGTTGAATGATCATCCAAGCCGTTGGAAAACTTACGTGGCCAATCGCACTTCAGAGATCCTTAGTTTGTTAGACAATTCACAATGGGCTTACGTTAAATCTAAAGAAAATCCAGCGGATATCGCTTCTCGTGGAGCACCTCCAGCGATTCTACTTAATGATGATCTATGGAAACGAGGACCAGTTTGGTTAAGAAATGATCAGATAGAGTACACAAAACCTAGCGCAATATGCACTAATGAAGAGAAAAACCCGGTTAAGGTTCATACTGCTAATATAACGCCGGACTTTGAAGTAATTTGGGGAACTAGGTATTCGTCATTGACACGTTTAGTGAGGGTTGTTGCGTACTGTAAAAGGTTTCTGCATTCAGCTAGAACTCGTAAAGCAAAAATTAAGGTTACTACTTACCTGTCAGCTTCCGAAATTCGCGAATCCTTGAATGTGTGCATCAGACAAAGCCAACAGCAATGGTTTCGTGCAGAGTTGACGGCCCTGAAAAATAAAGTTTCATTAGACAAATCGAGTTCTCTGTATAAATTAAATGTATTTCTTGATCAATTTGACATATTGCGCGTTGGAGGAAGGCTGCGACATTCTCAACTACTCGATGATACAAAGCATCCAGTTGTTATTCCTCATGACTCAAGTTTGGCTAAGTTAATTGTAGCCGACGCTCATGAAAAGACTTTTCATGGAGGACAGCAACTGGTACTCAATTTTATACGCACCAAGTATTGGATTAGTCGCGTAAAGAATATTGTGAAAGCTCATATACGTCGTTGTGTTCCCTGTATTCGATATGCAGCGACCACGAAACAACAGTTTATGGGAGAGCTCCCGGCTTGCAGAGTGACACCCAGCAAACCGTTCCTTAACTCGGGTGTCGATTATGCGGGCCCCATTAACATGAGAGTCTCAAAGGGTCGTGGACAGCGGTCGTATAAAGGATACATCTGCTTATTTATATGTATGGCCACGCGCGCAGTACACATCGAAGCTGTCTCAGATTTAACCACTGAGGGTTTCCTGGCAGCGTTCAAACGGTTCGTTTCTAGGCGAGGTCAGTGTCGTCATATATGGAGCGATAATGGCACCAATTTTGTGGGCGCTGCCAAGGAGCTACAAATCCTTTTCAATCAGGAAAGTTCGATGTTTAAAGACATCGCAGCTGCTCTTGCGACCTCTCAAACAGAATGGCATTTTATCCCTCCCCACGCTCCAAACTTTGGTGGACTGTGGGAAGCAGGGGTAAAAAGCGTAAAGCATCATCTGAAGCGTGTGATAGGTGACTCTACGTTGACGTTCGAAGAGCTGTCTACCGTCCTTTCGCAAATTGAGGCATGCCTCAATTCTCGGCCCTTGTCTCAGGGTAGTACCGATCCAGAAGATCCTGTACCACTAACTCCTGGCCATTTCTTGGTGGGTCATCCATTGGTAGTGGCTCCAGACTACAATTATGAAGATGCCACAATTAGTACTTTGCGTAGATGGCAATTAGTGCAACGTATGGTGCAGAACTTCTGGCGTAGATGGAAACAGGAATATTTGACAAACTTCTTCCAACGGCATAAGTGGAATATTCGTAGCCCCGATTGTAAAATAGGTGATGTAGTTTTAATAAAAGAAGATAACTTACCTCCGGCTAAGTGGTTATATGGTCGAATTATGCAGTTACATCCGGGCAAAGATCACTTGACGCGCGTTGTCACTATTCGTTGTAAAGGCACTACGATTAAACGTCCAATTTCGAAATTGTGTTTTCTTCCTGCTACTGAATAAGCAAATTCATGTTAAAAATAGGAATTTTGAAACTGTAACCTGGTACCTATATTGTGTTTGTTGTATTTTCTGATAAGGTTGTGGTTTTAAGATATTTCATTGTAGTATTTGTGATTTAAAAAATGTGTTGTAGTCATCAAACTTATTACCTACTGTGTTTTGATCGAGTTCATAAGAACTGCACATTGTCATGAAAAAGGTTTATTTGTATGTTGTTCTTCTAGGAATTTGTTAATTGATAAGAATTTGTTGTATTTTTCATGTTTTAATTGAAGCCGTATCTGTCCACTATGCTGTAAATCAATGTAAAGAAGCCGTCCACTACTTAATTAGTTTTGTAATAAATTGTCATACAGTCCATTGTTCTTGTTGTTGCTGAGTTTTTTCATGGTGGGCGGTGCGAAAAGGAACATGTTCCTTTTGGTGGGCGGAATGTTAAGTGTAGAAATATAATACTCATAAAGATGTAATCGATCTCAACGCTATTTCATAACTAAATTCAATATTTTACAAGTTAGTACCGGATAGCTCGATAGATGGCGTTGGGATCGAATTACATCGCGATATGGTTTCGTTACACGGCAAACTATACATGGTTCGGATTTACAAATTAAAATTGTCTCGCTCTGAGGTACTGCATTTCATTTGAGTATCCCTGGCTTCAAGGCACCTTGTACTGATATTGTACACCCCCAAAGGTCTGTTTATAAAATTTCGCACGCTCCTTTTCGTTCTAAATCATCATCCGCTTATTGTTTTTATACCATAAGTGTGTATTCGTACGCGCACTAGCTTCTTACTGCGCATCACAGCGTCTATCCCTTTCATACGTATTGTCGGATGAGATAGCATGCATTTTAACCCCGGCTACAAATAATAATAATAATAGTAGAGTAGTAATGGTAGTAATAATAATAGTTCGTGCCGCCGACTAGGACAACCTTAAGATATTTCGTCCACTCAATGGCTGTCACGATACATAAAAAAAAATTAAGATGTTTTTCACTCTGAATAGTTTATTGCGATTGTTTGTGTTATGTTTGTTAGAAAAGTCATGTGATTCATGGAAAATTACAAAAAATACTGGCAGTTAGGAAAAGTAATGTGATTCAAAGAAAATACCGAAAATAAAGTCTGGCAGTTAGGACGGCTAATAAAATATTTTAGTTTATATTATAAAGGGTCTTTCAACAAGGACGGGTCGATGTTAAAATTGAATAAAACAAAATGTGTGTGAGATATTAACGAAATTTATTTTTTATTTTAAAGGCCCATTTATGGCATTATGGATGGAATATGACATCGTTCAAATGTCCGCCGCGGCTTCGTATGGTGGCACGAATCCGAGAGGTCCAATTTTTAATGTCAAAAAATCGACCCGTTCTTGTTGAAATACCCTTTATATTAATTAATGGAAGTAGAATTTATTATTTATTTGGAGTATTTTTTAATGTAAATTATAAAAAAAAACTTAATGATAAACAGATGGATCAGTTAAGAGATATGTTGGATCTAGGTGTCAGGTCAGTTAGATGCTGTTTGATTTAAGTCACCTAATACATTTCGACAGTAGACTTCTTACCCGACTGCCGAAGGAGGGTAATGTGTTTATCAGTCTATGTATGTATGTATGTTTGTTCCTATGTGGCGTTCTAGGGACCAAACGCGTGGGCCGATTTTGATGGTTCTTACGTCAATCGATTCGTCTTAACCCCGCGAGTGTCACTGGCTACATAAAAATTGGCAAATAAGAAAATAGTTGTTCTTGGGCGCCATATTGTGGGGGCCCAAATTTTTTTTCTTCCAAACCTGTCGTGTGGGGTATCAATAAAGGATTTTAAGAGGTGATTTCAAAAATATATCACACTTATATGTTTAAATATACCTGATTCGAAAAAACAAATAACTAAAAAGTTATAAATAAAAAAAGTTAATTAAAAAAAATTAAAAACTCGACTGCTTGAAAAGCGAACTAAAAAGACGTAAACAAGGAGAAAATCATGCTGTGCAGTCGGAGGATACGTTTGGTTTTGGTCAGCCAGCTCGCGAAGATGTATCCTCCGACAGCACAGCACGATTTTCTCCTTGTTTACGTCTTTTTAGTTCGCTTTTCAAGCAGTCGGGTTTTTAGATTTTTTTAATTAACTTTTTTTATTTATGCTGATGTTGATGTACTGTACCCTGGCCGAAATACGACATGGGCCACAATAAGCTTCATATAAAGACTGTCACACAGTCATCATTATACAGTCAATTGGTAGTTTTACCTGAAAAGTTTTCCGGGAGTTTTGATAATTGGTGATATTATAGATTTCTTGATCTGATTGCTCCTTCCGAATTTCTACTTTGCCACCTCGTGTCTTTGCCGCTTACGGCGATATATTGAATAAATGGCGCCTAAAAACAGTATTTTGACAATATCTCCTTTCAAAATCAAAATTCTTAATTTCAATTATGCACTATTTCAACAACAATGGAACAGTGTGTGAGTCAATTTCTTAAATCAAAATAAAGGAATACAATAACTATGTATAGGTATATAAATTAACAATTTTTTTTTTGTATACTCTATGGTCTACACTAAAGAAGGGCCATAGCCTACGGAGCAGGACCAGCATGTTTCCAAGAATTCTTATCTTGAATATAATGATCTAATTTGTAATATGCTTGTTTATACAGTGTGTTTTTAACAATAGTTATAAATTTTCTTTCATATTACGATATAAATGCCTTTGTAATAAATTGAACTAGAGAATTTCCTATAGTTTATGTATAGCATTTTAAGAGTTCCGTACCCAAAGGGTAAAATCAGGACCCTATTACTAATTAAATCACTGTCCGTCTGTCACCAGGCTGTATCTCATGAACCGTGTTTGTGACAGTTGAAATTTTCACAGATGATGCTTTAACAACAAATACTAAAATAAATATTTAAGTGGGGCTCCCGTACAACAAACGTGTTTTTTTGCCGTTTTTTGCGATAATGGTACGGAATCCTTCGTGCCCGACTCTGACTCGCACTTGGTCGGTTTTTTGTAACATGAATAGTTTTAGAGTACGAGTACTGCAAAGTCGAGTCAACACGTGTATTGGCCAATAAACTCATTTCCATATAATGTACTTCAGACTACTACATGATTTTCTATTGTCAACAGATGTGGCTCCCTCAAGAAATTAAACTTAAGCTGCAACAAGCTTATCACGTTACCTGATGCCATCCACCTCCTGAGTGACTTGGAGAGTCTTCAACTGCATGGTAACCCTGAGCTGGTGATGCCTCCGAAGCCAGTGGAACGAGCCAGGGGCGCTGGTCTCCAGTATTATAACATTGACTTCTCGTTGCAAGCTCAACTGCAACTGGCCGGCGCTGCGACCAATGAGCCGACTACGCCTAGCAGTGAGTATTAGCGCCTTAGCATCATGAGTTCACTTTATATCAATAAAATAGTACTAATGCAATTTGATATGTCTAATTTGACCGGACTACTAGTCTAATATATTTTATAGTTTTGGACTCTAATTCACTTCTCGCGTCTTTTGTTCTCTAGCTATTTAGTGGTTTCGGTCCTGTAGAGTATATATAGATACTTTTCAATGTTTCATTACGGTCCGGAATGAAAACGTTGCCTATTACACTCAGCGACACTATTTAGTATTTTTTATTTACAAAAAAATTCAGAGATTACCTTTATAGAGTCAACAATCAATTTAACTCTTAGAACTCATATTGTACAGATTGTAGTAGCAATCACCTACCAGAAAAATAGGCATTATCCTACAAAGAGATCTACACTTTGGAATGGTCAATAAATTCCATCTTTCTGAATGACAGACTCCTTGACATTTGAAAAGTACCTGTAAATGGTTTAATTTAAATGATTTGAGTTTCATTAACGAAATTTTGTAGATCACATAATTATTAACAAAAACATAACAGGTGTAAAGTCAGACCCGATCGCGCGTAAGATGCGCTTGCGCCGCGGCCGCGCCGAGCCGGAACAACGCGACTCTGCAGTGATCCTCCGCGGCATGCAGGAGCAAGTCAACACTCAGCACAACGACCAGAGGCTCGAGCAGAGGAACTCGGAACTCAAGTGAGTACTACCCGGTCAAAATAATTGTGCACCTGGCGCTGTCACGTCACTCTGACGTTCGACTCTCGCTATCGACGCACGAGGTGAAAGTCCCCATTTCCACGTCGCGCGGATAGGAGGGAGTGGGGTCGTATTCCGACGAGGTGCACAGTTGTTTGACTGTGATGTATATTCCATTTGACTATTACAAGAAAAACGACAACAATCTTAGCAGTGCGGGCTGTGCTGTGGCGGCTATTGCAGGTGTGGAAAATCTTAAGGTCTATCCACGGGAAGTGCACGGGCCCGTGCACGGGCGTGTGTGAACGAGTTCATATAAAATGTTCCCACCGATATTTTTTTGAGCCCCTGACGGGACCCGGCCCTGTCACATGTCGGGCACGCCACTGATATGTTTTTTTTTTTTTCTCTTATAGGCTTGCGCTAGACCACTATCTCACCTGATGGTAAGCGATGATGTGGTCCACGATGGAGCACGCTTGCCTAGAAGTAACCTATTCACTCTTGATTTAAAGACCCCTAGATTATAGCTATCGGGAAACACAGACTCCGGCAGGGAATTCCACTCCTTAGCTGTACGCACAATAAAAGTATTCTCAAAACGCTTAGTGCGTATGGGATGTCCACCATGTACCGATGGCGCATCGCCGTACGTCTGGTAGTCCGATGATGAAACGGGCTGGGTGGGATTAGATCATGCAATTCCTTCGCACACTCCCCGAAATGTAACCGATAAAAAACCGACAAGCTGGCAACTCGGAGACGATGTTCAAGGCTCTGGAACTTTGACTTAACCAGTGCCTCATCGCCGATGAGCCCCTTGGCCCGCTTTTCGATCGACTCTAGTGCATCAAGCTGGTATTTGGCAGATCCGTCCCAGAGATGAGAACAGTACTCCATGCATGATCGAACTTGCGCTTCATACAAGCTGAGCAGCTGTTCTGGCGTGAAGTACCTTCTCACCTTCGCAAGGATCCCCAACTTTTTGGCAGCCAGCTGAGCCTTTGCCTCAATGTATGGGCCAAAATTGAGAGTCGATGTCAACGTAACGCCAAGAAGCTCAAGATGGTCAGTTATTGGCACGGTCACATCGCGGAAAGTTGGAGCCGGGTGAAATTGGCTCTTTTTAGCGGAAAAAAGACACGACTGGGTTTTAGCAGCATTAAACTTGACCAGATTGGCATCGCCCCATTCGGAGACTGCCTGCAAGGACAGGTTCAAGCGCTCCACCATGGCCTCCCGGAGAGACTGGATCTGAGGCCCGGTAGCACGAGCGTTGGACAAGTATCTCTCAGCAACAGTGCTGTCGTCTGCATACCCAAAGGTGCCGGGTTTTAGCAGATCGTTAATGTGCAGCAAGAATAAAGTTGCTGAGAGAACCGACCCCTGAGGGACCCCAGCATTAATATCCAAGTGGTCCGACGAGCAGCCATCGATAACCACTCGAATGGACCGATCTCTCAGGAAGTCTGCAATCCAATCACACAGACCACCGGGCAAACCGAATGAAGGAAGCTTACCAATAAGGCTTTCATGCCAGACCCTATCAAATGCCTTCGAGATGTCTAGGGAGACGGCAAGTGCTTACCCGTGCCTCTCGATGGCCTCACTCCAGATGTGAATGGCATACCCTAGAAGATCCCCAGTAGACCGATTTCGGCGGAAGCCGTATTGGCGGTCACTTAGGATATCGTTTGCTTCTAGGTATGCCAGGAGCTTAGTGTTTAGTACACGCTCCATACTCTTACAGAGTATGGACGTTACAGAGATGGGTCTGTAGTTAGCCGGGTCAGCTCGACTGCCCTTCTTGGGCACGGGCTGTACGTTTTCTTGCTTCCAAGCATCCGGCACTTTTCCAGTCTCATATGAAAGGCGGAATAAGCGTGTCAAGATCGGAGACAGTTCAGGCGCACAGGTTCTAAGAACTATAGCTGGTATGCCGTCCGGGCCTCTAGCCTTGTTCACGTCGAGGTTGCGCAGCACCCTACGGACGTCCTTTTGATGGATACGAATGTCAGACATACTCGTCTCGCATCCATCAGGAGAAGGAGGGGGCCGCGCGTCACCAGGATTCAGACGTGAAGATTCCGCAAAAAGAGAGGCAAATAAATTTGCCTTCTTCTCAGCGGAGTGGGCCAGCAACCCGTCGGGTTTCAGCAGTGGATGTATATGTGTGGATAGACCTTTAAACGGCGCTAATATAACAAAATTATTAGATGTTCTTTAAGTCAAAAGTGAATAGCTTCTTCAAGGCAAGCGTGCTCTGTCGTTGACCTCATTATCGCTTACTTTTGGTTTCAGCCCCCCCCTAGCCAAGTTTCAAACGTTTCGTATCGAATCTTTTTCTACAATCGTTAACGCCTTCTATTTGTATGGTCTCACCACGTGACTTATCGTTCAGATGTGTCATTCCGATACATTGATTCGTTTTCTACTAGCGTTATTGATTGTAGATTATCAACTTGGCTACACGGCCAGGTGAGAAAGCCCGCAGGCTTATTACGTATCTTTTGCAAGAGCAAAACAATAGCGATCAAACGCTTTATGTCATAAAAGTCGGCATTACCTGCAGTGTAGGTATGGTAGGTCCTACACAATCGTTTGCTAATCACTCGCTGTTTGTCAAATGCACTTTTAAATAAAAAAATCCGCCAACAAAGGAAGAGGAATTATTGCACAAAAGTCGCTATCGTTTTGCTCTTGCAAAAGATACGTAATAAGCCTGCCGGTCAAACACAAGTCAATCGAAAATTTTAAAAGAAGAGTTTCATGTTTACGCCATTTGGGGTTGAAACACTAAGGCCATAGGATTTTTTCGTGACTTCAACAAGCAGTTAGTCAACTCCTGATTGACTGTCAACCTTTTTATTCGGCCACTGCTAATTGCCAGCCTTTTTTACACTTTTGCCATCGAAAATAATGCGGACAAATTTTTTGATACTCAATGATTTATTTCCCCCTTTTTATGTATGCGCAAGTAAAACATACTCTACAACGGCGGAATTTACTTGGAGAAGTTGCAATATAGTTCACATATCTTTCTCTTTCATACAACTAAGGTTTTTGCTAAACTTTTGGTCGCCCTGAGATTAGATTTCCGATGCGCAAGGCACGGATCAGTGCTGTTTTTGTATGAGATTTACTACTGCGCAGCCATTGTAGCCAACTTCAGGGCGGCCAAGAAGTTTGGCGAGAACTATAGTTACAAAAGCGTTGACTGATGGACACATGAAGGCCTAGACAAAATACTTGCCGCACACGCTACGGAACTGAACGTGAGCGGTGACACTGGAAATTCGCGCCAAGAAGGTTTTAATTGCCGTGTTATACTTGTCGCTAACGCGTTCGAGTCAAAACACTTTGATCGCAGTGCAGTGGCGCGTGACATTACGTGTCCTTTCCGCAGGTTATATCGTTTCCATACATTTTGACGATAAAGATTTTTGTCTAGGCCTGCTGTTGTGGTCGTCATCTCGTTGTTTACCGATCATATTATGATCTTTCACAACGTAAAAAAAAAAGATTCCGATGAATTGAGAACCGCTTCCTTTTTTATGAAGACGATTATAAAGAGTGGCTATCGAATTCCTTTCTTGTCCTATTTATCAATAGAAATGCCATTGTAATTTTATTTTGCCGTATGTTACGTCAAGCGATTGGATTGACTTATTGTTCTAGTGTGACACTGTGAACCCATAACAATAAACAATGCGTTTCATGTCGTAGGCCGAAGCGCTGGGACGAGAGTTTAGAGAAGCCCCCACTAGACTACTCGGAGTTCTTCGACGAGGACACTGGCCAGACGCCCGGCCTCACTGTTTGGGAGATCGAGAACTTTATACCTGCGCCTGTTGACGAGGTAAAATAGCTCTTAAATCGGCATAAAATTTAAAAATGTTAGATATTTTAAAATTAAAATTGTATTTCTTTTTTTTCAAACGTTTTCTTAAACTTTTTTATTCTTCGAACTAATTGCATCTTACGTTCAGTTTGTAGCGTTATACAGAGCCAGTTTATTTCAATACTGAAGTGTCGTTTTGTGATGTAGGTGGCACACGGCAAGTTTTTCGAAGGTGATTGTTACATAGTGTTGAAGACGGCCATCGAGGAGCAAGGTCAGCTGTCCTGGGATATACACTTCTGGATCGGGTCTAAGGCGACTGTAAGTACAAAAATGCTAAACAATACAACTACAATCCATATTTTCTAAAAGAATAATACAAATTCTTGAAACTTATAAGTGGGAATACAATATTTTTTTGCAATGTTTGTAGAATTTAAAGTAGAACCGATGTTTTGTTCTTTAAGATAAATAATAACGTTATCAGTGTATAGTTCCAAGTCATAATGTAAAACTACCAATTTCTGTTGTTTCAAGTTTATCGCCAAACTATTAATTTACTTTTATCTGATTGGTTGGTCCATGGTCTGATATTTACCTTCGTACGTTCCTGCAGTTGGACAAGGCGGCGTGCGCAGCGATGCACGCAGTGAACCTGCGGAACTTGCTGGGCGCCAAGCGCACGCAGCGGCACGAGCAAGAGGACGAGACGCCCGACTTCCTCGCGCTCTTCCCGATCCCGCCGGTCTACATACAGGGCAGCCACACGCCTTCCGGATTCTTCACTGTTGATGACCCGGTGAGTGACAAGTCTTGCTGGGTGCCAAGCGCACGCAGCGGCACGAGCAAGAGGACGAGACGCCCGACTTCCTCGCGCTCTTCCCGATCCCACCGGTCTACATACAGGGCAGCCACACGCCTTCCGGATTCTTCACTGTTGATGACCCGGTGAGTGACAAGTCTTGCTGGGTGCCAAGCGCACGCAGCGGCACGAGCAAGAGGACGAGACGCCCGACTTCCTCGCGCTCTTCCCGATCCCGCCGGTCTACATACAGGGCAGCCACACGCCTTCCGGATTCTTCACTGTTGATGACCCGGTGAGTGACAAGTCTTGCTGGGTGCCAAGCGCACGCAGCGGCACGAGCAAGAGGACGAGACGCCCGACTTCCTCGCGCTCTTCCCGATCCCGCCGGTCTACATACAGGGCAGCCACACGCCTTCCGGATTCTTCACTGTTGATGACCCGGTGAGTGACAAGTCTTGCTGGGTGCCAAGCGCACGCAGCGGCACGAGCAAGAGGACGAGACGCCCGACTTCCTCGCGCTCTTCCCGATCCCGCCGGTCTACATACAGGGCAGCCACACGCCTTCCGGATTCTTCACTGTTGATGACCCGGTGAGTGACAAGTCTTGCTGGGTGCCAAGCGCACGCAGCGGCACGAGCAAGAGGACGAGACGCCCGACTTCCTCGCGCTCTTCCCGATCCCGGCGGTCTACATACAGGGCAGCCACACGCCTTCCGGATTCTTCACTGTTGATGACCCGGTGAGTGACAAGTCTTGCTGGGTGCCAAGCGCACGCAGCGGCACGAGCAAGAGGACGAGACGCCCGACTTCCTCGCGCTCTTCCCGATCCCGCCGGTCTACATACAGGGCAGCCACACGCCTTCCGGATTCTTCACTGTTGATGACCCGGTGAGTGACAAGTCTTGCTGGGTGCCAAGCGCACGCAGCGGCACGAGCAAGAGGACGAGACGCCCGACTTCCTCGCGCTCTTCCCGATCCCGCCGGTCTACATACAGGGCAGCCACACGCCTTCCGGATTCTTCACTGTTGATGACCCGGTGAGTGACAAGTCTTGCTGGGTGCCAAGCGCACGCAGCGGCACGAGCAAGAGGACGAGACGCCCGACTTCCTCGCGCTCTTCCCGATCCCGCCGGTCTACATACAGGGCAGCCACACGCCTTCCGGATTCTTCACTGTTGATGACCCGGTGAGTGACAAGTCTTGCTGGGTGCCAAGCGCACGCAGCGGCACGAGCAAGAGGACGAGACGCCCGACTTCCTCGCGCTCTTCCCGATCCCGCCGGTCTACATACAGGGCAGCCACACGCCTTCCGGATTCTTCACTGTTGATGACCCGGTGAGTGACAAGTCTTGCTGGGTGCCAAGCGCACGCAGCGGCACGAGCAAGAGGACGAGACGCCCGACTTCCTCGCGCTCTTCCCGATCCCGGCGGTCTACATACAGGGCAGCCACACGCCTTCCGGATTCTTCACTGTTGATGACCCGGTGAGTGACAAGTCTTGCTGGGTGCCAAGCGCACGCAGCGGCACGAGCAAGAGGACGAGACGCCCGACTTCCTCGCGCTCTTCCCGATCCCGCCGGTCTACATACAGGGCAGCCACACGCCTTCCGGATTCTTCACTGTTGATGACCCGGTGAGTGACAAGTCTTGCTGGGTGCCAAGCGCACGCAGCGGCACGAGCAAGAGGACGAGACGCCCGACTTCCTCGCGCTCTTCCCGATCCCGCCGGTCTACATACAGGGCAGCCACACGCCTTCCGGATTCTTCACTGTTGATGACCCGGTGAGTGACAAGTCTTGCTGGGTGCCAAGCGCACGCAGCGGCATGAGCAAGAGGACGAGACGCCCGACTTCCTCGCGCTCTTCCCGATCCCGCCGGTCTACATACAGGGCAGCCACACGCCTTCCGGATTCTTCACTGTTGATGACCCGGTGAGTGACAAGTCTTGCTGGGTGCCAAGCGCACGCAGCGGCACGAGCAAGAGGACGAGACGCCCGACTTCCTCGCGCTCTTCCCGATCCCACCGGTCTACATACAGGGCAGCCACACGCCTTCCGGATTCTTCACTGTTGATGACCCGGTGAGTGACAAGTCTTGCTGGGTGCCAAGCGCACGCAGCGGCACGAGCAAGAGGACGAGACGCCCGACTTCCTCGCGCTCTTCCCGATCCCGCCGGTCTACATACAGGGCAGCCACACGCCTTCCGGATTCTTCACTGTTGATGACCCGGTGAGTGACAAGTCTTGCTGGGTGCCAAGCGCACGCAGCGGCACGAGCAAGAGGACGAGACGCCCGACTTCCTCGCGCTCTTCCCGATCCCGCCGGTCTACATACAGGGCAGCCACACGCCTTCCGGATTCTTCACTGTTGATGACCCGGTGAGTGACAAGTCTTGCTGGGTGCCAAGCGCACGCAGCGGCACGAGCAAGAGGACGAGACGCCCGACTTCCTCGCGCTCTTCCCGATCCCGCCGGTCTACATACAGGGCAGCCACACGCCTTCCGGATTCTTCACTGTTGATGACCCGGTGAGTGACAAGTCTTGCTGGGTGCCAAGCGCACGCAGCGGCACGAGCAAGAGGACGAGACGCCCGACTTCCTCGCGCTCTTCCCGATCCCGGCGGTCTACATACAGGGCAGCCACACGCCTTCCGGATTCTTCACTGTTGATGACCCGGTGAGTGACAAGTCTTGCTGGGTGCCAAGCGCACGCAGCGGCACGAGCAAGAGGACGAGACGCCCGACTTCCTCGCGCTCTTCCCGATCCCGCCGGTCTACATACAGGGCAGCCACACGCCTTCCGGATTCTTCACTGTTGATGACCCGGTGAGTGACAAGTCTTGCTGGGTGCCAAGCGCACGCAGCGGCACGAGCAAGAGGACGAGACGCCCGACTTCCTCGCGCTCTTCCCGATCCCGCCGGTCTACATACAGGGCAGCCACACGCCTTCCGGATTCTTCACTGTTGATGACCCGGTGAGTGACAAGTCTTGCTGGGTGCCAAGCGCACGCAGCGGCATGAGCAAGAGGACGAGACGCCCGACTTCCTCGCGCTCTTCCCGATCCCGCCGGTCTACATACAGGGCAGCCACACGCCTTCCGGATTTTTCACTGTTGATGACCCGGTGAGTGACAAGTCTTGCTGTGCAAGCTGAGTCGCTTTACCCTCGCTACGAATTCGTGTTAGATACCGGCCTGCTCATCTATTTATATATGATGTTCTACTTGTTGTAGCACTATGTCACTCGTCTGTACCGCGTGCACGGAGCCGGTAACAGCATCCACCTAGAGCCAGTCGCCGTGCAAGCTGAGTCGCTCGACCCTCGCTACGTGTTTGTGTTAGATACCGGCCTGATCATCTACTTGTGGTGAGTTATATAAACAAAAATACACAAATATACTGTACTCATGCATTCACACAAAAAAAGCAACGAACGGCCAATATGGAAACAAATATCTGAGAAACTCGCTTACCATCAGGTGAGATAGTGGTCAAGCGCGAGGCTACCTATAAAAAAAAAAAACTAAGTATTTGCAACATCAACTTTAAAAAGAAATACAAAGTGTGAGCACAGTTGTTTTTTTTTTCTTTGTTGTTTTACGCAAGCATGGGTAGAAAACTTCAAAAGGTGCCTGGACTTTTGGGGAAAAGAGCAGGGAGTGTGGGATTTTTTACCTCACTAAAATAACCTCGGTAATCACCATCAGCACGTAGAACCGGAACCCCCTCTGTGCAACGCCTGGTAGTGCACATCCCTGGGGAGACTGAGAAGCGTCTCCCCTGAGCCTCGCTGTGCACGGCAGCACGTGATCACTGTGCCACCTTCTTACTTGGAGTCATATGCTGGGCGGACAGAGTCCTCAAAATGGCCGCCCGTGATGCAGATGGGGTTACGGCGTTTTAGGCGTCGAGACAGTTGCCTCCACAACGTCTTCTTCTCCGAGCGGGAATACCTCTCACAATTCGACATGTCCTAGAACTAAAAATTTGAAGACATGTGACATCCTCAAACCCGCACTAGGCCCGCGTGGTGGGTAACGCCCCATTCCGTCTCACGAAAGGACGCCTGTGTCCCAGTAGTGGGAACATTAAAAGACTGATAATGATGACCAAAAAAAACTGTTAACCTTTACCATTTTCGTACAGGTACGGCAAAAAAGCGAAGAACACACTCAAGTCCAAGGCTCGGTTATTCGCAGAGAAGATAAACAAAGAAGAGCGTAAGAACAAGGCGGAGCTGATCGCGGAGCCGCCGGGCAAGGAACCGAACAGCTTCTGGGAAACGCTCGGCTACGAGGGGGAGATGCCGTATGTGCCGAAGGTAAGTGGGATCTGCTTGTACTCTGGCCTTAGTGCGAGTTTTTATACGCATTTGATCGCCTTAACGTAATCGTTCGCATATGGTCTAAAAGGTCTAGCGCCTAACTGTGTTAGTTCCTGAGGTATGGGAGCGGTACGGGAGGTATAGGTAGGTAGGTGACCTGTAGTTTCAGATATATTCCCAGTACATTCTGCCCGTTGGCATATAAAAATATAGTGGTTAAATTATTAAAAAAAACAGGTATTATAAATAATTATTTTTAAAAACTTAACAAAACAGGTTTTATGTGTGGATAAAATTCACGGCGTTGTGATGAAGATGCAGAATGTAATTTTGCCTTTATCTGATGATCTATGGGTAAAAATTTACGGTTTAGTCTAAGAATTACTAATTCGCGAAATGACTACAGAGTCTATAATTGACCAATTCTACAAATGACCGAATCTAAAATTGCCTGATTCTACAAATGACCGAATCTAAAATTGCCTGATTCTACAAATGACCGAATCTAAAATTGTCTGATTCTACAAATGACCGATTCTAAAATTGTCTGATTCTACAAATGACCGAATCTAAAATTGTCTGATTCTACAAATGACCGATTCTAAAATTGTCTGATTCTACAAATGACCGAATCTAAAATTGTCTGATTCTACAAATGACCGAATCTAAAATTGTCTGATTCTACAAATGACCGAATCTAAAATTGTCTGATTCTACAAATGACCGAATCTAAAATTGTCTGATTCTACAAATGACCGAATCTAAAATTGCCTGATTCTACAAATGACCGAATCTAAAATTGTCTGATTCTACAAATGACTGATTCTAAAATTGTCTGATACTACAAATGACCGAATCTGAAATTGTCTGATTCTAAACACCATTATCGCGCTGGATATGAACTTAGCAGCCATAGAATGAAATAAAGTACAGTTCAAGAGCTTTCATATGTCATATAATTTATCACTGTTGAACAATGTTGAAAAATGGGCCCAAAATGACGCATGGTCCTTTATATCAAATACTCAGGTCTAATGTCCCTTAAATTCAAACTTCTAAGCCAACGCAATCAAAAGATACAGCCGTTTATGCCGCGCATTTCCGCAAATTCACATTCATTCATTCATACACTCGCTAGGGAATCAAAACCTACAGGGTACTTCCCGTGAACTCAGAATCTTGAAATTTGGTACGAAGCAACGTCTTATAGCACAGAAGTAATAGAATTGTTTAAGAAGTGTTTTTGTAATAAAGTGTGATTAATTGAAGTCTGCTGTTTAAATAATTTATCCCTGAACCCCAGCTCGTAACAATATGTTTACATATTGCAATATCTCGTTCTACATTTTATAGCGCGAAAATAAAAAATCATTCAATTTCTGGTCAAAAAATAAAAAATTATCTAAAAAAAATAAAAAAATATTGATTTGATATATATTTTGCAATATCTCGTTCTACATTTTATAGCGCGAAAATAAAAAATCATTCAATTTCTGGTCAAAAAATAAAAAATTATCTAAAAAAAATAAAAAAATATTGATTTGATATATATTTAACTACATATTCCTAAGTGAAATTTTGTCTCTCTCTATTTAAGCTCTGGGAACCCCACAGGCCTCTGACTTGGCTATTTTAGACTTACATTAACTAAGTCCAGGTTTCCTTACGATGTTTTTCATCACCTTTGCCTGCGTGTGTGTGTTTTCAAATTCATATGTATTTCCTAAGTTTATTTTGGATATCACACAAGCTACACAAGTATATATTTTTTGCTTTCCTCGTTTATACAATGCACCTGCCATGGTGTCTCTTCGCCGCCTCTGGTTGACTGGTAGAGAATGCATATTGCATTACGTCCGGTATTGTACAATTGGTTTGTTGAACCAACTTTTTTTTTGTAATAAATTGAAAGATCATATATAAGTTTTCATACAAAACAATTTTTAGTTTTTTTTTTTTTCATTGTAATTACAAAGTAAAATCCAATCGAAAATATTTTTTTGAATCCAGTACCGAAAACACCCCGACAGTTTTCCGAACAAAGCCGAGCCCGTGTGACGTCACAACGTTCATTTCTACTTATTGTGGCACATAGCTTATACTGTGTTTTGACGTATAACCAATTCCATCTTGTTATTATCGTCAATATATTGATGAATATCGAATACATTGATCATAAATATCGAACCTTAAAAGTTATCGTGCTTGCTTCGCATCATTATGTACGAATATTACAAATATCTCCCCATTATTGTGTGATTCGCGCAATACCCAACCTAGCAAACTGTACTAAAGTTTTGAGAAATGTTCTATGTCTAACTAGATTCCAATTAAAATATGTTATTTATGTTGTTATCTTGTTCTAATTTAGTATTAGATTCTGATTAATTTCTTAATTTGATCATTAAAGATTGAGAAAAGTAAATTTTTAAGGGAACTTTCGAGCAAAGTTGACATTTTTGTATAATTACGTAACTTGAAAACATGATTTTTTGTTTATGGAGATATATTCATTATTTTAATTTTAAATGACGGATATAGGCGTAAAACTAATATTTCTGTTTGAATTGTGAAAATCGGTCGACGCATTTAAGAGATATTTGAAAATGTACCGAATTAATATTTTCACGTTTTTGTTCTACAAAGTTTTTTAGTGTTTGTAATTATATTATATAGATATTTGTGTTTAATTTATAAAAGGATATGCAAATAATTAAAAATACCGAAAATTTTAAGGATGTTATGCAAAAAATAAATAAAAATAAAGGCTCCACAGATTTCGGGTTGTATAATATTTAGTGGTACCTATGAAGTTTTTTGATATCTAAAGTCGAAGTTAACAGAAGCTAACAAACACGATTGGCGCGCGCCAATCGTGTTTGTTAGCTTTTTATTTTACACGAATATCACCTACCCATATGTAACAACAATTACATTATGACAATTATGTTTCTAAATGTAATGTGTACAATGAACAACAATGACAAACACTGGTCGCAGTCCTCTATCACGTAATATTCATTACGACTACTTTACTTATGCTCAATTTTTCCAAATCGTCCATCAGATGGATATCTTTTCGAAATTTGCCTTTATGAATCCTTTATCACACATGTCTAAATAAAATTTGCTGTTATAAATAATATTTTTGCACTAATTTTCGGATATTTTAGCTGTGATTTTAGTCAATTTACTTGACACTGTACTATGGTGAAATTCCTTGAACGTTATGACGTCACCAACATGGCGACCAATCATGGCCCGTTCGTAGACAGGTGGTTCTTTTTAAAATTTTATCGATTTTCAATTGCTTATAATAAATTGAAAAAAAATATTTAAGAGATTTTTGCAACGACAATATAATTTATGATATGTAAAGTTTCAAAATAAATTTTAAAAATCGTATTTTTTTTTAAATTCAACAACCCAATTGTGCGTGAAGTTTTAAATAAATAAATGATACGCGATATAATTATGAAGTTTAATTACCACTGCCACTTTAGTTGGGCAATTCTTCTTAGACCGGTTGATGCGGCAACGCTTGGGGGAGGTCCTTGTACAACAGTGGACGTCTTCGGCTGAAATGATGATGATGAACTGTATTTCCAGGAGCACGTGGAAGACGACTTCGCCTGGGCGGGCGCGCGCCTTTACCGCGTGGAGCTCGGCATGGGCTACCTGGAGCTGCCGCAGCCTGAAGCCACGCCACTCGCGCGCGGCGTGCTGGCCACGCGCAACGTGTACATACTGGATGCGCACCGAGACGTGTTCGTGTGGTAAGTGACTTTATCACGTAGAATACACTTCGCCTGGTTGAGTGCGCGCCTGTACCGCGTGGAGCTCGGCATGGGCTACCTGGAGCTGCCGCAGCCTGAAGCCACGCCACTCGCGCGCGGCGTGCTGGCCACGCGCAACGTGTACATACTGGATGCGCACCGAGACGTGTTCGTGTGGTAAGTGACTTTATCACGTAGAATACACTTCGCCTGGTTGAGTGCGCGCCTGTACCGCGTGGAGCTCGGCATGGGCTACCTGGAGCTGCCGCAGCCTGAAGCCACGCCACTCGCGCGCGGCGTGCTGGCCACGCGCAACGTGTACATACTGGATGCGCACCGAGACGTGTTCGTGTGGTAAGTGACTTTATCACGTAGAATACACTTCGCCTGGTTGAGTGCGCGCCTGTACCGCGTGGAGCTCTGCATGACCTACCTGGAGCTGCCGCAGACTCAGGCCCCGCTGGAACAAGGTGTAAATCCCCGCAAACCTCCATTGAAATGGGAGGATCCGCCGACCAGACGGGTGTTGTGTCTGTTTAGGGCAACTGCCCAACGGTTGTTATCGGACTATTGCATATGTATAAACCGCGCGAAAAAATCTGCTTACACGATTCAGCTAGGATAGTTCGTATGTGGCGTCTTAGATGTGGCTACATGACGTCAGGTCTTAAGTTCGTATGTGGCGGCAAAGATGTGGCTACATGATGTCAGGTCATTAGTTCGTATGTGGCGGCAAAGATGTGGCTACATGAAGTCAGGTCATAAGTTGGTATGTGGTGGCAAAGATGCTGCTACACGCTAACATGATATAATAATAAACAAATAAAATCGTATATTCAGTAACTTTGACCCCACATTACAAATAAAATCAAAATAAATAAAATACAATTAATTACAAACAAAATGCCCTGCTGATGCAAATCGATTAATAATCCGGACATTAGCGGCAAGGTGCGGACATCTTCTGCATGGAGCTGGTGCTATAGAAAAAAAAAAATACCAAATCCGTATATTAATGCCTGGCACTCACACATAAATGTTTCATTAAAAGGTTCGGGAAAAAGTCATCACGCCTGGTCCGCGCCGCCGCCGTGAAGTTAGCGCAGGAGCTGTTCAACATGGTGGCTAGACCCTCACATGCACTGGTCACCCGGCTGCAGGAGGGCACGGAGACGCAGGTACGCATCACAACTCAATCAATTTGTCTAGCTTTTTCCCGAGCATGTTGGAGTCAGCTTTGAAGCTGATACGCGACTGCATCAGGTAAGACTTGAGTCTTATCGGTTGCAGTCGGGTATCAGTATTTTAAATGGAGTGATTTCCTATCTGACCTCCACTACCCAGTAATATAAACATTCGCAAAACTAATTTCAGATTTTCTGGCTTCTAACAACTCGTAATGACTGTCAAAGATGTACAGCTTGTTCGTGGCTTAACATCCTTTTGTATTTTACCTCTAAATGAATAAATTTATGGGTAAAATTTGGTTCAAATAAATGTCACTAGATGGCGCGATTTGCATCGATTTGTTATTGAATTTAGTGTAAAATTAACATTTTCTAGAATTGATCATAAAAATTGTATGTTCTTGTTTAATCAAGTTTCCTAAGCACAAAATTATAGAATATTGGCTCCTTTTGAATGAATCATCTAAAATTGATTCCAATAGATGGCGCGATTTTAAATATCTGAGGCATGCCACTCGATTTTCTAGATTTATATTGGAACACATTTTGGTACAAAGAAACTATAAAAACGTGCAAAAAAATACTATAAAACCAATCCCCACTGTTTATAAAAAAAAAAAAATTGTCACGAACCGAGAAATCCCTTTTACTTGCCAAGTCGCTGCCGTAGAACGGAACCGAACGCCAACGAAGTACTTATACAAATAATCTGACGAAAAACGCTAGTTACGTCGGCATGGTTTCTTTGTATGGGATGAGGCATCTGTATGCTAGTATTATATTATCTGTGGTATGGGTAACAAATTACTGATCTGCAACCAATGGCAAGTTCTGAGAGAAGAGAGCAGTCAACCTTCACGACTGCAGTGGCGTCTCATCCCATACAAAGAAACCGTGCCGACGTTCTATACTGATTATTCTGATTATTTTTTGTACATCGATCGCGTTCGGTTCCGTTTCGTTCCACGGATATAGATGGTGATCTATCTATCGCCGTGGAACGGAACCGAACGCGATCGATTTACAAAAAAATATCGGTATAATCAGATGAAAAACGCTAATTACGTCGGCACGGTTTCTTTGTATTGGTTGAGGCATTTGTATGCTATTATAATATTATCTATGACTACTGCGTGGAAGTGCGAATATTTAGAGCACTTTTTAAATGGTCTGAAGTTAAATTGATGTGTTCGGGTGCAGGTGTTCAAGACATACTTCCTGGGTTGGGAAGAAGTGATCGCGGTGGACTTCACACGCACGGCCGAGTCCGTCGCCAGGACCGGCGCAGACCTCGCCAGCTGGGCCAAGCAACAGGAGACCAAGTACGTACACATACACATGCGATAAAATAGACTGTAACTTTGATTTGGACGCTTTTTAAAAAAGACTTGATTGGGAAAAAAAAAATGAACGGCACTTTAAGTGTACTTTTTTGAAATCTTTAAGTGGTACCATGACCAAAGAGCTCTGATTTTTTTTTGGTATATTCTCAGTGTGTTTTCAGCAAGTCGGCTCTTCAACTTTTCGCCTTGATTATGCCTACTCAAAAACCCTACCAGCTAGGCTCTATTATGGATGCCATAAAAAAACATTCCAGAGATTTTTTGCAGAGATCATATCATGATGCTTTGATTTAATTTATCATTATCATAGTAATAACAGTTCGCTCTTGGATAAAAATATCCGCATAAGACATTCACATCATTAGAATTTTGTCATAAACAGGATAGACTAAATAAAAGCTTGAAAAAGATATAATTTCGCATAACTTATCGCTTACCATCGATGCACACGTTATCACTACAATCATATTATAAAACTATCCCCCGTGCCGTGTCTTTCTGTCTGAATTCTTTCTTTCTTTCTTTCGTTGCCATTCCACCAATTCGCACCAAGCGCTTCCAAACATCCTTCATAATGCGCACAGCAAAAGACTGGAACTCACTGCCTGCGTCTGTGTTTCCGAACGCATACAACCCGAATCTCTTCAAAGTTAGAGTGAACAGGCTTCTTCTGCGTAAGCTCACTCCATCGTCGACTCTGTCTCTGTCACCGACCTAGACTAGAGTCAACGGCAAACCCATCATAAATAAAAAAAATAAAAAAGAATGCAATAAACTGTTGTTTGCATTCTACGGTTTAAACAATGCACCTGCCATGTTATCTCTCCACCACCCTTGGTTGACTGGTAGAGAATGCCTAAGGTATTAAGTCCGCCATTGTACCTTTGTGCATGAAGTTTAAATAAATAAATAAATAAACTCAAAAACTACCGCACCGATTTTCATACGGTTTTTACCACTGAACGGAGTGACTCAAGAGGAAGGTTTCTGCCTTGACTAATGTTTTGTGTAAATTGGTTGAAATATAGCGATGATTTAGTTTAAGATGTCGGAAAAATTAAGCCGACTGGAAGTTTTCATCGAAAACACTGCCTAATCCCTTTGAGATAAAACAAATTTGATGGCATTTTTCCTCTTTTATAGGTATACAGAAAGATCCGTCTTTTAAGGATAGCTTACTACACCCATGCGAAGCCGTGGGTCGCTAGTTGTATCTAAACTAAATGCATGTTTCTCCCACAGGGCAGACCTCTCAGCGCTCTTCACTCCTCGTCAGCCAGCAATGGGCACTGCCGAAGCCAAGACCCTGGCCGACGAGTGGAACGAAGACCTGGAGGCCATGGAAGCGTTCGTGCTGGAGGGCAGACACTTCGTGCGGCTACCCGACAGCGAGCTGGGTGTGTTCCACAGCTGCGACTGCTACGTGTTCCTGTGCAGATATGTGCTGCCCGCTGAGGTAATTAAGGTTTATTCTAACACCCTTAGTGCTGGAGGCCAGAGACTTCGTGAATTAGAAGTCACTGAAATGGCAGCAGGGCTGACTGCTAAGAGTAAGCTGGCCGTATGTTTAAATATCCTCACTCGATAAGCTCAGCAGAACCTCTTTGAACAGTAGCAAACTAACAACTTGCAGTTAGACTGGAAGCCAACCACAACATGGTTGGGAAATAGCTGGACAGATTGATTGAGATACTACCATCGTGTGTCACAACCCCAAAAATACTTGATGTAATGCAATAATTGAATATAAATAAAATATTTTTTTATTTTTTTTTATCCCCTCAATTACCCTCAATTCAAAAGTTTTATTTAGCTTGAGTTTGTATATTTAATTGGTTTTGGGTTCCGTACCCAAAGGGTGCAAACGGAGCCCTGTTGCTGTCACTCACGTGTCCGTCCATCGTCTGTCACACAATTTTGTTCCGAAGAATTTTTTAACTTTCCATTGACCTACAAACTGAACATTTGGTGATAATTTTTTTATCACCAAATGATGATGACGATAAATCAGATTGTTTTTTTGGTACGGAACCCTAAATGAGTGAACGCACTTGGGCGGTTTTTTTTAATAAGTATATTGTCAACTTTTTCAACTACTTCTACTAAATCGACTTTTATTTATCAATCTATTATCATTAAAAGCCCGAAGACGAAACCGATGCCACAAATCCCTGCGAGCCGGAAGACACAGACTCGGAAGCCGCGACGTGGGTGGTGTACTTCTGGCAGGGCCGGCGCGCGCCCAACATGGGCTGGCTCACCTTCACGTTCGGCCTGGAGCGCAAGTTCAAGCAGCTATGCAAGCGGCTGGACGTGGTGAGGACTCATCAGCAGCAGGAGAGCCTCAAGTTCATGGCGCACTTCCACAGGCGGTTCATCATCAGAGACGGCAAGAGGAACCAGAAGCCGGTAAGTTGGCAATTATGAAAACTAAACTATAACCGAAATACATCATCCACAACCCAACTTCGCGCACTGCTAAGACGATAATCATTTTCTCAAAACCTAGGCCCAAATTGGAAGTAACATTTTTGTGGGTGATCAATCTTAGTGTAAGGAATCTATTTGTACAGTACAAACATTTTCTTAATGTCAATCGGCAAACTTCGTGTTTCGTCAGTCGTCGGATTTCTATCCGCACTTTGCACTTGGTGCAGACCGGACGCTCTCAATCAAATTGGAAGTATATAGAGTTGTTAATACCCTTTTAACATAATGTAATTTATTTTATGTTCTTTTTTGTATTGGTTGTCCAGCGGCGAGTTTTGGCAGACTTTGTTGCCATTGCGGGTAGAACCTGGGTGAGGTTGGCACGGGAACGTGGTGATTGGTACAAGAAGAGCCTATGCTCAGCAATGGGCGAAGTCGGGCTGTGGATGATGACGAATTTATTTAAAAAATGGGAGGAAAGCTGGGAGGGCGATAGTAGTTCTACTCGTGCATTTGTAATGAATCTATTGAGAAGAAAGAGTAAAAAAAAGCAATTTTACTTTTTTTCAATCTATAAAACACTGCGTCAACAAAAGAAGATGCTTTCAATCAAAGTATAATAGTCACAACGGATCTTTGTGTCTCTGAAGTTGGCTCTGCCAACCATTGCGCAAGAAACAGTTTGTCATCGAGTATACTGCATAGAGTAAGCGACATAGATTGATGCGACAAACGTAAGCGAGTGAAAGAGACAGTTATAAAATGCTATCTGCACCTTCAATATAGACACAAAAATATTTTTTGTGTTTCTGAAAACCAGGATCTTACAGCGAATTCAGAGAAACAAAGATCCTTTGTGAGTTTGATTAGGACGACGACATATTTCAAACCGAAATGGCTAGTTCAAGGAGGCGCTACAATGAATTGCCGTGAAGGATTTGAAGGAGGCTTTTGCCCAGCAGTGGTACTGTAAAGGCTATAATTATATGAAATTGTGTTTGTTTATCAGGAGAGTGGTCGACAGCCGGTGGAGCTGTTCGAGCTGCGCAGCAATGGCTCTGCGCTGTGCACGCGCCTCGTGCAGGTGAAGGCCGACGCCGCGCAACTCAACAGCGCCTTCTGGTGAGTTATTCGCAACATTTTAGAACGTACACTGTATTGAAAAGATTTACTTAAACTGTAAAGAAAGGACACATTCTTTTCGCTAGATTTTTATACAGCAGGGCGAAGCACTCAAAGCCCAATCTGGGCTTCACGTTCATCACAATTATTTGTCAATTAGGCATTTAAGGACACTGAGCCCGCGTTGTGGATTACGGCCCATTCCCTCTCACAGAGAGAATGCCTGTGCCCCAGCAGTGGGAACATAAAAAGGCTGATAAAGATGAGGCATTTAAGGAAGTATCTAACGAAATATTTCCAGGCTGTTGGAATAGGCTCAGCCCCTTTTGAGTCTTTTAACATAACTTGCGATATATGGGTCTAATATTTATGCACCTCTGCCGCGGGGTCCCGCAGCTCTTACAAAGAAAAATTTGGTTCTAATATATGTCACTAGATGGCGCGATATGCATCGATTTGTTATTGAATTGTGTGTGAAATTAACATTTTCTAGAATTGATCATAGAAATAGTATGTTTGTGTCTTGTTTAATAAACTCTCCTTAGCAAAAAAATATGGCATATTGGGCTCTTAATTCATATTTCAAAGATTATTTAAACGGATCATTTAAAATTTATTCCAACTATAAAACAAATCGTCACTGTATTTAGAGAAACAAATAGTCACGAACCGAGAAGATCCTTTTACTTGCAAGTTGCTGCTAACACCATCTATAGCCGTGGAACGGAACCCAACACGATCGAAGTACTTATAAAAATAATCATGTTAATCAGACGAAAACGCTAGTTACGTCGGCACGGTTTCTTTGTATGGGATGAGGCATCTGTATGCTAGTATTATATTATCTGTGCATCTGTCATGCTGTTCGGAGATTACAGGCGTGATCTTAGTTAAAGTACCTATAGATTAAGCCTTAAAATGAGCTTGATTGATAGAGCGAGATGGCTAATTGGTAGCTCCATGTAAATAATAAGGACAAAAAAATATTTTTTGTCCTTGTCACCGTGGCCGGTTTCTGTTGTTTATCAAACTCTAATACAATGGCAGGTTTGACAAACAAACTCGGTTTTGTTTGATTTTCTATGATTTCGTGGTATTATGTGTTAATTGAGACAAGGAATTTGTGTTATTTATAGCTAATAAGTGTCAGTGCGATGGTGGGTTGTAGTGTTCTTGTTCTTGTTGTAACACCAGAACTAACTATTGCTGTCTCATGTGCGGCCACGCCAGTGCTTAATCTATAGGTACTTTATCTAAGGGCGTGATGATATGTTGTTATTATAATATCTGTGATTGCTACAGCTACATCCTGAACGTGCCCCTGGAAGGCGCCAACGATACGTCTTCAGCGATAGTGTACGCGTGGATCGGGAACAAGAGTGACGCCGACTCCGCGAGACTCATAGAGCAAATAGCAGAAGAAAAGTTCAACAACCCTTGGGTCAGTCTGCAGGTAAACAAAACGTTTATAAAACTAGTTTTGCTTTCTTTCTGTCCGCAATTATAAGCACCCCAAGTTTTGATAATCCAGTTCTTTAAAATCAGGGGTGGCCTTAATTGCTGTGAGGCGGGCGACAGATATTCACGAGGCCCTTATCCTTTTTAGGGTTCCGTACCCGAAGGATCCAAACGCCCTATTGCTGTCACTCGCGTTTTTGTCTGTCCGTCCGTCTGTCTGTCTGTCATACAGGTTTTACAGCCAAACGGTTGGAGCTACAGTCTGCAAAATTTCACAGTATAAGCATCTTGTTGACCCAAAGCCATACAAATTGTCAAAAAATATTTTTAAATATTTTTTATGGGGGCCTCAAGGGGGCCCCCATCGAGTAGGTTATCGTTGTTTAGAGCTCATTGAGTAGATAAATAATGTATATTTTGTTTTCAAAAATATTAAAAAACAAAGGAATGAGAAGCCACCAAAGTCAGTTAATTTCCAAAATTTTGTTCCGAAGAATTTTTCCCATTGTCCTATGAAGAATTTGGTGATAATAATTATTATTACGTATATTTTACTAACAAATGCCTGTATATTGATAAATCAGATTTTTTCTTTGAAATGCCCTAATTTTTTTCCTATTACAACTTGTTTTTGTGATGAGTGATGTGCGAAGTCTAACACGTACTTGGCCGGTTTTTTAAAATGTAACGAAGTGGTTATATATGAAAAATGCAAAAAATGTCACTTATTATTATTAATACTTTACTATGAAATACATGCAACTTTATTTTATTATCTATTATTATTATAAAATAAAACAATTTTAAGCGTTTTTTTTTGTCGTCGCGCGAGGACCCTGCGAGGGCGAGGCCCCGCAACCTTATTACGTATCTTTTGCAAGAGCAAAACGATAGCGATTTTTGCGCAATAATTGCTCTTCAATACAAAAGTTTTAGAGTTGTTGGCGGTTTTATTTTTAATAAGTTCATTTGACAAACAGCGAGCGATTAGCAAACGATTGTGTAGGAACTACCATAACTACACTGCAGGTAACTCCGACTTTTATGACCTAAAGGGTTTGATCGCTATCGTTTTGCTATTGCAAAAGATACGTAATAAGGCTGCCAGTTGTTTTATCGCCACTACCTAAGGCCGCCCTGCACGAAATCCAAGAACCAAGGGCGTCGCCAGCCGATAGCCCAGGGGGGGGCAAGTTGATATGGAGAATGAGAAAAGTATGAATTGTAGGTAAAGTCGAGAGCACATGAAGCTTTTCACTTGTAGTACGAGCCTTACATCTACAGCGATTGTAATAATATCGGTAGTTCTCGCCAAACTTCTTGGCCGTCCCGAAGTTGGCTGCAATGTCTGCGCAGTAGTAAATCATACAAAAACAGTACCAATCCGTGCCTTGCGCATCGGAAATTCGGAAACCCAACTTCAGGGCGGCCCAGAAGTTTGGCGGGCACTATTCAGAGTCCAACGTGTAAAGCTACGCAACTCTACCGTACACGTTGTGCAAGGAAGAGCGATCAAAATTTTCAACGCTTTTCCGTGTCGGGAAAGAAGGTTTTTGCCAATTTTAGGATATCAACAACGGTTCGATCTGTTGGGTTTGGTTTATATATATTCATTTGAGTTTCGACGTACGGGAATGATCAATCAAGCAAGTCAAGTCAAAGACTTAGGACTGTGGTTGCTTTACATTTGGCAACTTTTTTAGAATCTCTAGGGGGGGGCAGCTGATAATTTTATAAAGTGCTCAGTCGCTTTTTCTCATTGGGATTTAACTATTCACGAATAAAACAGAACTGACGTTCGCATAATAAAACAACATTGCGGCCTATGAAACTGTTTATTCTAACAGACACATGCACTCGTACAGTGAAACAAAAATCGTATAGTGTGTGTTTCTGTTAGAATAACAAACATAACTTTATCTCAAGTACAACAGTGTCCCTGGCAGAGGTTTCTTTATAAATAAGCATCACCTTTCTACCAATTTTTCTGTTCCTCTTTCTTATCTGTTTATTATAAGCGTTTATTTTGGTGTATTCTTAAAATAAATAAATACAACATAATATTGGACTTCCAAAAACAGGTTATAACAGAAGGCAGCGAACCGGACAATTTCTTCTGGGTAGGCATCGGCGGCCGCAAGCCCTACGACACGGACGCAGACTATCTGAACTTCACCCGGCTGTTCCGCTGCTCCAACGAGAAGGGATACTTCACCGTCTCCGAGAAATGCACAGACTTCTGTCAGGTAACTAGTTCTTTATGGGCTACTTTCTGTAAAGAACCCTTGAAATTAATAGCTTTGGTAAATACAAGCAATATTTCTTGTTTATAACATATAAAATATTTCTTGAAAGAAAAGAAATACTGGACGTATCATATGCCCGAAGCTTTACAATAATTTGTGCAAATTTAAACATTTGCTGTAGCTCCCACGCCAAGTATTCAAACTAACTTGATGAAGTATATTATATTCTTTTTAATTTTTAGACTTTACATGTCAATAAAAACACGGACAGAACTCTCAAAAATGTATTTTTTGTCTAGGACGATTTGGCGGATGACGACATTATGATATTGGATAATGGCGACCAAGTATTTTTATGGCTCGGCGCCAAATGCTCCGAAGTGGAGATAAAACTGGCTTACAAGTCTGCACAGGTAACTAAATATTTTATAACTCTCAGTTTCAAGCAGTAGTGTTTATTTTCATTCCTTTCAATAATTGAACAAAATCTGTGACTATAAAATAATAATAATCTCTAATCTCCACTACTAAGGTATACATCCAACACATGAAGTCAATGCAGCCCGACAAGCCGCGCAAACTCTTCCTGACACTGAAAAACAAAGAGTCGCGACGGTTCACCAAGTGCTTCCATGGCTGGGGGGAGCACAAGAGGCCACCTGAATAAACACCACATATATCTGCATGTGCCAACGACTATTAACTATTAGACGCCTATAGCTAGTTTTCTACGAGTGATTTTTAGTTATTAAGTGAAATTGAGGCACACCTTATTAATAAAAAGACATGAGATACGTTCCTTATATCACACGGAACTGCCATTGGTCCCTACATATTTTAGTTTTGTTTATAATTTCATATAAATCATCAGTTTATTATTGCGAACATCGAAACAGTATTGAATTAGTTTGTAAGTCTGTATAGTGGTAATTGTTGACACAAACTGAAGCTATTCTGATGAAACTAGTTTTTAACACATTTTACAGAGAAGTTAATGACAGAATGTGCAATACTGAGTATTACTTGATAAATAATTAATTAATTTTTTGTGTCTTACACAATTGTGCTTCCAGATATAGTAGGGAGTTTAATTTTGATACAGATTCTACCACTGCTCAAATCTGTCACTGTTCTTCTAGTAATTTCAATATCTTCAGTCTGTTTCCTATTATATGAATTTATAAGTAGCAATGAGTACTATTCTCTCTCTCTTTTCCCAAATAACTTCAATACCTACTTATGTCTCTTCATCAGCCATTGTTGCAGTGTTAGAATAAATTATGTTGCAGTTTGTCAAAAATGAAAGACTGAATCATGCCATTATCTCATTTATTTGAACTTTCATTTATAAAATATTAAGCACGAGTGTGATGAGATTACACAAAACAATTATGACTACATTTGTGAGAGTAACTTTTGACTAGATTAGCAGAGATTGCCTTGTGTGTTACTCCGGTGACAAATGAAACATGCATTTCATTCACAATGCATTTATTATGACATGATTTATTTTGATATAACTTGATTGATTTAGCTGTATATAGTATTCTGTTTTATATCTTACAATCATATGATATAAAAACTGTATTTTATGTAAATCATGTAAATAAGAGATTTTTATAATATAATAAAATCCATAAATTAAAACAAAATTACTAAGTATTGTGTACAATGCTATTTTGATGTTGAGCACAAAATTTTAATGTTTTTGTAACAATCCTTATAATAAAATATAACAATAAACATTGTGTCTTATTATAATAAACCCGCATGAAGTTTACATGATCTGAAACAAAATAAGAGGCAGCTTTAAAATCGTAACAGGAAAGAATAAATTAAGGTAAATATAACAATAGAAATATTAATTTTAACCGAAAATAGCTTTGTTAGTTTTGGGAGGCATGATTTTGACATTTAAGAGGAATATTTACATTTTCTCAAGTTTGAAAAGGGTTTACCTGAAATGCTTTTTAGTCATCATCGTCGTCGTCATCAGAAGGAACAAACAGTTCGTTCTCTTCCAGGAAATTGGCTATATTTTTACTAATAGCTGCTCCTATGAGCAGGCCTGGCACTACGGCCATTACTATACCCAGGAGACCTAACGGAGTCTTCTCTGGCTCGGGTAGTATAGCACCAGTCGGAGTAGTCGTAGCGGTCCTTCTTTGTATGGCGTTCTCATGTCTCGTCAGGTTTCTAGATTGCGCCACCAATCGAGATAACCGAAAAATAGCCATTTTGTTCACAATTAAATAACTTGCTTGAGTGTTTTTAACCCGATTATTTTTAGCTAGCTACAGTAGCTTTTCTTTTCTGACACTGACATGCATGACATTTGTTTTTCGGCAACAGAATGACGTAATTATCTGCCACAGATTTGTAATACCTATTTAATGTGCCGTTTCGTGTCAATTTCGAGTAGTTTCGATAATAGTAATCTTTGGTTTCGATGAATGTTTCGTTGAAGCCCAACTCCCAATTTAGTCGGCTAAATTGACTTAACTGTTTCTCGCGGTAAAAATATGATTCTATTCTAGTTGATTTGTGTGATCACTAGAGATATGTTGAATATTGTTGAATGTTGATGAATATCTTAAGTGGGGTGGGTGTCCAAACAAAAAGAGTGCAGTAGTGGGGTATTGAGATACGACTATAATAGACTCGGTATCTAGATAAATAGATAAAATAAATATTCAAAAACCGCCACATTTTTTTTAAATCAGATATTTGAAGTTAAAACCGTACTTGTGTTTTTATGAACTTTACAAAACTGCATATATCTCGAAAACTAATAGCCGAGGACTTGGCCCTTTTTGCTTGGACACCGGACGTATTTCTCTGCGTACTATAAAGAAAACAAAACATTAATGATTGATTACGTTGACTTTTTGAACCGAAATCGAACGCGTTCAAAAGTTTAAATTAGTTGCTAGGGTAAAAATATTTTTGGTTTTGAAAAAAAAATTGCATTTCATATTGAATATAGGAATTAATATTCTGTATATACAATAATAAACTTATAGAAATGCAACCTAATTAATTACAGTGTGACTTTTACATATTTATACTTAATCGTAATATATAATATGACTTATAGTCTAGCAACACAGCTCATTGCAAAATGTCAACTTGATCTGAAACGAAATGAATAAAAAATTTAACATAATTTATTTATATTTAACGAAAACAATTTTTCTTTGAAAAAAATGAATGTGACGTTAATTAGTTTAGAGGCTTTAATTCGTAAGTATTTTTGTGTGGTATTTTCCGTGATATAGAAAGTTTTTACTAAGTATTTAATGAGAATGTATCTGTTGTTCGTTTGCTTAGTAAAAGCTACACATGAATCTCTGCCATGTCCGGATGCTGCGGCGTTGGAAGCGTTTTGCGCGGTGATGCGGGACTCTACGGAGGGCGCACAGCTGGCGGCGCAGGCCCTAGCTGCCCGCTTACACACTCCGAATGCTCGCGAAGCTCTCCTCGCTCTCTCGATGCTAGATCGCTGCATGCGACGTTGTGATGCCGGTTTCCACGCCGAAGTTGGCAAATTCCGCTTCCTCAATGAAATGATTAAATTAGTTTCACCTAAGTACTTTGCTGATCGAACTTCCCCAGAAGTGCGGACTAGGGTAAGAATACTTTCATTTAAAACTTAATTTCTTTAACATCTCATGAATATCTGAGTACCTATGCTAGCTTATTATATTTTATTGATGTAAATATAAACAGAGTATTGATGAGATTTTTAGTCTAATAGCTTTTACCAAAATGTAAAAAAAGTATGCTCATGCGCTTTTACTTTTTGAAAAGTATAATTACCACATTACAATTTAAATATACATTATACATTTTTAAACAATTAGCAATTTTATAGAATATTAAAAAAAACTGTCCTTAAAAGCACATGGATAATAATAAGTAAATTAACCATGTTCCTTTTCCTCATAGAAACTAATCAGAATTACTTTATGTTTTAGGTACTACAACTACTTCATGCTTGGTCAATTGAATATCCAAAGGAATCCAAATTTAAGGTAGCATATGACATGCTTAAGAACCAAGGAGTGGTGAAGGAGACTCCGCCTCCCTTGCCTCCTGAAGATGCTGTACCACCTCGGAACAGGTCCAAAAATGCCATATTTGAAGATGAGGAAAAGTCTAAGTTGTTACAAAAGTTACTACAGAGCAAAAAGCCTGAGGACCTCCAACATGCAAACAGGCTTATCAAAACTATGGTCAGAGAAGTAAGTACCTATCTATATCCTTTAGCTAAAAAACTGACTGTGTCACTGTGTGGCACATCTGTCCATATACCTACCTAGTTATTGTAACTTTAACTATAAAATATGCCAGCCTATTGTAGTTTTAGTGGAATACTACAATGTGTAAATGCTCCATGAATTATATTGACCAAGAATAATCACACTAATCTTACTAATGCCAAAGTTTAGATGGATGTGTGTTTGTTTGTTACTCAATCACGCTAAAACGGCTGAACGGATTTGGATGAAATTTGGCACAGAGATAGATTATAATCTGGAATAGCACATAGGCTACTTTTCATGCCGGTATAATTTTCCCATGGGATAAGAAAACACTGTACATGCAGGAGAAGCTGCCAGCAAACAATTAACATCACTGCACAATGCACATGCTGAGGTAGGAGCCTTTTTGGACTCGCACAAGGTCTTTTTAGGGTTCCATACCCAAAGGGCAAAAACGGGACCCTATTACTAAGACTCCGCGATCCGTCTGTTTGTCCGTCCGTCTGTCGCCAGGCTGTATCTCATGAACCGTGATAGCTAGACAGTTGAAATTTTCACAGACGATGTATTTCTGTTGCCACTATAACAACAAATACTAAAAACAGTATAAAATAAATATTTAAGGGGGGCTCCCATACAACAAACGTGAATTTTTTGCTCGATATTAATAACGGCAACAGGTAGACGCTTAAAATATTAATTGAAAATTTAGTTGTATATTCACTTCAAAAAATAATTATTATTAAATTAAAATAAAATAAATTAAGGAGGGCTCCCATACTACAAACGTGATTTTTTGGCCGTTTTTTTGCGATTATCGGAACCCTACGTGCGCGAGTCTGACTCGCACATGGCCGGTTTTTTTTTTGTTTTATTTATTATATAACTTTTTTTTTGTTTATTTTGTGTCTCCTGTGCGGGTCATAAATAAATATATTTTCTTTCTTTCTTTACTAATATTATAAAGGCGAAAGTTTGTGATTGTGTTTGTTACTTCTTCATGGTCAAATGGACAGATCTGGATGAAATTTAGCACAGATATAGTTAGGATACTTTTTATCCCGGGAATATGTTCCCTCGAGATAATTTTCGAAATTCACACGGGCAAATCACTGGCAGAAGCTAGTAATGTCATAAAGATAAGATTTTCAATATTAAAAAGAAGGTTTATATGGATTTCTTTACGGGATATTGTTCAAAATATTCTGTTAAACTGATAAAGGATTAAGATAAGGATAAAATATTCATTTCAATATTAATTACCTCAAACATAGGCTAACCCTCTTACAAATAAACGCGGAATAAAGTTATACCAAGTATAAACCTATGAAAATGTATGGTTATTCCTTTGTTATACCTGGTATAACTTTATTCCACGTTTATTTGTAAGAGGGTAAGAGTGTAGGAAAAACCAAGGTTTTTTTTTTTGTAATTCTTTGTAAAATAATAATTAGGCAATAGCATACTTTTTGCTATTATATTATATAATTATATAATATTATATTATTACTAGCTTCTGTCATTGGCTTCGCCCACGTGAAAGTCGAAAATTATCCCGAGGGAACATATTCTTAGTATAAAAATTATCTATGTGCTATTCCTGACTATGTCTATCTATCTCTGAGCCAAATTTCATCCAGATCCGTCCAGTTGTTTTGAGCGTGAAGAAGTAATAAATATAAAATTTGTGTGATTAATGGAATCTGAAGGAAAATACTACTTATTTCAGGTATAGGTAGACACATCATTCATCATATTTTTATTTTATATCTGTTTGGTACCAAATATTGTTTAATAGTTTTAAAATATCATCTGTCTTTTAAAGTTTTAATCAAGTCTGTCCTCCTTTCCATGACTGCCAATTGTATGCCTAATTAGATTAATTGTGCTAATCTAACTGACCGTAATGTAAAACCACACATTCACAATAATTGAAGCAATAAAGACATGATTATGGGTAAGGAGCCAGGAGGTCAACATGCCCAGCACAGGAGTTATATTACTGCAAACATGGACCGTTTGTTTGTACCGAATAGGCTCCGAAACTACTGGACCGATTTAAAAAATTCTTTCACCAATAGAAAGCTGCATTATTCCTGAGTGACATAGGCTAGTTTTTAATCCCGAAAACGGGTCCTGTTGGTTGGTCCACGGGAGCGAAGCCGCAGGGAACAGCTAGTTGAGTATATTGTGCAACATTAACCAAATTATGTGCAAACAGTCATCTGTTGTAATCATTGCACAATCATTATTCAATGACATTACAGCTTTCAGAAAAACATGCATGTCATGCATGTCACAATGCCTATTATTCTCTTATTGTGTTCAGTGCATAAGTCCACTATAATCAACGAATATTCAAAATTTTAAACAATTAATGCACAGTGGTGAAGGTGGCGTTCTTAGCTAACCACACTGGTCAATATAATTATGGCCCCTATGTTCAAGCAAATCCTTTGTATAGTCATCCCTGCAGCCGGAACACAGGTTTCCTCTATGTGAGAGAGGAGTGGCCATCACGCGGGAGTCCACTATAATCAACGAATATTCAAAATTTTAAACAATTAATGCACAGTGGTGAAGGTGGCGTTCTTAGCTAACCACACAGTGGTCAATATAATTATGGCCCCTATGTTCAAGCAAATCCTTTGTATAGTCGTCCCTGCAGCCGGAACACAGGTTTCCTCTATGTGAGAGAGGAGTGGCCATCACGCGGGCCTTATTCGATTAGGTGGATGTTATGTCGTCGAATTTTTTATTATAAAAAAAAAGTTAATTAAAAAAATCAAAATACCCGACTGCTTAAAAAGCGAACTAAAAAGACGTAAACAAGAAGAAAATCATGCTGTGCAGTCGGAGGATACATATTCGCGAGCTGGCTGACCAAAACCAGATGTATCCTCCGACTGCACAGCATGATTTTCTTCTTGTTTACGTCTTTTTAGTTCGCTTTTTAAGCAGTCGGGTATTTTGATTTTTTTAATTAACTTTTTTATTTATAACTTTTTAGTTAACATTTTTTTCGAATTAGGTACATTTAAATATATAAGTGTTATATATTTTTGAAATCGCCTCTAAAAACCCTTTATTTTGATACCCCACACGATGGGTTTGGAAGAAAAAATAAAATTGGCCCCCCACAATATGGCGCCCAAAAGCCGCCATTTTTCTATTTTCCAATTTTAATGTAGCCTATGACACTCGCAAGGTTAAGACGAATCGATTGACGTATGAATCATCAAAATCGGTCAACGCGTTTGGTCTCTGGAACGCCATATAGGAACAAACATACATACATACATACATACATACATACATACATACATACATACATATATACATACATACATACATACATACATACATAGACTGATAAACACATTACCCTCCTTCGGCAGTCGGGTAAAAACATGACATGCCGATTGCCTCACGATGATTTCCTTCACGTGTTTGAGAGTCATGAACAAAGCAAAGTGCGTCCCTGGGTTCGAAGTTTCGAACCCACGACCTACGATTCATAAATTACAACAACAACATGGCCTTACAACCAACTTTTTATTTTCTTTTTTGGTTTGAAGTCATCTAATGACTACTCCCGCTCAGGGTCAAGCGGGAGGGCGTGTCAGACTTTTACTGACTAAAACCCTCCCGTGTTCCTTCAGTTGCTTAAACCAGGGCCGCGATAACTCTCTTTCAAATTTATCCAGAAAGGCATCGGCCCTAGCGGATTCCGTCAGGATTACTGATCTCTTTGAGGCGCGTGTGGAACACTACGCGCCGTCGACTCGGGCCTGGTCCTTATCGGACAGCGAGCTACCCATTACTCGCCATCCGCGAGCCCGCGCCTACGGTGGCCGGGAATCGGCTTGCGTTTCGCGACGCCCAGGGCGTCTCCTTCGTTGGTTAGGGGCGTGAGGGCGTCTCCGTTGCGTCTCCCTCACGCGCTCCGCCTCCTTGTTCGCGAGCATTACTGCTTCGCAGAAGGAGGAGACAGCTTCCCATACCCTCTCGCCCCGTACCATGACCAGGGCCGGACGCGAGAGGTTGCTACCGCCGATCGCCTCCACGAAGACACGGCGTGCTCCTCCCGCCGCTAGCGGGGCAGATCTCCACCGTGTCCTCCGGGCGATCCACACAATGGTCACACCCGGGCATTTCCTGCCGCCTTATCCTGAACAAAAAAAAACGGAACAAAAAAAAGGCTGGCGATGTCTAGAGACACCGCCAAGACTACCCCACCCCGGGCCACTGCATCCCTCGTAAGGGCTCGCATGGCGTCCAGCGTAGCGTAGAGCTCCCTCTGCGGAAACCAAACTGGCTCTCCACCAGATCCGCCCCACCCGCACCAGCTTTCCGATGAGGTCGTCTGCAATGACTCTTTCAAAGAGCTCACCTCGTCGAGCAGCACGATGGGCCGGTAAGCGGACGGAGAGACCGCAGGGCGCCCCGGCTTCTTAATGAGGACCAGTTTCCCCGTCTTCTAACGAAGGGGGAACCGACCCCTCTCCAAGCATGCGCTCAGGAGCCCCCTTAGTCGAGGACCGAGTGCCTCCAAGGCCAGGACCCAGGCTTTTCTAGGTAATCGTCGGGTCCTGGGGCGATATTTTTGGCGTTCGGGCTGACGAACACCTGGGCTACCACTAGTTCTCAGGCGATGCACCTTAGTGTTATCTTAAGCCAAAACAAATCTATACTAAACCACATTAACTTTTAGGAAGAGCGTCGAAACGAAGAAAGCAGTCGTCGCGCCCAAGAAGTTGGCAACGCGTTAGACAGCGCGGAGCTTCTGCGAGAACTTCTCGCCAACGCTGAAGATGCGTCTCCGGAGGAAGAGCAGCTGATCCACGAGCTCCACGTATCCTGTGGAGGCCTACGGCTGGCACTTCAGCGCCTGGCCGCCTCGGAGACACAGCCCGACTGTCTCAGTGAGTGGACCGGTTTGTTACACCCAATCATTATCATTGTGATGTGTGTAGTGTTTGTTTGTTTGTCATTTTATTTTTAGATCCAACTTTTGTTTTTGTAAATGTTATTATTTCCACCAGTACATACACACTTCACTATGTACTCAGACCATCAAGAGTATCAAGCAAAGAAGACCATAGTCACCCTAGCTGATTTTGGCAATAATATGTAGTTAGTAGAAAACTCGCGTGAGCGATTTTGGAACTATAGTCAATGCATGTCGTGATTAGTTAGAAAAATATAACATAAGGTTACAGGGTTCAGTAAAAACCTTATCTATATGTAAACGGTGCCAATTAGTACTGTGTTGGCTTCTAGTATTTCAACTTTGCACGGCTTGCGCAACCACGTACGTGCCTAGTCATTTGATATTGCTTTCAAAACTACTTTTAGGGTTCCGTAGGCAAATGGCAAAAAACGGAACCCTTATGTATTCGTCATGTCTGTCTGTCCGTCCGTATGTCACAACCACTTTTTTCTAAAACTATAAGAACTATGCTGTTGAAACTTGGTAGGTAGATGTGCTGCGTGTCGCGGGTTCGATTCCCGCCCGGAACAAAAATTTGTATGACCTACAGGTAGTTGTTTCGGCTCTGGGTGTTTGTGTATGTGAGTTTATATGTTTGTAAACGCACCCACGATACAGGAAGAAATTCCTAGTGTGGGGCAACGTATTTATAAAAAAAAAAAAAAAAAAAATGTATTCTGTGAACCGCATTAAGATTTTCACACAAAAATAGAAAAAAAGCAATCAATTTTGGGGGTTCCCCATACTTAGAACTGAAATTATTATTTTTTTCCTCAAACCCATACGTTTCTGTGGATAGGTCTGCAAAAATGACATTGAGGTATCTAATGGTAGCACTTCACATCGCTATTCGATGTTCTCGTTATTTTTCGTCTTTGTTCGCTATATTCGTGTTGAATTCCGAATAACACGAATACACCGACTACACATCGTTCATGAACAGCAAATATGCCGAACATTTACGAATATTTTTGCTATAGTTTACGAAGGACGTGTTAACTGCAGCAGCGGCTTATTATTTCCATTGTGCTAATTACCAGTACATGTTATGCGTACGTAAAAACAAATTCGTTAAAAGAACATTGAGAAGAAGACGCTGATGGGTGTTAAAAATTCACAAAAGTCGTAGACCTACTAAGTACTACTGAGCGAACGATGTGTGGCCGGTAAACGAATATATTCGCCATATTCGCAATCCTTTGATATGTTGCAAAAAACCGACAGCAGGGCGGATACGGGTGTTCGAGTATTTGGCGTATTCGTCTTGTTCGCAAATATAGACGAATAGAGCAACTTCACATCGTCCTATTTGGGCGAAGTGCCACCATAATATTTTTTTTACCCGACTGCCGAAGGAGGGTAATGTGTTTATCAGTCTATGTATGTATGTATGTAAGTATGTATGTATGTTAGTTCCTATGTGGCGTTCTAGAGACCAAACGCGTGGACCGATTTTGATGGTTCTTACGTCAATCGATTCGTCTTAACCCCGCGAGTGTCACTGGCTACATGAAAATTGGAAAATGGCGGTTCTTGGGCGCCATATTGTGGGGGCCCAAATTTATTTTTTCTTCCAAACCTATCGTGTGGGGTATCAAAATAAAGGATTTTAAGAGGTGATTTCAAAAATATATAATACTTGTATGTTTAAATGTACCTAATTCGAAAAAAAAATACTAAAAAGTTATAAATAAAAAAAGTTTTTTTAATACGTATATATCGTAAGCCGCAATTTACCAAGTACGGTACACTTCGTGCGCGAGTCCGACTCGCACTTGGCCGGTTTTTGTTATACGAAACGCTAAGATCTTAAAGTAGGCCACACATCACTGCCCCACTGGTATAAATTTAACCCTGAACTGGGCGAGCCAGCATGGAGCTTCAATAGGATAAGAGGCCAACTTTCACTGGTTTTGTGTACAGTACTGACATGCAGCCTTCTGTAGCATACCAAGTTTTTACCCAGGGTTTATTATCCGAGTGAATTTCTACAATAATCCAGATGAACACTGATAGTGCATGTCAATGTATGTGGCGCTGATAAGCTTATTATCTCTTGAATAGTTTTTTTTTTTTTTTTTTTTTAATAAAAAAACGTTGCCCCACACTAGGAATTTCTTCCTGTATCGTGGGTGCGTTTACAAACATATACACTCACATACACAAACACCCAGAGCCGGAACAACTATATATAGGTCATACAAGTTTGGTAGCCTGGTATCTACAAGCTCTGTTGTATGAAGGATTATCTGTTCCTTGATACTGTACTGGCTTCCAGTTGCGCTGTATGTTTTCTATGTTGATATTTTTGAACATAATAAATTATAGCTGCATACTTCATAATGTAGTTTTGGATATATATGTTTTTTAGGGTTCCGTACCCAAAGGGTAAAAACGGGACCCTATTACTAAGACTTCGCGATCCGTCTGTCTGTCTGTCTGTCTGTCCGTCTGTCTCCGGGCATGTATCTCATGAACCGTGATAGCTAGACAGTTGAAATTTTCACAGATGATGTATTTCTGTTGCCGCTATAACAACAAATACTAAAAACAGTATAAAATAAATATTAAAGGGGGGCTCCCATACAACAAACGTGATATTTTTGCCGTTTTTTGCTCGATATTAATAACGGCAACAGGTAGACGCTTGAAATATTCACAGAATGTTTAGTTGTATATTTACTTTAAAAAATAATAATTAATAAATTAAAATAAAATAAATTAAAGGGGGCTCCCATACAACAAACGTGATTTTTATGCAGTGTTTTGCGATAATGGTACGGAACCCTTCGTGTGCGAGTCCAACTCGCACTTGGCCGGTTTTTTTTTGTTAAATCTTCTCTTGTGCCGACGCAAGCTATAATCCTACTATTATTATAAACGTGAAAGTTTGTAAGGATGGATGGACGTTTGTTACTCTGAATTTATCTGAAAATTACTGAACGAATTTTGATGAAATCTTACAGATATATAGCTTATACATCAGAATAACACATAGGCTATTATTTATAAATATACTGCGAGAAGTATTATTATAATAGTTCATAATATTGTGGTTAAAAGATTAGTCAGTCAGCAAGCTTGTTAGTGGAGCAAACTGCTCATGAGTGTGCCGATTATATGATTCCTATAGCCTAATTTCAATATTTATTGCACATTCCAGATGACATACTCCACGCCAGCGAAGTTCTAGACGAGGTCTTTGAAAAATACGACGCATATTCCAAGTTTACAAAGGAGAAGAAGAAGAAAAGTAATGCCAAAGGGACAATCACTGAAGAAGGACAAGCTTCGAATAGTGACAGTTTATTAGACTTCGCGGGCAATGTCGGTAGAGGAGACAGTTCTTTGAATAAAAGTACCGCAAGTAAAAATACGGCTATCGACGAACTTGGCGATATATTCTCGAGTGGAAGCGAATCAAATATCGTGGAGCCATTGAAACCTGTTAGTTTGATGCCCAGTGGTAAGATATTTTTATAAGCTTTTTATTAACTTGCAATGTATGTATGTCTTTATGTTCGGGTCTTGCAACTGTATTTTAAAGCAGTTATCCTCGACCGATTACGATGAAATTGTGCATACACGTTTGGTTTGGATGACAATGCACGCTAAGCTAAAAAGCTTGCATAAAAAGTTTTTTTTTTCATTGGTAAAAAATTACTACCTTTTTATTATACAGACAAATATAGTGTCAAGTCTTCAAGTCAAGACAAAGCTAAAAGAGTTTGGAACAATTTTACTCAAAATTTTAATTTCCTTTTTGCAGAAGATGTAGATCTTTTAGGAGATAAACCAAATAAAGCGGAAGGTTGGAATGAACTGGACTCCCTCGGCGAACAACTTATAAAGCAGTCGCTACCTGATCACATGAAACGTCTCGAAAGTTTTAATGGGTAAGCTTAGCTACATACTTTTGTACTGACTTAGAAAATGAATTTAGAAGAAACATATTATTCTTTGTTTCAGTAAAACAACAAAGAAAATACCAATGAACGCGTTAGCCTCGCCCAAACACGAGCTCGCGACATCATCGACAAATGGTGCCCTATTCGACCTCGACTTCTTTACCAAAAAGCCAGAAGAACAACCCAAGCCGACTGCTGAGCCCCCTAAACCAGTGAACAAGCCTTCTCCACCAGATGACCTTATCGTAGACATCACAGATGGCCCCAGCACTTCAAGCATACACCTAAGCGCGACTGACTCTCCTGTAGACAACATATTGGACTTTAGTATATCATTAGACGAAGCCAAATCTAAGAACACGTCTCCAACGGAAAGTGTTGAATCTAATTCTACCGAAGAAAAGAGAGAGAAGACTAAAAGTGAAGTAAAACCGTTGACAGACATTGATGTGTCTCTGTCTAACGTAACGCCGGCCAACGTTCCTCCCATGACGATATTTGAAGAAGAAAATGGTCTCACAGTAGTATTGCACTTTTGTAAAGACAAACCAAGGCCTGATGTGAATGTGATCGTTATATCAACTACGAACAAAAATAAGAAGCCTATTCTAGATTTTAGGTTTCAGGGTGTGGTTCCTAAGGTATGTACTATTAATAATTTAGTAAAAAACTTGTCCATGAACCATCCATATTACCACAGATAATATAATACTAGCATACAGATGCCTCATCCCATACAAAGAAACCGTGCCGACGTAACTAGCGTTTTTCGTCTGATTAAGGATGCTGTTACATTTTCGACGAACTCGAATATAGGTATCATGTCGCACACAGCAACATTACGCGTACGCACTCATTGAAACTACTGAGCGCGATTTTATACATCACTGAAATAATATTGGTCCTTGATATTATTATTAAATTTTATTGAAGTTGATTCAGGAAGGTTAGTTGGCACTTTGAAAATGCATTTGGTAACTGTTACAAACCATCGTCGTAAAAAGTAGGTTATTATTTTCAACCGACTTCAAAAAAAGGAGGTTATCTATCTATTCGACCCGTATGTATCTGTGATTTTGTTAAAAACTACTGATCAGATATTGATCAGGTTTCGACGATAAATGTATGTGTTAAAAGGGAAGGTTTTATTGTATAATATATTAGGATCTAATAAAGATCTTCAGAGATAGACAATGGGACTCTTCAATAACAGCAAAACAGCAAATGACCTGCGATTACTGTGATCGTATGTTTGTGTATTGTTTTCACCATACCATAATATAACATCACGCTTATACGGTTTTAGGGGGTAAACAGATGTATTTAGTATACCCAATATTTTTAACTTTGTTGTAGGTATTTTTAAAAAATACGCCACGTGATATAAGTAGATACCTAAAACGAAATAATCGTCGGTCACAAGGATTAAAAAATTACTTGAACATTTTGCATTACATGGAACTGATGGAACATATAAAATATTGTTATGTAAAATTATTTTGGGCATTACATAATGAGCAGCAGCTATTGACATATTACCCAAAAACCATGAAAATGACACCCATGACGAAAAGATGTAAAATTTTCGTCGGCGCCATTTTGTATTTTGGTTTGACCCCGTATTCGATATAAGCGACCCCAAAAACCATGAAAATGACACCCATGACGAAAAGATGTCAAATTTTCGTTGGCGCCTCTTCACCGCCGAAAGCTTAACCTTACCCATCCAAATCCTAACCTTACTAAGAGCTGCTTAATCCAACCCATCCATTTCTCAACCTTTTCAACAACTGCTTAACCCCACCTATCCAAATCCCAATCTTACCCAACATCATTTCTAAATCACATTCATAATAATAGGAAACTCAAACATACTTTTATTTCAGTCCGATAAAATATCAATTCCTTTCGATAACGACAAACGACGCGTGGCGGTACGCACACGCATGCACACTAGAATCTTTTCTGTTACTATTAGCTTCTGAGCGCGGAATGATGAACCGTGAGTACAAAATGTATGAAGAAGTCGGCAAGTGTTTTTATTTTAGCTAACAATTAAAAAATATAATAATTTAGGTAAAAAATTATAAGCTGAACCTGCAAAGGACTATATATACCGCATTTTCTTATAATTTTGAAAATAAAATATGCTGTAAATTTATCTAAACTGGGACCTATTCGGACCCTACTTTTTTTTCGATTATTGTGATGGGCAAAACGTATTTGTGCGAAAATTTTGTATGATGTCATACAATTTTTCTGATGCCAATTTGGAGCTGAATATATTATCTTTTAATTAAGACCATGATATTTTCACATCTGTGATTGCATATACATTAAATTGGTACCTGAAAAGCACTGTTATTTGTAGAAAAATGTAATAGCGTCCTTAAGGGCCGATTTCACCAATGACACTAATTGCGATTAGATCAACTAAACTCAGTTTATGCAAATACAGCGTTCTGATTGGTAGTTTAGTTCTGTTTCTTTCTCTGTTTTGGTAGTTTTTCGTGTTTGGTTCCGTTCCGCGGTTAAAGACAGCATCTGGTGTTAGCAGCGACATGCAAGTAAAAGGGTTTTCTCGGTTCGTTATTATTTTTTTATTTAAATACAGAGACAATTAGTTTTATAGTATTTTTTTGCACGTTTTTACCGTTTCATTGTAACAAAATGTGTATAATACGAATTTAAAAAAATCGACTGGCATGCATATGAAATTAAAAACCGCGCCATCTCTTGAATGAATTTTAAATGATCCATTCAAATAATCTTTGAAATGTGATTTAAGTTGATTAAAAAATAAAATACATTTTTTATGATAATTTCTAGAAAATGTTAATTTTACACACTATTCAATAACAAATCAATGCATATGGCGCCATCTAGTGTCATTTATTTGAACCAAATTTTCTTTGTTAGCGCTGGGACCCCGTGATATTACCAACGAAAAATTCTACTTATTGTATGCTGGGGATGGATGTTTGTTACTTTTTCACGCAAAAACTGATGAAAGGAATTTAATGAAACTTTTCAGTAATATATCGGTATAAATAAATAAACTATTATTATACAAATTATGAAAACTATTATTATACAGATTATGAAAACTATTAATTATGTGGGTCGAGCCGCGAGCGGTAGCTAGTTCGATGCCCACACGGAAGCTCGCCCTTGACCACTATATCACCTAATGGTAAGCGATGATGTGGTCGACGGTGTAGCACGCTTGCGTAGAATTAACCTACCCTGACTCCGGAATGGAATTCCACTCCTTAGCTGTACGAATAATAAAAGTATTTTCAATACAGTTGTTAAACATGGCGTACTTTCAGAGGCTATAATTATGATTCGAAAATTAAATTTTATGCATAGGCATCTTTCTGTTACGCGGTCGTGACTTTTGTTTACGAGCTCGATCATTAGTTTTGCAGTTTAGTTTTAAATTTATAAGTCAATTTAAAAAGTTTAGTAGCAAAGAGTTTTCATACATAGAATAAAATGGGATAGATTTTATACGAGGAAAAATGAATGATTCCGTACGTTTTAGCATTGAACTCTCAATAGTATTTTGAATGGTTGTTTAATATATTTAATTACCAGTTTTAATTTAATTATTTTCACATCAACATTTGTCTAAAATCGAATAGGCTGTATAGACTGTTTTCGTTGTAAAAAATGTCCAGTTGCAAAAACGCGCCTTTAGTTATAAGTCAATTTAAAAAGTTTAGTAGCAAGGAGTTTTCATACATAGAATAAAATGGAATAGACTTTATACGAGGAAAAATGATTGATTCCGTACGTTTTAGCATTTAATTCTCAAGTCTTTTAAATGGTTATTTAATATATTTAATTACCAATTTCAATTTAATTATTTTCACATCAACATTTGTCAAAAATCGAATAGGCTGTGTAGGCTGTATTCATTGTAAAAAATATATGTCCAGTTGCAAAAACGCGCGAAGTATAATATTTTTGATTTGTTTTTACTATTTCCCACAACTGTATTGAAAAATATCGTGTGATACACGGGCGTGTAGGTTATTGCAAACTCGTGTCATTAAAAACCCTCGCCTTCGGCTCGGGCTTGTTAATGACAGCTCGTTTGCAATAACCTACTTTCCACCCTTGTATCACAATGTACTATTCTAAAACGTTTAGTGCGTATGAGTGGGATGTCCATCATGTACCGATGGCGCATCGCCGTACGTCTTGTAGTCCGATGATCAAACGGAATTAGATCATGCAATTCCATCGCACACTCCACGAAATGCAACCGATAAAAAAAAACCGACAAGCTGCAATATTTGTAAAGCCTACAGATAGTTGTTCCGGGTCTGGCTGTTTGTGAAGATACATTAATATATTTGTTAACACACCCACAATACAAGAGAAGAAGTGTGGGCAACGATTAATATAAGTCACAAAATGTCACTTTGATTACCTCTGCTCTCAACTAGCCATTTATCATGTTCAATTGTTAAGCTTATTTTTTTATTTTTTGCAGTGTTGCAAAGTCCGTCTCCTGACGCCGTCGGGCACTACGCTGCCGGCGTACAACCCGTTCCTGCCGCCGCCCGCCACCACGCAGGTGATGCTACTGGGCCGGCCTGCGCCTGCGCATGCGCCCGCGCCGCCCGTGTCGCTGCGCTTCGTCATCTCCTACACCTGCGACGACGACGCCTGCTCCGAGATCGGCGACGTCAAAGAACTGCCTCTAGACCACGTATAGTGTTCATAGGAAATCAATAATCAATTAAAATTTTACAGAAATGAGATGTAAATATGGCATATCCAGTTTTAGAAGAAACGTCGTCTCTCTACGTAGCTGTTTCTTTCTATAGCTCGAGTGTGCCATATGAAGGCTGCCTGTCCACATACCGCGGAGCGGAGAAAAGAGGTGCGGAGCCAACCAATCGAATTGCTTAAAAACTCCGCTCTGCTTTAGTGGATAGGGATTTGAAAACTAGTTTTAAAAGTCATGTATATTTACGCGAAGCGTGGCCGCGGAGATCAGAAACAGAGTAGTGAAGCTGAGCGGGGAAAGTGAGAGGAGAAACGAGCTCCGCGTATGAAAAAACAGTCGCTACGCCGCTCCGCATTTCTTTCTCTCTCCGCTCCGCTATATAGCTCCGCGCCTATGAACAGATACAGTCCGCAACTCCGCTCCGCACAAGTGGACATGCAGCCTAAACACGGGTACTGTACTCAATTTATCGTTCGCTGAAATGCTTACTTATTATTTACCGTGTTATAAGCTTACGTGGCGGTGAAATTTGTAACAATACGATTTTCAAGCATCAGTAAATACGAGCGAAAGAAACACTTTATTTTAGGGACTGAGTGAGATATATTTTATTATATTTGTATTGTGTAATTGAATGTATAATTGTTTCTAGTCGAGATTTTATTACTGAATTATAATTATCGGAAAAAAGGCATTTATTTAACATTCCAATATTTACTTTGGTGACTTTAATAAGTCTCGTGCATTTTTTATAGTTGTGATTATATAAAAGGTTGAAATCGTAAGAAATTTCGTAAACATAAGGGTGTTTACTTTGTAAGATGTGTAATTATAGCACAGTATTATATTAGTATATTTATATAAATGAGCGGCTGAAGGAGTACTTACTGTGTATTTTATGTTGCAATTATGTACAATTAATAGGATAATGTTTGTGTTCGTGCACCCCCATATACCGTGCAATATATATGGAATAAATATGATTTGATTTCCAAAAATAATTATAAATGATCTGTATTTACTTTCTGTTGGCTTAGTATTACGTGAATTAAGCTTCGATGTGTATATTAGACTAATTTAATTTTTTGTGATCGGCACTAATATCGTATTTATTAAAAAACAAACTGCATTTATAAAAAGTATTTTATTCAGTTCATATAAAATAATTAATTACAGTTCATAACAATTCATTTACATAGTAAATGCATCGAACACGTCATAAGAGGTATGATGTACACTAGCAAGCACGACTATTGTTATTTTTCTAGTATTTAGGTATACATAATAATATACAGCCTTGGCCTGTGTTGGCTTACAGCCTACTAAATGCACATCTTGGTATTTCACAAAGAAGTAATCTTAGTAAACCACTAACCTCAGTCAGTCAAATTGTATTTTTATACTAACAGTCTAAGTATAAGGACTTCTTCAAGCTTTCCCGCTGTGTATGGCAGATCTGAATTAAATATACTTGCTAACTAAAATAACTAATCTTATCTAAACACATTATTTCAAACATAGAGAAAGCTTTCGTTAGCAAAAGAGACTAGCAAATATTTACAAATATGCAACAACCTTACCGAAAAATTATGATATTACCCTAATATTTTCATACAAAAGGAACATAGTGTAGATAGTCGTCATTCTTTTGATCTCTTTGGAAAATCTTATAAAATATAAACTAGCGGCCCACCCCGGCTTCACCCGGAACAAATTATGTACAAAATCCGTTGCTTAGAAACAGAAATAACGTCGGACAGCGACTTTGAAAATGGCAGAAATTATGCACTTTCAAATGAAGCCTACATGTGATAATTATGCCACTGAAGAAATTCTCCTAGACCTTAACAAAAATCGGTTAAACGGCTTGATCCCTGAAGGCCAGTGCGGTGATCGCCTTCTGATGTCCACAGTATTCTCTCTCCAGCGTACCCTTCTCCACATCCCAGAGACGCGCGTAACTGTCCGAAGAACCTTAAAAAAAATACATAACACGTTACAGAAAACGACATCTTCATATAACTTTGGTAGCAAAGCGTGTCTCATTTTGACTGCTGTTGCAAGAACTTTTTGGACTTAAGGTGAACGCGCACCTATCCGCGCCGCAAGAGCCGCACGCGCCGCAGTCATCTCATTTTCTCAAGGCCCCGCGCCAGCATCGTACGCGCCGCACGCACAGTGTTGTCACATCATATTCACTTCTGTACATCTTATTATATGGCTATTTTCTGTACAGAACGAACGTACTACGGCACTTGATCCTGTTATTGTCGATTGCTTATTGTTAGAAGAAGAAAATGAAAGAAAATATGATGGGTTCAAGACATTAACTTAAAAAATGAAACAGTTTAGAGAGTATGACACATTATTTCCTGACTTGAGATAATTTAAATTAAGATCCGGTGCCCCACTACAGACTCTCGAAAGCATTCATATCATATAAAAAAATGCTAGAAATTATAGCCAAAAAATTTAGCTACCAGTTTTATTAAATAGTAGCCGAAAAATAGCTTGCTATAGCTATAAAGTAGCTAAGTTGGCATCACTGTACGCATGATGTCTCCGCGCCGCCCGCACCGCACTCGCCGCAAGCACGAATCCGATGACGTCATCAGCACGCGCTGGTGGAATCCGACATCCGTATGCCTACAGCATTTTGCTTGCATGCGGCTCGTGCGGCGCGGATAGGTGCGCGAGGCTGCATACGATTTCATATAAAGATTTATAAAATGCGATGACTGCGGCGCGTGCGGCTCCTGCGGTGCGTCCAGGTGCGCGTTCACCTTTAGGAAGCAGTTTTAAATGATGATACAGGTTAAGTTGGAATGCGGGTGTAATAGTCACAACGGATCTTTGTGTCTCTGAAGTTGGCCCTGCCAACCATTGCGCAAGAAACAGTTTGTCATCGAGTATACTGCATAGAGTAAGCGACATAGGACGATGCGACAAACGTAAGCGAGTGAAAGAGATAGATATACAATGCTATCTTCACCTCCAACATTGATACAAAAATAGCTACTGCGCAGGGTCTTGCAGCCAATTCAGAGACACAAATATCCGTTGTGAGAATTATATACCATAGCCTGGATGTGGTCCAAGGGCCTTTAATCTTGGAAGTATGTTCTCTTAGGATAATTTCTGACGTGAATGTCAGAAAGGCGAAGCCGCTGGAAAAGCTAGTAATATTAAAATAAACTTCGACGTACCAGTGAAAAGGTATCGTGAGTCGATACTGAAGGCTGCATCCCACACCCAACGCTGCGTATCGTTGCGCAGCTCTCGGAGCAGCGTCCAGTCACTCGTGCGCCACACTTTAGCTGAACAATCGCTAGATGTCGTCACCAACATGCTGCACAATAAAAACACTTCCTTTGTAACAGATTTTTTTTAAACACGTAAACTACTGTTTACGTAAAAAATTAACTATGTACTCAGGGATACTGTAGCTGTCTACCAGTGAGTGATATCTAAATCCGATCAATACTTCCTTAAGGTCTATCCACACATCTCAGGGACGTGGACAGACCGTGCCCCGTCAGGGGCTCAAAAAAATATCAGTGTGTACATTTTATATGAACTCGTTCACACACGTCCGTGCACAGACCAGTGACAGAGCTTCAATGCCTGGGCCCGGCCCTGATATGTGTGGATAGACCTTTATGCTACCTTTAACAAACATGTTTTAGTACTTTATAATTTTTAAGAAGAAGCTACTCAAAAAAGGCTGCAGGCGGAAAATTAGGTCCTTATGAGAACATAGCTAGCCAAAATTTTATTTGATATATAATAAAAAAGCTTTTGAACAAGTTTCAACAAAATGAACTGTGTGATCAATCAAAAACTTGATGCACTAGACGCAATTGTATAGGTTAAAGGCAAACACTTAAATATACTCACGTGGAATCATGGCTGAACTTGCACCTCAGCGCATACTTGCTATGTGCGACAATGTGCTTGAGCGGCACGGGGTGAGACGCTGCGCCGCCGAGCGACCATACGTAGCAGTTGCCTTTGTTGTTCACTGCAGCCATCATCTTGCCTTCCGGGTCGATGGCTATGTCCTGGATCGAAGCTTCGGCTTCTGGGATCTACGTAAATATATTACTTGAAGTCAGTTGATGAACAAGAGATAAATAAAGTGAATTTGACAGCATGACCAATTTTATTAACAATTCACAATTTTTCAGTCGCAAAAGGCTAGTTGTTTTGAGTTTTTTTTTTAACTCAAAATATTGTAACTCATTCTTAGCACTTTTGTCAAGTTCTAACATTGGAGTTTGCATTGGAGTTTTTTTCCAGTTTCTAAAAGTAGTCTTTTTGAAAATGGTTTGAAGTTAAAACTATTTTACTTACCAACTGTTCATTCTGATCAGTCCTAAGGTCCCACAAGTGTATGATACCGCTCTGGTCTCCGACCATGATCTGTGTCTGGTCAGGATGCAGCATGACCGCATTGACTTGTGCCTGCACTTGGAATATCTTCGTGCAACGGAACTGTGGTGCAGCCCTGCGCAACATAATCTTACTTTCATTGATTTTATGGATGTTTCATTGTTTACTTGAGATAGATAAAAAGATAGAAGGATTAATATATTTTCTTTAGGTATAATATATAATAATTATCTTACCAGCAAGTAAATTATGACAAGCAGCTATAAACCTACAACTCATATGATTTTAAATAAGTTTAGTGCCCAAAGCTTATGCAAGATTCCAGTTTATATTTTTTTTAAAGATGTAGGTACTTACAGATTTCTTGATGTGAAAACAATAGCAATGGTTGGGAATAGTATGGCAGGATTTTATTTTGATACAATATTGTTAGGAATTAGTAAAAAGTACCTTGGGTCCCATATTCTGGCTGTAAAGTCTTCACCACCAGTGTACATCCACATGTCATTTTTCTAAAATCACATTACCTAACATTATTATTACCCTTAAACATATAGATAGAAACAAAAATGCTACACTTTTTCAGTCTAAACAAGAGATTAGATCATCGTCCACACCCCTACTTCCCCCACTGCTGAGCATAGATGTCTCTTGTCTTGTGCCAATCCCCCTGTGCCTGTGCTAGCCCCTGTCAAAGATTAGACAGCCTTAGCTATATTTGTAACTTATACACTTACTTGAAATCCAACTCTGGTGACATTCTTTGTGATGCCTTCAAAGTTGACAACTGGATCAGGGTTGGCGCTCGCCAGGTCATACATGCGTATATGTTGGTACCCAGCAGCTGCCACCATCTGACCTGTCGGGGATATCTCCAGGTCATTCACTTGCTGAAAACAACAATTTCTGAATTAACTGAAAGTAAATCTGACATTAACATTATGCTCATCTCTACATTGATGCAAGATAACTTACTAGTAGTATCTCGAAAAGCTGAACTTTACACCAGAGCCAAAAATACTATTTAAAAATTCGTAATTCGTGAATGTCGCAAACTAGCTGAATCAGAGAGGCTATTTTTGGAACACATGTTTCTTATAATGAAATTGCCACAAATATTAGCATTCTAAAGTAATTCTAACATGCACTTTATAATAGTTACAGCAATTAGTATTTCAATTTCAAGCAGCAATATTGGTGTATCTTGGTAGTTGTAACAAGGCCCATATATATTGACTGCCAAAAATGTTGCATTTTTGCTGTATCTATAAAACATAGAATTTTTTTTTAATTTATGTTTATTTATGGTGTATATACACCATTTTGAAGTAAGTTTTGTTAAAAAAGTTAAGAAAAAGTCAATGTTGTTTCATTAAAAAAAATGTTGTAGGAAAATGTTGCACAGACCACATACCGTTTGATGCAGTATTTTTCCTGATTTCAATTATACAAAAAAGTTATTTAGCAATGTTTGAGATACTACAAAATCGCTTTCCAGCATAGACATGTTTTATTTTGTAAATATGTAGGTAGGATATCAAAATCACTTTCACATGTCATGTCACTGAATTTATATTATAAGTAACTTATTGATTGTAAGTATATAAAATAAAAAGTATTTTTAATCCATGGTATAGTCCCCGGCATGTAACTTGGCAAGGTTTTGGCATTTATTTATTTTATTTATTTATTTATTTCAATTCAGTTAATCCTTGCACTAACAGTGTAAACCAACACGTGCAAAGAGTCAATGCTATATAATTATTACATTTACAATAGACAAACAACACACAAATAATTCATGAGTATCACACACCAACATTAAAACAACACAAAAAAATACTCAGACAATCAAATTAGTTCAATGTCATTCTGGCTAAATTAAAATATCGACACACACATATCAACATCAAAAACAATACAATAATAATTCTTAATCAACCAAAACAATCAAATTACTTTCCCGATAAATTAACATAAACAAAAATCGTAAGTCAATAATAATATTTCTACAATAACAATATAATAATAACAATTCAATAATACTAATTCAACAATAATAATTCAATAATACTAATTCAATAATAACAATTCAATAATCAAAAAATAGCAATAATTTAACAAAAATAAGAACTCAACCATTCAGAAATTTGACAGCAACAATTCCACAATTTTCATTTAGGTGCTAAAACAGTCTTTACAGCTTTTCAAAAATTCACGCACATTGGAGTGGAATATGTCCACATCCGGATGCTGAGCAGTCAGGGTGTTCAGCAAGGAAACCGCCTGATTTGATGCCGCATATTGTGCGGTACGAGTCCGGACTCTGGATGTCGCCAAAAGAGGGCGCGAGCGCAGTCGCGTGTACTGAGCCGGCGCGGATAATCCACAGCGGGACAATGCCGCAGGGTTGTCGATTTTGCCGTTAAGCAGCAAAAAGTAATGTAACAGGAGTGCACATTTTCGTCTCAGCTCGAGGGTATCAATACCCACCATTCCTGAGACGAACAGAGAGGGATACAAGTAGGGATAATAACCATACATTTTTTTGTAAAGATACCGGCAGAACTTACGCTGTACACGCTCCAATATGAGATTGTACTTTGTCTCGTGTGGATCCCATACAATCGAATTAAACTCAAGCTTGCTGCGAACAAATGCGAAGTACAGAGCAACAATGGCATGTTTGTTGGTAAATCGAGCCGACTGCCTCAAGACAAACCCGAGGGATTTGTGTGCTCGTTTACACAGGCCGGTTATGTGATCATTAAAGGTCAGCCCGGTATCCAACATTACACCGAGATCGCGGATTATTGTGACGCGCTCCATGGGGGTGCACGACACTCGGTACGTATAAACGTGCGGCGAGCGACCACGAGAGAAAGTAATAGTTTTACACTTAGCTGTGTTAAATTCTAATCGGTTGCGGTTGCTCCAGGCTACCACATTGTCGATATCCCGTTGGAGCGCATCACAATCAGCCGCAGTCCCTATGCCCAAGTAAATCTTCAGATCGTCAGCAAACATCAGACACCTCGCCGTCTCAATGACCTCCGGCAAGTCATTGACCATGACCAGGAATTGGGTTGGACCAAAAGTGCTTCCTTGGCTCACCCCAGACTGTGTTACATAAGTTTCCGACCGATACCCGGCAAGTTGAACGTACTGTCTACGATTACGGAAATAACTACAGAATAATTTTAAAAGTTTAGGCGTAAATCCTATGGCTGAAAACTTATGTAATAGCACATCATTATGAACACGGTCAAAAGCCTTTTTGAAATCGAAGTAAGCTGCATCTACTTGCTTCCTGCTGTCCATCTCCGACACAGCGTAATCTACAAAATTAACCAGGTTGGTTCCAGTTGACCTACCGGCTCTGAAGCCATGCTGACACTCGCTCAGTAGCGGTCTAATCTGTCTAGTTATGTGCCGGTTCAAGACAGACTCGAACAACTTGCCGAAGGCCGACAGTACAGCTATAGGCCTGTAGTTCGAGATGTCCGACCTTGAGCCATCCTTATGTATGGGAGTCACACGAGAAAGTTTCCAACACGAAGGATAAGTAGAAGTTTCAATAGCGCGATTAAAAATAAATAATAGGGGTACCATAAACACCCTTATACAGTCCTTCACGATGAACGGAGGAATACCATCTGGCCCGGTAGATGACTGAGGTTTTAAGCGCTTGACAGCTAGCAGCAAATCATTACTACTTATGCTGTCCAGCGCTATGCGGGATGACGATACAATGGACTCCTCGCGCTGAGCAACTTCATGAGATAGTATGGGCTCATCAGGTAAAAAAACCGACTCAAAATAGCTTGCGAAAGCATTTACTGCATCTAAGTCAGTTACCACTTTGCCCTCGTATTCGTACTCATGACAATTTTGTCGGGGTGAACGCTGATCCCTAACAAAAGACCAGAAACTCTTCGGGTCCCTTCTTATATCCATCTCTGCTCGCCTGATATAACTATCATAAGCAAGCTTTACCAGTGTTTTCACATGTTGCCTATAATATTTGAACATGGATTTGTAGTACTCATTAGTTTTAACTTCCTTAGATTTTTTTAGATAGGCGTACTTCATATGTATATTTTTAATTATTTCAGGAGTGTACCATGTTGGATATTGGTACCTCGAGCCAAAATTCCTTTGTTTTTTTACAGGAACATGATAACGAAAGCAATCGTGTACTATTCGATAAAAGATATCCACGGCTCTGTCAACCTCACTAGTTGCTAGAACCTCATCCCACGTTACCCCTGCAATAGTCTGATACAGCTGCTCGAAATCAGCCTTCCTAAAGTTCCACTGCGGCGGTGAGTCATGCTGCGCCGAAGGCGGCGACAAACACGGAAAAGGCGCGCGCGCCGCCGGCCGCGGCACACTGAGCGTCACCCCTAGCGCAGGGTGATGTGCGTCTTCCGGCACCAGCGGCACGGCATCCCCTCCGATATGCACATACTCACAACCCAGACTGCTCAGAACCAGATCAAGCATATTGCCGTGTTTATTTTTAATTGTGTTATATTGCGTCAGTTTACAAAAAGCAACTAAATTATTAAACTCTGTTCTAATATGTTGATTGCATGAATTCAAGTTAAAATCTCCTAATATTATTATATCAGTATTGGTATATTTTCGAACAAGGTTTTCTATCACCATAAATGTGTTAAGGTATTTATCTACATTAGAACTGGGGGGCACAACACAAACCAATATCTTTTTATATTTTAACAAAACTGATGCTATCACTATTTCAATATCGCCGGTGTAACCGTCAATGTCAACAATTTGTTTTACAGTGTATTGACTCCGCACTGCCAACAACACTCCTCCCCAACCAGTATCATTGACACGGTCTCTTCTTATGACACTGTAACCATCGGGAATTATTTCCGCGTCATGCACACTGCTCATCAAAAATGTTTCAGTTAGCGCAAATATATCAGCTGCTTCGTTCAATATTGCTAGCTTGCATGCATCTAATTTTGAACGCAATCCTCTAACGTTCTGGTAGAAAATATAATATTGTTTAGGTTTCCGGGTTTTTGTGGGTTTGTTTACGAAACCCACTGCGCCAAGGCTTTATATGGACACCCTCCGCCCAGTTCTCCGGGGCCATATATATATTAACGTGCTTGGTAGGCACGGTCAACTTAAAAGAAGCATAGTCACCGCGCGGTTTCAACGCTTCCACCGAACAGAAATCTACGTTGCATATGGTGTTCAAATGTGCGGTCACTTGTTCTACCGTAGTTCCGACTTTAATATAGTACAAATGCAGGTACGTCTTACGCTCGGCAGCTAGCAACGTCGATGACTCAGCGACGGCCGTACCTCGGATTACGTTCTCGAGCGAACGTCGACTACGCCGGCCTCTCACCTCGATCCACTCATTCGCATTTTGTTCCGCAGTGTCGTCCCTTACCGGCGCCGGCGCACTGGTAGAAGTGCTCTCGATACCAGTGTGTTGCGGTGTCGACGGCGCACTCGGAGTAGGGGTCACCGCTAATGACGTCGCCTCGTGACCAGTGGTAGTGAGAGCGGGCTTGGCAGCCCGCTTCCGAGCGTTCGTAGTATTCGCAGCGATGGCCGATGCGGCCCGAATGTGGGCTTCCCGTATTGGTCGCGGTGCCGTCTCCAGTACCGAAGTACCCTCGCTGATATTTTGTTTGGCTTGCACTGAGTTGTTCATAAGTTTTTTTATAAGTTGATTTTGTTCAACTAGAAGCTTTTCCATAGAATTTACTTTACTTTGTAAGGAAAGCACAGTTTTAGTCAACTCACGGATGGTTATTTCGGCACTTTTATCAGCCATTTCAATTTTATAGTGACAAATACTCGGGAGCTACAACTTACACGCGCAAGAGCGAGATAGATGTGTGGCATAGTGGGGGTAAGTTCGCGCATAGTGAGCAAACTGACCAACCACCGTATAGTACGAACGGAACGTGGAAGCAACGCGATTGGTCAGTCGATCCATGTGTCAACTGACTAACCAATCGCGTGCTCGGAACGGTGCTAAACGCTCCCCGCGTCCCGCTATGTAACCAAAGAGACCTAAAAAATTACTTCTGCGCATCTAACGACTCTTGCCAAGTTACGTGCCGATAACTATAGCAAGCTTTACTTGCCCAATATTTAATCTATATATATAAAAATGAATCCCTATTTCCCTTGGTCACGGCATCACATGTGAACGGCTGGACCAATTTTGCTTATCCTTTTTTTGTTGTTTGTTATTGTTAGAAGGTTCTTATGAAAAAAAAAATAAGAACAAAAAATTGGTACCTTACCTACATGGGTAGGGTAGGGTGGGTAGGGTAGGTAGGATGGGTAGGGTGGGTAGGGTAGGTAGGGTAGGGTAGGGTAGGGTAGGTAGGGTAGGGTAGGCAGGGTAGGGTAGGCAGGGTAGGGTAGGCAGGGTAGTGTAGGTAGGGTAGGGTTAGGTAGGGTAGGGTAGGTAGGGTCGATTAGGTAAGGTAGGGTAGATGAATGTTTGGTGTTTTTATGGCAAAACAAAGTTTGCCGGATCAGCTAGTAATGAATAAAAATGGTTGATGGTGTTTGTGTTTTTCCCAATTTCATTAGAGATAGAAGCAAAGGCCTACCCATCTCATTATAGTTTAAAGGAGGAAATAACTAATCGAATAGCTTAAAAATCGTACCGAATCAGGGTGTTGCATAGTACGCAAACAGACGCCGCTGTGTGCCTGCCACAGTTTGATCGTGTGATCGTAGCCACCTGTTACCAGCGCCACCGCCGAGCCACCGCCACCGCTGCCATCCCCCGACATCCCTGGGCCTGGTCCTGCACTAACCAACCACACTCATATAGAAAAGAAAACGTTATTAAAATGTGTAAATTAGTATACATCATACATGCCGTTGCCCATGGGGGTAGGCAGAAATTACAGAACATCACAATTATACGACTTATCTTAACCTCACATACCTTTTCAGTCAGTCAATTCCCAAAGCAGTTAGAATCTGCTTTATGACAATCTGATTTCTGCCTCAATTCGATAATGAAAGTTATGGCCGGCAGCTGGCAGATTTTGTCTGGTATTATTGTTTATTTATCTACGAACAAATGCATGCACCACCACCACAATATACACATTTGACAGCTTAATGTTATAGTATATAATAGAAGTCTATAGTCTATGACTTAATCCAGTATAGCCAGTAGCCAAATATGTCGAACTCAATATCGCCAATAATTTCGTTCCAAGTAGCCTAAATTCGCCAAATTATAATGGGAAGTAGCCTAAAATCACCAAATATTGCAAAGTTGAACCCATTTTTTTATTTGAGTTTTTTAGAGCGCTTTACTTAATTTTTAACTTATCTCGGGACCCTGGGGTCCCGATCCTTTGAAAGGCATGCGAGGGAACGAAGCCGACTCGCAGAGGCTTTGTTATGCATGTATCAGGAAATGTGACACCAACCGACGATTATCCCTGTATGCACTGCGCAAGTGCACCCAAGGGCAATCCAATCCACGATTGGTGCAGGACTATTGCAGTAAATGGAGAAAAATGCATTGGGCTATGGGTTTGGTAGGTTTAGTGGATCGATTGCCTAAAACTTTAGCTGTACTACTGGCCCCTGCCTGACAACTTGTTATTGTTATTATTAATTACCTACAGGTGAACGGCAAATTTCGTACCGCATTTTTTTTTTTGTTCGGTTATAGAATTTGTACCGCTTAAGGTAACTAAGCCATTTATTTTTATGCAAGTTTAATATTTTTAGAACTTCGGATTAATTGATAATATCAATAAAAAGATTTTAATAAATAACCGTAACAAAATCATACACTAAACGCAGTTATGTTTTAGAAGTTGCCTTATGTAAAATAACTCAAATATTGAAATGATAATTAATTAATTAGAAATAGAAATAACATTTAATATACTTAATCAAGCTCATCAAAATCAAACTGTTGCAAGCCGCTGCTGAATATAGGTATCTCCTAATGCTCTGAGTAGGAACGATCCTCGCCTCAATCTACCTATAAAACACTACAAAGATGGCAACAAACAATTTAGAACATTTACTTTACACATTATCAATCTACATTATTGGTACACTAGTACATAACCTTAAAAAATAAAACTGGTTATAACTTTTACGTCCCAAGTTCTACTAAAAAGGGAGTATCTATCATATTAACTACCAATTAAAACAAAAAATATCCCAAAACATGAAATTTTATTAGCGATACGAAATTCCCATACAAGCCTGCCTTTAACAAGATTTTGTAAATTATTAAAAATCCATATAGCTACTAAACATAAAGATATCTAGCACTTCTTTTTATAAAAAGCAATAACTTGTAACTATTTTATTAATCTCTGTCTAGGAAATCAGCCCCAAACAACAAATTTAGTTCAGTTTAGTTCCGGTTGGCTTTAAAAACAACTTTAATAAGCTATCCACAAGAATCACTATTAGTTCCACATAAAATATTTTTCAGAATTTCTTTATTACCCGACTGCCGAAGGAGGGTATTGTGTTTATCAGTCTATGTATGTATGTATGCATGTATATATATATATATATGTATGTTAGTTCCTATGTGGCGTTCCAGAGACCAAGCGCGTTGGCCGATTTTGATGATTTGTACGTCAATCGATTGGTCTCAGCCTTGGAAAATAGAAAAATGGCGGCTTTTGGGCGCCATAATGTGGAGGCCCAATTTTTATTTTCTTTCTAACCCATCGAGTGGGGTATAAAAAAAGGGATTCAAGCGGCGTTTATAAAAATATATAATACTTATATGTTTAAATGTACCTAATAAATAAATAAATAAAAAATAAAATAAAAAGCCTTTTATTTCTTGCTTATTCAATTAAACAATTTCAATAACAATGTGCATGCAAAATTATTCTTAGATTTAAATTTATTTGTCTTTTTATTTAATCTTATTTATATTTAAAAAAATAAAATATAAATAAGATTCATAACACAATCTAATATAATTAAATAATTATTATATTTGGAATGAATGTTATATTGGATAAAATGATAGTACAATTGTATATATTGATTTAATTAATTAGATATAATCAGGATTTGTAGTTCGTTAGCAAGAACCCTCTCAATGAAAGGTAAAGGCCTCCTCCAGAGATGACCAGTACTCTCTATTCTCTGCCGCTCGCGGCCATTGAATACCTGCTTTTTATGATATCATCTGCACAGCGTGCGTATGGTCTTCCTCTTTTTCTCTATCCTAGTGACCTGCCCATGATGTTATCTTTGTAGTCCAGCGATTATCGCTAAGCCTCGCCACGTGTCCAGCCCATCGCCATTTAAGCTTTTGTGAGTAGCTGAGAAATGTACCTAATTCGAAAAAAATGTTAACTAAAAATTTATAAATAAAAAAAGTTAATTCAAAAAATCAAAAAACCCGCCTGCTTAAAAAGCGAGCTTTTTTCTGTGTTGTCGCGACTGAAGTATAATGAAAAATAGTGATGAATCGTAAAGCATTTTGGTTGTCAGTTATTTCCATCATTCCTCACGTATATCATTTTTTTTTTTTTATAGGTTCGCGCTTGACAACCATCTCACCTGATGGTAAGCGATTATGAAGTCGACGATGGAGCACGCTTGCCTAGAAGTAACCTATTCACTCTTGATTTAAAGACCCCTAGATTGTATCTATCGGGCAACACAGACTCCGGCAGAGAATTCCACTCCTTAGCTGTACTCATAATAAAAGTATTCTCAAAACGTTTAGTGCGTATGGGTGGGATGTCCACCATGTTCCTATGGCGCATCGCCGTACGTCTGGTAGTCCGATGATGAAACGGGCTGGGCGGTATTAGATCATGCAATTCCATCGCACACTCCCCGAAATGTAATCGATAAAAAACCGATAAGCTGGAAACTCGGCGACGCTGTTCAAGGCTCTGGAGCTTTGTTTAAGTATGCAAATGTTGTAAAACACTTTTTTTAAAAAGAGTATTTATAGTTTCTTGCGCTTCTCCATAACAAGCTACTTTCCCGAATGCACGGTAGAATTAATTTTTGTTACTAATTGTTGACGTTCAAAAGTGCCGCTTAATGGTCTAGTTGAAATAAATATATTTGACTTTGACCTCAGATAATGTTGTATTAGACAGTCTCATTCCGAAATCAACCAATTTTTTTTTTCTGATTTATCATCTTTGGCGACGTCACTGATCGTAAAAATTGGTCACCCCGGAACCCATTCGAGTAGCCTAAATGGCGAAAAGTCGGCCAATCTGGCTACACTGGCAAAATCTGATCACTGAAGTAAAGAGATATTGAGACAGACACCGACACCGACTTTCGAAACTGAAGTTATTATATTCACTTCGACTACTTAGAAGTGGATTTTATTTTAGTGTATAAAAGATTTTTTTAATTTCAACGTTTAACGGTCGGTAACAAAAAAATCGGTGGCAGAATGATACAATCTAGTGAAGCCAGACTTACAGACCAGTGTATCCTAATCCTATAAATTCAAGTCCCTAGACTCAGTATCAAAAGTCGCTAAAACTGATTAGTATAATTGAGTATAATCGTGTATGGTGTAATCTCTATATGCATATTTTTGGCGCGCATGTTGTTTTCCGAACCACCAAAAACATTTTCTAGAATAGTAAAATGTTGCCAACAGAGAGTATGTATTAGAATAGAGGTAACATATTTAAGACGCAATTTCAATATCGGTATTCTCTTTCGCACTAACAGATAACGTCATAAGCAAAAAGAGATGGATATACTTTTGTCTATGCCATCTTTTGTGCCAGTGTGACCGAAGATGCTATAGATACTTATCTATAGACATATATCAGAACTAGATCTGTGCCACTGTCATATCGATATTATCGAGTTTAGTTTAGGAGGATTTTATACAAATTTAGTCAAATATCTGTAAGAATCGTCCCTGACTGCGGCTAATTATTCTACGTTTTTTTAGGGATTCTTTATAATTATTTAAAAAGTGAATGTGTACTCGTACAAAGAGTGAATTTATCAGTCATTGTAAGAGTACAATTGTACTCTTTCGTAATTTTTCTGCGCATTATACGCGTTGTATAATAATGTTTATTCATACCTTGTGCAAAAACGAGGTACATCATGAGATCAAAGTGACAGTTTTTGGTACACTCGTACGACTGTATCTGTATGTACAAACAGGTACCTACTCATCAATATACTGATATACTATGCTAGTTCTTGTGCAAGACTGAAAATAAAGTTCAAAGACGAGTATGTATAAGTATAAAAGTAACAAAATAAATAATAACAAAATGGTTTAAATATAATAATTTAATTTTAAAAAGTTCTACACACGGTGTCTACATATCTTTTTTTGCAACTCTCTTCTCGCAGGTATGCTGGAAGAGATTTCGTTAGAAAGAAGCATACCTTTGTACCTATTTTCTGTTCCTTCTTCTTGTCTATTTATTATGTGTGTGTACATTAATGGTTAAATAAATAAAATGTGAAAATAAACATGATTCATTAACCTGTATCCATGTCGAGGGATAGCGATAGCATGATTCAATAAAATGCAGTGAACACAAGCGAGAATATGGTGAAGGTTTCCAGTTAGCTCGTTTTATATTCTTGATCCTCTTATTTCTTAAATAAGTACTCTTAGGAGGAACCTGTGCACAATCAATATTAGATTAATAATAACAAATAAACTTGAAGAAATACATTAAAGTAAGTAAAATAAAAATACAGTATCGATAAATCTTTCTTGTGACTTTTGTCACATCTCTAACATCAGAACGTAAGTACGTAAACTGTCATAGCTCTATCAGCGAACGTATAAAAGTTGATTATTTCACTAAATAGAATGGTTTAAATGATACTACACGTCCTCGACGTATTTAGAACTAAGATTGCTTTATTCCGGACAGCCTATGAAATGTATTCCCTGCACAATAATTTCAGTATGCTAGTCGATAACTCACCTGTGGAAAGATATCCTTTGATTATGTCCTGTTAATACACTTATTCTACTCTTGCAACCGATAGCCACACACGACATGGTTCATGTAGATAATGAAACAACAAAATTCTTCCTGATATAAACGAAACAAAGGCGTGAAAACAGCGAAAATCTTTAATTAGAGCTGCTAACCGATGGGTTACAACAGTGACTAAAAAGTTATCTCTTTGACGTTCAGGATGGTAGCGTTTGTCTATGTTTGTCTCTTTTTTTTTCATAGAGTTTTTCTATAAGCAAGAACGAAAGAATTGACTGTTTCTGTTTCGTCGTAAACACGTTCCCTCTATTCTAATACAAACTCTCTGGTTGCCAAGACGAGACCATATGGCTCATTATAGACTAATAAATAGAATGATATGGCTCGCACTGTCAAAAAGTTATCAGACCTCATGTAGAGACCTAGCAAGGCTAGCTACATCATATATGTAATCTGTGAGAGAGACCCAAGCTTCTAATGGTGCTCCCAAACCGCTTTTTTTTTTTACAAACTTGTCAAACATTTGATCACAATGTTAAGGTGTTCCCACATTGCTGAAAAATGTTTTCATGTTAGTAAACATTGTGTAATGTATTAATGTAGGTAATAATATAATGTAGTAATGTTAGTAAGCATCAGTGTAGGAGCACTCAACACATTTAACAATTCCTAACATTTGTTGGTAAATGTAGAATACCATACTCTACACGCCCTAACTTCACAAACTCTACACCTTAGTTAAAATGTGGCTTGGCCGTTTCGCTAGATGGGAATGCGTAGGGAGCGGTAGGGAGTCAGCGTTTTTATTGTGCTACCAACAAAACAAAAAATAGAAGCCACAGCACTAATGAAAATCACAAAACTATTACATTTTGACAAAGGCTGGCAATACCCATTGAAACTATATTTTTTTAACAAAAAGAACATACAACTAATAAACTTTGTATCGTGGCGTGGTATCAACTGACGCTATGAAAATATGACGTAGGTTTGACATCAATTAACTAGAGCATGGCTATGATTGGCTCGCTTGGTCGTAATACTTTTTATTTTCGCATCAGGCGTCGTAATCACTAATCAGTTAGGTACCTATTTATTGATTAGGGTATGCGGTGCCTACCTAATAAACTGTTATATAAATTATATATTTGAAGTACCTAGGTCCATATTATGCAATCGTCTGCTTTTAGCTGAATTTGTAAGATAGAAGCGTTTCCACCATTACCTATCGATTCATTCACGTAAAACTATCGTAAAGGTCCGGAAACTCTTTTCGTACATACTAGGTACAATTTGATAAACAAACGCCAACCCAAGTCATTGTTTTGCTAACAAAACAAGTAACTGCACTAATAAGAGATTGATAATAGAGGTCAAAGTACCTGTGCCGGTAGTCTATGCGCCAACGTGGCACGTTCTAGGTTCGATCATCGTTTTTGCCACGAGGTATCACGTGCAAAGTATTTTCAGAATGGCACGTTAACTATTAGGAACGACTGGTTTAAGTGTAAAGAAAAGAAACAGGATAGGAACGTAAACAACCTAGAAGAGGAAAAGAATGAAAAGACAAATTGAAAAATAGAATATTTTATATGAAATTACTTTATTGAACATGTAAAATCCGTATTGACATGAGGAATGCTAATTCTCATTTACAAAATAACACAAATGTAAAATTTGAGAGACAAATCACATCGAAAACCTACCTATGAACTAACTAAAAATACAACATACACATCAATTTCCTAAGTGGGATCTTAGCTTAGAGTTTGGTACCATTATCATCAGCATTGAATTTACAATGAGAAGAGGTAGGTTTGATTAACAATAAGCAGCCACATACGTTCATGAAATAGTCTCTAATTTTACATGTTGGTGTAGTCTGACCAAAACTTCTATGTCCAAAATTAATGCACACACTTATTATACGCAGTAAATTAAAAAATATGGTATATTTAAATCAAAGCACAGCTTCAACATAAATATGTTATGTTATACAGAAAATCAGGTAATATTGCAGACATACCAGTTTTGATGAAACCAGTTGAGGTACACATCTTACAGTGAGCATCCAGTAGTCACAGCGAACTTAACGAGGGAGGGCTAACTGTACAATTCCCCGGTGTATACATGCTAACACTTAAACATTATTTTTTTTGAGGCTTAGAAACCTAGACCCTAGCCAGCGGCAGAACTTTCCAAACTCTGCAATGCTCGTCCATACAACTATCATTACTATTAATACTACAAACATAAGTAGTAAAACAACACACTGAACATCAACAAATTTCATGTGCAGACCAAAATTATTGTTATATTGTATCAGAAACATGAGCCAAAAATTAATAAATTCAACTCAGTAAAATATTAATAAAAAATTGTGAAATGTCATACAGACTTTGGAAAGTCAGTCCCATTTTACTTTGTAATAAATTAAGTCCAAGTAAATTATTCAATATGAACAGTAATGTCGTATGTGTTGGGAGATCATTCGCTTTCCTCGTCTTCTTCCTCAGCGTCCTCATCTTCTGACTCTTCCTTCTTTTTCTTGGATTTCTATAATAAAATTTTGAAGTTAGCACTTGTCTCAACAAACAAACAAATAAACAAGTGTAGCAAGACGAAGCGATACTTACAGCTGGTGCCGCTTTCTTGCCCTTCTTTCCGCGCTTCTGTGCCTTCTTGCCGCCGCCACCCTCTCCGCCACCTCCGTTGGCGTTGTATGACTCCAGGTCTTTCGCATACTGCTCCTTGGCTTTGGCAGCTTTTTCCTCCCATTCCTATACAGAAAAAAAGGATATAAGCTCAAATACATAATGAACAAAGACAATGCGTTAGGATGACGAATTATTACATACAGTCTTGTCCTTCATCGCCTTCCAAAGCTCGCCTCCCTTTTTAGCGATATCGGTAACCTTCATGCCGGGATTCTCCGACTTGATCGATTCTCTCGCGCTGTTCAGCCACAGCATGTAAGCTGACATAGGACGCTTAGGCTTGTCCGTCATTTTTACTTTTTTCCTGCAAGCAAACAAAGAAAAATGTGTTAAGTTACAGAGAAAATGCATGGCAACAGGTTATGCAGGCCATGCTTTGAAGAAACTGATATGTAACAAGCCTTCACATTGCATAGATGGTACAGGTAGGGCGGCGTTTTGGCGGGAAACGCGTTTACGAGTCTTTTAGACAAAAATATATAATTCCCGGTATTGATTAATCGAAAATCTAGCTTATTCCAATCAAAATTGCTATTAAAAGTCATAATACAACACAATTTCTAACAAAAATAGTTATCTCTTCATACAACGAGTTCAGTGTCCTAGGCTTGGGTCGAAAGAGCCATTTTGTTTTCACGGATTGTGTTGAAAATACGCAATAACTAAAGATGACCTAATTATCAAATAATCCGATGTCTATTTACCTAAAACTTATGGAAGAACTGTTCCAGTCACTTGATAGTAAAGATCCGAGAAATTAATTATTGAAATAAGGCGTCCTTTCCATACCCACGCTTACTAAGGAAAGTATGGCAAAGCCTATAGCCATGTTTGAATGCGAATTCCAACGTGGAATGAAAATTATTTCAATGAATCCGTCCGTAAGAAACACGTATACACATATTAAAACACTTTACTTTGATTGGAAAAATAATTCTACTCACCTGATGGCAAAAATTTTGAAATTATTTTTGAACTGGTGCACAACCAAACTATAGACGTAGAGAACCAGAAGAAAATGTATGGAGCTCGAAGCAAATGTTCCCAGAGCAAGCTAGCTTGGGGTCGACTCGCGTCGGTACAAAAGCGACATCTATGTCGAACGTGATTGGCCAGTAGATACGGTTCTACCAACAGCACGGCGATTACAATGCATCGTGTACTACGTATATCCGTGACGTATCGACAGCTTAATTCATATAAATTTAAACCTTATCGCACGGAGTTAAGCTTGTTTTTTCATTTAACCAATAGGTCTAGAACATTTGCTTCAGAAATTTATTTCGTCTTATTCCATTGAAATTATGTATAGAAATTGATAGATTTTTGCATTTTAAGATCGGAAAACTTACATTAAATATTTATTACAACTAATTTACATATACTTGCAAAAGAAGTATATCAAAAAATTACCCAGTCCACTCAACACAAGACTCTTAGCAAAATCAACTCGCGCCCTATTTTAAATGCCGCCAACGTTAGTTTCGAAAACGTAAAAAGCGCGGTAAACGTTAGCGGGAAAGGGACGCCAATAAAACATAGCGCTTGAATGGCAGCACGTTTGTTTACGATTTGATATTTCGTGGGAACTCGAGAAATAGTTTTTATTTTCAAAGAAATAAGGGTGTTGTGTCCTTAGTTCTTAAGGTCATACACCTAAAATACATTCTTGAACAAGATAGTACCTACCTATTGAACTTTGAATGACGCACTGAATGATAGTATACGAGTACTATTTATGTATATTGTATATATGAGCACTACTACTATACTTTACAGAAAGATAAACTGTCACACATTAATTATTGATTTCTTTTATTAACAGTTTCCTTGTGTAATGAATCTTATATGTATGATTCATTCTATTGTTTTACTAATTGGACAGTGAAACTGTTAATTTCAAATCTCAAACCGGCCGTAATTATCGAAAATTCAAATCAATTAGAAAGCGATTGTGTCTTGCGTGGATCCTCGTTTCGGTCACTCAAGGGGTTAATAGTCAGATTTATTGATTATTCCTGATGTGCCGTAGGTATTAATTAAGAGGGAAGCTTGGTTGTCGCCAAGAGGGAGGGGTGGGGGGCAGTAACACACCCTTGTTTATTATATCTATGAACACACCCCTAGAGAATCAAAAAATGTAGCCAAATGCAAAAGTCCTAGGTCCACTCACTTAACATTAAGACCTATCTACCTAACCGTTATTGATGTCCTAAAAGAGACAAAAAAACTTCTATCCCGAAACGGGAAAACCGTTAAAAATGTTGATCGTTGAACAGCCTTGGGACCGGGAGCTTTGCCGGGAGGAAGACTCAAAACCTGGTTAAGAAGCTCAATGGGAGAAAATCGCCTCAATGGTCGCCCGTGATGAGTGTGCACAAACAACAAGATTTTCATAATAAAGTGAAAAGTAATTGTCGATGGACCATTTGATTGCCTCCAAATTATTTTTTTCTTTTTATTCTAGTAAAAAAATAACTTTGATTAGAAGTTTCATTAAATTTATTGTACCTACGTTCAAGAGCTCGTGTTGCTACCGTTTTGTTCTTTTCTCAATCGCCGTATTCGCCGTAGAGGTAAGACTCGCACTAGCAGTGTAAATCTTCATTTAAAATTCATACTTTTCCCATCGTCCATATTATTATATAACTTAACTACCTAAGTATTCCCCCCTTCCAAGGGGGGCCCCTTGGAAGGGGGGAATACTTAGGTACTTATTTTATTCATGTGGTAGGTACATTAGGTAGGTACTCGTACCTAATTCTGAGTACGTGAGGTAATATTTACCTATAGGTATGAATCAGGTACGGACCGAGGATTAATTTTTGTATGCAAGGGTCAAGGGTAAGATAAGTAAGAAGTTTTGCCCACCCTGTATAAAAACTGCCGCCCTGAAGTTTGCTATAAGGGCTGCGCAGTAGTAGGTAAATTAAATCTTATACAAAAAGCACCGACCCGTGCCTTGCACATCGGAAAGCCAACTTGGGCGGCTAATAAGTTTGGAGAGAGCTATAGAATTCTACCTATAAATACTTTCGCGTGACTTTTAACTGTGCACCCCACGGCCTCTTTGGAATGCGACTCCTGTCCCGCTTCCCCGCGCAGCGCGCGGCTGCGTCCCGCCCGCGTTAACCTCGGCGTTTATTTCAGTCAGTCAGTACTTCAGTAGCGATAGCGTCTTTGTTATCGTTGCGCGTGTCTCCGTTTTGACTCGTCCATTTCGTTCAGTTTGAACGTTTTTGGTGTATTTGAGTGGTCTGTTTTTAACAACAACATTATGGGAAAGACTATTCATGGTGATGCAAGGACTATTATATTGAGGGTGTTGACGTTCTTTGAAAATGAGAAGAAAATGTTTTTTGCAAATAAAGGATTAGCGATTCCTATAGACCAAGCTGTAAATAGGGCTTGTGCAGCAACTGGTGTATCAAAAAGAACACTGATGAAAATTAAAAACGAAGGCAAGATGGTAGCACAAACTGTTGCTCCAGATCCTAGTACTTCGGCGGACGCTTCAGGGTCAAGTACAATACCAATACCAAATTTACCAACACCAGGCAAAACAAGACGAAAAAAATACCAAAAAGTTGAACTTGACAGTTTCGATCTATACGCATTGCGGAACATTGTGTACAATTTCTACACAGTTAAAAAGGAATTACCGACATTGGAAAAAGTATTGGTGGCTGCAAGAAGAGATTTAAATTTTCCAGGTAAACATTTTATTTTTACACTAGGTACCTACTCCAAACAAAATGAAGAATATGATTTTTCAATTCTCTATTTGACCACACGGTATCTCCACAAAATTTACTGGACCAATTTTGATGAAATTTATACAAATTAAAACAACGATTACTATGTGTTTCAAATAATAGGTTATAGGACCGACTCTGCACTAAATTGTGACGTCATAGCTCTCAATTCAAGCCAGGTAGGGTAAGCAAAACAGATTTATTTTTGAAAGAATAAAGTAAAGTGAATACTTAAGTGTTTTTACCTAATAAAAAAATGGTAAAAAAGATGTTACATGACATTATTGTATACATGTATTTTTTAGTACAAGACACATTCCGCTGAACTACATTGGCATACAAATATTTAAAGCATAGTATTACAATAAAATTGTACCTCATTCAAATTATTAAATAAGGTTAGTACCTACACTTAGTGGGTCTTTTCTATTATTTGCAACAGATTGCAACAAAAGAATTATAGACTAATACATAACATACTTACCTATAAAAATCTAAATACAAGTGCATATAAAAAGGGGAGAGGGGCAGAGGATCATTGTGTGTGTGAAGAGAGTGTGTTTTCTTCTTCTACACTTTCTGTAACTTATATGGTGTACATAATAAAAAGTATTCTATTCTATTATATTCTATTCTAACTGTAAATGATGTTTCGATGAGCATTCGGACCCCATGGACCTAATTTTTGAACCCCAAACAGGTCAAATCGAACATAATGACTTCCAATAAGGTTGTTGTATTGGCGCCGTTTGAGGTTTTCTGCACCAGTAGCAAACGCCCCAGCACAGCCCGCCATGCTAAGAAGATGGGATGGTGCAAGTGTGTCTCATCTCATCCCGTCGGCCTCTTCCCATCGTGGCGTGACAAGCCATTGGGTTTTAAAACAGCTGGCACCCCGGCGGTGAAATGAGCCTGACGTATGGTGTCATTAATACTGGCATGCCGTGTTATCCGACCAGCGTTCCTACAGTAGGATAGGCCATGGTTTCCGAGGCGGTCAACTGCTTTACCACATCGACAATAATGTACCCAGACAAAGAAATGTTTGGTGACGTTACTGCATGTTTCCAGCACCCACACCCACTCACCCACAGCTAGGGTTGCCATTTTGAAAATTGAGAAATCCTGACAAAAAGCTGGTCTTTAAAAAAATAGTCCGAACATTTTTTTTTTCTATTTTTTTTAAATCTTTTATAGGCTTGCGCTTGACCACTTTCTCACCTGATGGTAAGCGATGATGTGGTCGATGATAGAGCACGCTTTCCTAGAAGTAACCTATTCACTCTTGACTTGAAGACCCCTAGATTGTAGCTATCGGGAAACACAGACTCCGGCAGGGAATTCCACTCCTTAACTGTACGCGCAATAAAAGTATCCTCAAAACGTATGGGTGGGATGTCTATCATGTACCGATGGCGCATCGCCGTACGTCTGGTAGTCCGATGATGAAACGGGCTGGGTGGGATTAGATCATGCAATTACAAAATAAATAACACACAAGCTTTCTATACAAACCGTACTTTGCAAGTGACGGACGACAGTTCTGGGTCATTGACGTGCCTATTCTCATTTGAACCGGCTATCTAGAGCTTTAATGTGCCGAAGTTAGGAAGTTTAGCTTACAACTAAACCAGTAATTTAAAATGATTAAAATATACGTTAAAAGTAACCTTAGCAGGTTACCTAACTGTAAAAGTAACCTAGTAACTATCCATCCATCCCCATCGCTGCCACTGTGGCAAAGTTGTCAAAAGCCTCGGCCGGATTACCGTGACTGCGGCCTATCATGCAGCTGAAGTGCGGGTTGCATAGCGCGGCACGCAATCATCAATGGTATCATCTGATGAGCTTTTGTCAGCGTCGGCGTTCCGACTGTTTTAGAACCCCATGGCATGGCACGCGAACGCGATGATGGTAAATGACCGGACAGCATATCTTTATTTACTTGGAAGATGGGTAGCCCTTTAGTGTAGGAAAGCTACTTGCGTCGATACTCTTGCGCCATACAATTTTCCTAGCTCGTTGTGCTGTGCTGGCGCTACCGCTGCGGCTGCAGAGAATCTCAAGTGGTGGAAGTATAAGAACCTCATCGGAAGCTATATTTTCAATCCGTTTGGGGTTGAAACTCTTGGTCCGTGGGGTCCGAGTGCTCACGCATTATTCAAAGAACTGCGTAAACGCCTAGTTGACACTTCGCGTGACCCAAATGCTGGCTTTTACCTTGGTCAGAGGACAAGCATTGCCAAACAATGTGGCAATGCTGCCAGTCTTTTGGACACAATGCTAGTGAACATTGTATATTTTTAGGCTTAGTTACTTAGCAGTTTTTAATTTAGGTATATATATATGTAGTTAAAGTTAATTAAGTATTTTATACTGTTTAGGTATAATTATCTCCATGAATAAACTTCCGTGGAACACCTACTAACCAATATTTGTTTTCAGGTGGAAAATCCACACTGCGGGAGATACTTGTCAACTATTTAGGTTATAAATTTAAAAAATGTAAAAATGCAACAATGATTTTAATGCAAAAGCCGAATATCGCCGCCTGGAGGGCTCGCTACCTCCGAACGAAAAAAGAGAACCATGAACTTGGGGTGGACAAAAGACCGGTCACGTACTTGGGCGAAACATGGATTCATTCACATTATACCGTACGTAAATGTTGGCAGAACCGTAACGACGCAAGTATAAAAAAAATTGATAACCCTGGGCAACGATGGATACTAGTACATGCCGGCGGTGACAATGGTTTCATTCCCGAGGCCGAACTTTTATATAAATGTAAAAGTAATACTTGCAACAACCATCATGAAATGGATACCAACAACTTTACAAATTGGCTGAAAGAAAAGCTTCTCCCAAACTTACCGCCAAATAGCCTAATTGTAATAGACAATGCGCCTAACCATTCAACGCAATTGGAAAAGCCTCCCATGAGTTCGGCACCCAAAAGTGATATGCAAAGCTGGCTGAGAAGCAATAATATATCGTATGATGAAAAAATTACAAAACGAGAATTATATCACTTGATTGTCACCACTAAGACTCCAAAAAAATACATTGCGGACGAATTAATGAGGGAACACGGCCATGAAGTTTTACGTCTGCCACCCTATCACTGTGACTTAAACCCCATAGAGTATATATGGAATTTAGTGAAGCAAAGGGTGGCAGACAAAAACATTATTCAGTCTGAAATGGAAATCGAAAACCTCATACGGGATGCTATAAAGTCTATTACAGTTTCCGATTGGCAAAAAGAGATAAATCTCATTGAGAGACTAGAAAACGAGTATTGGGAGAAAGACCGCCTCCAAGAAATAGAAGAAAGAGAATTAATAACTTCTCTTGGAGGCGAAGAAACCAACTCTGAGAACGAAAATGACGAAGATTCGGACGCTATGTCGGGAGTTGAAGAAATTTTTCATCGTAGTGATGATGATTAAACATAATAAAATTGATATTTTTTGTAACCAACAAATATGAAACCATAAATAATAATAATATATAACCATTAATAAATTATATTATAAACAACTATTATTATATTAATTAATAACAATGCAAACAATACCTACATAAGCATGTTAAATTCTCATATTTTTTTTACGAAATTGACTTTTTTTGCAAACAGTACCGTCACAGCGCCAGGTGCACAGTTATGTCGGACTGTCGGACGAGTTGTTTTGTTTATAGTTGTACCTAATGTCAACTGTGGACGTAGGTATGATAATATAACTAGTAATAGAAATCGTGTTTTATCCAGATGGTAACTTATCGAACTTAGGAAATTGAATTGCAGGTGGAGACTATGTCGTTCTTTGCTAGAACAACGTGCTACTGCTATCTCAATTTCTCGAATAATTCAATTTTATGGGAAGCGAATTTGAAAGAGACAAGACAACACATGGACATAATGTTACCACTGCAGTGTTGTCCCTTCCTGCTGGCCGCTGTCTATCACCACAAAGTACGTAAGCAGCGGTGGACGGCGACGAGTCGTTCTATTTTGTGTTATCACGTAAAATTACCACGTTTTAGTAGAAAATAAAGTTGAACGCGGCGGTTTTGATTATGTATCAATTTTCTTTTTTCCATAATGTCACGTTATTCTTGCGATCTCACCTCGGAAACAATCAACAGGTGACAACATAAGGGGCAATTACATGCAGAGGCGTAGCGTAGCTAGGTAACGAAAGGCCCTGGTGCAAACAAAAAAAAACGGGAGCCTTAAGTGAAGCCTGTTCAGGTTTGATCAAGTCAAATTTAAGCAAGTTAGATGCTTTCCTAAAAAATAGAAAGAGTGTTAAGAAGGTAAGTAGAATACTTCCTCTCTCTCTTTATTTTATGACTCTCCGTGCGACCTAGCTTATTTCAGCACTTCGCCTCGGATAAGTATTTTTTTTTTACATTCGTATGTATTAACAAATATCACATTTTTGTAAAGTTTTATTTAGATGCAAAATTCATGTTATTCAATACCTACACGGTGCTGAATTCACAAAGAAACACGAACTCGAAATTTGATTGACTACGCTCATCTTTAAGATATTGATGATCGTAAAACTAATTTTAATTGCTTAAATCAAATTGACCCTACTGGATCATCTATTCGAAATTGGTTTTAAAAGTGCTGTCCGATCCGATTTACCAGTGAATTTTGTCAGCAGATCCTAACGTTTGATGCAATTGCCGAAAAACATACAAATCTTGCAAATGTGTGAAAACTATCTGTAATTCCACACAAGTGCTAATGGCATCATTCAAATGTGTGGCTATGATTAAAGTCGTGTTGCAAGCTTTTTTATATAGATTCTGATTATGGGAGATTTTTTCTCTATTTTTTTAAGTTCACTGGTCAGGGTCGGGCACGGCACCGGCTAGCCCTCCGATAGCTACGCCCCTGATGACAAGTATTTTTGACAGATTGAGACATGCCTTTTAGGATCCGAACATTCTTTGAAACCTGAAAATACGGAAATCGACCCTCAGATATAGGTACCTAGTTACCGTACCTACCTTTTTTTTGCGTGGAGTAATGCTCATGCATACTGCGCTACCACGGGGAGACTGCGCAGTTATGGGACTCGAATCCACTAAAACTCTACAGCGTCCTCATGCGCCAAATCGCATGGCCAACGCTATACCGACACTCCTCCCCTGCGGCCCCACCGCATCCGCCATCAGACGGTGGCGATCCAGTCCAGGCCGCGGAAGGCAGGGAGAGCGGCGCACCACAATACCGGCACTTCTCTCCCGCTGCGGCCTCCAACCCTCAGCCGCGATATCGTATGGGACCTGGGACGCTCCATAAGACATCGCGGCCCGCCTCAGTTGCGATGTCGCCCTTTACCAAGCGGCACCGCAACCCACTTGTTGGCCGCTACGTCGTCGGCCCAATCGGAAAAAGCCCTAACGAGTGGCCCCTCCTCGGGTTCCTCTTCGCTTTACCGTGGGTGACCAAGCCACGGCTACTGAGCCCCCCCGCCTCGACAATGCGGGTACCCACCGGGGGGGTACCGTACCTATCTACAGACAATGCGTATTATAACGTGTCAACGCCATCATGTCCTTGGCATGCACCTAGGATTTAAGTATAATTTTTTTTATATTCTAAATTCAAATTTATTTTAATTTTAATAGCACATGGGCACATACGGTAACTTTAGCTTCTGCTAGATCATTATTTTATCGGTACCTATGTCTGTAATATTTTGTTAGTTATATGAGGAAGGAAGTTACTAAGTAATAACTTGTTTAAACAAAATTAAAATGCCAATTTTAATTAGGATTGTAATTTACCTTTGGTAACACAGAAAAAAATATCGTTAGGGACCTAATTGTAGTGAAAAGTTCTAATTAGTGTCCGAAATTGTGTTTTCAGCCGAAACCGAACTTTCGGCCTTGTCTCAGTTTCGGCCGAAATCGAAACATACTATTGTAGGTACGTTTGTGATACTAAGAGACAGATACTGAAATAAAGTCTTCTTCTTCATAGCGAGTCGATGGCAAATATAATTTTTAAATGTTATGTGTGGCCTAGTAATTAGCCACGGCAACACCCCTCGCCAACGCAGCCATAAAGTCCTCACATGTACAGGATACAGGGCATGCAGTACATGACAAACTGTAAGCCATGGTCTGCGGAGAGACGCCGCACAAACACTGGACATCGGAACCATCCGAGAACGCCCATCTTTGGAGTTTGTCTTTACTGCGGGCCGACCTGAGTGCGGAGTCTGTTTAGAGTTTTCCAGGTCAGCCATGGAAACACAGTCCAGGCGGAAGGCTCTCCGATGGCCCGATGAAATGATCAGGAGGCATGAGCTTCTCATGCCAATGTGGTCGCATCTCTCCAAGGTGGTGCTACATAGGATGGGCCCACGTATGCTAGGAAACTTTTTTGGCCTTTAAGGCTCCGAGGGCTTTCACCTTTAGACATTTCTATGCGGCTCCGACTCGCCCTAGTCCTGCGAATTTCTGGGGATGTCGATTAGTGGATACAACATTCGTACTGTGGTCGATTTGAGACAGCCAGTGGAAATCGGTCTCATTAAGGGCTGTATCCACTAGGTTGGAGTGGGCGGAGCGACTCCTTACTGGACATGCTTATTCACCATCGGAGAAGCAACTGTTCGCAGGACTTGGGAAGACATCCAACCCATCTGGTGTTTATAAGGAGGCGCAGTTATCCCTCTAGGTAGATAGGTAATCCAGCGTTACTACGTGAATACCTATGTAATTTGTAGGTTCTTGATTAACTTAAATGGTTTAGGCTTAGCACGCATTGCGATTTTTTGTCGCGCGGATTTTTATCCGCCTACTGAATTATACAGTGCTTCCCACAAAAGATGAGACTTGGCACACCACGTGGTTTGACTGGCGCAGTAGACGATTAGGTCTCTTTAGCGATATGAGGTCTGAGTGCGGGCAGGGATCGGGCCGGGGCAACGGGCGTCATCGGGGCGGCGCAGCGGAGGCAGACAGAGCGCAAGAGGCGCGGTCAAGTCTCTTTCGTGGCACGCACTGCGGATAAAATACCGCGCGAATTTGAACTACGCCGCGGTGCGGTGGATTCTGTGTTTTGCACGGTTTTCTTGCGGGATTATTTCCGCGCGATTTTTTTACCGCTATGCGTGCAGGGTGCAGTTTCATACAATTCCATAGGTCCTAGAATGAGCGAAATAAAATTCGCGCGAATACCGCAGTGCGTGCTAAGCCTTACTTCACTCTGTTGGCGTCCAGTTCTGATCGAACACGTCTCATGCACCCATAACATGACGTGTCAAAAATATCATGGTAGGTACGACTGGGAAAAAGGGACAGATGTATACAAGTCATATACATCTGTCCCTTACGCACACTCAAAATAACCTTGCTCTAAGAGCTTATGGTCACGGGTCACCCCTCTGAACAAGCCAGGCAATGGATTTATCATTACTATTCATTACCTATCTCTGATAACTGATAAGTATATTTACTAAGTGTGTACAGTACAGGCAGATGTCGCTGCTATTTGCCCAGTATCAAGCTATAACCTATAGTAAGTTAGCAGTGGGGTTGACTAACCAGGCTGGCGCAGCTTTGGTAAGTAGGTACTCAATAGAGTAGGACCCATATTTTTTACCCGACTGCCGAAGGAGGGTAATGTCAGTCTATGTATGTATGTATGTAAGTATGTATGTATGTATGTTTGTTCCTATGTGGCGTTCTAGAGACCAAACGCGTGGGCCGATTTTGATGGTTCTTACGTCAATCGATTCGTCTTAACCCCGCGAGTGTCACTGGCTACATGAAAATTGGAAAATAGGAAAATGGCGGTTTTTGGGCGCCATATTGTGGAGGCCCAAATTTTTTTTTTCTTCCTAACCTATCGTGTGGGGTATCAAAATAAAGGATTTTAAGAGGTGATTTCAAAAATATATAACACTTATATGTTTAAATGTACCTAATTCGAAAAAAAAATAACTAAAAAAAGTTAATAAAAAAATCAAAAAACCCGACTGCATGAAAAGCGAACTAAAAAGAGGTAAACAAGGAGAAAATCATGCTGTGCAGTCGGAGGATACGTCTGGTTTTGGTCAGCCAGCTCGCGAAGATGTATCCTCCGACAGCACAGCATGATTTTCTCCTTGTTTACCTCTTTTTAGTTCGCTTTTCATGCAGTCGGGTTTTTTGATTTTTTTATTTATTACCGACTTCAAAAAAAGGGGGGTAATCAATTCGACGTAGGTATGTATGTAATATTGTGGGAACTGATGACAATATTCACATACGATATTCTATGTGGGCTTCTAAATATTCATAATAATTTCATAAGTGTATGTATGCTTGTCCACGCATTTCTGCGAAATTTCCTATCGGATCTTGATAATTATTTTTTTGTATTGGATTGAGTATGTCTCAACATAGGGCATAGTGCAAGTTTCATCAAAATCGGTGCAGTAGTTTTCCAGATATACAGCATACAATCAAACTCCTAAGCGACAAACAGCACCAATGCAGTTACCTATTATGGATATTTTGTCAATCCTTTAGGTACCGTACACTATAGAAATTGCTAACTTTTAGTGATGGTGTACTAAAACAAAAAAGAGAGATTAAAACTTTTTCGCAAAAAATAAACCGACTTCAAAAGCAAAATACAAAAAAAGAGCTAAATTACTTTCGTTTCGGAATTCGGTGTCGAAAAATGATAAAAACAAGAGGTACCAAACCGACTGCCGAAACGGAAGTTATTTTGCTCTTTTTAGTGTTTTGCTTTTGAAGTCGGTTTTTTTTTTCAGATTTTTGATTTGACAATCAGATATTTAAAAATCTGCATGGGATAAAAATCAAAGTGATAAGATAAGGTATGGTCTAAGCTAGATACTAGGATACTAGGTACTTACGGTCTTTTTATGGTCTCTTAGTTTACCTGCTACTTGGGTCATCATGGGTGCCAAGCGAGGAGATTTCTAAAAGTATGGGCGTCAATTCAAAAGAATTATTACCTATTATTCTAAGAACTCAAAAGGCCCGTTTTCGCTTTCACTACCTACTCGGACATTTTTATGTCCATGCCGTTGTTTCAAAGTCCTTGCACGTGCTAGCTGGATTGGAAGGCAGAAAGTGCCTGTCCAGATCGTGAATATGAAACGCCTTTTACCCGGCTGCAAGGAAAGGGTTATGTTTTTCGCGCGTATCTTGTATGTATGTATCTATGTAATATTCTTTATTACCTCGTATCTTCCAAACCACTAGACGGATTTTAATAATTAAGACTTCGTTAGATAGGTCTTGGCCGCCCAAGTATCCTTACATAAGTGCCGTTAAATAAAAGAAACATGGCGGATTTTGGGCGCCATATTGTAGGGGTAGCATTTTTTTTTCCTCAGCATGATTTTCTTCTCGTTTACATCTTTGCAGTCGGGTTTTTTGATTTTATTAACTTTTTTTTCTATTATCAATTAAAGCAATTTGAGATGTATTACATTATTACGTTACGAGTAACCAGTAAAGTTATGGCTGGCCCTAGCTAGGCCCACGTTTGCTATCAACTAGGGCAAGTTCCCTTATCTTGTGCGTAAATGTTGCTCATGCGGTTTTTATAGGCTGGTCTAGCAGTCAGGAAGCACAATAATAAGTAGTATTAGATACAGTACCAGGGTATTAGTAATAATAGTGCTAGATTGGATGAATATATTGTAGGTAAAAAAACAAAACATAAGACATACCACTGTCTTAAGTTTTGTACAATTTTATAGTTGCACTGCCTGGTAGCATGCTTGAATAGTTTGTATTAAACAGTAAGGGCTTATGAAGTATTGCAACAATAGTAGCTGGTGGCGTTCTCTGTTCTTACAAATTATAATAATATATAGTTACTTACTAATATTGAGATTGATTTCTCTAGTTTTGCCTGCCCTATGGAAAAAAAGACTTATGGGGCATAAGTTCATCAACATTTAACCTACGTATTTAGTTACTTATGTACCTAGTTATAGATACCTACGTTCGGTCGAAATGTCTTATCATTATCACCAACATTCTCTTGCCCATATTCAAAGGGAAGGACATTCTACGAAAGAACTAAGTAGGTATAGGTAAACCTTGGCATTCATGGCAAAATGATAAAGTCTCACTCATCAATTTATCATTTCTAACAGAAGCATAGTTTTGTTTTTCTGTTTTCGTTATTTTTTTTTATCATGCTAAAGCTCAGTTTTAAATGTTGCTCACGGAATAATTCTTCTAGCTTTAGCGATGCTTATTCAGTCAATCAATCGATTCATTCAGTTAATATTAATTTCTGTTTGATTTTAGTTCCAGTATTCGATGGTAACTTCCACAGGATAACTTAGGTTTATTTGGTATCTTTGTTCCTTCCTAGGTACCTACTTGGTATCTTTATTTAACTTCTCGTCGATAAATACTGCTGGGCGAAGGTCTCTGCCAAAAAAGGACGCAGTTTACATAGCCACCAGTTCACCACCTTGGGCTCGCCGGGTTGATTGACCGCCGAGTTGCCGCAGAGCCAGTCTTTGCGCAACGGGTGACGCTACTGCTGTCACCGACTGGGGTGTTTGCTTAATACATTTATTTACTTACTTGCTTAAAACGCCACATGGGCTAATTAAAACTAAGTAGGTAAGCCTGTAGTTACACAGGCGTTTCAACAAAGAATTTATTGTTTAAATTATTCCTAAAGGATACCCCAACCCAAGCGAACAAACATGAGATTTGGTAAAACATTTCTGAACATACTTATCATGAATGCATTCAGATTATTAGACAAACACCGAAAGATAGATGTATTAATAACTATAAATACTTAAGTTATAAAACACCAGGCTTCGCGCCATTCGAAACAGTATTGTATCAGCTAAATATAATATGGAAGAACGGAAATAAAGTCTGGCCTCTCTGTTACTCGCGGTTTAATATTCGATACGGATCAGGTTTTACTGGTTTTTGTGACGACACGCGACGCGAGACGCGACGCTCCATGTTGTTTACGCGCTCCGCCGACTGCCATGCGCTGCCATTATAAGTAACATCAATGCATTTTTCCCCTTTAGCGTCTAAACTTAGGCAGTTTGTTATAAATCTCCCATGTTCCGTACTATTTAGTTAGGGGATCGGGCTAATAAAAGTATTACCGTGTGACGAAGAATTCAATAGGTAACCAACCCTATTAATAGACTCATGACAAGAGAACTTTTTTTAGGACCTTGCCATGCACCGTTCTCACGTAGAGACGACCGTTACAAGGTCCTTATTGTTAATGCCATTTTTTTCTCTGTTTGTAGGACCATCAAGTTTTGCAATATTTTTAGTTCATCAGCGATTTATTTAAGTACTTAAATTGATAATACACATTGCTATCACTTATCAGAATCGTAACAAACTAAATTATCGCTATTATTTGGTTTTAATCTATTTACCGATTGTATTTCTTAGTGTAGATTCTAGTCTAGATCCCAAAGATTTGGTCATGAACATTAGAAATGGCGTTAATTTGAGAATATATATACAATGGTTGTCATGGCCTCATTTTAAGCCTATTGATTTTCGTTTTACTGTTACAACCAAGCTGCGCTATAGTTTACCTAGATACAAAGAGAATACAGTAGGTAAACGTCAAATAGCCATCATCATTGAATATTTCATTAGAATATTTTACGCGGTAATGCAAGAATGCATTAAATAGGTGGCGACACGTGTTGATATCAAGTTATCATTGTGCTGAGCGATTAAACGGGCACCAACTAAATGTATGGTTGACCTAAACGACTTGATAAGTTTCTTATTTCAACGTGATAAGCAATTTTGAATGCGTATTGCTATTTAGTTGGGTTCTGTTTGTACAAATATACCGTCTGTTTATTATGTTTCATGATAAAGCTTCTGGCATCATTTTGTTTATAGGTATTTGCGAATCAGTTTTAGCATTTTCCTCATTCGCTTATGTGGAAATAGAACCGCAATTCATTTAATTAAAATCAAATCAAAATAGATTTAGGTAGGTATTAGGGCTGGCTGAATGTGACATAAAAAAATAAGGCTTAGATTATAAGCACGCTTGTCTGACGGCTGCTTATATTATTATTATTATTGACTAGCTGACATGATTTACATTAACAGAATTGCAGATGCGCTTTTAAATAATTTGCCCATCAGTCCCATTATTTATTATTACTATATTTTTTATCCTAACCTACCGTAAAGCGCGCCTTTTCTCTTCTTGGGAACGACCCGGGTAACACAATAGATAGCAATAAAATACCTTATAAAAAAAAGGGCGGCGACCGGCAACGAATGAGACTGTTCCTCGTTTCGGTGCATACCCAACAGTCCCATACTTTGGTCGCTCTGTATAGAATGCCGCATTTCTGTTACTTTTTATATGGCGCGTCGTTTAGGGGAACAGTGAACACTGCCCTTTCTTGTTGAAAGTAACGGTTGCGATTTGTTAAAAATGTACTGAGAATTTGGGTATTGTTTTTATAATATCTTTTCATGTTTATCAGTGATTATGTGCCCGACTTTATCACGTCTTAGAAAAGGTTTTACCTGACTGTTAACAATCCTTGAGAACGATTGAGAAGAGCTGCATGTTTAGCAAAATATTAGCTTTGCTGTGTTCGGTGAAACATTCGAACTCTGTATAAGACAAAATCAGTAAAAGAAACACCAAATAAAAATAAAGTCTTATAATTTACGATACACTTAACATTACAACTAAACTGGGGCTTCCAACGTTCACAGTAATACAAACATTACGACAATTACAACTGATCTTAACAAATATTATTATTTACATTGTTTAGGATTTATAACACACAACTATTTTGAATCACACTATAACTGAATAATACAAATATCACATACATTATGATCCCTATGTTTTGAAACTTTAATTAAAAGAGCGGGAAAATACATGGAGGTTGCGTAAAAGCAACTTAGAGATGACAGATTCAGTAAATACACACGCGGTTATTTTATATGCGTTGGATCTGGTTAGGTCATAACGTTGCGAAAAACATGCACAACGATAACTTTTTGCATCTCATTCAATGATTAAACACAGATAACTAAAAATAATGATTGACGAACAAACATGATGTTTAAATCAGTTCTTAGGTACACATACGCCCGGTTTCTGAAAATCTTGCTGACTTGTCAAATCTCATGTCAATTATCCTCTCATTTTATTGACTGTTGCAATTGTGGTCAACCAAAAATGTATTTAGTAATTAGATTATACTATTAGACAGAGTCACAGAGCATCGGCAAACATTCGAAGAATGTGATATCCATCAAACTGCATTGGGCCCGCGTGGTGATTATAGCCCACTGTCCCAGCAGTGGGAACGTTCCAGGCTGATTATTTTATGAGATTGGACAGAAGATTTACTGAGCAAAGACCAGGCTATCAGAAATCAGGTGTTGTAATAAAACAGAGGTTTATTGTGTAAGTACGTTGTGTTTTCAATCACTATCATTGCCGCTCTCGTCGCCAGATCCACCTGAAGACGCCTCGGCTTCTGAGGAGGAACTCTTCGCTTTTTCCTTCTTTGACGCCTTGGTCTAAAAAAAAATAGTGTGTCTGAGTATTTGCATTCTTAAATACGGTTTGCAGTTGCAATAAAGTGTTGGACGAGTTTTCGTCCATCTCTACTGTCCTGCCTCTATCTGTATCTACGATTGAGACCAATAGAAAGCGAAACGAGGAAGGTTTTTGTGTGTAATTTGTCTCTGAAGTCTGTTATTTTATCTCTGAGACAAAATTGACACATGCAAATGTCAAATTATTTCTTTTAGGGCTTATTACAGGAGGCCTTCCTGAGGTATGATAAATAAAACTCTTGTAGTCTCAAATACTGTAATAGGTCTAAAAGGAGTTATGTTATTATATAACTCCTTTTAGACCTATTATATATTTGTCTCATAGAAAAAAAAAAACAGACGTTAGTCTATACAAAATTTTGTATTTTTATATGTAACGAATTAACTTAAAAACTACTTGACCGACTACAAAAACTCTGTCACCGTTGGGGGACGCTACACTATCCCCGGGTGACATAGGCTACTTTTATATCCCAGTATTCCCACGGGTACGGTAACTACGCGGGTGAAACCGCGAGGCGTCCGCTAGTCGATAGTAAATTATTACGAGTGGGATACGAATTCAAGATCTACATTTGTAATGTGTTACCTTGGCTATTACAACCACAAAAACATATTTACATAGGTAATTAAAGCGTTGTACCACGTCATTTCTTCCAAAAGGCTTAGGACTTGCACAGCAGTTCTTTGAATCTCGACAGTACCTAAAACGACCAGATACTCTAGACAGTGTCGTTCTAGTAATGCCAAAATGAAAGGGAAAGATCACGTGACATTAAGATAGCTCTTGGCATTTTGGACTTGTTTCTGATCGCTATCGCGAAGCTTTCTTTGATAGCATTTCACATGTCTAGAGTCTGTTTTACAAGTTCAAGGTCGTGGGTTCGAACCCAGACAAGCGCTTTACTTTGTGTAAACTATTTCATCACCACTGCTCCCAAAACGGTGAAGGAAAACATTGTGAGGAAACCGGCATGTCTTACAACAAAAAAATCGAAGACATGTGACATCCACCAACCCGCACTGGGCCCGCGTGATGGATTACGGCCCATTCCCTCTCACAGGGAGGAGGCCTGCACGCTCAACGGACCAAATGAGAAATCTAAGTGCGGAAAAGGGGTCTATCTATCCTATCCCAGGGGGCGATTATATAAACATTTACCAAAAACACATCTAAACGAATCCTAGGTTGATGGTATTTTTAAGAAAATAAAAAAAATTGCGCACTCTTCCAGATGCAATTTGTATATCGCTTGAACATGGTATTATTTTATGAAGGCAGAATGACACGGTTACGTATACGCCTGTGCTTGATATTAATCTACACTTACTATTAGGATCAACTGTGCGTGACCACGCCAACACGTGTGTAGTGTGAATTAATAGTAAAAATAAAATACTGGCTGTTTATTACATAATACTTTAAACTCTAACTTAGAAGTTCAAATAAAGAACATGGTTGATCTTGTCGCCATTTTGTGACCTTCTAGCTGTTGAAATAGCTTCAGACGTGTTAAGAGCGTGTTGCATAGAATGTGCTAATGACTCAGCAATGACCAAAGTGACTTGTTAAGCGTCGGTTGGAGTAGCGTTAGAATTACAATTAGAGTTATGAGAATTACATCATCTCATCTTCAAAATCAGCGTTCGGCGCTATTTGTGTGGCATTTATGTTGAATTGGGTCTATTTAACGCAGCCATTTTGCAAAAAAGATTTGATTATATTTTGTTGGATTTGTTTGCAAAAATAAACGTATTTTTTAACCGCGACTAAATTTACATCAACCGGCAGCCTAATTGCGTAAGTAAATTCGGCAAAGTCGAATTTACTTACGCAATTAGGCTGCGGCTCTACTTAAGTACTAATACTAAACACACATAATTGTTTAATTTGAGCTTTGATACGATTAGTCTGGATCTTTCTAGCACGCGTAGCACGATCACATCTATATTTATTTTACGAAGACTTATTCATATTCTTCAGACTTCTTCATACTGGACATCACGACGTAGAAATCATTGTAATCTGTCAATTGGTCTTTCTTTTCTATGGTGGTATAAAATAAACTAAAACGCCATTCACAATACTAGCGAATTGGCTTTAGTAGGTCGCCCTTAACTAGCGTCACACTTCACAGTGTATTGTGATAGGATAAAAATATCCTAGGTCTGATTTCAAAATTGAGTATTTTAGATTAAGAATGTGTCAAATCCTGCTTCAGTGACAAATTTGGACAGGTTGTCGGGCTTAAGTATAGTTTGACAAATACTGAACTCGTTCTACTCAATTCCGAAATCGGCCTGGTGTACAGTTTGACAAATACTCAACTCGTTCTACTCAATTCCGAAATCGGCCTGGTGTACACGAGTAGAGATAACGCTAGAGTCGACTAGCGCAATACTCTACCAATTTCAAGTACTCTATACCAGTTTCATTAGAGTAATTGTCTACACGTAAATTTATATTTTATTAGTAGAGTAACTAGTAGTAGAGTAACTACTCTCCCAATAGTGTCTACATTGGTATAGTTATTAGCATAGTTATTACTCTACCCTGATACTATACCATCAACTCTACCTGTGTACACCAGGCTTTAGTTCACAAATTTCGATGGAACTTTTTGGCCTATTCTCAGATAATAAAACTTACATCTTTAGTATCCTTCTTCTTCTTATCCTTTTCCTTATCCGAATCAGAAGAGCTATCATCATCTTCAATATACTCCTTGCTGGTAAACTTGCCACTGGTACCAGCGCCAGCATTGCTGGCAGGTTTCGCCTTCTTGCTGGCTGCGGGCGCTTTAGTCTTCTTCTCAGCAGCCTTGCGTTCCTTGTCAGCTTGCTTCTTCTTCTGCTTGAACTCGTCTTGAGCACCGCTGTCCTTGTACTTCTTCATGGCAATGTTGTACTCTTCTTTCGATTTGTTGGCTTTCTCTTCCCATTCCTGTGTAGAGAAAATGTTTTAATTGCTGCATTATGGTGGAAATCGTGAATTGATTTTGTTAATGTTTCTGCACAGTCTGTGCAAGAAAAATTAAAAAAAAAAACGATACAAATACCTCTTTAAACGACATAATTTATCTAGTAGTAAACACGCTTCGATCGACAATGCATCGAAACATGTAATTATAATACGATATCTTGCAAAAATACTCCGATTCAAAATGCGCATAATTTCTGAACGGCTGAACCGATTTACATCAAACATACATAACATACTAAACAGTCTCGATAAAGTCACCTTTCAAACAAAACAAAAAAAAAACTATATCAATATCGGTTCATCCATTTAGGAGCTATGATGCCACAGATAGACACAAATACACAACAACACACGTTATACTTATAACACCCCTCTATTTCCGTCGGGGTTTAAAAACATAGTGTAAATTTCTATCAACTTAGTAAAAGTCGGTAATTCTATAAGCTTAGTTAAACCACGCACGCAAGCAGTTTTAGCTTTGCTGTTAATAAGTGTTTATTTTCTTAGTATCTATTATGCGAAGATACTTAAGCTACTTGTATTGACATGCTTTGTGTTGTTCATAAGTCTAACGACTTTGATATTTGGCTACGATATTACACTGGCTCACCTCTCAACCATATGGGTACCACTAATTATGCATGTGTATTTTGTAAAACCGATCTTACACGACATTAGATGGCCACCTACCCTAACATGTGGAAGTACCTACAATGACTATAGTTTATCTCACATTTAAGACGAAAGACGTCCACTGCTGGACATAAGCCTCCCCCAAGCATCCGTCACACTGATCAGTCCTGAGCGTCTCGTATCCATCGGATTCCCCCAGCCATAATCAGGTCATCAGTCTATCTAGAGGGAGGTCTTCCAACGCTGCAGCTTCCGGATCGAGGTCGCCATTCCAACAGCCTTATTGCGTAATAACTAGGCAAGGCAAAGGACCAATCACATGCGAGATTAAAGATGAGATTTGGATTTCCGTCTATGTGATTGGTTGATTTTTCATAAGCATTCAGCTTTGCTGAATTCAATACGCAATAAGGCTGCAGAATTTCAAGTCACCCAAAGGGAAATGGAGAGGGCTATGCTCGGCGTTTCCTTGCGTGATCGAATCAGAAATGAAGATTGTAGTTATAACTTACAGATTTATCCTTGAGTTCCCTCCACAGCTCGCCTCCCTTCTTGGCGACATCGGTGACCTTGATGCCGGGGTTCTCCTCGAGGATACCCTTGCGGTTCTCATTGAGCCACAACATGAAGGCGGTAGATGGACGTTTAGGCGCGTTCACATCCTTCTCGCGTTTCTTGGATTTTTCCTTGCGTTTCCGTGGTGTTTCAGACTGAAATTTAAAAATTGAAGGAATAAATAGACATATTTAAAAAAACTCAAATAGGCATGGATACTGCAGCCTATAAATGCAATACAGGACAGAGCTAAAAGTAAACCAATAAATATAATTTTCCAGGTAAGCTCATTCACAAAGAGCTAGCTACTACCAAGAAATATATTCATACTGTCACACCATGACTTCTTGCAGTAGCTAGGTTTGAAGCTTTAAACCCATCCAAATTACTCACTACCTTGTTTAACAGAACTCCTCCTGAACACAGGAGGATTCACAGTGATTATTTGCGTTGAAAGTTTGAATGGATCGATGTTTAAGATGATGTGAGTCACACTGGAGCGGCTGAATGGATCTGGACGAAGTTTGGCTTAGGGATAAATTATTGTCTGGAAAGCACATAGGCTACTTTTTATGCCGGTAGTATGTTCCCATGAGACAATTCCCGACACCCACGCGGGCGAAACCGCTGGCACAAGCTAGTAATTTATATGTGCGTCGACCAGTATTCATCCACATCGATAGTCTTACAAAGGCTTCTCATTTATTTATTGCAATTTCTATGTTGAATAAAGAGCAGGAGAAGAAATGAGGCATCGTTAGTGGTTCCAAAGTTGCATTGTGGTTCATCAGAATACCCCAATCTGACCAGGTTATACCTACAGCAACTCATTTGGACTACCTACTTTGCACTATATCTGTTAAGTTAGATTAACTAGTAAAATTGGTACTTACAATAGTGATAGCCTTCTTGGGCTTATCCTTTTTCTTCTTCTCCTTCTTGCCTTCGTCATCCGACGCATTGTCGTCGTCGGAGCCTTCTGACGATGATGCGTTGGTGTCGTATCTGAATTAATGACAATAAAGTAAGTATTGTGAAGAAAGGACAGGATTTTGTATTCAGTAGGTAATAATTTTGTAATAATAGTAATACTTCTGGAGTATTTATTTATGACCTCTGCAGTAGTTAGTACAGGGGGGCCATATGACTTGAATACATCTGTTCCTTACGCACACTCAATATAACCTTACTCTAAGAGCTTATGGTCACCCCCTGGCCTCTACTGGTAGATTATAATAATGTAAGCTAGATTGTATTTTGTGTGTTTTATTATATTTTACATAGGCGACGAGAAATTTTCAAATTCCAATTGCATGATAAGTTATTTAATTTATTATTAAAAATGCCGACTGGAACCATTTGAGATCATTGGATCATTGGATCTGATTGGGCCCAGTTGGTGGCCACGTTACTCTCGGTCTGGTTACTACTCAATTACCAACAGATGACAAAATCATATAGTTTTAGCGCTGCTAGTAATAATATAAAGTACTAACTCCTCAGCGACGTCGCTCTCCTTGGCCTTGTCGGGGTTGAAGTCCTCGTCGGTGCTCTCGTCGCTGTCGGAGTCACTCGACCTTCACGCGCTGCTAGTAATAATATAAAGTACTAACTCCTCAGCGACGTCGCTCTCCTTGGCCTTGTCGGGGTTGAAGTCCTCGTCGGTGCTCTCGTCGCTGTCGGAGTCACTCGACCTTCACGCGCTGCTAGTAATAATATAAAGTACTAACTCCTCAGCGACGTCGCTCTCCTTGGCCTTGTCGGGGTTGAAGTCCTCGTCGGTGCTCTCGTCGCTGTCGGAGTCACTCGACCTTCACGCGCTGCTAGTAATAATATAAAGTACTAACTCCTCAGCGACGTCGCTCTCCTTGGCCTTGTCGGGGTTGAAGTCCTCGTCGGTGCTCTCGTCGCTGTCGGAGTCCCCGGAGTCCCGCTCCTTGGCCTCGGCCTTCACGCGCTCCAGATACGCGTCCGGCTCCTTTTCAGTGTCCGAATCGCCAAAGTCGTCGTCGTATAGAGCCTTGTCCTGAAGAAGAACATGAAAAAAATGTTAGTTGCAATAAAGATAAGGAAGAAGTCAGAGTTCTGGTAATACTTGTTTGCCACCACTTTAACTACAATTTCAGTTTTTACTTCCTCGAGTAACAACTTCTAGTAACACAGTACTACAACAAAAAAACCGGCCAAGTGCGAGTCGGACTCGCACACGAAGGGTTCCGTACCATTATCGCAAAACACTGCATAAAAATCACGTTTGTTGTATGGGAGCCCCCCTATTTATTTTATTTTAATTTATTAATTATTATTTTTTGAAGTAAATATACAACTAAACATTCTGTGAATATTTCAAGCGTCTACCTGTTGCCGTTATTAATATCGAGCAAAAAACGGCAAAAATATCACGTTTGTTGTATGGGAACCCCCCTTTAATATTTATTTTATACTGTTTTTAGTATTTGTTGTTATAGCGGCAACAGAAATACATAATCTGTGAAAATTTCAACGGTCTAGCTATCACGGTTCATGAGATACAGCCTGGAGACAGACGGACAGACGGATCGCGAAGTCTTAGTAATAGGGTCCCGTTTTTACCCTTCGGGTACGGAACCCTAAAAAAACGGATTCAACATTTCAGTTTTAGCCTGGGTGCTTGAAGTTCAAAATCGAAGGCTTAGGTCGAGTTTCACACCTCTAAATTATCGCAGAATTAATGTGACAAATTGTCAAGCAAATTGTCCACATTGGCATAGGCCAAGTACCTCGCTGGTAATGCTCTTTTTAAAGTGTTGTTACTTGAAATAGTTTACACTTACATTCTTGCCAGTGTTCTTGACGTGTAGTTTCTTGGAGGTGATGTAGTCAAAGAGCTTGTCGTATTCACCCTTCTCAATACTGCTGAACGTGTGCACGCTGCCTTGCTTCAACTCTATCTCGAAATCGAAAGATCTGGAAATAAATCATTTATACTATATTAACTAAAATAATAAAATAAATATATTATATTAACTAAAATAATAAAATAAATATATTATATTAACTAAAATAATAAAATAAATATATTATATTAACTAAAATAATAAAATAAATATATTATATTAACTAAAATAATAAAAACGGTGAAGGAACTCTCAAAAACGGTGAAGGAAAACATCGTGAGGAAACCGGCATGTCCTAGAACCAAAAATTCGAAGACATGTGACATCCACCATCGCGCACTGGGCCCGCGTGGTGGATTACGGCCCATCCCCTCTCATAGAGAGGAGGCCTGTGTCCCAGCAGTGGGAACATTAATAAGCTGATGATGTGATGTGATGTGAAAATAATAAAATAAACGGTTTGTAACGGTTAATGTCAGGCAGTAATGATTCGATTGCGAAAATTCTTTACTGATAAAAAGCTATAACATTGCTGAGTGTCAAAGGCTACTTTATAACCGTCGAAAAAAGGAGGAGGTTCTCAATTAGAAATTTTTTATGTATAACTACGCATTACTTTTTATAGTGTGGTCCGATTACAAAAAAATATTTTTGTTGTTGGAAAGAGTATATTTTAAAGATGGTCCCATTTACATTTGAAAAATAAAATCCACCCTTAAGGTAGAAAAAAAAAGTTAATTAAAAAAATCAAAAACCCGACTGCTTGAAAAGCGAACTAAAAAGACGTAAACAAGGAGTAAATAGTGCTGTGCTGTCGGAGGATACATCTTCGCGAGCTGGCTGACCAAAACCAGACGTATCCTCCGACTGCACAGCACTATTTTCTCCTTGTTTACGTCTTTTTAGTTCGCTTTTCAAGCAGTCGGGTTTTTGATTTTTTTAATTAACTTTTTTTATTTATAACTTTTTAGTTATTTTTTTTCGAATTAGGTACATTTATACATATAAGTGTTGTATATTTTTGAAATCACCTCTTAAAATCCTTTATTTTGATACCCCACACGATAGGTTTGGAAGAAAAAAAAAATTTGGGCCCCCACAATATGGCGCCCAAGAACCGCCATTTGCCTATTTTCCAACTTTCATGTAGCCAGTGACACTCGCGGGGTTAAGACGAATCGATTGACGTAAGAACCATCAAAATCGGCCCACGCGTTTGGTCTCTAGAACGCCACATAGGAACAAACATACATACATACATACATACATACTTACATACATACATACATACATACTTACATACATACATACATACATAGACTGATAAACACATTACCCTCCTTCGGCAGTCGGGTAAAAAAAGGAATTATTGATATTTTTCCACTGAATTTTCAATTGTGAACCGATTCTGTTGAAATTAAGTAGTCTTATACCGAAAATATGTACCGTTCCTCCAAAATAGGCCGAAGGAACGAAGCCGCGGCAAGAAGCTAGCCATTTATGCAATTTTTTCTTTATAAACATTTGGCATTCGTATTTACTCCATTAAGATACACATTGAACAATCATACTTAGTTGAATGTAATAATTAAAGGAGAATATTCATCTTGTTTAGAATTCAGTTAGAAGTAGTCTAATAATTTATTTTTACGGACTTCAAAAGTGAGGTTTGTATTCTTCAGGTATATTGTATGCCAGATATCTTCATATTACTCGAGTAAAGTTTTTGTTACTTTTTGTCGTGAGAAAATATGCTTTTGATGGTTTACATGTAGCTTATTGTTTTATAATTGTCATACTATCAAATGTCACAGTATACTCACTTGGTAGATGAGGCTCCTCCTCTCGCAAAGTTGACGGAAGCGATCTCCTCGAAGCGAATGTGTACAGGCGGCTTGTGCACGTATATGAAGCCTTTCTCTAAAGGATACAGGTAACCAGCTGCTGCTTTGTAAGAACAAGCGACTGCTGGCGTTTTGTGATGCCTGTAAAATTATAAGACGTATTTTGTTTAAGTATAAATTAATCTTTTCTTTTTCATTCATTTGAACAATATTCATTTATATGACCATCTTTAAACAATGTTGTTCTATACATTTGAGTTATTACCACAATTTGTTTTAAACATCTTTTTTATATTTCAGTGTTGATTCCAGGATAAATTCGTAAATGGACACACTGTATTTTTATTGAATAAAATATAAGATAATTTAATAAACATATTAACCCTAAGAAGTCTCCAGGGCCCGTCACTCGTCTGTTGATGATGACTTTCATTATTTTGGCGAGCACCTCATAAGTTGGTCCGGACAATTCCTTGTTTATCTTGCCTTCATATTTTTCTTTTAGTTCTTCCCTGCAACACAATAAATATATGAATATGTACTTTATATTGCAAAAGAGAAAAAAATTAAAAATGATAATAGAGTGTTGGGCGTTAATATTATGATCTCGAAGTTTAGAAAGACTGTCCCAGCGAGAGAGAGACAGTTATACATAGCTATATACAGCTGTACTTTTCCAAAAATTCGATGTCCCAATTCATGGCCACATACTGTCTAAATAAAGACTACTTACTCTGTAAATGGCAACTCCAGACTAGTTTCCTCTTCAATACCAAACAGCAGTACCAAGTAATGGTACCTGGTCTGACCCTGTTTGATAGGTGGGTCCAAAGAGACCACGAAGAACATCTGTCTGGTGTCCTTATGGGGCAGCAGGAACAAACGCAGGACTGTAGACATCGGGATCTTGTAGTCGAATGTCTTACCGTGGAGCTGGAAGAATGTCTGGAACACCTTGATGTCGTAGCGACCACTGCGGAAGAGAGGATGGCGTTAGTTTGTTTATGTTTGTGTAATATTACAACTAGCCAGCTTTTGACTGTTTAATGGCAAACTCATGAGACTTCTGAACAGGAGGGAACTAAAATCATTCTGACAACAAGTACTGCAGTGGATAAATTTGGCATCTTCTTAATTTATTTTGTCATGCACGTCTACGACTAGGTCTTGCGATTGCGAAAAATATCATAAAATCACGGGACGCCTGTTTAGGTAGCTTTCATAACAAAATAAATTTATGATTCATTAAAAGGAAAAGTGAGGCTGACTATACCTGTACTACAGGTAAAGTCAGCCTCACTACTACTGCTGACAGGTTAAAATTTTAACACGGCATCATGAGCTACTCTCGTCTCTCTAAGCGTAACGAGAACCCTGCCCAAAATTACGTGATGGAAATTCAACACGAACAACAATGAATGAATAGAACAATAATGAATTATGAGATGTCTTGTCTTTTGGGGATTTGGTTTCCACACTTATTCATTAGGGTGGAACACTGTACGTGAATTTTACGATGTATTTTCGACCTGATGTGTAGGTAATTAAAAAGGCGTGACAGGCGCTTGCACACCGAAATTGTGTCGCGCATTTTTGTTCAGGTGCATTGCTATGCGTGTAATACGAGAGAATGAAGGGCATACCGAGGTGTAAGACACTGTAGCTCTCTAAAGATGGCGATGGCGTCACCAGAGACAGAGATGACGCTGGCTTTGTTCATGACTTGCTGGTGGAATGCCTCCACTGCGTCCATATCTCCTCCAACCTCACTTGTAGGGATGTGGAAGCGCATCTCCATTAGGGATACAGGTGTGTCGTCATTCTGTTGGTGATAAACATTTTTGTTTAAAAAGATCTAATTAAAAAACCAAGGTGCTCCCTTGTTATTCATAATTCACATGATGATCTGGCCAATAGTTGCTGACTGTGTTTTTAAAAGCAAGCCCTTGCCTAGTACAACATGAAAACTGTAAAAGTTGGATTCTAACAGGGATTAGGCCCACTTGCGCCAAAAACTTTACTCAGAGTTAATTTCACAATGTTAAATACCAAACATTTCATACATAATTGGCCATGTTAGCTACTAACTATACTACATTTTATTATTACATTAGACATTTAAATGAGCCCATTTTACAGCCCGTTCAACCGATTTTGACTTCTATTGCGTAGGTGATACTACAAATGGAAGCTGTAGTAAACTGTTGGTTTTGGTAACAGGTTTATGCTTTTTATGTCATCCTTATGTTTACGAGTTAGAATTCAAAAACGGTTGAATGGACTGTTAAAAGAGTTGTAAAGACGTCTAATGTTACTTCAAATGGAGTATAGGAATTAGTAAGATAACCAATGGTGGCGCAAGAGGCCTTACTGATTTGGCAGCAATCCTATGACTAGTTAGAAGTATTATATCTTTGTTCAATGCAAAGCCAATTCATGTTAAGGTTGTTTTTTCTAAAGCTATTCTTTCCTTTCCTGTTTCAACTTGCAATCGGTCATCAGATCATAAGCAAATTCTTTCTGTGCAACCCACTTATAGAAGGTGATTGATAATGACTTTCAAAATTAATTTGGTGAAAATGTTTCTGTAATGAGCCTTTACTGCCATAAGATTAAGTAATTATTTTTAAAGAGTGGCAACACCCATATTGTAAGATGTGCAATTTACTTAACATCTCTGTTACATGTCCAGCTTGGAGCTTGATAAACTTCAATAATGCTGTGACATTGATAAATAAAGGATATTATAAGCATAAGCATAGAGAAATATATAAGCATCATTGCACAACATTATGCAAATAATATATTTCAGACATCGGAACAACACCATAATGATTATAAAAGCTAAGACAACAAAGCTAAATCTGTCTTGTTGTTCTCTGAATAATCAGATTAGAATCATGGTGACAGGTTATCATAGAATCCTAGTAGGTTAACAAGTTAGTAGTTAAGTACTGTCATTATCACCATAGTACTAACACAGAACTTTTCCATAAAGTTGCCTATTATTATTTTTAATACCTGATGGAACTCAAGTGTGACTTCATTCTTGCCAGTGTTGCACTGAGATACATTGTGCAATGGGATCTCAAATGCTGTGTTGGTCCCGACATTAAAACTCAGTACTGCTCCATTGAACTTAGCTGTTCCCCAGTTCCAGCCTTTTAGGGAGAGCTCCTTCTCCAGCATATCTTTGTGGTAGTTAGTCTTGAAGAACTTTGCCACTTTCTCTTGTTCCTGAAAGCAATAGTTTAAGGAATTTTTGGTAAGTTGTGTAGTGAATACTATATAGTCCTTAAAGGTTATGTACATGAAAAGACTTGTTTGTACAATGACTTTGGGCAAGTAATTGATTAGTAGCTTCGTAAACATGTTAACAGAATACCCTGACACCAGTAATCTTGTTTAAAATTGAGCTCTATTTAGTGTCAATTAATTAGAAAACTATACAATGTAAACAACATCTGTGCATAACTTATGTTTACATAAGCTTTTCTTATGGAACTTACCCCTTCCTTGAAGCCACCATATCTATGTAGCGTGCCATTCTTCAGGAACACTCTCAAGCCCCATGACCCTATGAACTTTTGGAAGTTAACTAGTTCTATTTCATTGGATGGAATCTGTTCCACCTTGCCGGTCTTGCTGTTTTTGAACACTATGTTCTGGTCTGTCATCTTTAATCTCCCAGGAACCTGGAATTTTCCAATAAGTACAATTGAATCGAAGTAATATAACGATGTTTAACAAAAAAACAAATTTTTCGACAAACCGTACCATTGCACCCTTAATCTCGGCTTGCACATCGTTGTATTCGAGAAACTCCATTTTTAAGTCTTTGGGTTAATCACTTAAATACTTTATTAACTGTTTCAAAATGTGGTCAGTTTACACGCGCTAAATGTTGTATGAAAAAAATCAGCGGCATGAACGATCACCGAAACAACAAAATTGACATTTTGATGAATGACAGAATGACAGTCAAAATCAGGGTTACCTACCAAGAACCACAGTCTGCCATAGTGTTCACTACTAGCATAGATTACTAGCATGCTAGTAACGAGCAAATGCGTCAGAACAGTAATCGATTAAAATTCTCATTCGCAAATTCTTCATAAAAAGTAACTGAATTTTACCTAATAAGCTCTAGAAGCTGTTGCTTTTTACCGAACCTACAAAGCCTAGAACATTCTTATTATCAGATTTCACCGTGATACAAAAACATGAAGATCTGTAGCGTCAAAGCTTTCCTGTTAGATTACATAAAAGCAAAACCTTTTCAATTATTAGACGAGAGAATTGAATCTTACTTGGATTTTTTTCATATTAAACATCGACACTCGACAGGACAAGATTTTTTGGGAACCCGTGTTCGGAACAATCTATGAAGTAGCTCTGGTTTCAGAATTTACTGGGGGCTTTTTTACCTGACTGCAGTAACGTTAAAACGGAAGACAATATAATTCATATAGAATTAAATTGAATTGGAGTCTGGATTCTTGCATTGGATACTTTAATCGTTTCTCATAAACAAGGATGAAGAATGAGCTAATCAAACATAAAAATGGGAGAATCCGGACTGGGATGGGTTAAGTTTTCGTTATGATGTTACTAGGACAATTTATGAGCGATTTAGGAAATAGGAGCATAGTTATTAAAGTAATCGTGATTGTTCATAGTTGTGTTCATAAAAGGCACACTCAAATATCTATAAGTAGAATCCAGTGTGGACTAGTGAAACACATGGGCGTATCCAGCATTTGCTTAAGGGTGGGGCAAAAGTAAAGAAACTCGATAAATACTAAACTTCAGAGGAGGACTAAGACTGTCGGTGACCCACACTGGTTAAACCGACCAGGGCCCCTCGAACCTGTATGCAGAAGAGCAAGAGAAAATGTTAAATGAATGAACGAGTGAAGCGGGCTCGTATACTCTTCTTATATTTTTATCTCTTGAACAGTATATTTTTAGTTAAGTGGGGCAGGCTGTTCCATCTGTCCCATCGTGGGTACGCTCATGGTGAGACAACAGCGATAATCATGTAGAAAATAAAGTTAGGGTCAAAGAAAAAAACAGGCAGAAGATTATATTTCTTCTTCGAACAAATTGATCACTGTCATAATGTAATACGACAGGCTGCGGCTGTTGAATCACAAAATACCATTACACCGATCCGATTAGTTCCTTGTGTTGAATAGTTGCATTTTCAACTATTCAAGTTTTCAGTCATCTGTCTTTCTTTGCTGACATAATAAACGCAACTATAATGTCAAACAAGATAACTCCCCCCTATATACGATCAAATTAGCTTGACAAATTTTTTGGTCAATCTTCACGTTTGCATCAAACAATAGCTTAAACGATCAAACCAAAGATCAAACAAATTTGTTAACCGGCCGGGATCTTGTTTGACAAACACCCGCCGTTCACGTTCAAACACGTCATCAATCAAGATTTTCGTCAAACACGACAAACACGTAGAGTCGTAGACTGTTTGACAAACTCGTCAAACACAGCTACACACTAGAGTCTGGCCAACGAAAGTGTGATCTGAAAAACGCGGCAAATTTTAAAAATCCTAATGTGGTATCACCAACTATACCTCTAGTTAAAAGTTTTGATACTTGTATTTATTATAATTTATTTTATGATTTATTGGCTCCGTTTGGTGAAGTGTGACGGAGCCGTGACTGTCATGGATGTGAGTTAAAAAAGAGTTTGTAGATTTATTTATTAGTATGTACATAATATTAACCCACTTAACATTCAATTTATTAATTACTTAATCATCATACTCAAAATCATAGTCCAAAAATTCAACCTCTAAGTATTCATTTGTATCTGAATCATCATCTACAGCTTGGCAAAAAAGAGTCTGACGTGGTGACAGTTGGAACTAAAAATAAAACTAACTAGTTCACTAAAATAACCTACCTAATATTTGCCTATTATTACCTATTAGTAGTAAGAGTAGTTAGAGTAACTAAAAAATAATAACAAGTATCAAAAACTGTAGAGTCATAGTATTTCGGGGTATACAGGTGCGATAGTGGCGACCTCATTTATTCCACACTCTCTTTTGCCAAGCTGTACACTTATATAAATTTTTCCAATACTTCTTCTGTTATGTGATCTCTTTGTTTATATTTATTTGCCACATTTATTACATGGTCCGTCAATTTTTCCAGTCTTCTGCAGTTATTCGGCCAAATGAGGAACATTGAAACATAAATAAGAAAAGGTATCATCATATCGTAAATATATAACAATCAGCCAACATGGATCAAGACTACCAAGTCATACTAACAATCGCAATCACAGACAATACACAGATTAATAATGTTACCATACCCCAACTTTGAAAATACCCCAGATCACGCTTTCGTTGGCCAGACTCTATCTGTCAAACAATTTGATCGTGTATAGGGCGCTTTACAAGCAGTTGTCTTTTCATCCAAAAATTTTGACATTTAGAATTCTTATTCTTCGTTCATTTTTCATTCACTCATTTTTTGTGGGCGGACGGCGGACGTGTTTTATGTTATTAATTTCAGAACTCATATTATTTACGTTATTGTATACGATAAATAACAGTTTAATGTGCTGATTTTTGAATTAATTTGCAGAAATTATTTAAATTACTGTGGAGTATTGAGTAAATGCTGTGACTGTGAGAGTACTAGTCCGCCCTCATTTATAAATTAAAATTGTGTCGTGTTTGGTCTAAGTACCTCCGCTAGTTATTTTTCGTAGGTGTGTATCGCATGTGTTTACTCTATGGCGTCATTATCCTTGCCTCGAGTCCTCCAGCTGAAGAAGAACAGCTTGGATGCTGAACGCGAGCAGTTTGAGAAGTTTCAGGTATGTTTGTTGACCTTCTCAAACTTGCAATTTTGACCTTGCCATATTTTTTAATGTTTTTGTATTAAAGACTCACAGTTGAATTCAGGATCTTGCATTAAACTGTCTCAAATTATACTTCTGCATACTCAAGTAACTAAAAACTAAGTAACTTATTAAATAACAATAGTTGTAGCTCTAGTTAAGAAAGAAAAACAAGTAAGTTATACAGGAAAACTATAGGTACCTCGAATGTTTTGTGCTACATGCCAAGGTCTCATCTGTAGTAGGGTCTTGTTGGGAACAAGACAGCAAGATCTTGTAGCTATAAAAAGGAAACTTAAATAAATTTTGAATAAATTTAATGTATTTGTAAATATGTGTAAGGAATGAGTTTGCGAATAAATATTTGAATTAAACACAGATGACTGAAAAAATGTATGAGTAAACCAATAATTATTTCTTATTGGATTCACTGGACATGAGAATTGGATGAATTACAAATATAAAAGCCTATTGCTATCAACCAGGCATACATCCAGACTCCGGACTACTACTGAGAAGTTCCAGATGATAAATTCCAATAACACTGCCTGACCTGGGAATGTCACTGATACATCAAAGGTCCCAGGGCCACTGACTTTGGCTGCCGGCCCCTAGCTAGACCAATACGACTGTGGATTTATTTACTTCATGTTCAATTAAAATATGTTTTTTAGTATAATTTTTTTTGTTGATCTAGAAAAACTCAGAATATATAACACATAACCCAAAAATACACATTCTTAAAGGAGGGTAAGATATAATCTAGCTTAAGCAATGTAATTGTCTAAGTTTCTATTATCTTAAGCTTCTGTTTTCTCTACATTTCATAATATAAAAAAAAACCATATAATTTTTATTGGCGCATAACAGTCTTGAGGGGGCGGGTTGGAAATCAGCGTTGACTAGTGTAGTAGCCATGCTGCACACTGGTCAGCATCCGCTGAGCCCGCTCCTTCTGCCATACTGGAAATACTGTGCATTAAATCTGTGTTTTGTTTTTGTTGTAACATTTCTTAGTGGCAATAAATGTTTTCTTTCTTTCTTAATATGATATCGAAGGGATTGTTCAAATGTAGTTGTTATGGCCGATAGTCATTATAAACATACACGGGACACAGGAGTTACAGGACTTTTAAGTAAAGTCGATATAAATAGTTTTGACTATGTATAAATACATTTTCAGAATGATTTGGACACTCTTCAACTCTAACAGAGGCGTTAACGCGTTATTATTATTTATTATTAACGTAATTTTATTAAAATTCGGGCGCACGGTTGGCGCAGTGATTGAGCAATTGACAGCTGCGCAGCGTGTCGCCGGTTCGATTCCCGCACTGAACAAAAATTTGTATGACCTACAGACAGTTGTTCCAGCTCTGGGTGTTGTGTATGTGAGTTTATATGTTTGTACGGACCCACGATACAGGAAGAAATTCCTAGTATGGGGCAATGGTTTTTTTTAAAATAAAAAATAAGTACAAGTGGACATAGATCCACACAGTTAGAAAATTGAATGCCAGTTGGTTGTTTATAAACCAAAACAGGGACTTAATTGGCATTCAATACATATGGTAACAGATTTTTCACAAAGCAACTTCAGTCTATTGCATACAAAACCATGTTTATTTTATCACTCAACTTAGGCTGGTTTCATAAATTTAGGCTTGCATTATTTACTACACAGACCATGGAAATGTCACATGCCAATTTGGAGGGAAACTGCCACTTGCGCCACAGTTGCGGATACGCGGCGACACGCTGGTCGCAAACCGTGTCGGTTGCGTCACCCCACCTGTGTACACAAACACTGACATAACAAAACTTAGCATACGAATAGCAAACACTAACTAATCGCTCGGTCTATCTCTTTGTCTATGCCGTATTGTATCCAACATGTCTAATCGCCGGCGTTATTTATGTTACATAAATGTAAAAAGCCGGGCTAAGCTGTATAAAACATCATTGTCTTCTTTTTGTCCTGTAAATCTTATCTAAATGATTGCCAGATTGCCACACTACCATTTTTTTGCGTCGGCGCAGCAGCGTCACTACAGGGTATGGATCCTGAGCTGATTTAGTTACAAATACACTAAAGAGCAATGAAAAAGTTCCTATGACATAGCACCAAATTACTCCTAAACGGGAAAGGCTAGCTTAATGACGCCGTCTGCAATATTGAAGTACATTTAACAGCGCATCAGAATATTACCAACTAAAAACGTAAATATTGTGTTTAAATTTTAAATTAATGTGAAAAAATTAAATTAAGGTGTTTGTCGGCATTTTTTGTGGGTGGAACTTTTTCATTGCTCGGCAGTTTAGATGCCAACAGTCAAGCATTTCAAACCAAATTAGCTCAGCATATTGCAGTACACTGTTGGACGTCAAGTTGCGCCATAGCATCCGGTTCTCCACCTATACTCCATTTGAAATAACATTAAACATGTTTCCAAATCTTTTTACAGTCGGTTCAACCGATTTTGAGTTCTATCCCGTAAACATAAGGAGGACATAAAAAGCATAAACCTGTTACCAAAACCAACTGTTTATTACAGCTACTATATGTCGTATCACCAACGCAATAGAAGTCAAAATCGGTTGAACCGGCTGTAAAATGGGCCAATTTAAACGTCTAATGTTATCGCAAATGGAGTTTAGGATAGGATAGGATAGATGGATCCCTTTGCCGCACATAGACTCGCATTTGGTCCGTTGTGCGTGCAGGCCTCTGTGAGAGCACGTGAGAGGGAATGGGCCGTAATCCACCACTCGGTCCCAGTGCATGTTGATGAATTTTTGGTTCTAAGACTTGCCGGTTTCCTCACGATATTTTCATTCACCGTTTTGAGAGTTCTCCACCTAGTCACCTAGCGTTTAGGGAGATAGTCCATAAATCCATCCAACTAGCTGGGTAGCATCTAAACGCTACGATAATTCGTGATGAAGTAGCGTGAAGTAGTAATCCATGCTTATTTATTTATCTTGATAATGACAGGTTAATATCGAGTAACAATTTTTTTACTGTAATTTTGGTTGCCACACATAGCTTGGTTCTTAAAACATGCCTTGTCATTTTCGACAGGTTTATATTAGGTACGAATCTTAATATTTTTTGTATAGATAAACGAAAGCGTTATGAATTTTATTCAGAACAGGTTTATACACTACAAATCTACAATCGAATACTACTAATATTATTAATCCGATAAGCTTTAATTCGTTCTATCTCTTGAATCTGTTCCAATTCCAAGGATTTAGCGAAAATGTTTTTGTTTACACTCCTTGTAAATATGACTCGCATCGTATAGTCTGCAAAACAATTAATCTCGCCAAGCTATTTATTCAATACCTCGTCAATAGCTTACGATAGTGATAAGCAAGTGGCCGATCGTTCGCTATTGCAGAGTTTTTGTTATCAAACAGATAATGAACGTTGTGAGGCATCGCGTTCGATAACTTATCAACTGCGATACTTTGTCCGCTGACAACACTCAATTTAGTTACAAATAGATTCCGAGGATTGTACTCGTGCAATCAGAAGTTTCTAGCTAAAAATTGTTTTGTGGAAATCAGTGCTTTTCATCATTGGTTTACGTCTGCAGTTATTTTGGTAAGAGTTTTGCTTGCACTTCAATGTAGCGGAGATCTAATCCCGGCAAAAATGTCGGGTGAACGAACTGCATTTTGGAGATAAATATAGTTCTTTGTTTCGTAGCGAGCTCTGATGAAGGAGAACAGAATACGGTTTCGTAATTAATATCTTTACCGCAGTACTAATATTGCTACTGTTTCTCCGGTGAAAACTATATCAGCTCATACCGGTTTACCACAAAATGCGATTTCAAGGTCGCGTTATTCGTAATCGTTTTAGTTGTATAGGTACTTATAAACATAAAACCTACACGCGAGTTAGCAGAATAAACAAATAGGTGTCAAGGACTAACACGCATATTTTTCAGTACCAGTATAATCTCTTTTTTCTTCACTCAAGTCAGCAGCAACTTCTTAAATCAGTGAAGTTGTTGCTACTTCATGGTCTTGAGCGTCAGATTGATTACATGCGGAGCCACTGAATCGCATTGAAGGGTTATTCATCATCAGCTATATTTATTGGTTGCCGGTTGTTTGGAGTTGTCCTGTGTCAGTCGTCCGGTAAAACGATCATGATTGCCCGCTTCCGCCCATAGTACCTATGTTCCACAATTTTATCCGTCTGCATAGGAAATGAATATTTGTTATTTGCACCCGAATTCCTTTGAAGTGTGCGTATGCGGCTACGTGTTAGTGTAGATTTCATAAAAATGTCTACAAACCTTCCCGTTGCTTTTTATCCGACTGCCGAAGGAGGGTAATGTGTTTATCAGTCTATGTATGTATGTATGTATGTATGTATGTATGTATGTATGTTTGTTCCTATGTGGCGTTCCAGAGACCAAACGCGTTGACCGATTTTGATGATTCATACGTCAATCGATTCGTCTTAACCTTGCGAGTGTCATAGGCTACATTAAAATTGGAAAATAGAAAAATGGCGGCTTTTGGGCGCCATATTTTATTTTTTCTTTCAAACCCATCGTGTGGGGTATCAAAATAAAGGGTTTTTAGAGGCGATTTCATAAATATATAACACTTATATATTTAAATGTACCTAATTCGAAAAAAATGTTAACTAAAAAGTTATAAATAAAAAAGTTAATTAAAAAAATCAAAATACCCGACTGCTTAAAAAGCGAACTAAAAAGACGTAAACAAGAAGAAAATCATGCTGTGCAGTCGGAGGATACATCTGGTTTTGGTCAGCCAGCTCGCGAATATGTATCGTCCGACTGCACAGCATGATTTTCTTCTTGTTTACGTCTTTTTAGTTCGCTTTTTAAGCAGTCGGGTATTTTGATTTTTTTAATTAACTTTTTTATCCTCACATGATTCAGAAGCTGAAATGCCTGAGTCTCACGTAACACTAATAGGTAGCTTGAAAGCTGTAAAACATTCGTGATCACAATCAGGACTCAAAAGCAGGGCTCAATATGTTACATATATTTTGTAAATAAATACACACGTAAAGAGACAGAAATCATTTTTTAGCTTATAAAACAGTTCTGCCTGCATACATCATAATTACTAGGAAACCATTAGAACATGGGAACTCCAAGAACGGTGTTTTACACCACCATCATTGTGGTTGTCTTCGTGTCGTACTTGGTTCTAAACGTGACGTAAATATAACACGTAGTTATGTATTTACCTACTATGATTATTGAATCTCAGGTGAGTCATGTAATGTCTAGGTTCTTCGAAAAACAAATGAAGCGGGAGGAATGATTCCGAACCAAAGTCGTCTAGAGAAGATAGTAAAAGACAAGTAATTTAGGTAGCTAATTGTCATTTACCTGGGCTAATGACCAGAAGATCTTATCAAATAGTGTAAAGAATCTCAAATCTTTCTTGGCATTTAGATAAAAATAAAGTCATTCGAATAGATCAAGTTTCAAAGCAGACAAGGCACAGAAACGTCCGTAGGAGCACAGAATAAATAATGGTAGGAATTGCCACTTAGTAGTTACTAAGTGGTCTACTAGATAGAGGTGATACGATGATATAATAGATAGAATAGTCGATAGATAATATCAATCTTGTAAGTAAGCATGGCAAAGATGTCGAAGAAACTGAATCAAGAAAAACGTCTGCATCTGTAAACCTCGTAGGCGTTAAACAGTTACAGCTTATAGAGGTCAAGATTTCGATACAGTGAGGTCAGCCTTGCAGCTTGCCTTATAAGAAACGTGAGCTATAGCTCCCGTGGCTGCGATCTCTCCGACAAATACCACGTTCATGTCGCAATCCAGACCTTATTAGAAATACTCAGAATAATTCGCCTTTGTTATGAGAAATTCAACACGAGTTTTGTAGATTCAGTGACACGAACAGTTGGGCGGGTCTCGCAAAGTATTTGGATATAGGAATTAAAACAGTTTCTGTAGACTTCCACAAACGCAACACCTGTATATCACCTTTACCTATATTTCGTTTGCATCGTCCCACTTGAATTCTGAGTCGTTTGAGCGACTTGGAACGTCAAGTCGACCACACTTATTATCCTTAAATGGGTAAAAGTCCAACCTCCTACCTGACTAACTGTCTGGTATTTTTCTCAAAACATTCCGAAAAATGCCTAACTCGACGAACTCATTTCATTATCTTTAACCGTTGCCCTTCCTTGAACTACATCACCATTCTAAATACTATTATCAGCCGTTTTGTTTTGTTAGGTATATGACTAATTGGACTTAGGAGTTTTCCAATACCTCCATGTTGTCAGTACTTGGAGGAGTGACTAAGCAAGCATGAATGTGCAGCGCAGGACCAATGCCGCGAGCTCGAACCGGTTCTGTGACGGAAGAAATATTACCACACTGACCCAGTGTTGCGATGTTTAATATTTTGCAATCAGATGCAAATTGTTCTATAGTGTTGTGACTAATTTGTGCACTATTGACTATTCATTCAGTCTGGCTAAAGAAGATCAATGAACGCATACGCAGTTGAATATTTTTATCAACGTTATCTCACTCTTTCCGCAAATATATTGTTTTGAAATCGACAAATGTTTATCTTTGTTGTAGTTGCGAGTATGAATAATGTACTCATCAATTCAATTATTATTATTGTGGTTGTGTTTTACTGAAGGCTATGTCCAACTGCAAACTGTGATTGTTGGTCTTAGACCCAAGTAACACAAACGTACTGAATAAAGATTGAGTAAGAGCAATCATCAAGAGCATAAGCTGAATAGTAAGCTGAATAACGTCTGAGTACCCGTCTATTCAGCTGTTATTCAAGCAAAAAGGGCCCCAATTTTGAATGCTTAACGCTGAATAACATCTGAGCAAGACCTGAGTAGGAGCTTAATAACGTTTCAATTAGCTTAATAACCTTTGAATAACAGCTCACATTGCTTTTATTAAGCTCTTACAACTGAGTTACTCAGCTTAATCGAATTGATTATTGTATTCAGAATTTATTAAGCATTTAAATTATTGTTCACACTTTTACAAACAATATTCATACAAATTGTGAAAATAATTCAATTGGATTAAATATTTTAATGTCGATGTTGAATTTAAATGTGATTTGACATGGTGAACTTATAAAATCGGTAAGTAAATTTTAATTTACAAGTTAGAGGTCTGCTATATATGTTAATTGTTAGTGCGCAAGTAATTTTGTCGTGAATAGTATGTTTTTTTTTCATTATTTATTACGCGCCGCGTTAATAATCAAGATAATAGATAGTAAATAGTATTTTCATACATACATAATAGGTCTGACAAAAGTACTTGTGACGAAATAGCTAATACTAGCAATTTTAATCCAACAAAATAACTTGAATCGAGTTGAAAATGTTGTAGTTGTAAGATTAAGCATTTTGGTATCTCGTAAATTCCGTGAAAGTATAAATTACAAAGATTTTTAATGGCGATCGATTGTTTTGGTGTATAATGCTGAATAAAAGTGCACACATGCCTTGTTACTAAGCTATAACTTGAAAAAAGTAGTCTCAGTACACTAACTTCTGAATATCAATTATATAGTTGATCACATTTCTAAATTATTCAGATTTTTAGGGTTCTCTAATCGATTTAACAAAAACCTTTTCTATTGTGGCATTTCACGCCCGGCTTTCACTGAATTCATTACATTTAAAATTATAGCGTCTTTGCTTGCATTTTTTTTCGAGAAATCTCATTTATGATTAAAAATGTGGTGCACACCACACACACGAAATCTGCTATAGATTTCGCGTGTGTGGTGTGGACTGGGCCCTTGTTTAATCCGTGTTTTGTTATTTGTTTTATGTACAAACGCCAGTACATCAAGCCACCCGAAACTGTCAAATTGAAAACTGAACTGAACCTCAAGGCAAATTGAAAACGTAGCCGTGCAGCTGTCACTTGGCACTGATGGACACCAGACGTACAGACTCCAGAAGGAATCAAGAATATATACGCGAAACCACAACATATTATGGAGAGTCAAGACAAAATCATGAAAAAACTTGAAGAAATGTATGTGTATGTTGGAGAATTAAGAGTCGCAAATAAAATATCTTATCACAACGTAAATTTTATTTTCTTGTACTGTAATACCTTCTGCTAATAAAATAATCATTTCTTTTTCTATTAAAATTGGCCGAAATTCTTTCTAAGGGACTATTTAAAATTGGATGACCTTCCACGTTTATATTCAGTGATATGTTTTCTGGCAAAATGTTTGTGTTAGTCAATATTTTTTAAGTGTCTCAATGACGCCATTGTGCCAGTATTCACCTTGCTCAATAGACTTTATGTGGACTTGTCTCGGTGTATTTAAAATTGTCCTTGGATCATTACGTAAAATGTCTGGGAATATTTGATTTAATATTTCTGCCAAATCCTTTAGTGCTACTTGTGTGATCATTTTTCGAAAGCCCATTTTCAAATTTTTCTCGAAATATCAAATTTTTCTCGAAATATCAAATTTTTCATGTATCTACATTGTTCTTCTTCGATATCTGTACACTGCCATCAGATGCATTCTCATCTTGTGTGAATCGCAATGCTGTTTGACTTTTTGGGGGACGGAACCCTCTTCATTGCACGGCAACCACGCATGCTGGCTGGGACCGGGTTCAGTTTTGTTCAAACTATTTTCATAAATCTTTTGATGACCAGAAACACTTGGACATTTACTATTGCTGATATTTAAATATTCTTTCAACAATTTTCTTTTGATGTAACCAGTTCTCTTACGTTTTTTCCACGATTTTCGATTCATATTAAATAACGCAAAAAATAAATACGGTCAATAATATTTTAATTAAGCTGGTATTAAGCTATGGGCGCTATAACAACATACGTATGGTCTTTAATTTGAATAAGTTAGTTTCAAACTCTCTATTAAACAGGAAAAAGCTTAATAAAAACATAAATAATATTATTTATTCAGCAGCTGAATAATTAGTAAAACATAGAATCTTATCCAGTTTGAAGATAAAATAAAAGCAATTATTCAGTATCAAGCTGTTTAATAGAATTATGTAACAATATTATACAGAAGGTGATACTTTATTCAGCATTGAGCTGTTTCAAACGCTATTAGCTTAGTAATGCTTTTATAATAGCAATACAGATTATGGATATTCAGACAGCATTTTACCGACGGGGCTGTTTTTCAGCTTTAAGCAACCTGAAACGCGTAATGCTAAATAACGTCTGTATAATAATCCTACGGTGACTGGTTATTAAGCGTTAAGAAGTTAAGGACAGAAATACAGAATTTATTAAGCGTTAAGAATTTTAAGGGTCCGAACTCAACCTAATTCAGCATTTGGCTATTCCCAAAGCTCTTATACAAACTATATTCATCTTTGAACTGTATAATATGCAAAATGTGTACTTTTATCTTGCTTATGTGTTACTTGGGGAGTTAAACGATTTCGCAAAAAAAAAAACCGGAAAACACGTAGTTACCTAATCACAAAACTGTTTAGCTGAATCGATACTAAAATAACTTCTCTTAGGAGTCTTAGGGCCGTCTGATAGTGGCTTGAGCAGCTAAATAAGTTGTTCTAAAGATGGGTATCTACTATATTCGCGAATCTCCTGCGCTGCGCTCTCCTGCAACTTTACACACTCCGCGGCGGGCGATCTGGAGCTGTGTCAGTTTTTAGCGCGAACGCAAAACGGAGCGCATGCTGTATCCATTGAAGCTGTTGCAGGAGCGCGGAGCGCAAGAGGTTCGCGAACATAGTGGATACCGACCTTTACATTTTCTACTCTGCCGGCTTTCTTCCAAGTTCCAACGCGTCTCGATGCATTTTGCTATTTCCAGTAATGCACCTATCTACAGTTAACCAGCTTTCTATAAAAAATCCAACACTAGTTTCTCATATTTCTACTGCAGTTTTATTTTATTTTGTATGTGGAGCATGGTGTCTGTTAAGATCGTTATTGTTTAGTAACACTTGTGTTCTATTAGGTAGGTGTTGTTTTCAGCCGTTCTTGTATACCTATATGGTATTGTTTCATGACCTTTATCATTAACTCACACTGTAATAGACAGAACTAAATAACTTGTAATTTCTAAAATTCATTAGTTAGATAACTATATTTTTTAATACTGAATCAACTTGCAATCCTTTGCAATCGCAACTTGTGGACAGGATCGAAGCAACAGAATAGCGTTCAATGTGCTTTCAATTCCAATAATTTCAAGAAAACCGGCCAAGTGCGAGTCGGACTCGCACACGAAGGGTTCCGTACCATTATCGCAAAACACTGAAAAAAAATCACGTTTGTTGTATGGGCCCCCCTTAATTTATTTAATTTTAATTTAATAATAATTATTTTTTTTGGAGTGAATATACAACTAAACATTCTGTGAATATGTCAAGCGTCTACCTGTTGCCGTTATTAATATCGAGCAAAAAACGGCCACAAAATCACGTTTGTTGTATGGGAGCCCCCTTAAATATTTATTTTATACTATTTTAGTATTTGTTGTTATAGCGGCAACAGAAATACATCATCTGTGAAAATTTCAACTGTCTGGCTATCACGGTTCATGAGACAGACAGAACCTGGTGACAGACAGAAAGACTGACAGACGGATCGCGAAGTCTTAGTAATAGGGTCCCATTTTTACCCTCTGGGTACGGAACCCTAAAAAACTATCCCATTCAGCATAAAGAACTCTCAAATAAAAAACTTTCTCGTCTGCAATTCCCATGGAACAGTTCAAAGCGTGGTCCAATTAGCATAGTTCAATATTGGCACGGGCACTATAAATGTTTGCTGTAAACTGGCACGCCAGATGGGAAGTGGATCGGCCCGTAGCTGCGAAGGTAGGTCGGTACTCTGGGGGCAATCACCGAAGCATCCTCTTCCGCCGTTTCTCTCTACACACCGTTGATATCATTACGATCCTCGTAAATGGGGGCCTCTTAATGTTATAACTAAAAGCGCTTTAGCGGCTGCAAAGTTCCGCACTTATATTTATGTGTAATGTATGGACAATAATATGGTTTATATTAGGGTATCAAGGTTTTACTGAGGTGTATGAAGCTCAGCTTAATATCGTGCCAAAACAATGAAATAATTGGCAAGTTAGAATAATAGAATTTTATTTTTCCCATCATACCTGATTACTTTGTATTTTTACCCGACTGCTGTAGGAGGGTAATGTGTTTATCAGTTTATGTATGTATGTATGTTTGGTCCTATGTGGCGTTCTAGAGACCAAACGCGTTGGCCGATTTTGATGGTTCTTACGTCAATCGATTCGTCTTAACCCTGCGAGTGTCACTGGCTACATTAAAATTAATTAAGGAAAATAGAAAAAAATGGCGGATTTTGGGCGCCATACTGTGAGGGCCAATATTTTTTTCTTCCAAACCCATCAAGTGGGTTTCAAAAATATACAACACATATATGTGTAAATGTACCTAATACTAGAACAAATTACAAAAAAGTTATAAATAAAACAAGTTAATTAAAAAAAACTAAAAACCCGACTGCTTAAAAAGATGTAAACAAGAAGCTGTGCAGTCGGAGGATACATCTGGTTTAAGTCAGCCAGCTCGCGAACATGTATCCTCCGACTGCACAGCATGATTTTCTTCTTGTTTACATCTTTTTATTTCGCTATTTAAGCAGTCGGGTTTTTTGATTTTATTAATTAACTTTTTTTATTTGTTTCATACAAATATTTGTCCTTATCGTCAAGGAAATGGATATTATGTAATTACCAGTTTTACCAGTTTTTCCTTCAATTTTAATTAGGTAACGTTATTTTGTTAGTAATTCCGTCTTATGTTGACATATTTACGTGTTCTGTTAGGTCGTGCCGTGGTCGCCATCAGACCATTTCAAATTACTATTCCTATGTATGACATAGTATACTTGCGTTTATATAGATATAAGTAACGTTTTCCTACAGTTTTCGTTATTGGTTTTTCTACATTCGAAATACAATGAATTCGGTGTCCCAAATTACTGCGGCGCTGCCAACTACAAATCCTCATGTAAGTAATTGTTTCAAAATGAAATCGTTTGTCATGCTTTATGGGAATTATGTTGCGGAAGGGTAAAGGATATCTCGTGACGTGGCAAGTTTTGAGTATGAGTTTGGGTTCTAATCTCTCCAATATTCCAAAAGAAAACGAAGAGCGGACGAATGGAGACCAACCCCAGTAACGATAGATATAATTAAGTGTTAAGGACGATTTTGCAGGGAATTAAATTCTGACACGACGCCTTTTTAGGATTTTAGGGCAGAGAAAACCGTGCTTAGGCAGGAGATGCATTATCACTATACAGAAAAAAAAACCAGCCAAGTGCGAGTCGGACTCGCTCACGAAGGGTTCCGTACTTGGTAAATTGCGGTTTACGATTTATGACGTATTAAAAAAAACTACTTTGGGGGGGATACACACATTTTACCACTTTGGAAGTGTCTCTCGCGGAAACTATTCAGTTTAGAAAAAAATGATACTAGAAACCTTAATATAATTTTTGAAGACCTATCCATAGATACCCCACACGTATGGGTTGGAGGAAAAAAAATTTGAGTTTCAGTACTAAGTATGGGGAACCCCCAAAATTTATTGTTTTTTTTCTATTTTTGTGTGAAAATCTTAATGCGGTTCACAGAATACATCTACTTACCAAGTTTCAACAGCATAGTTCTTATAGTTTCGGAAAAAAGTGGCTGTGACATACGGACGGACAGACAGACAGACATGACGAATCCATAAGGGTTCCGTTTTTTGCCATTTGGCTACGGAGCCCTAAAAAGTTATATGCTTAATAGCTATGCGAAAAATAAAGCGGGCGCAAATAATGACACCTGTACCTCTGATTAATTTTAACTAAATAATGGTTTCGTAATGAAACCGATGCAACTTGTATTGTACCAAAACTTTTGTACCCAACATTTCCCAAGTTGCTCCTAGAGACAGTTTTTATACTAAAGATTAGTTTTGAATAGAAAAATAATAAATTCGCTTCGTCTGTTGATTCGCTACGCATTGCGTGCGACTGTTATCGCTACGGCGACTGACTCCGGCGCATATTCGATGCTTTTCTCGCATCGGCAACGGATCAGTGATAGTTCGATGATTTGATGTAACTGGTTACGTGTTGTTAGTTGTAATAGTGGCGCTGCGACAATCGGGGCGTAACACTGATGTATGTGGCGCAGACCTGGAACTGATTGTTGCTTTCCTGTTGACTGCCTGTGTGGCCTAATGTGCTATTGATGACTTCTTAACTAGCAACGCAAATATAGGGTTAGTCACTGTTACGAAAGGTGGATGAATTTCGGTCAACAAATTGTTCGGTTTCAAATTTCTGTTTTCAATGTTGCCAAAATTATCGAATTTTAATTCAGTATTCGGTTCATGCATTGCATATGGCAGTGTTAAAAATCCCGTTGATTTCGAAGTTGCGTGCCTTTTTGACATTAAAGAAAATGTACAAATGATAAAGGCGGCAAAGAAATGGAATCGTTTTAATGGTTCATGAAACGGTTTAAATGAACTTTCTCCTCGGGTATCAGAGAAAATCAATTATTTTATAATTATTTAGTCTATAAATTTTTCGCACATCACGGAAACTGCGAAGTTACCGGTAAATTCTCACGAACGTTCAGCGGACTTAGTTATGGGTAGCCAGCTATAGTGTCATAAAATCCAAAGCTGGATTAGCTATAGTCCGACAGCCGCTAATTCTTTTTCTAACGTAGATGTGAATGACACTAATTGTATTTGTGGGTGACGCTAATGTTAATGAAAACTGTTAATTCTTTAAATTAGATTAGTCGTACGCGTTTTTTGACGATGATACTTCATGTCTATTAGATTTTGCGTCTTTGACTGTGCGTTTTTTAAGTTATGAAAGGTTTTATGCTTTTATCGATTAGATTTTATTGGTTTTTGTGATTGTGTCTCAGTAGGCTCTACCTCCTAAGCTGCCTATTATAACTTCCAAATCCTTAACAAATCTCACTGCTGCATAGATAATTACCTACATCTTAAACTATGTATTGTGTTTAACGATGGGAATGTTATATCAGCTTTGTCTAGTATCTCCGCTGTTCGTACAATGGCTCGGTTGTGAAATCGTCACTATTGTGAATGTACGATTGTCTCGGCAACCGCCGGCGTGGGTGATACTGGGTTCTTTATCATAGAGCCACGATGGCTGGCTTACGTGGGCTAAGAATTTATTAAGAGCCTTAACTGCCAAGAACTTATAATCTGCGTTATAAAAAATACCGGGTTTAAGAAATAATATGTAGCAGATCTTAAACATGAATATAGTTTCTGAAATCGTTTACGAAAACCTACAATATATTTTTGTATTAAGAGCCAAAATACAGAGGGCAGACATTAAAATAGGCGCGCGTCCATGGCACGCTCACGTCCTTTCCTTTGAATTTACGATATTTGTTTTGTGGTTTCCCAGATTAGGAAAAAACCGAAGTATAATCATTGTCCTCAAAATGATGTCACGTTTCATACAACAACAGATTGATGTTCCCGTTTTTGGGCATGTTGGTGGAAGTTTAAAAAAATATTCAGTGTAACAGAAGCAGCACTTTCTGTTTCTGCCGAATTGTTACCAAACCGATTCATCATCGTCATCAGACAAACCAGTCACTTTTTGCTGAGTTTAGGGCGTCTTTGTTGCTGCAGTCACTAAGCGTGCGTGTTTGAACTTTGAAGAACTGATAGTGATGGAATCTTCCAAATGCTAAACTACACTTTCCTATACCATTTATCTTCTATCGCATCAAATCAAAGTAATTCACCCATCAAATCAGTGCCCATGATAGATTCACGTCTTTAGAAGAGCAATTTATCCGCCAGAATGGTGTCAAAAACAGATGGTGTTAATGTTAAGCCCAGTGATTCGGGGCACGACTGCGTCCGTCAAGCGGATCAGTGTGTTCGAACGGAGATTGTATCTCGTAAAGTGCAGTTTCCTGATTTAGATGCGCCGACGCACGCTCGACGTCCGCAGCGTGGGACACGCCGAGTTATTATTGTAACTGTTCATGTTTTGTTTATGTGCGTTCGTAATTCTACGGGCTGGAGGAAATGGGAAGATACAGTTGAGCGACAATCAGCAACGTGATATAATTAAACGTATGTATCAAAAGTGATTCAGATTTATACATGCGGTTAGTTCAGGTTGGGGAATAAATAGGAGAGTATACCTGTAAGTGACTTAGATTTTACAAAGCCTACTATCTATGTGGTTCCCTTTACTTAATTTAATTACTATAATTGGACTCAATTCTTAATAAGGAACGTGTCTAGTTAGGGACTAGGGTTGCCAGATTGGAAGACCGATATATCTGGAGAAAATTTTAAAATGTCAGGATTTTGTGGTTGTTGTCGGACGAAATGAAGATTCCAAAAAAAAAAAAAAATATAGTAGTTGTTTTTTTAAATTAATAGGTTAAAAATTACATAATATTAATGACACGTAACTAATTTAGGTAAGTACACTGATTTTTTAGGTTGCATGTGGCAACTACTTTACTAAGTCCACCAATTTAGATCCATTAATAGTATTTGGAAAGATTTAAAATTCAAACAATTTAGTTCAGAGTTCAGTCTAATTACTAACTCAGCTTTTCAACTTAGCTCAGCTGATAGCTCAGCTTTAATATATGTCTTTAGTATATAAATTATTTAGCAAACTAAATATCATTTCACAGTAAGCATTGCTTACAGCTCAGGAATTGATAACATTAAGTATATGATTTGAAAGTAAGAACATTCCGAGAACTTGTTTGTCTGGAGATTTTGATGAATCCCGACCATCTGGCAACTCTACTAGGGTATGCAACTTAGATAAAGTACCTATAGATGAAGCCCTGGCGTGGCCGCACATGAGACATCAATAGTTAGTTCTGGTGTTACAACAAGTACAAGAACACTACAACCCACCATCGCATTGACACTTATTATCTATAAATAACCCAAATTCCTTGTCTCAATTAACACATAATACCACGAAATCACAGAAAATCAAACAAAACCGAGTTTGTTTGTCAAACCTGCCATTATATTAGAGATTGACAAACAACAGAAACCGGCCATGGTGACAAAGACAAAAAATAATCTTTTGTCGTTATTATTTACATGGAGCTGCCAATAAGCCATCTCGCTCTATCGGTCAAGCTCATTTTAAGGCTTAATCTATAGGTACTTTATCTAAGGTATGCTAGTATTATATTATCTGTGACTAGGGACAGAATAGGTACCTTGCAGCTGCAGGGTTGAAGGCACTATCGTGTAGCGGGGTCGGCATATAAAGTAATTAGATTAATCCCATAAATTTAATTACTTAGCCAAAGGTTAATTCATTCAATTTTAATAATAATTTTTTACTGAAAATATTATAAAACGCTGGCGTAGAGGCATACATCGATGACCTTATTGTATTTTTCATAATTTCATCTAAACATTTTAGACACGCGATCTAGTTACTTAATATAATTTATTTACGTTATGCAAGCAGGAATGTATGAGGTCATTTACTCGCATAGAAATGTAAATATGTACGCTCATAATTTTCTTTTTAATTGTAACGCAGCGCATGTTTACGGAACCTTCAGTTATGATGAAGTGCTTACTTTCCATGTTAGTGTTGGAAAGAATAAGACTATTTGCATTAGCCTTCTTGAGTTCCCCGACAGATTTCGAACCTTCAAGTATTCGATCTATCTCAGTAGATCAAATCGTGGTCTTCGCTTTGAACCAGAAGGTCCAGAAGTAATCGCATATAATATCTTGTCTCGCAGGTCTCTCCGAACTTAAAGAGACATGATCTTTGAATTGGGAATAAAATTAAAACAAGAGCTTGTACATTGAGATCAGGCTTATTGGGGCTAATATTGTTACTAGAACTACCGAGATCTTCCTAATCCTATCTGAATACATTCATCTCGTTAAAATGCCGTTCAAAAGCTGGCCCGTATTCAGCAAACCCACTTACTAATTCAACCATTTGACAGCAAACGGCGCCTAATCTCCCAAAACAGAATATGAAAGTGTGCCAACTGAAGCCTTACCTGGCTTATCTTACTAAGCAACGCCCACTTATTGATTTTTGCCGCTATTTTGGTACAAATACTCACAGTATGTTTACTTGGCAATTACTTTTACTCAAAGTAATAATAAGCCTGTAACAAAAAGGAAGCTATGATCAAAATTATCCGCACATCTGCTTCTTTGATACTTTGCAATTCAAAGAGCTTCGATTCGGATATGACTCTGTGGGATGTAGTTTTAAAAAAAACCGGCCAAGTGCGAGTCGGACTCGCGCACGAAGGGTTTCGTACCATTATCGCAAAAAACGGCAAAAAAATCACGTTTGTTGTATGGGAACCCCACTTAAATATTTATTTTGTTCTGTTTTTAGTATTTGTTGTTATAGCGGCAACAGAAATACATCATCTGTGAAAATTTCAACTGTCTAACTATCACGGTTCATAAGATACAGCCTGGTGACAGACAGACAGACAGACAGACAGACGGACAGATAGGGTCCCTTTTTTACCCTTTGGGTACGGAACCCTAAAAACGGCTGTTGTAACAGGTGTGCCACATGAGGGTGGGTATGGTTTGATCTTAACACATTTCAAACCACTCTACAAATTCTCTACATGTAGAGCAACTGATTTATGAGCCTTTTCGTTCATACCACCTGTCCAAAACCAGACTGCGTTTATATGCCAGTATCGCGGTATGCCTCACTTAGTCTTTGCCGTAAATTTTTCGGCAAATATTTTACTCTGAAGCCGTCGCACCGGTTTTTTAAATTCATTAAGGTTGCCCTAGTCGACGGCACGAACTAATTAGTGCGCGGGTTTAAAATCCGAAACACGTGTGAAAGAGATAGAGTCTGGCAAACGAAAGTAGAGACTGAAAAAGAGCGGAAAATTTAAAAAATATCAGCATAGCAACCCCAAAACTAATATGAAATACCTGGAATAACCTAATTTGATACTTTAGAAATATTTATTTTATTTCGTCTGAATAACACAATAGGTAATCGAGGTAGGTAATATTTTAGATATTATGTATCAATCTCAACAAATAAAACAACAGTATTCTGTAATAATTTTGGTTTATTCAACTTATTAGCGTCATACTAACTTATGAAACACCACAGGTAAACAATCTTGGTTTTTTTTTTAATTCGACGTCTTTATCCTGATGTTTTTCTTGATATTTAGACATCCTGCGAAACGACATCTCCCGTAATCCACTTTTAATTGTTTTATTAATTTTTCACTTAATAAATGCTATTATCAAGACCACAACAAATCACCAAAAATTGATGTTGACATTAGTATAGCATTGCCATATAAAAAGTTTCCAAATAATTCGAGTGTCTACTTTCGTTTGCCAGACTCTAGATGCTGTGATGTGAACACAAACACAAACACAGATAGCCTAGACATTCAGTATAATAATGCCCCCTTAAACACTGTTAACGAATGTGTATTCTTAGGTATAACTGTGGACAAGAATTGCAGTTGGAAACCACAAATAGATAAAATACTCAAAAAAATAGATCGCTTTGTGTATGTCCTGAAAAGAATAAGACAAACAGTTAATCTTGATACCGCACTGGTTGCTTACCATGCTTATGTAGCATCTGTACTCAGATATGGTCTTATAATTTGGGGAAACTCAGTAGACGTGCAAAGAGTTTTTAGGACACAAAAAAAAATGTATCCGGGCAATATGTGGAGCCCACTTTTTGGATAGCTGTAAACCATTATTTCAAAAACTGAAAATACTATCTTTACCATGTCTTAATATTTTTGAAATATGCATTTTTGTAAAAAAAAAAAAAATCTATTCGAAAAAACCAGTTACAAAATAAATAGTAGAACACGACACAAAGACTATATATATTATTTATTTTTTATACATTATTATTTCTGCAATACAATTTTTATCTTTATTAATTAACTATTACAGATTCAGATTTTATACTTTAATTCATAATTATTAATAAATATTTGTACGCCATATTATGGCAGGATATGCTGGAACCAATATTGTAACGTCTATTTTACCATATTCGAACAAATAAACATATTTGATTTGATTTGAGCAGTAAGAAGCTAGTTCGCGTACGAATTAGCACTTTTGCAAATTTGTAGCGAAATGGATGATGATTTAGGACGAAAACGATCGCGCGAAATTTTATAAACAGTCCTTTGGGAGTATGGATATCATGAAAAAATAAAAACCGGCCAAGTGCGTGTCGGGCCACGCGCAGTAATAGGGTTCCGAAGTTGCAAAATAATGCGGACTAAAAAGAGGGTTTTGTTTTTGTTACATGAACATTAGAACGGTTTCAGCGGCTCACAAAGTCTAAAAACGGGCCCACATAGGATTTTTTAATCTATATTCTCGCGTTTGACCACTATTTCGCCTGATGGTAAGCGATGATGTGGTCTACGGTGAAGCACGCTTGCCTTGATGTTATCTATTCACTCTTGACTTAAACTAAATAAGGACTAACTGATAACTGACGAAGGAGTTATAAAATCCAACGTCGAAAAATATTAACAAGTTAGAAAAATATTATCTATTTGATTACCACCGCGGGTGCGAATTGCGAAAGGAGCCGATACGAGCGCGCGTTAGAGACACGGGGAATGGTATAGTTCGTTCCTGGATCCTTGCGTGCACGCTTCTTGTTAATTTCTCTTTCGGAATTAGAAAAAAATCGTATGTATTCACCTCTAATCTCCTCTAATACCGCAGATTAGAGGTGATTCTGCGGTAATCACTATTTCATTCTGGAAAGTTTTACGCTACTCAATTAGTGATGAAGTCGGGTCGAATATTGACTTTATAGAAGGATATCGACAAAAGATAATAGTAATTTGCTTGGAAATCGAATCTAATTTGACTTTACTTTTATGTTTTAATTACAAAACGTCGAAAATACTTCTGCACTAACACAAAATAGACTCCACCGCGCATGCGCCGTATGTACTACGTTCTGGTACTGCCAACGACTCCTGCCACTCCAATGAGTTATTCGAGCTTAAACATTATTAATTTAGAAATCATTATTATTAAGGATGTTATGATTTTATTTTTGTATATAATTACATGGTTCATAAGCATATATTTAATATCTGTTTTACACAGCTAACAAAGTTATTTAAGAAATTTTTCAATGGCATTTGTACAAAAATTTTACTGTGCCAAATACATTTTATAAGTTGGTCGACTATTACTCGTAAACTTGTAAAGCCTGTTATGATTTCATTTTTGTATATTTTTAAATGGTTCGTAAGCATTATATTTACTCTGTTTTACACAGCTATCAACTTTATTTTAGTAATTTTTCAATGGCATTTGTACAAAATTTTTACTGTTCCAAGTACATTTTATAAGTTGGTCGAATATTACTCGTAAACTTGTAAAGCCTTGTTATCCGTTATAATTTTCCTTTTAATTTCGTTATATTTACTACTGCCGTGAATTTTTTCACATAGCCAAGAGCAACCGTTTCACTGGCAGGGGGGGGGGGGACACTTGACTCTAACATAAATTTGCAACTTAAAGCTTAATTTTACGCAAATGAATCTCTGAATCGAAAAATGGTTTTAACAAACCCATAATATTTTTGAATGGCCTATCCAACGATACCTCACACCATGGGATAAATGAGAAAAAAAAAATACATCCCTACTTTACGTCTATGGGAGGTCCCCGAAAAAAAAATATTTTTCATGATTTTATGTTACCACTTTGTCGGAATTATTAATATGTATATACATGCCAAATTATAGCTTTCTAGTACTTAGATTCTCTGAGCTATGCTGCGGACGGACAGACGGACAGAGCGAAACTATAAGGGTTCCTTGTTGACTTCGGAACCCTAAAAACGACTGAATGTATATTTTCAAAATAAAATTATTTGCATTGTTGAACTACTAATCTACCCCTGTGTTGTGGCTGATTTGCAATTTTCCTTCTTCTTATGGTATTTATTTCTGCCCAAAGATGCGTTAAAACTAGTGTTGAAATATGGAACCATCGGCGCTCATAACATTTTTTTTTTACTTTTTTGTTTCCATACAGTGCTTGCTATCATTTTTTATTTTGAACGTACATTGTGAAACAGTGGAGTAATCGCCAGACTACGTTTGTATGGAAGAATGATCGACTAGTGCAACCTTAAGTTCTCGCAACGCACCAATTCTTATACATTTTTTGTTTGTTGCAGGTAAGGTGTTCCGATCCACTGGACTGGTGATTTTTTGCAATACACTCAGTTCACACCTGCATGAACGCTTGGTGCAAGAACGTCATTTGCGACCCGTTCATCAATAACTGCCATTTTGTATCCAACGATCCAATTTCTTGAATCTTTAATATACAGGCTTGAATATTCAAATTAGCATATACATATATTCATGAAAATAATAACTGTTCATATACTCACTTGTACCGTAAAAGCGCATACATTTATCGATTTTTTAATGCACCTTCTGATTGGTAATTAGTTCCAGGTCTAGGCATTTTAAATTAAAACTGTGACGTCACATCGCAAAGATAAGTGTACGTGTTTTTTGCATGATTGAGACTTGACTTGAAGATGTTTGTTGGACTACATCCAATGCAGTATCTGTAAATACTTCATAGGCAAGGATTGTTACCAACAGCTTTTGCCTTTTGCTGCTCCATACCGCACCGTACCGCGCCGTGGTCCTCATAGCATTGTTCTGCACATATTTTGCAGTAAAATTCTTGTAATAAACGGTAAAAACGTGTGGTGTAATGCCGTGTGCCGCGTGATCCTAACATTATATTGCAAAAAAAGCGTGCAGTACAAAGCTGTGTGACCCCAGCTTACGTGGACCAGTCATTATTGATAAGTTTGTCACGTTCACTAACAGTACTAATCGAGCGTGGCGCCTCTTCATTTCAGCGCCAACGCTCGGCACTTTACTAATGCATGCAGCTGATTCAGCCACCGCTGATCACTAACCAGTAACCACACGCTATGGCCAACCCGAACGACAAGCGCTTCTATCATCTGGTGAGTGTACATTCACGTTTTTTTACATGTCTATAAATACTGAAAATTCTTTAGGTGCCCGTTTTCGGAGCAATAGGGATGTTTCCTTGGTAGAAAAAAAATATAATTAAAAAATTCAAAATCCCGACTGCTTAAAAAGCGAACTAAAAAGATGTAAACAAGAAGAAAATCATGCTGTGCAGTCGGAGGATACATGTTCGCGAGCCTGACGAAACCTGATGTATCCTCCGACTGCACAGCGTGATTTTCTTCTTGTTTACATCTTTTTAGTTCACTTTTTAAGCAGTCGGGCTTTTTGAATTTTTTTATTAACTTTTTTTATTTATAACTTTTTAGTTATCTTTTTTTAGAATTAGGTACAATTTAACATATAAGTGTTATATATTTTTGAAATCAGCTCTTAAACCCCTTTACTTTGATACCCCACACGATAGGTATAGAAGAAAAAAAAATTAGGCCCCTACAATATGGCGCCCAAAATCCGCCATTTTTCTATTTTCCAATTTTAATGTAGCCAGTGACACTCGCAGGGTTAAGACGAATGGATTGACGTAAGAACCATCAAAATCGGCCAACGCGTTTGGTCTCTAGAACGCCACATAGGAACATACATACATACATACATAGACTGATAAACGCATTACCCTCCTTCGGCAGTCGGGTAAAAATGATAATTCTATTTAGTCCGTCAGTGAGATTATCAAATAATATTGGACACGTATTTTTGCTTTACCAAATCAATAAAAATTTACAAAGTTAATGCGCATCAAAGTTCGGGAGTGGGGGCTTGTGACGTCACTAAGGCAGTATAAAATGTTATTAAGTGACGCGCGTAGCGTGACGTGACACGAAGGACACGATATTTCAACGCATTATATCGTCATCACTTTGTTTACGAGTCTAAAGAAAAAATACGTGTCCAATATTTTTACAAGCTTTTATTTAACTTGTAATGTATGTATTGTAAGAATGTTCGGATCAAATCTTGCAACTGAATTTTAAAGATGAAATTTTGTATACACATTTAGTTTGGATGACAATGCATGGTTAGCTAAGTGACATCATTCTAAATCCAATATGGCGGACGGCTCAGGATGGCAGACTAGCTATTTTTTGTGCACTGCCATTATATGGGTATCAAATGAATGGGTTTGCTGAGAAAAATACAAAAAACTTAAAAAAAAAATCCGACTAATTGAGAACCACCTTCTTTTTTTGAAATCGGTTAAAAAAAGATTTTTTAATGAATAACATATTTTTTTTATTTACGGACAAAAACATATTTTCAGTTAATTCCTAAACTTTACACCATATCCACTCCGCCTCCGCCATAAAAAAATCCACTCTTCGATATCTTGCAATTTATTCTTTAACTTTTTATGAATGGTTTGAAGACTTGCATCAATGAAATACGAAAACAATAAATATTTATGGATAGTTCACGTCCAACTACCTAACATTTGTGAGTGAACACAAGGCACAGTCACACGTTTCTGTATTGTTGTCACTTAACAATGCACCTGTTATTATCACGCATCATCGATTATTTCTATCATTGTTACGTTTCGTTCCACAAAAACGGAACGTGCGATAAAAACTCATTTAATGCCTCTACAAAGGATTCCTGAGGGGAAGGCATTCTTGAAGTTTTAACAGAAGCGAGTGCCGAGTCACGACTTGGTTTGCAAAACGAAGAAAACGTCATTCTTGCGCCACGGAGCGTTGCAGTAAATCAAAAACTATCTCTCGCTTCGTGCCCCTCGATTCAGCTGAAAAACGTTTGTTGGAATGAAAAAGCTGAGTTGACCGTAACGAACGACCTTATCTAACGCTGAAATATGCATCAAAGAGGAAATTAATTTGCTATCGTTCGACACTGTGGCACACTGTGATTGTGGCTCAAACGGCATCACCACATATCTGTAACACGGGTTCCCAGCGCTAACAAAGAAAATTTGGTACAAATAAATGTCACTAGATGGCGCGATATGCATCGATTCGTTATTGAACTGTGTGTAAAATTAACATTTTCTAGAATTGATCATAAAAATTGTATGTTCTTTTTTAATCAACTCTCTTATGCACAAAATTATGGAATATTAGGCTCTTAATTCATATTTCAAAGATTATTTGAATGGATCATTTAAAAATGATTTCAATATTTTCAATAGATGGCGCAATTTTAAATTTCCGAGGCATGACTCTCGATTTTTTAAATTTGTACTGTAACACATTTTGGTAAAATGAAACTGTAAAAACTTGCAAAACGTCACTGTATTTGAAGAAAAATATCGTCACGAACCGAGAAAACCCATTTACTTTACTTTACACTTGGAAGTCGCAGGGCCGTGTAATGGAACCGAACGCGATCGAAATACTTATAAAAATAATCATCTTAATCAGCCGAAAAACGCTAGTTAAGTCGCCACGTTTTCTTTGTATGGGATGAGTCATCTGTATGTTAGTATTATATTATCTGTGTCTGTACTAATATCTTTTAACCTTTTGTATATTCACTTCATATTCAATCAGTAGTATTTCCCTCTTATAGTTTTGTCCACCGAGTTTACCCATTATCATACCAACCAAACCGTTTTATGAATCTGATGACCAATATTCAGTTGAAATCTATACTAGTAAACATAAATTACCTTGTCATAAAATATATTCCCATTTTCCTTATTTTTTTGAAGCCGTAAAACGTTTTTACTCCTAAATAGTTGCTGATAACCGATTGCGAAATCCCCTTGATATTTCGTAGCAATGGTCCCCTTAATGTTGGCTAACTTATTTTTATATGAAAGTAAGGCTTACCACGCATTGCGATTTATTGTCCGCGTACTGATTTTTACTAACACGCACTGCGGATAAAATTCCGCGCGATTTTTGTCTCGTTCTACCTGTTCATAGAGTTCAAAATACTCGCGCGAATTATATCCGTGCCGTGGTGCGGTGGATTCTGTGGCAAAACACGGATTTTTGCGGTATTATTTCCGCGCGATTTTTTATCCGCAATGCTTCATACAATACCTTAGGTCGCAGAATGGGCGGCAAAAATTCCCGCGATTAAAAATCGCAGTGCGTGGTAAGCCTGACACACAAACATGATTGTGGGGATAACCCGCATAATTTAGTTTCTACAGCTTAACGTCGTTGGGGAATTCAAAAGCAGTTATTGGAATTGATGTGTTTGTGTTATAAAATGCGAATTTTTCTCAATTTCAATACGAGAATTTCATTGCGCTAACAAATTTTGTTCATAAATCATACAGAAATCGGTATTAGAACGCTGTCTAATCTATGAGCTGTTTTGAGGGTTCCGTACCCAAAGGGTAAAAACGGGACCCTATTACTAAGACTCCCCGGTCCGTCTATCACCAGGCTGTATCTCATGAACCGTGATAGCTAGACAGTTGAAATTTTATCATATGATGTATTTCTAGTGCCGCTATAACAACAAATAATAAAAACAGAATAAAATTAATATTTAAGTGGGGCTCCCATACAACAAACATGTTTTTTTTTGGCCGTTTTTCTGCGATTATGGTACAGAGCCCTTCGTGCGCTAGTCTGGCACCCACTTGCCCGGTTTTATTTATTTAGAAAGATTTAGACAACGCGGTATAGGTTTTGGATAAATTAATTCAGAGGAACAAAAGCTTACACTTGAAATATACGTAAACAACACCAATGACGTCCAATCGAAACGTTGTTAATTTGTCCCTATTCATAAAACTCGACTGCAAAGAATACAAATTAATATAAAATTCAATAATAAGAATGTACCGCAGTTGTGCTCGTAACTATAATAGTTTTAATTCAAGCAACACGTGTCGCGATGATTTCATTTATTCATTATCGTTATAAATTATTGTGACAATCTCTGTTACTAGTGTATGCTCGTAGTTCCATAAATAGATTATTTGTGCTGTTAGGGCGCAGATACAGTAGCTGATTTTAAAATTAGAATCACATCTAAACGTCAAAAATATTTTTGGAATAAATATATGTTACATTAGACCATTTTCTTAATAATTTAATTTAAGAAAATTTTGAGTTTTATTCGTATAATATAGTGTAATTAATTTGTAAAGTTATGTCTAAAACGGACAAAAAACACGACAATCGCACCAAAACCGCCGGGCGTATTTTAATGAAATTTTCACCATCTCATAGACAACATAATTATCTACATTTTGATTTGGGGCTTTTTGTTTTAAAGCATAAAGTCATACCCTAAGTCCTCTAGTCTTACTAATAAACACAGAATAAAGTTATACCATGTATATACCTATGAAAATATATGGTTATTCCTGGTATAACTTTATTCTATGTTTATTAGTAAGATGGTTAGAATAATAAAGAAAGTACAAAAAACCGGCCAAGTGCGAGTCGGACTCGTGCCCGAAGGGTTTCGTACCATTATCGCAAAAACGGCAAAAAAATCAAGTTTGTTGTATGGGAGCCCCACTTAAATATTTATTTTATTCTGTTTTTAGTATTTGATAGGTTTGGAAGAAAATTTGGGCGCCCGCAATAATTATGGCGCCCAATATCCGACATTTTTCTATTTTTCAAATTTAATGTAAACATTGACACTCGCAGGGTTAAGACGAATCGATTGACGTCGAAATCAGAATCATCAAAATCGGCCAACGCGTTTGGTCTTTAGAACGCCACATAGGAACACACATACATACATACTTAGACTGATAAACAGCCCTCCTTCGGCAGTCGGGTAAAAAGCCTATGGCCTAAATAGATAAAGATTCAGCAAAATTTAAGCAATTCAGACATTGGAAGATAAATGTAAACAATCAAATGTGCCCTCATTCTTCTCGACATTCTAAATCGTCACCAAGTCTAATTGAGTATCTTAGCTATGTATGGTTAAAAGCTTTCTCATGTCCCTATGTTTATATACAGTAAACTTAATGTGGACTATGACTTTGCCAGCTTCACCGGTCAGTGTACCCTACGTCCAGATACGACGATATGAGTCACCAGCTCGCTTCGGAAACGGCACGAGCCCACAGTCTCGATTATACCTTTTAAATTAAGATAAGGAGTCTTTATCTTTTCGGAAGTTGCGTATAGGTCAAGATCTTTGTTTGTATAGTTTGTTGCTCAAGGTTAAGCTTGATTATAATATTCTTTCTTCTCTTGTGGGATAATAATCGGTCAATCTCCTGTCTTCAACAGCGTTTATGTTGATTAATTCCTTTCGCTACGAAGTCATGGTGACTTAATATGTTAAAAGCAAGAGTAAATAAAAAAAAATAAACATAATAAAAATAACAAGAAACCCGTCTGCTTAAAAAGCGAGCTAAAAAGACGTAAACACGAAGAAAATCATGCTGTGCAGTAGGAGGATACATCCGATTTTGGTCAGCAAACTCGCGAATATAATATCGTCAGACTTGCACAGCATGATTTTCTTCTTGTTTACGTCTTTTTAGTTCGCTTCGATTTTTGTTTTTTTAATTAACTTTTTTAATTTATAACTTCTTAGTTAACATTTATTTTTCGAATTAGGTAGGTACATTTATACATGTAAGTGTTATATATTTAAAAAAAAAACGTCTCGAAACCCTTTATTTGGATACCCCACATGACGGGATTGGAAGAAAAAAAACATTGGGCCCCCACAATATGGCGCCCAAAATCCGCCATTTCTCTATTTTCCAATTTTAATTTATTTATTCATATAATAATTCGCATTATGTTGAATTAATGTGACTCGATTGACGTAAGAATCATTAAAATCGGCCAACACGTTTGATCTCTAGAATGCCACTAGGACAACAAATATACATAGATTGATAAACACATTATCCTCTTTCGGCAGTCGGCTAATTAGTTTCTAAGGAATAGGCTTAAAACCCTAAGCATTTTAATGTTTCTTCCTGCTAAATGTTGTTAAGTAGACCCATTAACGACTGCTAATATCCTCATAAACATCGTAGTTTTTGCGGTTTCCTCGACGTATTCGTATATATAGTCTAAAAATATCGAGCAGTCAACGCTAAGGCAACATGTGTTCAGTATCTCTTACACCCCACTTCTTGTTTACACGCAAACAACGTCGGAATCGCTATCAAAGTTGGAGTGTTTGTTTGTGTTGCTTTCTATAAATGTCGATCGTATTTGGGTGTACAAAACATAGCCAAGATTACAGAAGTTTTGAAAGTTGTTTTGAACACGGGTAGACATCGTATACTTATTTTGAGGATACATTCCCGTCACATCGAGTCTCGTTAGTCGAGCTAATCATGTCGACAACCTAAGCTCCTAAAGATACGCAGAAGTCTGTAGAAAACAGACATGAACAAAACGAAAAGTAAACTGTCGCCGCGGGACCAGAATTAGATTCACTGAATCACTGATTAAAATAGGAGAGAGATCCTGAAACACTTGCATATTGCACTTGCAGAAGCAAAACATTACAACCCTTTATGAATAAACATAACCAGCCTATAATTTTCCCACTGTTGGGTCACAGGCCTACTCTCTGTGAGAGGGCATGGACCATAATCTAACACGTGGGCCCAGTGCAGGTTTGTAGTATGAAACTATGAATAAAAACATCGAGGTATAATCATATTAACATTCTTTGTCCTTGGTTTATGTCCTTTGAGAACATAAGAAACATTACTATGCAGAGCTGAATGCAAAGCTGCTATAAATAAGTATAAGGATATGTCATACACGAGTACTTCATCCATGTAGTCGTAAGGAAATCAGCATTTATAAATAAAGTACGTGCAGCTCGACACAGCAGTTCCGATTGGCTCATTACTTACTATAGAAAATATATAGTTATTTATTTGATTATAATGTTCACGTGACGAGTATTTATCTAAATATATCGATTTTTGGTGATAATGTTTTCCTAAATGAATCATAGATATGGATGCCAAAAATCGGTATCCAGCTCATCATGACTCAATTTCGTCAACTCTTTATTCATAATTATACTACCTAAAAAAAAATATGGTTAAATAAAATGAACGAAATATAGAAATGAAAGTTCAAATAAAATATAAATAAAAGAGTAAAATTTCTCAATCAAAAGATATTTTTTATTGGCTCTTTGAACATTGGACGGAAAAACCTTTTAAAAAACGGAAAGTATAGCTTATCAAATCCTTTCATAATGCTACTTTTCAATATATAACTTGGTTGAATGATACCATTTCCAAGTTTACAGATGAAAGCGCAACTTGGTATCTGACTCAGATATCTTATTTCCTTTACTATATCAGTAAACTAACTAGCTGGCTGGAACTAACATTACTGAAAGTTTGAAATGTTCCTTAGCTTACAGTTGTTCCTTTGTATGGATAATCAATTGGTAAATTAATGAGTTTCAAGTCTACAGAATTGATTGTCTGTTTTGGCCAAATAAAAGTACTTTTTGCAATGTCTCTTTGTTTATCTGTCGAACCAATGGTTCGGTTTGGTTGCTGAATGGTATGGCCTTGCAGGTTTGCACCGATTCTTTCTGTGTTTTTCTCTTCTTTGTACGTTTTTCTATCTGAATTTACTACATTCTTGCAATATTTGAATGAAGTATCAGCTATGGCAATGTAAATATTATTATGTGTATATATTATTGTACAAATACCGTCACCAATGTCATTTAACACGATTGATTCAACATTCAGACATACTTTTTTGTTGAGTTCAAAGTAATCAGTGAGGCGTGATATTGATCCTGTTTTTGTGACTGTTCATTAATTACAAACTGTTATGGAATTTTGCGATTTTCCTAATATTCGCCAAAGTATGGTTGTCATTGGAATAATATGCAACCATATTAGCACTGCCGGTGACGCAATCACAAATCGTCATTGCATACAAATTTGCTGGTTTGTTGCGATTTTTTTTATGAACAACGTTTTGTCACTACATTCCATAAATTCGGAAGTTTAGAAAATTATAGCGCTCCTAGTTTATAATCTTTTGGTCGTTTACATTCTAGCTGACTGAAAGTATGTCAATATCAACTCTGTATTTCTTTTGTTTCTGTTTTACCTAATATTATGTTGATTAGTTATTCAAAATATTGATTAAACCGGCACGTTCTTTTGTTTCTTTTTTCCATTAGTTTAAGTTTAGTACATATCTTTCTAGGTTACCACAATGTACTACAGTGTGTTCAAAAGACCGATATGCCTTATTTAGGTTAACTCGAAACACGTAATAGAACCAGGTCATTGGACCTTTAGAACAATACAGTGCATTTCTCCATTTGCAAGGCGTTGCATGTTAGGAATTTTTATTGTTTACTGTAAAACGTTTGATATTACGACTTTATAGCACATAACAGTCGAGTAGATTGACCCCTTTATTTAAAACACCTGGCATTTACACCACGATATTATTGTTTATCTTATCACCTCATAATAAGTATGTTTAATAAAGATTGCCTTACGCTAAATCAAAAAAAAAACCGCAATCAGTCTCAACCAGAATCAGTTTCTGATTGGACTCAAAGATCGGGGATCAAACATGTGTACTAGAAGTATAGTTTTCTGATATTTCGCCTTTTTTTTACTAAAGCTTCTACTTACCCAAGCTACGCATTGCAGTAGAATTATTATACAGTAAAAACATTTAAAAAATGTCAATTACCTTTGCTAAAACAGCCAATTTATCTTACAGACTCTAGCCATACAGAAAGCGATCAACGCCATCGAGACACCGGTAAAAGAGAAACATGTCCGCAGCACACTCATCGGCACTTTCAAGGAACAGAGCGCCATCACATATTGGGTAAGAAAGAGAACTTATTTGAATTCACATATAATAAAGATCATAATTTATGACGCATTTCCTTAAGGCAATCCAAGAAATATAAATGAAGTTAGCACAGGACCAATTAATGTGCCCTAAAGTAGTACTAAATAAATAATTACCCAATATATAGTAAACATTGGTATTTGATGTTCTTCTGCTTATGTACTTGCCCGATTAATGACTACCGACTCGCCCTTGTTGTATTAAAACCCAACGATGAGCAAACACAAGTCCATCTTAGCTTTATCATTCTCAATACTGGACAACGTTCTCAAACGCTGCACGAGTTGTCTTCCCTTTTATATTTCGAGTGTTTAAGCTATTCAAATTTCCAATGCCTGTTGACGAAGAAAGCCCTCCATAATAAATCGCGGCTAATGTGACGGCTTGCTATTGACATAATCTCAGGGCATTAACAGCTTCCTGACTGTTTGATCACCATGCTCCCCTTTAGTGATACACGAGTCGAATTAAACTCGTGATGTCGTGTGTCGTGACCCGATATCGCGTGTGTCCAATGTGCAGATGGTTTTATTGCCAGATGACAAGCAGTTACAAACATTTTCATTGTAGTGGATATCTTTTAATCTATCTTCATAGTTCCATCCTACTAATTAATATTTTGTTTGTCTGGCCTTGTCTCGAGTTTTGTTAAGATCCTCTTTTCTTCTTCTTCTTCGTCGTATCGATTATTCCTCAGTTATATACGATTTGACCAGAATTTAGCCAACAGCGTTTTTATTTGCCTCACAAATGTCCTTTAGGGCGCAGGTGTTGTTGCAAAGAGAGCGCGATAGGAGGTGAGGTATTGTTTGGGACGCGGGACGCAGCTCCGCAATCCTCTTTTACTGTGGTCTTTAAATTAAGGCTGTGCTAGATTTCTTTTGTCCTCACTGCTTCACCTGATAGACTTTGCATAAGCAGCAAATTTGCCTACGTAATTTCCATAATGTGGGATCAGGGTTCCTGAAAGGACTTTGGGGACGCCTTTGTCCTGCAGTAGGCCGGAATCCGCTATTAGATAAATCCATGAAGTTACAAAACATGAATGTTAAGGATAGAGAGAAGTGGAAAACAAATTGAGAGTTGCTAATCCTACTACAATATGAGTTTAATAGTCGACATTAGAGAAAGTGTCTCTTTTTTGCGTTATTATAGGGGTTCCTATCGCTAACGATTAGTAATAAATTCTTTTGAACCCTCTAGATGGTGGCCATCCGTCTTCCAATCCAAGAAAACCGCATCGTGGCGTGGAAGTTCTGCCATGTGACACACAAGCTGCTGCGGGAGGGTCACCCCGCCTGTCTCGATGACTCACAGCGGCACATTGGCATGATCGAGAACTTGGGCAAGCTATGGGTAAGTTTTAATAGGCAAGGAATGTGTGGCGACACTTGGGGGACGCCTATTTTCAGCAGTGGACGTCTGTATAGATGATGATGATAGTAGATAAACTAAGAGCTATGTTGTATGATGACCAGGCAATTTTAGCTCGCATCGTATGCATATATTGCATCAGCAATAGACGTGTATGGTAACAAATCATACGTACATCTGCATGTTTTTGTTGTAAGTTGTAATGCTTCGAGGTCGGTTCTCGCCAAACTTCTTGGCCGCCCTGAAGTTGGCTACAATGGCTGCGCAGTAGTAAATCTCATACAAAAACAGCACCGATCCGTGCCTTGCGCATCGGAAAGCGAACTTCAGCGCGTCCAAGAAGTTTGGCGAGAACTATACTAATGTTCTAAATATCTATGTACATATTATGTCTTTTAAGGCAATCATTATTATATCAAAAGCACAAATTTTTTTATGGACTCCTGTACTTTTTAAAATAATAACAGCATAATTAAAACAACTCGATACCTAATCCCTTGTCATAACAGATTCTTGGAAAGCTAAGTACCACAGCCCAGCACAGTGTGGTCGCTGCTAAATACACACTTCTGACTATGTCAATTCGGAAGTATTTGGTAATCCATTGTGTTATTGTTTCTGAACAAGTGTTCTTGGAAAATGTGAAGTAGTCGCTTAACCTTGATAGTATCACAGTTACATTTTATTGTTGTAGTTTGGAATACCATTGATCTAAAAACTACGTCCACGAAATTAAAAAACAATTTGGATCTGGACGATTGACGATATTTTTCAAATAGACTTTTACCGTATTTTGTGACCCTTAAATGGTCATTATGCTCTTATTTAAAAAACATTACTAACCGTACTGTCATAGTTTCTGTATTTTTATCAGTATTCCTCTCAGATTCTAATTGCGCTATTGGATTTGCATAGCTCGGTTCAATGCCGAAATTTGAAAATCCAACGATGGTAATTTAATTAAAGTACCTGGGCGACCAAGCTCTCGCAAGCTCGGGTGAAAATAGAGAAAACGACGTTTTCTAAAAATGATATCAAGGAAGGACGAGGAGAGGAGGTCGGGGAGGGATACGTGGGAGTCTTCTGACAAATAAATGATTATGATTAAAGTTAAACAAATTGTTTTCTCTAGGTACATTTACGCGAAGGCTACGGCAAGCTGGTCCACTTGTACTGCAACCTGCTAGTGTGTAAGCTCAAGTTCCACGCGCGGAACCCGCGCTTCCCGGGCAACATGCAGCTTACTGCCGAAGAGTTGGACGCTATCGCTGAAAACGATGTCAATAATTAGTGAGTTTATTTAGATTTATTATCTCCGAATTATCGGCTAAATGTACTACTCGAAAATGTTTGGTGTTAACGCGGCAGACCCAAGCGAATATAGCCGGACGAGGTTTACACCGACAGAAAGAACTGGTCTACAACTGGAACAATAGCATGACGAAAGGAAGTCCGCTCGAAACGAATCCCTGCTGTGAGAGAGCATAAATTTAAAATAGATAAATATTTTTCAGATATAAAAACAAAGTATCAAATAGGTCGCTTGTCGTATGGCCCCTTACACAAGTAAAACAAAGACATTCCGTCTTTTATAAATGCTGTTAAAATAAAGACCACTTTGGGTGTCATCTTTCACCTATAATTTCCACTTATTGGTATTCTAGTACTAATTAAATATAGAACTTTAAACCAATCTTTTTTGGGCTCTACCCAGTTGGACATAACTAAGGACTATATCACCAAAACGAGAGCCGGTCTTCAAAATAAATTCGTTTCGTAATATGAACATTTAGACACAACATTATAAAATAAAAATTAAAAAAAACAAAATTACATAAAAACAGTTATGAAATGACTTTTGTATGGAGTTTTGATATCATTATGTAACTGGCAGATTGATACTGAACCTGTTACCTCTCGAAAAAGCGCGCTTGATTGTGTGTATATAGTCTGTGGTTTTTAGTCTGAACGTTCCTAATAAATTATTGTTGGAACTTATTTGCATTTAAGTAAGCTCATCAGATAGTGGAAAAATAATCGTTCGTGTCTCGCATAAAAAGGCTTTATTTTAAAATCTCGACTTTCTATGCTCTTCACGAAATGTACTATTGTTGGAGTTTAATACATGACAGCATTATTGTTTCAGTTTCCAATTATGTGTGGAATTGTTCGACTACATGGAGGAAATCCTCAACTTGCAAGCATCAGGTTAGTATAAAAAATCATTTCATTGAACCGTGACTTCCCCAGTCTTTAATCTAAATAGTTATTTTCTATACATAAGTGTCATCATCTTCGTGTCCTGATACCGTTTTTTGTTAAAACATTTGCCCCGCAAAGGGATTTCACCTGTATTGTAGGTGCGTTTACTAACATTTAAACTCACATATACAACAGCCAGACCCGGAAAAACCATCTACCGATAGATAAAAATATTTGTTCCGTGCGGGCATAGATCCTGCGACAAGAGCAGTGGCCAATCGCTCAGCCACTGCGCCAACCGTACCGGCCAAAAGTCCATTAGGTTCGGTCCAGCATTCTTGTTCTTCCATACATTGTTTGTCTATGTTTATCTAAAATATAGTTGTTCCTCTTGTATTCAACAGTATTCGACAGTCTCGGCAACGCTCGGGCCAACTCCATGACAGCGAGCGGTCAGTGCCGCCTGGCCGCGCTCATCCCGTGCGCACAGGACGCGTCGCAGATCTACGACTGTAACGTGCGCCTGCTGTTCCGCCTGCACGCCTCGCTGCCCGCCGACACACTGGCGGGGCATCGTGAGAGGTAACTATATAGTGTAACATAGCGCACAGGACGCGTCGCAGATCTACGACTGTAACGTGCGCCTGCTGTTCCGCCTGCACGCCTCGCTGCCCGCCGACACACTGGCGGGGCATCGCGAGAGGTAACTATATAGTGTAACATAGCGCACAGGACGCGTCGCAGATCTACGACTGTAACGTGCGCCTGCTGTTCCGCCTGCACGCCTCGCTGCCCGCCGACACACTGGCGGGGCATCGCGAGAGGTAACTATATAGTGTAACATAGCGCACAGGACGCGTCGCAGATCTACGACTGTAACGTGCGCCTGCTGTTCCGCCTGCACGCCTCGCTGCCCGCCGACACACTGGCGGGGCATCGCGAGAGGTAACTATATAGTGTAACATAGCGCACAGGACGCGTCGCAGATCTACGACTGTAACGTGCGCCTGCTGTTCCGCCTGCACGCCTCGCTGCCCGCCGACACACTGGCGGGGCATCGCGAGAGGTAACTATATAGTGTAACATAGCGCACAGGACGCGTCGCAGATCTACGACTGTAACGTGCGCCTGCTGTTCCGCCTGCACGCCTCGCTGCCCGCCGACACACTGGCGGGGCATCGTGAGAGGTAACTATATAGTGTAACATAGCGCACAGGACGCGTCGCAGATCTACGACTGTAACGTGCGCCTGCTGTTCCGCCTGCACGCCTCGCTGCCCGCCGACACACTGGCGGGGCATCGCGAGAGGTAACTATATAGTGTAACATAGCGCACAGGACGCGTCGCAGATCTACGACTGTAACGTGCGCCTGCTGTTCCGCCTGCACGCCTCGCTGCCCGCCGACACACTGGCGGGGCATCGCGAGAGGTAACTATATAGTGTAACATAGCGCACAGGACGCGTCGCAGATCTACGACTGTAACGTGCGCCTGCTGTTCCGCCTGCACGCCTCGCTGCCCGCCGACACACTGGCGGGGCATCGCGAGAGGTAACTATATAGTGTAACATAGCGCACAGGACGCGTCGCAGATCTACGACTGTAACGTGCGCCTGCTGTTCCGCCTGCACGCCTCGCTGCCCGCCGACACACTGGCGGGGCATCGCGAGAGGTAACTATATAGTGTAACATAGCGCACAGGACGCGTCGCAGATCTACGACTGTAACGTGCGCCTGCTGTTCCGCCTGCACGCCTCGCTGCCCGCCGACACACTGGCGGGGCATCGCGAGAGGTAACTATATTGTGTAACATAGCGCACAGGACGCGTCGCAGATCTACGACTGTAACGTGCGCCTGCTGTTCCGCCTGCACGCCTCGCTGCCCGCCGACACACTGGCGGGGCATCGCGAGAGGTAACTATATAGTGTAACATAGCGCACAGGACGCGTCGCAGATCTACGACTGTAACGTGCGCCTGCTGTTCCGCCTGCACGCCTCGCTGCCCGCCGACACACTGGCGGGGCATCGCGAGAGGTAACTATATAGTGTAACATAGCGCACAGGACGCGTCGCAGATCTACGACTGTAACGTGCGCCTGCTGTTCCGCCTGCACGCCTCGCTGCCCGCCGACACACTGGCGGGGCATCGCGAGAGGTAACTATATAGTGTAACATAGCGCACAGGACGCGTCGCAGATCTACGACTGTAACGTGCGCCTGCTGTTCCGCCTGCACGCCTCGCTGCCCGCCGACACACTGGCGGGGCATCGCGAGAGGTAACTATATAGTGTAACATAGCGCACAGGACGCGTCGCAGATCTACGACTGTAACGTGCGCCTGCTGTTCCGCCTGCACGCCTCGCTGCCCGCCGACACACTGGCGGGGCATCGCGAGAGGTAACTATATAGTGTAACATAGCGCACAGGACGCGTCGCAGATCTACGACTGTAACGTGCGCCTGCTGTTCCGCCTGCACGCCTCGCTGCCCGCCGACACACTGGCGGGGCATCGCGAGAGGTAACTATATAGTGTAACATAGCGCACAGGACGCGTCGCAGATCTACGACTGTAACGTGCGCCTGCTGTTCCGCCTGCACGCCTCGCTGCCCGCCGACACACTGGCGGGGCATCGCGAGAGGTAACTATATAGTGTAACATAGCGCACAGGACGCGTCGCAGATCTACGACTGTAACGTGCGCCTGCTGTTCCGCCTGCACGCCTCGCTGCCCGCCGACACACTGGCGGGGCATCGTGAGAGGTAACTATATAGTGTAACATAGCGCACAGGACGCGTCGCAGATCTACGACTGTAACGTGCGCCTGCTGTTCCGCCTGCACGCCTCGCTGCCCGCCGACACACTGGCGGGGCATCGCGAGAGGTAACTATATAGTGTAACATAGCGCACAGGACGCGTCGCAGATCTACGACTGTAACGTGCGCCTGCTGTTCCGCCTGCACGCCTCGCTGCCCGCCGACACACTGGCGGGGCATCGCGAGAGGTAACTATATAGTGTAACATAGCGCACAGGACGCGTCGCAGATCTACGACTGTAACGTGCGCCTGCTGTTCCGCCTGCACGCCTCGCTGCCCGCCGACACACTGGCGGGGCATCGCGAGAGGTAACTATATAGTGTAACATAGCGCACAGGACGCGTCGCAGATCTACGACTGTAACGTGCGCCTGCTGTTCCGCCTGCACGCCTCGCTGCCCGCCGACACACTGGCGGGGCATCGCGAGAGGTAACTATATAGTGTAACATAGCGCACAGGACGCGTCGCAGATCTACGACTGTAACGTGCGCCTGCTGTTCCGCCTGCACGCCTCGCTGCCCGCCGACACACTGGCGGGGCATCGCGAGAGGTAACTATATAGTGTAACATAGCGCACAGGACGCGTCGCAGATCTACGACTGTAACGTGCGCCTGCTGTTCCGCCTGCACGCCTCGCTGCCCGCCGACACACTGGCGGGGCATCGCGAGAGGTAACTATATAGTGTAACATAGCGCACAGGACGCGTCGCAGATCTACGACTGTAACGTGCGCCTGCTGTTCCGCCTGCACGCCTCGCTGCCCGCCGACACACTGGCGGGGCATCGCGAGAGGTAACTATATAGTGTAACATAGCGCACAGGACGCGTCGCAGATCTACGACTGTAACGTGCGCCTGCTGTTCCGCCTGCACGCCTCGCTGCCCGCCGACACACTGGCGGGGCATCGTGAGAGGTAACTATATAGTGTAACATAGCGCACAGGACGCGTCGCAGATCTACGACTGTAACGTGCGCCTGCTGTTCCGCCTGCACGCCTCGCTGCCCGCCGACACACTGGCGGGGCATCGCGAGAGGTAACTATATAGTGTAACATAGCGCACAGGACGCGTCGCAGATCTACGACTGTAACGTGCGCCTGCTGTTCCGCCTGCACGCCTCGCTGCCCGCCGACACACAGTGCTGTCGTCTGCATACCCAAAGCTTTAGCAGTTCGTTAGTTTAGTAGTTCGTTTAGCAGTTAGCCAAAAGTTTTAGCAGTTTGTTTACGTGCAGCAAGAATAATGTTGCTGAGAGTACGGACCCCTGAGGGACCCCGGCATTAATATCCAATTGGTCCTACGAGCAGCCATCGATAACCACTCGAATGGACCGATGCCTCAGGAAGTCTGCAATCCAATCACACAGACCACCGGGTAGATCGAATGAAGGAACCTTACCAATAAGGCTTTCGTGTCAGACCCTATCAAAAACCTTCGAGATGTCGAGGGAGATGGCAATAGCGTTTCCCCGTGCCTCTCGATGGCCTCATTTCAGATGTGAATGACATACGCTAGAAGATCCCCAGTAGATCGATTTCGGTGGAAGCGATACTGCACGCCTCGCTGCCCGCCGACTCACTGGCGGGGCATCGCAAGAGGAAACCGATCATAGCCTAACACATCATCATTGCCAGCACTTTTTTTTAGGGTGTGTAATCTTCCAATGACTTCGCCCGCTCTGGGTGAAGCGGGATGGCATGTCAGATTTTTACTGACTAAAACCGACCCGTGTTCCTTCAGTTGCTTGTGTCAGGGCCGCGTTATCGGACGGCGAGCTACCCATTATTCGCCGACCGCAAGCCCGCGCCTATGGTGGCCGGGAATCGGATTGCGCCCAGGGCGTCTCCTGCGGTGGCTAGGTGCGTCTCCCTGACGCGTTCCGCTTCCTCCTTCGCGAGCATTACTGCTTCGCAGAAGGAGGTGACAGCTTCCCATACCCTCTCGCTCAGTACCATGGCCAGAACCAGGGCGGACGCTAGAGGTCGCCACCGCAGATCGGCTCCACGAGGACACGTCGGTGCGCCGCCCAAGTGGGGCAGACCTCCACCGTGTCCTCCGGGCGATCATTGCCAGCCTTTGTCGCATGTTACTTGAGGTCGGTGCAACACGTTTTCTTCTTCCACAAGGACAAGACGTGTCAACCGTCGCGTTCCCTTTTCTTTCGCACATCAAAACATAATGTTGATCTCTCTGACGAAACACAGGTCTCCTTACGTTACACCGTTGATCCCGGTTGTCATTTTTACATTTGACAGTCGTTACGGGTCAGAAAATTGGACACACCATTCTTACCAAGGGATATCGTGTCGCTCGTGTTGAGTCGGAAAAGGCTAGGATTGATTGTTGAAGATATAAAAATAACTATTAATTTGTTACAGATTCCGGCAGCAGTTCAAAAAGTTAAGCTCGTTCTACAAGCACGCCAGCAGTCTCCAATACTACAGGAACCTCCTCTCACTGCCAGTTCTGCCTTCCAATCCGCCAAACTTCTTGCAACAGGTAAACTATTAAAAACAATTATATTTAATACGCTTCATCTCACCCCCTCTGTCACATGAATTTATTACGGCACAGCTACTCCTGCAGTGTTCTGAAGTGCCATTAAGTTTGATTCTTCCAAAATTCATTTCAAAAGTTTGCAAATTTTGCTTTATTTAAGTAATATTTTACTGACACAAAAGCTTACTATCCATTAAAGGTCTGTAAAAAAATGTTTTTCAATACAGTTGTTAAACATGGCGTACTTTCAGAGGCTATAATTATGATTCGAAAATTAAATCTTATGCACAGGCATCTTTCTGTTACGCGGTCGTGACTTTTGTTTACGAGCTCGATCATTAGTTTTGCAGTTTAGTTTTAAATTTATAAGTCAATTTAAAAAGTTTAGTAGCAAAGAGTTTTCATCCATAGAATAAAATGGGATAGATTTTATACGAGGAAAAATGAATGATTCCATACGTTTTAGCATTGAACTCTCAAAAGTCTTTTAAATGGTTGTTTAATATATTTAATTACCAGTTTTAATTTAATTATTTTCACTTCAACAATTGTCTAAAATCGAATAGGCTGCATAGACTGTTTTCGTTGTAAAAAATGTCCAGTTGCAAAAACGCGCCTTTAGTTATAAGTCAATTTAAAAAAGTTTAGTAGCAAGGAGTTTTCATATATAGAATAAAATGGAATAGATTTTATAAGAGGAAAAATGAATGATTCCGTACTTTTTAGCATTTAATTCTCAAATGTCTTTTAAATGGTTGTTTAGTGTATTTATTTACCAGTTTCAATTTAATTATTTTCTCATCAACATTTGTCAAAAATCGAATAGGCTGTGTAGGCTGTTTTCGTTGTAAAAAAAAATATGACCAGTTGCAAAAACGCGCGAAAATTTAATTTTTTTGTGAATTAACAAATCTAATTCTTTGATTTGTTTTTACTATTTTCCACAACTGTATTGAAAAAATATCGTGTGATACACGGGCGTGTAGGTTATTGCAAACTCGTGTCATTAAAAACCCTCGCCTTCGGCTCGTGCTTGTTAATGACAGCTCGTTTGCAATAACCTACTTGCCACCCTTGTATCACAATGTACTATATCTTGTTACCATTTTAATAAGCAAATGTCTCATTATTTGTCTGCAGTCTGACTTCGGTACATACGTGACGCCTGTGGTGTCTATACCGGAGCCCCCGCCGGATGAAGTTGACTCCGTGGCGTCTCTCATCGACACTTCTGACACCATGAGCCAGGTAACTTATTTGATTTCCTATGGAGTACGTAACAGAATAGCGTAGTGTAAAATGAACCTTATGATCTTAAGTTAATGGTTCAAATTGGTATGACGCAATGAAATCACAGTAGGAAGAAACTCAACAAGTTATGTAAAGATAATCTTACTCTGTTATGAGATACAAATGACCCACAGAGGTGATCTTTAATATCAATCAATCAGCCTAAGCTTTTCCCGACTATGTTGGGATGCAGCTCATAACCAGTATTTTACATAGAGCTACTGCCTAAGCACTAACAGGTAAATTCATTCGTTTGATAAATAGGAACATGGTTCTCACATACTTACAAATATTGCAAACATAGGTAAATTACCTAATTCAACAATAACGGAATAGTGTGTGAGTCAATTTCTTAAACAAAAAGAGAAGAAAATAAAATAAAGCATTACTATAATTATGAATGTAATATAAATTAGCCAGTTTGGTTTTGTCTACACTAAAGTTTGCCATATGGAGCAGGACTTGGTAACCTCTTGGCAAGACTGATGTCAGGTTTTCTGGCTTCTGACTACCTGTAAAGACTGTGAAAGATCTTCATATGACAGCCGGGACCAAGAGCTTAGACTCTAGACAGCCAGACTGCATCTCAACAGTACTCCAACTGTAAATTTGTTGTTTGAATGCAGTTTATGTGCAGTTGACGTACATAACACGTCTGAATAACTGCATCTAAACTGCAAACCGACTGCGCAGTCCACTCAATGCAGTCCGCCTGTCTAGAGCCTTAACGTATTAATCGAGTCGTAGAGGGCTAGAGGAGTCTCGGTATATAAGGAAAGTCTGTAAGCGTGTGTGTTGGGATGATCGATATTAAAAAAACATCGATGTCGACATCGATTTTGACATCGATCTAAAAGTGTCGATGTACGATAAATATCGAAAGTAAAACATCAATGATTTACTTGGCAAAATAAACAATCTCGGAATGCAAAGGAAATGCGTATTCATTCAGACTTATTCGGTTACATTGATAGTTGAAATGAAGAATCAGCTAAATCTATCAAGTAGGTATAATCCCCGGCACGTAAGTTTGCAAGAGTCGTTAGATGCGCAGAAGTCGTTTTTTAGGTCTCTTTGGCAGTGAAGCGGGCCGCGTCGAACGTTCCGAGCGCGCGATTGGTTGGTCTGTTGACATAAGGATCGGCTGACCAATCGCGTCGCATCTATGTTCCGTTCGCTCTATGTGGTGGTTGAACTTATCCCCACTAAGCCAAGACCTTGCCAACTTACACCCACTTCAAACCCCTAGAGTATAATATCAATCTTCCGATAATATCGATCATCGATGTGTCGATGTTTTCGAGGACTTAACATCGATGTCAAAACATCGATATTTATATACCGTCGATGAATATCGATCATCCTTACCTGTGTGTTACTATTTAGCCACGAGCTCCACAATATATTTAATACAATCGGACGCCTCGCGGTTTCACCCGCGTAAATTCCCGTTCCCGTGAGAATACAAGGATAAAACGTAGCCTATGTCACCCGGGGATAGTGTAGCTTCCCAACGGTGAAAGAATTTTTGAAATCGGTCCACTGGTTTTTAAGTTTATTCGTTACATACAAAAATACAAATCTTTCGTCTTTATAATATTAGTATAGATACAGATACATACATACTTAACATCACGATTGTATTCGCCGAAGCGTTAGGCAGAGTTACACATAGACATATTAAATAATATGGACTGGACATACTTACAAAAAAAACGTGCCTACCTAAACCTTAAAATGGCACATAAAATGGCTGCCGATGCTATGGTTGTGTTAATCACGGAACACACACACATTAATAATACAAAAAGTAAACAACCATTTGACAGCAGGACTACCACGAACACAACCACAAAATTCGACACCTAATATGCCGAATATGGCACGTACCTACAACTGTCTCTACATCATAACAAAATGTTGCCATAATGAGCAAAAACTGAAATATTCTTGTCTCTTTTGTCAAATACGATTACTACATTAGAAAGAATGAAACAAAACGATTTTTCACATTCCGTATCGTATTTCACTCATATTTGTATAAGCTAATGTATGTATAGAACATCGCGGCGCCTCCATGTTTTTCCTAGCTCAATGGAGTTACACCCAAACTGCACAAGTTTCGCCTTTTATTATATGTATTTGTGTAAACCATGTGTAAACAGATGTCAGTACAAGATAACCTGGAGGACTTCGAGGCGCGCGCCAGCCAGTCCCCGCAGCCCGACCCAGTCGTGGAGAGAGACCGACTCATCGACCATCTACAGAACGAGCTGCAGAGGATGAGGTACTCACACACTATACTTAAGAAAAAATTGCCAATAGCCAGTTTTTTGAAACCCCATTTATGTCTGTTTAGTGTTCAACATGATTTATGGCAAAATTCAGCTTGTTTCAGTATATTTTCGTTTGCATAGGCCATAGCTCAACAAAATGTAGTGAGCAGCAGATTTTTATCTTTTTTAGAGTTAAGTTTGGCTTGATTCGTGTCTAATTGATACCTTTTGCATAGAAAAATTGTGGATACTGATAAAAATCACAAAATGACATAGTTATTAGCTTGTTGCCCCAAATGGGCCGTTTTGATGTGATTATTATAAAATGTTTTTCCACTACCTTGTCTATTATGTAACACATTGCCTAAGATATTCGTTTCGAAATATGAACATTTCGACACAAGATAATAAAAAAAAAAAAGTTACAAAATGACTTTTGTATGGATCATTATGTAACTGGCAGAATGATACTGGACCTGTTACCTAACAAAGAAAAATATATTGATTGTGTGTATATAGTCTGTGGTTTTTAGTCTGAACGTTCCTAATAAATTGTTGTTGGAACTTATTTGTATTTAATTATGTAAGCTCATCAGGTAGGGGAAAAATAAACGTTCGTGTCTCGCTTAAAAAGGCTTTATTTTAACACTCGCTCGCTCGACACGAAATGTACTATTTAACAATTATTCTCTTGCCTCACAGGTCCGAAGTATCACAGCTTGTTCAGGAGAGAAACACAATGATAGGATCCATGAAGGAACATTGCACTCGTATTGAAACACAACTACATAATGCCAAGGTAACATAACATTTCTTCTCATAAAACCTGATGGTTTTATGAACTACTGGATGCTGATGCGGATACTGATGTATCCGGGCTTAAATATTACTGATCCAGATTTACCAAGAGACAGTATCTTATTTATAAAAATAAAACATTTCTTAATTCAAATTCTCCATAGAAAATTTGAATCTAGATTCTAGAATCTACTATCAGTTTTTAAACCAATCTTATCGTTTAAAAGTTTACATTCGAATTCGAATTATCGAAAGCGATCATCTTTTTTATCTGGATAGAATTGTGTGCATTACGTAGTGGAGATAGAATTCAAAGTGCTATGCAATTTTTCAGCGTTTTGTTTTAACTTGTTAGTTTGCCTTGACCCTATCACACAGGTATGAGTGATAGAAAGTCGAACTGTACTGTAACTATATTTGAAAAGTTTTCTGTTAACAGGTAGAATTAGAAGAAGAAAAACATAGAGCTGAAATATTAATGGTTCAAACACCGGAAATTAAACGTAAGTGGTTTTTGTTACTTCATTTATTTGTAAATAATGTGATATGGAAGAAATAGACTACCAAGAGCAGTGGTGGCCCAGTGGTATCGGCCGCGACTTACAAGTTGTAGGTCGTGGGTACGAACCCAGGCGGGCCCTTTACTTTGTGTAAATTATTTCATCACCTCTGCTCTCAAAAACGGTGAAGGAAAACATCGTGAGGAAACCGGCATGTCCTAGAACCAAAAATTTGAAGACATGTGACATCCACCAACCCGCACTGGGCCCGCGTGGTGGATTACGGCCCATCCCCTCTCACAGAGAGGAGGCCTGTGTCCCAGCAGTGGGAACATTAATAGGCTGATGATGTGATGTGAGACTACCAAAGGTTTTGACCTCAGTAATGGTGGACGGATCTTTAAAACATTTTGTGATAAGGGGTTTGAATTCTGAGATGAAAGAAGACGTGCCGACTTTAATAGGAAGCTTATAATTCCTGTATGACCTTCCTATTAAATAGAATCTAGGCCTGTACTATCCATCTATCTATCTGTGATGTAAATATGTCAAATAATACTTTTATTTTATCATAGAAAAACTCAACGAAACCGAAGAGAGAGCCAAAGTGACAGATGAGAAATTCCAAAAGTTAAAAGGAGCGTATACGCAGCTGAGAGAAGAACACATCTCGTTGATTAGACAGGTTAGTATCAGTATAAGTATAAAACCTTACGAAAAACAGGCCGACTCATTTACTTCTTGGTCTTCTTCTATTCGTGTGAGGATGTGACCACCTCTGGTGTCTGTGATAATGAAGCCGCCTCTGGGAACCCCAAAGACCTCTAACTTGGCTATTTCAGACTTACATTAACTATATAAGTCCAGTTTACCTCACGATGTTTTCCTTCACCGTTGCCTGTGATGTCCAAGATAAACTTAGCAAGTACATATGAATTTGAAAAAGTCACATTGGTACCGGGTTTAAACCCACAACCTCAAGCACGAGAGGCGAGGTCTTAGCCACTGGGCCACCACGACATTCTTCTTGGTATATGCAGAGGATGGTCCAACTTATTTTGCTATCCAGATTTTAAACCACCGCTCAATCCTTCGAAGCGAAATCTTACAGCATATAAATCTTCAAATTTAAAACAGCAGCCTTATTGCGTAAGTGAATACGGCAACGCAAAGGGTTTGACTGCTATCTATCGACCAATCACACATCTACGTTCTAGTATATATATAGGTAGGTATTAGTATTTATTGTTTTAATATTTATTTTACTAATATGTTTATATTTATTGTTATGATAGTAGGTATATTTATTTGTTATCGGTATTGTTTATTAGTTATTACTTAGTTATGAATCGTTTTATGTTTATTATTTTTCAACTCTACTACACACTATGTCTATATCTCTTTTTTTCATCTTTCCTTTCGCAGGTATGCTGGAAGAGATTTCTATAGAAATAAGCATCACCTATGTACCTATTGTTCTATTTCTTCTTCTTGTCTGTATATTATGCGTGTGTGCATAAATGGTTAAATAAATAAATCTGTAGAAAAGTCGTACATGAAAATATTTCCAAAAATAATAGCCAGGGTGTTAAAGGATAACCAACAGAACCCATTTCCAGCATTTTTGGAATTTTTGTCTGTTTATTTGCACGCATCACGTAAAATATAAGAAGCCAATGTAGATAACTTTTATACAGAAAATTGTTTCATCGCAGTCGGTTTACGGTATCAAAAGCTAGATGAATTTAAAATGTTCAAGAAGTAAAATTCACGCAATTCAGATACTAGGACAGTTGAACTCCATATTCGATAGATGGCGTTGTGCATTTGACGTCATTTTGTGTATGGCGGTTGGAAGAATGACCCTAGAAAAATAATTGGTAGGTAGGAAGTAGCGTAGGTAAATAGGGTAGGGTAGGCAGTAGCAGGCTTCATTGGGCAGATACGGGACTTTACACAGCTTCGCATAACTCTATACGAGCGATACTTGGGCAGTTCCTTTTACGTTATACATTCATGTTTAAAATTTGTTTTAGAAAGCCGAAGTAGACAAGTTGTCAGCTAGCTTGAAAGCGGCGACCGCGCAACACGAGAGCGCTAAGGTAGCGTTACAGCAACAACTGAATGATAGGATCAAGTGAGTACGCGGGCTTTTGTAGTTTGTCTGATTTATTGGTATAACTTTTTGTCTGCGTAGTTAGTAGGCGGGTTACTGTTTTATCATGATACAAAACAAGCTTTTATATTAAAAAAAGGTTTTGTAAGCAAACTTATATTTAAAAATTGCATTGTCATAAGAAACATACGTGTGTGCAAAATTACAGCTCAATCAAACACCGGCAAGTAGTTCAAATTAAATTTTGTAAAAAATACTCTAAACAATTCCATATAGCAAAATAAAAAAACATAACCCGACTGCACTACATATTTGGCTGTCTCACTAATTATCTTCTATTTTACACCCAATAGAGATGTAGAATTACTACAGCAAAGTGCTTCATCGAGCGAAGAGATTGAAGCTTACAAATCCGAGATATTGAGCCTCCGGACAGACCTCGAACAGTCCAGACAAAAGGAACTCGAGTTAGAAACAGTAAAAGCTTCCATGGAAGCTCTAGAAATAGAACACAAAACAGCAACGAAAGAACAAGAAGAAAAACTAACAACAATCACCAATGAACTGAAAGAAACCACAGAAAACTTTGAAATTATTAAAAAAGAGAAGGAAGAAAGAGAATTAGAGTTGAGTAGAGTGAAAGAAGAATTAGTAGGACTTCGGGAGAGCAGTGGAGACGAGTATAAAAAGGTAGTAGAAGAAAAAGAAGCTGCTCTCAAACAGGTAGAGGAATTGCAACAACAGCATTTACAGGAAAAACAGGTCAGTATTGTAAATTTTGTAAAGTGTAATTTATTTCTTATAGAAGTGTAGAACTGTAGATGCTTGTCAGTGAGGTTACTGCATGATCGAGCCTTGTTCCAGCATGACAATTAGATCTGCTTATTAACAGTTTATAGGGCTAGACCTTAATGCTTTGCTGTATGAAAATTCCATGTCTCGGTAACAATAATTTGATCTGCGTCTTTCTTCGTCTTTATTGACTCAATTTATTAAACCCATATTGTAACAAACAATTCATGTGAGCTTGATTTTATTAGGAAGTTACACAACTAAATAACTGCATTAATGAATTACAATCAGAAATAGATAGTTTACATCAAAAGCTCAGTAGTACCGAAACCGAGTACACCGCTGAATGCCAAAAATTGAGCCAAGAATTGACGACTAAAACACAAGAGTATGATGAAAACCTGAGTGAAAAAGAATCAAAAATAAAAGAGGGTTTAGACAAACTCGAAGAGTTGCGTCTTGAGTTAGAAAATAATACAACTAACCACGTAGACAAAATCACTGAAAATGTCACTAAGATTTCTAAATTACAAGAAAGAATCGATGAATTAGTTCAGTACCAAGTTACAGCCGAATCTTTAAAAGCTGAACTTACAGAAGGTGGAAATGAACTAAATAAACAATTGAAGGAAGTGTTAAACGAGAAAGAACAATTACAAAATACTGTTCAAGAAAAGATGACGGAAATATCCGCTCTGGAAGATAAGCTAAAAGATTTGGGAGATAGTAAAGATCAAGAAGTACTGAGTTTAAAAGAGGAAATTCAGAAGACGATTGATGAAAAGAATAGAGAAATTGATAACTTAAAAACTATGGTTGAAGAGAAATCAGAGTTTGGCCAAAGGCAACAATCTGAAACCGAGCATTTGTCTAAGAATATCCTTGCGCTTGAGACTACTTTAAACAATACAAATATTCAATTACAGGAACAGAAAGCATCGTACGAAGAACAACTTAAAGAATGTAATACTGAAATTACGATTTTAAAAAATAAATTACAAAGTGTAACGGAAAGTAAGGACGAAATCATTGCTAATTTCAAAAGTATGGTGGCTGAAAAAGATGCACAAGTTATAGCTTTAAATGTAGAAGTGACTCAACTGGCTGACGACAACGCCAGACTCACAGACGAGTTGAAAGAATCGCAGGCAGAATTGGAAATAGGAAATAATGAACTATATTCATTGAGGGAAGAACATGAAAAAATCGTTGAAAGAAATGAAAGCAATCTAACGTTAAAAAATCAAGAACTAAGAGAACTACATGATAAGATTAACAAACTTACTGATCAGAAAGCGGCATTAGAGCAAGAAAAAGATAAAGTATCTAGTGAACTAGGCTCAGAAAAAGAGGTTTGTTTTATAAATAAAATATATGTATCTGTTGTTTTATGTGACGTCCTAGAGATTGAATTTCTATTTTAACTATTTATATCTTTGAATAGGTGTTAGAAAGCAAAATTTTGGAACTCACGGTAGCCCATGACACTTTGTCGAAAGACCATGAAGATGTTAAATCTGAAAAAGAAGCTTTGGCGATTGAGCTGAACGACGAAATCAGTAAATTGAAAGAAGTATTAGAACAGTTGAAAGAAGAAAAAGATACTGAGATCCAATCATTAAGTGAAAAAATCGAAAACCAAGAAACTGCTTTTACTGAACAAGTCGCCCTGAAGGACGCAACAATCGCAGAAGCTGAAACAAATATACAGAAACTGAAAGACGACTTGGCAGAATTACAAAAAGAAAAACAGAAAGAGAAGGAAGATATGGATAATGTAATTTCAGAGAGAGAACGCGAGAGACAGGTTAGGAAATCAGTGACGTTGAGTGAAATGTGTGTTGATACACCGCGTTGTTTTATGACACCTTTAGTTTACATGGTGGTAGATCATTGTGTTTTGTGTCAGTTCTCACTATCACGAATTTTTAACACTGTGTCAAGATTTTGGAATCATCTTGTGGTTGCGGTCATCGTCTTATGTTCTGTTTTGTAGTGTTCGAAAAAATTTTAACAATTTTTTTTTGTTTTTAGACAAATAGTTTTCTGGTTATTAGTATCTGATTTTACACGTGATTTATTTTGCTCGTACACTGTTATATTAGCTTCTTTCTTGCCTGTACTGTAAGCATGTACCGATATCTAAATTGCATGTTTTATTTCTTTCCTCTACAACTCTGCAACCTGCTGCGCTCTGCATGGAATCTTTCGGACTGCGCTCTTGGACTTGCTTGGACCCTTCTTGCGGATCTACATTTCTCTATGGTGGTATAGTTACTGGAGACTAGGCTAGGCCACGCGGAGAGTAAGAGATTGAATGCGGAGTGTGAATTACAGGACTTGTTGCAACACAATACTGTACTTGAAGCTGATTTGACGGCTCTGAAGCGACAGCTGGAAGAGGCGCAGAGGGCATTGGAGTTGCGTTAGTATTACTTTTACATTATAATTTTTTGTATAGAACTTTTATGCTTGTGAACTATAAACTGTACTGTCTTTTTATGTATTACTAGCTGACCCGGCAAACTTTGTTTTGCCATAAAAACACCAAACATTCATCTACCCTACCTACCCTAACAACCCTACACTACCTACCCTACCCTACCTACCCTACTTACCCTACCCTACCCTACCTACCCTACCTACCCTACCCTACCCTACCTACCCTACCCACTTAGGGGTATGAAAAATAGATGTTAGCCTATTCTCAGACCTACTCAATATGCTCACAAAATTTCATGAGAATCGGTCAAGCCGTTTCGGAGGAGTACGGGAACGAACATTGTGACACGAGAATTTTATATATAAGATAATTACCTATTACTCGTATGTTAAACTTTTAAACATCTGAAGAGGGTGTGTATGCTTTGTTAGATTCCTTATCTGACTATCTTTTTTAATTTAGTTTTTTTTTGAGCCATTAAATACAAGAGTAGTACTTATTTGTAAAACAAAAAGGTTTAATGTATGGCGTGTATAATAAATGAACAGCAATCTATCGCTTATACAGAGACATCACGGCTAGTAATATGCGCTGGGGAGGCAGCACTCGAGGTCGCCACTGGAGCCCTAACTTCATTCGAGAATGGTCAGGCTCGCGACACTGTGGGCACGGCTGCTGAACTGGCAGCTAAGGCGTTAGACGAGCTCGCCAGACATACCGAAGTGTCAGGGAACGAGGAGTCGGTAGCGAGGTCGGCCATCGCCGCGGCACATAACACTGCGCAGCTGTCCGCGTATGTTGCTGATGTGTCTAATGTGTCCACTGACTTGGTGCTAGCTGAAAGTAAGTATAAAAAACGTGTGTGCGAAACCTCCTATTTTACAGTTACTTTCATAGGGTATAAAAATTATGGAAAAAAAAAATATAAATGCTCTTTATATAAAGAGACCAAATTTCTTAAGTGTTCCAGATTTATAACACCAAATAAATACAACTAACCTTAGCGCGTGTGTAAAATATTGTTATTTGAATCTATAACTGTGATAGTTCAAGGTTGAGTCGTAATCTTTTGATCTGTACACTGTAGATACCTTACTCATACCTTAGAGTCAATTTCACCAATGAAACTAATCGCGATTTGCTCAACTAAACTCAGTTTATGCAAATACAGAGTTCCGATTGGTAGTTTCTCAGCGGTCTCAACCAATCAGAATGTGTATTTGGTCAAACTAGAGTTAATTTGACCTAATCGCAATTAGTTACATTGGTGAAATCGGCCCTTAGTCGTCACAACCTAAACCCCTCATTTTCCTGACAGAGCTGAACACTGAATGCCGTTCAATGTTGACGGCCACAAAGGAATGCCTGGAGTCTATCAAGACTGGTTCTGTAGTGAGCTCGCATTGCTCCGACGCGCGGAGTCGAGTGCGAAGCTTGATGACGGCTGCTTCAGCCGCTGATAGGCTGAACAGTGGAGCCAGGAGTGTGGATGATGAGCTCGCTGATATGGATAGAGCTATTGAAGAAGCCGCGTCGCAGATTGAGGTCAGTTTGCGTTGAGTAATATAATTGAGCATAAAGTATATTATATTGATGAAATATTAATTTTTTCCAAGCTGTAGTTATTTTTTTTTTTATTCAGTTTTGTTCGTGCAGACGTCGAAAGTAGTTTTGAATGGCATAGGACTTGACGTTGACATTGACGCTTGACACGTACAATACAACGGCCCACTTGCACGAAAGACTTAACTCGGAGTCGGTTGCTAGCGCGAGGTTAAATTGGCAATATTTTATGACGAACTATCAATTGAACCTCGTGTTACATAAATACAGTTTTAAAAACGTCCGCCCGTCACCACTTCCTAGCCTAGTGTATTAGCTGGAAGGAGAATTGGCAATCTTTTTACACTTACAAACATATTCAAGCCATTTTTCAACAAGGCTTGCTTTACAGAACTTCATCTGCTACGATCCTAACACTCTCCTCTCCTCATTAGTCAATTTTGTCAACATCTCTATGAAATCCACAGAACATGTTAGCAGCGACCAGAGCCGGCGGTTCAGGGGTCAAGTTGGAAGTGAACGGCAAGATCCTCGACGCTTGCACCACTCTCATGGGAGCCGTCAAGATACTGGTCCAGGACGCTCGCAAGCTTCAGAATGAACTGGGCGACCCCAAGACGCGTCAGAAGATGTACAGGAAGAACCCACAGTGGTCCGAGGGACTTATCTCAGCGGCTAAGGCTGTTGTTTTTGCTGCTAAACTGCTAGTGTATGTATTTCTTGTAAAAAGCTTGATTTTTCGGCAAGATTGAATATAAATACATACATACAATCCGGTTACCATAAACCTCCTTTTGCCTTCGCCATAGACGGGTAAAAAATAACTGTCATGAAGGCAGAAGGATGTTGATAAGTATGATTAAAATAATTGGTGTTTTAAGCAACCGTGTATTTAGGACAGGCTGAAAAAATGGGACCCCAGGATTTGGAATGCAGCTTTGTTTTGGTTTGCTGTTAAAACATTTTATTTCTCATTTAAAATCGTGATTAGGTACTGCAAAATGCACATTAGTGGTGGCTATAAATTTCTTAGCACATTGTGTGTGCAACTTAGTTACGAAAACAATAGACAGAACTTCTAAAACGGTATAATTATTTTTTAGTTTTCTTGAAACACTTGTAGTTTCATAATTGTTTATGTTTGGTACTGCGTTTCCGTTTTTGATTGCTTGACTATAACATTTCACGAGCTGACTACTGAGGCAGACGTCTAAGGGCCCCTTCACACTAGCGTTTGTTCAGCGTAATCGTTCGTTGAACGTATGCACGGCGTCTCTGCTGGGGCACTTGAGTACGCTGCGCTAGCGTCGCGGCGACGCTGTTAATTTAATACCGAAACGACAACGAATTTGTGTGACATCTGCGCTGCGCATACGTTCATCGAACTCCTACGCTGGACAAACGCTAGTGTGAAGGGGCTCTATAGCAAACCTACGAGCACACAAACCGTAAATAATCAAAGACAATAACACTAATTCCTTTGTTCCGTCATTCTAAAACACATTCCGGCCCATTTATAAAAAAAAATAACCTTAATTTGACACTTCTCCTTTCCAAGCAGATTCCTATTTAAAACTTTCTATGGAGAGTTTGAATTAAGAATCTGTTAATCAGTATATAATAATTCATAAGGTTGAAAAGTGTTTTTAAATAACCCATATTCTGTAATACAGGACATCAGCAGACGAGGCAGTGGGTGCCTCCGGTCAAGTCGAAGGGGTATCAGCCGCAGCTCACGAGGTAGCCGGCAGTACCGCTCAGCTAGTGGCCGCGTCACGTGCGCGCGCGCCGCCCGAGTCTCCCGCACTGGCGCGCCTCACGCAAGCCAGTAGATCTGTCGCCGCGGCTACTGGCGCGCTAGTCGCCGCTGTCAAAGCGGGCTCTGCGCTTGTGCTCGAACAAGGTATGTTAGCAGTACTCCTGCTTAGATCTTTAATGCGGCCAATTGATGCAACGACACATGTCTATTGAGCTCATGGCCCTACTATGACGTGCGAATAACATCTTGATTCATTTTACGGCCCCAGATTGTATCTGATATCTGACACAGATTTTAGCTTTATTTTGCTTAACTCATCTATGACATAACATCAAACCTGTTGTCTCCGAAGGAATTGGTCATTGATTTTATTGATTACTAGCTGTGCCCGCGGCTTCGCTGCCCGCACCTACCTACCTCCTTACCTACATATCCTACCCTACCTTTTTTTGGTGGGAAATCATCGAATGACTTCTCCCGCTTTTGATGAAGCCTGACACGCCCTACCGGGGCGTGTCAGGCTTTACTGCGTAAAACCCACCCGTGTTCCTTCAGTTGCTTGTTCCAGGGCCGCGGTAACTCTTTTTAGGGTTCCGAAGTCAACAAGGAACCCTTATAGTTTCGCTCTGTCCGTCTGTCCGTCCGCAGCCTAGCTCAGAGAATCTAAGTACTAGAAAGCTATAATTTGGCATGTATATACATATTAATAATTCCGACAAAGTGGTAACATAAAATCATGAAAAATAATATTTTTTTGGGTACCTACCATAGACGTAAAGTGGGGATGTATTTTTTTCTCATTTATCCCATGATGTGGGGTATCGTTGGATAGGCCATTCAAAAATATTATGGGTTTGTTAAAACCGTTTTTCGATTCAGAGATTCGTTTGCGTAAAATTAAGGTTTAAGTTGCAAATTTATGTTAGAGTCAAGTGTCCCCCCCCCCTGCCAGCGAAATGGTTGCTCTTGGCTATGTAAAAAAATTCACGGAAGTAGTAAATATAACGAAAATAAAAGGAAAATTATCACGGATAACAAGGCTTTACTAGTTTACGAGTAATAGTCGACCAACTTATAAAATGTACTTGGAACAGTAAAAATTTTGTACAAATGCCATTGAAAAATTACTAAAATAAAGTTAATAGCTGTGTAAAACAGAGTGAATATAATGCTTACGAACCATGTAAAAATATACAAAAATGAAATCATAACAGGCTGTACAAGTTTACGAGTAATAGTCGACCAACTTATAAAATGTACTTGGCACAGTAAATTTTTTGTACAAATGCCATTGAAAAATTACTTAAATAACGTTGTTAGCTGTGTTAAACAGATAGTAAATATATGCTTATGAACCATGTAAAAATATACAAAAATAAAATCATAACATCCTTAATAATAAGGATTTCTAAATTAACAATGTTTAAGCTCGAATAACGCATTGGAGTGGCCGGAGTCGTTGGCAGTACCAGAACGTAGTCCATAAGGCGCATGCGCGCGGTGGAGTCTATTTTGTGTTAGTGCAGAAATATTTTCGACGTTTTGTAATTAAAACGTAAAAGTAAAGTCAAATTAGATTCGATTTCCAAGCAAATTACTTATTTTCTTTTGTCGAAATCCTTCTATAGAGTCAATATTCGACCCGACTTCATCACTAATTGAGTAGCGTAAAACTTCCCAGAATGAAATAGTGAATACCACAGATTAGACAATTCACCTCTAATCTGCGGTATTAGAGGAGATTAGAGGTGAATACATACGATTTTTTTCTAATTCCGAAAGAGAAATAAACAAGGAGCGTGCACGGAAGGATCCAGGAACGAACTATACCATTCCTCATGGCAGGGGGGTGTCACTCCGCAGTTTAGGTACGATCGGCCGGCGGTAACCTCTAGAGGGAATAACGCATTAGGTTGCCGCTTACCGCTCGGCTCGCATGTTAGCCACGTTATTAATTCTATGATTTATGCAGCAAAGAACAATGACTTCTAAACGTACTTCTAAGGCCTTTAAAATATATTGTTATGTTTACGGGTGTTTAAATAAAGCAAAGAACAATGAATCGATATTAAGTTTTTTTAAAGTACCGAAAGATTTTGAAAAGTAAGCTATTTTGTTGTACCTATTTAAATCTTTACTTATATACTCTGTAACTATCGGTAGTAGGTGCATAATGAGTACGAGTTTTATATAAAAATTTAAGCATTTTGGTGTTCCTAAAAGAATGAATAGGTGTGTGAAATACTAATAATTAGGTACCTACTTAGGTATTTTAGATTTTCGTGTTGTTCACAAATATAATTTGATTTATTTTTTTATTGAATGGTTACCGTTTTGTTAACATAAAAATAAACGCTTTAGATCCAGTTTAAAATAAATTATAATTGGCTAAGTAAGTAGTTACTTACTTAGCCTAAGAATTTACCAATAGCCTGAGTAAGTGTACGCACTTGTTAACGTTAACGTTACTTATACCTAACGAACAAACAAACAATATTTCCTAAGAATTCTTCAAGCCAACTTTAAATAAACTAACAAAAAATATCTCAAGAGAATAAAAGAAGAAAGAAATCTAAAGAGTAAACAAAGAGGTGAATTTGAAATAACATTAGACGTCTTTATAACTCGTTTTACAGTCCGTTCAACCGATTTTGTGTTCTATCTCGTACACATAAGGATGATATAAAAAGCACAAATTTGTTACCAAAACCAACTGTTTACTACAGCTTCCATTTGTCGTATCACCAACGCAATAGAAGTCAAAATCGATTGAACGGGCTGTAAATTGGGCTTATTTAAATGTCTAATGTTATAGTAAATGAAGTTTAGGTAACCTAGTTTTCATTTGTTAAGTACCTAACAATATGACGGTCTATAATATTCATTGTCTATCTACCTACTTGACCGTGTAACCATAGGCATCAAACATAAGAAAGATTACGCGGTCAAGTAGGTAGATAGTGGATGTAAGCGAAAGCGGCAAGTCGACAACCCTTACGAGCCGAGTCAAACCGCGCCAGACAGCGACGGAGATACGCGTTAGAAGAGAGCGGCAACGTTTAGGTGAATATCACGTTAGGCACTGAGCGCTTATGCGAGCTGAATTACACTTTGTTGCTTATTAGCAGGAGTCTCTATTTCAATGAATTATTGCACGAAGTGACTCTTCTGTACTTGTACTATTATTTATTCTGTGCTCATGGCTCTAACGCGCGCTCGTATCGGCTCCTTTCGCAATTCGCACCCGCGGTGGTACTTAAATAGATAATATTTTTCTAACTTCAGTTGCGAAGTTGGATTTTATAACTCCTTCTTCAGTTACCAGTTAGTCCTTATTTAGTTTAAGTCAAGAGTGAATAGATTACATCTAGGCAAACGTGCTTCACCGAAGACCACATCATCGCTTACCATCAGGTGAGATAGTGGTCAAACGCGAGAATATAGAATAAAAAATTCCTATGTGGGCCCGTTTTTAGACTTTGTGAGCCGCTGAAACCATTCTAATGTTCATGTAACAACAAAAAAACCCTCTTTTTAGTCCGCATTATTATGCAACTTCGGAACCCTATTACTGCGCGTGGCCCGACACGCACTTGGCCGGTTTTGTTTAAATTTATCCGCGACCAGCCCTACCCTACCTACCTAATCTTTTTTTTGTTTTTAATCCTTCCCTGTATTCTGTCCACAAAAAAAAAAGATTTATTCAAATCGGTCCAGCTATTTTTGAGTTTTAGCGAGACTAACGAACAGCAATTGTTTTTTTTTTTATATAGATAGATTTTCAAGGAAAAATAGAAGATTTCAGTAAGTGATCTTTAGATATTAGCAGCAGCCAGTTTTGTTTTTATTTAATAACTGTTATAAAATAGCTTGAAAATCTAAAATGAGTCTTTTTCTACCGAACAGAGGCGTTAGACACGTCAGCACTATCGCTGACGGCCACTCGTCGTCTCGAGATGGAAAGTAAAGTGCGCTCGCTAAAGTTAGAGACAGCGCTGGACGCCGAGCGCGCCCGCCTCGCCGCGCTGCGCAAGAGACATTACCAGCTGGCGCAGATGGAAGAGGTCAGTATACTACTACCCGGTCAAAATAACTGTGCACTTGGCGCTGTCACGTCAGTCTAACGTTCGAATCTCGCTATTGGCGCACGAGGCGAACGCGGGGCGCCGCACTGTGGATCGAAAAACGGCTCTAGAAGACATAGGAACTTAAATTTAAAAGTGTCGGTTTTTTTATTGAAATGGGTTCCAATAGCCAATATCATATCATATTTCATAGGACGCAATCTGGTAGGCAAAAGGGCAAGTTTTATTTTTTTTGCAAAAAAAATGTATGGAGCTGATATAAAAAATGCATAAATCTCCGGAACCGCAAGACTAACCGTAATATCCTTGCACACGGTTATAGAACTATTTATTTATGATTTTTTGACATACTTCGTATGACGAGAAAGACTGCGTTTTTTTTTTAAAATCCTCAACTTTTTTTACCTAATATATGCTATAAATAGAAATAGACGTGTTATGTGATGTGTCTATCTATCTTAAAAAAAATATTTAAAATTATTAAAGATATTTTGATGTTTATTAACCGACTTCAAAAACGGAGGAGGTTCTTAATTTGTTTGAATTTTTGTGTATGTTTATTCAGAGATATCTTCGCCAATTATTAACCGATCTTGATGATTTGTTTTTTTGTTTGAAAGAGTATGGTCCCGGATTGGTTCCAGTTAAATTTGGTAAAGACCTGTTGAATAACTTCGGAGATATTCAATGGAACTCTTCAATAAATGACGGTAAACCACCATAGATTGCTGCAATCGCATGTCTGTATATTGTTAACACCATTTCATAACATAACATCGCACCAGTAGACTCTGAAGGGATACGCAGATGTGTACAGTTCTCAGACCATACTCTTTTAAACAAAAAACGAATCATCTAGATCGGTTAATAAACAAAAATGCTATGCCCAAATAGATAACTCCAATAACAGGGAACTTGAACATAACTGATGAAATGAATGTGTAGAAGGGTGAACTGTACACATCTGCGTATCCCTTCAGAGTCTACTGGTGCGATGTTATGTTATGAAATGGTGTTAACAATATACAGAGATGCGATTGCAGCAATCTATGGTGGTTTACCGTCATTTATTGAAGAGTTCCATTGAATATCTCCGAAGTTATTCAACAGGTCTTTACCAAATTTAAATGGAACCAATCCGGGACCATACTCTTTCAAACAAAAAAACAAATCATCAAGATCGGTTAATAATTGGCGAAGATATCTCTGAATAAACATACACAAAAATTCAAACAAATTAAGAACCTCCTCCGTTTTTGAAGTCGGTTAATAAACATCAAAATATCTTTAATAATTTTAAATATTTTTTTTTAAGATAGATAGACACATCACATAACACGTCTATTTCTATTTATAGCATATATTAGGTAAAAAAAGTTGAGGATTTAAAAAAAAAAAAAACGCAGTTTTTCTCGTTATACGAAGTATGTCAAAAAATCATAAATAAATAGTTCTATAACCGGGTGCAAGGATATTACGGTTAGTCTTGCGGTTCCGGAGATTTATGCATTTTTTATATCAGCTCCATACATTTTTTTTGCAAAAAAAAAAAAACTTGCCCTTTTGCCTACCAGATTGCGTCCTATGAAATATATAAGTATGATATTGGCTATTAGAACCCATTTCAAGCAAAAAAACAGACACTTTTAAATTTAAGTTCCTATATCTTCAAGAGCCGTTTTTCGATCCACAGTGCGCCGCGCGGGTAGGCGGGAGTGGGGTCGATGACAGTCGATGTGCACAGATATTTTGTGCGTGAGACAAAATAAATGTCCAATTTGACATAACTATGTCCCAAACTGCAATATGACAGTTTCGTCTAAAGCAAATTTAAAAAATTTGTCCAAATTATTCGACAGCTTAAACCTTTTGTTACAGAATGGAAACATGGAAAACGGCAAAGATTGAACGTCTGCAAAATAGCAAAGTTGAAAGTAACCAACAGCTGCCACGGTTGCTAAACACTTTAGTAATGTTTTGATCAGTTCCCCGAACTTTATTCTTTTTTTTTTGAAGACATTTTGTACTCGCATTTTTATACTTCATATTATACAACGAATTTTTTACTGTCTTGCTTGCCGATTGCTCATTTATCTATAATTACAGACGAGAGAAAACGTCTTCCTTAGGAAAGACGATCAATAATTTTACAGTTTACTGTGTAACTATATAGCATTGTAATTCGATTAATAATTCAACACTTGGCGCTTATTAGCCAACTTAAATTAAAACTAATTTTTAAATATGGAATTCATTCTAAATATTCACTGTCCACTTAGACATACCGGTAGCAACTTATGAATACGTAGCTAGTAGGTGTAATTAACGTAATAAACACTGTAGAAATCCGCAAACAAAGGTGACTACAAGCAGCCTGTTCATTCTAAGTGTAACCGAGTCACAATGTCGATTAACCTTGGCTTGCCTGCAACTGTGACGAACTGAGATTATAGTTCTACGGTTAACACATTACACTTATTTTAGTCACCCAATATGTACGATAAAGATCAATTATTAAGACGTAAAACCTATTTGGCCGAGGTTCGTAGAAATTGTAAGTAGTAAGTGTATGCATGTCAACCTTAGTGTCTTTATAGTAAACGACTGAGACATGCGTCAGGCCCGACATGCCTTTAAACTGGTCTGATCCCCACGAAGGAGTCCGCATGATCACGAGACTATAAGCTTTAAGCAAAGAGACTAAGGTAAGAAATTGTGAATTGTCTAAGTACCTTTATGTATAGATATTTTATTGATAATTATGTTAGTTTATACACAATGTGCTATGACATGCGTATTGTTTGTACGAGTAGCCGAGTGTGTCATGCACATTCCGATACAATTTTTCTGTAGTTTAGCCCAGTAAGTGTGTGATCACAATATTAAGCCCTTAGGATATCAATAATGTTAGCCTTTATTTTCTAAGTGTACCTAATTGATTTATATAAATATACTATTGAATAGAATCAAAAAGATAATCGCCTGCACGGCTCATTTGTATTATTTATTCCTTGTTTACTAATAAAATATATACATGTGAAACAAACTTCTTGTTTTATTTAAAACCAGTTTGAATAAACATGGTTCTATTCTGAAGGATGTAGGTCGTAAGTCCATATACGGCGAATGCAATGACACGAAGTGACCCCATGCAGAAAATACGCAGCGGCCAACGAGAGGAAGGTCGAATAAATAATTACGATCTAGACAATAATATCAGCCTTTATCTCAGACTAGCTGTGCCCGCCGTTTCGCTCCCGTCAACTGCCAACCCTACCCTACCTATCCTACTTTACCTACTATTTTTTTTTTCTATCTAAGAATCTTCTGACAATAACAAACTCCACAAAAAAAGAGTTAGCGAAATCGGTAAAGCCGTGCTCAAGGTATAGCGTCACCAGGAGAAATAGGGGTTCATTTTTAGGGTACCCAAAGAGAATAAACGGGACCCAATTACTAAGACTCCACGATCCGTCTGTCTGTCACCAGGATGTATCTCATGAACCGTGATAGCTAGACAGTTGAAATTTTCACAGATGATGTATTTCTGTTTCCTAAAAACTAGCTCCCATACAACAAACGTGATTTTGGTGCCGTATTTTGAGATAATGGTACGGAATCCTTCGTGCGCGAGTCTGACTCGCACTTGTTCGGTTTTTATATATATAGATGCACTGACTGCACCGTTGGATGCAAACAAACGCGCAGGTTCAATTAACGAGCGAGATATGCAGTAGGTGTGGTGTCTCCTTCTGATAAAGAATTATTATTAGATTATTATCTATTCAACTAAGTTATCGGACATTTACGAACAATCGGCAAACATTGTCGGCTTACGGCGAGTTTAGCGAGCAGCGATAATGGCACCATCTGTCATGGTGTCACTACCAGCAGCCTTATTGCGTAATGAATTCGGCAAGGCAAAGGGCAAAGAGTATGAAATATCGCACGCGAGGTGGATTTCCGTCTATGTGGTTGGTCGATTTTTCATACTCTTTGCCTTGCCGAATTCATAAAGCAATAAGGCTGCAGGTGAATTAAGGTTATTGAATTACGGACGGAATAAAAAAAACTGATAGCTTACACATATTCCATATATTCGCTGTATTACTAGAAACTAAACACAAAAAGCATGGCGACGCGTTGATTACACAGTTTAATAAAATACTTCCTGTGGACAGGCTTGAAGACAATACCAAAATACAATATTTAATTATAATTATACAACAACTAATAGTTTTCTTACAGAATTCAGCATAACTACAGAAAATACTTGAGTTGTGGAATGCTAGTTCATAACTTGCGATGATTATTGCACTTAAATTAATAACAAACAAATACAATTAAAGAAAAAGGAATAATAAAAACAGATAATTATGCATTTGCCGACAACGTATTCAACATAATACTCTTTTAACAGATCGCACACATCACTAACCAGCACTTCGTATTTGTGCAACATTACATGCTATCATCTAAAGTTGATTGATACATGATGCTTAAGTACAGAAAATACATGACATTAAAATTAGGCCAATTATGTCGATGATACAATCATTATCACTATCATACAACTGTTAAGCATACTAATTTTGGTGCAAGAAGCCAGTTTCCATTCACTGTATGAAATACATCTGTTATCAAAATCTTAAGACGATGGTAAAACCTTCGAAAATTTAGCACCACATGTTGGCTTCTCACTATATTTAAATACTGAATTCAATTTGCAATCAATATACAAACGCAAATTTTACAACCTTGGTCTTTTCAATGCTATAAGTAAAAATAAATGAGCAGTAGAATTTGTTCTTTAGATTGAGTTTATTACATTGATTGAGATATAGACATGTACAATTGACAAAGTTGCATTTGATTCTGTTCGACAGTTATTAAATACGGCACAATACCTATAAATATGTATAAGTAGTAATACAATCCTAGAAAGTAAATACAACTGGCATAATACACATTTAAATTGCGAAAGATTGGTAAGATATGACACTAAAGAGAGATTTGGGGAGCAAGGGACCTTGCAAATGATATTTAAGAGTGAGTGGTGATAGTGGCGGAGGGATCAACACAGTGGGGGCTCATCCCACTTCAGGTGCTTCTCAGGAGTCAGATGGACGATCCGGACATGGACAGCTTGGCACTTTTCAAACTTAGGAGGGATTGGACAGAGTCGGTATATTACTTCATCACCTGGTAGTGGAACATATTCGCCTTCAATACTGTAAAAAATATAATGAAATGACCATGTTTAAAATGCAATAGCACATCAAATGAAAGTAGAAATCAATGGTATTTACATAAAGATGACTGACTATTTAATTTTATCTCAATAATATATCTCATTTTTGTTATTATTTTATAATTTTGTTTTTTACATGTTGTAATGTGTCGTGGTGGCCCAGTGGCTAAGACCTCGCTTCTTGTGCTTGAGGTTGTGGGTTCAAAATTGGGCAAGTACTAACATTCTATGACTTTTCAAAATTATATGTACTTTCTAAGTTTATCTTGGACATCACAGGCAACGGTGAAGGAAAACATTGTGAAGAAATCTGCATCTTGTAATGGCAAGGCAAAGGGCAAAGATTATGAAAAATCAACCAATTACTTGTGAGATGAAAGACGCAATGTGGATTTCCGTCTATGTGATTGGTTGATATTTCACTCTTTGCCCATTGCCTTGCCGAAAAAAATACGCAATAAGGCTGCGAGACCTATACAGTTAATGTAAGTCTGAAATAACGAAGTCAGAGACTTTTGGGGTTCCCAGTAGCAGCTTAATTAAGTCTGACACCAGAGGTGGCCACATCCTCACATGAAAAGAAGATTTCATTTTGTGCCAATTGCTAAACTCTTGCCACTGCCAACAATTGTCATGCTAATCACAAAGGCAAAATTATTAGTATGCTATTGTTTCCTAAAGAATGCACCTTTTGTTTATTCAATTCTTTATAAAGAGCACAGTATTCACATGTGTCATGAAACAAAGTCTAAAAGTGAAATAATCGACCAAACTTATTACTTTTAGAAATTTGATATGAGAGGTATGTAAAAAAAGATACTATAACATGATAGGTAAATGTTTAAATAATGAAGTAGAAGCAAATAAAAATGTGTTTTTTGTTGAGTGCTGTGCTTTTAATATTCACCATCTAGAAACACATGTCAACAATAAAGACAAACAAAGAACACCCACAATTGACCTCCAAAATGTGCTAACACAAACAGTATAAATATATCTGTTATCAGCTTCAAATTGGAACAAAGCTTGTATAACAAGTACCTAATAAATGGATGAGTTAATTTATTTATGCTCACATGCTGCAGGAAGTTGTTTGTGTTTCCTGAGCCAATTTTTGTGCTATACTACTTTTTAATGTTCTACATTCATCATGTCTGTAAACAAGTCTTGGGAAACATTTTTTTTGTTGTTTATGATATGTATGATGAAATATTAAAACTAATGATGTTTACTTCGTGGAATCATAGAATTTGCGAATACTTGTGAACTTTTATTATTCATCAAGGTTAACAGGTAAGTAGGTACCCAAACAGTAATAAAAGAATATTTACCTACACAATGAATGAATCTGCATATGTATGATAATATGTATTATGAAAATTAAAGTATACTCACTCGGAGATATGTACAAATATATCTTCGCCGCCTCTTTCTGGGGTTACAAAACCATGACCCTTTGCTCGGCAAAAAGATTTAATTTTACCACTTTCTATCGGATTTCCTAGAGCCCTTTCTGACCTAAAATAAAACGGAATTCAATTAAGCTTCTATAGTTACTTTGATAAGCAATATTTTATCGCAAATTAATTAATAATAGCGAACGACACCAATAAGAATATCTTACGTCGAAGCTGTTCGGTTCCGCCGCGTAATTATTGGGCTCGGCAACTGTAGATGTGAATTGTTTGTTTTATTAGGAGAATCATCACTGTTGAATCCGTAATCATTGGACATGATTACAATATACAAATTGTTTTCCCCGAAATAAATTATAAACAAGAAGAATTCCACAAGAAGGGAAGAAAAACAAAATGTCAGTCAGTCTCCGTTGCTTTGCTTGTGTGTAACGTCAAGACAAAACGTCAAATAAAAAGATATTTCGTTCAGAAACGTGTAAGTACACTGAGTTTAGAAATTGGTTTATCAGCTCTCGCCTTTTCTAATAATGAAACACAACCGTTTGTAATAAATGGTAACTGTAGAACTGAACACCTCATTCTGGCAATGGTTAAAAAGAACTTCTAACTTCTTCTAGATCATGACACTTTAGGGTTTCTGTTATGGACATTCCACAACAGGGCCATTGTGAAATGGGCTCGTGCATGGTCCCAGGCAGTGTCGGTCCTACTTAGTTTGAGCAAAAGCAGGAGAGGCGAGGTCTTAGCCACCTGGCCACCACGACATGATCAAAATCGTAGTAAACAATAATAATGATTGATTTGTCTTTGGGACCTTGACTCACGAGCGCCGCTCAAACAAACGATGTTTCTGGAAATTATTAAACGAATGGCTTGGATAGTTGCTGTGCCATTATGCTGGATTTGGGTCAGGTAATAATAAACACAGTTGAGTCATTGAGTTGATCATTTATTAAAACATCTACTGTACATATACATGTTTATTATTGCGTAATGTCACTCATTCAATTTAATATACATTTCATATCCATAGGGTTGCTAGTAGATATGGTCAACCATACGGATGACAAATTAATTTTATATTTTACATAGGTAAATACTAAAAATAAAATTAAAACTTTTTATCACAACAAGTACTTAGTATTCTATAACTTTATTATTTTAGTATATATATATAGGTAAATACTTTAAATCAATAATTATGTTATATATCACACTAAATAGCGGTTTATATGACATATATTTTAGCTAACAGCTGTATAGTAGTGCCACAGAGTACTTTTATTATATAGACAAGTAGTGCCTACAGGTCTATCTTCATCTCGCGTATCAACCTAACATTATACAGAGTGATAAAATAACGTTGCTTCTATTTTTCTATAATCGTGTCGGGACAAACTCTTTTTTCGGCCGGTAGAGGTAACTTGATCTTCGGTATCGGTATTCCTTCCCAGTCTCCCTGAAAAAAAATAAAAGATGTTTTTTTAGAGGTTTGGTTTTTAAAATGAAATGAAACACGTAACAATAATTTTTTATGGTTGCTAACACACAAAGCCAATATCGTATCGATTTATTTTTAACGTGGATGGATTTAATTTTAATGGATTCAGAATTTTTAACCGACTTCAAAAAAAGGAGGAGGTTCTCAATTCGTCGGAATCTTTTTTTATTTTTTTTATTTAAAAGTTCCCCGATTACTCAAAGACGCCTGGACCGATTTGGAAAATTCTTCTTTTGTTTGAAAGGGAAAACTTTCCAGTTGGTCCCATAGTAATCAGGTCAGGATCTGATGATGGAATCTTGGAGAAATCGAGGGAACTTTTCAAATATTATAGGCATACATATAGCGATTTTGGTATTTTTATCAACAATGCAATCATCTGCACTCAGAAAGTAACATTTGGTGAAGTGGAACTGGTGAAGAAGACCACAGATGGCCAATAAAATTCCTTAATGCTAAGTATGTCATGGGTTATAAGATATCTCGAATAGTTTAACGACTATGATGAAGCAAATACTTATAAATACATAGTGCGGATGAAAATAGTACCATCGAACTGATCTGATGATGAAGCCGGCAGGTAGGCACTGGTACTCCGAAATAAAACAATGTATCCTAGCCGTGTATGGGCTTATTGGAATCGTCATGAGATGTACTTTGGCTATAAATAAATTTTATGGCAATTGGAAGTACCTATCAAAACTAAAAAGAGATAAATAAAAACTTTTTAACAAAAAAACAAACCGACTTCCAAAAAAACACTGCAAAACGAAAAATAACTTTATTTTCCGAAGTCGGTGTCAAAACACGGAAAACAATAGGTACCAAAGACACCGACTTCGGAAAATAAAGTTATTTTTCGTTTTGCAGTGTTTTTTTGGAAATCGGTTTGTTTTTTTGTTACAAAGTTTTTTTAATTTAGAGTTTATGAATGTAATTTTACTTGGTATGGAATAAAAAAGCAGTAGTTAGGTAGAAGACGGGCAGCGAAGGCCTAAAGTTGCTGCCCACAGGGTGAACCGATGGATCAAGTACTTAACTATTGAGGGAATTCGGTGAAAGACTGCAGAGCATTAACTTTGTGGAAACACTTGAGGGTGTCCAATGTCCAGCGGTAAATAGATGTCTTTCGACAAGGTACTCCAACTGTAATTTCCACCGATACCCACCTGGAATCGACTGCCATCGGACTTGTTGCATTGCATCGACATAGGGGACTCGGTGTAGAGAGCATGCAGTGCGTTGGCGCGCAGGTGTGTCCACGGCTTTATAGCCAGGTAGTTTGCTCGAGGTGCCGCCTTGTATGAGATCGACATGTTATCCCAACTGAAAAAGAAAAGGATAATTAATTTAATTGTAATTTATCGACATGTCATGAAAACTGAGCATATTTCAGGAATAGATCTGCCAAATAAATTTAAAAATAATGTTGAGCTACATCACGTCTGAGATATTCCTGCAATTAGTCCACTTAAATGCCTCAACTTATTTTTCAAAATAAAACGAGAATATTTTAGTTTAAATACTGGAAGATATACAAAATATATACCTACGCTCAGAGGCGTAGTTAGGGTGAGGCAGGTAGGGCACGTGCCCTGGGCGCCGATCGAAGGCCCCCCCTTCGATCGGCGCCAATGATTAAATAAAAAAACAAAACTATTTCATACTGCTGTTCTATAATTACGATGTTACCGGAGAACAGCTATACGAAGAGATATTGAATGTTCGAATGCTTATATCCACAAGATAAAACGTTAACCTAAAGAAATCTGAGGAGGTGCTAGAATTTATTATGCAGTACGGGGACGAAAGCGTATTTCCAAATCTGCGCATTTCAATACAAATTCTGCTTACAATTGCAGTATCCATAACAAGCTATGAGCTATGAAGCTATGAGCTTGCTGTGTATTTGAGGGCAACAACGGGTCAAGGAAAGTTTTGCGACCTAGCTTTGCTCAGTGTAGCGCGAGAAGAAACTGATAAAATAGATTTTGAAAATATTATGGATTTATTTGCGTCGCAGAAAGCCAGGAATGTGCATATTATATAAATGCACAGGTCATTATAAGAAAAGAAAATAAACATTTTATGTTTTATCTAAGATCTATGATTGTTTTATTTATTGTATCTTAAAGCTTTTCCCCGCGACTTTGTCTGCGTTTTCTAGTAATTCGAATAGCGATTTTTTATATCGCAAACGCAATAACATTGCCGGTGTGTGTGGGCCTTACTTGAAAAATTATTGGTTCACTATTGTTGGTACACAAATTGCCACCCAGTCTGTGTTTCCCGACAGCTACAATCTAGGAGTCTTTAAGTCAAGAGTGAATAGGTTTTTTCTAGGCAAGCGTGCTTGACCGTCGACCACATCATCGCTTACCATCAGGTGAATATAAAATAAAACCCTTAAGGATGTATCATAACATCTTTTGCGGGTCGGCTAAGCTCGGCCGCTTATGCTGTTAGAAAGATAAGACAGTTAACGGATGTAGAGACCGCGCGTTTGGTCTATTTTAGTTACTTTCACAGCATTATGTCATACGGTATTTTACTGTGGGGTCGAGCGGCTGAAATTTAATCCATATTTATATTGCAAAAGAGAGCTGTCAGAGCCATATATACGTTAAGTTACCGAGAATCTCTTAAGGCACTATTTAAAAATATTAATATTATGACAGTTTCTTGCCAATTCATTTATGAAAATATTATGTATGTAAGAAAAAATATACATCTCTTTAGTAAAGTCAGTGATAGACACAATTATTTAACGAGAAATAAAGATAAGTTAGATCAACTATCTTATTGACTAGCTAAAGTTCACTCATGGGGTACTATGTTAAATTCTATAACAAAATACCTTGTGATATATTAAAACTAAATGAAAGTAAATTTAAAACTTTAGTTGAAAGCACACTTTGTAAACAAGCATATTAAAAATTAGTTAATTATATTCAAGATAAGAATGATTGGAAACATGCTGGTCCTGCTCCATAGGGCAATTTTTAGTGTAGACAAAATCAAATTTGCTAATTTATATTCCTATTCATTGTTATCGAATTTTTTTTTTTTTTAAGAAATTGACTCACACACTGTGCCGTTGTTGTTGAATTAGGTATTTCACCTATGTTTGCAATATTCCTACCACCTACCATGTTCCTATTTATCAAATTAATGAATTTACCTGTTAATGCTTTTATTACTTTATATCTGTACGTAGTATAGTGTGTAGTGCTATTTTTGGGTGCATCGTTCTCTCATACATAAATGTATTAATGTATGTACTTATGTAAATATTGTAAAACACCTACCACACCAATTTAAAAAAAACCGGCCAAGTGCGAGTCGGACTCGCACACGAAGGGTTCCATACCATTATCGCAAAACACTGCAAAAAATCACGTTTGTTGTATGGGAGCCCCCCTTAATTTATTTTAATTTAATAATTGTTATTTTTTGAAGTGAATATACAACTAAACATTCTGTGAATATTTCAAGCGTCTACCTGTTGCTGTTATTAATATCGAGCAAAAAACGGCCATAAAATCACGTTTATTGTATGGGAGCCCCCCTTAAATATATATTTTATACTGTTTTTAGTATTTGTTGTAATAGCGGCAACAGAAATACATCATCTGTAAAAATTTCAACTATCTAGCTATCACGGTTCATGAGATACAGCCTGGTGACAGACGGACAGACAGACAGACAGACGGATCGCGAAGTCTTAGTAATAGGGTCCCGTTTTTACCCTTTGGGTACGGAACCCTAAAAACCGGCCAAGTGCGAGTCGGACTCGCGCACGAAGGGTTCCGTACCATTATCGCAAAAAACGGCAAAAAAAAATACGTTTGTTGTATGGGACCCCACTTAAATACTTATTTTATTTTGTTTTTAGTATTTGTTGTTATAGCGACAACAGAAATACATCATCTGTGAAAATTTCAACTGTCTAGCGGTTCATGAGATACAGCCTGGTGACAGACGGACAGACAGACAGACGGATCGCGGAGTCTTAGTAATAGGGTCCCGTTTTTACCCTTTGGGTACGGAACCCTAAAAAAGAGTAAGTATGGAGTTTCTTGTGCGTTACTTAGTAACTTACCGCTTCTCAAACTTGAAATAGCTCTCAAGCGCCGCATTGGACACTGCACTCTTGCACACTTCTAGTTGCGTGGCGGGATAGTAATGCATATAGTTGACGCACATCTCGTCAGTGATAGCATGGCCGCCGATCGTAGCATTGTCTTTATCTTCCGTGTTGTAGATGCAAGTCGTTTCAAGATAGTCACCCTGTAGGAAAAGGTTACTTTTAATCAACAAGACTTTTTGTGGCTTCGGGTGCCTTTGGCTTCGCATCCGGCGTTGGTAGACGACTTGCGTTGACACTACGTAGTTGTGTCGCTGTGTTAGCGGTGCGTTTGCGCAGCGTATACGTTTGACGAACTCAAAGGTGCCTTAGAACAAAAAGATGTTATGAAACAGTCTTATGTACCTTTGCGTTGTGCGACGTTCTAATAAATATAAATATTTAAAAAAATACCAATATCGCAAAAAAACGGCAAAAAAATTACGTTTGTTGTATGGGAGCCCCACTTAAATATTTATTTTATTCTGTTTTTAGTATTTGTTGTTATAACGACAACAGAAATACATCAGCTGTGAAAATTTCAACTGTCTAGCTATCACGGTTCATGAGATACAGTTTGGTGACAGACGGACAGACAGACGGATCGTGGAGTCTTAATAATAGGGTCCCATTTTTACCCTTTGGGTACGGAACCCTAAAAAGTCTAATGTAGAATCTATCTACACATAATCAGAATCGGTTCAAGATTGTCCTGTGTCTCTAAAACGTCTTCCATTAAATTTTTCATCTACTAAAAAGGCATGATGTGAAATACCAAAACTTTAACAATCGTCACTTACTGGCAGAACTTTAACAGGTCGATGCAAGATCCTGATCTCCTGGAAATGTGTGGAATAGTGCAAGTCTTTGTTGAGGTAAGGCAGCTGCACGCCTTGTCGCGAGTGTCTCGTCCAGACCGCCACGCCGGTCAAGTGAGTGTGTAGCTGACTGCCGAACACTACGACACCATCGGAGGGGAGCCCCTAGAATTTGATGGGGTGGCAATAACATAAACAAAATATTATTTAGTACAGTTTATTGCAGTGCTTTTTTTATCTCCTAATACAAGCAATTCCTTGCTTAAAAGATGATCACCAATAATATGTATCAAAATACCCTTTGTAATTGAAATAAACATTTTATATTTTTTTTTTGGAATCATTCATGGCTATGTATAGTACTACGTTGCTGCAACGGCAGCCGAATTGCGCAAGTGAATTCGGCAAGGCGAAGCGTTTGACCGCTATCAAATTGACCAATCACATGCGAGATGAATGACGCGATGTGGATTTCCGTCTGTGTGATTGGTCGATTGATAGCGGTCAAACCCTTTGCGTTGCCGTATTCACTTACGAACTACGGCTGAAGGATACTGAAACTCTTCCAAATGCGTTTCCGAAAGAGACTTTATCATACGTCTGTCAAGTATAAGACAGTGACAAAATTAATGATAGGTACCTGAGAGATAATATAAAGTTGTGCTCCATTGGTCGCTTACAAATTTTCTGTTACCATTTGTTCCGATAAAAAATCTTTTTTACAAAAAAAAAATATTTAGTTATACCTACATCCAAATTGAGAACCTCCTCCTTTTTAGGAAGTCGGTTTAAAAAAATCACATACACACAGTCGGTTTTCCTGTTTTCTTTTCTTCTTTTTTTGACACCGACATCCGAAAAGGAAGTTATTTTTCACTTCGTGTTCGCAGTGTTTTTATTTGGAAGTAGGTTGTTTTTTCTATTTTTTTCACTTTTTATTAAAAAAAAAAACAAACAAGGTCGAACCTAGAACCTCCTCATTTTTGGAAAGCCGTTTAAAAGTAGGAACCTCTAGACAAAACAGTTAGCTGTCCAGGCAGAACATTAAAAAAAAAGATTTTGTTTTTTTACGGCAAACTAAAATTAAAGAATGATAAACCTGAGGAAAACTGGAGCTTTATTCGAGAATTATTCAACCTTCAGTGTTGGTCAAAACTAACTATCAGCACTCTAGATTCTTTACCATCCACCATTGAACTCATAACCTACCACACCAGTACACTGAGGGATGCAGTAAGCCGTCAGCGGGAAAGCCTTCTGCCTGCCAGGGATGGCCATTTTGTCCGTGTACTCCAACCCCAGTTCCATAATGGCGGCATCGAACTTACGTCTTTGTCCCGTTACGTGGAGGATTATACCTGAGCTGTCTACCCAATCTGGAAACAAAACAGAATGTCGTAAATACGCGAAACGTGCACTTTTTAAAATATCTATACAATATAGAACTCTATTTACTGCGCACATAAAGTACACATTTCCGTATGATAATTGGAATAAATTCCTCGGGGTGTATTTGAATTCTCGCATTGAAATTTGTACCTAATCCCACCCTTAGAATTAAAGTGACCTAATTCAAATTTCTGTAACTTCTGATTTTGCTATAAACTGACCTTAAAAAGTATACTAAAACCCTGTGGTGAAAAAATCCCGTATTAGAGTAAGAAAGGAACAGCTTATACATCAGCCACTTTAATATTCTTTTTTTAAAGAGTTTTAGTTCATTGCCCATAAATTGCATTGTTTATGTTAGGTCACTTTAATACTGTGTGCGTAAAATACCCGGTGTGAGCTAGCCATAGTATTATAATATAGAGTCTGGCCAACGAAAGCGTGATCTGGGGTATTTTCAAAGTTGGGGTATGGCAACATTATTAGTCTGTGTATTGTCTGTGATTGCGATTGTTAGTATGACTTAGTAATCTTGATCCATGTTGGCTGATTGTTATATATTTACGATATCATGATACCTTTTCTTATGTTTATGTTTCAATGTTCCTCATTTGGCCGAATAACTGCAGAAGACTGGAAAAATTGACGGACCATGTAATAAATGTGGCAAATAAATATAAACAAAGAGATCACATAACAGAAGAAGTATTGGAAAAATTTATATAAGTGTAGATGATGATTCAGATACAGATGAATACTTAGAGGTTGAATTTTTGGACTATGATTTTGAGTATGATGATTAAGTAATTAATAAATTAAATGTTAAGTGGGTTAATATTATGTAATTAATAATAAATAAATCTACACACTCTTTTTTAACTCACATCCATGACAGTCACGACTCCGTCACACTTCACCAAACGGAGCCAATAAATGAAAAAATAAATTATAATAAATACAAATAATACAAGTATCAAAACTTTTAACTAGTGGTATAGTTGGTGATACCACATAAGGATTTTTTGAATTTGCCGCGTTTTTCAGATCACACTTTGGTTGGCCAGACTCTATCAGTTCGTTGAGAGTTCAAAACCTGTCAAACACCTAAGACAGGGCTGATGATTAGCCGACTAGTGGACGTTAACTTTCATTGTACTAATTGATTTTCAGTTACACATAGTGGCTACTTATGGAACTGTCTTTTGGTCGTTAATCTTAAACGACAAATATACCGTAAAGGTTTCTTATCCACCCCGCCTCGCATAAAAATGTCTTATATTTTACTACTCGATTCAAATATCTGGGCAATCGAAATGTCAAACAACTCTACTCCCGCCTACCCGCGCGGCGCCCCGCGTTCGCGTGAGCCAATAGCGAGAGTCGAACGTCAGAGTGGCATTAACATTTCGGGTGCTCAGTTATTTTGATCGTGCTGTACGTTCTTTCTATACCCGCTCTAAGATATTGGACTGAGTTAATCGTTAATACGATGATTGTGTACATACCTGACTTCATTTCCGGATTATTGTAGTGTACTTCAAGCATAATGTATTTGTTAACATTTGGTCCTCCAAGAGGCAGTCCAGCTTCCTTTGGGTATATGAAAGGAGGAGCGCCCATAGCCCACGCTGCTTTGACCTAAAAATATAAACATTATTTTGTTTCTGCATCACTTCTGGTTTGAAGTAGCGCAAGAAAAGAGTGTATGAAAAGATATAGGGGTCTTTGTCCAGCAGTGGGACATTCTAGGCAAATGGTTATTTGTGAAACATGTAGTAGGTACCCGTCAGCTTTTATTAAAGCAAGGGTGAACTGACGTCTTGTGGGCTCGCTAGCTCCATCGCTTACCATCAGGCGAGATCGACGTGTTCATCAGGACATAAGAAAAATATGTCTAAAAGATAGCCACTTAGGGCCGTTACTCACTACATCCGATCCGTAACGTGTCCGTGAAATTTCGGTTCTGAAATAGTGTCGGTAGCCGTAGTACTTCTAGTAGGGAAGCTTACGCACTACATCCAAAATCTATCTGTCATAATCTGGCATTATTCAGAACATTTTGAACTCGGAATTCAAATCACGGACACGGACGGTTATACCGGTTACGCACTACGCGTGTGCTAACACGTGTAGTGCAACAAAAGTTCTGAATTATGACAGATTATGACGGATAGAGTTCGGATGTACTGCGTAAACTTCCCTACAAAAAGTACCTATTACGGCTACTTCGGAACCGAAATTTCTCGGACACGGATCGGATGTAGTGTGTAACCGCCGTAAATGTACAAACTTTTATTTAGATTTTTAAGTTTACGTCATTTAGAGACAAAGAAAACAAAAGTAAAGAAAAATACTGTTGTATTAACTTGTCTAGATAGTCGACTTACCTTTGAACATGTTTGAGTGATTTCAGGTCGGTTTGGAGCGAAACAGTTGCCTTCATACAGTGGTATCTCCTTCTTGGGGTCGGCATCGCAGTGAAACACTTCCATATGATGAACCAAGCCTTCGTTGCCCTTGGTAATCGTGGATTCGAACTGGAATATTCAAAAAATCAAAACATAAATTTAATGTTGAAATTATCTAGTCTTAGGGCGGTTACGCATTAGGCGCAGGCCACACAGAAATGGCTTAGGGTGCGCCATGCATTTTGTATGAAATTTGAATAGAATAGGAAGCCGTCCGTGCCATGTCCGCGCTTGACGCCATTTCTATGTGGTCTGCGCCTTATATACTATCCGACTCCGCGATTTGAGTTCCGAGTTCAAAATATTCTGAATTATGACGGAGTTCGGATATAGTGCATAGCGTAACCGCCCGAGCAAGATTCACGGAACGGACTTTGACTTTTCTATGTAAAGTCACAGATAATATAATACTAGCATAGTAAAGTGGACAACTATGAATATGAACTTATTTTTTTTGTCAATAAGGTTTATGAAACGCTAGGTCACTCCGGATACACTTGAAAATGAAGCTTTATCGCTTGAGAATAAGGTTTTTATACGTCAGTTTCTTACTTAGGAAAATAAAATCAACGTGCGATCTGTGAATCTAAATTTTAATAAAAAAAGCTTTACTTGGAAAGTTATCCCAGTGTTCTGAGTAGTAAATAATGTATTAGTGTATTGGATGACCTAGGGGGTGACCATAAGCTCTTAGAGTAAGGTTATTTTGAGTTTGCGTAAGGGACAGATATACACATGCATACTTAGATAAAGTACCTACATGTATTATGACTTGCAAGTCATATACATCTGTCCCATATACTGCTCTAAGTTTACTATGCAATGTTAATTAACCTATTATTTAGAAGTTATGCCAATTCCTTTTACTAAAAAACCGACTTCCAAAAAAACACTGCAAAACGAAAAATATTTTTCGTTTTGCAGTGTTTTTTTGGAAGTCGGTTTGTTTTTTGTTAAAAAGATTTTTATTTATCTCTTTTTAGTTTTGATAGGTACTTCCAATTGCCATAAAATTCATATATAGCCAAAGTACATCTCATGACGATTCCAATAAGCCCATACACGACTAGGATACATTGTTTTATTTCGGAGTACCAGTGCCTACCTGCCGGCTTCATCATCAGATCAGTCCGATGGTACCATTTTCATCAGCACTATGTATTTATAAGTATTTGCTTCATCATAGTCGTTAAACTATTCGACATATCTTATAACCCATGACATACTTAGCATTAAGGAATTCTATTGGCCATCTGTGGTCTTCTTCACCAGTTCCACTTCACCAAATGTTACTTTCTGAGTGCAGATGATTGCATTATAGATGATTGCCTATAATATTTGAGGAGTTCCCTCGATTTCTCCAAGATTCCATCATCAGATCCTGACCTGATGACTATGGGACCAACTGGAAAGTATACCCTTTCAAACAAAAGAAGAATTTTCCAAATCGGTCCAGGCGTCTTTCAGTAATCGGGGAAAATACATAAAAAAAAAAAAAGATTCCGATGAATTGAAAACCTTCTCCTTTTTTTGAAGTCGATTAAAAATCATTCTCCTACTTACTAACCTCAATAATATGATGAACTTTCTTTGTAATAAAATCAGGCAGCTTAACCACCTGGCACCAATAAGTGGTGTCACCGCCTGGTACTTTCAAGTTCTTATTAGTGACACGCAATTGGTAAGCGTCGCCAACCCTCTGCTGGCCTATAGGAGTGAAGAGACGGACCCTGATGAAGCCATGATCTTGGGACGGGGTGCAGGTTAAGCAGAGTCCTTTGGACGAGAATAGTTTGTCGTTGCCGTGAGCCCATACTACGTGGACTGTGCCTTCCTGCAAAAGAAATCATGTTAGATGTTCCTAATTACCCGGCTGTAAGGAAAGGGTTTGTATGTATGTAATATTCTTTATTACCCAATATCTTTCAAACCGCTAGACGGATTCATAATAAATAACACATCATTAGATAGGTCTTGACCGCCCAAGTGTTCTTAGATAGGTAAAGTTAAAAAAAAAAACAAATTGGTGGATTTTGGGCGCCATATTGTCCGGGTCCCTATTTTTTTTTTCTTCCAAACCTATCTAGTGGGGTATCAAAGAAAAGGGTTTTAAAAGGTGATTACAATAGTTATTTATGCTACAAGTGCGGAAGGTTGGTGATTTCCGATGAGTGGCATTTTTATTCACGAGCGAGCGAAGCGAGTGAGTGGATAAATCGACACGAGTCGGAAATCATCTTACGTACGTGTATCATACAACATTTTACTATGCATTGTGCGAGAAAATTAAAAAATATATCTGAACCAAGCAAAAATTAATAAATGGCGGGCTTATTCAAGCGCGCTCTGCATATCCACAGATTAACTAAAAGTTCCTCGGGCATATCTACTGCGCATGTGCAAATAGCTGTCATGTCGCAACGCAA